>OX438813.1:22500-1404220 GCA_949316475.1 Hypomecis punctinalis | reverse complement strand
CAGCGTGAATACTGCTCTGCTATTGACTACCTCGGTGGCCCAGTGGTTAGTGAACCTGACTTCTGGATCAAAGAGGCGTGGGTTCGATCCCCACCCAGGGCAAGCATTTTTGTGATGAACATAGGTGTTTGCTCTGTGTCTGGGTGTTATTTAGATACTTATCTATATAAGTATGTATTTTAAAAATATGTATATGTAGTATATCAGTCTCTGGCAGCCATATCACAAGCTTTGCTTAGTTTGGGCTCAGAGACCATGTGTGAGTTGTCCCCAAATATTTATTTATTTATTTATTTGCTATACCCAAGCCAAATAAGAGTTTCTGAAACAAACAAACCAGTTTTAGATGATTTTTTGATAGAAACATTGCAGGCTATTCAAATATTTGTGTTGTTCTGCAAATTATTTGGACTCAAGCAGACTTAAATCTTAACATGAAACAGTGGACAGACAATCACTATAATATCAGATAAATACGCTGAATATTAGCCACTTTCGCCCAATAGTCTAGTCTTTGACTATTTAGAGTCTACTGTACCAACTGTTTGGTGAGGATGGCTTGGCCCTGGAACTAAATAAATAGGTATTTAAATAAATAAATAAATATTTTTGGGACATCTTACACACGGCCTTTGACCCCAAACTAAGCAAAGCTTGTGATATGGCTGCCAGAGACTGATATACTATATATACTTATTTTTAAATACATACTTATATAGATAGTAACTAAATAACACCCAGACACAGAGCAAACACTTATGTTCATCACATAAATATTTTCCATGGGTGGGGATCGAACCCACGCCTCTTTGATCCAGAAGTTAGGGTCACTAACTACCGAGCCACCGAGGCAGTCTACTACTTCTCATGGAGTATATAGCAAGGCTTTAGGTATTGATATTTTGTAATCTTTTCTAGGAAATTTAGAAAAATCGGGCTGTAACGACAGGGCTAGAGTTTGAAATCGTCATGTTATAAGAAATGTATCAGGTGCTTTATTTATTAACCAAAACTAGTTAGACAGCTATGCGGACTTATTACGGTTGAGATCAACTGATAAAGTTATCAAATATTAGCAGAGGAAGATTACAGTACACAGATAAGATTCAAGGTATCTATTATTTTTATAGACTCGAAATTACCAGAGATAATACTTCGAAAAGTCATCGTTATAAACATAATTACAAGAAAAACATCGTTGAAAAACCTAGTAAATTTTTAATCTTTTTTTTTTTTTTATTTCAAATAGGTTTAGAATGCTTTTTTGCACAGCGAAATGTTATCAAAACAACAATCCAAGACTTTACGCTTTGGGACTATTTGTATTTTTGAAGCTTAAAAATATTTAGAAATACCTAATTGCTTTATCGGTTATGATACATGTAGCAGATACCATTTTAAGTTTATTAGTAGGCGTAGAAGCAGCGAAATTATCTTGCACACCGCTCTGATAGCGAGGGTTACCATAATTTAATGCTGTATATGGATAAAATTAATCTTAGAAAAAAATAATTTTCCACAGTTTTTCTGATAACGCTGTTAATACTTACACCCTTATTGTGGTACGAGTATTACAAACCCCTCAGATAAATCACTGCAGTAGGCACTCACTACTAATATAACTTATTATTTCATTATATAAAGCATACTGTCTGTGCCTATACACATGTCAGCTGTGGACGAAATATACGCGCAAAACGTACCACACCATAAGGGTGCAATACAATGATGTTTTACGCATCCTCATGAGGAAAGCACGTTATTGCAGCGCGTCGGGCATGTTCGCAGATGCGCGGGTTCCGGACTTCTTTGCTGTCATCAGGTCTAGAGTGGCTTCCTTCTGGGCTGGGTTGAGACGTTCCAAAAACGAGATACTGCATTGTTTATGAAACTATCTAGGTAGCCCGATTTTCAAATCATGGATAACGCTGCACCAGAGTGCGAACCGAAAATGACTGTGATATTTTACTTATCACCTTTTTTTTTTATACGTTTTGGTAAATTTAAACTAGCATATGGGTCAATGTAATGCCTGAAATAAAGATATTTTATTTATTTTATTTTATTTTATTATTTATTATGGTACTCACTTATATCAAACTTAACAACTTTGTTTATTTTCCTCGTCAACGACTGCATTTTCATAAGTGTAATCTATAGTGCGTGCCACCAAAGATGAGACTTGAGAAACCACTTTGGTTTGTAATAAATATACATATTTTGGATAATAGATATACAAACGTTTAAAAAACGTTTAATAGACATACGAATTCTGGATAGTTAGTTTGTACACGCACGACTGTACCTGCGCAAGATCCTCCACCATTGACGCTCGTTAAGTCTCATCTTTGGTGGCACGACCTATACTCAGTATCTATTTGTAACTATTTGTAAGTATCTAACTATCCTTTACGGGTGTCAATGCTGGACTCTAACAAAAAACCTTATAACAAAGATAGCTACTTTTCAAAGAGCAACAGAAAGGTCTATATTAGGCATTAAATTGAAAGACAAAGTCCGAAACTGACATACGCAACGCTACAAAACCCAGGATGCTGAAGCACACTCTGCATGTTAAAATGGAAGTGGGCAGGCCACGTCGCGAGAGCTACAGATGGACGTTGGAGTGGAAAAGTCCTGCATGGTGCCCGAGAGAAGACACACGATCGAAGGGACGGCCGAGAAGGAGGTGGCGAGATGATATCGTAGAGGCAGCTGGGAGTACATGGATGCGAATGGTGCAAGTAAGAAAATCATGGCAATGCGTGGAGGAAGCCTTTGCTCAAATTTGGGTGTCCAGAACAGAATGAAATTAGTAAATACTATAATTAATGAAATGTAGAAGATAAAATGGAAATAAAGACTTTATTTAGGTATTTATTTATTTGTTCTTAAGAAATGAAATGCTAACATTTTGCTTGAAATTAAAAGACCCAGCACAGCCAGCCAGACTCTACTAAAACAGAGTTGAGTGCAGCGTCGTAAGTTCGTGAGTTTAAAATGCGTAAGTGCCATATTTTTTTATGCCAGCGTGCATCCAGTACAAAGGTCTTCCGTTCACCTCATGGGTGAACGTAATTCCCTTCGTTTGTCGCCATTATCCTAATGTTTGCACAAAATGATAAGCCGAAAAATGATTGTCTATGTAATGTACTTTTGATGAAAAATGACATTACATACAATATAAAACAAACAGTTGAGCACAGTTGGTCCACGAGGAAAACTAGTGGAGGGCCGTAAGCTTTATACCTCAGAATCCAAGAACTAGTCAATGAATCTTTATAAAAACTATTGAAATGTGTTTTTAACACTGTATAAAAAAGTGTTAAATTTTTTTAACCCGAACTTCATTTTTAGATTAGTTGTAAGTTTACATTTCAACTTTGCAGGGATAGCCTCCCAAACATACCTAATGTAAGTAATTAACATTGTTGCAAATGTAACTGACACATTACAAATAAAACTTTGCAGCAATATAATTTTATTAACTTCACTGCTTGGCATTGCTTGTACCTTAGTTTACCATTTAAGTTACTGAAATGTTATACTGCTGCATCGCGACAAAACGTGTTATGTTATATTTTTTTCAACTTTCCAACAACGTTACGAATTGTTCTCCTTATTTACCTAACCTATGTAATGTTGCTGGAACTTAATTAACGCAAAAGTTCATATTTTTCTGAGTTTAATACAACAGTTAAAAACAAAAAAGAGCCCTCCGATTTTTTTAAAATTAATTTTGATTTCATTAGAAAAATATATATATTTCGCTCAATAGGTAGTTTATCTCTAGCAGCCCTGATTAAGTAACCTCCAAATTGTTAAATAAAAGCATATTTTTTACTAATTAAACACACTCTTTAAGTGATTTTTTGTCACATTGTACCTACTAACTGGTCACACTGGTAGGTTATAATTTTTAATTTTAGCAAATTCACAGATGAATGTTGAAGAATCAGCTACGAATGCAAGTAAAATAACTATAGAAGCACTTTATTATTGCTAAACTAGAAAAAATAATAAGCTGTATTGTTTTTTTTCATACAATTTATTTTACGCATTTAAAAAAATTGGATAGGTGAAAAAAATCTGAATTAAATATTTTTTGAAAACTCATATAACAAGCTTTCAAATGATGTATATATCATCTTGGTTCGATTTTTCTCTGAATAATATACCACTTGTGGACGTCACCTTTAAAGTTGTGGAAATGTTAAACGTTTTACTTGCGAAATGTTAAATTTATTACTTTCAGATATGTCACATGTGTAATGTTACAGCAACTTTACGTTTTAAAGTTATAAAAAGTTTAAGTGATCAGCTGTGGGCAAGTTACAGGGTTTATCTACAGCGCGGCCGTTAGGGCTTCGTTTCAAGCTCGCTGTAAGATTGCATGAACGCTGCAACTTTATATTTTAAGTAACAAGCTCGTTCATGTTACGTTCATTTTTGAAACTTTTGTTTGCTTAGCGGGCACGCTGGCCCCTTGCGGGTTAGTGGATTCATACAAATTAAAATTTAAAATTCTTTATTCGTACAAATTGTGGTGACAGGATCTTATATTTATATTTTTAGCAACGACACAATTAGCCAATATGTCATATGAAAAATTGTTTATATCACTAATTATAATTACCTTTGTCTATAAAAGCAATAGTAAAAAATATTATTTTTACAGACTTCTTTTATATGTGTCAGTAATTATTACTCGAACATAAAAATAGGTATTATTGTAACTTAGTTCTAGAATAATATGTTACAATTTTATGGTGCTAGGACATACTATAATACCTAAAATCTTCAGATAATCTCACACTTAGTTTCCCTCGTCACAAAACATCTTTCTACGATTCTTCTTTCTCTGTGGAGGCAGTCAGACTTTGGAATGACATACCTTTAGAAATTAAGCGTTCCTTGAACATTTTCAAACAACTTGTGAAAGCTCACTATCTGAAATCATAATGCTACTTGTTCCTTTCGCTACTATTTTATAACGTATGTAGGTATGTATATATGTAGGTATATGTATAATTATATTTATATATTATATCGTATATATGTAAGTATATTTAAAACTTAGATTGAATTAAGTATATTTAGCTTATTATTTATAGGTGTTTTCTTTGTTAATTTTCTATTTAAGGCCATTATTTCTTGTTCTTGTCGGTTCATATTCGTACCCTGGTTGCCTGGAAGAAATCGCCATGGGTGATAAGGCCGGCACTTTATAATCATATTTTTTGTCGTATATGTGTAAATAGTGTTTATTTTTCATATTGTGGTTGTAAATAAAGAGTTATGTCTGTCTGTCTGTCATAATAAAGTTAGACTAAGTTGACTATTAAATAAAATATGTACTTTTTAAATTCTATCAATTGAGATCATTTTAAAGCAAATGTTACAAGCAAAAAAATAAACGAAGTAAGTATTAAGTATCATATTTCCCTTATTTAAAACAATTATTAGTTATGAATTTATAACAGCTAAATACTAGGTATACTATACAATCTGTACACACCATCAATACACACCATCGGATTTCTTCTACAGACGTACGCTTGTTGCTTCACGATGTTTTTCTAAACAATTAGCCAGTAATGTGAAATTCCGTACATAAGTTCCAAAGAAACTCATTGGTACGGAATTGGGATTTGAATCCACTAGCTCACGACCACTAGACCATCACGGGGAGTACCTAGTGGGATTGTAGAGGTAATTAGTTCACCAGATTGATTTACAATATTTTTACAGATTGGTGACCAAACTGACTACAAACCATAATCTCTCACCAGTGATTCCAAGCAGGTGCTATGCACGCTGTATAGTCACACCCCGGTAAACCACGTCGATCCGTGGGCCAAACCTGGTTGACTTTGCGGAACTGGGCAAGTTTGTTACGGTTACTCCCTGTACTGGGCATGGAGTCTGTTTCGGTGGTGAAGGCAGCTCGACAGCTGATAAGTGAATGAAGTTGGCTTCAGGCGGCGGTAGGAGTCGTAGAATTGCCGCCGGCTAGAACCCTGCATCTAGCTCTGCTCCGAACGTAGCGGATTCCGTTCCATCGGGTATAGCAGAGAGTAGACGAGCTAGCGCGACCGCTTACGCACTTAATAGTAGATTATGTACCTACCAAGAGAACCAAGTCGTGTCTTACGTCACGGGCGACATTTTGGACCCTAAGCGTAGCGAGGGACTCTACAGTTAACTCCCGAGAGCAGCGAGGTCGTTTTAAGTTAATTTCCGAGTGCAGCGAGGGAAGCAAGTTGCCCAAGATAAAGGCAGACTTGGTCTAGTGCATAACCTACTTTTCATACTTCCTGCGAGAAAATAAAACCGAAGGAATATGATGTAAGTATTACACTTGGCCGTGGGGTGCCGGCAGAGTAGAATAGCACCTCCCTCTAGTACCAGGTGTCGTAAGAGCCGACTGAGGTACAGCGGAACCGACTAATGGCGGTATAACCATTCAAATAAAAACGTAGCTAAAATGGCACAGGGCAGGGATGGGGAGCAGCATTTCTGTCGCGAAGCTACGTTTCTGCGATCGCCACCACGCCTGCCCAGCGCGGCGATTACGGGCAAATACCCAATATGGAACAACAAAAAAGACCAGGCCCCCAGTCCCCAGCAGCTCCGCTAGCCCGGGGCTACGGTAGCGGCCCCGGTAACAGCGGAGAAGGGGGTGCTAAGAATCGCTGGCAGACGCCCGGCTACCACTCCTGCAAAAGACGACTGGCCCTGGTAACACACAACGTACGCACGTTGAGGACTGACGAGAAGATTGCTGAGTTGGAAGAAGAGTTGAGTAGGTTGCGTTGGGATATTGTGGGGTTGTCTGAAGTCCGTAGAGAGGGGGAGGACACGATAACTTTAAAATCCGGCAACCTGCTTTACTACCGGGAAGGTGACCAACAGTCCCAAGGTGGTGTTGGCTTTCTCGTTCACAAGTCCCTCACCAACAACATTATTACCATCGAAAGTGTGTCGAACAGGGTGGTATACCTAATACTTAGAATATCCAAGAGGTATTCGTTGAAGGTCATTCAGGTATACGCACCGACCTCTGCACACCCAGATGATGAGGTGGAGACTATGTATGAGGACGTAAGTCGGGCCATTCATATGTCTAAGACCCACTTCACTGTTGTTATGGGGGATTTTGACGCAAAGTTGGGCAGAAAAAACGATGATGAGCTGAGGGTGGGGCAATTTGGATATGGGCAACGGAACCCTAGGGGCCAGAGGCTGGCTGACTTTCTGGAGAGAGGAGAGAGGAACTCTTTATGATGAACTCTTTCTTCCAGAAGCCGCCTCACAGGAAATGGACCTGGATGAGCCCTGATGGTTCTACGAGAAACGAGATAGATTTCATCATGACCACCGAGAGACGTATATTTAATGATGTCTCTGTGATCCACAGGGTGAAAACCGGGAGCGATCACAGAATTGTACGAGGCACATTAGATATTAATGTTAAGCTCGAAAGGTCTCGCCTGATGAAGTTCACGCTTCGACCCACTCTTGAACACATCCAAAACCCCGAGGACTTTCAGCTCGAGCTCTCAAATCATTTTACTTGCCTAGAGAACCTTGCGTCGGTGGACGAGATCAACAACGGGCTCGTAGAAACTGTCCAAACGGTGGGTGCTAAGTTCTTTAGATCCCGCCATTCAAATAAACCTCAGAAATTCTCCGATCATACTCTAAATCTCATGGTCGAACGACGCTCGCTAAGACTGCAGTCTTCCGATGATGCAAAGTCATACAGGCGGCTTAATAGACAAATTTCAAAATCCTTGCGACACGACATCCGTCTTTTTAATACTAAACATATTAAAAAGACAATAGAGCGCAACAAAGGCTCCAAAGTGTTTGCAAGAGATTTGTCTATTGGACAAAGCCAATTGACAAAGCTGAAGAGAGAAGATGGCAGTGTAGCGTCGACCAAGGCAGAGGTATTAGAGGAGATCGAAAGGTTCTATGGACAGCTATATGCTTCGGTCGCTAAGGCTGTTAGCAGCGCGGCCAAAGATCCAAGAGCCAAGCTGACCCGACACTTCACCGAAGATATCCCGGACATCAGCCTGTACGAGATTAGAATGGCCCTGAATCAGCTTAAGAACAACAAGGCGCCGGGTGATGACGGTATCACATCAGAGCTGCTGAGAGCGGGTGGAACACCGGTACTAAAAGTCCTCCAGAAGCTTTTCAACACCGTCGTCCTCGAGGGCATCACGCCAGAAGCATGGAACAGAAGCGTGGTGGTGTTGTTTTCCAAGAAAGGCGACAACACCTTATTGAAGAACTACAAACCCATCTCACTTCTGAGCCATGTTTATAAGCTGTTTTCAAGGGTCATTACAAACCGTCTCGAGCGCAGGCTTGATGACTTCCAGCCTTGCGAACAAGCCGGTTTCCGAAAAGGCTTTAGCACCATGGACCACATTCATACGCTGCGGCAGGTTATACAGAAGACCGAAGAGTATAATCTGCCACTTTGCTTAGCGTTTGTGGACTATGAAAAAGCCTTTGATTCGGTCGAGACATGGGCTGTGCTCGAGTCTCTCCAACGATGCCGTATTGACTATCGGTATATCGAAGTGTTGAAGTGCTTGTATAATAAAGCCACTATGTCGGTCCGAGTACAGGAAGAGAGCTCCAAGGCGATCCCTTTAAAAAGAAGCGTAAGACAGGGAGACGTAATTTCTCCGAAACTGTTTACAACTACTTTGGAGAACGCCTTCAAGCTCCTGGAAAGGAAAGGATTCGGCATCAACATCAATGGCGAATACCTCACTCACCTTCTGTTTGCCGAAGATATAGTAGTCATGGCAAAATCGATGGAAGAGCTCAGCACGATGCTCGAAGGCCTCAATCGGGTTTCTCAACAGGTGGGTCTTAAGATGAACATAGACAAGACGAAAGTCATGTGTAATTCCCATGTTTTACCCACCCCGATTTCTGTTGGAAACTCGGTTCTTGAAGTCGTTGACTCGTACGTCTACCTAGGACAAGTAGTCCAGTTAGGTAGGTCCGACTTCAACAAAGAGGCCAATCGCCGAATCCAACTCGGCTGGGCAGCGTTCGGAAAATTGCGTAGTGTCTTCTCGTCCGACATACCTCAGTGCCTCAAGTCGAAAGTTTTCGACCAGTGTGTGTTGCCAGTGATGACTTAAGGCACAGAAACGTGGTCTCTCACTATGGGCCTTATTAGTAAGCTCCAAGTAGCCCAACGAGCTATGGAGAGGGCTATGCTCGGAGTCTCTCTGTGAGATCGAATCAGAAATGAGGAGATCCGTAGACGAACCAAAGTTACCGACATAGCCACATGGATGAACATGGATGAACATGGATTGGCAAGTTGAAATGGCAATGGGCGGGGCACATAGAGCGGAGGGCTGATGACCGATGGGGTCGAAAAGTTCTCGAGTGGAGACCACGTACCGGCTAGCGCAGCGTAAGACGTCCACCCACAAGGTGGACGTATGACCTCATTAAGACCGCAGGATCGCGCTGGATGCAAGCCGCTTCCAACCGGTCTTATTGGAGATCCATAGAGGAGGCCTATGTCCAGCAGTGGACGTCCTTCGGCTGATGGATGGATGGATGGATGGATGGATTACACTTACATCATAAATAAAATAAAAAATTGGTACTCACTAGACAACTCGGTATTGTTCACAAAAAAATAAAACAAATTAGAATGGAACTACGAATATTCATAGAATCCCTAATACAACAGATAATGTAAATACTACGTGAAAAACATAAGACCATGGCAAACTCGATTATCATGGCTTATCACGGGCATTGCAAAGAGATTTATTCTATAAAATTGAACTAATACGGGCATTAAAGAGGTTTTATTCTGTGAAATCCAGTAGAACCTCCTTACAATGCCAGTTGTCGTGCAACGTAAAGAGGTTTTAATCGATTTTATAAAGAGAAACCTCTTTACGATGTCCAATTGAGAAGTTTTCATACGAATTAGACGTTCCAAATTTAATTCACTTTTCTTTCTAAAGAGTTTCATACAACACTAGCTTAAAACCCGCGGCTTCGCCCGCGTTGTCTTAGTACATAGGTACTTACTTAAAATGAAAAGAGCCCGCGGTTTGATCTACGTTGTCTTTGTACATGCTTATAATAATATCTAATAGTCCGCAATTTGGCCCGCGTTGTCTTAATACTTGCTTAAAATTACTTGCAAGGATAATGCCCACGGTTTGGTCAAAATTGTAACAGTATTTGCCTATAATAATAATAGATCACGGTTTGCCCGCGTATTGTTAGTACTTGCTTAAGATGGTTATTTATAGCACGCAGCATGGACTGCAATGTCTTAATACTTGCTTAAAATTATAAAAGCTCGCCGTTTGGCCTGCATTGTAGTATTACTTACAATGATAATAGCCCATGGTCTGGCCCGTATTGTCTTAGTACTTGCTCAAAATGATAAAAGCCCGCGGTTTAGCTCGCGTTGTGTTAACAATTAGGTACTTACAAAGATAATAACCCACAGTTTGGCCCACGTTGTTTTAATACTTACTTAATTAAAATAACAGCCCGCGGTTCAACCCGCGTTATCTTGGCATTTGCTTATAATAATATCTAATAGTTCGCGGTCTGGCCCGTGTTGTCTTAATAAATCCTTAAAATTATAATAGCATGCCGTTAGCCTGCGTTTTTGTATTGCTTGTAATGATAATAGCCCACGGTCTGGCCCGCGTTATTTTCGTAGCTGCTTAAAATGATAAAAACCCACAGTTAGGCCCGCGTTTTCTTGGCACTTACTTAAAATAATAGTAGCTCGTGGTTAAGCCCGCATTAGGCTCGATTATGAAGGCGCCATCGTAATTATAATAGCTAATTATCATAATTATATTTGTTTCATTTTCACTTTAAGCATTCGATAGAGAGAACACTTTTTATGTTGTTATTATATTTACTATGGCGTCTTCATAACTGAGCCTATTATTGTATTACTTGCAAAATAATGCCTACGGTTTAGCCTGAATTGTCTCAGTATTTGGTTATTTAATTTACTTGTATCTAAAGCTTATTACAGAGTACATACGTGAATTTTTGGATGATAAATTGCCGAATTTCTGAAATTAACTCAATAATAAATAAATATATAAAATAAATATTGGAGGACATCTCACACACGGTCTCTGATCCCAAACTAAGCAAAGTTTGTGGTTTGGCTGGCAGAGACTGATATACTACATATACATGTATTTCAATGTATGTACTGTATTGTATACACCACCGACCATACTCCTATTTTTAGAATAATTCCAGTCCATCCAAAGGTTGCCTGGTAGAAATCGCCAAAGGCGATAAGGCCGCCATTGTACAGCATATAGTATAGTTTCTGTACTGTGTTTCTGTGTACAATAAAGATATATTTATTTATTTATTTATACATGTAGGTTGACTGGCAGATAATGCTGTTTAGCGTTAAGTCCTCCTTTTGTACAAATAGTGTGCAATAAAGTGTAAAATAAATAAATAAAAATACATTAATAACACTCAGACACAGAGCAAACACATATGAACATCACATAAATATTTGCCCTGGGAATCAAACCCACGCCTCTTTGACCCAGGAGTCAGGGTCAACCACTGAGCCACCGAGGGAGCCAATAATAATAATTGTATGAGTAACTATGTAAGAAATTTCACTTTTCTTTGCTGGAAAACATTGAGGCAACCTGTACGTACGTAGAAAAAATCAATGTCGTATGTGAATTCAGCAACCCATGCTTGGCCGGCGTGATGGATATGGCCCAATTACCCTTCGCAGATAGGCCTATTTTCAGTCATCCATCAGCCGCAGGACGTCCACCGCTGGACATAGGCCTTCCCTATGGATCTCCAATAAGACCGGTTGGAAGCGGCTTGTATCCAGCGCGATCCTGCGGTCTTAATGAGGTCATCCGTCCACCTTGTGGGTGGACGTCCTACGCTGCGCTTGCCGGTACATGGTCTCCACTCGAGAACTTTTCGACCCCAACGGTCATCAGCCCTCCGCGCTATGTGCCCTGCCCATTGCCATTTCAACTTGCCAATCCGTTGGGCTATGTCGGTAACTTTGGTTCTTCTACGGATCTCCTCATTAATGATTCGATCTCGCAGAGAGACTCCAAGCATAGCCCTCTCCATAGGTCGTTGGGCTACTTGGAGCTTACTAATAAGGCCCATAGTGAGAGACCACGTTTCTGTGCCATAAGTCATCACTGGCAACACACACTGGTCGAAAACTTTCGACTTGAGGCACTGAGGTATGTCGGACGAGAAGACACTACGCACTTTTCCGAACGCTGCCCAGCCGAGTTGAATTCGTCGATTGGCCTCTTTGTTGAAGTCGGACCTACCTAACTGGACTACTTGGCCTAGGTAGACGTACGAGTCAACGACTTCAAGAACCGAGTTTCCAACAGAAATCAGGGTAGGTAAAACATGGGAATTACACATGACTTTCGTCTTGTCCATGTTCATCTTAAGACCCACCTGTTTCTATTATCCGTAGTGCTATCCGTAGTACCTATTTTCAGTAGTGCACTATTAATTAAGGCCGGTACAGGTATTCGACATGTTTCATTAAGTCATTAGAAATTTAATTTTCCAGGCAAATGAAAAAATGGCACACAAGTCGTAATTCTAGTCAGGCATATTCTAGGATGCTATTATATTCATAATTTGATTAACTTTTACAATGGTACCAACCCCAAAAGCACGTGAATAAAATCAGCTGTTCAATACAAAAAGTTCATCGGCCCGCGACAAAATGTATGGAAAATGTAGGTAATTTTCGCTTGTCAGGGTTGATCCCATAGTAAAGTACCTATATTGATCCATATGTGCGCTAAACTTAAGACTATTGGCTCACAAAATAAAAAAAAATCGTAAACTTTTGGGGACCCATTTTGCCCCAATTAAAGATAAACTATCATTATCATAATCCTAGATACTACATTATTTAAAAAAGCGCATTGAAGTTTTGGGACGTATCTGACCCCTAAGGATTTTTTTAAGGAAAATTTAGAAAACAGGTACAGCCATATTTTTTATTTAGTCTCAAAAGCATCTATACAAAGTTTCATGTCAATCGGTACAGGGAATAAGAAGTTACATGCAAACAAAAAGGGCCCGTTTTACCCCGTAAGTTAGAGTTGGGTACGTTTTTCATCCTTAGTGCTTCATTATGTCGTACGATGTACGTATATTCCAAATTTCAAGCTCGTATCTACAGCGGTTTGGGCTGTAGCCTAAACTTATTAATTTTGCGTATCCCTAAGGAACCTTATAGATTTTCCTGGATTTTATTAGTTACTCTATTAAAACATGCTGAGTGCTTCCTTCATACCAATTTTCAACCATAACCGTTCAGCTGGTTCGATGTAATTGACGCTTTTTTCACCAACTTTGGGACCTTATTTGACCCCTTAGATGAAGAAAATTCGGAAAAACAGGAAAAAACGTGACTTTTATTTTGTTTGGAAAGCATGTATACAGAGTTTCAAGTCAATCGGTACAGGGAATAAAAAGTTACATACAAACGAAAAGGGCCCATTTTACCCCCTTAGAGGTCGAAAGTTCAAAATTTTTGTCCTTATGCTCCATTACGTCGTTCAATGTACCTATATCCCAAATTTCAAGCTCATATCTTCAGCGGTTTGGGCTGTAGCCTAAACTTATTAATTTTGCGTATCCCTAAGGAACCTTATAGATTTTCCTGGATTTTATTAGTTACTCTATTAAAACATGCTGAGTGCTTCCTTCATACCAATTTTCAACCATAACCGTTCAGCTGGTTCGATGTAATTGACCCTTTTTTCACCAACTTTGAGACCTTATTTGACCCCTTAGATGAGGAAAATTCGGAAAAACAGGAAAAAACGTGACTTTTATTTTGTTTGGAAAGCATGTATACAAAGTTTCAAGTCAATCGGTACAGGGAATAAAAAGTTACATACAAACGAAAAGGGCCCATTTTACCCCCTTAGAGGTCGAAAGTTCAAATTTTTTGTCCTTAGTGCTCCATTACGTCGTTCAATGTACCTATATCCCAAATTTCAAGCTCATATCTTCAGTGGTTTGGGCTGTAGCCTAAACTTATTAATTTTGCGTATCCCTAAGGAACCTTATAGATTTTCCTGGATTTTATTAGTTTCTGTATTAAAACATGCTGAGTGCTTCCTTCATACCAATTTTCAACCATAACCGTTCAGCTGGTTCGATGTAATTGACGCTTTTTTCACCAACTTTGGGACCTTATTTGACCCCTTAGATGAAGAAAATTCGGAAAAACAGGAAAAAACGTAACTTTTATTTTGTTTGAAAAGCATGTATACAAAGTTTTAAGTCAATCGGTACAGGGAATAAAAAGTTACATACAAACGAAAAGGGCCCGTTTTACCCCTTTAGAGGTCGAAAGTTCAAAATTTTCGTCCTTAGTGCTCCATTACGTCGTTCAATGTACCTATATTCCAAATTTCAAGCTCATATCTCAAGCGGTTTGGGCTGTAGGCTGTCTGTCAGTCAGTCACTCAGGGAAGCCTTTTATATAATAGATTATTGACATGCCATAGCCCTCGAGATTGTGTTACTAAGATAATGAATCCTTTTACGTTGAGATTCTACGATATATAATGGGTCATGTTCGAGCAGGTTTTGGTATGAAAATATACTTATCCTGCGCAAATGACGACTGCACCTGCTTTATGGACTCTGAGATTAAAGTCTTACGGTGATAGGCAGAGGAAGAGAGTTCTGGCGGTGATGCTAGTGTATAAATAATTCTTGTGTAATCTATTATTACTAGAATGGTGTTAGATAAGGTGATTTACAGACTTCTCAACACGTCAAATCTAACGACATATTGTAATTTTTTTGTGCAATACCTCATTAAACGTATTTCACAAAATTAATTATTCTTGTGCCATAAGTAAGATAAGTCTTATCATACATATTATCCATAACATTATAATATATAAGGTGTATTTGTTGAGTAAAATATTATTTTAGTTCTGTTTATAGTTTACGGTGAAGTCATGGCAGAAGTTGAAATTAAAATTATAGCTATGTTGAATAAAATAGCAGAAGATTTGAAAATTGAAAACTATGATATAAAAGTGACTCCTATTAGCAGTGAAGGTGCCAACTACACTTCCATTCTCTACGTGGCTACCATCGCCTCCGAGAACAGAGATGATCTGCACCTGTTCATCAAAGTGGCTGCCACGGGTGAGCGAATCAGGAAAGTTGAAGACATGAACATATATGAAGTAGAAAATTTTATTTATACAGAATTGCAAGCAAACTTCAGAAGATTGGAAGATAAACACGGTATTGCTGAGAAAGACCGTCTTCAAATGTGTAAATACTACGGTGCTAACACAGTATTAAATGAAGATATGATCGTGTTGGAGAATCTCGTAAGCAGAGGGTTCACATGTCATGATAGAATGAAGTCAGTAAACTGGGAGTACGCGGCAGGAGCGACACGAGAGCTGGCCAAGCTCCACGCACTATCCATGGCTCTAGAAAAAGAAAACCCTAGAGAATTTGCTAAGCTTTTACAATATTTCTATGTGGAAATACAGGAATATATAGACAAAGGAATGGGCAAAGTTTTTGAGCGTAATAAGATGAGTTCGTTGAAAGTGGTCCGTGCAGAAAACCACGATAAATTGAAAAAGTTTTTGGATGGTATGGACATTCGTATGTTCTGGGATGGCTACAAGGCTTCAAAACGTGAAGTGTTGATGCATGGAGACTTCCGTCCGAGCAACTTGATGCACCGTTCACTAGATGTAAGCACCTTAAATTTATAAGCAATATATAGAAGCTTTTCATTTTGTAGTTCTTCATCTGTTGCAAAGAACAAAGCATACCCCTGATTTTTCAAGTTTTAGCAGTTTTGTGCTGCAGTGTGCAGTGCTAGTTTTTTTTCCGATATATTAAGTGACTTATTTCGGTCATTATCGATTCTAGACTACTGCTATCTTGACAAAAGTGACAGAACTCAATGAGATCTCCATTTCAGATGACAGCTGTCAAACTTCAACGTGATTTATCTCGGTTATTACTGATTCTAGACTACTGATGTCTTCACAAAAGTGATAGAACTCAATGAGATCTACATTTCAGATGACAGCTGTCAAACTTCGACGTGGTTTATCTCGGTTATTATCGATTCTAGACTACTGCTGTTTTCACAAAAGTGATAGAGCTCAACTAGATCTACATTTCGTCGTGACAAATCACACGAGTCGATACTCGATGGGGTTATGAGATAATTTTCATGTCACTTTTCAATGCGAGTACATAAGATCCCAAGCGATGTTAGGGAGCTTCGTAGCGATAATTGACGTTTAGGGAACACGCCGTAGAGAAGCAAGTTCGCATGAAAGTGGAGCGGCGTGACGAGAAGCGACGTAAAGCGGCGCGCCGTAAGTAGGGATCGACGTAACCGAGAATCGATGCTCGGGGAATATAACGTTTTTGAGACTGGCCTGCCTGCTCTGGTATAGGTGAAGGCATAAAATACGCCTATATGCATATAACGCCGAATAACTGGTCTCGTTATTCACACAAAAAACTGATCAATAAAAAAAGTTAAAACTTTATTTAGATTAAAGAATAAGATTAAATTTTATCAATTGCAAAATACACGCGCACACTCTCCTGGACCTGTATAAAATTGCCATCCACGCTACTTTATGCCTGTGTTCCAGGCTTTTCAGTTTGGAAGCGACAAGCTTACTATCCCCGACTATCCGCACGACACGACGTTCAATCGAATCTTCAGCTTCGAGCTGATCTGATGGTATTTGGCTGATCCATCAAAAAGGTGGCTGCAGTACTCCAAACACGATTGGACTTGAGCTTGGTATAAGTTAAGAAGCTGTCCCGAAGTGAAATACCTTTTCACTTTATTGAGGATGCCATGCTTTTTGCCAGCTAATTTATCTTTAGCCTTCTGATAAGTATCGAAGTTCAACGTGGGGTAAGAGTAAGACCCAAAAACTCTAAGCGGTCTGACATCGATTCTGAACTCTACTGCAAATAACTGATGAGATTAAAGCAAGAAGTTGAGAGAAAGCGGCCGGAATTAATCAACAGAAAGGGTGTGGTTTTTCATAATGATAACGCTAGACCTCACACAAAAGAGACACAAAATTAAGAGAGTTTAGCTGGGAGGTGTTAATGCATCCGCCGTATAGTCCTGACCTTGCACCTTCAGATTTCCACCTGTTTCAGAATTCTTTAGGTAGTGACAGATTAACATCACGAGAGGACTGTCAAAACTTCTTGTCGCGGTATTTTGATCAGAAGTCCCAAAATTTATATAGCAATGGAATCATATCCCTACCTACAAGATGGCAAAAAGTTATCGAACAAAATGGTACCTACATACTTTAGTCAAATGTAAATAAACGATATTAAAATGTTTTGAATTTTCTTTAAAAATGCGAAGAAACTTTTTCCCCAACCTATTATTATAATGGACGGCACAGTATAGCTCAGTATTTCTGTTCAGGATGGTAGTACGGAGGTTATCCTAGTGGACTACCAGATCTTGCATGGCGGCTGTCCTGTGGTCGACCTGCTGAACTTCGTCTTCACGGGCACCGACAAGCAGTTCCGAGATCAGTACTATGAGAAGCTGGTTGACCACTACTACTCCGAGCTCCGCGCGGCGCTCACCAGGCTCGGCCTCAACCCTGATGAGGAGTACTCTAGGGAAGACTTCGATGCTGAGCTTAAAGAGGTATTGCAGGATTCGTTATTTGTTTGTTTATGAACCTGTAGTGTCCCACTGCTGGGCAACGGCTTCGTCTCGAGATTTCCAGTATATTTCGGTCTTGATCCTTCTAGGGGCTTATTCTGTACATCAAAATTAACAACTTTTTTTCTACGACTTTCGTCAAAACTCAAAAAAAATTTTTATTGTTCCATAGAAAAATATAGTTCACCCGCGACAAAATTTATGGAACAGCTGTTTTTTTTAGTTTTGACGAAAGTCGTAGAACAAAAGTTGTTAGTTTTGATGTACAGAATAAGCCCCTAGAAGGAAGCTAATTAATTAGAAATAACCCTGTATACGCGTGTCTCGACAAGCACTTGACAACTTATTTTTTTACAGTCATATGCAGGCTTCCACACAATGATTTCTTTCACCATGACACATGACATTTTTCAACATAAAAAGGAGTTGATATCACTTTTCGTCTTTCAAACTATATTTGTGTACTTATATTCGTGAATTAAATCAAGTCAATCCGTTGTTCCGTTGCTGAGAAACAGTTTTTGTCCTATCCTACAGGAACCACGATTTTTTCGGGATAAAAAGGAGGCTATGTTACTATTCGTCTCTAAAACTATGTACACAATTATATACCAAAAATCAAGTCAATCCGTTGATCCGTTGCTGAGAACTGTTTTTGTCCTATCCTACAGGAACCATGTCCGTGGCAAAAATCAAGTCAATCCGTTACTCCGTAGGTGAAAAACAGATTTTCTACTATCCTGCGGGAACCACGAATATTTTTAGGGATAAAAAGGAGCCTATGTGCTTTCTCAGGCTCTAGACTATCTGTGTACCAAATTCATTGAAATCGGTTTAATAGTTTTGGCGTAAAAGCGCGACAGACAGACAGACAGAGTTACTTTCGCATTTATAATATTAGTAAGGATTATTTTCCTCGCTAGAGAGCTCGCGCCGCCGTGTCCCGTGCCGGGCCGGGTACTGCCGCCGCACCGCTATGTCCCTGCATTTTAAATCTGTAATATCTTCGGAAATATTCATTTAAATTACATCCTGTAAGGCCATGTTGATCTATATTGTATGCACAATGTATTACTTAATTGGATAAGGATTAATTCTGTATTGCTTAAAATAACTTCCTATATAAGCCATTTTTTCCCGTAAAATGTAAAGGATAAAAAACGGTTATTGTGGGATATACCATCGCGGACTTTTTTATTGACCTTTTTAAGGTGTACAATACCGTAGTACATTATTTTGATTTATCTCGTGGGGTTCAGTCAGCGTTTGCAATGTAAGCGCAAAAAATGTGTTTATTTACGACATCACATTAGAAACTTGTAAATTTTTCAGTGTTTCTCTACAATATTATGCATGTATTATACATATAAACCTTCCTCTTGAATCACTCTATCTATTATTAAAAAGCGCTTTAAAATCCGCTGCGTGTTTTTGAAGATTTAAGCAAACATAGGGACGGACAGACAGCGACAGCGACTTTGTTTTATACTATGTAGTGATAGTGATGATGATGATAAACAATCTACGGGGCAAGCCAAATAAAACCGCAACGTTCTCGTTTGTTTCAGAAACTCTCATTTGGCTTGGGTATAGCAGTATACTCGCTGCCCATCGTGACGGTGGAGGCGGAGAACGCTCCAGAAGCAGGTGTGAACATGGACTTCACATCGTTCTCCATCCAGAAGACCGGCAGCCTGTTCCCTGAGCGGCTCAACGGGGTCGTCGACGACTACGTGCGGTGGGGGCTCTTGTAGTCAATTAGTTATGGAATAAGAGGGTATTTTACTATGATGAAAAAAATATCTGTAAATGTATTTTTGAGATTCAGGCAATAGGCAATCGGAATTGTTCGTTTTAGATCATAAAATAACAAAATAAATTTTAAAAATCAATACAATATTTTTCCGTTTTTTTTATCTATGCATAAAATAGTCGCCGCTATGTTATAACGTCATTCGGCTATATAAACATTGAATAGTTTGTCCCGTGTTTGTACATTAGTATTCCAGAGACAGCACACCAACGATAACTTATTATTAACCATTTATAATAACTCTTTTTCAACTTAAATCTTAAACTTACAAACAAAACAACCGTCGTGAGAAATATTTACACGCATTGTTTACGTAGCCTAGTGACGTCATTCACGACGACATTAGTTAAACTAAAATATGTCTAATTTTCGCAAATCGCACGAAATAAAATACGATATTTTTTTGATATTTTATCTGTGACGTGAACGCTCTAAGAAGCGCGACAACTCTGGTGAAGTTACATGCTAGTAAAACAAGAATTTCTCGATTGACTGTTGTTTGTGTAATTTGTGTTTTGTGTTTTTGGAGTAATATTATTGGATCTGTAAGTTACTCTTAAAGTATTTTTTGTCAATTTTTAGATGTAAACTAGCGTATTAGTAAATACGCTAGTTTACATCTAGTTAATACTAGTAAGTATTAACTAACGTTATTTACTAGTGTGTGACGTCACAGACCAGCGCCATTACAGAATGTCGTTTTGGCGGGATCTTAAATATCTATTCTGTAACAGTTGATTTTCATTGTTAATACATTAGATCTCTCGGAAATATAAATATAGTGTGATTATTATGTACTAATGAACAATTTAAAACGATTTCCAAAAACTAGTCAAATAGCTTATTGAATTTTTTTTTTGTATTTTTAGTGGTTTATTAGACCAATAGAATCTAACTGGGATACTTTTCAAAAATGACTGTAATACCCTATTGTTTAGACCGAATCATACTTGTTGGAGGTTGTAAAGTTAGCCACAAGTTGCGCTAAACCCAATCCTCTCGCAGTTGTTAAGTGAGCTTCAGTCTGGATTGGGCTTAGCCCAACTTGTAGCTAACACCACAGCCGCCAAGGAGTTTAATTCGGCCTGTAGTTTTATTTTGTTTGGTATCTCTGTCTTTGATGCAGCGAACGTTCTAGTTACATTCCCTGCCGGGTCAGACAGAAGTGGTATCTTTTCTGGTTGCGTTAACTTTCGAATCGAATCGAAAATTATCAATAGCACAAATATAAAAACGGAGAAATAAAAAGAAATTGAAACCGACTTGGCAAATATTTTTTTTTTAAAAAGAGCAATACCGACTTCCAACGTAAACGACAAACAAAGCATGTACAAATGATTACATATGTTGCAATAAATAAATGAAAATTGGAATAGTTCACTAGAATTGATGTATATTTTTTTTCCATTATTGTTGATTTTACAAAAACAGCTAAGCCGATTTCGATAAAATATAAATAGGACCACCTCGGGAGTATGCTCTTTTGAACTAATAGATTGATTTGGTTCCCAATTGGCGAAAATATCGATGAACATACACAAAAAATACTGACGAATATAGAACCTCCTCTTTTTTGGAAGAAGGTTAAAAAAGGAGTCAAAGTTGCAAGCGGTGCAAGTTTTAGAAGACAAAGCTGGCATGATAGCGCGCCGCGCGGGAATCAAAGAGATAACGTCGGTGATACTTCAAAACCGCTTATGAGCACTTTGTAAATACCGCGTATCTACAAATTCCAAATTTTACAGGAGGAAGAAAAAACATCATATTTCAAAAGTTTCTCAATATTTTCTTGACTGAACTCTTTTGTGATATCTCTGTACCTTACTTTACTAGTATAGTAAAAATAATTTCCCATAATCCCCTTAGATTGCAAAATAAATAACTTTCGCGGTATTGAATTCAAAAAAATCTTTATTTTTTGGCATAACCACAACAGATACGTTGTTTTATAAAACAAATCTTTAGAAATCAGTTTTTTATTTAGCTTAGGGATTACAAATGTAAAACAATACAAATTTGAAATATAACATTCTACAAACCTTTGCGAAATAACGTAGTCATATAAACTGAAAAAAATAGCACGAATTTCTGCTCAAAATACCAAAGTAAGTAAATTAAACATAAAAAAACTTATTTCAATGGTTAAATTAACATTTCCATTAATGACCAGGGAGACAGCCAGTGCCTCCCCGTGCTTCTCCATGACCTCACTCCAGATGTGAGTGACGTACGCCAGAAGGCCCCCAGTAGACCGGTTTCGGCGGAAGCCGTACTGGCGGTCACTGAGTAAGTCATTCGCTTCCAGGTAGGCCAGGAGCCTGTTGTTAAGAACACGTTCCATACTCTTACAGAGTATAGACGTGATCGAAATTGGTCTGTAGTTGGCAGGGTCGGCACGGCTGCCCTTCTTGGGAACAGGTTGCACGTTAGCAAGTTTCCAAAATTTGGGCACTTGACCTGTCTTCAGAGATAGGCGAAAGAGGCGAGTCAGCACAGGCGAGAGTTCGGGCGCACAAGTCCTCAGTACAATGGCCGGAATACCATCAGGGCCACTAACCTTGTTCACATCTAGACTACGGAGAACTTTGAGAACCTCTTTTTGCCGGATATGTATTTCACTCATTACAGTGCCACAACTTGGCAAAGTTGGAGGTCTCGCACTACCGGGGTCCAGACGCGAAAACTCAGCAAATTGAGATGCAAATAAATTTGCTTTCTCTACCGTGGTATGGGCCAGTGAACCATTAGGTTTCAGCAACGGAGGCAGTGCTGGGCGGCAGAAGTTCGCTTCAACCGATTTAGCTAGGGACCAGAATGCCTTACTACCCGCAGGGTAAGAAGCAAGCTTGTTCTTTATTCGACTGATGTGATCGAAGCGAGCCGCATAACCCTTTTGCAGGACTTAGCAGCCCTATTGAAGCATTGCAGCCCTTGCCTTCGTTTCGAGCATCGACTCAAGCCAGGTATGCCTGAGGCTTTTGCGCTTCGGCGCGTCCACATTCAGGCCCAAACCAGGGCCGAGCTTTGCTAGACAGAGGCACGAAAAATGGGATGAAGTATTCTATGGCAGTACGAAACACATCTGTCACGGCATCCGCGCACGTAGGAGGATCATCGGAAGAAAAGCACACCGGCTGCCAAGGAGAAGATGCAAAGAAACACCGCATCTCATCCCAATCCGCTAACTTCTACCGCCACAACCGTTGTGACCCTTTGGGGCTGGGGTCTGAAGGGGAGTAGATGGATACAGATTTCACCAGACATGATCAAATGCACCTAACGGTGAGGAAATCGCCACTGAATAACGGTCTGGATCGGTAGTTAGCAGAAGGTCCAAGCAGTAGGCTGTGTGCGAGTCAACGTCAGGTACCCGAGTGGCGCCTTGAACCAGCTGGGTGAGATTAATTGTCAAAGCAAGCTTACGCGTCTCTAGCCCAGCATGATTTGTGTCCAGGTATGGGTGAAGCCACTCTTTGGCGAGTCAGCACAGGTGACAGCTTGCTGAGAAGCAAATAAATTTGCTTTCTCCACCGCGGTATGGGGTATGGGCCAGCGAACCATTGGGTTTCAGCAACGGAGGCATTGAGGGGCGGCAGAAGTTCGCTGGAAGAAATATGGCATTAAAGAAATAGTATAAATAAACACAATGTGCTACCTGCCCAATAATCTAAGAAAATAATTTTTTTCCGACGTACTTACTCACTACATGCGTTGCGATATGGTTAAAATAAACGTAAATACGCTGTATTGCTGCCAAACTTGTGTGATCAACCGTTCCGCGGTATTGTTTTGACAGCAAAACGGGCGCATCTTATGGGCTATTAGAGATCGTGTGACATCTATCAGGAGCGAATCAGCGTGAGGAATCTGTTGGCGCGATAACTCAATTTCGCTACTTTTGTAGATACGCGGTATTTACAAAATGCTCATAAGCGGTATTGAAGTATCACCGACGAATTAAAACATGTTTGCACTCGCATGCATTTTGCTCTGAATAAAATTATCAGAATCAGAATAATATTTATTGCTTGAACTGTGTACAAAGTTTAGGTGTTACATTATATTTTAGATCTAACAGTTTATCCTAATAACGGACATGCAATATAATTATGTAGTATAGGGGTGGTATATAGTAATATAGAGTGTTTACTATATACCAATTAAAATTACTAATATACAAACCTACTACTTAACTAATATAATACTAGTATAAAAAATACCTTTTTTTTTAAATATAAAAATACCTACTAATAAAAAACATACTTCTCCAGACGCTGCCGCTGGAAAGTATGTACGTCTGGACTCGTACGTATTTTGCTCTAGTATTTTGAAGCAAAATGTATTTTGATTCAGACACTCTCTAAATAAGTATATAGTTTGCTCTTCATCTACAAAGGCAAACTGCGATCGAACTCAGAGCAACCCCGGTCTGGGTCAGTATACAGTTTGGCAATACGCAGCAGGGTGAGCGGCGACCACGCATATTTTTTCTAATAGATACTTACAACTTTCGAATGATATGTCCGAATTGAATAATTAATATGATTATCAATGAAGGTATTGAAACAGTCTTGAATATGAAGTAATTTATTTTGATAAGGATTAATACCAATATAAAAATTAAGAGCTTTTTCTTGAGACGGATTTTAAATGGATTTAAAAACATAAAAGAACACTTGTACTGTACTGTACCAGCCTTTTTAATAGTCCACTGCAGGACGTAGGCCTACCCACGAAGGGTGATTGGGCCATATCCACCACGCTGGCCCAGTGCGGGTTGGTGGATTCACATACGCCATCGAATTTCTTCTATGGACGTATGCAGGTTGCCTCACGATGTTTTCCGTCATCGAAAAGCCAGTGGTGTGATATTCCGTACATAAATTCTAAAGAACTCATTGGTTCGGGACCCCCTGATATTTAATGAACCCCACGACCTCACGATTGTAAGGCGGATGTCACTACCTCTTGACCACCACGGCTTCGCTTATTGTGGCTTAACTATAAGTTAGACATATGAAAGAAAGCCATGCCTACGCTAAGACATATTGTTGCCTACTCCAATACTTATAATTTTAAAACAAATTCAATATCATTTTTGACCGACGAAGAGGTACTCAATTCGACGCGTATATATTTTTTATTATGTAACCACGCATAACCTTTTACGTATTAGTCCGATTTCAATAATTCTTTTTTTATTGGAAAGAGTATACTTCGAAATTAGTCACATTTAAGTTTTATCAAAATAGGCTGAGCCGTTTTTGATAAAACAACAAATATGACATAGATGAATATCTGAATAAAAAAATTCAATTTGATTTGCAGTATTATTTATTTTTAACTTAATTGCATCTTAACATTTATCATTTACATAGTAGGTATTCTTGACATTGAAATTTTGACATTAGGACTAATAACTTTTATTTTTAACGCTTTTTGACGGTTTAAGTAATATACTCGTATTTTGTAACAATGTTAATAATTATTCGGACATAACTGTTGTTACTAATGTGTATTTGCTGTGTTGGTTGTTGTAATTTCAGATTTCATTTACTGCAAAAGTTACTATTACCTGTACTTTTAATTATATCAACCTTGTTTCTCTCATTTTTGCATACCATGCCCTACTACTTTTGAATATCGAATATGGCGTTCATATTTTTGTACTTTTTACCATCCTGTTGTTTCTGTACCCATATGCGCAAATAAATGGTTATGAATCATGAATTATATTTTAATGGATTTTTTGAGCTGCTGTACATCGTCTAGTCCCACTTAGCAAGATCATATTTAGTAAGATTTCATATAGATACCGGTTTTATCTCAACTTTATACCCAACCGATGATTAATTTTAGCTGTCCCTAAGGAACCTTTTAGGTTTTTCGGGATAGTACTAATTCCTGTATTGACGCATGTTGAGTGCTTCCGCCATACCAGATTTCATCCATAACCGTTCAGCTCGTTGGATGTGATTGATGTTATTTTCAACAACTTTGGGACCTTATATACCTTAAATAAGGAAAATTAGGGAAAACAGGAACAACTATTCTATTGTTTTGTTTGAAAAGTACGTAGACAAAGTTTTAAGTCAATCCCTACTCCTACCCCGTTAGAGGTCAAACGTTCAAAATATTAGTCCTTAGTGATATCATATCATATAATATACTTATATTCCACATTTCAGGTGTCTATTTTCAGTGGTTAGGGCTGGACGCTCTCTGTCAGTCTGTCACTTAGTGAAACCTTATAACGAGACTGAACTCACGTAATTTAATAATTCGTTTTCCTATGAAGTCAGTTAATAAATCTAAATTAATAAAAGGCTTTGACTTGAGTGACTGACTGACAGATTGTCTACAGCCCAAACCGCTTAACCTATATACTTGAAACATAGATGTATTGTATAACGCAATGGCGTACTATGAACGGATTTTTGAAGGGCCCTTTTCTATAGTATGAAAATGTTTAATCCCTGGCCCGATTCATTTGAAACTTGGCTTAAATATTCTTCAAACAAAATAAAAAATTCTATCTGTTCAATATTTGTGATTTTCTCATCTTGGACGGCCCGCTAAAATTCCAAAAATAGTAAAAATTAACATCAATTACCTCCAACTGGCTGAATTTTTGGCTGGAGGTAATTTTTGGTATTGGAGAAGCTAATAATATTTACCAATACTGGAGTAATCAAAACATTTTTTTAAACAAATAAATCGTTATCCCGGGCGGGCTCTAATTATTATCTCGAAGGATTAAGACAGATTTTTAGGATATCCATACTAAAAATCTGTCTCATTCCTTCGGGATAACCAAAATAACAAAAAAAATGTTTTGATGAAACAAATAGACGGATTCAAATGCGATTTGGTATAGGAGTAGACCAGATATAAACCAGCACATGGGCCACTGTTATCCTGAAAATGTAAGTGATTCCTCAGGGAATTGAAAAATAAAATAAATTACAAAAGTACCTATGGAATGCAATCGGATAGAATTTGGATAAAGAATAGCTTACATTTATTGATTAGGAGATGGGCTACTGACGTTCTGGAAAACCTCGGCGATTCTCTCGAGAAAAAAAATTCATGGCTTTTCAAAATTTGTTATAGAGGAAGCATACAATACGCATCAAAATATTAACTATTATTATCGTGAAAATGCCTAGGGAATCCAATATATTTTATTGAGTTCCCAAGGGATAACCAAAATTCATCAAAGTAATAATGTTTAGGCAATACGCGTAAATTAATTCTGATCAAATTTGGTATGGAAGTCGACAATAACATAAATTAACACACGGGGTACTTATTACTAATCTAGATAATGAGAGCGGCTATTATCACTTTAAGTACTAATACAACGCGAGCCAAACCGCGGGCCATAATTATGTTATGTAAGTACTAAGACAATACGAGCCACACCGCGGGCGAATATTTTGAGGAAAGTGCAAAACAACGTGGGCCATTACGCGTATAAATACATTTTAAGGAAGTATAAAGCAGCGCGGGCTATAATTATTTTATGTAAGTACTGACAACACGAACAACACCACGGGCTTTAAAATTTTGAGGAAAGTATAGAACAACGCGGCCCAAACCATAGCTTTTAATGATTTAATGTAGTACAAAACTACGCGGGTCAAACTGCAGAATATAAGCATTTGAAGAAAGTATAAAACAGCGCGGGCCAAATCGCGGGCTGATATTAATTGTAAGCACATACTTAGACAACGCGAGCGAAGCCGCGGGCATTAAGTTAATATATTATAATTACTTATCTTATCCGTCTGTGATATTTATTAAAGATTTTCATGTCACATGTCATACTAATAAAATGGGGAAAACTAAAAATAATAAGTCATGGTTATTATTGTTTTTAACAATATGTAAAGGATTACTATATACAGAGTTATTGTAAAACTTGCTTCTTGCTAATAAAACTGTGAAAAATACTATATACTTGAATGATATAAGCCTAGAAACATTTGAATATTGACTAAATTTTTTAGGAAACTTTGGGTGTAAAAAAACACAGGATAACTAAACTGAGTCATCTTTATGAAAATAGCGGCCTAGTTTATATATTTGTTAGTTCAATTAACTGTCTATTTAATAAATCCATTCTGCAGTTTTTTCATAATAAAAAAAATCCCTTGTGCGCATTTAGTATGCAGCCGTGTTAAGTAAAAATTATAGGTTTCTTTTAACCAAATAAAAACAAAATTATTTAGTAAATGGGTGCGCACGCATTACGAGTATATCTACTGTTTATCGCCAAATCTATCTCTTATATTTAATATATCTACGCCAAATATGATTTAGTGCCATCGACTTGTGTCACCTTGAATAGAATAAAATCTTAGAGTATAGTAACTATAGAGCGCTAGTACCGCACTAGACGCCCAGTGCGCGTCGTAGGCAGATGAAGTATAGCTACTTATATATGTATGTTGGCGATTACTAGGGATGGGCACGAGGGCAACGTAAACTCATTTTGTTGTCAATAGATACAGGTTCAGCGCGGTACAAACAAGTACCTACAAATATATTTCGTGCGATAACATCTAAGAGAATAATATGAGTATAAGTTTTTCTACATGTTACTTACGACATTTATTCAGAAAAATTAAGTATTTATTGGATATGTACGTCAAAAAATTCAAGCAAGTGTACTGAACAAACTTTATTCCATATGTTTGGCTCAAAATTTGTTTGTTTTAAAGCGATAATCCATTTGTTCATCAAATTTTGGTCTTTTGGAAATCTGAAAAATAAGAAAACAAAAGATATTTTTATAAATTTCGACCTTTTTTTGGAATGTTGTTCAGTATTTTGGGTAAGTTTGTCCTTTACATATTTTATACTATATTTGTAGGAGCCTATATTTTCATTACAAAAATACAGTCAGGTATTATGTGGATCGGCGACTGTGGGTGGCATTTTCCAACTGAACGCTACCGTTGCTTGGATGACACAATATATTGTAGGTCCCGTTTAGCTATGTCAGAGGCATTCACGCGGCCTAATAACGCTGACACCAGGGCTAGCCACCAGCCACATACCTACAAACTTACTTATTACAAAAATGTATCTCTCACTATCATTTTTTTAAATATAATTTAAGTCCATTAAATTAAATTAAACTACTAAAATCTTCAAAATCAATTTAGCAGTGTAGACGTGATATCGTAACATTACATAATTATGTACCGCTATAATAATTTGACATTAAAAATATTAGAAAGTATATCGCACAAAACACACTATACAATTATTTATAATAAATTATAATAAGATTTTAAGTATTAAAGTTACAAAAATCTGTTATACTTATGTAATATGCAGTACTTCTAGTAAACATTATATCGACTACAGCGTTGGTCACGTCCCATCTCTAAATCACGCGGCGGGAGTGCGGTGTGGTGCGGTGCACGGGCGAGCCTGTGCGTGCCCGCCTCCCACGTCTTCTTCACCCCCGCGATTCCGGATTTATTTTCATAAAAATAAGTATTATAATCGACTTACCGATTAAATGTGATACTGGATTTCAATTTCGTGTGTTTTCTAGTATCGTTTTTACAAGGTCGAACTGCACATTTCACCATTTTAATACATCAATTTGAAAAAAGTTGCTCGAGAAACGCACGTTCCTAGTACTCTGCTACGACTACAAGCGCTCGCGGCGGGAACGTCGTTTTGTTCTCACTTGTACCTAATGTTCCCACTTCGTCGTGCGCGCTCTATAGTTATTTATATACTCTAAGAATAAAATTGTCAAGTACGTATTTATTGAACTGTCATCATATTTGTAGGTATGTTTACGGCACTAGAGTCGCGCGCCGCGCCCCTAACCCGTACCCGGTGAGTCGAATACGCTTAAAGTTAAGGAAAGAAAATTCAGAACCGAAAATTCTCAACTTAAAATCACGGTAATGACACCTAACAGTATTCCGTCTACATACAAACGGTAACGAGCCATGGAGAGGGCTATGCTCGGAGTTTCTCTGCGTGATCGAATCAGGAATGAGGAGATCCGCAGAAGAACCAAGGTTACCGACATAGCCCAGCGGATTGGCAAGTTGAAGTGGCAATGGGCAGGGCACATAGCGCGGAGAACTGATGACCGATGGGGTCGAAAAGTTCTCTAGTGGAGACCACGTACCGGCAAGCGCAGCGTAGGACGTCCACCCACAAGGTGGATGGATGACCTTATTAGGACCGCAGGATCGCGCTTTTTTTTTTTTTTTTTTTTTTTATTTCAAATAGGTTTGCGTTTGACTACACACTGCCTGATGTAAAGCAGATATGCGGTCTAGGATGTAGCACGCTTACCTAGAAAATACCTATTTACTCGAGATTTGAAGACACCTACATTGTACTTTAACGGAAAGACAGACTTAGGCAAAGCGTTCCACATTCTGGCAGTTCGTATGAGGAATGTGGACTCAAAACGCTTTGTTCTTACGCGTGGGATGTCCACCATAAAAGGGTGGCGCTTTGGTCGCGTCTGTCTAGCCGTACGATAGAAGAAAGGGGCAGGTGGGACCAGATCGTGCAACTCCTGGGCGCACTCACCGAAGTGTATCCGATAGTAGGCAGACAGACACGCCACCCTACGTCGATGCTCAAGACTTTGCAGCTTCGACTCAGTCAAGGTTTCGTTGCCTATCAGCCTCCTGGCTCGCCTTTCAATGGACTCCAAAGCCTCCAACTGGTATTTGGCAGAGCCATCCCAAAGGTGAGAGCAGTATTCCATGCAAGACCTGACTTGCGCTTTATAAAGACTAAGCAGTTGCTCAGGTGTGAAATACCGTCTCACCTTAGAGAGAACACCAAGTTCTTTTGAGGCTAATTGGGCTTTTGACTCTATATAAGACCCAAAGTTGAGAGTCGATGATAGCGTAACGCCTAATAGTTCCAGACTGTTAGTTACCGGAACGGATACACATATTTCACACATTGAGGTGCCACAGTTTGGCAAAGTTGGAGGTCTCGCACTACCGGGGTCCAGACGCGAAGACTCCGCAAATTGAGATGCAAATAAATTTGCCTTCTCAACCGCGGTATGAGCCAGCGAACCATTGGGTTTCAGCAACGGAGGCAATGAAGGGCGGCAGAAGTTCGCTTCGACTGATTTAGCTAGGGACCAGAATGCCTTGCTACCCGCAGGGTAAGAAGCAAGCTTATTCCCTATTCGACTAATATGCTCAAAGCGAGCCCTCCGCAAAACCTTTTTGCAGGACTTAGCAGCCTTATTGTAAGTCTTCTTCCTCAGATGTATGTCCTTCGTCTTACGGTTACGAGCATCGACCCAAGCCAGGTAAGCCTGATGCTTTTGCGCTTCGGCGCGTCCACATTGAGGCCCAAACCAGGGCCGAGCTTTATTGGACAGAGGCACGTCCGAAAATGGGATGAAGTATTCCATGGCGGTACGAAGCACGTCTGTCACGGCATCCGTGCACGAAGAAGGATCATCAGAAGAGAAGCACACAGGCTGCCAAGGATAAGACGCAAAGAAACACCGCATCTCATCCCAATCTGCCAACTTGTACCGCCACACCCGCCGTGACCCTTTTGGACTGGGGTCTGAAGGGGAGTAGACGGATACGGATTTCACCAGACAGTGATCAGATGTACCTAACGGAGAGGAAATCGCCACTGAATATCGGTCTGGATCAGTTGTTAGCAGCAGGTCCAAGCAGTAGGCCGTATGCGAGTCAACATCAGGTACCCGTGTGGCGCCATGAACCAGCTGGGTAAGACCTAGCGTCAAAGCTAGCTTGCGCTGGATGCAAACCGCTATCAACCGGTCTTATTGGAAATCATTAGGGGAGGCCTATGTCCAGCAGTGGACATCCTATGGCTGAAATGATGATGATGATGATACAAACGGTCGGAACGTGAATCATACCTACGCGCCTAGGAGATCAGTATGCTCTCGGTATGCTAGTCAGTCGCGGGGCGCCGTAGTAGTGACAAACGAAAGTGTGGATTTGTAACTAGGAAGCGTGCGATTTATTTTTAAGGGTTTCTCAATCAATCAATCATTTATTTGCTACATATGTAGATATTACATGCAGTTCACAGGTGACATGTTTTAGACAGTCATATATATATGACCCTATAAGGGTGTGGCAAATTCTCGTACCCTAAACCTAACCTACGGAACCCTAAAAACAAAAAATCAGTATTTTTATTGAACAATTCATTTCTCTTTCATTCCCAACAAATTTATTTTTTGTAATAAATATAAATGTTTAACATTCTATAGATATAAACTAGAATGACACTCAAGTAGATAAAAAGAAAGTAGATGAAATTAAAATACTGAAGGCGGGCAGCCCTAGCGCGTGCCACGTGGCCACGAGGAACGTGGCCACGTGGCTCTGTAGGTATATATTTCAAGGACAGGGTAGAGTCACAATACTGTTAGATACCATTACCTTGATAAAATTAAAATTGACCAAAAGTCGTAGAGCAAACTTTGTTGTTTATGATGTTCGCTATTTAGTCCTGTGAGGTTGCCGGTGTTTTACAAGTGACCCTGTATTATATTTTATTACTCATTTTTGATTTCATAAATATCTACTTGCTACGTATGCAATTAAGATAAACACAGTATGCAACTAATCGAATAATTTCGCAATACCTTATCGACGGCGACGGTTGAAAGGCAATAATTACCAAGCGTCATGTTGGCAACTTTACACCAGAGCATTTCAAAGTTTTATTTTTTGGAAAAAAATCATATAAAATTTTCTTTTACTCATTTCTACTCGGTTCTAATAGATTATAAATGAAATTTAAAAGCTTTATGAACTGTCATTTAAAAAATATGAATTTTCTCAATAATTTAAGAGATAGTGACGCTTAGTAAAATTTTGATCAAAATTACAAACAGGTAAAAATTACTAACCAAAACAAAATTTTATCATAAAACATGTAAAATTAACTAAACCTCAATATTTTATGATTATATTTGAAGCATAATGATGCATCCAGAATAAACAGATGTTTAACACATAGGTAAAATGATCGAAATAAAAAGATAAACCACTTTACTGCCAGGCAATTTCAACCATAGTCTTATTTAAATAAGGTAAGTGTAAGACTTTTTGGAACAACCTAACAAAAATTCAGGTTTAGTACACTACATTAGAAACATTTGCAAAAGCTTTCAACGGATATTGTCATCACCAATTCCTAAACAGCTCTTGTAGTCATCTACAATCACTCTCTACTGAGTAATAACCTCATCTGATGATGAATGAAAAAAATGCTATCAAAAATACTGTCACAATAAAAAATACTTAAAACTAAAACAAACAAAGACATCGGTTTGGAACTCCTATCCAATTATTTATTATAAAAATCAACCATGTCAAATCATTACCTATTTTACTATGAAAATTTACGTGGTTTTCACACATTTTATACTATATATAACGGGACTAAACTCACGTGTAGGGATAGTCGTAACGACTATAGTTTCGGTCGCATTCGGCGACCTTTCTCAAGTTGGCAAGTGCTAGCACGCGGAGCCGTCTCGCAATGCTCTGATGCTCAGTGCATTGCGAGACGGCTCCGCGTGCTAGCACTCGCCAACTTGAGAAAGGTCGCCGAATGCGACCGAAACTATAGTCGTTACGACTATCCCTACACGTGAGTTTAGTCCCGTTATATATAGTATAAAACATTACCTATTTTATTGTTAATTGTTTTTATTAGTTTGTCGTCGTCGTTGTCTTTGCAGACATTGCACATCCACAGCTGGACCGAGGCCTCCCCTATAGATTTCCAAAAAGACCGGCTGCAAACGGTTTGCTTCCAGCACGATGCTGCGGTCTTGATGAGATCTTCCGTTCATCTCGAAGATCGACGCATGATCTTATCAAGACTACGCTGCGCTTAGGCCCACAGTAAAAGATTACGTTTTGGGAACACACAACTGTTGCAACTCTCGTCTTGAGGCACTGAGGTATATCGGATGAAAAGACGTCACGTGGTTTTCCGAACGCTGCCTAGCCGAGTTGGATTCAGCGATTGACCTCCTTCTTGAAATTGGATTTACCTAGCTGGACTACTTGTCCTTTTTTTCCTAAAGAAATACTTTTAGGATACCACCCCGCCGCGCGCCGGGTCAGCAGGGTGGTTATGTGGGAGTTCCGCTGATCGATGTACCCACTACAAACCCTGGGATGTAGCTGCCTAGCGCCTATGTGCCAGAGCTGCGGGGACGCTTTCGCACTCGTCCGCGGCTCCAGTAGCACTGATCCCCTAGGACCTAGCCCTGTTTAAGGGTGGATTTTCACCCTTCTTTCCTTAAGTGGCGTGGGGAAATACCGCACGCTCTTCCTAGCGTAGCCCACGGGGTACGCTTTCCAGTAACGGACTCCCTAGAATCCGTTGCGCAAGCCACCTGTTACGGGGTTGAAGGAGAGCGTAGAAAATCCTCCTCCGACGCCCAGTTCTTCGGCGGCGCATCGGGAGTTCCGAGAAGTTCTCCCTTTCGCGCTCCACCGTTTCCTTTCGACGCAACATAACTTGTTCGCAAAAGGAAACGGCCGTCTCCCATGATCTCTCACAACTAAGCATCGACTGAATCAATTCTGGAAGCGAGAGATCAGTTCCTACACCTGTGACGAGGCTTCGGCGCTCATTACCCATGCTGAACACTCCTCCAAAGTGTGTTGCGCCGAATCCTCGTCGCAGCCGCAGTGGTGGCACTCTGTTGTCGGTTCTCTTCCGGCTATGCGGCACAAGTACTTTCCGAAGCATCCATACCCAGAAAGCACCTGCGAATGTTGCACGAGCCGGAAAGTAAGCGACCCATGCGCCCTGTCCAGCCAGTCAACGAGGACGGTCTGTATAGCTTCGGCGGTCCAGCTGCCAGCTGTTTGCTGGGCCAGCTCCTCCTTCCACTCCTCGAGCATGCATGCGAGTGCCGGATTCTGCCCTCGTTGGCGGAGTGCCGTGCGCCACGAGTACATGTTCGCATGTACCATGTGTTTACTGATTTTAATGATTTACTGTGTTGTCTGAAAATAAAGTTAAGTATTTATTTTTTTACCTCCACTTCTAAATCCCATTGAGGTGATCCAGCCAAAAGGCATGTCGCGTCACACGAAATAATGCGATAACCTCTGACTACCCCGATGGCCATTGCGCATTGTGGTCACGTTAAAAAAGCGACCGTTTTTCGGTTCAGGGCTTCCGCCCATATAGGCACCCCGTACGAGGCCATCGACCACACCACTCCAAGACAAAGGTGACGGCTAGCGGCTATTGGTTCCCCAAGATTAAGAAGAAGGCGTTTAAGTGACCCAGCCGCACCCATTATCCGAGGAACTAACTGGGCGAAATGCTCCCAAAAGTTCCACTTTTCATCGAGGTGTAGTCCTAGATACTTCATCGTAGGCTTCACCTTAATCGATTCACTCTCTAGTGATTCTGGCGCTCGTCGAGGGCCATGGAATACCAGGGCCTCCGACTTGTTCAGCGCTACCCGGAGTCCCAGATTCACTATCCTTCGGACCACCACCTGCACCGTTGCCTTCGCAAGACTGGCAGCCTCTTCGTAGGTTCTCTACACAAACCCATGGCAGTGTATTAAATGCGTTGGCGATGTCTAGAGACACCGCCACCAGCACTTGACCTTGAGCCACCGCCTAGTCCAAGAGGGCTTTGACACGTTTAACAGCGTCGATTGTAGACCGGCCCGCCCGGAAACGAAATTGCTCGTCGGACAAGTGTGGACCAATCCTATCAAGATGCTGAATGAGGCAAGCAGCTATCACGCATTCGAACAGCTTGTCCACTTCATCCAGCAGTACTATAGGGCGGTACGCGGAGGGAGAGTCCGCAGGGCGCCCGTCTTTCTTCAGAAGGACTAACCTATCCGTCTTCCATAAATTTTGGAACTGACCTGTCTCCAGACAGGCTGGACTACTTGCGGCATCGCTGGATAGACTCAAGCACAGCCCATGTCTCGACCGAATCAATGGCTATCTCAAAGTCCACATATGCTAAACACACCGAAACACACCAAATTACCAAGCCACACATAAAAGTCTGACATAGCTCGCTTAATGATGTTATCTACTCGCTTTTTTCGATTTTAATGTTTTTTTAACCATAAATTTAAATCAATGTAAAATCTAAATTTAATAATCTAATTTATAGTATATAAAGTCATATCCGAAAATTTATAAAATATAAAGTCATAAAATCTTAATAATGCGCTTACCGAGTACACAAACCAGCTACGAGATTAAGCACTTTGCACCATGCGCGCACGCATGCGTGTTGTCTATGCGACAGTTCGGTGAAGACGTAATCGTTATTTTGTTACCAACAGCCACTTAGAATCTAATTCACAGTGCGGAAAAGTGACAAAACAAAAAAGTACTGTATGAATAAGGTCACGTTATTTAGAGTAGAGGCAAAAATGACTAAGTGTAAATTATAAAAATCTAATCCATACCATGTGAAAAATTTTAATCATAAATAAATCATTAAAATTTTAGTCGCTTGGACGCCGAAAACTGTGAAAATGTGTCTTTTTTTAAGTTACCAAACGACAACAAACTTCGTCCTAGCGCCGTGAGAGTAAGACCAATCGACACAGTTTTTTTTCTGATTTCAGTGAAATATATATAACTCAATATCGCCCAAACTGTCGCTTGGTAATTTTTGCCTTTCAAGCGTCGTTATAGGCTCGATATCGACGCTTGAAAGGCAAAAATTACCAAGCGACAGTTTGGGCGATATTGAGTTATATATATCACTGAAATCAGAAAAAAAACTGCGTCGATTGGCCTTACTCTCACGGCGCTAGGACGAAGTTTGTTGTCGTTTGGTAATTTAAAAAATGACACATTTTCACAGTTTTCGGCGTCCAAGCGACTAAAATTTTAATGATTTATGAATTTTTTTCACATAGTAAGGATTAGATTTTTATAATTTACACTAAGTAATTTTTGCCTCGACTCTAAATAATGCATCTAAACATAAAGTATTTTCTGCCTTGCGAGTACCCAGGAATTAGCATTACTTAAGAATTTTTACCTGATTGTTGTTTTTCTCTCTCGTAATTTAAGACTTTTTAACACACCTTCAATAAACATTCTTTGTCATTTAGTACTTTTTACCTAAATATAATTTATTCAAAAATCTGAAGTAGTGAATATCTACCTGCCTAAAACAGGATATATTTTGTCGTTAAGTAATTTTCTACCCGCCGATTTTTTTAAAGTTTATGTTACTTAGATAACTATTTCTGATATGAGATTTCTCTAAAAGTGACCTTATCCATACAGCACTTTTTTTGTTTTGTCACTTATCCGCACTGTAAATCAGATTCTGAGTGGCTGTTGGTAACAAAATAACGATTACGTCTTCACCGAACTGTCGCTTAGACAACACGCATGTGTGCGCGCATGGTGCAAAGTGCTTAATCTCGTAGCTTGTTTGTGTACTCGGTAAGTGCATTATTAAGATTTTATGACTTTATATTTATAGATTTTCAGATATGACTTTATATTAGATTATTAAATTTATATTTTACATTAATTTAAATCTATTGTTAAAAGTACATAAAAATCGAAAAAAGCGAGTAGATTGAAGCGAGATAGAAGCTTGGTAATTTGGTGTGTTTAGCATATGTGGACTTTGAGATAGCCATTGATTCGGTCAAGACATGGGCTGTGCTTGAGTCTATCCAGCGATGCCGCAAGTAGTCCAGCCTGTCTGGAGACAGGTCAGTTCCTAAATTTACGGAAGACGGATAGGTTAGTCCTTCTGAGGATAGACGGGCGCCCTGTGGACTCTCCCTCCGCGTACCGTCCTATAGTACTGCTGGATGAGGTGGACAAGCTGTTCGAATGCGTGATAGCTGCTTGCCTCATCCAGTATTTTGATAGGATTGGTCCACACTTGTCCGACGAGCAATTTGGTTTCCGGGCGGGCCGGTCTACAATCGACGCTGTTAAACGTGTCAAAGCCCTCTCGGACGAGGCAGTGGCTCATGGTCAAGTGTTGGTGGCGTGTCTCTAGACATCGCCAACGCATTTAATACACTGCCGTGGGTTTGTGTAGAGAACCTACGAAGAGGCTGCCAGTCTTGCGATGGCAACGGTGCAGGTGGTGGTTAGAAGGATAGTGAATCTGGGACTCCAAGTAGCGCTGAACAAGTCGGAGGCCCTGGTATTCCATGGCCCTCGACGAGCGCCGGAATCACTAGGGAGAGAATCGATTAAGGTGAAGCCTACGATGAAGTATCTAGGCCTACACCTCGATGAAAAGTGGAACTTTTGGGAGCATTTCGCCCAGTTAGTTCCTCGAATAATGGGTGCGGCTGGGTCACTTAAACGCCTTCTTCCTAATCTTGGGGAACCAATTGCCGCTAGTCGTTTTTTTATCTTGGAGTGGTGTGGTCGATGGCCTTGTTCGAGGACGCCCTAAACCGAGAAACGGTCGCTTTTCTAAAGTGACCACAACGCGCAATAGCCATCGGGGTAGTCAGAGGTTATCGCACTATTTCGTGTGACGCGACATGCCTTTTGGCTGGGTCACCTCAATGGGATTTAGAAGTGGAGGTACTTAATTAAATAAATAATTTTATTTTCAGACAACACAGTAAATCGTTAAAATCAGTAAACACAAGGTACATGCGAACATACTCGTGGCGCACGGAGCTCCGCCAACTCGAGGAGCTGGCCAAGCATATAGCTGGCAGCTGGACCGTCGAAGCTATACAGCCCGTCCTCGTTGACAGGCTGGACAGGGCGCATGGGTCGCTTATCTTCCGGCTCGTGCAACATTCGCAGGTGCTTTCTGGGCATAGATGCTTCGGAAAGTACTTGTGCCGCATAGCCGGAAGAGAACCGACAACAGAGTGCCACCACTGCGGCTGCGACGAGGATTTGGCGCAACACACTTTGGAGTAGTTTTCTGCATGGGCAAATGAGCGCCGAAGCCTCGTCACAAGTGTAGGAACTGATCTCTCGCTTCCAGCATTGATTCAGTCAATGCTTGATTGTGAGAGATCGTGAGAGACGGCCGTTTCCTTTTGCGAACAAGTTATGTTGCGCTTGTGTCGAAAGGAAACGGTGGAGCGCGAAAGGGAGAACTTCTCGGAACTCCCGATGCGCCGCCAAAGAACTGGGCGTCGGAGAAAGATTTTCCACGCTCCCCGTCGACAGGTGCCTTGGGCAACGAATTTGAGGGAGTTCGTTGCCTGAAAAGCGTAGCCCGAGGGCTACGCTAGGAAGAGCGTGCTATTTCCCCGCGCCACTTAAGGAAAGAAGGGTGAAAATCCACCCTTAAATAGGGCAAGGTCCTAGGGGGTCAGTGCTACTGGAGCCGCGAACGAGTGCGAAAGCGTCCCCGCAGCTCCAGCACATAGGCAGCAACATCCCAGGGTTTGTAGTGGGTACACCGATCAGTGGAACTCCCACATAACCACCCTGCTCCCCCGGCGGGGTGGTATCCATAAAATATTTCTTTGGAAAAAAAAGGACAAGTAGTCCAGCTAGGTAAATCCAACTTCAAGAAGGAGGTCAATCGCTGAATCCAACTCGACTAGGCAGCGTTCGGAAAACCACATGACGTCATTTCATCCGATAAACCTCAGTGCTTCAAGACGAGAGTTGCAACAGTTGTGTGTTCCTGAAACGTGATCGTTTACTGTGGGCCTAATCGCAGCGTAGTCTTGATAAGATTATGGGTCCACCTCCGAGATGAACGGAAGATCTCATCAAGACCGCAGCATCGTGCTGGAAGCAAGCCGTTTCCAGCCGGTCTTATTGGAAATCTATAGGGGAGGCCTTAGTCCAGCTGTGCAATGTCTGCAAAGACAACGACGACGACAAATTAATAGAAACAATAGTTAACAATAAAATAGGTAATGATTTGACATGGTTGATTTTTATAATAAATATTTAGATAGGTTTTCCAGAAACCGATGTCAACTTTATAGTTTTAATTTTAAGTAGTTTTTATTGTGACAATATTTTTGATAGCATTTTTTTTCATTCATCATCAGATAAGGTTCATACTCAGTAGAGAGTGATTGTAGATGACTACAAAGGCTGTTTAAGAATTTTATTGGTGATGACGATATCCGTTGAAAACTTTTGCAAAAGTTTCTAATGTTGTGTACAAACCTGATTTTTTGTTAGGTTGTTCCTTTTTGGAAGGTACGTGTAGGACTTTTTGTCCTACACTTACCTTATTTAAATAGGACTATGGTTGAAATTGCCTGGCAGTAAAGTGGTTTATCTTTTTATTTCGATCATTTTACCTATGTGTTAAACATCTGTTTATTCTGGATTCATCATTTTGCTTCAAATATAATCATAAAATATTGGAGCTTAGTTAATTTTACATGTTTTATGATAAAATTTTGTTTTTGGTTAGTAATTTTTACCTGTTTGTGATTTTGATCAAAATTTTACTAACCGACACTATCTCTTAAATTATTGAGAAAAATCATATTTTTTAAATGACAGTTCATAAAGCTTTTAAATTTCATTTATAATCTATTAGAACCGAGTAGAAATGAGTAATGGAAAATTTTATATGATTTTTTTTCCAAAAAATAAAACTTTAAAATGCTCTGGTGTAAAGTTGCCAATATGTCGCTTGGTCATTATTGCCTTTCAACCGTCGATATGTACATACGTCCGCTACATAAAAGACTAACAATAATGAGGAGCTGTAATAGGAAAAGAGGGATTCTAATGATTTCCTGATCGAGGTACAAAAAAGTTCGACTTTAAAACTCGGTTTTAAAGATTGAAACTTCGCGTATTGCCAAGACTACGACTATTTATGTATTCTACGGCTTTCGGATGGTATTTTCTTCGGACATTCTCAAATGATTTCTGTAGTCTTAGTTCTACTATCAATTCTTGGATTAAATTGGTGTGCGATATCCGAGCCTCATATTTTTTCCGATTCTTAACCCAAATTTTTGGGCGTTTTCTTTATTTTTATTAATTTCGTTGTACGCTGCAGCAAGATAAACTCGAAGTTTGAAAATGTATGTACATTTTCAAACTTCGAGTATGACAACATTTTGTATTTTGACAAAATAGTATAATTCAAATAGTCTTTAAAACCTGGTTTTAAAAACGCAATTTATAAACTCATTTTTAAAGATTTCAACTGTAAAACTCGGTTTTAAAAACGAATTCTTTCGTACGTCGATCAGGCCCTTTACGGAACGGACTAAGGAAGTGTATTGTCGATTTTTGACCGACGAAACGGATGAGGTACTCAATTTGAAGTGTTATATTTTTTTATTGTATAATCACACATAGCTTTTTACATAGTAGTCCGATTACGATATTTTTTTTTATTGGAAAGAATATACTTCGAAATTGGTCCCATTTAAATTTTATTGAAATCGGTTGAGCCATCTTTGATAAATCAACAATAATGTGACATCGATCCGTGCGAAATATTTGCGAGTTCCGTACACGGATGAAGTCGGTCATGCCATTTTTGCAAAACAAATAATAATAACTAGTTCGTGAATCTTCTGGCCTTAAAAATATTTTTTTTTTCTATGAATGTTTTTTTTTTTTTTTTTTTTTTTTTAATAATAATAAATATATTTATTCAAAAAAAACCTTAGTACTAATAAACTTACACCTAAATCGAACAGAATACAGTTTGAAACTTAATAATTAAATAAGCAATCGGTGTACACTGGGGCCCACACTAGGGTAGCCTGTGTCGTGGGCTCCAGGCTCTTCCACAAATAATAGTTTTAAAAACAATATGCAAGATATAGTTGTATAGCAATATGCAAGTTGGAATACACTGTAAGTATATGAAAAGTCCACTAAATCTAATCTATTAAACTATGCTATCTGAGTTAATCTTAAAATATTTGAGTTAAATTATTATTAGGTACTTTGGTACTTACTACAAACATACCAGCCAAAGACAATAATGAGTTATCAAGCGAAACCTACTACCACCCCAGTTACACCCACTTGCGAATGCGTTTGTGTAAGTGTTTAATAATAATGTTATTGAAAATTTATTTATAAATGATATATTCTACAGTGAGTAAACAGAAACAGAATTTTGCTATGAAAGTCAAGCCCCTGGGCGTGAAATTAAATTATTCTTAGTTTTATTTTGTCATTTACAGATAAACTACTCATGCACTAAACGTAGATTTTTTCAAAGAGTTATTTTTGTGATAAACATTTCAAAAATTCGTCGCGAATGCAGGACTCGAACCTGCGTCTTCGGAACACTAACCCGACGCTCTGCCCAACTGATCAAGAGAAAAATCGTTTTAACAATAAATTAAATGCTCTTCTCACACACAAATGTTACTATTCCATCAATGACTCTTTCCATACAATTATTCATTTACTATGTTTCGAATAATTTTGATAGCTCTGTGGTGTTTCGTTTTAAAAATTGACATTTGTATTGATATTTTCCTGACATTCATTCATTGACCGACGAACCACCGGAGGAGGTATACAATTCAACGCGTATATATATATATATATATTATGTATAACCACGCATAACTTTTTTCATAGTGATCCGATTTCAATAATTCTTTTTTATTAGAAAGAGTATACTTCGAAATTGGTCCCATTTATATTTTATTGAAATCGGCTCAGCCATTTTCGATAAATCAACAATAATGTAAAAAATGCTATTTAATAATATTTGCGTTCTAGCGATGCGCCCCGGCTTCGCACAGGTGTATTAAACATATAAACATTTCTCTTGAATTACTCTATCTATTAAAACAAACTGCATCAAAATCCGTTGCGTAGTTTTAATGATATAAGCATACATGGGGACAGACAGCGGAAAGCGACTTTGTTTTATACTATGTAATGATTCTGGGTGAAGTCGGTCATGCTATTTTTTGCAAAAAATAATTATTTTCAATTTCGCATATATTTTGTCTTAGCAGGCATCTAGTAGTAATTATTAATATAAATAATTCATTTCAACATCTATTATTAAATTTTGACATTATAATTAATGTACAATATATTTGCATGTTTAACACGGACTGAATGTAGTGAAACATTTTATTATTTAAGACATGTATACTAGGGTGGGTCAAAAATTTTTTTTCTTTATTTTTCAAGAGGCTCAGAAATAAAAAGGTGCCAAATGGTTAAATTAATTTATAGATAATGTTTGATTTCATTATTTTATCCAAAATTTGCCTCCAGATTGTAAACGAAATTTCCGAAAAAGTAGATTTTTTACGTCGAGTTTCAGATACTTTTTTCAAGTTATTGATATCCGATTATATATGTAATAGCACTTAATAACGATAAATAAAAACGTTTGTTAGGTTGAGCTTAAGAACAGAAGTAAGGAATGGGGTAGAGGTGGGATTTTTTAAGAAACATATGGCGCAAAGTTGATCTTATAAACTTTTAAGTAGCGCGATGCGTAAATAGAGTGAAGTTATTGGTTTTACTTATTTTAAGATTGAAATACCACTACAAATCATAGTAAGTTCCTTATGATTGATTTATGGGATTTAAAAGGCAATATTTTGCCTATAACTATGAAACCATGATGAATTTTAAGAGTAATTCTGATAAAAGTTAAAATACGAATAAAAACTAAACAAAAAGCCAACATAAACACTAAATCGAAGCCATCGTTATAGAAAAATTGTTAAACAAATCCTTTAGTTGTCAAATAATACTAAAAAATTAATAAAATCATGATAATTTATTATTTAGAGTGAGAGACCTTTTGCAAATCTCACCAAACATTATCTGAATAAAAGTTAGTATAGTTTCGTCTTGAAAGTAAAGTTTTATTTGATATTTCGACATTTCAGCTTGCAAAAGTCAAAAGTTAATCAAATGTGCTTATCATAACAAAAAAAATGCCTGCAAGATCAACTTCAAAGATCAACAAATAGCTAGGCAAAATGATGGTATTCACGTGTTTTTGACTTTGGCACAACTAAATAGATAACAACAAAACAATTTGAGCTATCAAAGGAAAAATTGAATGTAGATGTTTAAATGGAAATTCATTCCATTTAAATCAGCAAGAAATTATCACTGAGCCATCAATTGTAAAATCTGTAACTGAAAAAATATCTAATTATTTGTTGAATTAAAAGGAGAAGGAAAACTAAATTAATCATATCTCCTTTGGCACATCCAAGCGGAAGAAAGAGTAATAAAAGCAGTTACTTACTCAAGTTTTTACTACTTTATGTAGAAACAAAAAAACAATGCAAAAAAATCTAGATAGATGCGAGAAAATCAATACCCATATTTGACAACAAAAAGGAATTTGCCACATATTAACTCCTTCACTTTCATTAGTATATCATACTAATATTGTAAATCTGAAAAGTTTGTTGGTTTGTTCCTCTTTCACGCATAAATGGATCAACGGATTGACTTGATTTTTGGCTTGGATATAGTTCAAAGAACGGCAATTGACATAGGCTACTTTTATTCCGAAAAAATAAAAGGTTCCTGTGGGATAACATAAAAGTGAAAATACAACGCGGGCGGAGCCGCGGGCAAAAGCGAGATTTTATATTTTCAAATGTTTTATTAATTATTTGCTATGTTATTCCCCTTAATAAACTTTACGATTTAAGCTTATCTTTCATAAATAATTATGATCTGTGCACTTTTTTTGCCAATCAGCTAATACCGTACTATCCACATTTTTTTGAAATTTCGTCATGGAACTGGTGGCAGTAGATGGATTCTGATTATTACTAAACTTCACGGTTTGCTTATACTTATGGTTTGGCACCATATTTCCACTGTGCCCGAAGAAAAACTACAACTTTTTTTTTCTCCATACTTCAGTGACCCACCCTAATGTATACTACCTATGTTCAAGCAAATAAATAACCTTGACTTTGTAAATTTACGAAAACTCATGTAGCAGCCACGAATATGTAGTAGGTACTAATGAGGTGCGTAGGTGAGTCTATGTACAAAAGTGTATCAACTGATCTTCGCCTCAGTTTTTAGTTGATGTAGTCTTGTGAATAGACTGACCACTATTTTGGTTTTTAAGCGTAATGTGCCTCGTTAACACTAAATTCATGGGCAATGGCAAAGAAAAAAACAATAAAATACTTAACACGTTAAAAAAACAAATTATATTTTTCCGGCTAAAAGTTACAACTTATTACTGCTGTAATTTCTTACAGAGAGCTATAAAAAGATAAAAAATATAAACAAATTGAACGTAGTTTCGAAGAAAGGACTCAACCGACCCCACATATACAGCAGGTTTTCCTAGTTGTCTGGATAAAATATATGCGAGGTAGGATGAATAGTAGATAGGTATTATAGTCATGATAAATTGATTATATTTCAATTTATCTCTACGTGATTCGATTTTAATAACAAACTTTATTAAGATTAGGCAGTTATTATCAGCTAAATAAATTAAAAAGACACATGCGGATCATTAAACCTTCTGTTGCGTGTTTGTAATCATCCGAGTCAGAGTGCGCCTGCTAGAATGGCAGAAAAAAATTCAATAGAAGAACATCTTCAGAATTATGTCAAGAAAATAGCAGAGGAACAAAATTTTAAGAATTATGAAACTAAGATCATCCAAGTGTCGTCGCACGGCGCCAATTACACTTCAACGTTATATAAGATAAAAATCACAGGTGAAGGAAGAGACCTCGACCTGTTCGCTAAGGTTGCCGCACTCAACGAGAAAATTCGAGCTGCAGCAAAATTCAACCCTTTCATTATCGAAACCGAATTTTATACCAAATTGATCAAAATATACAGACAAATAGAGGACAAAAATGGTATATCTAACGAGGATAAGCTGCATATCCCTGCTTTTTATGGCGTCGATATGACAAATCTGAAAGAAATACTAGTACTTGAAGACCTGACGAGTCGAGGATTCGGTTCACCGAACCGATTCGAGTCGGTAGATCTGTCGTACGCCTCTGCAGCTATTACAGAACTTGCTAAATTCCACGCTCTATCGATCGCCTTCCAACATGAATACCCTAACGAATTTGAAGAATATATGCATAAAATACCCGGATATATGTTTGAAGGGGATACTGACAATATTGGCATGGAAAAAGTATTGACAAACGGAGCGGCTTCCGCCTTAGCGGTTGTGCGTGATGAAAATAAAGCCAAGCTCGGCACTTTCATCCAAGGCTTGGATATGAAAGCATTTCTTGACATGTATAAATTCAATAATTGTAAAGTGATAATGCATACGGATTTCAGGCCCAACAACATGCTGCACAAAGTAATGGACGTAAGTAAAATTAAAAATGTTATATTGATACTCATATTACTATAAATACAGAGTTACTGGTAATCAATTAATATTACGCCCTATATTTTCTACATGAAAACAAACATCTTTTGTTCTACGACTTTTAAAAATTTGTATTTATTTTTTTCCATACAAAATTAAAAAATAATAATTTGACCTTTAAAAAGCGCGCGCTCCGTCTCGTGCTATACTTGGACCTCAGAGAAGATACTGTTTATATGCAAACAAGTGTAAAAAAAACCGGACAAGTGCGAGTCAGGCTCGCACACCGAGGGTTCCGTACAAATCCAGAAAATTTCACAAAATTGAGAAGTAAGTTGTTAAAATCTTTATACTATATCATCGACAAAAAATATTTTTTTTTTTACTTTTCTCGTCATACATTGAAAATTACTGAAAATGTTAAAATAATTAAAAACCTGTTTTAGCATGTGCTAATGAAGTTATTTTATATGATACCTTACATGATACGATTTACTCACTTTGAATTTTAAACCTATATTTTGTGAATTTTGAGCCCCATTTTTTGTGATTTAAATAAAAATGTACAGTTTTCAGATTTATTCCTATATGTGTACTCTGAGACAATGCTTCTCGCCAAATTTCATAGTTCTATGTCAACGGGAAGTACCCTGTAGGTTTTGATTTTTGTGAGTGCGAAATATGCGGTTTTTATGACATAAACGACTCTAAATTTTTTAAACGATAACTGAGTAGATTTTCTTTTACACAACTGCAAGAGTTCATTGATATACGTATACAGTTTAATTTTCACCTCGATATCTTTACGCGATCCCGAGATAAAGAGTCTTGACATACACACAGACGGACAGACGGACAGACGGACAACAAAGTGATCCTATAAGGGTTCCGTTTTTTCCTATTGAGGTACGGAACCCTAAAAAGTATTAGTTAAGTATGTATTATTGTAAATAACATGCTATGTAACGTTTTTAAAAAAAATGAGAAAGGTCAGGTCATCAATGTGTATGGAGGCTGGTATAATAATAATCAAAAAATATAGCTGAAATCGGCAGGGAACCATATATAATATAAAATCAAGAAATCCAACTACAGCACTCGTTACATCCCGAGAAAGTACGTTCCAAAAAGTTAAGTTAAAAACCAAATAGGGCCCTCCGATTTTTTAAGAAATTTTTAATTTATTTGGATTAATTTATTATTTATTAAATTAATATTTGACACTCAGGAAACAAAATAGTTAAGTGAATGTAGAAGAACAGCACAAGTTTAATTTTAAATGTATCGAGTAGCTGACACTATTGTTATATTACCTAATAAAAATCATAAATGTTTTTAATTGTTATTTAAGTGTAAATGTATTCGACAAAGGACATGTCCACAAAATGTATGGTTACATTTCGAGAAAGTTCATATTTTTCTGAGTCTTTTACATCAGTTAAAACCAAAAAAGAGCCCTCCATTTTTTTAAAATTAATATTGAATCTATTAGGATAAATAAATATATTTGGCTCAATTGGTAGTTTATCTCTGTCAACACTGATTAAGTAACTTCCAAATTGTTGAATAGAAGCATTTTTACTAATTAGACACAGTTTTTAAGTGTTTATTTGTCATATTGTACCTACTTACTGGTCACACTGGTTGGTTATAATTTAGAGATGAATGTGGAAGAATCAGCTACGAATGCAAGTAAAATAACGATAGAAGCACTTTATTATTGCTAAACTAGAAAAAATACATAGCTGTAATATTGTTTTTCATACAATTTATTATTCACATTTAAAGAAAATGGAGTGATAAAAAATCATATAATTATATCATCATATACCACTTGTGGACGTCACCTGTACCTACTTGACAAATTATGTAGACGGAATAATTTGACACACTATTTGAAATATTTTTTCTTACTGGGCACACTAGTTATTTATGCTATCTTTAATTTTAGTTGATTATTTTATTTATTGGACACTCATAACAGACAACAGAAAATATGTAACGTAATTAATAGCTTACAATTTCGACCGATTCTGTCCAAAACAATGAATGCACGGCATCCTAATAAATAACTAACAGTTATTTATACATCATTATTATGGTACTTAAAATCATTTGAAGAATGATTGTGACAGCCAGTGAAAAATATTAATATCAATGTTATTACTTTATAAAAAGAATAAATGTTGGACTTAAAACTACCCAAAAATATATACTTAAGTACATACACAGATATACCATGTGTTTGTCTACCGGTGTCGGAGCCTTAAGCGGTGACATCTATGGCAAATTTTGAACAACTTTTTCTATGGGACCAACTCTGAAAACGTAAAAAAAACTGCTGTTCCATACGATTTTTATAGAATTTCGACAAAAAGTATGGAATAGCTGTTTATTTTTTATGAGTTTTCAGAGTTGACCTCACATTAAAAGTATTTCAAAATTTGCCATATATGTCACCGCCTAAGGTTCCGACACCGGTAGATAAACAATAAACATACTGTATATTATAAATACGATAAAAATATTTATTTTTAGATGTGAAATTAAATGCATAATACGATGCAATACAGCAATTCAAGTTGCTGTCTACGGTTTGAAGGTGAAAAATTAATAAATATTATTTCGAAATTTTCTGAGATTAAGTCCGAACAAATCAAAAAATAGCATTTTCACGTCGCTAATTCGGGCGCCAGAGCGGCAAACATCGTTATAAGAACAGCACATTAATTCGGCAGACAGGGCTGTTAGGACAGATGCATGTTAGGCAGATTATAACGTGAAATAATCAGGTAATATTGCAAGCAAAAGAACGACAAAAGCACATTATTATTGCTTAAAACAGAAAAAAAAGTAAACTGTTCGGCATTTATCATGCAATTTATTTTTCATATATAAAAAAATGGAATAATGAAAAAAATTACATTAAATATTTTTCAAAAGCCCATAAGACAAGCTTTCAAATGATGCATGATATTTGGAAAACGTTGTAGAACAAAGGTATCTAGTCTTGATGTACAGAATATGACCTTAAATGCTAATTGATTAACAATTACTTTGTAAATACCTAACTAATACCAAGTAAGTACCTAAGTAATTAGGCGAAGGGAGGTGATTCAGACCATTATTATAAACAACTTTTACTATGGGACCAGCCCGGAATTCTAGAAAAAAACAGCTGTTTCATACATTTTGTCGATTCTGAATTGCAGTTTTGTATATGGAACGGCTTTTGATTTGGATTTTCCTCTCGAATTTTGGGTTGGTCGTGTAGTAAAAATATTTCACATTGATGGTCTTAATCATCCCTTTCTGGCTTAGTACAGGAGGAGCAGATAATCCTGTATTGTACTTATAACTTGATGTGGTCGAATCTTTCGTCGTAGGTACCATAGTACAGACTAAATCAAAATGGGAGCGATTTCTCGTTTCTATAATGTGAAATTGCGTTAAGTTGCCATGGAAAAAATTGAAATTCATTATTTGCCCTTTCAACCAATTTGGTATCACTGATGGTACCTTATATCATTGATAGTGACTTACCAACCAGGTAAGCGGTGATATTTTTCCAAATTCAAGGACGTTTGAACAAATCAGATTTACCTACATTTTTTAGTAGTGAGCGGTTCCCATCATACTGTAGATAATAAAATTATTCATGAAGGTAGACAAATGATTGAACAGTAGAATTAAGATTGATAAAACGAAGTTTTTGCTCATGCTGTACGGTAAAAATAAAAGCAAGCATAGATTTACCAATCACACAGTGACAAGTCTACAATTTGTGGCTCCTTTGCAAACATACTCGTAATATTGTACGAGTTATATCTTTACACCAAGGACTTTGTTGATTGTTTTCCTGCTCTCTAATGTATGTTACGTTCTTTAATATATGTTGCGTTCTTGTCTGTTCCATCAGGATGGCAGCACGCAGGTTATTCCCGTGGACTACCAGACCCTTCAGCCGGGCAGTCCTGTCATCGACCTGCTCTACTTCATCTTCACCGCCACGGACGGCGCCTTCAGAGCGAAGCATTATCAGGAGCTGATTGATCACTACTACTTAGAGCTTGACATCGCCCTGGCAAGGTTTGGGATTGATATCGCTCTTGTATTCTCTAGAAAAGATTTTGACTCAGAGTTAAGAGAGGTAAGTTGTTGTTGAGGTTTATCTAGACGATAATTTTTTTTTTTTTTAACAAATCGCCTATTAGTTGTATAGTACAGTGGTAAATGTATACTTGTATAGTATACACTATGCAACAAGAAGTCATGTAGTGCAAGGCAATGCTGGACTAGATTTTTTGAATGATTAAAGTCAAAGTTAAAGTTATTTATTTGCTTGAACATAGGTAGTATAAGGGTCTTAAATAATAAAATGTTTCACTACATTCAGTCCGTGCTAAACATGCAAATATATTGTACATACTATGTATGTAATTACTAGTTTTTACCCGCGGCTTCGCCCGCATGATATTTTGATTTTTGACGCAATATCATTATAATTTATACCCTATGTGGTATTCTGATATATAATCTATATTATTGCAAAGTTCCATCTCAATCCGTTCAGTAGTTTTTGCGTGAAAGAGTAACAAACATCCATACATCCATCCATCCATTAATCCATCCATCCATCCATCCATCCATCCATCCATCCATCCATCCATCCATCCATCCATCCTCATAAACTTTCGCGTTTATAATATTAGTAGGATAATGTCAAAATTTAATAATAGATGTTGAAATGAATTATTTATGTTAATGAATGAATGTCAGGAAAATATCAATACAAATGTCAATTTTTAAAACAAAACACTACAGAGCTATCAAACACAGTACATGATTTTATTACACTCTCACATAAATGCAAAAACATATTGTAAACTCATGTAAACTATGACATGTAATCTTTCCATACAATTATCCATTATTTGTCTTTCAAAAGTCATTAATGGAATAGTAACATTTGTGTGTGAGAAGAGCTTTAATTTATTCTTAAAACAATTTATCTCTTGATCTCTAATACACTTTGGTACATGGTTGTATATAACAGGGCCCATACAGACAATGCTTTTGTTCATTAGTGTAGTTTTTGAAGTAAAAATTCTACGTTTATATTGGTCTCTTCGATTTCTTACGGTTAACAGACAAAGGAGGAAATAGCTCGGGGTGACTTTTTACAAATACTGCAGTTTCAAATATGTACAGAGAAATAAGAGTCAGAAGTTTATGTTTTTTAAAATAAGGGTTGCAGCTGTCGCTTTTCTTTAGTTTAAAAATACTTCTGATGCATCGTTTTTGTTTTATAAACACATTTACATTAAAATATTATACCATATCTCAGGATGGATCCCACTAGCCCATAATAAGCAGTAATTAGAGCATCGGTATTAAGTGTATCAGACAATTTATGTAGTAAATAGGATAGGCTACTGACTCTTTTACAGAGACAATTAATTTGTTTTTTTTCAATTCATTTGCCGGTCTATAACTAAACCAAGAATCTTAGCATTGTCAACTTCACCAATTACATTATTGTTATGACTTACATTGATATTACTTTCAGTAGTACCTCTTTGTGCAAAGTATGCTAGTTTTACTTAAGTTAATTTTTAAATTATTATTATCAAGCCATGAGATTACAAATGACAGAGAGTTACCAATATCATTTTTATATGTTTTAATATCCTTGCATGGTACTGTTATTGCACTGTCATCTGCAAAAAGATTCATGTCCTCGACTGTAGCATTAGGTAAATCATTGATATACAGAATAAAAAGGAGTGGTCCCAGGACACTGCCCCATGGGACACCGTGCATTACATTACGTTCCTCAGATCTAGTAACTTCTTCCCATTTTGACTTAAAATTTATTTCATTTATTTAGTAATTTGTTTTCTCTCACTTAAGTAAGACTTTATTAGAGCTAGAATGTTTTCTCGAATACAATATGCCTCCAATTTACTAAGCAGGATTTTGTGGTCTACATAATCAAATTCTTGCGTCATATCGCAGAAGATTGAACATATTGGTGATGATTTATCCATACATTGTAGAACTGCCTTTATAAAGTCATAAATGGCCATATTAATGGTTTTATATTAACGGAAACCTTTCTGGTGTTTACAAAGTACATTATTTTTCTCTAAGTATACTATATATTTATATATATACTACTATATATATTAGTTGATACAGAGATTAATCCCATGCAATGACTGCCTCGGTGGCTCAGTGGTTAGTGACCCTAACTTCTGGGTCAAAGAGACGTGGGTTCGATCCCCACCCAGGGCAAATATTTATGTGATGAACATAAGTGTTTGCTCTGTGTCATTGTCATTGTTCATTCACAGATTTAATAATCAGTCGAGACATCATCAATGCCAACACAGTTACTATTTTTGAGATTTTTTATAATGTTACAAATATCCTGTGGAAGACAGGGACAGACATAAACATTGAGTCAGAGAGCGAATCAATGGTTGATGTTACCCTGTTTCCAGAGCCAGCAATAGGTACAACTTTATCTATGAAGTACTTAGTTATTAAAAGCATTGGCTATTTTTAAAGGGTCAGTAATTTCTTTATTATCTAGTTTAATCTTTGAAATTGGCTCCCCACGCAGTCTTAGATTTATTATTTGAGGTTTTTATATTATAGTTATATTGAGAACACCTCGTCAATCTTATAATTTTTTTTAAATGTTATCGAATATTTAAGAAAATTACTTTTATTCAGTTCTGTAGATTTCCTTCTATACTTCCATAGAAGTTTTCTTTTATTTTGACTACTACAAGTTTTAGTGCCTTTTGACACCCATTTTATTGGTTTTGTGACTTTTTTACAACTACTTTGTATGGGAAACATAAATTTTATTTTTTTTAGTTTAAAGTTATCAAAAATTATTTATGTGCAATATTAGCGTCAGTAATATTATACATTTCATGAAATAGTACATTCTCTAAACACATCTTAATTTCTTTTATATTTTCATCAGAGTAGTCCCTTTGCAATTTGCGCCAAGACTTTAGTAGAAGTTGTCTACAAACTGGATATTTCATAATTAAAGCACAGTGATCAGAAAGATCCAGCTTATGTACTTCAGTTTTACAATTATTCTTACCATTGTAGGGCATGTTGTCTATGCAAGTTTGACTTCTGAATCTAGTGGTTTGTTTTAATGTATGTTTGAAATTATAACATTTTAATAAACATTTATAATCTGTTGTGACTTGTGACTTGTTAGAGTCTCTCAGGACATTGATTGATTGATGAAAATCTCCCTCTATACACACATGTCTATATTTTTTCTTTGAAATAAAAGTTAACATTTTTTCAAACTTGTTTAAAAATGTTTGTATATTTGATGACTTAGGAACCCTATATATATATATATACAAACAATTATTAATTTATGTCAGGTTAATTCAATTGCGCAACACTCAAATACACTGCTTATAGAGAGCTTTTTAAATTCAGGTATATCTGTCCACTCATGTTCGTTCTTTACTAGAATGCACAATTATATTATTTGTAACGTGGTATAAAAAAAATAAAATATTTAAATTTAAAAAGGGTAGTGGTGTACAACGTTACCAGTTAGAGCAAAGGGACAAATGGTACAAAAAAAGACTAATTATACTAAAGGGGACAAATGATACCAAAGGGGACAAATGATACAACACCTTCGAAGGTGTGGTGACGCAGCTACCTGACAAATAAACAAAATGTTACCTGGATAAACTAAGTCGATAAGAAAAAAGAACCTCTGTTCCCAAGCACTGTATTATTATCTACCTGTGAGTTGTTGAGGACAAAATTAAAAGATTTTGTTTTGTAAGTTAAATCACAACAAAGGTGACGTCCACAAGTGGTATATTATTCAAAGAAAAATCGAACCAAGATGATATATTCATCATTTAAAAGCTTGTTTTATGGGCTTCCCAAAAATATTTAATTTAGATTTTTTCACCCCTCCAATTTTTTTTAATGTGAAAAATAAATTGTATGAAAAATAATAATACAGCTTAGTATTTTTTTCTAGTTTAGCAATGAGAAAGTGCTTCTATCGTTATATTACTTGCATTCGTAGCTGATTCTTTCACATTCATCACTTAATTTGATAAAATTAAAAATTATAACCTACCAGTGTGACCAGTTAGTAGGTACAATGTGACAAAAAACACTAAGTGTGTCTAATTGGTAAAACTGCTTTTATTTAACAATTTGGAGGTTACTTAATCAGGGTTGCTAGATATAAACTACCTATTGAGCCAAATATATTTATTTATCCTAATTAATTTAAAATTAATTTTTAAAAAATCGGAGGGCTCTTTTTTGTTATTAACTGTTGTAATAAACTCAGAAAAATATGAACTTTCTCGAAATGTAACGAGTGTTGTGGTTAGAATTATTGATTATTATTATACCAGCCTCCATACATTTTGTGGACATGTCTTTTATTTGTAAAACCTTAACTCCTTGAAGTTACATGAAATTGTCTTAAGTCTAAAGCGGGTAGGGTAGGTTTACTCGGTTGCGACCAGAAAGGTCTTAATGCCAACAGGCTTAAAATTACACAAACTTAACCGTTGTAAAGTTTATCATTACTTATTACTAACCCGGTCAATTTAGACCAAAAAATGAGAGTGAAGTTACATAAAGTCCCAACAAGCTGAATTTCAGTGAAATTGTTCAAAATATAATTATAAACAATGTCTAGAAGCTCCCCATCATTCCCCTGTAAGGAAAAAAAATTATTCAAGGTCAAAGGTAAAAAAATGAGTTTTTCGCAATTTCCAGCAAAACGGTAAGTTTTATCATAAAAGTACCGCAGACAAAAATTGTAGATCATAAAATTATCTATTAAAAATGTATCAATACTTTTTTACTTACGAGCCACCGTTTCTGAGATATAACGATTCAAAAAGACACGACGACGACACGACATCTGCATTTTACAGGAGGGGTAAAACAGCAGTTTTCAAAATGTTTGAAAAACAAGATTTAATTCAATGTGCTGAAGTTTTTAAAAAGAGTAATTCAACTCAATATATATTATGACGATAACAACTTTTATAACTTTTTGAATCGTTATATCTCAGAAACGGTGGCTCGTAAGAAAAAAGTATTGATACATTTTTTATACATAATCTTATGATATAAAATTTTTGTCTGAGGTACTTTTATGATAAAACTTACCGTTTTGCTGAAAATAGCGAAAAACTCATTTTTTTGACCTTTGACCTTGAATAAAAATTTTTCCTTACAGGGGAATGATGGGGAACTTCTAGACATTGTTTATAGTTATGTTTTGAACAATTTCACAGAAATTCAGCTTGTTGGGACTTTATGTAACTTCGAATGTCTAAATTGACCGGGTTACACTATGTTTTCAACACTTAAATTAAAGCGAACCTAATTAAACCGAACCTCTAGCAATGTCGTAGGTAATTAAATTAATTATCAGAGTCGGTGCATATACCGTCTGCGATATTACGAAAAATACAAACTAATGTGATTTTTACAATCAAGCGAACAAAACGGTAGCTAATCGTTTTGTCCGTGAATAAAAATAAATTCTACTTATGTTCACTAAAGCATGGATCATACAGTGAAAACGAGGAATGTCTCATACGTCTAAACTCTGTCCAGAAGGCTTCAAATCATGAAAATCAGTAGAAGAGTGTGACCTTTAGTAGTCATACCAAAGTGACCGTGTGGCCCTGGGTTATGAAAAAAAACAAAATGAGTGTAACTTGCGATCCGTGACAGGCACGCTCGTAGGATGAAATCCGCTAGTGGAAACAGGTGTAGGCTGGCAGGTAAGCCACCAGGCTAGCTCGCTAATACAACCAAAATGACGTGTGCAAAAATCAGGAGTCCGTAATCATCATCGCCGGGTCCGTCGGGGAATCAATCGGGTCGCGGGAAGACATCGCCGGGTCGCGGGAAAAGGCTATGGACAAACCAGACGGCAAATAAGTATCACTCGTATTTTTCACCGGGAAGATTCCAAGATCAAAAAAGTGTTTCACGGCGAACCAGAATTCAGATGAATTGACGAGCGAATCACTAAATCAATTGCCTAACCTCTTACGCTTTTTCTTAAACGCTTCCGCCCTCAGGCAGATGGATGTCGGGTGCATCAAGTGCTTCGACCAAGTCTCAACAAAAAAGAACCATTGTCGATCCGAGAAGTTTTCTGCAATCCTCCCGAAAATCGCCAACTCACTATCCTGTCACCTTTGAACCGTTTCGAATCACGCATCCACCTATGACGTCACCGCACTTAATCTACTATGCCTTGTAAACAAAATATCATGATTTACGTTCCATTCTTCCAACAAGGTTATGAAAATACAGACATAAATAATTTCTTTTTTTTTTACGGATCAGTCCGAACAATGACAACGACAAGCAGTCCATACATGACAGCATCAAACCAACTGTCACTTTTAATGTCTCATAACTTGTCAACTTCAAAGTCACTGCATGTACAATTTCATTTGATATTTGATGTTTTTGATTTGTTTATTAAGTAAACAAAGGTCGAAAAGTGCAAAAACGAATGATTGTGATGTTTAAGTGTCGTGCAACGAGAAAGAAATAAGTATTGTTAGTAGCTACGCTACAAATTTTTAAGTTTTTAAATGTTTTTTTTTTTTTACAGAAATTACCTTTTGGGCTGGCTCTATCAATATCGCTTCTACCTCTTCTCGTAGTGCCTGAAGACGAAGCCCCTGTAGTAGGCGATGACTTCTCTAGCTTGGCTGTGAAAGCTACCAGCGATATATATGCGCAGAGGCTTAACGAGGTAGTCGATGACTATGTCAGATGGGGAGTGTTAGGGAACAATTCACTAAAGAGTGTACCCTCAACGCTAGTAGAAGAAAAAGAGCCAGTCGAAACACAACTCCGAAGATTCATTACAAAGATAGCAGAAGAACAAAACTTTAAGAACTTTGACATTCAAATTACTCCTGTGTTTACACACGGTGCTAATTACACTTCAACTTTGTATAAAGTAAAAATTATCAGTGAAGGAAGACACCTGGACTTATTTGCTAAAGTTGCCGCGCTCAGTGAAAAAATTAGAGCGGAAACATTCAACCCTTTCGACGTCGAAAACGAGTTTTATACCAACTTGGCCAAGTCCTACAGACAAATTGAAGAAAAACATGAAGTACCTGATAATGATAAGCTGAAATATCCTGTGTTTTATGGCATCGACGCAACATATCTTCGAGAAATAATGGTCCTTGAAGACTTGACAAGCAAAGAATTTGGCTCACCAAATCGATTTGAATCAATAGACTGGTTGTACGCCTCTGCAGCTATTACAGAGCTCGCTAAATTTCATGCACTATCAATAGCTTTTCAACATGAAAGTCCTAGCGAATTTGAAGCATTTGTTAATAAGCTTCCTGGAAATATCTTCGTAGATAATCCTGGCTTAGAACATATATTTCAAATTGGCGTAGCATCCGCTTTGGCGGCAGTGCGTGAAGAGAACAAAGACGCACTAAGTTCTTTTCTTAACAATTTGAACGTTAAAGAATCATTCAAAGTGCTATTTAAACCTATTAATTCTAAAGTGATCATACACACAGATTTCAGGCCTAGCAACATGCTACACAAAGTCTCGAATGTAAGTAAACATAGTTTTTTATGTAATACTCAATCATTTATAGCAACATACTGTATGTAATATTTACATGCATAGAATAATGTTTACATGCGGTTCTTAATGTCTAACGTTTAAGTCAGCACGCGACATTTTTTTTTGGTCTTTGCCATTTATCGACAAAATCTTAAGTTAAAAAAAAATACATCAAAACATCATCACTTAAAATCAAAACCTAAGTTCTGATGCTTAAGTGCTACTTAATGGTAGGTTGTATAATAATACATAAGTAGAGGAATTAGGAGTGAATATTATTAGCTTGCGCAGTGTGAAGCAATTGAAACTGTGAGACGATTCTAAGGTAGTGCGTATGCACTTCGTGGAGTCGCAATTCAAGTTGTTTAACCAAGTTTTTAAGGTGAAACAAGTTGATGGCACGAAATCATTTTTGGCGTAGCTTAAATATATAGTATATTAAGTGTCTTGTCTGAAGAAGAGATATATGTATATGTCGATAAACAGTAGATACAGTTCGTGCGCGCGCACTCATTGCAAAATATAGCTGATTTCTAGCAAATGCAGTAAGGCATAGTGTTGTATCTCATGTTTTTATTTTTAAAAACGATGTTTAATAAGGTTGGGATTGTATTTAACGGCTTTATGGTGAAAGATTTAGAATAAAAAGTTGGCAAACTGTCAAAATTATAATTAAATCATATTGATCGCAGAATAAAATAAGATTCAGTTCAAACAGACCGCAAGCCTGGCAGATTGCATAGTATTACAAAGTTTTGAGTCTCTCGAAAGGGACAACATCTCTAAGATTCTTAAAAACCCATTTAAGCTTCCTGATTCGAGAACATGTAGACTCAATTTGGCGAACCCGGGACAAGTTATCGTCAATAATGAGTCCATGATATTTTATTATGAATTAACGCGCTCAAGTTAAGCACAATTACAAGGGTTGGTACTGTGCAAGTTCCAAGTGTGGGCCTGTAAATTTAGGGAATTTCTTTTACGAATAATGAATGCGATTATTTTACTTTTCGTGAAATTTAGAGTCAGAAGATTGTGACGGAACCACGAAATAACACTGTGGGAGGGCTCTACATGGATTTTAGCTTCATTCCAACTGTTTCCTTTAAACGCTATGCAGTAAAGATACTGAGATAAGCTTTTTATGCTCTAAGTACAGCATTAGCCTTTTATTAAGAATCTTCTCTCGAGGAAGATTCCTTCGCATTTTTCCTTCTTGTTCAGGCTGTGGACTAAGTAGTCTGTCAAACTTGCTTGCTCTGTTGATTTATTTGCCCTAAAACCAAATTGGGATTCTGAGATAAGCTTTTTATGCTCTAAGTACAGCATTAGCCTTTTATTAAGAATCTTCTCCAACTTTTGATAAGGCTGGCAAAAATAAGATTGCTCTAAAGTTGTTGACATCGTCCCGTGGCCCATTCTAATGAATTGGCAGTATAATAGCCCTTTTAAATGAGACGGGGAAAATTCCTGAACTAAAATACAGATTAAGATGTATGAGTTAAGGCGGGGACAATTTTGTTTTTAGCTAGTTTGAGAAACCAGCTCTCTAATTCTGTTAACCGATCTCATTGCTGAGGTGACAATCTAGAAACTCTCTCGTTTTTTGACAGTTTTGAGCGGAGACATAAACATTAACATTGCCTCGGGAAATCCCGACACTGCATCTGTCGATGATTACCTAAATATTACTGCGCAGCATGGACTTCTTCCTGCACATAATTTGCCAACTAGAGAAGGGAATTGCATAGACCATGTTTTATTAAAAGCTGATAATGTAAGTGCTACTACTCTAGTACTTGCCTCTTCTCTCATAACCGACCATGCGCCTATCCTCTTTTATATGACTTGTTCAAAACCCACCAAAAAAGAAAAGCAAGTAAATCGACGCCTCGACTATACTTCTATTACGTCTGACTTATCAAAAACAGATTTTACAACCATTATACAACTGTGATGATGCTAATGCTGCTACGGATAAATTGATTTCAATTATTTCATCAGTCATCCAAAATCACACGATTGATCAAATTTTCACATACTAAAAGGATCATTAAGCCTTGGGTAACACCAGGGGCTCTTAGATGCATAAGACATAGAGACAAATTACACATGAAAGTTAAAAAAAGGCCTGATGACATGATTCTTAAACTAGTTTACTGTCGTTACCGCAACTCCTGTACTAATTTGCTCCGTAAGCTGAAGCACGCTCATGAGCGCCATGAACTTGAAAGGGCGAAACGAAATCCAAGAGCCACCTGGAAACCCATAAAACACATCGCCGGTATTGTTCCAAAATCATCCTCAGCATCGGACTTGCTTGATGGAAAAGATGATCCTCAGAAAACTATAGACTCGGTAAACAGTTTTTTTGCTAAGATAGGTGGTGAATTGGCAAAAAAAGTCACTCAAACAAATAAAAATTCAGCAATAGATTTTGATGCGATTAGAAGTTCAAAGAAATTAGTGAACTCCATGGCTTTGCTTCCTACAGACTATGGGGAAGTGGATACTATTATTAAAGGTCTTAGAGCTGATTGTGCTGTTGGCTGGGATAATATCCCAGCTAGCGTTTTAAAGCATGCTAGTGTCTATTTAACACCTCCACTAACTCATGTGTTTAACCTCTGCATCTCAAGCGGAGTCTTCCCTCGAGCCTTTAAAAAAGCTATTGTCCATCCCATCTACAAGACTGGTGATAGAGACAATGTAAATAATTATAGGCCTATCTCAGTGCTTACTGCTATGTCTAAAATACTTGAAAAAATTCTGAATAAGAGATTAGTTGAATTTTTTGAAAAGAACAAAGTACTTGCTAGTAATCAATACGGTTTCCGTAAAGGAAAGACGACCGAAGATGCAGTGCTTGATCTGACAAGTAATATTGTACAACTACTGGACTCGAAAAAGAAAGTTCTGTGCATGTTTTTGGACCTGTCAAAAGCATTTGACACTGTCTCTATCCCCATCTTACTTCAACAGATGGAAGACGACGGAATTCGAGGACTTGCGTTTGAGATGTACGAGGACTGGAAGAACACAATCGGTAAAAATTGACGATTACGTCAGTTCAAATGAAATAATAACTCATGGTGTCCCTCAAGGTAGTGTGGTGGGACCAACTCTTTTCCTCGATTACATAAATGGTCTATGCAAACTGGCTTTAGAAAACTGTAAGATCTTTACATACGCAGACGACACAACTATACTGGTCCACGGTGAAACCTGGGAAGAAACACAAAAAAATGCGGAGAAGGTATTAAAAGCAGTGATGAAATGGCTGGCAGAACATTTATTAACATTAAATATCGAGAAAACTAAATATGTAGTATTCACAGCCAACTTTCGATCACAACCTTCTTCAGGTTTCACTATTAGAGCCCACAGCTGCGGTGATGATACAACAGCTGGGTCGTGTACATGTATGCACCTAACAAGAACATGTGAACAAAAATACCTGGGCGTAGTCATGGATAGCACCCTGAGCTGGAACGGACAAATTCAGGCTTTAATTCCACGAGTGAGAAGGGTAATGAGTGTTTTTAAAAGACTAAGAACAGTTGCTTCTTTTGACCTCCTCAAAACCGTGTACTTTGCCTTGGTACAGTCAATTATCTCCTACTGCATCACTGTGTGGGGTGGTACATATACCACAGACCTAAAGCGACTTGAGGTGGCGCAGAGAGCGGTTCTCAAAGTCATGACGCAAAACCCTATAAAATATCCTACCAACCTACTATATAGCGAATGCTCAGTCTTGACGGTTCGCCAACTCTACATACAACAAATGATTCTCCGTAAGCACTCTCAGATTTGTTTCGATCCCAGCTATTATGACAAGCGCAAAGGTCATAATGTTTGTGATTATAGGCCTCATAGACTTGACCTTACAGGGCGCCAGTTTGAAAGAAATGGTAGCTTGCTGTATAACCGAGCAAATAAACATCTAAATATATACCCTCTTTCATCGGCAAACTGTAAGTTTATGCTAGTGGAATGGCTCAAAAGTATATCCTATGAAGAGACTGAAGCTCTCCTGAGACCCATCGAGCAGCAAAACTTTGCACTTAACCTTGACTGGCAATGAAATCCACAAACACACAACACACACACACACACACACACACACACACACACACACACACACACACACACACACACACACACACACACACACACACGCTGCATAACTAATATATTATTTTAAAAATGGACTTTCCATAGATAGATTCTTTGTTTGTAATGAATAATTAATTAAACAAGTCAAATACTTATTTCACTTATAAACTCAAATACCTTTTTACGAATGAAACAATAAAATATGTATTATTTCTTTTTACTAACATTATTATGACTAGAATTTTGACTCTCAGATAATTTTATGAATATATTTTAATTGTTAACATTTATAAATTTGCAAAATGTAAAACTAAAACAAAATTTGTCTAGTTGCAATATATCTTGTATACATCATCATCTGTACAATAATAAGCTTCACTCTAGGGAAGGCTATCCATCAAAACACAGGTGTGAACTCACCTAGTTTGTATGGCTATGACTGCACTATCCATGTTTGTACAAAGTTTTAAAATAAATTGATTTTTGATTTTTTTTTTATTTTGAAGCTATCAGACCTGTCAGACAAGACAAGAAAAGAAAAGAACGACAAGAGAAAAAGGTTCAAGAACGTATGTTCAGTAAAAATATCAGTTAATAGGATTGCCCCGCAGGACGAAATCTCATCCCATCTGGGATCAGAGTCACTTTTTAGGTCAAGGATGTCTCTTTACTTTGCATTCATCTGTGTCAAGAGGTACAAAAGAATTGAGGTGTCTCTCACACATGAACAATTTAAAATTACTCGCAAGTTTACCTTGCAGTGGACAGATCTCATACGATGAATAAAATTAGATAAGTGTAGAAAAAAACGCTGTCTACGGTTACATGAATAAGTAATATTAGTATAACAACAGTGTGTTTCTTCAGAAATAAGATTTTATTTCTGTGTTGTAATATGAGTATTAATGAATTACCTAGGTAGGTATCCACCAACCCGCACTGGGCCAGCGTGGTGGGTATAGCCCAATCGCCCTTGATTGGTTGGCCTACGTCCTGCAGTGGACTATTAAAAAGGCTGTACGGTTACGGTACGGTTCGGTACCTAGGTAGGTACTTCCAAAGTAAAATCCTTATATGTAAATGTGTTTATTTACTCAAAGTAATATTAGAGTCTTTAAATACTAGAATCCTTGATTGCGAAAGTAAGGTTTCTTTTGTTTTTGCAGGACGGAAGCACAGAGGTGATTCCCGTGGACTACCAGACTCTTCAGCTAGGCAGTTTTGCCATCGACCTGCTCTACTTCATTTGCGCGGCCACGGATGGCCCCTTCAGAACGAAACACTATCAGCAACTGATTGACCACTACTACTCCAAGCTGAGCACCTATCTGGGGAGATTTGGAATAGATATTGCTGTCATACTTTCTAGAAAAGATTTCGAGTCTGAGTTACGAGAGGTGAGTTACCTTACACGTAGAAGTAGTCACACTTAGTCAATCTAGGCCAAATTTGGTCATACTATGACCCAAATTGGCATAGATTTGGCAACTTATCAATTTAAATATTTTTTGTATTGTAATTAGATACTCTTAAATTAATCATAAATGATTTCGTTCAAATATGTCATTTTAACTAATGCAAATATATTATAATATTTATTTTGTGCTTTAACTTGTCAATTTGAATTTGATATGATGAATGGAAGCCAAAAAAAGCTAAGTCAAAGTTCCGATTTAACGCTTGAATTCACTCACAATATAGATATTGAGAGTAAGAAATAAAAACTTTTCCATGAACATGTACCATGTAAGCTTCACATAAAATAATACTTTTTTTCCTTTCTCAGAAATTACCTTTCGGGTTAATAATGTCAATAGCATTACTGCCAGTCATTGTAGTGCCTGAAGACAAAGCTCCTGTGATAGGCGAAGACTTCGCCAACTTTGCTGTGAAAGCTACCAGCGAACTATATGCCCAGAGACTCAATGAAATTGTTGACGACTATGTCAAATGGGGAATTTTGGGTAGTTCAGAAAACAATTCAAGTCGCAGTATATCTAAAACAGAAGAAAAACTATCAAGCGAAGAACATCTTCTAAAATTCATAAATAAAATAGCCAAACAGCAGAATTTTCACCATTTTGACATTAAACTCACTCCGGTGTCGACAAATGGTGCTAATTACACCTCAACCTCATTTAAGGCAAACATTATTGGCGAAGGAAAAGAACTGCACTTGTTTGCTAAGGTTGCTGCTCTTAACGAAAATATACGAACGCAAGCAAATTTCAAACCTTTCGATATCGAACTTTTATTCTATACCAACCTAATTAAGACATACAGACTACTGGAGAAGAAGCATGCTGTCCTAGAGAAGGATAGGTCAAAGTTTCCTATATACTATGGCGCTGAAACAGCACATCTTCAAGAAATACTAGTTCTTGAAGACTTGACTAGCAGAGGATTTGTCTCAGCCAATCGTTTTAAGTCGGTGGACTGGTCATACGCTTCTGCAGCTATCACAGAACTTGCCAAATTTCACGCGCTGTCGATAGCATTTGAACACGAAAGTCCAAGTGACTTTGAAAAGTTCATAAAAAGTACTCCTGGTGGAACATTTGAAAATAATCCCGGAATGGGACCTGTATTTGAGGCAGGAATTAAATTAGCTTTATCAGCAGTACGTAAAGAGAATAAAGATAGACTGGAGCTGTTTATCCAAAGTCATGACATCTTGCAAACATTCATTGAAGCGTATAAACCAGTTTATTGCAAAGTTATCACTCACTCGGATTTCAGACCCAACAACATGCTACATAGAGTACTAAATGTAAGTAATAACTGAAAATTCTATAGGGTTGAACATCCATTTTAGGCTAGCTCGTAATAATCGGGTTAAGAAAATCAAAATATACAACATCTGCAGTGTTTAAATATGTTCAAACAGCTCTTCAGCATATAAATGACAAAAATACTTCTATGGGGCTGCTACTTGACATGACTAAAGCATATGACAAGGTACAACACCGAATATTATTATCAAAGCTTTACGGATCAGGTATTCGTGGTCCAGGCTATTTCTGGTTAAAATCATTTCTAAGCAACAGAAAACAAAAAGTCCAAATTGAACATTTTAACTCTGAAACTAATCAAATGCATATTATAAGATCCATAGAAAAATCTCTAACCTGTTCAATCCCTCAAGGCAGTGTGCTAGGATGCATATTATCCCTGATATATATCAACGATCTTCCAAAAATATTTAATGAAAACGAACAGTCTGTGTTATTTGCTGATGATGTCTCAATACTAGTAAAATCAGAAAAGAAACTTTATTTTTGTGATAAACATTTCAAAAATTGACGCGTTCGCAGGATTTGAACCTGGATTTTTGAAATGTTTATCACAAAAAGAAAGTTTCTATACACCTAGTGTGTGAAGCACGATAAAAATAATTTCATTGATTAAGCAATGCGTCATTTCTCGTTAATGGTAAAAAGTTCTAATAATTTCACATTAAGTGACTGACTGGTTTAAAGCAGTTCTCACAAATGGCGCTTCCAACAATGCAGTAGTTGGTAAAAATGATAAACACTCACTAATTTGGCGGGTTCGCAGGGCGCGATTTAGCTTAATTGGACAAAGCATCTGGGCCGGTGTCCCAGAGGATGCAGGTTCAAATCCTGCGAACGCGTCAATTTTTGAAATGTTTATCACAAAAAGAAAGTTTCTATACACCTAGTGTGTGAAGCACGATAAAAATAATTTCATTGATTAAGCAATGCGTCATTTCTCGTTAATGGTAAGAAGTTCTAATAATTTCACATTAAGTGACTGACTGGTTTAAAGCAGTTCTCACAAATGGCGCTTCCAACAATGCAGTAGTTGGTAAAAATGATAAACACTCACTAATTTGGCGGGTTCGCAGGGCGCGATTTAGCTTAATTGGACAAAGCATCTGGGCCGGTGTCCTAGAGGATGCAGGTTCAAATCCTGCGAACGCGTCAATTTTTGAAATGTTTATCACAAAAAGAAAGTTTCTATACACCTAGTGTGTGAAGCACGATAAAAATAATTTCAAAATCAGAAAAGGACCAAAACCCAAACCACAAATTACAAAAAACTTTGGAAAAGTCTCAAACTGCCTTCAGCAACATAACCTGGCAATAAACTACGAGAAAACCAAAATTATGCAATACAAATCCTATAACAGTTCCTCACTTGACCTAACTCTAAATTATAATAACATTACAGTAGAAAACGTAGAGTCACTTAGCCTGCTAGGTATAAATATAGACTTACACATAAACTGGAAATCACACATAGACTGCATCAAAACAAAGTTATCTAGATTCACATATGCACTTTTTGAAATCAAAACCAGTACAGACACAAAAACAGCGCTTTCAGCATAATTATTACGGATATGCACACTCTTGGTTAAAATATGGATTAATATTGTGGGGAAACAGTGTTAACTCTGAACAACTTTTTATAATGCAGAAAAAATGTATTAAATTATTATATAAATGTAAAAAGTGTATTATTGCCAAAATAGAAAATACTGTAAGTTGCAGGCCATTTTTCAAAAAATATAATACTCTACCACTACCCTGCCTATACATACAGGAACTATGCATTTTCGTTTATAAAAACAACCACGCCTTTTGCAAAATAAAAGATACTCATAATTTAAATACCCTACATAAAAATAATTTAAGCTTGCCATACTCAAGAATAAAAATGCTGAATCAAAGTCCTTATTATATGGCCATTAAAATCTATAGGTATAATAAACTACCAATAGACATACGAAACGAGCCAAAATTATCAAAATTTAATAAAAATAATAAAACAATTTCTATGTTCGAACTGCTTCTATTCTTTAGAAGAATACTTCGAAGTCAACAGTTTAAAAAAATAAAACGAGATCTATATTTATATGGTTTATATTTATACGCCGATCAGCTGCCTCAATGTACCTATGTTTCGACAATTTTATATTCTTTTGATAGCGCCCTAGCATGTATTTGCAATGCCCGAGAAGGGCTGCTAAGTTTTAAGCTCTTATCTTTAATTAAGATCTGTACAATGTTAACAATGTACACGTACACTTAGTGGCAAATAAATAAATTATGAATTATAAAATACGCTAAAGTGTCAAATCTTTTTTTGTGTTAGTTTCGGGAGGGCTCAATTGTACGAGTATCTGTTGCTATATTTTTGATGCTTGGATATTGTATTTGTAATTTTATCAATTTACAAATTTTTCTATATTTATCAGAATGGCAGCACAGAGGTGATACCTGTGGACTACCAGACCCTGCAAGCTAGCAGTCCGGCCGTAGACCTGATTTACTTCATCTTCAGCGCCACGGACGGTCCCTTCAGAGCGAAGTACTACCAGAAACTGGTTAACCACTACTACTCGGAACTTGGCATTGCTTTGGCCAGGCTTGGGCTCAACGTTGCACATAAATTCTCTAGGAAAGATTTTGAAGCCGAACTGAGAGAAGTGAGTGTTATTTGATCATGTATTTTAAATGTTTACCTTTAGGATATCTGTATGGGGTAAGAACTCAGAAGAATGACAAGTAATAAAATTATTGCTAAATACTCAAATAAAAAGTACGTTACAGCTGTCTTTCATATCTGGTTATACAGTATACGCGAGAGTGAGTGGAACAAGAACGACACAATGTCTGTCGGTATACGTCAAAATCACAAATTAGAATGTCAAAATGGTTAAAAATTTGGTTCCACTTTGTCTTTATTATTATTATGAGTTTCAGCAGAAGGTTCTAATCTCTGATCATTTTACGAGTACCTTCCTACTTTTTACTTATTTGGACAGCCGAGTTAGCTCAATGCTAGTTTGTGAAACCCTTCGAAATTACGTAAGTTTGAGTGTATGTGCATCTACACCCTTTAAATTTCATATTTAAAATGGGACAAAGTGATCTCTTGCTATTTTAGTACGGTTTCTATTACTTCAATTCTTATTCTATGGGTAAGAATATCTGTGTGACGTATGGAAGGAGTTGAAACTTGGTAGCGTATGTGAATCTATAAAACCAGAATTGTACCAGTATACAGGAGATCCGTAGAAGAACCAAAGTTACCGACATAGCCCAACGGATTAGCAAGTTGAAATGGCAATGGGCAGGGCACATAGCGCGGAGGACTGATGACCGGTGAAGTCGAAAAGTTCTCGAGTGGAGACCACGCAAGCGCAGCGTAGGACGTCCACCCACAAGGTGGACAGATGACCTCATTAAGGCCGCAGGATCGCGCTGGATGCAAGCCGCTATCAACCGGTCTTATTGGAGATCCATAGGGGAGGCCTATGTCCAGCAGTGGACGTCTTTTGGCTGATGGATGGATGGATAGATGGTAGATACAGCTTAGCTATCTTTTACAACCTATAAAGATCAATGCAAAGATGGCGCAACTATTACAGTTTTTTAATACTGTTTGCTGACTTACCAGTCACTACTATGTGGACTAGAGGTTGAGTAAATTTACACGATGTTAACACACGCTTATTGAGATCGATAAACTCGAGTTTAGTTTTATTATTTTGAAAACATAATTTTATCACAACACATTTTTCCCTCACAGAAAACAATGCAGAAAACCGACTAACTCTGTTTATTTTTCAAAGAAGGAACGTCAAAAATGTCACATAGCACTTTTTAAATAAAATCTCATAAGAGTCCAAGCACTTAATGCTATGTAACCTCCAACAATATTCAAAAGAACATCGGGAAGATCTAGATGTGTTTGGCGGTAACTAAAACATAATGACGGTAACTTCGGCAAAAAAGGGAGGTTTTTTCAGCGCGCTAAACTAAGTTGTCAGTGATGACGAATTGCCTTTCGTGTTCATCAGTGCATTCTCATTTTCATGCCCCTGTTCTACTTACGCCACTATCACCGTTCATACTGCTCCTATTGAAGCTATCTCAGCTCGTTCACTTATTGCCGCAGGAGATATAAAAGTGAAAAAAAAAAAATAAGGCAATAGTTTCTGCAGCGTCAGCAGCAGTAGCAGAGACTAAGTAATGTTGACAATTTTGTTTTGTTTTCCAGAAACTGCCTTTCGGGCTGATAATGTCGATTGGCTTCTTACCCGTCCTCTTGGTGCCAGAAGACAAGGCCCCTACGATTGGCGACGACTTCACCAACCTTGCAGTGAACGTGACCTCCGACCTGTACGCCCAGAGGCTCAACGAAGTTGTCGATGACTATGTTAGTTGGGGCATTTTAGGGAAGAAGAACAATTCGTGTTTTGGACGATGTTTGTTTGGGAAATGATAGTGTGAAATGGTTACTGAAAATGTAATATAGAGCTTAAATTAGTGTTTATCGAGGGTATTATTATTTTGATATGTACTAGATTCTATCTGAGGCTTTGCCCGAGAGATTTTTAATTTTCGTACTATCACATAGAAAACTTTTATTACTCAGGAATAATAATAGCCTTGTCATTTTCCTACCTTTTATTAAAATTCATGGCAAAAATCAAGTCGATTCTGAGCTATGTTGTTGCGTAAAAATGTTATCTGATGTATTCTATGGTAGTTTAATAAAATCTAATATCAAGAGTTTCCAAAATTTTTAGTATTACTTACCAAGTATTATTATATCTTCTTTGGTATTACTTGTGTTCAAGTGACACGAATAGGACCCTATATTCTTATGTAGGTAAGTATAATAATAAGTTTGTAAGGTTTATAGTTATTTTGTAAATATTCTGAGTAAATTTCGGCTGTACTAGAGTTTATATAAAGTGTCGTTCTTAGTAAAATTAGTACATTTTTGAGGAAGAATCAATAATATATATTTTTTATTTCCCTATCGTGAGTATGTAAGTCCTAGATCCACACTTCTAATTCCAACTCTTCTATTTTCTTGAGTGAGTGAGGATTATATACGAGTACAATTTTAGAGTACTTAGTTGAGTAGTTGAACATGTGGTCGTCACGGACGATTTACTGTATTTTACTGGCATTTTCTAACTGCGCTACCGTAGCTCGGATGACACGTTAAATTGTAGGTCCCGGTTGTTTTAACCGTTAAGCCATGTCGGAGGCCTTCAGGCGGCCTACACCAGGGCTAGCCTCCCGGCCTACATGAACTTACTTATTTACTTTTTTTAATAAGTATATTATTAGACATAATCTAATGAATTAATCAATCTATTATAAGACGGTCGTTTGAATTTTAGCGCCAAATATTTAAATTATAAACTAGTTCAAAGTGGCGCTAGTGATAAGTAACTTTGCTTTGTCGTTCCTGTCGACGTACATTCATAAAACAATTTAAATTACAATCTCATTTAAAAAATAATAATTAAACCTATAGAACTTTGAAGTGGTAAATAACTTATTGAAATAAAACATTAGTATTAATTTATTTTAGGTGAAACTTGTGTGAAAATAATAAGTACATGAGCTAATGACAAGACAAGGGCTTCATCATCGCCAAAATATTGCGTAAGTTGAAACATAAGCTGATTGTAAAATGAATTTAAAAAAAAAGAGGAATGTCAGATTATTGTTTTGAGCTTGGAAAATAACTTCTTATTTTTGGTTGTAATCGTTCCATTTTTAGTATTAAATCAATAAATTGTAATTAATGGTTTCTGTTTGTATTATTTACGTTCCTGTCGCCGAAATACACATACATAATACTGCTTCCTATAGACTAGAGTCTTATTTTAATGATTAGTCTCGCGAGCCAATCGATTCTAATCATTTGACTAAGATACAATTTTATTATATTTTTCATACCACCTGCTCGAATATGACTCATTATAGGTATGTCGTAGAATCTCAACGTAAAACGTGTAATTATTATCTTAACATAATCTCGTGGACTATGGCAGGTCAATAATGTTGTATGAAACTCCCTAGGGAGTAAAGTGAATTAAATTTAGAACGTCTAATTCGCATGAAAATTTCTCACGAGCTTCCGCGCGTCTAGATTGACGTCACAAACGGCGGGTTAAGTACACAATTTTGAAATTTTTAAGTATTTAAAGTTGAGATCTATACTAAAACTATCATAATGTCATTTTTTTGGCAATTTGGCTGATAAATGTGGGAGGGAGGTTAGAGGCATTGTGATATGAGGACGGATAGACAGACGGACGGGCATAATATTATATATAAAAAACCGGAGAAGTGCGAGTCAGGCTCGCACACGAGGGCACTCGAGGGTTCCGTACAAATCCAGAAAATTTCACAAAATTGGGAAGTAAGTTGTTAAAATCTCTATACTATAATCATCGACAAAAAGATTTTTTTTTCACTTTTCACGTCATACATCGAAAATTACAAATTGTTAAAATAATTAAAAACCTGTTTGTTCTTTTAAATGATACTCGTACCTTACATGATACAATTTACTCACTTTGAATTTTAAACCCATATTTTGTGAATTTTGAGCCCCTATTTTTTGTGCTTCAAATAAAAATTACAGTTTTCAGATTTATTCCTATATGAGTACTCTGAGACAATGATTTTCGCCAAAGGAGTTGTACCTGATTTACAAGGAACTCGGTATTAAAATTCTAACCAAGATCATTTAATTTTTCTAGGAATGTACTTAAATTTGAAAGCTCCATGGAGTAATAAAAAATAATATATAGCCCTGCATTTTTTTTCAAATTGTTATTTTATAAAAGTATATTGGAAATTCAAAATAATATTTTCTACGAAAATAAATAGGGCAAATAAGCGCTAGATAGCCCTTTCCGGGCTAAATCATTACACTAATGAATAAACAAATACAAATACAAGGGGTTCACCTACAGTAAACAGTGCTAGATCTAGCTCCAAAAGGGCTAAGGTGGCAACACTGATCGAAAATCAAATTAATATTCAATTTCCTTTGACATTGACATTTCTATTATACTTTTTTTTTTAATTGGCTTTGAGTTTTTTCAGATTAGCGTGTTTCTTTACGAGATATCCGTTCCGTTTCACGTTACGAACCCCAAATATATATTATCGATTTTCTAAATATTGCAGGGCTTTAAAAATATGTTTTTATCAGATAATAATTACATTTTGAATGCTCTTTATAAAACAGCAATCATTGATCTGGTTAGAATTTTTATTTATTTTAATACCGGTAACGGAACAAATCCTTTCATAGTTCTATGTCAACGGGAAAAACCCTGTAGGTTTTGATTTTTGTGAGTGTCACTTTTTTATTCGATATCTGAGAAGTTTTTTTTTTACACAACTGCAAGAGATCATAACAGATATTCGTATACAGTTTAAATTTCAACTCGACATCTTTACGCGTTCCCGAAATAAAGAGTCTTGACATACGAACAGACGGACAACAAGGTGATCTTATAAGGCTTAAAGATTTTTCCTTTTGAGGTACGGAACCCTAAAAATTAATCGTGGTAGCTAGTCTCGCTAAAACTCGAGAACGGCTGAACCGATTTGGCTGATTTTTACCTTGAAATATCTCTTGAAGTTAAGCGAAGGTTAAAACGGCAAGAAAAATATGAAAAAGTGTCGAGAACCATTAATTTTGTTTTCTAATACAAAATGTTCAAAACGCCAAGGTTATGTGAAATCCACTGCGTCAGCTAATGAAAGTATAAAAGCTCCTTGTTATAAAACGGCATTGTTATATTCTTGAAAATACACATTAGACTCAGAAAAATATGTGGGATATACTTTAAAAGAATCATAAACCGAGAAACACGTTTGAAATTTAAATGAATTATATTTTTCCACAAAGAGGAATATTACAAAGGAAAGAATTATATTTTTCCCAGCAACAAATACTTACAAGGAACTATTAAAAGAAGAATCAAAATTGATGACTAGTTTTACCAAATGATTGGATATGCGACGTAAGCTGAAAAATAGTTGTAATTTTGATAAATTTATTTTATCTCTACCTGAGTAGATTTCAATAACATACTTTTTGATAAGGCAGTTTTTATCAGTTATTAATAAAGATATTTTGAATCGTTAGCGAAGTAAAATGACACATTCAAATCATTAAACTTTCTGTTGTGTGTTTGAAATCACCCAAGTCAGAACGTGCCTGCTAGAATGGCAGAAGAAACGTCATTAGAAGAACATCTTCAGAATTATGTCAAGAAAATAGCAGAGGAACAAAATTTCAAGAATTATGAAACCAAAATCATCCCAGTGTCGTCGCACGGCGCCAATTACACCTCAACGTTATATAAGATAAAAATTACAGGTGAAGGAAGAGATCTCGACCTGTTCGCTAAGGTTGCCGCACTCAACGAGAAAATTCGTGCTGCAGCAAAATTCAACCCTTTCACAATCGAAACCGAATTTTATACCAACCTGATCAAAACATACAGGCAAATAGAGGAAAAAAATGGTATATCTAACGAGGATAAGCTGCAAATCCCTGCGTTTTATGGCGTCGATATGACATATCTGAAAGAAATACTAGTACTCGAAGATCTGACGAGTCGAGGGTTCGGTTCACCGAACCGATTCGAGTCGGTAGATCTGTCGTACGCCTCTGCAGCTATTACAGAACTCGCCAAATTCCACGCTCTATCGATAGCCTTCCAACATGAATACCCTAACGAATTTGAAGAATATATGCATAAAATACCCGGATATATGTTTGATGGAGATACCGACAATACTGGCATGAAACAAATATTTACAAATGGTGCAGCTTCCGCCTTAGCAGCTGTGCGTGATGAAAATAAAGCCAAGCTCGGCGCTTTTCTCCAAGGCTTGGATATCAAAGCATTTCTTGACATTTATAAATCTAATCATTGTAAAGTGATAATGCATACGGATTTCAGGCCCAACAACATGCTGCACAAAGTATTGGACGTAAGTAAAATTAAAAATGTTACATTGCTTTTCATATTACATTTGATAAATAAACCGAAAATCACTCTGGTATATACTTGAAACTTGGCCAAAGCCGCCCAATGCAGTCAAAACTCGAAACTATAGTCGTACCGGTGTACAGACTAGAACAAAACGTGAAAATCGCGTGAGTTTTCATAGAAAAATTGATATTCATTATTTGCATAACAATCAATTTGGAATCATCAATGAGGTTGTGATTGGTTGGTAAGCCGATTATAATGTTTTTCAAATTCACGAACGTCTGAACATATCAGATAATATCAGCTAAATAGATTACATTGCTAAGTAATGAGCTGTTTCCATCATACTGTAGATAATAATTATTATTCATGAAACACATTATTCACTAGAACTATTAAGATTTTTACTAAAAGAAGTTTTTCTGATGCAATGTTTCCGAAAAAATAGAGCAAGCAGAGATTTATCAATCACACAGTGACAAGCAGAATGCTATGAAGCCACAGATATCCTATATCTGTGTTTTTCCTGGTTGTTGACGTTTACGTTACATTCTTGTATGTTCCATCAGGATGGCAGCACGAAGGTTATTCCCGTGGATTATCAAACTCTTCAGCCGGGCAGTCCGGTCATCGACCTGCTCTACTTTATCTTCACCGCCACGGACGGCGCCTTTAGAGCAAAGCATTATCAGGAATTGATCGATCACTACTACACAGAGCTTGACATCGCCCTGGCGAGGTTTGGAATTGATATCGCTCTTGTATTCTCTAGAAAGGATTTTGAGTCTGAGTTAAGAGAGGTAAGTTAGTTGTTGCGGTTTATCTAGACGATAATTTCATCAGTTTTCTAACAAATCACGATAATTTAAAAAACGTTTTTTGTATTTCAATTTGTTGTGTAGTATTTAATAAGCAACAGGAAGTGATGTAATGATTCTATCATTTTTAAGATAAATCTTTGTTTTGAATAAATATTTAGTGTATTTCCGCTATCTTGTTGTAGGCAAATAAGTTTAAGGGCATATAAAAAAACGCAATTATTAATATTATAATAATAATACATTTAAAAACTTAATTTTACAATTAATTAATAAAATACAATTACTAATATTGTAATATTAATAATTTTGTTTTTTTTTATATGCCCTTAAACTTATTTGCCTACAACAAAATAGCGGAAATACATTAAATATTTATTCAAAACAAAGATTTAAAGATAAATTTCCGCAAAGTAACGCCTGATTCAATCAACTATTTTTAAGATAAGTAAAATTTTAAATGGTTTTACAGAAATTACCTTTCGGGTTGACGCTATCAATATCGCTTCTACCTCTTCTCGTAGTACCTGAAGACGAAGTTCCTTTAGTAGGCGATGACTTCTCCAGCTTCGCTGTGAAAGCTACCAGCGATATATATGCGCAGAGGCTTAATGAAGTTGTAGATGACTATGTTAGATGGGGAGTGTTAGGAGACGATTCAACAAAAAGTGTGCCTGCAATGCTAGCAGAAGAAAAAGAGCCAGTCGAAACACAACTCCGAAGATTCATTACAAAAATAGCAGAAGAACAAAACTTTAAGAACTTTGATATTCAAATTACTCCTGTGTCTACTCATGGCGCTAATTACACTTCAACTTTGTATAAAGTCAAAGTTATCAGTGAAGGAAAAGATCTAGATTTATTTGCTAAAGTTGCCGCGCTCAGTGAAAAAATTAGAGCGGATACATTCAACCCTTTTGAAGTCGAACACGAGTTTTATACCAACTTGACTAAGTTCTACAGACAAATTGAAGATAAAAATGAAGTACCTGATAATAATAAACTGAAATATCCCGTGTTTTATGGCGTCGACGAAACATATCTTCGCGAGATACTGGTCCTTGAAGACTTGACCAGCAAAGGATTTGGCTCACCAAATCGATTCGAATCAGTAGACTGGTCATACGCTTCTGCAGCTATTACAGAGCTCGCTAAATTTCATGCACTATCAATAACTTTTCAACACGAAAGTCCTAGTGAATTCGAAGCATTTGTTAATAAGATTCCTGGATACATATACGAAAATAATCCTGCCATTGATCATATATTTCAATCTGGCGCAGCATCCGCTTTGGCAGCAGTGCGCGAAGAGAACAAAGATTCTTTAAGTGATTTTCTGAATAATTTAGACGCTACAGAATCATTTAGAGAGATATATAAACCTATTAATTCTAAAGTGATCACACACACAGATTTCAGGCCTAACAACATGCTGCACAAAGTCTTGAATGTAAGTAAATATAGTTTTTGAAACCCAATCTTAAATTACAACCTAACATTTAATAGTGCATAGTAAATACATTTACACATTTTCATATAAAGAAAAGGAGTATAAATGGTTCAATTATGGACTTGTCATTACTTACAGCAGATCCATGGATTTTCCAGTCTACCTACATTACAAAAAAAAAAAAAAAAAAAATGTATGTATTTAAAACCGATGATATAAAACATTGTTTGTATTTCATAGAAAAAGAAATGTTAAATATCGGCAGTTGCCAACATTCACAACATGCTATAGCTACGTACATAAATCCTATAAATTTAATCGAGGTAGCTGTAATTTAATGCCCTTGCAATGTCAAAAATGTAACCAAAATTTAAATAATAGTAATACAATTCAATTATGACAATAATTAGTCAATATTAAAATAGAACTTTATTCTTTAGTTGTACATATACATATTACATTTTAAAAGAGTCAGCTGTAAAAAGGCTTCGTCAAATAAATCATAATAACTCGAAGTACAATAATTTATTACATTAGTTTATTTTATAATTATTACTTATTTATCTTAAAAAAAATCAGATGTAAAGCTCATTAAACAAATTATTTCAGACTAAAGTCATTCAATAAAAAAATAAATAGACATTTAAAATTGTATATTGTACATTAAGTAACATATTCTACATAGTTAATATTATTAAGTTAGCATAAGACCCGATTATATCAATAAATAATCCGATACGAGATTATTTATTGATATAATCTTAACTAAATCAAATTAATACGGGAGATAGGTTTGATAATTTTTCTGTAAGAAGCTGTCTCCCACGTGATCAGTTGAAAATTATTAGCAGGTCTATTTTGCATATGTAAGGTTTTCAGTATTTTATCATATTTTTACTAAGTCGACTTTGGTTGAAATCGGCTCTTAAAGAACGGGTAACACCAGACATGGCGGATATCGCTCTCGGGCGGACGAGTTTGTTTCCGGGCAAAAAAAGGGTTTTGACTATTGAGCGATAGAATGTCTAAATTGTACTAATTAAGAATCAGTCTACCCGTCCTTGCAACTCGGCCGAAACGTCGGGATGAGGAGGTATTTATTTATCTCGTAATTTTAGTGCGCGATTAGTCCCGTAGTATATAATAATAATTAAGAATAATACAAAAAAAAGTGAAATCGCGTTGTTTTATTAGTTGCAATGCCTACCACGCCACACTTGCGGAGATATTGGGATTGAGGTATATGATTCTACACATAGTAGTGTATTTTAACTAAGGTTTCTTTAAATTTTTCCAGGACGGAAGCACCGAGGTGATACCCGTGGATTACCAGACTCTCCAGCCGGGCAGTTTTGCCATCGACCTGCTCTACTTCATCTTCACCGCCACGGACGGCGTCTTCAGAGCGAAATATTATCAGCAACTGATTGATCACTACTACTCCGAGTTGAGCGGGTATCTGGGGAGATTCGGAATAGATATTGCTGTTATACTCTCTAGAAAAGAGTTTGACTCCGAGTTACAAGAGGTGAGTTACATTACAAGTGGAAGTAGTCACACTTACTCGTTAATGGCCATAATTGGTTTAGTCTTGTCTGTCTATTTATTTTATCACTTTTTACTATTGTAATTACTCTACAAATGTTACTCTACTCTATGTTATAAATGATTTCATGTATAAATGATTTAGGATCTAAGTAGAGATATGTAATAATGCAAAGAGTAGTATTAGAGCCCAAAAAAACGGAAAAATTGTGTTGGTAAGCCACGAACATTTCGCTTTTATGATAGAAATCATTTATGATATCAATTTTAAGTTTAGGAAATAGAAATATTTTTAATCAGCAAAGTACATAATTCACACAATTTAACATTTCTTTCTTTTACAGAAATTACCTTTCGGGTTAATAATGTCAATAGTCTTACTACCAGTCCTCGTAGTGCCTGAAGACAAAGCTCCTGTGATAGGCGATGACTTCGCCAGCTTTGCTGTGACAGCTACTAGCGACATATATGCCCAGAGGATCAATGATATAGTGGACGACTATGCTAGATGGGGTGTTCTGAAAAGTAGAAGTAATCAGAGGGAACTCTCAGCGGCGACAAAAGAAACTGTATTAACTGAAGAACATCTTCTGAAGTTTGTAAGCAAAATTGCTGAAGAACTAAATTTCAAAAACTTTGACACTATAATCACACTGGTGTCTACATATGGCGCCAATTACACTTCGAAACTATTTAAAATAAAAATTACTGGTGGAGACAAAGCCTTGCATCTCTTTGCTAAAGTTTCTGTGATAAATGAAAAACTTAAATCTAAAATTAATCCCTTCGAAGTCGAAAATGAATATTATAATAACATAAGTAAGATATACCGAAAATTGGAAGAAAAAAATTGCGTACCTGATAAAGACAAGCTGAATTTTCCAATATTTTACGGTTACAGGACATCTTTACAAGAAATTGTAGTTATGGAAGACTTGACAAGTAAGGGGTTCGGCTTAGCGAATAGATTCGTATCAGTAGATTGGTCGTATGCTTCTGCAGCTATTACAGAACTTGCTAAATTCCACGCAATATCAATTGCCTTTCAACAAGAATATCCAGAGGAGTTTGAAACATTTGCCAAAAAGATTCCTGGGTTTGAACCAAATGGAGAAGATTATGGCATGGCACATGTATTCAAACAAGGCATAGCATCTGCCCTAGCAGCAGTACGCAATGAAAACAAAGACAAACTTAACGCATTCCTCAATAATACCAATCTCTTAGAATCTTTTGGAGAATTGTTTAAGCCTATCAACTGTAAAGTAATTGTACACACGGATTTCAGGCCAAGTAACATGTTGCATAAGTTACAAAATGTAAGTAAACATAGATAGCGATCGATTACTCTTAAAATGATTTATGATCTTGGATTCAATAATAACTAGATTAAGTATTTTACAAAAAAAAACTATTTCCAATAGTAATAACCATGTAATAAACCGTATGTTTGTATGTTGAGGTATGTTTTGTACCGAATCTACTATACCTTCAAATTATTTCAGTAAATATTTAAATTTCCAAAAAATAAAACACCTGATTCATATTAAAACTTAATTGACTCTCGACAAAATAGTCAATATTCTCGTGGTACGATATTATTATTATATAGGTACTACGGGACTAATCGCGCACTAAAATTACGATTAGTCCCGTAGTATTATAAAATAATAATGTGTTCAAATCGCGAAAGTTTAGAAACAACACTCGTGGTACAAGTTGGTCATAACGACGAGTACTATGATATCCTAGAACATTTTCGTCACCTAGAGACACTGTATTATACATTGGCTTTAAAAGCAGAATGTTTTACTGGCTTATATTGCAACTATAATTATGATGATAAAGAAAAAAATGTGTTAAAATTCCAACATCCACTGTTATTTTAATTTACTGTAGTCACATGTACTCGTATGTCACTTTTTAAATATCTTAGGACTAATTATTTAGTATACTACGAAGTACAATGTTATCTATCCTTATTTGGATAGATGTAAAGGTGTGGGTGATGAATCTATTATTTTTTACGTTTCATCAGGATGGGAGCACTGAGGTGATTCTTGTGGACTACCAGACTCTCCAGGTCGGCAGTCCAGTTGTCGACCTGATTTACTTCGTCGTCACCGCGACGGACGGTCCTTTCAGAGCTAATTATTACCAGAAATTGATTGATCATTACTATTCCGAGCTGGGTGTTGCACTGGCAAGGTTCCGCTTAAATGTTGCAGATATATACTCCAGAAAGGATTTTGATTCTGAATTGCGAGAGGTAAGAGTTATATTAATGTTGTAACTTGCGTTTATAATTAACTAGATTATTCCCACGGCATCGTCCGCGTGGTATTTTTATATTTGTGCTATCCCACGGCAACATTTATTTTTCTGGGATAAAACGTCTATGTCCATGTCAAACATCAATCCGTTGCTGCGGTCAACATAAGTCAACATAAGTCAATCCGTTGCTGCGGGAACGGTGCTGCGTAAAAGAGGAACAAACTTACAAACACACTTTCTGACTTACATTTAAAATTATTAAGAATTAAGAAAGTAAAGATAATATAACGCTGGAGTAATGCGTTTCTAACGACTTTTATTAGTTTGACATGCAATTTTGAGCATGGCCTTGAACTTGAAAGCAGTATTCTATATAAAATGAAAATTTGTAATATAAGCGTAAACGAAATGCATAAATACACTGTTAACTTTCAGCCCTTATAATATTCCGTTTTGTCTTACAGAAACTGCCATTTGGATTGATAACAGTAACCTGGATACTGCCCGTTCTTTTGGTGCCCGAAGACAAGGCTCCTGTAATTGGTGATGACTTTTCCTCCTTGGCCGTTAACGCTACCAGCGAACTATATGTCCAGAGACTCAATGAAATCGTTGACGACTATGTCGAATGGGGCATTTTGAGCAGTTCAGAAAACAATTCAAATCGCAGTATAACTAAAACAGAAGAACCACTAGTACCTAAAATAGAAGAAAAACTATCAAACGAAGAACATCTTCTAAAATTCATAAATAAAATAGCCAATGAGCAAAACTTTAACAGTTTTGAAATTAATATCACTCCGGTGTCGACAAATGGTGCTAACTACACTTCAACCTTATTTAAGGTAAAAATTATTGGCGAAGGAAAAGAACTGAACTTGTTTGCTAAAGTTGCTGCTCTTAACGAAAATATACGAACGCAAGCAAATTTCAATCCTTTCGATATCGAATTTTTATTCTATACCAACCTAATTAGAACATACAGACTACTGGAGAAGAAGCATGCTGTGCTAGAGAAGGATAGGTCAAAGTTTCCTATATACTATGGCGCTGAAACAGCACATCTTCAAGAAATACTAGTTCTTGAAGACTTGACTAGCAGAGGATTTGTCTCAGCCAATCGTTTTAAGTCGGTGGACTGGTCGTACGCTTCCGCAGCTGTCACAGAACTTGCCAAGTTTCACGCACTATCGATAGCATTTCAACACGAAAGTCCAAAAGACTTTGAAAAATTCATAAAAACCACTCCTGGTGGAGCATTTGATAATAATCCTGCAACGGGACCCGTATTTGAGGCAGGAATTAAATCAGCTTTATCGGCAGTACGTAAAGAGAATAAAGATAGACTCGAGCTGTTTATCAAAAGTCAAGACATCGTGGAACTATTCATTGAAGCTTATAAACCAGTTTATTGCAAAGTTATCACTCACACAGATTTTAGACCCAACAACATGCTACATAAAGTACTAGATGTAAGTAATAACTGAATATTCTATAATGCTGTACATTTTTATAGTGTATATACATTTTAGGCTAGATAGATAAATTAAATTCGCTACTTTTGCTCAAACATTTGGTTTTGGTAAGGCTCAGTTGTAAGAAATCTGTTGCTAAAATTATTGGTGGCTTAAGTGATGATAAATATTGGATTTGTAATATTTATCCATCTCCAATATCTTCAATATTTATCAGGATGGCAGCGTAGAGGTAATTCCCGTGGACTACCAGACCCTGCAAGCTGGCAGTCCGGCCGTCGACCTGATCTACTTCATCTTCACCGCCACGGACGGTCCCTTCAGAGCGAAGTACTACCAGAAACTGGTCAACCACTACTACTCGGAACTTGGCGTCGCCTTGGCCAGGCTTGGGCTCAATGTTGCACATAAATTCACTAGGAAAGATTTTGAAGCCGAACTGAGAGAAGTGAGTGTCTGATGAATCATGATCAATCATGTGTTTTAAATTTTTTCTTACAGAATATCTGTAGAATATATAAAAATAAGAATTGAACCAGTGGTGTAGATAAGACTTATCTGTTTTTTGTTGCGCGATGGTGCAACCCGGTAAGACCAATTCAAAGATGGCGCAACGATATTCTAAAGAACATCGGGAACACCTGGATGATTTTGGTGGTAACTAGGGAAGATTGGCAAAAGAAGGAGGCTTATGCCCTGCAGTGGGTTAAACTAAGCTGTCGGTGAAGATGAATCGCTTTTTGTAAGAACGTGCATGTTCAGCAGTGCATTATCATGCTCATAACCTTGTTCCACTTATGCCACTGTCGCTGCTCATGTGCTGAGATAGTGACAAAAACAATTTATTGTCACTATCTCAGCTCGTTAAGTTCTATTTAGCTCACCTGCGTCAATATTGCCGCAGAAATGTTTATAAGGTAAACAAAATTAATAAGGCAAAGGTTTCAGTAACATTTGGTGTTAAAAGAACTCCAAAGAGTTGACGTTTGTTTTGTTTCCAGAAACTGCCATTCGGGCTGATAATGTCGATTGGCTTCTTGCCCATCCTCGTGGTGCCAGAAGACAAGGCCCCCACGATTGGTGACGACTTTGCCAGCTTTGCAGTGAACGCGACCTCCGACCTGTACGCCCAGAGGCTCAACGAAGTCGTCGATGACTACGTTAGTTGGGGCGTTTTGGGGAAGAAGAACAATTCGTGTTTTGGACGATGCTTGTTTGGGAAACGATAGTGAACTGGTTACTAGAGTAATAGCGCTTATTTTATTATCAATTATTTTTCGATGAGTGTAACGAATTTTATATTATTATGTACTAGCTTTTGCCTGCGAATTTGCCTTAGATTAGAAGGAATTTTCACGCGTGGTGTTATAAATTTTGTGCTATCCCGTGGCCCATAGGAGCCTTATTATTTTTCTGTCATTCTGTCGTTCTGAGAATTGTCATTTTGTAACATTGCATTTACATGTTGTACTTATAATTATATGCAAATGTCCTGGTCTCTCACATGCAAAATCAATAAATCTTGAGAAATTGTTTCTAGATTTGTTGATTACGACGGAGTATTTTATTTAAAGCCAAAATAAGTAAATCTAGTCCACTGAATGTTCATCTAGGCATATTAGAAAGTAACAACCGGAAAAGGAGTGCAAATTTAGTTTATTAATTTATAAAAATAACAAAAGTTTGCACCCCGTTGTGAATTTTCAGTGGAATTAAGAAGGATTGTAAAACATACCTACTTGGTCTAGCCCTTGTCATTCACAAGAAGACAACTTAGTTATAAGCCCGAAGACGTTAGAAGAGCCTCTGGAACATTGGAGAACGCATTCCGTCTGCACAGCTGGTTGTACGGGAGGGGCGAGCCAGCCGCAACTTGTCAAAAACTGGAAAAGAAAACAAGGATTCATTTCAAACAAAATTATACCAATTATTATTATCATAAACTAAGAATAGGGAGGGATAAGATCTTCCAAATGACTTATAATATCATGTTAGAACATTGTAAGGAATAATTTATTTGTCTATTAATCTTTGAAAAATTTGATATCTGAATAAGTCATATTTTACAACCACATACAGTAAAACGCTATGAAATCTACACAATGTAATGCAAATAGGCTTGAATTGATTTAGATATGCTAGATTTGCTAGATTATTACTGGGTAATTATGGAAAAATTGTCATTATTTACAAACCTTGGAAAATTGCTAGATATCTCCGCTCCAAATGTGCTTCTGGCTAGGTATTCTTAGGTTTTAGGTAGCTCGTTAAGTCTTTCATAGGTAGGTTCACTCTTTTATAGTTGGTTTATTGTATAGCAGGCCTGGAAAAGACAAAAATAACTCATTGTTAAACTCATAACCTAAGATGTGACCTTTTGGTATTTTAGTATAAAATAATGGTTTTAGAAGCTCTGCAATGTACCTCTAATGAGCAGATCTTGGTATAAATTGTGAATACAAGCATTTTTAACGAATTGGGCTAGACTCTTTGATAAAACAAACGCTAAAAAGGAAGATAGTTATTTTGACAAGGTAGGTAGGTGTAAACAAACGATTTTAGATCGGTTAGAACGCTTACCTGAGATTTTATTGGTTGATTTATAGGTATTCTCCGGGTAAGGCAGGCTTAAAATCACGAAACATTGTATTATAGACGTCCGGTCACAAGAAAAACACTAGTTTTTGGCTGTTTATTTGGAAAAACAAAATTCAAAACAACTTTTGAATAGACGCGCAGCTATTGGACGATGGGTAGGAACGTCCGTTGCTACGGGGCCGAATGCACCAATCACGGGGCTCCATTTAGGAACGAACGTTCAAATGGGTACGGACGTTCGTACAAATAAGGGATACCATATAAAAGCGAGAGGGAGCCAAACGGCGTCATTCGATTTTAGTTCTTCAAATGGGATAGTTAGTGATAGCTCGGTAGTCTCCTTTCCTAGGCGGACCCGGAATTGATTCACGAAATCAATTCGGGTTATGTTGTCGCCATTTTTGCTTTGCAAATAATTAAGAGCTTATCACCAATTACCTATTGTGGAGATAGTCCTTTTGAGTTTTCAATTTAATTAGTAACATGGTGCGTGTTTAGTGGTTTTATACATAAGGGAGGGGTTTAGGCTTCGTGTTGGCTAGAAGACTAATCTAGGTCTCCTAGATCGTGATTGTGGGTTATTGTGGTTTCCTTGTAAGGCTTGGTTCGAGTGTTTGGTATGCCATCAGGCAGACTACGCCGGCGTTCGACCAGGTCAAGCGAGTGAAATTATAATAACATCCACCGTTTGGGGATACACTATACACGCGCAATGTTGCAGTGAGTCCCATAGTGCCAAGCACTGGACGGGTTGAAGGTCGCATTGCACTAGCCGCCTTCGGGTGGCGACGCGACCGGATACTTCTTTCCCGGGGTTTAGAGTAGGCTGTCAACTTGAGACGGTTGACAGGTGGACTTGTTTAGCCACTTGAGTGTGGGTGGTCCATTTACGTCTCCTTCCGGATTCCGGATTCTTTTTCTCTTCGACGATCAGGTTGACTATCTGGAGCTGCAGATAGGCCAACATGTGGAGATCCACACTGAACGTATCTGAGACTAAGTCGGTTTCTGGTTGTCCCGGGGGTAGGGGAAATCTCATGTACGCTTGGGTGCAGACATGGGCTTTCCGTAGGGAATTTAGGTGGCTTTAGGCTCTCCCAAGGACTTAGCCAGTCCGAACGACAGGGCTTAGCTAGTGGTTGACGGATCCTTGCTAGGGGAAGCAACCTTGATAGACGAGCATTGTTTTTTTTAATGTTTTTTTTTTATCAAGGGGTAGTGGGTTTCGTTTTAGAATAGGGATGTCTTTAGAGTCAGGTGGACAGGTAGGGAAACGTATCGGATACTTAGCAAGAGGTTTAAGAACCTAGGTTAGGCGAGGCAATTTTGTTTGAGTAGGAAGATAGGAATTGGAAAGGATTTATTTAAAATCATTAATTTCATTTTCATCTTCATATAGGATAGACGGGTCTTAGAGGGTTCATAGGGTCAACTTTTCAATTAAGGTCATAGGCATATCTTAGTCTTTGTATTCCAACTAAGTTTAATTCCAATTGTAGAATATTTAACTTAAAAAATTAACTAAAATTCAAAGTTATGGATAATTACAAGATTTGTAGATATGGCAACAAAATTAGCAAATAGCGATTTAAGAATATTAAAAAAGAAATATTTTGTGATTCATAACTGTCAGTGTCAAATCAAATATCAAAACTGTCATCAATCAAATAATTGTTAGTGCCAGTTAACGGGGAAAAATCTCCCATAAATTGTTGAGGTTAAATTCTAAATGTTAATAATTTCGTTAAAATGTAATTGCATATTTTTGAAAATATCAAAGATCCAATTTGGTTATAGAAGATTGCCAGAAAATTAAATCTTAGACTTCCCAGTTTCAAGATAATATTAATTTCGAAAATGCAAGTAGACAAACAAAGTCCATACCTATCTTGCATAATTCTTTGTAATAAGAAATTGAGTTGGAAAGATTTGAGACCTAGGTTTCTTTAGGATTAATGACAGACTAATTTTATCTATATGCAAGTAGACAATCTAAAAGTATACCTACTTTGCATTGTTCTATATGAATCCATAGAAAACCATATTTGCTGATAAAAATTAGATAACAACTGTTGTATTGACAGATTGTCATTTAACTTAATATGGTATTTGCCATAACCTTAATTTTGAATTTATTGACTATAAAACAAAGTAGAGATATCAGCTGACAAAAATAGTTACAAATGTTAACTAGTCAGTCGTATCGACTTACAATTATGAAAAGCTTATTGGCTGAACCATTAATGATAAAATTTCAAGTAACAGATAGATTACCTATTTCCTTGTAGAATTGTAGCAACAGTCTGAGGAATTTGCGTATTATTGAAATATCTTTGTTCCTTGATGCTAGTATGGCAATTCTAGTCTTGTAATAAACACTTGGTCAAGTTGAGCCTTATCACTAAAAACCTATGCTATTATGGAAATAATTTTGACGATTACCTGAGAATTTTGGATCTTTGATGAGTTCGAAATGTTGAATTCTATTATGAATTTGCTATTGATTAAAATGGGAAATGCATTGTCTCATACCTTTAAACATTATTATTTAATGAAGATTATTAACATTTGGCAAATGAATATTGCACTATGATGTTTAACATATTTTGGCATTGTACACTAATAATAAATTGTATAGCCTTATAGGTCGTATTATAGTTGGCTGAAATCTGAATGTTCAGAATTTATTATTTCCTACTGATATCAAAGCATTGGTCGGATAGATAGACTTTGCTCAAATTACAATAAATGTTTCAAAACGCACAAGATTATGTGTATGTGGCGACGCCAGGTTCTAGTTGGTAAAACTTTACCGAGGCCAAGCAAAGCCGAGCCTGTCAGTTAAATCTTTAACCGAAAAGGAAAAGATACTGATAATTAGTGTAAAGTATAAATTTTACTTTCTTAGAAACACTGGTCAGTTGCAATCCAGATCACTCCAGAAATAACCTTTGAGTGAAGTCCTTCTATGAATTTGGTTACATGCCTAATAACTTTCTCCTGAAGTTTTCTTCTTAAAGAACATTCTGGTATCTGCCTATGATAAGAACTCTGGTAAATGTGGGAGACCTAGGTTTGCTAAATGTTGTTTTAAGTAGATAAGATAGTTATATAAGTAAGATAGGATACTCAATTGTTATTGAACCATAAATATATTAGGGCCTTAGGGCATACTTAGGTCTAGGCTCAAGTTAGATAAGATAAGATAGGCATACATTCTCTAAAAGCTAGCTACATATAGGCATTAGGTAGATAGGCTAAATAGGTAGGGAATAGGTGACCTTTTCATTCTGGTTTACCAGAATCTGAAGGTCACCGCAAGTAAACTCTGGCCCGTGCCCCTCATATATCACCATATGAGGTTTTTGGGGGACTGGACGTCCAAGGTGGATGTCCAGTGTGGGGGCCTAGAGAATCGCGACTCTAGGATTGGGGAAACTTTGCAAAAAAAAGTCCTCTCGTCCCATTGTTTGTTGACATACTTGACCGACTAGAAAAAAAAAAAACTTGACAGAATTAGTATAGCCCTTCAGGCTCTCTCTCTCATAAAGCGGAGGAGGATGATCCAGGTCTGGGACGAGTTCCACTGATCGGTACGGGGAGGGGTGCCGATCCATAGCCGCTAAATTTGAGCCCTAACAATAAAACCTAAACTTTATCTAAAAAGTTCAATTTTGAGAATTTTCAATTATTTGACTGAAGGTATTCAAACCTTGCCTCTTGGACTATATTCAGCTTCTTACAGTTTACAATTCGATCATTATACATTTTAGGTCTTAGCTCATAGCATCAAAATCTAGGTTAAATCTAGGAAACGTAGTAACACTAAGTTAAGTTCACTAGGAGTATAGTTCAGAGTATATTGTTAGTTTTGTAGGATTTAGGCTAATAAATCTTAACGTTTCACAACTCTAGGTTATCTATACTACTCTTACAATACTCTATAAACATACAGATAGGTAGGAGTCTCAATCTGTTTGGGTTTCTGCGATTCACAACGTAAGGTCCGCTACTAACGATCACTGGCCAAACTTAGTTTTAATTAGATAGAGTATCGGATATTTAATTATTATGAGTACAGCAGTAGACTAAGGTTTAATTAGAATAAAAAAAAAGGCGTAGAATTAGTTTTAATAAGTAAATTCTTAGGATAATAATAAAACTTCAGTTCAGGGTTAAGATCAAACTAGACCATCATGACTTTAGGGTTAAGAAATATCGAAGTTCTATGTTATTCTAGGGTTAGCATACTTACACGCTTGTAGAACTAGTTACGTTTGCTTCAGTTCGGATTAAAGTAGCTCATTTCAGTAGGATAGGTTATGAAAGATTAACTATAGGTAGTTAGATTAGTTGCAAAACTGCTTCGGACGTTAGCTAGGGCTGTAGTATAGTTAGACAGTAGGTAGGGGGGTTACAATTTCCCTACCTTTTAACAATATTCATCTCAAAATCAAGCCGATCGGTTGCTCCTTTATGTTAAAGCATTTAAGGTAGTTTTAGCTTTATTTAAATAAAATCTATGGTCGAGAGACATTTTTCCTTTTATTTTTATAATATTCCCCTCCTTTTCTAATGGGTTTCATCCTACTATTATTTTTTTTCACTCTTTATTATTTTTCAAGGCTTCTACTCTGGCCTATCAGCGCCAAGAAAATGAATGAAAAGGATGTATATATAAGTTTTCATTTGTTTTATTATTAGATACCATTTAATTTCAATTAAGTTGTTACTCTACGGTTTATTAAATAATAATAATACAATAAAATATGAGGTGCCTTTTATTTTCTCATAGAGTTGATGAAAAGTAGAGTGTACCTCTCGGGCGCAAAATATATTTTTGGCTCAGGCGACGTACGTTGAATCCCTCGCTACGTTCAGGATTCTATAAAGAATCCCTCGCTTCGCTCTGGATTAAAAAAAAACGTCCTCGCCGTAAAAATATTATTTTGCTCCCATATGATACAAACTACTATTTTGTACTTCTGTTTATTTTTGTATACTTATTATATCAAGATTGTAAGGCTAATAGTTTATTTTGTAAATATTCTGAGTAAATTCCCCTATTTTGAGGGAAACACTTCAATTCAATTCAATTCAATTCATTTATTTCGCAAAACATGGGTGTTACAATTTTCATGGGTTGTAGTCAATAAATATAAAGATCGCCATGTCTTAACCAGTATGGTATGCAAAATTTAAAAAATTGTTACATTGTTAATAATTCATTAAATTAGTAATATCAAAACTTTATGAAAAAATAAATGGAGTCACATAATTATTATTTCTTACACTAAAATTATTACAAAATATATATATATATATATATGTAGGTATGTCAAACTGATTATCAAATTATTATAATCTTTCTTTCAAAAAATCGTCAATGGAGTAATATGCCTTCTCAATCAGAAAGTTTTTAAGTTTAAATTTAAAAATATTTCTATCATGGATGTCTTTTAATGACTGAGGCAATTTGTTGTATATTTCTACCCTTTTTACAAATATACTCTTGCTATAAAGAGCTAATCGACATTTTGGAAAACATAATTTATAATTATGTCGTTTAATCGTCAAAGTGCGGTAGCTTCTTAAATTATTTTTTACTAAAAGGGCCGCTTCATATATATATACCGAAGGAAGAGTCAATATTTTTAATTTTTGAAAATACGGCTTGCAAGAGTCCCTTTGTTTCAGACCACAGATCGCACGAATACATTTCTTTTGAGCTCTAAATGCAGACATTTTCTCTGTAGAGTTTCCCCAAAACAGTACTCCATATCTTAAAGTGGAACCGACATAAGCATGATAGGCGCTTAAAAGTGCCTCTTCATTGGCTACTTTACGCAGCATGTATAATGCATACGAAAACTGATTCAGTTTTGTACATACATGCTCAACGTGCGAAGTCCATGATAATTTTGCGTCTATATTGATACCTAAGAACGTTGTTTCCTTAATTTCGTCAATATTTTTACCCTTATAATATATGTTGAGTTTGTCAAATTTAGAATTAATATTTTTGAATGTCATTATGTGAGTTTTATCCAAATTAATTTTGAGGTTATTGTTATGTAGCCAATTAATTATTGTCTCGAGTGAGTTATTAATGTCATTTTCATGATTGCCAGTGTTAGTGTCTGTGAAAATAGCTGTGCTATCGTCAGCAAACATAATGACTGGCTCATTAATCGCTTCAGGAAGGTCATTTATGTAAATTATAAATAATAGGGGTCCTAAAATGCTTCCCTGCGGGACACCATATTTCAAGATTCGTCTACTTCCTTACTTCTTTATTTTTACATATTTTGCCGGTCACGCTCTGGTTACTAAGTGTATTATGTAGAACCTGTGTGCCAAGCTACCAAGTTTCGTCGAGTAAGTACCGCCAAGCGCAGCGTAGGACGTCCACCGACGACCAGATCAAAGCTCTCGTCACACAGAGGCGGGAAGTGCGGGAAAGCGATCGCGATCCGGGACGTGAATTTTTTGTAATATTGGAATTTGTATGCAACTGACACATCACAAGCGGGCGCACGCGTTTTGCACTGGACCGCTGTCGGATCGCTTTCTCGTGGCTCTCGCCTCTGTGTGACCCGAGTTTAAGGCCGCTACAACAAGGGGGATGCCAACCGCCTCTAACCGGTATTTTTGGACATCCATAGGGGAGGCCTATGTTCAGCAGTGGACGTCCTACGTCTGATATGATGATGACCAAATATTCTAAATATTCGACGCGGCAATGCATAAGTAGTATGGGCATTGGGCACCTTTGCACCAAGAACGATGAGGGGCGGGTAATTAATTTTGTAGCTAGGTAATTTTATTTACTGTTATTGTTGTTATTTATATTTAGAAAACTTTACTTTTTAAGTCTAGCATATCCTACTAATATTATAAACGCGAAAGTTTGTGAATACGTATAGATATTTGTTACTCTTTCACGCAAAAACTACTGAACGGATCGAGATGACACTGCAATAATAATGCTTATACATCAGAATAAAACTCAAAGTCAAAGAACATTTACTGTTGAACTGTGTTACATTGAGATAATGCCAAAAATATTGAATCAACAATTGAGTCCGATATGACATTTATTAATATGATAATTATTAGAACATGCAAAATCATACAATAAATTATTATTAAATAAATTTCAAATTATCTGCAATTTATCATCTAAAAATTCACGTAGGTACTCCGTAATAAGCTTTAGACACAAGTAAATTAAAAATTAACCCATAGGCTATAATTTATAAAGTATTGCGGGAAACGAAGTTTGCCGGGTCAGCTAGTATGTAAATAATTGACCAAGCGTAAGTGAGGCCTCAGAGTCTACTGGGACAACCCGGCACCTTAGATTATATTTACTTGTCTAGATAGAGTGTGGCGCTGCAACGGTAATAAAAATAGGTGGCCTGGCTGGGCATGCATGTAGGAGTGTTCACGCACACAGAGAATTGCCTTACACTGTAATTACTAGCGCGCTGAGTCCTATGTTTGTGTGCGTAATGTTGCCAGCTTTTAAAGAATTTCCACAAAGTTGACAAAATATGCTGTGATGTGAAATAATTTGAATAACCGACCAAGTGCGAGACAGACTCGCGCATGAAGGGTTCCGTAAACTTCCGTACCGAAAAGCGCTTTATCCGCGCTTTGATTGGTTATAAATAGATTTATACTGGTTATAGGGTATATAATGTTTAAAATAAAACATATTTTGTTACAATTTTTTTATTTACATATTTTTTTACAAATGATTTAGTTTTATGTAACACTTACAAATTTATACAATACTGACGACAGAAATATTATGACACTACGGTATTTATAACCAACAAAATTGGGAAACCTGATAAACTGCTCCTTTTTTGTCGGTAAAGTTGGGTGAAATTCGATAAAAAAAATCACGCACCTTGCATGGAATCGATTCTTTTTTTAATCTACGACGACCTTGGTTGTTATCTAAATACAAATCCTTGGAACGAAAATGATCCGAACAGATGACAATAGATGCAACTGGTTGCCAGAGATCTTCGCCACGGCTTTTTCTTATTATATTTAAGGTGTAAGTGTACTCCATAAAATAGGATCTGTGGGTATTCTGCAAACAAAATATAATATAAAGTTACTACTTAATATTACGCATGTCTCAGCTGCATCTATATATATGGGACCACCCTTGAAACATGACCTGTCTAGTAAAAAAAAAAAAAATCGGTTCATAAATAGCTTAAAATACCCACAGAAAATCTGTCAGTAGAACTGATAACCTCGTTTTTTTGAAGTTGGTTAAAATTAAACAAAAACAACCCGACTGCGAAATTCTGCGAGTTCATTCTTCATTCGAGTTCGTTCTGCCACCACCTTGGGCACAGGGACACAATGGTCCAGGGCATATATACAAATATACGATACGGATTTTTCACGGAACCCTAAAAATATATCGAAAAAATACACATACATTTCACACCTCTAAATCTTCTTAAAAATATGTCTACAAAATTTGGGTAAAATTCAATTTGAAAGCTGGCAACTAATGACAGAGATACACAGTAGTATGTTCAGCGATAGTTCTATCACTAATTCTCTCTAATTATACAAGATAATAGTTGTTTGAAATGTACTTATCCGTGATTTCAGGTGTTTTCAAACGTCTCTTGTAGTTGCGGGACAGATTTATAGCACAGCACGCCATATTTTCGCCGCAAAACATAGAATAATAAGACGTGTTATCCGCGCGGTGTCTGTGGCGTCACTGATGGGTTAGCGTGTAGCAGTTACATGCTATTTTTTTGGGCGCTTTTGGTGCGTTACTATATATCTAGACAAGTAAATAATCAAAGGCCGGCACTTGGGTGTATGTTTGTATGTAAATTTGTTTGACGATAACTTAACTACCGCTCAACCGATCTCCATGAAATTTAGTATGAACGTAGTTTATATTTATCGAATGTTTATCTTCGAATATGAGCATTTTCTGTTCAGTGGTTGCGAAGATACGAGGGCCGTGGTAAAAAGAGGCAAAACGGCGCCACTTTCTGCGGGAGTTGCGGATGACCATTTTAAACATTTCACCGAATGTTATCTACGTCTTTCAACATCGCTAACTTTCATACCAATATTGTTACATTTTTTTGAATCCCAGTAGGTATTTATGATATAAAATAGGAATAGCGCGAGGTCCAAGTCCGGGGCGGACTACTAGTATAAATATAGTTTAAAAAAAATAAAAAACACGCTTAGCAGTCATAATTTTTTTTCTAAATGCATTGTCATCGATCTTTGATAGGTGTGCAAAGTTTAAAGAAAATTGATCTCTGAAAGTAGGTCAAAATCGCGCTCAAAGGGGTTAGTTACAAGCAAACATACAAACAAGCAAATTAATATTAATGTTTGTAATAAATAAAAAATGGTTGCTAAATCAAATAATCGATAAGTTTCGATCTCACGCCTTGCCGCGTGTGACTCGAAAGCCGCATCCGTATTTCGCCATTTCGCCGCGATGTATTATTAAATTATTTTTTACATATAATAATTATAGGTAACTAATTAAATATTACCATATATTAATACACATAGACACTTCTCACGGATACAATGTCACTATATCCTATTATGACGTTTTCATGGAATTGTTCTGTATTTTCACATGGATCTAAAATAGCTACTAAAAATATAAGGCCAGGTAAATAATTTAAAATAGCTACAAAAAATATAAGGTCAGCTCAGACCAGTCCGCTATAGATGCGACGCGGCTAGTTAGTTTTTGTGGTACAACCTCAGAGCAAATAAAAAAATCAAGAGAGAATGTTGTGAACAAACAAGTGAAGCCAACCAAAACTACGCCTCGCCGTGTACAGACAATCACAGACACATCCACGTACAAGGAAAGTACGAATAGGCTAAACAGTCGAACTATGGCTGCGCAACAGCGACGCACTCACACATGTATCAAAAAACCGGACAGTTCAACAACGTTCTCTCTTGATTTTTTTATTTGCTCTGAGGGTACAACGCGACTTCAAAATAATAACCATGATGAGTAGATAAAAAGTCATTATAAAATAACTTGACCGTTACTGGAAGCTTTTATAATGAGAGTGCGTTCCGTCGAATTGTACTAGTTTACATCCTCTTTAAGCGTTGTAACCGGAAGCCTCCAGGTGGCGCACTTGTAGCGATTGCGCGCCATTTTATTTCTAGGAAAAATTGCGTGCCTTTTGGCCTCATTGGCGTTTTTCGAAGCAACAGCTCCGGGCAGCCCTAGCTGGCTCACGGCCTGTTGCACAGTTTATTTTATAAAATTATTAATTATGTTAAAGATGTTAAAGATTAAACTCAGTGAATATGTGGTGGTGTTAATCGAAATGGACACGTTATTTCGAAGAAATAACGCAGCTAAGTATACCTACCTGCGCAGTAAGTATGTGGGCACACATTGTATCTATTTCTCTAGCAAATATATTTTTTAAAGAAATGTACTGTGCCCAAGGTTCTATAACCAACTGTGGCATAGCAATTTGTTTATAACTAGTTATTATCGGTTTTTGCCGTTCGTTTATTGAATTTTCAGCTAAGCCTAAAGGTTTTTTAACCAAATATGCTTTAATAGGGCAATCGGTACGCCCTATACCATTGTTTACATCCCTTTTTAATATATTTCCTTTAAAAAATGGATGGTGTCTGCTTCAAGCGGCCAGAGTCGTGTGACGTCAGCTAAGCAGTGCTACTTCTTCGGCAACGGGTAAGCGTGCTGAATGTTTCCGACCAAATGGAGAAATCCATCGATGAAATTGGTGAGCGAAATTTGGATTTTTAGTAAATTTAAGCTTATATTGCAGCAGAATTTTGTTTTTACGGCCGTTTAACACTGTTAAAATGTTCGGCACCGTGTGATATACCTAGGTTTACTTAACCTAGTACCAAGCAACCTGGGAAAAATGTATGGTGCCTTACGTTAGCCGATAAATAAGTTTCTAAAATGATAATTTTTAATCTCATTGATTTTTTTAATTTTTAATTCAAAGTTATGCTTTGATCAAGAGCTAAATGCACTTAAATTTATTTTTTTTTCTTAGAAAATTTGCAAACGCTTCCAACACGTGTTCGAAAATAATGAATTAATAACATAAGGTTTAGTCTCGTTGCTACTGAACTCTCTGAGTATCTAAGCTCCTTTTGAGAGCAACTTTTGTTATTACGAGTACGACTTGAAATATAGGTACGTGATATTCCAATTACCGTCGTGTTAAGGTTAACATTGTTTTCAGAAACTACCTTCTGATTATTTTTAGCAAATTGCTTGACAAAAACCTTACGAACAGTACAGAAGCAAAACTACCATGCTTATACACGAGAACCACCCTCGCGGGGTCGGCAATTCAGTTTCAATACGTTCTTGTGAACGTAACAAGCTACCTTAATAGTAGTGGCGTGTGCATGATGTGAACATATTTTTACGGATCATAAATGATAAAACTAATAAAATCATATACTGGCATGTTAAAGCCTACTAGATTCATGCACATCATCAATAAACTACAACGACAATACTTTTTGTGAAACATACTACTTGCAAGGTGAATACCTACTTAATATAACTTATTATACTTAACGAATTAAAAGTGCGAATTTTACTAAAACCCTCACCGGGTTTTTAAACTAGTAGCTACACGGCTAGTTGCTTTATTGAGAAAACAAAATTAATGCCTATTCCATTTTTTATTTAAAATTATTAATTCCCAATAATTGCAATTAAAGTAATTAATTAAATTACTTACTATCAAGCATTCGCAAGCTTGAAATAAATCACTGAAAATTATCGTATTTTTCGTTCTACAGGGAGTATTCTCAAACCAAAAGCAGAAAGCATTGTTGTTTTTAGCAGCATAAATAAATATGATAAATGTAAGGTAATAAATGTATGGGTTTGTGGAAAATGGGGCTATATCATAAAAATAATTTAATAAAATATGTCATAAGAAAAAACAGACTCATTTGCAGGAAGTCTGTAAATGTTTACCACATATTAAATAAATATGTGCACAGCTTGCACCTATGTAAGCTCTGTTTAATCTTGTCACATTTTTGAGAATTTAAGGTTATGCAAGTATTCTTAAAGGTAACAAGACGTTTTTCAGCAGTACTGCAAGACTTTCTTCAACAGTACTATATTATGTTCTAAAATCAATACCTACTATTTACATTTTTTGTCCTACCAGTAGAAGAAAGATAAAGAAGTAATAGAAATACCCAAGAGTGCCTAATTTCAAGTGAGATACATACTCTGTTTTAGCATCTAATTAAAACTGAATCCAAAATTTAAACTATGGTTCGATATTTATTTTATACTTCACTATACCTACTTTCTATTTCTACTACAAATTATGTTAGCAGTGTTATATTCACTTTAAAATAAACCTTATTATATAAAACGTAGACTTAATGTAGAATGTAGTACTTTGAGTTAATTACAAACTGACATTTTAGCGGCATAACAGAATGCAAAGCCACTAAAGGCCCATCAACATACCTAACTACATACTGTGGCATTATTTTGATATTACGTAAAATCTGCGACTACAAATGTGTCGCAAAGTCAGAATTAGTTTGTTTTTAGCCGCGGGACTTCGTTTTTTTTTCCCATAAAATGGCGTTCAATTGCGTTCTTAGTTGTAACTAAGGAAAAAATAGTGCGGTGACGATGGAATTGGTGATTTTTTTGTGTAAAAAATATATTTTTCCCTTGTGGCCAGACACTATAGTTCGTTGCTAAATTGTGTAAAAATAGAATTGTGAAATAAAAAGGCACGTCAGTTAACCTTAGCTAGTCTATCTAACCTGAATAACAAAGCTTTTTTCGTGTTGAGGGTTGGTCTCACTTCCTTTTTATACAAAACCTAGGCAAATATTGCAAAACAATACATTGTTGGATAGATCAATCCGAAAATTTGCTAAAGTAACTAGTCACAAAGTTTTTTTTTTTTATTTTTTTTTTTTTTTTATTTTTTTTTTTAATGATGTATAATGACAATACTACACTACTACTACATAGAAAGCAATTGGATCATCCACAGACCCTTGAAGGTCTAAAGATAATCCAAGTGCTCAAGCCCACTGCCAGTTGGCAGCGTGCCCAGCATGCTGGCAGCATTGCCACGCTGAATGGCAATGCTTATACGTTGAGCCAAATAAACACCAGCATTTTGGTCACGCGTCGCGTCCACCAGACGCTCAGAAAGATTTTTGAAAACGAAATGAGCTCCCGGCCCCCACGGACCCAAAGTCTCAACTCCAAATGGCTCAAATATGTAACCACTACCGAGGTTAGCATATTTGCGCCGCTTGTGCTGCTCAGCCGAATTGGCCGCCGCTCCAGCCCTACTCTGAGTCTCAGGAAGATGTGACGGTGCCAAAGTATCGACGCAAGTTGCGTCCCATACTAAGGGCCGACCACACTTCCATGGGACCAGCGTCATGCCGTCAGGCCTTTTGCCATCACCACGCGCCAACCCACTCGGTTCGAGTACGGCTGCGATATTGGCGGTGACAAAAGCCCTGCGTATGACATCATTAAGGCTGGCGTGGCGTCCAATCCGACCAGCGCTTCTTGAGCAAGAGAGACCGTGGTGACCGAGCTGGTCAACTGCAGTACCACACTGACAGCGATGGGCCTCACAACACCTTGCACCCAAGCGTAAGCTGACAGCTAGACGAAATGCAGTTGGGTCTAAAAGGTTACCAGTATTGAAAGAGGGCAATGCTTGCAACCAAAGACCGGACTCCCATACAGAGACTGCAAGGATACGGGCGCGATCCGCGACGCTAGGACACGTATCTAGAAGAGATTTCCGTGCTAGTTCGCAGATCGGCCGATCCCACAGTCTCTGCGACGATAAAGTCTTTGGAAGCTCGGTATTTGGGCAAGCGACCCTCCAAGCATTCGTTGCCTCATTCAAATGAGCTACATCTACGCCAGAACGGCCTAAAGAAGGTGCGAAGATTTTTTCAATCAAGTTCTGAGTACTATGAATGGAGGACAAGAAAGCTGGTAAAGCAACACTTGAAATTTGGCGGACCCCTAGCCCTCCAAGCCTAACAGGCAAGGAGGCTTGTAGCCACGCCCTTTCACTCATGTCAATATTCAAAACCGATACTAGGGACTGCTTTACAACATCGTCTAAGCTCAAAAGGAGCTCATTGTGTTTCCACAATGGACTACATCGTAAAGCGTACATAAATTTTGGAACAAACAGACAACATCTTATAATGGTAAAAGCCATGTGGGCGTTAATTTTGAGTAGCCTATCAGAGGCACTCAAAAAATTTTGAATTTTTTCTTGAACGAAAGGCGGAAAAGACTCATCTAATATCGGCGAACCTAGAAGGCGAAGAGAACACTTGTCTACCGATTTGATGTTAGGTGCCAAATCATTAAATTTGTTAAGTATCAAATCTTTATCCGGACATGAGTCGCAAACGAAAAGTTCGCATTTCGAAAAATTTAGCTCCAAACCAATTTGACGAAACTCGTCAATAAGAATTTCCAAATCACGTAGGACTGTGCTCGCATCGCCACCCAAAGTCCCGTCATCCAGATACCAAACGTTGAGTTTAGATTGGAGACGTTGAACAATTGGATGAATGGCCAGGCTGAAAATGGCTGGTCCGAGAGGGTCACCTTGTTGACAGCCAACGGAAGATAGCAAAACATCATTTTTGTAAATTAATTTAGTGGGTTTGCCGTAGCATTGCCAAAGAAAATTGAAAAGATCGGGAATTTTGTCTTTGACCTGTGCCAATAAGGCGTCTCGATTAACCGAATTGAAAGCATTTTTGACATCCACCTTAAGCAACACCTCTCCACAATTTTGACCGAGAAAAGTACGAAGCGAATGAACAGCAGCCTCACATCCACCCCGCGAACCAAAGCCAAGCTGTATTGGTTGAAAAAGACTACTCAAAAGAGCAACCTTTTTTCCACAACCGGCTTTGGCTGCGAGACGACGATATGTGGTGCCAACAGCAATAGGTCTGATGCCACCATCTTTTTTGACAAGTGCGCATAGGTTAGCGCCATACAAGACTTCGATGACGTCATCATTGACCCGCCCAGATAACATGAGATTTGCCAAACCCGTTAATTCTCTCAAGAGAGACTCAGCCACCTCACCAGAGCTAAAAGATAGAAGATCTTTTAGATGTTGAGGCGAGAGACCATCTAGGCCTCCGGCTGAGCCGCTCCGAAAAGAAGAAACGGCCGCTGCAATCTCCTGAGCTGACACTTCAATGACAACGTCATCAGGGTGTGGTGGCTCAGGCAGGTGGAGACATGCTGCCGGCGGATGCTTGTCACGGAGTGACTGGACCGTATCGGGTGTGTGGGGGGCAATAGTGTCGCTGGAGAACAGGACTCGTGCGGCGCCTTTGATATCGCCATCACTAATTTTGCTCTCTACTATTTTAATAGTAACAGAATCGTCTGTTTTTTTAGAATTTGGTTTATTCTGCCTTGTTGGCGGAATAATGCTTTCAAAATCTAAAGAGTTCTCTTCCAAAGCGCTGTACTTTACGCAATTTTCCTTTACCCTAGTGGTAAGGGATTTTTTGTTTGTTGGGTCCGAATGTACGTAAAGCACAACGTAGGGAAAAGTCAAGAGGTGTTCCCAGGCGTCTAAAGAATTTTTAGAAATAACATTCCGAATAGCAGCAGATAAACACTGCGCAACCGAAAAACGTGCACCACGCGGGATGCGTTTTAAAACAGGAAGAGAACTTTTGAGTGAGCTAAGAACCTCCCAAAGCGGTTTGGAAGGAGCAGCAGCGCTCATGGGACTGCTGCTGGCTCCATCAGAGCCTGCAATAGGGGCCGAAAGTGTAATTTGGCTATTTTTATGGCACCGCGTACGGTGAATTTTGAGGCCTTTCTGTCCTTTAAAAAATCGCACTTGGGAACACTCTAGGCACTGAATCATGTCCCCCTGCGACACATTGACGTATTGGGAAACTGCATTTGGCCCGGCCGGGGCGCAAAATGCCATGAGTAACAAGAATTATACTACAAATATAAATAAAAATAAACTTAGGTTCTATAAGTGGAGACGTCAGGACGTCAGACCGTGACGTGGGCGGTCTGCGCAGACTCGGATGGCGTTGACATGGAAACAAGAAAACAACAATGAGCCGCGACTGTCAAAAACCTACCGAATATTACAACACAATAGAAAACAATTATTTGACTATCTCTAGCTCTACAAATATTACCTCGAAAGAAAATAAGAATAAAGGAAAGGTTGGAGTAGAATTTGGCCCGCTAGAGCAGAAAAATCTGAAAAACAAGGGCCGAGAAAAATTCTGCCAACATGTGTTGTCACAAAGTTGTATTTACATATTGCTAGTACGTTTCAGTTTTTAAAATTCAGGACTAGCCGCCCTGCCTATACGAGCTTAATTTAATTACTTACTATGTATAAACATTTTTTTGGCACATATGTACCGATGAACTAAAAGTCGCTTATCAATAAAATTATTTTTTAGTAGTTTTCTAAATAAAAAAAATATATATATATATATATATATAAATAAAAACTTAGACATTGCCACGAAATGATGATGATGAGTAGTTTTCTGCCATTAAAAAAAATCAGCCTAACTGTTTTTAAGTTTTTTACATAAAACTATTGTTAAGTCCAATATTCGCATCTTTAAGGTCGCGCCGGGAGTTATTAAAATTCAAAGAGTTATTTTTGTGGGTGGTGTTCTTTTTTTGTGAGTTATTTCTCCGCGTTTGTTTTTCTTATTCAAGTTGTTAATTTTTTTTCCTCAAGTGTGAGTTTCTCACACATGGTTAGTTGTAGCTAAACAACTCGTATTAAAAATCGGTGCAATTATTGTTTCGAAAGACAAATGGAAAGATTGAAAATATTTTCTTTCTTCGCAATTAGAACTGATAGCTAATTTAATTAAGATTACTCTTTGAAAAGGAACCTATGACACACATGTGTCCTTTAAGTATAAGTTCAAATATCTGTACTGTGACTTTTGATTACATTTTTCATTAATTTAATTTTAGCTGACAAGTTTGAATATTATTTTTATTAGGTTATTGTCATTTTGATATAATTTTAATTTGATTTTTGCTTGAATTGATTGGATTCTACGTATAAATTCACTGATTCTAGGTTATAAGTAACCTGAAATATTTATTCTTTCTTGATAGGTTCAATGGAATTTATCATCAAATTGTCGACTCGTAATATTATGTCGCATGGCACGGGCTAAGCAAGCCATCTACCGCCCCTCGCGGGGGAGAGGTTACCTCTAAATGCAACAGTCCCATCGCGTGGGACTCCCTGCTTTAGTAATGACGCAAAATATGAGTGAATAAGTGCGTTACGCATCCCTGCGGGATGGATCTCATTGCCGTACAAATCCTTCTCAGTAGAATCTATTATACGATGTCAGATTCTTTCAAGTGGCTTAGAAACCCTGACACCTGGGCTAGTCACCCAGCCTATACGTATGTACCTATGTGCATGTGCGATGAACACAAATAACGAGAACTAGACGTTGTTGTAAAATCCGTGCTGTTGGGAAAGGTACACTAAATGCAACAGTCTCATCGCATGGGACTCCCTGCTTTAGTAATGAAGCATTACATGAATTCATAAGTGCATAACGCATCCCTGCAATAATGTGGGGTGGATATCATTGCTGAACAAATCCTTCTCAGTAGGATCTATTATACGATGTTAGATTCTTTTAAGTGGGTTGGAGGCCCTGACACCTGGGCTAGTCACCCAGCCTATACGTAAGTACCTAAATGCATGTGTGATGAACAGAATTAACAAAAACTCGACGTTGTTGTAAAATCCGCGCTGTTTTTTGTAGTAATGCTGATCCTATGTTGTAAATTATTTATACAAATAACTGTTTTTATTTATTTTTGCAAATTAAAAGTATAATCTTGCTATTCAGACCATGTTTATTTATGATTATAATGGCCTCTGAAGTGACCGGAAGATTCTTGATTTCCATTTTCTTTTGACTTAGTTAACTTAGATATTTTCAGGACATTTTAAGTTACTTTATAGTAATATAAGATTGTAGTATTAGTATATTAATTTGGAATCATTAATATTTTAATAAAACTAAATAGTCACTCGAGCTATAATTATCTCACATTGGCGTAATACATAATTATAAGTCATTATTGAACCCCACTAATATGTAAGTTTATAATACTTGATAATTGAAAGCCCCACTCCAGGTGACGCCACCAGGCGATAACAAACATAATCTCATTATAAAAGCTTCCAGTAACGGTCAAGTTATTTAATAGCAGCGTTTTACCTGAAATAAAACGCATATTAAAATACTTACCTTACTGGAAGCTTTACTTTTAATTTCTGCCTGGTGGAATTTACAAATATTAACGCAATGAGGCCAAAAGGCACGCTATTTTTCCTAGAAAATAAAATGGCGCGCAATCGCTACAAGGGCGCCACCTGGAGGCTTCCGGTTACAACGCTTAAAGAGGATGTAAACTAGTACAATTCGACGGAAAAGGAAACACACTCTCATTATAAAAGCTTCCAGTAAGGTAAGTATTTTAATATGCGTTTTACTTCAGGTAAAACGCTGCTATTATAATAATTAGATTGTCAATTGTAGATTGTATCATAGGGGAGCAAAATAATATTTTACGGCGAGGGCGTTTTTTTGAATCCAGATTGAAGTGAGGGATTCTGGAGTAAAATATTTATATATTTTTCATTTTATATAAGCATAGATGATAAAAATATTTACTTTTGGCATGTAGGCATTAATATATTTTATTTGTACTCATCACTTTGTTATTTTTTGTTAATTTTTAAATCTTTTTATTCCTTTTTGAGATCTACATTATAATAATTAGGTATATTGTATGTTATTGTGATTTACGTACTGACAGAAGCACCGCATAGAAAGGAATAATAAATTTAACACTATAAAATTATTATTTTGAAACCTTAGTAGCGTTTATAGCGTAGTTTGATTATGTGTTTGTTAGAGATCATCGAAGTCAAGCAACGTTCAGCACAGTCAGTCTTCGGATGGATGACCGTGGGTGGCATTTACAACTAAGCAATATCGTGACTCAGGCGACACGATGAATTATAGGCCCACATACTATCGGTGCTACTCGGACTTAGCAATGTGCACAGTCTTAAAACATCCGGTGTGCCAGATCGCTCTCGGACGTCCGAACGCTCAAGGTCGTCCGAAGGTGACGTCCGCGACTGATATCCGATAGTGGGCATGGCTCAATATACTTTCATAGTCTAGATCGCGGCTGTCAGTCGGGTCTGTAAGCCGCGTCCGATAGTATGTTTCCAGCTTAAGCCGGCAGGTGGGTGATTCTGTATGAAAATAAACACGTAACGCACTCTAACGTGCTCTTTGTTTCTAAGGACTTTGAGTGAAAAATATTAAAGTATTTTTCAAAAAACATTACTTAAAACTCGGTTTATAATTTATTTTAACGTAATTTTACATTTATCAAATATTTCTCCAAACGAAATTCACGGAAATAAAAAAAATACTTATCGCGCTACGTCACGTTTTGTCGATAGAGAATCAGGCCCCGGGTTGTTTTAGACGTTTGGCCATGGCAGAGGCCTTCAGACAGTTTAAAAAGGATTATTCCACACTCTGACACCAGAGCTAGCCAGCTGGCCTCTCAGACAAAATAAAAAATAAAGACAGAATGCTGTGAACAAACAAGTGAGGCTGACCAAAACTACGCCTCGCCGTGTAAAGACAATTCACTCACACTTCCAAGTACAAGGAAACTACACCTTGGCTTGTCAGTCGAACTATGGCGGCGCAACAGCGACGCACTCTCACATGTATAAAAAACCGGCCTCACTTGGCTGTTCAACGACGTTCTCTCTTGATTTTTTTATTTGCTCTGAGCCCGGCCTATACGAACTTAATTATAAAAAAAATACTTATTGCAACCTTGCTTCTGCTTGTAATCGGTTAAAATTGCCAAAAATGCGAGCCGTGTCGCGTAGCGTTGCGCTCGGTGTGAGCTGACTCTTAACAGCTGTGCAAACATGCAAATTTTATTTACCAAAATTATGTATTTATTAAATTATGAAGCTATAACTAAACGATTAATCCACTAATAAAGACGTTTTGCTGAGGGGAAACAGAGACGTATATATTAACTTTTATTTTCAAAATGGTGTACAAAAAATGCTCGCTGAATGTCCCCGTAGTATTATATTTGTGTATTGTGTACTCAAAGATATGCTCCGCTGTAATATACGAGTTAAATGGTAAGTCTTTATTGAAATTTATCTTGAACTTAACTTTACAGTTACTGACCAATTTCGTATCACATCCGAATCAGTAAAACGTCGTTATAAACGTAAATGAAAATATGATATTCTTGTATCTACCCATTGTGTATTTTTCTCGATGTTTTAATTACGTTTTAATTATTAATTTATTTACTATACACAGAGAAGCTATCAAATCAATATTAAAGGGCACTTGCAAATGAACATTACATATGCATAAAACGACTTTACAAACTAATTATAATAAGTATTAACTACATCAAAATACAATACTACTTAAGCTAAAAAAAAAACAACAGGTTGCACTACGGGAGCGCCGGCAGAAGTGAAAACATGAACATGAAAAGTACTATCATTTATGTGGTAAAATACAATACACACCCGCAACACGCATACCTACTTGCGCAAGCGCCCTGCGACGTCTTACAAATTCACGTCATATGTTCTGACGGAAGTTTAACATTTTTTACCCATCCCAAAATGTCCACAATGCCGCCAAAGAAATTTTCACTTCAATAACTTTATACTTAACTAGCGGCCCGGACATAAATAGGTACTATAGTAATCTAATACTAAATATAGCCTATGTTACTCAGTGATAATGTAGCTTTCTAATGAAAAAAGAATTATTAAAATCGGTCCAGTACTTTTTGAGTTTATTCATTACATACAAAAATACAAATCTTTCCTCTTTATAATATTAGTGTAAGGTAGGTCAGGCATATAAGGCCCGGTTGCAAACTAGGCCCAGTTTGTAGAAATAACAGTTGCATAAAAATCTATTCGCTTAAAACTCACGCATACATAGAAGAAGCACATACAGCGAGCTAGCAACAACGCGCTCTTCCGCGCGGCCCTCCATTTCGTCAGTACCGTCCACACAGCCACAGAGAGAGGTTGCGGCTGCCGTACGTAATATTTTTCGAGCGTAAAGAGGTTCAGTTTTCATCGAGTTTTTTTGTTTTAATCCGAGTTTTTCCCATTTCAATGTGAACTATTCTTGTATTGCCCCACGGAGACACATAAGTACACATTCTAATTGCTATTTTTTTACTAAATATATGACACTGATTGTAAAGCTTGCTCTACGGCTAAAAAAGCCCGGCCCTTGCGCAGGTAATAAGGCCCGGGCCTTATTACCTTTAGATGAACCTCAATTTAATTTAAGTACGAGCATTACGACTGATTTGAAATCTAAAGAGTACCTTAATATTATTTATTGCTTTTTTATTAACTGTTCTTAATTTAAAGTTGTAAAATTTACCTTTATATTCGTTGAATCTTCAGTATTTGAAAAGTCTTTAGTGTAATAAGGCCCACAGAAGTTTTGTTAGAAATCAAAGTGTTAGCGATTTTGTTGTTGTTTTTTGAATAACTTTAATTTAGTAAGATTATACTTACCTAATGTTCAAATTTGTGTTTAGCAACATATTCTAAAGGAACGTAGGACATTTTTAATACCTATAGATTAATAAGGCCCAAGGTCATTTATTTCTAATAATTAAGAAAATACTCATGTTTTAAAAGGACCAAATGTTGTTTTATGTTTACTGTTATAGTTTAATATCGTTTAAACTTGTTAATTTTCTTTGAATGTTAATTTATATTTAGGGCCTTTTTATACTCATAGTGTTCAATAAGGCCCGAAGTGATGGTTTTAAAAAACACTACATATTTCAGAAATAACGTTATAATTTTATGTTTTTTTATTTCATGACGGAACTTAAATACATTTATAATTAATATGTGGAGACTTTTGTTTATTACCTCATCAATGGGTACAAATATTTTAATTTTAATAAAGGTGGGCCTTATATGCCTTACCTACCTTAGATGTAGATAGTGTAGACTACGTATGTAGTACACATAAAAAGAAATTGAATCATTCACAGACTCTTGAGGGTCTAAAGAGTCTCTGCCAGTTGGCAGCGTGCCCAGCACGCTGACAGCATTGCCGTGCTAAATAGCAATACCTACCTATAATAATATGTTGAGCCAAATAAACACCAACATTTTTCAGCAGAGAGCTTTGATGTTCCATATTTTTTAGGCCTGCCTGATTCTATAGAATAGATGTACCTACTATCTTTATCGACTCGGCACTATTGTGCGGTAGAACTAGTTATAAGACTGGACGTTACACCCCTTATACAGGTGTAACAATTTATTTTATATTATTTTAGCTAACTTTTATGTAACTCTGGGTCTCTGTGCCTGCCATCAATGTTTTTTTTTTTTTTTTATTCTCTTTTGTCTGATTAACTTGAAATAAAATATCTGTGGATTTACCTATAAGTAAACTGTATTTCTGTTTACCTATATCTTCAAACAATGATTGTGTAAAGCATGAAGTCAAAACTTAACTACACCAAATTGGCAACATTGACCACATAAATACATTTGAATGTCATCGATGCCATCCATTCAGAGCTGTCATGCTGGTCATGACAGTGGTGGTGATGGTCAGTGCTCAGACCAAATAAAAAAACCGGACAAGTGCGAGTCAGGCTCGCACTGCTCGCACATCGAAGGTTCCGTACAAACACGTTGTTAATTAAAATAATTAAAAAACTTGTCTTAGCATGGCAAATGATGATTTTTATAATGATACATCACTCAATTTTTAATTTGTTCCTATCAAGGAATGGATTAATATGTTTGCAATGTAACAACATCTTCGGAACACCTCGTACATCGACGGAGAAAGTTAATACCGCGGGCTAACTTGACGCCAACGCCATCTAGTTTCGATATGAGTAAATACTGAGATTTAAACTGTTGCTTTAAGAATTGATTTTATAACTTATTTGATTTGATTGCTACTAAGTTTGATGTTTTATATTTATACAATTATACATTTACATATAAATTTATATTTGAACATATTTTTAGTTTAGACAGAATTTTGAGCCCATATTTTGTGAATTTTGAGGCCCTATTTTTTGTGATGTAAATAAAAATGTACAGTTTTCATATTTATTCCTATATGTGTACTCTGAGACAATGCTTCTCGCTAAATTTCATAGTTCTATGTCAACGGGAAGTACTCTGTAGGTTTTGATTTTTGTGAGTGCAAAATATGCGGTTTTTTACGACATAAACGGCTCTAACTTTTTTATACGGCAACTGAGAAGCTTTTCTTTTACACAACTGCAAGAATTCATAGGTTTACGTATATAGTTTAAATTTCAACTCGATATCTTTACGCGTTCCCGAGATAAAGAGTCTTGACATATACACAGACGGACAGACGGACAGACGGACAGACGGACAACAAAGTGATCCTATAAGGGTTCCGTTTTTTCCGTTTGAGGTACGGAACCCTAAAAATTAATAAAAAATGTTATGAACCAATGAGTGAAGCCAGCAAAACTACGCCTTGCCGTGTACAGACACAATTACACACACAAACACGTACAAGGAAAGAACGCCTTGGCTTGTCAGTAGAACTATGGCGGCGCAACACTGACGCACTCACCACATGTATAAAATTCATTCATTTCTTTATTTAGTATGAGGGTCAGTAAAGGCCTTATTAAAAATAGTTATGGGTTTAAACACTGACTAAACCAATTAGAGAAAATCTGGTACGGACTCCGAAAGTCAGGTCACGCCACTGCTTTCAGATACAGAATATAAGAGAATGCCGCCCGTGTTCCACGTGGACTCTTACGAGGAGTGTCTCCAGGACCCGGCCGGGGTCTACTGCCTGGTGGAGCTGGGGCTCGTGGCCGATGGGCCCAGTCCGCTGATGGATCTTATAACGGTAACAATAAGGAGGTAATGGTAAAGGTGGGTTTACGCTAGACGAGTCAAGCATGAGCGGAGCACGAGCCGAGCCAAACTTCGTTCAAAAGCCACCGACTTACAAGACTTGATCGAGCGCGATTCGAGCGTGCTCGACTGTGCTCCGCCTAATCCGGGTCCAGACGAGTGTAACGCGTAATGTAAGATTACATGTAATTGTAACACGAATTCTACGTATGGGCAGCACGTAATATTAAATTACTCGTGAGTCGGTTCACACTATACGTATTTCAGTATTTTGGCTCGGCTCGTGCTCCGCTCGTGGTCGGCTCGCAAGCGTACACCCACCTTAAAATAAACGTGGGTCGTCCACCAGCTCGTTGTGCCATTGGGTTATACTTATAGCGTTTGTATACACCAAATGCGACCACGCTCGTGTAATTTGACATTGATACTACCTATATCATTAAGTACTTAACCAAGTCTGCCAAGTCAGTGGGGGTGAAAAAACGCACACAAACCAAAATATAAGCAAGTTTACACGCACACAAATATAATTAACTAACACTAGCTGAAAATTAACGCAACACAAGCGCAACCAGATCGATACTCGTATATTTATATAAAGAGCATGACCACCGGTCGCGTACTTTTGGCAGAGGGGTACGCTTTGCAGTGTCCACTCCTTTTGGTTAGGTACTTAATGACCTATATTGATAACTAATATCACACCGCGCAACTTTCTAAAAACTATAATTAATGACGCATGTAAAAGCACGTTTCGTATTACATTGTTTTTAAATCTTTTAATTTGATGGAGTTACTACTCTGTTAAATTAAGAGATCGTATTTGGAGTAACATTGGTCGTTAATCATAGTGGTTCTAACCTGGACACGGTTGGTGTGAGACCAAGACGAGTGGCGTATAAGAGAGGCTTTTTAAGTTAGCAGTTAGAGGTTGAAAATGTTGATAATGAAAAATGCAGTAAGGTAAAAATAACAATAGCATTTCTTTTCCTCCGGACGGGACGTGCCAGAACAAAATTAAATGAAAGAATTCGCTTAACTTGTCTTGAATTAAAAAATCTTCCCTCACACATGAAACACCGGTTTGCAAAATTGGCTTTTGTCCATCCAGATGTTGTTTTTAAACTTTCGCGATTTGAACACATTATTATTTTATATACTGTTGTCAACAAATGCAAATCGCGTAGTGTAGGTAGAAGGACATTGTTAGATACCGTCAGTGTTGTGTGTCGTAATGACAATTTTTCAAGTTCAATTTGAATTGGCGGTACCAGCTGTTGCACATTCCAGTCTACCCGTGACCACGGTCGATGCAACTCGGCCGAAACGTCGGGATGAGGAGGTATTTATTTATCTCGTAATTTTAGTGCGCGATTAATAGTCCCGTAGTATATAAAATAATAATGCATCCAGATGTTGTTAGTCATACCTATCTAGTCTGTATTTCCATACCATATTTGAGTAAATCTAAATTAGTACTTTATTATTCTATATTAATTCATCGATATGGAAACAAAAAAAATGCCAATTCGATATTCTAGTTCTATTATTTTACATTTTCAAAAAAAATATCTAGCGATTGACGCGAAATGAATGAATTTTACATTTGTGTTGTCGCAGTTTTTTATTATTTTCCTGAAAATCATAGTTTCACTATACGCAAATCCAATTAGTATTTAATGAAACATTGTTGGAGAAAATAAGGTCTGTTGCTACGCTTAGGGAGGTACTGCTGAGCTATACAATTACACAGGTTTACAAAAAACCTTTCTTTTTGTTGCCTTGGATATCTCTGCGTATCTATATGTTTTCAAGGCTACAGTTCCTGAATATATTCATGAAAGAACTGAATTGGCTCTGCTTTTTTATGACATTGGCTTATTTTATATTTGTAAAGTGTAATTTCCTTGTCAGTTTAATTCAGTCAGGTGAATAGATTTCCGGAAAATCTGGGGTAATTATAGTGTGGAACAGGGAGAACGCATCCACAAGAATCTAAAAGAGATGAAAGAGAAGTTTCAGGGTAGATGGGACCGTCACATGAGGGCAAAAAATAGAGCTAATCTTTTAAAACCATCCATAGTTTCATATTGGTAGGCATAGAGCTACTCGAAATCACTTTTACATCCAGAGCAATAAAACCACTGTAGACCAATTTTATTTCTGGCGCTTATTGTGGTCATTTTACAACTGGTGTCTCAATCCTTGATCTCATAACATGTGTAAAATATTACAGGAATATTCAGCGTACACAGTTGGTCACTACAATCATACACTAATAAGGCATAATGTGTGTGTTACTAGCAAGTGTAAAGAATTTTACAACAGTACTACTTTTACAACAGCGGGCCCAGTGAAGTCCCTTGAGGCATGCCTTAACAAAACTTACAATGATAACTATGGATTAAAAACCAGAATACAGGAAAATGACGTCCATTGTAAAAAAGTAAATGAAGGAATAAAAACAGAAGTTGCAGATTTTTTTTTGTGTGCATTAATGTTCGGAATCCTGATGGTTAACATTATCGGAAGCTTATATGATCTCATTTGTACAAACGGAAAAAAAGGAGAAGGTTAGTAAGCTATATTCTTACTTAATATTATATATAAATCCGAAAGTGTATAACCGAAGGTTTTGAAAGGTTTATTCCTCTTTTACGCAGAAACGGAGCAACGGATTAACTGTGAATTGACTTGATTTTTGGCTTGGGCATAGTTTAAAAGACGGAAGTGACATAGGCTACTTTATATCCAGAAAAAAATAACACACAAAAATTAACATATCACGCGGGCGAAGCCGCTTAAAAAAGCTAGTGGTGAATTATTAATTAATTAGAACGTTAAGAATGCATGCTGCTGCATATTTTAATGATTATCATCAATATGACAGGTAATTTATAAGTTCAAATTACTATAGGTAAACATGTTTGTCTGTTTATCTATCTCGTAGGAAGATTTGATAAATCGTTTTTATTTTCAAAAATCCAAGGAATTTTGCAAAAACACGCTTGACCTACTTGTACTACACACACAGATTGGTCGATTAGATCGCTTGACGACTTGACCAACATCCTGTCACGCACAAAATTTTGATTTTTCAATAAAAAAATATTTTGATTTTTGCAAAAGAACGGATAGTTAAATTATTCTGCATCTTTTAATTATTTATAAATAACGTAGATCCATGTGTTAATTATTTAAATATTTAGTTACTTAATAAGCTCATTACGTACGCGTGTGAATAATTATGTAAACTCAATTTAGCGGAAACTGAATACAATTGTAACGAAATCCTTTACTTACAATATATTTAATTAACTAATTTGTTTACTTCCTAATTAAAGTATTCACTGTTTATTTTACGTCAAGCGACACGTTTATCTTATTTTTTAACACTCTTTACATAAAGCCATAGACTAACCTATTATAAAACTAACGTTATTTTTTAGAAGGACTGTAAATACCTATGGTAAACATAAACACTTTTTATGATACTAGCTTGATGCCCGCGGCTCCGCACGCGTTGTCTTAGTACTTGCTTAATATATTGAAAAATCAGCCCGCGGTTTGTCTCGCGTTGTTGATGTTTGTTTTATAATAATATTAGCCTGTGGTTTGGCCCGCGCTGTTTTATACTTTATTAAAATGTTTATATTCCGCAATCTGACCCGCGTTGTTTTTTACTCCTTTAAATAATTATAAGCTATGGTTTGGTCTGCGTTGTACTATATTTTCTTTAAAAAATTACAGTCTGTGGTGTTACTCCTGTTGTGTTAGTACTTACTTACTTAAAATAATTAGCTTGTCCAGCGTCCTTTAAGTACTTTTTAAAATTATATTAGCTCGCAGTTTAGTCCGCGCTGCTTTATAAGTATAAAAGAAGTCCTTTAAACGTTTAAATCCCGCGGTTTGGTCCGCGTTTTTTTGTACTTTCTTCACAATATTCGCCCGCAGTGTGGCTCGTATTGTTTTGTACTTACATAAAATAATTGTGGCCCGCGGTTTCGCTCGCGTTGTCTTAGTACTTACTTAAGGTGAGAATAGATCGCGATTTGTACTGCGTTGTTTTGTTTTAGTTAATTTTGTTTCGAAAGCGAGAGAAAATTAATTATTACAAATGCCGGTTAAATTCGGCCAAGTGCCTACCGCTCCGACTTTTGTAGGTGGGATCCGTCGAAGTTGTGAGCCGATCCCTACAGGATTTTAACTAACCTGTGTAACTTGCAACAACAAATCCCTAAATAGGTTTTCAAACTAAGCAGGATATTGTAGAGTGGATAAAAGTGGAGCAAGAGTGGACAAAAGTAGGCAGTTGACAGAGGAAAAAATTTACTACGACAATTATGGTTAAATCGACAATACTGATAAGTCTATAAAGTAATGGCATTTTCATGAAAAATAGATACTAATTTGACTAAATATTTTCAGGCATTCTTCCGCTGACTAGTTTTTCCATTCGACGCAACTGGAGGAAACTGGTGGCGCCGCCACTCCAAGGACCAGACTCTAGGCTGGAGAGACTCAAAGGTCTCTCGTGTCCTAAGTAAGCACTAACTAAAAACTCTGTTAATGGACGCTGATAACTAAGATCTCGAATTCTGGGTTGGTTTATAATAGAAGTTGTTGGAATGGTTTTGTAAGTAAATTGATCAATATTGAATTTCAGATTTTTGTCGACGTTGTTGGTGATATTGGCGCACACTAGTATTTGTTCAGTCTTTTATATAGACAACCCGAAATTTATGGAAAGCGTAAGTTTTGATATAAACATATTTTTCTAATAGCTTACTTACTAACTTACTATAGCCCGGGAGGTAAGCGCAAAAAATGCAAAAACTTTCCAAAAGCTGATTTTTGGGATTGGGTAGTCATGGTGGTCAAACCTGACTGACGGCCTTGTTATTTTCTTCAGGTAATTTGCTTCGGTAAATTTTTTTTTTAAACGATGTATCGCTTACATTTTATAAAATGACCTTAAAAGTGACGGGTTTCAAAAGATAAAAGTAATAAGTACAGCTAGAACAATAAACGTCTAGCTTATAATGATGTGATTAGCTCGCGACTATGCGAAAAAGTGTCGCATAAGAAGGTCGCGGGCTGAATGACATCGCCAGCCCCTGTCACCCTGCGCCTGGGCCGTGCAAGCAAAAAGTGCATAGTGCAGGGCCGGCTGCAGAGATGTGGGGAGACAGGGGTAAGAACTAAGGATGAAGCATATTGGGCGCGTTGAACCCGTCACTTTTGAGGTCATTTTATAAAATGGAACGATACATCGTTACAACCACCATGACTATTTAATCCCAAAAACAAGCTTTTAAAAAGTAGTTGTATGTTTTGCGCTTACCACTACTACTACTGCTACTATTTCCTACTCGTACCTTGGCCTCTAAAACTAGTGAACGCCATTGGTCTAGGCTACTTACTTGCTAAATATGCATCTATGCATTCTGAGCTAGTGCCGATATTGATTTTATGATTTTGATTTTTTACTAAAACTGTTCTGCTTATTCTGTCTGTATCCTTTTATCTGTTTAACCCTTTCATGGTTGGCCTTATATAGGAAATATTTCTGATTCTTCTGAATATGACCTCATTTTCAATCCAGTCATTAATAGCTTCTCTAGTAAAATGTACTATCTCTCCTTTCTCTCGCAAGTCATCTTTCAAACAATTCATCTTATAATTTATTCACTAACATAATAATGTTTTTTCCAGCTCTACAAAACGTCGTTTTACCAATTCTTGGGAAGTGCGACCATCGTGGTGCAGACCTTCTTCGTGATGTCAGGCTTCCTGCTCAGCTATAACCTGGAGCTCATGAGCGAGAAGACCAGCTTTAGAGTCAACTGGATGCTCATCCCCAAAGGCATTATCTTGCGCTGGATTAGGTGCAGTAGTTACTACGAGAAAGAATATAGACATAGAATTCACACTGTAAAAGTTGCCACCTCAGTTATCAAATATCCACTTTGGACACAGTTCTACTCAAACTTTTGCTATCCGGTACTTTACTCTTAGATTACGAAAGTAGTAGTAGTACTTTATTCTTAGGTTACGAAACTATTCGCCCACTTCGTCTTCCTGTGACCACGTCTGATAAAACTTAGTCAAAACAGGATGATTATGTTTTTTTTCTCTCATAAATACCTAAAGAAATGTGATACACATAACTATAACACTAGACATAAGTCAAAATTTATCATACCCAAACAAGATAGACAAATCATTTAAAAATTATTGTGTACGTTTTTACAACATTTTACCTTTGAGTTTGACAAGTGTAAATGACACCCGTTTCAAAGCAATCATCAAGAAAATGTTAATAAAGAAAGCTTATTACTCTATTGACGACTTTTTGAGGGATAAACTGGCATGGAAGCACGTACATTAGATAATATTGATTTGTAGTTATTAGTTTTGACATGAATTTGATTTATTTACTATTTATTACCTTCTGTGTACTTTTAACCGTATCTGACGTTCAAAAGTGTACTTTTGTGTACCTATTTGATTAATAAATGATTGAATTGAATCTTTATCTTTAAAGATACGTAATGCATTTTCGCAAAAATCAAAAACATTTTTGATAATTTAATGAAAATTGAAAATAAATTGTGTTTGCTTATAACCATGCCAAGCGCTTTGAGACGCTATGCACTTTTAAAACCCTGACTTCAGTTAGTACTGCCCACCTGCCCTCTATAAATATAGTTTTATGTTTCTGTTGTATTAACTTTTCTTGTACACAAAATTAAATGATCATTGAGTTTAAGTGAGCGTGTGCATAATTAAATCGCTGCGATAATTTAAACGAATTGATAAGTACAACCAAATACAATACTAGTATTACCTATGCTAAAACTACATAACTAAACTACTAATACATACAGAGCAATTGGATCAACCAAAGACCCTTGAGGGTCTAAAGAAATCCAATTGCTCAAGCCCACTCCCATTTGGCAGCAGCGTGCCCAGCATCCAGCATGTCACGCTGAATGGCAAAGCTTATGCGTTGAGCCAAATATAAACCAACATTTTGGTCACGCGTCGCGTCCACCAAACGCTCAGAAAGACTATTGAAAACAAGATGAGATTGATAAGTTGTACCTTATAATCATATATAAATAGACAGACAGACAGACAAAACTCTTTATTTACAACCACAATATGAAAAATAAACACTATTTACACATATACGACAAAAGATATGATTATAAATTGGCGGCCTTATCACCCATGGCGATTTCTTCCAGGCAACCTTGCACGAATATGAACCGACAAGAACAAGAAATAGTGGCCTTAAATAGATATCAACAAAGAAAACACCTATAAATAATAAACTAAATATACTTAATTCAATCTAAGTTTTAAATATAGGTACTTACATATATACGATATAATATATAAATATAATTATACATATACCTACATATATACATACCTACATACGTTATAAAATAGTAGCGAAAGGAACAAGTAGCATTATGATTTCATAATTGCATAAATAGTTAATATATTTCAGGTTGGCCCCTCCATATCTGTTTGTGTTATTCTTCACGGTTACCATAAGCAAATATATTGTCACAGGACCCCATTGGCATGTAAGTAACCTAGTATGAAACACAAATACTTTCTTCAATAGCATGATGACTAAAAAATATAATTTGTCCGTCAGATAGATTTAAAAAAAATATTAAACACGTATTTTTGATTCGGTCATTAAACAAAGATTGACGAAGAGATAGCTCGTTAAAGTACCGCGTGACGTCAGGAGTGATATACTAATGTACTGACTACGTCGCACTAGTGACGTCACGAGCCCCCACTCCCAAACTTTGACAAGGTTTATCTTTGTCATTTATTGTTTGATTGACAGAAGAAAAAATACGTGTCCAATATTTTTTAATAATCTAGCTAACAGGCTAACGCTGGAGTTCATCAAATGCAACACAACAGATGGTTAACGCAAACGTTCGGTTAAAAATTAACGATTCGTTAAACAAATTTCGCATTTTTGGTGTTCAGCATCTGCAGATAACCGGGGGCATCCGGGGGTTAGATAATCAAACGTTTTTGAACTAATGACTCGTAAATGAATGAATGGTATTATACTACTATAAAAAAATACATTCCGTCTGGATACATTTGCTTTCACCCGGAAACATTATAATAATGATGTTTTACCATTGATTTACCAAGTCATCCTCCCTATACAGATACAAAAACTTGCACTTTCAAAGTAACTGCACTGATTTTAACTGAGATTCAAACAAGCCTTCTAAGCTTCGAGCAAATATCTACAGAGCCACAATCCCTAAGTGAAAGTAGTAAAAAAATGTCCAAGCGCTGTCATTCATACCGACTTAGATATTGACATTAAATAATTCACAATGACCCGTTTTCTTGAATCTCGACGCTATGTCGCCTAATTGGTTCTTGTAACCGAGCACTTTGGCATCGCGCGGCGTTGTAGTCGGCTTGCAATCGCCTTACGACTAACTAAAAAGTCTGCCCACTACATAGCATGGCCAGAGTTTTGGCTCGGACACTTTTTTTGCACGATTGTGACTCTATAGATATTTCCTCGAAGCTTATAAAGTAATTGATCTAAGGTTATTTCTTACATTTATTATGTTAATTTTCCCCAGTATGCCGGAATAGCTGAAGTAATAGACTGTAAGAAGTACTGGTGGCACCACCTCCTATATATCAACAACTACAATGATGTATCGCAATGTCTCGGCCACACCTGGTAATACCACTTTTTTCCTTTATTCTTTACTAGTTTTTACCCGCGGCTTGGCCCGCATGAAATTTTGATTTTTGACGCAATATTATTATATACTCTATAAAATTTAACTTGATCTCTGCGACAGCTGTCAGAAAAATCACGCCTATGAAGTCCTGAATGTCTTAATAGTACAGACAGTACCTGTCAATGTCATACTTTATGGGCATGCCGATTAGTGATGGGCGACGAAGGATCGTGACCACAGAGTTTTGGATAGAGATTTATTTAAAATATCGATAGTTTATACTAACAATATTTTAAATAAAACATAATTTATCATTAATTTTACTGTATATTTTAACATCATAACATTTTTTACATGTGTAATTAAATTAAACCCAATTATATGTTACATTAGCATCGATAATTGTGAAAAACGTCGATAGATACTATCGTTACATTATTATGAGTATTTAATTAATATCATAACATTATTTACATGTGTACATACTTGATCTTAAATAATAGTAAGTAAATGCAATCAAAATCCAATTTCTCACCTTCAACTACTCATTCGATTTCATTACAACATTGTTTGAAAATCGATTTTTTCTACCACTATCTCAACTCTAAAAATGTCAATCTTCTATGTAAATGTCACTGTATATTTATATTAAAATTATTGATAAATTAAGTTTTATTTAAAATATCGTTAGTATAAACTAATGATATTTTAAATAAAACTCTATCTAAAACTCTGTGGTCACGATCATTCGTCGCCCATTACTAATCGGCATGCCTATAAAGTATAACATTGACAGGTACGGTCTGTACTATTAAGAAATTAAGGACTTCATAGGCGTGATTTATCTGACAGCTGTCGCAGAGATCAAGCTATATTTTATAGAGTTTAATTTTGTTACGTTGACAACACTGCTCTGTCATTGCTAGTACAACTAAACGTGTTTGATACTCGGTAAAAATCAATTCGGTTTTCATCAGTAGACTCGCGTCCAATGAACATATTTACTACTCGCGTCTACCAAGTAGTCGGTACCTTGGCTGCTGATTAAAATCTTATTGTTAGTGCATCGTAACGCCACGACGTTTCTCGTTTTGCATACACTCTACTGTACAAGGTACGACAATGTATCAGTCACAAACCATAACCATCAAACAATTATATTATACCTTACTAGTTTTTACCCGCGGCTTCGCCCGCATGATATTTTAATTTTTGACGCAATATCATTATAATTTATATCCTATGTGTTATTCTGATATATAAGATATATTACTGCAAAGTTTCATCTCAATCCGTTCAGTAGTTTTTGCGTGAAAGTGTAACAAACATCCATCCATCCATCCTCACAAACTTTCGCGTTTATAATATTAGTAGGATTATATTATACCTAATGGAACATTTATGTAATGATTTTTACTGTATTTTAGAATCTAGTCCGACCTAAATAAGCTAGTTGAAGTGGCAGTGAGCAGGGCATGTAAATCGTAGAATGGAAAGCCGATATGGCTGCAAAGTTCGCAAATAGAGACCACGTAAACGTACTATACGTGTCCACCGAGAAGGTGCACCGACGCGGTCTGAGCAAAATTGCTAGAATACACTTTCACTAAACACGTAACGTAAAGACTTAAGTCGAAATGTTCTCGAGTGGAGACCACGTACCGGCAAGCGCAGTGTAGGACGTCCACCCACAAGGTGGACGGATGACATCATTAAAAACGCAGGATCCCGCTGGATGCAAGCCGCTTCCAACCGGTCTTATTGAAGATCCATAGGGGAGGCCTATGTCCTGCAGTGGACTTCTTATGGCTGATGGATGATGATGATGGAAAGACGTAACGCAAGACGCTCCCGTTTTATTAGAAATTGGAGGCTTTTCTCCAGTAGTGGACGGCCTAAGACTGATATGATGATTAATAATATAATCCAACTTATGTTCCCAAGGTACTTAGCGGCGGACACCCAGCTGTACGTCCTAGGCCTTGTCATCTACGTGACGTGCCGGAGCGCGCGGGCCCGCAAGATCGTCATCCCACTTCTGATGGTGGTAGCCATCGTCATCCCCGTAGCCCACACGTATTATCAGGACTTGGATGGGATAGTGGTCGCTTCTCCAGAGTAAGTTTATGACATCTTTTTTGTACCTGTCTCGGCGCACAGGCCTGATCCGCGAGCTACTAACAAAATCCCCTAACAAAATCAGAGGGGTTTTACTATTTCTTTATCTACTTACATTATTTATAATTTCTTATCTTATTTTTACTTATAAACTTAGAATTTAAACTTAATAGTTTGAGATCTTACGTAGCAAGCCACGTCTCTTAGCTATAATGTGTACAAGGTGTGGTTTTAGATATTTTTCAGTGAAACTATTTTTTCACTAGTGACTAAATTTTTTTCTTTATGTTACTTCGCGAAGTACATCCTAGATATTTCAAAAGGTGTATTGTGTAAATAAATTTATTATTTTGAACACCTTTTAGCAAATAAATCACCTGTTACATACAAACAGTTCATTGATATAAGCCAAAATGTACCGAATATTTTTTTCATCAAGAGCACAGGAACACAATTTAATGCAAGCTGTTTCCTTGCAACAATTCATTCATTAATTTATAGATCAGATCCGGGTCGGTCAAGGATCAATTTAATCATCTTTGAATGAATATTTGATAAGGCATAGTAGGTACCACAATAAAAGTAGGATTACTCCGAGAAAATAATATTAGTCATACGAATTGCGGACCGCGGTGACCCAACCGCCCAACGTTATCGGCAAACTTCCATAACCATACCTTCAAGGTACTTTGCAAAGTCTTGTTAGAAATCCAAAGCTGAGACTTATGTCCAGCAGTGGACGTTCTACGGCTGGCCTGAAGATGATGATAAAGTCCATGATGACGATTTTAAGGCGAGCGTTTTGAAGTCGTGATGACTTCACTAATCTGCATTATTTTGCTTTCCCACACTAGGTTTATCTCAAATAGGTGGCGCCTCAAACGCTATACCTAAGTTGGTAGAATGATAAACACTTCACAAAGAAGATCTTTCAAAATGGGACTAGACTGTGTACAGTATTGTGTTCAAATCGCGAAAGTTTGAAAACAATATACCTATGTACAGTAGCTCAAAAAACAACCGCAGAGTAAAACAACCGCATTAAATGCCTAATTTGAATGGAGTTTCATATTTTCTAATTTGATTTTTGTTCAAGGCCGCCATCACGCCGTCTTATTTTACAAGTTAAGTAAAAAAATAATAAGATCCGAAATTCATAAATTCCTTTGAATGGAGACAGTCACTAAAGATAATTAATTTTCGCAAAAAATGGCTTCACCGCCTTTCATAGTGTATAAAATTCGAATACCTATTTCGCTCGAATTTTTAACATTGTTTTTGATTTTTCAAAAACGGCTGAGGCGATAACTGTGATATTTATATGGGACTACCTCGAGAGTATACCCTTTTGAAATATAAAATAATTTTTCGATTCGGTTCACGGTTGGCGAAATTATCTATGAACAAACAAAAAAAAATATACATACAGACGAATATAGGATCCTCCTTTTTAGATGTCGGTTAAAAATAATAGGGAAATCATTTTCGAAAACAAATAAAGCAACTAATTGAATACTGTACAAGGTATAATTATATTTAATTTTGCATTATCTCTTTTGGCGTCAAGAGGCGAACTGCTTGGTTGGTAAAGAGTTGTTGGGCCAGTGATCCGAAAGACACAGGTTCAATTCCTGCGTTCGAGAAAAAAATTTGAAGTGTTTATCACAAAAATAACTCTATTGACCTGGTTTGCAGAGTGACGCTCCGGTTCTTCCTGACGGACCCGACATTTACCCACGTGTACAAGCGTGGCCACACCAACATGTTCAGCTACCTCGCTGGCCTCGGCATTGGCTTCTTGGCCTATCACGGACAGAAGGTCAACTTTGATGCACAGAAATACAGAGTAAGCTGTAATCTTAGCAAACTTATAAAAAAAAAATAAAAAAATTGTCTGTAGGTATTTACTTGTTTTATAAGTTCAAAGTCAAAGTCAAAGTCAGATCATTTATTGCAACATATGAAATTTACATGCGGTTATTAGTTAACATGTTTTGTATAGTGATACATATGACCCTATAAGGGTATGGCAATTTTATTATTTGTATTGAAACGATTTATTATTATGTTTTCTAGATTATCGTTAAAAAATTCGTCTAATGTGTAATAGCATTTCGATAAAAGGATTATTTTTAGTTGTTTTATGAAACAGTTTTCTCTTTCGATATCTTTTAGATTATTTAGCAATTTATTGAATATTTTTATAGCCATAGAATTTGCGCTAGAACTGTGCATTGCTAAGTTAGCCTTTGGTTCTACGAGTTTATGTCTATATTGTGATCTAATTTTGTGCGATTTATCAGACGCTTTGTTAAAATAGTCAGGGTGCTTTTTGACCAATTTCCATATTTCAAATATATAAATAGATACCAGGGACATAATTTTGCTGCCAGCATGCTGGGCACGCTGCCAACTGGCAGTGGGCTTGAGCACTTGGATTATCTTTAGACCTTCAAGGGTCTGTGGATGATCCAATTGCTTTCTATGTAGTAGTAGTGTAGTATTGTCATTATATTAAAAAAAAATTTCAAGTTTTATAAAGTATTGTTTATGGAATTTTGGTTTGGTAATATCGGGAGCTTTTACATTTGCGAGAATAGGAATATTTTTTTTTTTTTGTATTAAAGTAAATTCGTATAGGCCGGGTGGCTAGCTCTGGTGTCTTTTTTGTATTATGAATACTTCATGCGCGTTTACACTATTCCCCCATAAAATAATTCCATATTGGAGCCACGACGAGATCGCAAAGACATGATAAGCACTTTTGGCTGTCGGTAAATCTGTAGCAAGTCTGAGCTCGAAAGTTTGTCATAGAAAACTTTTTGTTACTACTGATCTATTTTTATAGTGCTTTTCACTAAAAAAAACTCTACTTTTTATTCTTTCACACAGCAAAGAAGTAACCGATCGATTGACTTGATCCGTACCAGCCTCTTTTTAATAGTCCACTGCAGGACGTAGGCCTACCCATGAAGGGCGATTGGGCCATATCCACCACGCTGGACCAGTGCGGGTTGGTGGATTCACTCGCGCCATCGAATTTCTTCTACGTACGTATGCAGGTTGCCTCACGATGTTTTCCTTCACCGAAAAGCCAGTGGTGTGGAATTCCGTACATAAGTTCCAAGGAAACTCATAGGTACGGGACCAGGATTTGAACCCACGACCTCAACAATGACAGGCCAGCGTTACAACCTCTAGACCACCACGGCTCTTATATTTTATTATTATATACTACGGGACTAATCGCGCACTAAAATTACGAGATAAATAAATACCTCATCATCCCGACGTTTCGGCCGAGTTTCGCCGACCGTATTTACCGTGAATTGGCGGTACCAGCTGTTACATACTCCAGTCTAACCGTGACCGCGGTCGGTGCAACTCAGCCGAAACCTCGGGATGATGAGGTATTTATTTATCTCGTAATTTTAGTGCGCAATTAGTCCCGTAGTATATAATAATAATGTGTTCAAATCGCGAAAGTTTAAAAACAACATTTGTTAACCTTTACGGGCTCTTATATTGCCATATCACATTATATTACATCCAATCTCACTCAGCATGGAGAAGATTAAGTTTTTTTATGATTACGAAGGAGCAAACTTCTGAATCGAACGAGATCACTTAGCTACAACTTTGTGTTTTATTGAAATTCTAACAGCGTAGGTATCACCTGTTATGTATCACTGATATTTGCAGAAGTACCGAGTTCTGTTCTACTCCATCATTCCTCTTGGATGTATCCTGGTATGGAGCGGCTCTATCTTCTTTTACGACGCCCCTCGGCAACCGCTGGCTGTCAGGATGCTCTTCGCAGGCTACCAGAGACCTGCTTGGAGTTTCATCTTTGGAATTGGAGTGCTGGCTGTATTGTTCAAGTATGAAGGTTAGTCATTACAAAACATTTGGCCGAGATGTGTTGAAAGCAGGTAAACAAGGTAAGTCCCTGACATAATGATGGTCACGTGATACAGAGTCCTGGAAGACCCATAATGAAAGCAATGGTGTGACGATGTCCAGAAAGAAGATCTTGCAAAGTGGGACTAGACTGTGTACAGTACTTCAAAAAATAGTAAATAAATGCACAGAGTAAAACAACCGCATTTAATTTGAATAGAATTTCAAATTTTCTTATTTGATTACTAATCAAGGCCGCCATCGCGCCGCCATATTTTACAAGCAACGTCAAAAGATAATATGATCCGAAAATATTAAATTTCTTCAAATGAAGATTGCTATGAAAGAAAAAAATAGGAAAATCATTTTCTAAAACAAATAAAGCAAATGATTGAATAGTGTACGAAGTATTGGCCTGAGCTCGATATATTTTTGCATTATCTCTTTTTTCGGCAACATCTGGTCGAGAATGGTCATGAATGTGGCGTGATACGCAATAAGTCTTGGTTGCCAATAAAGCTACTTGTGATTATAAGATCCACCAGAAAGCTAGGTAGAGGGTTTAATTAAGATTTCATAACCTTGCTGGATGCAAGAACAAACTCACAAACTCTACACCTTGGTCAATACGCGACTTGGCTGTTTTGCTTACTGCACGTGGGCGTAAAGTGAAGATTAATTATTAACTGCTTATTAATTCTGTACAAACAGTTCTTGTTGTAAAGAAAGGGCCTGTCACATTTGTGAAGTAAGGATTTGTAGAGTTAAGGCGTGTAGGGTTAGAAGCTTGGCTCTACATAAGATCTGTCCACTTTTGATAGTGCGAATTGTGGTCTTCTTTTTGTTGGATCTATAATATAGTAGGAGAGATCTATGTTCAACTATAAACGTCTAGTTACCGATATGGCGACGGAGGCTGCAGAGTGATTTGGAACGGAGACAGCAAGACTAGCTGTCAAGCCCAGTGTGGCCACATTTGACAAATTATATTTAGTTTGTGCAAATTGTTTCGTGGAAACTTTTTGACCCTTTTTAGGGTTCCGTACCTCAAAAGGAAAAAACGGAACCCTTATAGGATCACTTTGTTGTCCGTCTGTCCGTCTGTGTGTAAGTATGTCAAGACTCTTTATCTCGGGAACGCGTAAAGATATCGAGTTGAAATTTAAACTGTATACGTATATCTATGATTTTTTACAGTTGTGTAAAGCAAAAATTCATATAAAGAATATTATCATATAAAGAAGTTAGAGCCGTTTATGTCGTAAAAAACCGCATATTTCGACACTCACAAAAATCAAAACCTACAGGGTACTTCCCGTTGACATAGAACTATGAAATTTGGCAAGGAGCATTGTCTCAGAGTACACATATAGGAATAAATCTGAATACTGAACATTTTTATTTAAATTACAAAAAATAGGGCTTCAAAATTCACACATGTACGTGCCAGCCATCGTCCTCCTCGACCACATTGTTGGGAAGAGAGCGACCCGCCACGCAACGCCTTGATGCACTTTCGTGCATAAAATTTGACCCTTTCTTGATGCACAGGAGTAATCCGAGGAGTGGCGGAGTGGAGCGGATGGACGGCCCTCTCGCGGCTGTCCTACTGCGCGTTCTTCGTCCACGGGCCGGTGACGCGCGCGTACGTCGCTTACAACGTCATGACACACGTCACATACATCTCTATGGTGAGTACAGAGCTATTATGTGGAGATCTCAAACCAATGTATGATTTTCTATTTGGTCTGAGGTAGCGATAGCGCTGATGTCGCTTGAGGCAATTCTCAACCGCAAAAATGTATGGATTACACAGAGATACCATAGGGATAATGTGGTTGATCGAGAAAATCTGAAAGAGATGCATCGATTTAAAATGGCACGAGTTAGAAAGAGACATGAAAAATATTTCGATTCAAATGGTCAAGTACAGACAAACTGATCATTATAACTTTACACAAACTCATTTAGCGGCTATGACCAATACACACTTAAAAACTAAAATAGTGGCCAATATTTTATGCACAAGGGTCGACTTACTAAAAACTAAGGTGCAATTCAGTTGATGCACTTCCGTGCATAAACTGACCACTAATTTGGTTTATACATCTATGTAATTCGTAAACACTACCAATTCATGGCCGCTAAATGAGTAAGCAGTATAAGTCAAAAAACCCCAAATAATTAATTTCGCGCTCTGACCGAGACGATCAGACTTAAATGTTTTGTGATGTTTAGTTTGAGCACACATTGTTCATGCTGTGTGCGACCTACCTGATCTCCGTGCCGACCTGGCTGATGCTGGAGCAGCCCCTGGTGCAGCTGCTGTCGAGTCTGCTGCGCAAGCCCTCCAGGGACGATCTGGACAATACAGGTACCAGTGTTATACAGGATGGAGAGCTGACGCCGACATTCAATGAATATACACCGTGTTAGAAAGGTTGAACAATACTAAAGGGCATTAATGTGTATCTAGTCACAAATCACCTGTATACATTTTAAATTTCAAAAGCTATGTAAATTTTTTCAATGTTAAACTGAAAAAAAAAAAATTTACGTCCCCTTTCGGCTTCCGGAAACTTAAAGCGGCGCGGCCGACATTGTTAGAGTTAACATCGGGTTATTTTACGTAAAACTTTAACTTAATATAACTCGTAATCTAACATGCTGAGAATTATTATTATACATTTTGGGATAAGTGTAAAATATCTCTGGGCAAGCGTGGTTTAAGTATTTTTTAACCTTTCTGTTACACGTTGTATAATCCGGGACGCTAGCCATGCCCAACTAACATATCACAACGACATAATTTTATCGACGTGTCAAAACAAAACAAAGTTACTGTTAAGTATACAGGGTGGAGAGCTGACGCTGACATTTAATGAAATCACATATTTGGCCTTTTGTTTTAAAGCCTATTTTTAATTAATTAAATGAAACTAATTACTTAGTTATATACAGTTTATTAGTCGTATGTCAAAATAGCATTATGAGTTTCTTATTAAGTATGATGCCTAGTTTTTTCATTATTATGTAGTTTGTTTAAAAATGTTTTTTTTAGTTACATTTTTAATTACTGATTACTAGTACTACTTAAATAAATTTTAGTGTCAGCTTTCCATATATTATACCCTGTATAGTGTATAGTCAGGTGGCGAAGCATGAAAAATTAATAATAAATAATTTTTATTTCACAAAACTTTACAAAAATTATTACACAGTAGAAACATATAGGTAGACTTAAAGATTAAATAGTTTCTAACCATTTCTTATAGCAAGTGCTCTCTTTCTTGATTTTCATAGCTATCTCTTCTATTTACAACAATCGCTACCAATGTGTTTGTTATTGCCTTGAACTAAGGATCTGGCGGTTATCGAGCGAAAACTGGTCGACTTTGGGAGTAATGACGTCACAAAAGTAACCGCCGATTGTTTCAAGTTTTTTTTTATGTCTAGAGTTATATTTCATCAAATAGCTCGTGATGGCTATAGTTGTATAGCTATTTTAATGACCCATTATTGTTGACAAGGCATTTATTACGTTCTCCCGCTTCCCGCCTTGTCGTGGTGAGCTCAGTAGCCGGGTCTGGGGCGCATCCAACAAAGCAAATATCACTAACATGAATCCGAAGTGGGGCCATTCTTATCATTGACTTGGCATTTTTAACTAAAAATGAGGAGGTTATATATATCTGTATGTATTTTTTTTTTGTAAATGTCCATCGATTTTTCGCCAACTGTGAACCGAATCAAAAAAGTATTGTTTAGTTCAAAAGGGCATAATCCCGAGGTGGTCCCATTGAAATTGACTAAGCAGTTTTTGGAAAATCAACAATAATGTAAAATTGTATAAGTACATTAGAGCAAACTATTCGAATTCATTTTTTTGCGAAATATAATTATTTCAGTATTGTTCTTATTCATTTAGAGTATTCTAGAGCAATCTGGAACTAGAGGGCCTGTTAGTTTAACAGTCATTTGGCTGAGATAATAATCAACATTGTATTTAACCGTAATACATAATGTCCATGTATTGGTATCACTACCTACCTAATAAGTCAAGCACGATCCGTTTAGAGTAGTGTAACCACGAGTAAAAAAGTTTACTCGTAGTCACACCGGTGTAACAAAGCGGTGTAACCACGAGTCTGGACCCGTAAATACACATACTTTTATGTTACAGATGTCGTGAAAGAAGCTATTCCAGATCAAGATAAGAATAATGCTTTTGGTGTACAAATAAATATGGCCTGAAAATGTGTATACATATACATACCTATGTATACAGGGTGACTGGTAAACATTGAGCAACCTTTTAGGGGCTTATTCTGTACATCAAAACTAACAACTTTAGTTTGCAACGTTTGTCAAAACTAAAAAAAAAATGTGTTCCATAGAAATATATCGTTCACCCTCGACCAAATGAATTTATAGTGGAAACTTTACGTTATTATGTGTGATATGTATTTAATTATAGATAATTTAATGATAGTTATAAATTAAATTGATCGATGTGCAGAAACAAGAGAACTTTGATTTATTACATAATAACTAACCCCGATAAGGACGTATATTCTAACTTGTAAGTAAACAACAACCTACTTTTAAACAATTCATACATAATATGAATATATTCAAATTCATTTAGATTTATTTGTAACTATGAGATTCTCGTCTTCAACGATTTTAACGGGTTTGATGATGAAAGTATTTAGATGGAACTTTTTTTCTATATTTATCTGTATAGGCAAGTCTTAGTCTTAGATAATATGTGGAGGTGCCGGGCAACAATGTAGTAGAAGTCCCTCGGTGATAAATAGACGGATTATAAGTACTCCTTCAAGATACCCATCCGACAACAACACAAATAACCAACAAACCATACAAATTCGGAGTTTAAATTTATTAGGACGAACGAAATGTATACGTACAAGTGAACCCCTCGCTTCACTCAGGACTCTAAATAATAAATTGTCCTCGCTGCGCTCGACAGTTCCTTCGCTACGCTCAGGGTCCAATATGTCGCCCGTGACGTCAGACACGACTTGGTTCTCTTGGTACCAGTGGCGTAACTATAGGGTGGCAGGGCTGGCAAAATGCCACGGGCCCCCGGACTAGAGGGGGCCCCGGCCTAAGAGGCCGCAAACACAGAAATAGCCTAACATTTTGAACAAAATTTCCAAATTTTATTACGGTAATGAAAAAAACATGAAAATTTTTCGCGCTCGCTGCGCTCGCGCTTTGTAGAGCTGTAAATGTTTCCCTTACTCGCACCTCAGTTTAAAATTTTGCCTTTACGGAATAAAACAACAAATTACATTAAATTACAACGTGTCATTTACATTACATTTTTAATGGAACGGGGCCCCATCTAAAAAATTTGCCACGGGCCTCAGATGGTATAGTTACGCCACTGCTTGGTACATAATATAATGTATATAATAGGTAAAATTTTGGTAATACAATGTATAAACAAAGATATGTAAATGGCGATACATTTACACACACCGATGATATTAACTTAATGATCAGCTAAGTTATAACGTCCTCGTCGTTCCTCTTTTATTCTTATTTTTTTAATTATTATTCGTTGAAGACATAATCTACATTAATTAGTCATCTCGCTCGCGCAATTCCATTTAATAAAGACGACAAATCACAACATGTGAATTTCCCAAAACTGTATAAAGCTGTCGTTGATTATAAAAATACACAGGTTTTTTGGTATTTTATGCATTTAAATCTCAGAATTAAATATCTTCATTTTGCAAAGGCTGGTGTGTTGTGTCCCTTGAGCTATATAGCTATGTCAGAAACTTTTTTAAAAGCTTTTATTTAACTTGCAATGTATGTATGTATATGTAAGTAATAAGTATGTCTGTTCGGGTGGAATCTTTGAACTCAATTTTGAAGTAGATCTTCAACCGATTGAGCTGAAATTTTGTATACACGTTTAGTTTGGATGACAATGCACGATTTGGTATGTGACGTCATTCTAAATCCAATATGGCGAATAATCCAAGATAGAGGAATAGTTGTTTTAATGCACTTCTACAATATGGGTCTCAAATGAAAGGGATAGTTGAGAGTAACTTGAAAAATAATGTGACATCGTTCTAAATCCAATATGGCGGACTATCCAAAATGGCGGAATAGTTATTTTTAATGCACTTCTACAATATGGGTATCAAATCAAAGGAATAGTTGAGAGTAACTAGAAAAATAATGTGAGGTCATTCTAACTCCCATATGGTGGATCATCCAAGATAGAGGAATAGTTTATACTACGGGACTAATCGCGCACTAAAATTACGAGATAAATAAATACCTCCTCATCCCGACGTTTCTTCGGCCGAGTTCCATCGACCGTGGGTGACCACGGTTTACCCGTCTACCCTCACGGGTAGACGGGTAAACCTCGCGACAAGCTTTTATGATCATATCAATTGTGTATAATGAGGTTATAAGTGGATAGGTAAAATTTTAAAGGAAAATATTATTTCCTTTTTTTAGAGCAATTAAATAAAAGAATTTTTGCTTTTAATTTATTTGATGCTTTTATTAGTTTCACTAGAGTGTTTCCTTGCGTGTAACCAACCCCATTTGAGCTCGATTTTGCCCTATTTGAGCGATCAGATTTTCTTTAAACTTTGCACACCTATTAAAGATCGATGACAATGCATTTATTCGATTAAAATAATAATAACGAAAAATATTGATACTAATGAGACACCCTAAAATATTTATTTTAATATTTTGGAAGAAAATATTTAATTAAATATTCTGTGAATATTTCAAGTATCTACCGGTCACCGTTACTAATATCGAGCGAAAAACGGCTAAAAATTATTAAAAAATAAATTAAGTTTTGTTGTATGGGAGCCCTCCTTTCTCATTATTATAATTTTTGTTATAATTATTTTATTATTATTTATAGCGGCAACAGAAATACGTCATTTGTAAAAATTTCAACGTTCAGGCTATCACGGTTCATGAGATACAGCCTGGTGACAGACAGACGGACAACGGAGTCTTAGTAATAGGGTCCCGTTTTTACCCTTTGGGTACGGAACCCTAAAATATGATGTGACATATGCTAATAGAGCGATGGTGGCGCTCTCATTTATTTTCAACTCTTTAATATCGCAATGTATAAAACATGAACACTAGCCGTTCTCACAGGTACTTGCCTCACCACTGTCGATAAGCGAGAATCGATAGCTATAATCTGGAAACTAGTAGTGAGCATTATGAGCGTAGGAGGGGCTAATAAATAAATACATTTTGGGGAACATCTTATTCAGTCTCTGACCACAAAATATGCAAAGCTATATGGCAGCCAGAGACTGATATACTACATAGGTACATATACGTTTATATACATACAAATAATTATTAATAACAACCAGACACGAGCGAACATCTATGCTCATCACATAAATGCTTGCCCTGGGTGGGAATCGAACCGACGCTTTTTTGACCCAGTAGTTAGGGTCACTAACCACTGAGTCACCGAAGCAGTCAATAATGTCTACTAGTAGGAGCCGAAGGCTTCACAAGGTCTTCACACTTCGATATTCACATAGTTGTTTTATTTGTCCAAATACAGCGATGCGAAGTGGTTAGTATTTGCCGATAATTGCCTATTCGAATGAACAAAACGATGTCGGCTGTCGGATGGTCCATTCGTTTTATACGAATATTATGCAAACAATGTCGAAAACATACACGGACACCAAGTAGTGATAAGATAACCCAGCATTACGCTAGTAACTGGTTCTTCTTCTTCCTATAACAAAATTATGTATTGTAAATACGTAATAAAAGTATTGAGGGGTGACTTGCCGATATTACTCGTACTAAAGCGTATGGGCATCAAGAGGATGGACAGAGTTCAAAGCACAACACTGCGTTCCATCACTGGTGTAGTTGACGTAGGCCAAAAAGCTACTAAAATAAAATTGGATTGGATTGGATCATGTGGTTCGTACTAACCCCGAGAGATGAGCTAGGATCGTCACACAGTGGGTAACAGAAGGCCAATAAGGAAGGATGCAAGCCTAAAAAACGCTTGACACTCTCCGGGAAGGTTGGCGGGGTTTGGGTACAGAACGCGATAAATGGATAGAAGTGGGGGAGACCTTTTCCCAGAAAAGGGACAGCATAGGTTGAGAAAAAAAAGTAGATATCGAAACTATAAAAAAACATCACCTGTAAATTATTGTTAATATGGAAAAAGAATCTTGGACCAGCGCTTGCCCGTGCTTGTTCCTATTAAATTTCTTTTTATACGAAACAGTCGTAAAACCTTCCGATTGTTCACCCTCCTGGCTATGAACCTTCCCTGAAAAGTTTTTACGGCGATTGGCAGGTTTTAACTCGGTGCTCTTGGCGTGCTTATTGTTATCTAACTTAGCCTCGACTGTCGAGCCGGTCGGCGGCGCGCGCTTGGCGGCGCTCGCGCATGCGTGTTGTTTCGGCGCGCGGCTCCCAGGTATGAGGACGGCGTCGGGTTGCGGGGCAGCGCGGGCGGCGGCTGCGGCAGGTTGCGGGTCGGCGCGGGCGGCGGCTGCAGCGGGCGGCGGCTGGGCCGCGGTGCGCTGCGTATCGCCCGGTGTCGTGGAATTTACAACGCTCGAAATCGCAGCAAAATTGTTCGGAGGTAGATCGCAATGAATTCGCGTTTCGGTCGAAAGAAAGCTGCAGTCGCTGACTTCTTTGTCGTCAATTGTCGCTTTGTTGAAATTTTCCACCAGCTCCTTACGCAGGACGTCCAGCTCGTCTTGCTTTACGTACGTGTTCTTAACGGCGTGTATTTCTTGTTTAAGAAGAGTAACGTCCTTAAGCAAAACAGAGACGTCGACGTGATCCCACGTCACTGCAGGAAGGCGGTTCAGATTATTGGCCACGAACGTAGGGAGCGTGTCTGGCTCCGTCTCCTTGATCAAACTGATGATGTCCTGTAGGTGACGCTTATTTTTCCCGTCGCCTTTTCGTGTCGTGCGTCTTACTTTTGAAGAGTCTTGCAGCAGCGCTTTCGCCTTGTCGATTTCTTCTTCCTTAAAATGTGCCTCACAAAGTTGAAGCAGACTAAGTTCGTCCATTACATCGACTTTACACTGTATGAAGCACAGCACTTCGTTAATTACCTATCACTCGGCAACTGCACAAATCTGGCATATTGACCGTGCGCAGATTCTACGCGAGACTATACCGATGCGACACGTCCGTGCGCTAGCGAGGTCAGCGGCGTAATCCGTTAAGCGGTAGGACAAGTGCCTTAGGTCGCGTCGCCTAGATGATAATTACGTTGGGGTCTAGTAACATTGAACGGTGTATCACTCTTCGTGATGCTTGTGCTTATGCTGATTTTAATTGTTTTATTTTTAGTATCTTGACCGAGACTGTTAATTCAAGCATATTAACATAACAACATTTTTTTCTCTCATATTTGTCGCAAGTCATACACGGTTATAAAATAATGCTTAAATAAAATCGAAGTTGTATTAAAAACTAAATATTATTATGATTGACATTTTGTTCTACAATGAATCCGTTTGTACTTTTTGTTATGATTGTTGCTGTTCAAAGGAGCTCCGGTGTTATTTATCATTTGAGTGGTAAGTTTATTAAGAAATATTTATATTTTTTTTATATTTTTAAAATATCAACTAGCTTAAACTAGCTATGTTCGATGTTTACGAATCTTTTTTTGCTTCTGAGGTTAAACACATTTTGTGTTTTTTAGGGTTCCGTACTTCAAAAGGAAAAAACGGAACCCTAATAGGATCACTTTATTGTCAGTCTGTCCGTCTGTCTGTATGTCAAGACTCTTTATCTCGAGAACGCGTAAAGATATCGAGTTGAAATTGAAACTATATACGTATATCTATGGTCTCTTGCAGTTGTATACAAGAAAATTTTCTCAGTTTTTGTATAAAAAAATTAGAGCTGTTTATGTTGTAAAAAAATGCATGTTGCGACACTCACAAAAATCAAATCCTATGGAGTAGTTCCCGTTGACATAACTATGAAATTTGGCGAGAAGAATCGTTTCAGAGTACACATATAGGAATAAATCTGAAAACTATACATTTTTATTTAAATCATAAAAAATAGGGCCTGGATTCACAAAATATGGGTCCAAAATTTAAAGTGAGTAAATCGTATCATGTAAGGTATCATATAAAAGAACTTAATTAGCGCATGCTAAAACTGGTTTTTAATTATTTTAACAGTTTTCGACGGATGACGAAAAAGGTGAAAAAAAAAATTTTTTTTTGATGATTATATGAATTAGAATTAGAATCATTTATTGATATATTGAGCTTAATACTAAAATTAAATATACAACAGTTTGTACAATAATAATCAGTACCGCAAAATATATCTCGTCATTTCATACTACACATAAGCAAAATTAAATTTAAAAATTGGTTAAATAAAAAAATAACTATCTACTTCAGCAACAAGATTGAATGCTGTAGAAAGGCAACCGAATACAAAATTAAATAATGTCGGAACAGTACAAAATATCAAAAATACAATGTAAATATCATAGATTATAGAAGTAGGTCAATTAAAATGTTATGGATTTTCGTCATTACATAATTACAAAATTAAATTAAAAAAATGGTAATATAAAATTAAATAATAAAAATATAAATAACTACCTACTTCAATAATAGGATTAAATTGCTGTAAAGGGGCAATTTGAATATTAAGTATAGAGATTTCAACAACTTACTTCCCTATTTTGGGAAATTTTCTGGATTTGTACGGAACCCTCGGCGTGCGAGCCTGACTCGCACTTGTCCGGTTTTTTGTACATGAAATATGTCTTACAAACAACGACATTAATAAAACCTATTATTAATGTCGTTGCTTACAAAATGTAATCTCTATATTTATAGGTCTATATAGTCTCACTGCTAGGCACGTTGCTAATACGGTCATGGCAGGGCACATAGGTATGTAAAAATAGCTCGTTCAACACCGAAATCTAGTTTGTCCAAGGTTCCTTACCTCTCAATCATACCAGTAGTTCCCCAGTTACAAGAACTTACTTATTGACATTAGCTGTTTAATAAATAAATTCATATTTTTTTCCCAATATTTTTAATTACGATACTATCAAGTTATTTTCACTGGAATTCTAAAATTAAACTTATTATGGGACCCACCTCAAAGTAGCGAAAAATAAAAGCTGTTCCATACATTTTGTCGCAACTCGATTTCAGGTTTGACTTCATAGAAAAAATTGTTCATAATCTAATATGTATACCAACATAATATGTATAATATAGGGTGGAGCGAAAATAGTAGATTATGTACCAAGAGAACCAAGTCGTGTCTTAATTCATGAGCGACATATTGGACCCTGAGCGTAGCGACGGACTCTATAGTTAACTCCCGAGTGCAGCGAGGGTGTTTTAAGTTAATTCCCAAGCAAGATAATAATTTAGAGTCCTGAGTGAAACGCGGGATTCAAGTCGATCAAAACAAAGACAGACTTCGTTCTAGAGGTGCATAATCAACTTTTCATACCTTCGGCGAGAAAATAAAACCCCAGGAACATGAACGAATACGAATTTTCATAGAAAAGTCTACAAATCCATATTAAAACAGAGAATGTAAATACTAGGCTAGCTCGATTATCGTGGCCAAACACGGTCATTGCAAAGAGGTTTTATTGTATAAAATCGAACAAACGATAATATAAAATGGAAGAAAAACTCCTTACAATGCCTGTTGCCGTGCAAAGTGTAAGATTGTAGGTTTAATTCACTGATTAATTATTAAAATATTGTAATAAAGTCTATATTTATAATCAGTGGTGACGAGTATACTGTTCGACTAGATATTATTTTAGAGAGACGACTGGCAACTCAAAAAGCTCGAACAGATACTCGTCATGAATATGAGGTTAAGTTAGCATTATTTTGATTTTCTTTTGTGAATTAAAGGCGAAAATAGTGACAGAATCGTCGTTTAATTTCTGGGCTCGATGGATTAGCCATCATCTCAGAAGTGGATCAAGAATCACACCCACAAAATTGTCCAAATCAAGAGAAACATACATTTTTTTTCCGCCGGACTACAAGATATTTTACAACCAATGGATCGTGTCAATCACTGCAATACGCGAACAAGTCGCTCCCGAAGAACTTCAGACCAGAAAGAATCAAGACGTAAGCGTCGTCGTGATCACGAAACTAGCAGAAACAGATCGTACGAGGTTAAACGATATAAACGTCAGAGAAACGGATGCAGCGACTCAATGAACCGAGATGAGCGCAGAAGTCGATCCCAAAAACGGTACAAAGAACGACGACGAAGCCGGAAGCGCAGCAGAAGACGAGAGCATGCGCATCGACCTAGCCGCAGCATTGAAAGAAAAAGTAATTGCCGGCGCCAGCGCGAATCCAGACCACCAAAAATTGATGACAGAGTGAGTAATGCATTGATGCCGGAACCGGAAAGGCGACCGCCACAGTCACCACCGTGGTCGCCGCCGCAGGCACCACCGCGGTCGCCGCCGCGGTCGCCGCCGCAGCTACCACCGCGGTCGCCGCCGCAGGCACCATCGCCACCACCGTGGCTGCCGCCACAGTCGCCACGGCGGCCCCCGCCGCAGACTCCACCGCAAGCGACGCAGCAGGCACCGCCGCTGGCACCGCTGCAGGCGCCACCGCAGGTGCAGCTGGAGGCACCGCCGCAACAGCCGTGGCCGTTGCAGTCGGCAGCACCAACAGCCGAGCATGTGAGTGAATCGATCCTCTCTAATAGTGAAACTCGGTTGTTTCTTAGTGAATTAATAAAAACTTTGACCAGTGTTAAGCCAGAAGGCAACAAATTCCCGACGCTAGGTAATGTTATACCCGAATTTGACCCCATGGTTAAAGGTCAGACCATTCACATGTGGCTGAACAAAGTAGATGAGTGTGCTAAACTATACAGATGGGGTGATGATCAGATCATACACTATGCGTTACCTAAACTGACAGGTATTGCTCGAACTTGGTACCAAGCGTTACCCTCAATGTCGTTTTCATGGTCGGAATGGAGAACCAAGTTAGTTGAATCCTTTCCTAGTTCTGATGACTATGCAGAATTGTTGACGGAAATGCTAACTAAACGTGTAAAATATAATGAGTCCTTAGAGCTTTATTATTATGAGAAGGTAAATCTACTGAATCGTTGCGAGATTTTTGGTACACGGGCAGTTGACTGTCTCCTTTATGGTATTGAAGATCGTTCTTTGAGGTTAGGCGCGAAGGCAGCTAAATGCCGTGAACCAGAAGAAGTGCTCAGTTATTTTCAGTCAATCAAACAACGAAGTCTGGAACTGGATAAACCCAAATTTAACCAAGATAAGAGAAATGCCTCATCAAGTATTACTAACTCAAATGTTAAAACACCTCTTAGGAACGATTTGAAGCCCCAAGGGCGAGTTGCATCCGTTGTTTGCTTCAACTGTAACGAAGTAGGACATTATAGTTTCAAATGCACAAAAAAACTACTAAAATGCAATTTGTGCAATAGAATAGGGCACTTAGCTAACAATTGTCGAAAACCACCGAACAATGAACAAAACCTGAAAACGGAGCCAGACAAAACGGTAATGCAGGTAAACATAGAAGGCTCCAGTAATAGTAAGTATATAGTACCGTTGAAAGTCAATAACATTGAATCAGGTGGGTATATAGATTTAGGGAGTCAGTGCACTTTAATACAACGCAGCGAAGCGCATAGGCTGGGGATTGGTTGGTCAACGGTCAACTTGCCTGTTTTGAGAGGATTAGGAAATAATGTCGTGATGCCACTAGGACTTGCAAATGTAGAAATTGATGTTCATAACGTTACGGAAAAGATTGATGCGTACATAGTTGAAGACGGTGTAATTAAATATCCCGTGCTGATTGGCCATAGTTTCACGGAACGTCCAGGTATAGTTATAACAAAAACTTCCGACTCCTTGACAGTCAGTAAAAATATAACATCAAAATTACACCTGTTACTACGAGAAGATGTGGTATTACAACCTATGCACATAATGGTAGTTCCAGTTTATACCGATAAAACCTACTCAGGGCCTGTTTACGTTATGGGGTCGTTACGAGGCGAACTTAACCGAGAATTCTATCTTTTACCAGGCGAGTACGAACTCAAGGATGGTACTGGGGCGTTGTTAGTGTAAAATTTTAGTCATACTACATTGACACTGAGAAAAGACATATTGATTACCAGAGTTATTAGTACTGAAAACAGTCTTAGCGTCAACATGTTGGATTTTGATAACTCCGACACAAAATCCGACCTTCACTACGGTGATCATCTAAGCGGTGATGAGGTCGTTCAGCTTCAATCCCTATTAAAAAAATACGAATGCTGTTTTTCTTCTAATCTTCATGATTTAGGGTACACAAATGTAGTACAAATGGAGATCGAGCTGAATGACACCCAGCCCGTTGTATATCGCCCATACAGACTCTCTTATCCAGAGCGCGAGTTAGTAAGGACGATGGTTCAGGAGATGATTGATGCTGGCGTTGTTTGTGAATCTGCATCGCCTTATGCTAGCCCTATTCTTCTTGTAAAGAAAAAGACTGGCGAAAAGAGACTCTGTGTAGATTACAGGGCGCTTAATAATATAACTCTTAAGGAACACTACCCACTACCCTTGATTGACGATCAACTGGACAGGTTATCCGGTAATCATCTGTTCATCAGCCTCGACCTTGCATCTGGCTACTACCAGATCCCCATAGCAGAATCTTCCCAAGAACTGACGGCATTCGTTACTCCCGATGGGCAGTATCAATTTAAACGAATGCCTTTCGGTGTGGCAAATGCTCCGTCTGTTTTTCAACGGACAATGAACAAAGTCCTCTCCAAACTGCGCTATGTAGTTATGTATATGGATGACATTTTAATACCTGCGTGTTCATTTAATGAAGGCATGGCACGGCTAGAAGAAGTCCTCCAGGTCTTGTCCGAGGCAGGGCTAACGCTCAAGCTAAAAAAATGCCATTTTTTTTCAAAAAGAGATCGATTTTTTGGGTTTTCATGTGTCCGGAGACGGTATACGACCGGGATCACGCAAGACTGCTGCCATCTCTGATTTTCCGATACCTCAAAATGTGCACGATGTGAGACGTTTTATAGGACTTGCAAGTTTTTTTCGTAGATTTGTCAAGAACTTTGCGCTTTTAGCGTGTCCGTTGACAAATCTATTAAGAAGCAAATTTGAATGGAAATGGACCGAAGAATGCACTGCAGCATTTACCACATTAAAAGCTAAACTTATCGAGCGACCGATATTAGCTTTGTTTGATGCTCAAGCAGAAACGGAATTACATACAGACGCGTCAAAGGTTGGCATCGCTGGTATACTTATGCAGCGCGGAAATGATAATCAGTTGAGACCAGTTGCCTATTACAGTCGAAAAACCTCAGAAGACGAACAAAAACTTCACTCTTATGAACTCGAGACACTAGCTGTCATTGCATCACTGAATCGTTTTCGTGTATATCTTCTCGGTCTTCGATTTAAAATAATAACTGATTGCAATGCGCTGAGAACAACTTTGACGAAGCGCGATCTGATCCCTAGGATTGCACGGTGGTGGGTGCAACTACAGGAGTACGACTGTGCTATCGAATATAGACCCGGCTCGCGAATGGCTCACGTTGATGCCCTTAGCCGTGCTCCAGTAATAGAATTGACCCCTGACGCGAACACTCATATTATAGATGTACTGCAAGTAGAAGTAAAGGATTGGATCTCAACCGTACAATCTAATGATGATGAGATAAAACGTATTAAGGAAATCTTACTAGACGATGAAACTAAGTTCGTTACCGATATTCGCAACAACTATGAAGTGAGTGGGGAACATGTTTATCGTATTGTCAAAGATGGGGTTCGTTGGGTCGTACCGCGAGGTGTGAGGTGGCAAGTCCTTCGTATGAATCATGATGACGTCGGACATTTTGATTTCGATAAAACTCTGAGCAGACTAAAAGCATCATTCTGGTTCCCGAAAATGCGTCGTTTCACAAAAAAATATGTCTCGTCGTGCCTGCAGTGTGCACACCACAAAGGACCATCGGGACGCAAAGAGGGAATGTTACATCCTATACCCAAAGTAGAGACACCCTTTCACACATTGCATGCGGACCACCTCGGCCCGTTCGTTCGTTCAAAGAAAGGAAACGTGTATATACTTGTAATTGTTGACGCCTTTGCGAAATATGTAAATATACGCGCCGTAAAAGACACTAAAACGACATCTGCGGTCAAAATCTTCAAAGAATATTTTAGCTACTTTGGTACTCCAACGAGGCTTATAACTGATCGAGGCTCATGTTTTACAAGTGCAAGATTCAAAGAATTTACACAGAAATTAAACATTAGACATATATTAAATGCTGTTGCAACTCCTAGACCGAACGGGCAGGTCGAGCGTTTTAACCGCACGATATCTGATGCTTTAAGTACTAAATGCCACGACGAAGGTGAGAACTCTTGGGACGAACATGTGGGCGACATCCAATTAGGGATCAATACGACAGTGAACAAGACAACGGGGAAGAGTCCTTCTGAACTATTGTTGGGCTGCAAGCTAATGACCACGTCTGAAAATATGCTAGCAGATGTGATTAACGAAGCATCAGACGTCGTCAGTGGCCAAAACTTGATACAACTGAGATCTGTTGCTAAAGAAAAGATCGAGAAAGATCAAGAGCTTGCTAAAGCAAGATTTGATAAAAAGAGAAAGCGTCCGAGGTCATACAATGTTGGGGACTTGGTCAGAATCGAAAGATCTGTAATCGATAAGGATCACGTTGGTAAATCAAAAAAGCTTTTACCTAAATTTCAAGGACCTTATAGGATTATAAAAACTCTACCCAATGACCGATTCGTTATGGAAGATACCCCACTAACTAAGAAAGGAAACAAAAAGTACGACAACGTTGTCGCCATTGACAAAATACACCCATGGCTCAATTTTAATGATTGTTACAGCGAAAGTAGCAGCGAAAACGACAATAACCTTGATAGCGACAATGAATTAAATTCATGAGCTGAATAAGCACAGGATCAACACTCCCATCTGTATATTACGTTAAGGGCGAGCTGACAATAATGTGCTCTGCAAGTAGATCACCAGTGCAGAAAAGAACAAAACGAAATGTAAATTTGTGTTGCATAGATGGTTGAATATAATTGCAAAGCACATATTGATCAGAACAAATATCTTATATAAAGTATATTTTAATTATTTTTTTAGTCGACGAATTTAATAGGTATCTTAGCTACCTCAGTATTATATATGATATGTGTATCCTATTAGGATATGATTTATATTGATGTATATTATTCAAACATTATAAACGATCGGTGCTATTAGTGATTTAGCCCTCTGGCATATACGAAAATACTTTCGACGAATTGATCAGTGCGATTAGTGACTTAGTCCTCTGGCGTATACGGAAACACTTTCGACGATTGATCTAATTTACTACGGTTTCGCATAGATGATCACAAATTGTAATATGCTATGTAATAATAACAGCGCGGGTTATGGGCAGTCAGTGCGAAGTACTTGACTATGGTATTTTGTTGTATTGCATAGATGATTGTAGATCATGACAGACTGTGCAAGAAAGGCGATAGCGATTACTTAACGCATTGTATGATATGATTTAGATACTTGTACAGGTTATGAGCAATCAGTGCAAAACTTGGATTGAATTACTTACTATAATATCGCATAGATGACTGTGATCATAACAGACCGCAAAGTAAATAATAACATAATAACCTCTGATATTATTGTATTATCATGTTAGGTATTGACTGACTTGCGTAAAGCAATTGTAAATTAATTATTTAAATTTCGATTAGTATTTCATTCTCAACTGTGTTCATAGATGATTGTAGATCTTGACAGACTGCACAAGAAAGGCGATAACGATTACTTAAGGCATTGTATGATATGATTTAGATACTTGTACAGGTTATGAGCAATCAGTGCAAAACTTGGATTGGATCACTTACTAAAATATCGCATAGATGACTGTGATCATAACAGACCGCAAAGTAAATAATAACATAATAACCTCTGATATTATTATATTATCATGTTAGGTATTGACTGACTTGCGTAAAGCAATTGTAAATTAATTATTTAAATTTCGATTAGTATTTCATTCTCAACTGTGTTCATAGATGATTGTAGATCTTGACAGACTGCACAAGAAAGGCGATAACGATTACTTAAGGCATTGTATGATATGATTTAGATACTTGGTACAGGTTATGAGCAATCAGTGCAAAACTTGGATTGGATCACTTACTAAAATAACGCATAGATGATTGTGATCATAACAAACCGCAAAGTAAAAATTAACATAATAACCTCTGATATTATTGTATTATTATGTTAGGTACTGCCTGACTTGCTTAAAGCATTGTCAATTAATTTGTTAAATTTCGATTAGTATTTCATTCTCACCTGTGTTCAGTACTCGATAATTTGTAATATTTGCACGCGACCCTAAAGTAATATGTTATGGCTATTTTGTCGTATATCGTGAAGCGATTTATTAGCATGTTGTTTTTATTGTTTTTCTTTGAAATTATCATTACGAATTTAATATGATGACGTTTAATAGCGCTTAGTTATGTTTTTTTTCTCTCTGTTTAAAATAATGGAGATATCTTTGTAATCTAGTTGCTTCGTGTGTCTTCGCTATGTACTGGGTTTAGTTCTTATGTTAAATAAATATATTGTGCACGATATGCTCAGTGTGAGGACACACTTGGTTACGAATGGCCGAGATGTAAGATTGTAGGTTTAATTCACTGATTAATTATTAAAATATTGTAATAAAGTCTATATTTATAATCTGTGGTGACGAGTATACTGTTCGACTAGATATTATTTTAGAGAGACGACTGGCAACTCAAAAAGCTCGAACAGATACTCGTCATGAATATGAGGTTAAGTTAGCATTATTTTGATTTTCTTTTGTGAATTAAAGGCGAAAATAGTGACAGAATCGTCGTTTAATTTCTGGGCTCGATGGATTAGCCATCAAAAGTAAACAGGTTTTATTCGATTATACAAAATAAACCTCTTTACGAGGTCCTTAAATATTCCAAGTTAAGAAATTTTCACACGAATTAGACGTTCCAAATTCAAATCACTTTACTCCCTAGGGAGTAAAATAAACAACATAATTTCATACAACATTTTTGACCTGCAATAGCCCTCGAGATTGTGTTAAGATAATAATGACTTGTTTTACGTTGAGATTGTATGACAATTATAATGAGTTATTTTCGAGCAGGTGGTACCTGTGATATAACTTATTCATACCACCTGCTCAAAAAAGAGATGTTTGTAAGCGATCATCGAAGTTAACCAACGATCAGCATGGTCAGTCTTCGGATGGTTAACCACGGGTGCCATTTACAACGGAGCACTGCCGTGGCTCGGATAACACGTTGTATTGTAGGTACTCGTTAGTGTACGAGGTGGGGGTCGTGACGTAACTTCTCTGAGTCTAAACATTTGTATGTGAATCGAATTGTAACGGGCTTTATCTTCATCAATTTTTGTTTAATGGACAGTAGAAAAAAAAATGTGTCGAACATTTTTTGATAATCTATCTGACTGAATAAATATATTTTTTAGGGTTCCGTACCTCAAAAGGAAAAAACGGAACCCTTATAGGATCACTTTGTTGTCCGTCTGTGTGTATGTCAAGACTCTTTATCTCGGGAACGCGTAAAGATATCGAGTTGAAATTTAAAATATATACGTATATCTATGATCTCTTACAGTTGCGTAAAGAAAAAACTTTTCAGTTATCATATAAAGAAGTTAGACCCGATAATGTCGTAAAAAACTGCATATTTCGACACTCACAAAAATCAAAACCTACAGGGTACTTTCCGTTGACATAGAACTATGAAATTTGGGCGAAAAGCATTGTCTCAGAGTACACATCACTACATAGTATAAAACAAAGTCGCTGTCGCTGTCTGTCCGTCCCTATGTATGCTTAAATCTTCAAAACTACGCAACGGATTTTTAAGCGCTTTTTTTAATAGATAGAGTGATTCAAGAGGAAGGTTTATATGTATAATACATGCATAATATTGTAGAGAAACACTGATGAATTTACAGGTTTCTAATGTCGTAAATAAGCACATTTTTTTGGGCTTACATTGCAAACGCTGACTGAACCCCACGAGATAAATCAAAATAATGTACTACGGTATTGTACACCTTAAAAAGGTCAACAAAAAAGTCCGCGATAGTATATGTCTATCTCTTAAGGATAGCCCACAATAACCATTTTATATTTTTTACATTTTACGGGAAAAAATGGCTTATTTTCAAAATAAATCATATTATTGTTTTCAAGACTGTTTCAATTCATATAGATTACTTTTTGAATTGTTCAAATCGGCTATTACATTCAATAGATATAGACCACAAAAGTTTTACGCACGCTTTGTACAATATTTAACAGTACAAATTGCACGATTAAACAGTGTTTAAAGCGTAATTAAATCTTTTGTATTACGGCGGTAAGAATTTAATAAGTCATAGAAATAGAAAAAAAATAAACGCTGTCGCTGTGCATGTATTATCACCGCTATTCCTGAAAGTACCTGTTTCTATATCAGCCTTTTTTAATCGTCCACTGCAGAACATAACTCTGTTTATGAAGGTTGATTGGGCCATATCCATCACGGTGGCCCAGTGCGGGTTGGTGGATTCGTATACATCATCGAGTTCCTTCAACAGACGTACATAGCTACATAGGTATGCGGGTTGACACACAACATTTTTTTTTACGGAAAAGCCAGTGATGTGAAATTCCGTACATATGTTCCAAAGAAACTCATTGATACGGGACCAAGATTTGAATCCGATTTATGTACCTAATACCTACAGATTTGGAGAACCTAAGTTAGGCGAGCCGACATACCGAAGATTTATAATTTCTGTTGTAGTGGTAGTGAATAGGTACTGACACAGTTCGTATAACGAATGATCGATGGGGCTTTAAAGTTTTCGAATGTAGACAATGTTTTGGCAAGTGTAGAAAAGGTATCCACGTGAATCTAAGTCCAACATGGTCAGTCGAGACCACCAAATCACGTTTGATGCCAGCGTTTCCATCGGTTCAATCATAGCTCTTTGGGTTAGCAAGTTGAAGAGGCTTTAGATAGGGCACACAATTTGTAGAAGTAAAACTGATGGCCAACATTTTACAAAGTTATCAAATGAAGAAAAGATCAAATACAAGTGTATAGTAGAAACGTCAACTAACTTACGCAGGTACAGGTCGCGGCATATAAGTGCAGCGCTAAGAGAAGTGTGGAGGGGATGGCTGCGCATGGGTTTAGTATGGCAGACGCCATGCGTTTAAGTCTTGTGTATAAGTATGATAATGTAATATAAAAACGCCCTTAAATAACTGTGCGCATGTGTGTGACGTTACTTGGTTACATGGTAGGTATATAAACAAGCACAATATTTATAAAATGTGATTTAACCAGTCGTACCCGGGCGAAGCCGGGGCGGGCAGCTAGTATAGGAATAAATCTGAAAACTGTACGTTTTTATTTAAATCACAATAAAGTAGGGCTTCGAAATTCACAAAATATGGGCTTAATTTTCAAAGTGCGTAAATCGTATCATGTAAGGTATCATATAAAAGAGCTTCATTAGCACATGCTAAAACAGGTTTTTAATTATTTTAACAATATTCGATGAATGACGAGAAAAATAAAAAAAATACTTTTGTCGATGATGATGATGAGTATAGAGATTTTAATAACGTACTTCCCAATTTTGTGAAATTTTCTGGATTTGTACGGAACCCTCGGTGTGCGAGCCTGACTTGCACTTGTCCGATTTTTTTTTATTCATTATGCTTATTGCATTGTCCAATCAGATGACGAGCACGAGCGCATGCCGCCTACGTTCTCAGTGGAGCCGTACGCCAAGTGTCTCCGGCGGCCAGGGGGGCGGTACTGCACGGCCTACGTGACCTACGTGACTGACGGACCTAGTCCGCTCCTTACCCTCATGCAGGTATTCTTCCTTCTATACCCCACTTCTGGGTATAGGCCTCTCTATTAATGTGCCATCTGCCTCGGCCCTATGATTTCGACTATATCGTCAACCTATCTTGCTGACTTTTTACCGACTTCCAAAAAGGAGAAGGTACCATGTTCGTCTGTAAGTATTTTTTTGTGTATGTCGATTTGAATTGTTTGTGAACTGATTTAAACCCTCAGGGTGACAACGACAACTTCCTAAAATGACAACTTCCGAAAACGATAATTTCAGAGAACGTCTATTCTAAACTCGTCAATTTCCTAAAATGACAAAATCCGAAAATGACAAATTCCGAAAATGACAACTTCCTAAAATGACAACTTCCAAAAATGATACCTTCCGAAAATACTAAGAGGCTGACTAATTTCGGTTGTGAAATGTCAAAAATTTCTAATTTATACGTTATAAACTTTGCTCCGTTACTCATCTTTTAATGAAGTAAAACAACTTAAAACAACTAAAACTTGGCTTTATTATCTATTCTATAAAGTAACAAATCAAAAATACTGCAAATAAAACAAAACTTTGAACTTCTGTATCCATTTAACGGGCTTGATGGCTATCGACGACGTCGTCGTCGTTCTTGACTTTTCGTTGTTGTTTTTAACTTCAAATATATAATTTTAGAAAATAAATTTAATTTATTTATTTATTTTTATTTTTAATATGTAAAGAAAATTTAAAAACATTAGGTACATCAGAGACGAGAGGTTGTCAATTTAGGTAGCTAACGATTTAAGATGTTGTCGTTTTTGAAAGTTGACATTCTAAAAAAGTTGTCGTTATCGGAAGTTGTCGTTTTGGAAAGTTGACATTCTAAAAAGTTGTCGTCTTCGGAAGTTGTCGTTTTCGAAAGTTGTCATTTTAGGAAGTTGTCGTTCTCACCCTGATGGGATTTAAAAAATATTTTTATTTCGATACCGTTCGAGTTAGTGTAAAAGTTAAACTCGTGGTCAGTGTTCTAGTGCTAGTGCCGCGTATAGAGAACACAATAACGAAGTGTCTCCTAAGAAAAGTGTCGATGGACACATCCATAGTTACATATTACTCATGAAAAAAATTCGAAAGTGCACTCCCGAAGTGGTCCCCTTTAAATTTTGTCGAACGAAAGCGGCTAAGTAATTTATCGATAATCTAAAAATGGTATACCAAGAATGAATTTTTGAAGTGAAAATTTCTTTAGCGGCGTTGTGCACTTTTTGGAATGGGTAAAATGTTAAACTTGAGTGTGTTACTCCCGGAGTGCAACTCATTGTTTTTTTTACGTATTTTGCAACGATTGAAGTCGGTTTTACCAAGATATCATAATATGAATTTAGTTTTTACCGGATCCAATAATATCTACGTAAGACTTGTTCGAGTGCTCGCTACCTACTTATCTATCGTATTATTTATTAAAAGATTACAAAAAATATGCACGCAAAAAGAGCATGTGAATGAAAACATTAAAGTCATAATATCCCAGGCTACATTATTGTGTATTTATTTTTTATGACTGTGCGCAAAATAATGATAATTATTAACATTGTTATTCATGCTCATGTAGGTAAGTTGTTTGATGATTATCTAAATAATTACTAACAGTGATTCATCATTCATCATCATTTCAGGCATAGGACGTCCACTGCTGGACATAGGCCTCCCCTAAATCATACAAGGGGGATTTTGCCCATAATTGCCGCGCTGGGCAAGCGTGTTGGCAATCGCAGGGCGTAGCTCTCGCGACGGGGATGCTGCTGCCCATCCCTGCCCTGTTGCACTTGAGCTACGCTGTTCTGGATGGGTATACCGCCAGCTGTCAGTTCCGTAGTACCTCAGTCGGCTCTTACGACACCTGGTACAAGAGGGGGTGCTACTCTACTCTGCCGGCAACCCACGGCATACATTCGGCGTGGCTCCAAATGACTTAAGTCAAATGGATGGACGCCAAACACGGTCCCCATTCATCATCACTCCAATTGTCTTTCATTTACGTGTTTGACCTAGTCGATAGACGTTGTCATGAGCTTTGATTCCGAAGAAGAATTTTACTTTGTGCATCTACTGTTTATCAGCATACCTATAATTAGTCGAAATCCGAAAAATACAATGGTGCAAAGAATGGCTAAAAAATGGGATAACTTTACACATGTCAATATAAATCAACTGTCCACCCTTAATTGAAACTAACCCCATTCTGTGGACGGTTGAAACAGTATGTGGGTACTAATGAAACACTAAAAATAGGTATTTCAAAAACTACGTTTAGCTAAATAGCATAGTAATGTTTCTTTTTCACTTTAGCGATAGAGAGAACGCTTTTTACGTTGCTTTTAAATTTACGCTGGCGCTTCTGTAATCGGGCTTATTATCAAGTTGAAAAGTTAAGTTTTTTTTTTGGTCAATTATAAATTCAATTCCATTAATAATTATTTATGAATATTAATTCATAAATAATAAATTCATAGTATAAATTCATTACGTAGTAAATAATTTGGTCCACAAACAAACACGAACGGATCGTTCGACGTCTCGGCGCGAAATGAACAGAAAATGGATGTGGGTTTGCGCATTCACGGGCCGTTGGCTTGATGCTGTGGCGTGACGCCACGGCGCGGCGCGATGGATTTTGGCACAAATAGAATTGCAGAGTTTTAGGCCACGGCAGTGGATTCCAACATTCACGATCAAATTTGGCTGTATATCGCCCCATTTGGCGCGATAGAATGATCGTGAATTTGTTATCTTTATTAGGCACCTATCTTTACCTTTGCTTCTTCTATCCATGTATTTTCATTTGTAATTCGTCACAAATGACAGGGAATAATATAATTATCAACCATTGAAAAAAATAAAAAATACTTTGAACCTACCTATAGATTTACGGCCCTGTCGGCTACAAGTTTCGTAAGTCCTGACAGTTGCTATTCCAATTTGCTAATACACAATATTGTACATATTTGGTTCTTCTATAGATTTTCATTTCTGATTCGATCATAAAGATTCCTGAGTTGGATAAAACATGTATTAAACTTTTATTATGGTGATTTTTTTTATATTTCAGGAGTATTCGGACCACATCTGTTCACATTTCAATCACACGCGAGCTCTCTTTGGCACATGTCTCACCCAATGTATAGACATAAAAGAAAAACCTTCGGTCCCAAGATTATTCCTTGAGGAATGCCTGAACCGCACAGTATGGGATGACTACAAGTTGAAGGTGAAAGTGGATGAAGAAGTATTTTGTTATGATCATGGGGAAAAGAAACCTGATATTGGGGCAGTGGATATAACAGTAGCAGCCATTTTATTAGCGTTGCTTATGTGTAACCTTGTCGGAAGCTCATTCGATTTCTTTTTCCCAAGTCAAGATGGACTAGGTAATTATTTGTTTATTTTAAGTCGCTATTAATGAATTCTATCTTATAAATAAGCATTTTATTTTTTCAGTGGTTGAATTTTTGCTATGTTTCTCAATTTTTCGTAACTGGAAAATATTAACTGCTCCAGCTGAAGGTTCTAATCCAAGATTGCAAAGGTTTAAAGGAATTCATGGAATAAGGTAAGAAAACACACTTTAACTGGATAAGATTACACAAATATATATTTAAAGAGACACGGAGTCATAAACCTAGTCTAAGAAATTGTTGTTTTATTGGTATAAACTAGTTCTATATTTTTGCCAGCAGTTTTTGTAGAACCGGTTCTATTACATAAATATCTAGAACAACAAGCTATGATACTGACAGACTTCGGGAAAGTAAAACAAATAATAAACATGAAAAGTCTGCAAAATCTCACATTAATCATGACCTTTACGCATTATTTTGTACTTTAAAAGACTACCTAATGTTTTGTATAATGAATAAGAATGAGAGAAAATAAAATAATTTGTCGACAGAGTTATATTAATGACTGGGGTGATCGTCGTCCACGGTCTCTTGCCTGGAATCTTGGCCACTGAAAATACCAAGTTCATTGAAGATGTACGTACCAATTTGTCATGCTTCTATAAGTAAATTTTCAAAGAAATACTCGTTATTTTAATACATCAGTACCTATAAAACAAACTTCAATCCAGGCTTTTTGCAAGTTTTACTGTGGCTGTCACAGATTTTTGACCGACGAAACACATGAGCTACGCAATTAGACGCGTATATCGGTATAAAAGAATTTTCAAAATCGGACTACTAGGTACCTATGCAAAAATTTACATAGTACTCCGATTTCTAAAACTATTGTTTTATAGGAAAGAGTTTTTTTTTAGACATTTAAATTTTATTAAAATTGGCAAGCCATTTTTGATAAATTAACAATAATGTAAAAATGCTACATTTGCTATTTTTTTTTTCAGTTATATGAAACCATGTCTTTCCACGTGTTGCTGAATGGGCCGCTGATAATGCAGGTGTTCCTGTTCTTGTCGGGCTTCCTTTTAATCAACTGGTGTCTAATACATGCGGAGACCCATAGAGTCGATTGGAAGCTGGTGCCTATTGGAATCTTGAAAAGATGGCTAAGGTATAGGCCGAATCATACAAGTCGGTGGATGTGAAGTTAGCTACAACCTGCGCAATATCCAATCAACGCGCAGCTTTATGTGAGCTTCAGTCAGGATTTGATATTGCGCAGCTTGTTTCTAACTTCACATCCGTCGACTTTTATTATTTGTCATATAACATCGGTAATCAAAATATAATTGTTCTTGATTTCCCTACATCGTCATCATCATCCGCTACCTTCTCTATCCAGTGGGAAAGAAGATGTTATTATATGTATCGCACATGCAGCAGTGACTACGTATACGCCTCTTTTGATTTTCCTTGTTGGTTTGTAATTGAACTACATATTAATTTTTATTGAATTTATCGGGTTCAATTTTACGCTGTTCAAGTTTAGATATTGCTGCACTTCAAGCTTAGGGACAAATTAAAAGCTAAAATTACCTAACTCCAAATCTATGTAAAGGTTTTCCTTTCATTATTTTCGTTTTCTCTTATTATATTTCTACTCGTTGACAACTCCTTTTCCATACAACTCACGGCATTTATAATTATTTTCCCGGTTTCAGATTAACGCCTTCTTACGCGATCGTGTTAGCTTTCACCGCGACTTGGCTACCACGTCTAAGTACTGGACCGATTTGGGACGTGAGTAAATTGCTATTACAAAAAACTAAAAAACAAAAAACATTCCTGCTTAAATTTAAATGCATACATATGTGTTTCAAAATGTGAAATGAGATTACAAAAATGTTATCTCCTATAGATCCCTTCATTTTGATACTCTGCCTTCTCGATCGGTGTGGCTAAAAAGTTTGGAACTATTTACAATCTGGAGCCAAAATCCGCCATTCTGTGTTTGGCCTTTAAAATCCTATCAGAATCAAAAGAATCTAAGGACACTTTAGTTTTTGAGACGAATCTAACGAAATCCTAACTGTTGAAATCATATCCTATTTGTCGAAATCCATTTAACCTTTTGGGAGATACGTGGGAATATAGAAATTTACAAACAAACATATAAGCGTTAAAAACCTTCAGGCAATGAGGGTTTTTGTTTGTAAATTTCTTGGCAACACTGCTCCTACCATTGATAAAAATACTGCCTTAATACTTCTGAGCAATGTCGTCGCGAGAACTAAAGGTCAATTTTTATTGAACTCGAAAAGCGATAGGCGCAGTGACAACGGTTTTGTAATTGTACTACCCTGCTGACGTTTTGTGGAAGAAATGTATCATATAATTACTGTTTATTTATTCATGCATTTGCATATACTATATTTTTTTGCTTGTCTTTTTATAGGTATGTTGTTTTTTGTTGCAAATAAAGTTATGTCTATGTCTGTCGTGGTAGTAAACAGTGAAACCGCTGCTAACTACCTCTTTGATACCAAACTGAATATAAATATTTCTCTTACTTAGATTTATAGCCTGCCTGCTATGTATAATAAAATATATATACTTAAGATTACCCTGTGTTTCTCAGTTAAGTGAATTATTAGTTAATTCTTTTGGGAAATAAATGTCTTAAACCAGAATATTGCATTGAACAAATATTTGTTTCCAGCATGTAGTAGTATCGGAGAGCGAAGCGTGCCGGCGCGACTGGTGGCAGCACCTTCTTTACGTCAACAACTATTACAAGCCGATGTGCATGCCGCACACTTGGTAAGATTTCAACCAATCACAAGAGCCAACATATTGAAATCACGGACTGTGGTCGGTTACTGACTAGGCTGTAGGTGATTCTCATCATGCACTAAGTTTTTCTTATTAGTAGGTAAATTGATCGTTATATTATTATGTCGAATTCACAGGCTTGGCCTGGTCCTTTATTAGGCATCAATGGAGCCTAAGCCAACATTGAGTGGCCCTTTTTACAATTTGAAATATAAAGAACAGCAGTACGTATAAAAAAGATAGCGTTGTAGACAAACTATGGCATACAAAAAGACTAGAAATATTGAAACTGGGCTATTGAGGTGAAATATTAAATGTTCTGTAAAATTGGACTATGGAATGAGGTTCGACACCCGCTATATATGCCCCATTTCAAAATTTTGTAGCAGATGGTGACTTGCCGTCCACTAAATGGGCCCCCCCATAAAGGCTATCTTAAGTTGGCGCCGGAGGGGCAACATTGGTGTGGACGGCTTATGGTGTCCAGAGGTATGCTGCGCGTTCACTAAGAGCTACTAGCGGCGTTATGCCCTTTAACACTACCACCCTGGAGCTTTGGTTCTTAGCTCTTGCGGTTTCCACTCCTAGCCGGCCGGTTAAGGCAAGAAAGGAGTCAGGGGTCTCATTTAGCCCCAGGGAATCGGGGTTCGCAGTGTCGCCACTCACCGACGGCTCGCCACAAAGCCGCCCCTGCGATTATATATTATTATTATTTTTATCGGCTAAATGTGATATGGTTGGATTTTACGTTTAGTCAACTCACCAGTATGCTAGTTATAGGCCGCGGCACACAAATTTGCGGATGTGAAGTTAGCCACAAGCTGCGCAACATCCAACCCTGACTGAAGCTCACATAAAGCCGAACGTTGATTGGCTATTGCCGCAGCTTGTAGCTAAATTCACATCCGCCAACTTGTGTGGCGCGGCCTATTTTAATTTGCTTACTAGTATGTGTACATCTAAATCCGTTAATTAATTGCTGAATGCTAAGCCAAAAATATTTTCATACTAGTTTTTGTCCGCAGCTTAGCCCGCGCGAAATTTTGGCTTTTGTGCTAGGTATCCTATAACAACCTTTTATTTTTTCAGGACAAAAAGTGGCTTTATGTCACTCTCTGACCTTTGAACTATACTTGTGCGAGAAATCAAGTCAATCCCTTGCTCGGTTGCCGCGTGAAAGAGAAACAAACCAAGAAACTAACAAACACACTATCGCATTTATGATATCACATACACAACATCTTTTAAATAAATAAAAATAAGTGAAAGTGTGGTGAACACATATTATATTATATTTTCAGGTATCTAGCTACAGACATCCAGCTGTACTGCATAGGACTGATGACGTTTGTGTGGTGCCAGTCAGTTGCTGCAAGGAGTGTGGTTCTAGCAGTTCTCTTCCTAGCCGGACTGCTCGCGCCAGCCTTTCACACGTACTACCAAGATCTAGACGGACCACTCATCACTTCACCTGCGTAGGTATTTATAAAAATTGCACTTTTCATTTACAGGACAAGTTGTGATCACAAAACGATTGCTATGCTGTGGCAATGATGACATTCAGCTTCCGGCAGCCACAGCATCGGCCATCAAGGTGATACTTATTGATGTAGCGGCAGGGGCAGGGACAGTAGCTAAATGCAATTGCAGGTGCTGTGCCGTACACAATCAATCATCATTTCATCTTACTCCTTTTTGAGGAGTTTCGTTCTTTGCAGCCCCGAGAAAAAAATCTCTTTACCGCGGCTGGGTGGTGCGGGCTAAACGCAATGCGTGATCCAACATGTCTTTGCAAAAAAGCTCCGATGCTGTTCCTGAAGGTCCAATTTTGTAGCACGGCGCAGTAGCAGCCTAAAGTGTCGTAGTGCGTCTGATATACCGACAGCATATCTGTCGCTGTCGCAAACTATGTGTCACTGGCTGCGGAGTTGCATTTCGTAGAACTACATAGAAGCCAGTAGTAAGTAAGTTCGTATAGGCCGGGTGCTTAACCCTGGAGTCAGAGTATTTTAGCCGTCCGAAGGATTTTGACATGGCAGAACGGCTATATAGCGATACCGCTCAGTTTTAAATGCCACCCGCAGACACCCATCCAAAAACTGATTTTGCTGAACGTTGCTTACCTTCGATGATTGCTAACCAACATCTAGTCAAACTACGCTCGAAGCCAGTAGTGTCGCAATGTCCCTGTGGTCTGCTACTGTGACTTTCAATAAAAAACCTTAGGACTGTACTCTAAACCAGGGGTCGGCAAGTTTTTAGATACTGTCAAAAATTTTTAACGGGGTCCAGAAAATACATAATAATATTTGGCGGTCCAAGGATCAGCCTTTCGGCGGCTCGGGTCGCCTGTTGCCTACCGTTACCCTAAACTATGCTGTTGTTCATAAGAAATACATTTGATTTCAGCGCAGGAGTAACTCTGTTTACGAGGGACCCCACATACAACACGGTGTACAAGCAGGCCCACAACAACGTGCCAAGCTATGTGCTGGGGCTGGCTGCCGGGTATCTGGTGTACTCATTACAGAGAGACAACTTTGATGCCGCTAAGTACAAGGTTTGATGCTGTGTGTGCCAGCCTTTCCTTTTAACAGTCCACAGCAGGACATAAGCCTACCCAAGAAGGGTGATTGGGCCATATCCACGACGCTGACTCAGTGCGTGTTGGTGGATTCATTTAAGTCATCGAATTCATTGGTACGGGACCAATATTTGAATCCACTATCTCATGATTGTGAGACAACAAGGTTTGATCACTCTTCATATTATATTTCTACATTTAATAGACCCCGTAATACTGAAGCCACGGGTAGGGATTATGATCAATTTTTACTTTAAGACCAATCAGGGTACTGTGGAAAAGTAGCTGTTTTTTATTTTACGAAATTTCATGGATTTTCGGCAACATGAAAATAGTTTTTTTCCGATTTAAGGATTGATCCAAACCTAAAAGTTATTCATGAATAGTTAATGATAAACCTGATGTATTGTTTCAATATTACATACCTATTGCGTATTGAGCTAACTTGGCTCATCTTGATTTCTCATCAAAATCGATCAATTAATTTAGGAGCAAAATTAGCAATTATGAAATAGTATTTTAATTGATCTATTTTGGAACTATGATTCCACGGATAGGTAAACGTCACAGGCTCATGCATTTACTCAAGCTTTCCACGTCCATAGCCCCTCTTGTTACAAGCTTTTATTTAACTTGCAATGGATGTCTATTTGTATCTACTACCAAGTTCGGGTGAAATCTTTGATGTAAAATTTGGCCATCTTCCCGGTTTCCGATTAAGCTGAAACTTTGCACGCATATGTATGCGTGACAATGCAATAATAGGGTACCATAGAGCTAATCTTATGATGGAATCGTTAGTTGGCCACATTGAAGTATAATACACGAGAACTGAAGATTGTTGTCTATGACGACGTCAGCCAACTGCCGGCGTACGCCGGCGAAGCGCGCCGACCGGCGTTAGTCACGATTAAACAAAATGGTTGAATATATCAGACGTCAAAATATTATTTAAAAAATTAAAAATGGGGAAATGTGTAGTCAAAACCTTTTAATCCCGTTCCCAATTTCTTCATAAAGCTTCTGGAATTTATTTCCACAAGTAACTACGGTTTACACTATTCGTATTAATTGAAACTATTACATAAAATATCATGATTTTAAAAGTAAATAATTTTACAGTTGGTGATGCCAGGTGAAACATGATTTTGTTTCCCCATAATTATGGGAGATTCCGACTAATCGATAATTACTTTTTTGGTACTATAGGATATCCGCAGACGAAATACGTAAAGATAACGATAAATAATGGATAAAAGCCATTAGAACATTACGAAAAGAAGCTGACTGGATAATAATAGTAAATAGTGAAATAGTAAAATTACAATAGATAACAATATAACTTCAATAAATACTAAAAATACAAGAGTACAAAGATAATAACAAATCCGGTACCTAGATTAATGGGCGGCATTAACGTCTACAGCGATTTTAAATAATACTAATAATCATTACTATTTTTATAATTATTGATAGTTATGAATCAAGCAGCAGAATCAGGCTTAAATAGGTTACGTTTTGTAATTATTAGTTTAATCAAATAGCTCGACGGCAACAGGTATCTATGTCCGGAGATTGAAGTACAGGTATAGTATAACATATTAGGCTACAATTTTCAAAGAAGTTTTACGTGATACAGAGATACTGAAAAAGCGCGCGCTGCGTGGTATAGGTATGTATGAGTGACACAGACTGCACGCGGGCCGTGCGGGGTGCGTGGTAACTAGTGGTAAGAACTTGCGAACTCGGGCGCGGGTGGCGGTGTGGCTATGCTAGCTGTTAGTCTGCTATATTTATAATTGTTTATTATAATTGTTTACTCCAACGGTTCCAGAATACAAAAAACATCACTGCAATTTTCAAAACAATATATTGTAGATTCTTCATGCAATGCTTTCGAATTTTCTTAAAGAATATCCTGTCGTACAATATGACACGTTTTTGATAATTAAGTATTATTATGGCGATAATTATTTTAATTATCAAGAACAAATAAATATTGGTCGAATAAATGAATAAAATATTCTTTGTATTATAACTTTATTCATAATTACATCATATTATATGTATTTGATTTTGATTAATGACTCAAATTCATAATGTTATTACTAAAACGTTAATTATTAAAAATATCGGTTTGTATCACTGACATTGAGAAGATATCGTAACATTTTGGGGAAATTTTAATCTAATGAACTGGCACCCTAAGTAGGCATTGTCCGACTAAATTTAAAAATGTTGCTATTTCTGTCTTTTTTAACGTCTTACCGTACTTTAGCAACTAGTGTAACAGGGATAGAAATATGATTCTTTGATTACCTACCAACGATATTCGGGCGGTTAATGTGTCGCCATGCTTAGCAACGCAGTTGTTTGAGTCTGCTCATCTAGACATTAAACATCATTGGTTGGCCATTAAACATTTCGACGACTGCCGGCATCCTCTGACAGTGACACTGAATGACATTGACAGATAGATAAACTCTGACTTCTGAAGTCGGGTCCGAATTAATCCGCTCGTGTACTTTATATTAAGTGTGTTCAAATACTGTAAAAAGTTAACCAAAAATGCCAAAAATTTCACATTCCCCGCCGAGGCTGATAAGCGAAGCTAGATCGTACCCCGACGTGTTCCGTTCGCCGGAACCGGAATCAGATGCATTTATAAACATGAAAAAAAGGAAGTATCGGGATGATTTAGCAGGTAGCTCAACAAACGTAATGGCGGAAATGCTCAACAATCTTCAGCAATTATTCGTGGACATGAAAACTACTCAAGATACGCAATTTAGTAATATTGAAACGAGTATGAACACCTTGAAAAAACAAAACGAAGTGTTGCTATCATCCAATGATGAAATTAAAAAATCCATTTCAGAGATAGTAAATGAGCAAAAGGAAATGAAATCCCGAATAGAGGCGCTTGAAGAAAAAGAACACGACTTAAATGAAACCAAACAACAATTGGAAATATTAGAGAGAAAAATAAGACTGAGTTCTGTTGAGATAAGAAATATACCTTTAGACAACAATGAACAAATATTTGATGTCATAAAAAAATTTCATAATATCTTGAAATTAGATTTCAGTACTCAAGACGTGCGTAATTCTTATAGGCTGCTATCAAAAAAAGATCAAATCAAGCCAGTAATCGTTGATTTCACTACTGTACAAAAGAAAGTCGATCTACTAAGAGCTATAAAAAACTATAATCTAAAAAGTAAAGATAAGCTAAATACCCTCAACATTGGCATTCCTGGTGACAAAAGGCCTATCTACATAAATGAAAACCTCACAAAGCAAGCAAAGAATTTACACTATCAAGGCAGAGAACTAAAAAACAATGGATTGTTGAAATATTGTTGGACAAATGGAGGTCGCGTTTTTGTCCGTAAAACTGAAGTATCCCCAGCAATCGAGATAAAAAATTCGGAACAATTCAAGACTCTAGAAGAAAACGCAAATCAAGTTACAACAAGCCATAAAGAAGATTGACTAGTCCGTTATACGGCTACCTTGCATATTATTGAAAATAATGTTAATAGTTTAAGTTCTTTAAAAAATATCGTTTTCGCTGTTCTTTTAGTGTTAAGTAGTATTACTCTTCATAAAAAACCCCTGAAATATATTAGGATTTCAAAATCATACGTACAGAAAAATATATTATTCACCCACACACACACAACATCACCACACACACATAAAATTCCTATTCATCTAACCAAGCGAAAAAACAAAATTTATCTTGAAAACATTCAGAAGCATATAGAGGGATATAAAACATCAAATCAAAGGTTTGGCGGTTTGCGCCACTTAGTTCGATTAATCATATGACAATGGCACAACTTGGAGAGTTATTAGCTGACATTGACAACGTCAATGTTGCTAAATCCCATATCCTGAATATGCCTGAAGAATGCATCAAGTTTTTTCAAACAGATCATGCCAAAACCATATCAATTATTTCTATAAATATACGTAGCATAAATTGCAATTATGATAATTTTATGTTACTTTTAGACCGAATGAGCATTAGCATGGATATTATAATATTTTCAGAGTGTTGGTTAAATGAAAGCTATACTCCACACCAACTACCCGATTATAATGTCCACTATACTATAAATCACATAAATCAAAATGATGGTGTCGTAGTTTATTATAAAAAGAGCCTGACTAAAGTCAAAATATATGAAGAGAAACTTGAGGATGCAAATTGTATCATTATGCAAATAGGAAGGGAACTTTGCGTTGTAGCTATGTACCGGCCACCCTGTAACCAGAATGTTTCAAACTATTTAAACTCACTAGATACTACATTAGGTAAATTAAAAACATGGCCAAATATAATTGTTATGGGAGACATAAATATCAATATAGAATCAAATAGTACAGATAGAAATATGGAAGAATATTTGTCACTGCTAGCTAGTCACGGGATGTTGCCTGCGCATTCGTTCCCGACACGGGAAAAAAACTGCCTCGATCATTGTATTATTAAAACAAAAAACAAAGCTACGACATTAGTTTTACCTCCTACAATAACAGACCATTCTCCAGTTGCAGTGCAAATAAATACCAAAAGTAACCACAGCAAAAAATTACTCAGATCCTCAACAATAATAAATTATGACAAAATAGAAGACGAAATCGCAAAAATTAAATGGAACAAAATATTGGACTATACTAACTTGGAAAAAGCGACAGAGATGTTTATGAATCTTATCAAAACTACAGTTGAAAAATTTACCCATACTAAAATTATATCGAGGTCAAAGGCAAATATAAAACCATGGGTTACTCCCGGACTAATAAAAAGTATGAAAAAAAGAGACAAATTACATATGATATCAAACGAAGATCCAAAAAATAACAAATTAAGAACGGAATTTATACAATACAGAAATCTTCTAAACAGTATCTTAAAAAAACTTAAAAGAACATATGAAAGAACAGAGTTAATGAAATACAAGAAAGACAGCAAGAAAACTTGGAAAACAATAAAAAAAGTTTGTAACTTCCCTGAGAAAGAAAACCCCGTTGAAAACTTACTGGTCATAAACTCAACACCAAATGAGTCACTAAATACGGTAAATCAGTATTTTGCAGATGTCGGTTCCAATCTTGCACAAGAAACTCTTCAATCTATGAACGATACTGAAGAAAATTTAGCCCGTACCCAACATAAACATTCCATGAAACAGGCACAATCTTTCGGATTGATACCTACGGACACTGTTGAGGTTTTCAACATTGTAAGGAACCTTAAAACTAGCTCGGCTCCTGGTTGGGACAAAACAAATACGAAACTGACAAAAATGATATTGCCTTACATACTAGAACCACTAACTAAAATATGCCAACTCAGTTTTGACACCGGAATAGTCCCCACAGTTCTGAAAAAATCAGTGATATGCCCTATACACAAAAGTGGGGCTGAAGACGATGTCTCCAATTACAGGCCAATATCACTTCTACCAATTTTTTCAAAAGTACTAGAAAAGCTAATGAGCGTCAGACTAAAAAAGTACCTAGAGAGCAAACTTCTTTTATCAGTTAACCAATTTGGTTTCAGAGAAGGAAAAAGTACCGAAGATGCAGTGCTCGAAGTTACGGAACATGTCAAAAACAAACTTGATGGCAAAAATAAATGTATAGGCATATTTCTCGATTTGGCAAAAGCCTTTGATACCGTTTCCATCCCTATTCTTCTAGCAAAATTGGAAGAAATCGGTATCCGAGGTGTACCTTTAAAATGGTTTGAAAGTTATCTCTCTGGTAGGACACAATCAGTCAGGATAGGAAATAAATTGAGTTGTGAAGCAAAAGTGGGGTTTGGGGTGCCTCAAGGCAGTATACTGGGCCCAACACTTTTTTTGATTTATATAAACCAACTATGCGACATACAGCTTCGACAAGGCAAAGTAGTCACTTATGCTGATGATACTGTGGTTTTATTTCATGGGAAGTCGTGGATAGAAGCTCAGGAGCCTTCGCTTGAAAGCAATATCAAAATGGCTTAGACTTAATTTATTATCCATCAATATTGCTAAAACCAAATACATAACATTCACAATTAACAATTCAACACAACCTAAAACTCCCTTAAATCTGAAAATACATAAATCTACTTGCGAGATGGATCAAAATTGCGCCTGCGATAATCTAAATCAAGTAGCAGAAATAAGATATTTGGGGATCATATTAGATAAACATTTAAATTGGATCGCACACATTAGGCATTTTTCAAGTAGGCTGAGAAAATTAATTTATATCTTTAAACAACTCAGACACGTCCTGAAATTTAATCCACTTATTAAGATTTACTACGCCTTAGCCCAATCAATCTTGTCCTTTTGTATTACAGCATGGGGCTCTGCTGCTAAGACGCACCTTGAACGATTGGAAATATCACAACGAGCTCTCCTCAAAGTAATAATTACAAAACGTAACCTATTTAAGCCTGATTCTGCTGTTTGATTCATAACTATCAATAATTATAAAAATAGTAATGATTATTGGTATTATTTAAAATCACTGTAGACGTTAATGCCGCCCATTAATCTAGGTACCGGATTTGTTATTATCTTTGTACTCTTGTATTTTTAGTATTTATTGAAGTTATATTGTAATCTATTGTAATTTTACTATTTCACTATTTACTATTATTATCCAGTCAGTTTCTTTTCGTAATATTCTAATGGCTTTTATCCATTATTTATCGTTATCTTTACGTATTTTGTCTGCGGATATCCTATAGTATCAAAAAAGTAATTATCGATTAGTCGAAATCTCCCATAATTATGGGGAAACAAAATCATGTTTCACCTGGCATCACCAACTGTAAAATTATTTACTTTTAAAATCATGATATTATATATATGTGATAGTTTCAATTAATACGAATAGTGTTAACCGTATTTAGTTGTGGAAATAAATTCCAGAAGCTTTATGAAGAAATTGAGAACGGGATTAAGAGGTTTTGACTACACATTTCCCCATTTTTAATTTTTTAAATAATATTTTGACGTCTGATATATTCAACCATTTTGTTTAATCGCGACTAAGGTCGGTCGGCGCGCTTCGCCGGCGTACGCCGGCAGTTGGCTGACGTCGTCATAGACAACAATCTTCAGTTCTCGTGTATTATACTTCAATGCTCAGAACAATGAAAGACAATCGAAGTGACATAAGGTAAGAAAGTCGCAATGCAATATCACAGCAAGATGGCGTCGAAAACGCATAGAAACTGCTATGTAATCACACCACATCAAGACACAATTAATTGACACATGAGCTACTGATCAAATGTCAAATTGGATTGCATTATGAACCTAATATGGCGGACACATGTTCAATATGTGTTCAATTAATTTTATGAAAGAATGTCTTTGCAAAATTTCGAGGCAATCGGGCCAAGGGATCGCGTTCTCCCATACTAACTTTGCTACCCTATTTCACCCACTTAGTGGTTTAATTTCGCAAAATCCCGTATAAATGAGCACCAATGTTCTAAATTAAACCACCTTGCAAAATTTGAGAGTCCTAGAACTTGTAGTTTTGCGATTTCGTGACGCACTCGCCATTGAATTACTGTCGAAATGACAATGAATCATATAAGCTTTGTGATTTGCAACAGTACAAAAACAAACAAGAGACGTCCACAAATGGTAAGAAAAATTAGAATTAATTTCAGAGAAATTTAAATGTTAAAAAAAATGTGGAAAATGGCTTAAATTTTTTTTCTGTTTTAGCTATAATTAATGTGCTTCTATCGTTCTTTTACTTGCATTATTACCTGATTCATCCATACATATTTACAAGTATGTCATATTTTGCTAAAATTACAGAATTCATAAAAAGTTGCAATACAAAAAAAGATTAAGAATTGGGTTTAAATGCTTTTATTTTAGCTATTTCTAGGTTGCTTAATCAGAAATGCCAGAAATAATTTACTTATATACCTAAACATTTATTTATTATTTATTTATTCCAAAATTCAATATTAATATTTAAAAATCATTGGGCTCTATTTTGTTTTAACCGATGTAACTCTGGTCACTAGATCTATCAAGACACGAATTCATGATCTAATATTAGGTACTTACATCTATAGGAATTCATCCCGGACCTAAGGTAAGATAACGTTTATCTTATCGGAAACGTAAACCGATTGTTATTGTTTATCTTATATCTACGCTTGAGTTTTCTCAATCATCTATAAATACACTGAACAACTGGGTTCCCTAGAGGCCACTCCGTCCCGCTTGCCCAATTACTAACATTCGAAACCAGTGGGTATTCGGTCGCGAGCTATGGCGCACACGCCGCAGTCAACTGCAGAAAATATTCTGCGAAAATCTCTATTCACGGTCGCAAACGAACAAAAATACGATGACCCTGTCATACAAGTGACTCCAGTATCGACCGAAGGGGCAAATTTCAGCTCCTTCCTATTCGAGGCCACGATATTGAGCAAGGATAAAGAAGACCTCAAGTTATTTGCAAAAGTCTCTGCTGTCGGTGAAAAATTTCGATCACAAGGTCCTGTAGATATAGTCTTTAGAAACGAAAGATTGTTTTACACTGAATTGGTGGAAAAATATCGAGCGCTAGAAGATAAACATGCAGTTCCAGATCAGCAACGTTTCAAACCGCCCAAAATGTATACAATTGATCCAACAGAGTTCGAAGAAACGTTTGTGTTAGAAGATCTCAAAGCGAAAGGATATGGCCTTCATGATAGATTTAAATCGGTAGACTGGGAATATGCCGCCAGCGCTTTTTCTGAACTGGCAAAGATGCATGCACTATCGATGGCTTTGAGTCTCGAAAGACCTGAAGAATTTAAAAAATACGTAGGCTTGTTCAGGTTCATGTTTGAATCGGCTTCAAATCCTGAGAGCGGGGTTGAGATGAATGGTTTTATAGAGCAGGGAATGCAGAAGACGCTTGGAGTGATACGGGAGGAATATAAAGAGAAGGTGATGGGTTTCCTTGGGCAGTTGATGGCGGGCGGAGGGTTCGAGAGTTTTGCGAAGTTCTTCGCCCCCGGAGACTTCCCCGTCATCCGACACGGGGATTTCCGGCCGAGCAACATAATGCATAAAGTCAACGAGGTAATATTTTAAACATAATTATCATCATTATCATTATCAGTCGTAGGATGTCCACTACTGGACATAAGCCTCCCCTATGGATTTCTAATAAGCCCGATTGGAAGCGGCCTGCATCTCTCGGACATCGGAGTCTTAGTTATAGGGTCCCGTTTTTACCCTTTGGGTACGGAACCCTAAAAACAACGGGATGCACTCCGGGAGTGCCGGCAACAGTGAAAACTTGCTCTCTTTGTCTTACGATTTTTCGATCAGGTCACGTGTCCTGACTCGAGTTTAACATTTTTTACCCATTCCATAAAACGCACAACGCCGCTAAATAAGTTTTCACTTAACATATAGAACTACAAGATTTTGTCCAATGAATTTTGGATGATAGATTGAAGACGCAAGTGCAAGTGAGAAGTAAGTCGTCATCCTTATGTATGTAGTGTTCCCACCCGGATGCTTTTTACGCGCGTCAATAACCGAACTGACGAAAAATCATAAATAGACCGATAGCCGACGTCAGCAGACTTTGATAACATGATATTATCTACAAATTCTGCTGAATAGCACCGATAGCACCGGCACCGGCTGTCAAGCGCTATTTATAGACGTAAACAAACCAAATTACGCAAGTCATTGCGATAATCTACGTGTTATACAGGTTTTATAAACATATATTTTTTCCTGTTCAGAAAAGATTAGGTTTATTATTGTACTAACTTTATTTTAAGTACGTGTTTTGTTGCGTAATTATTTTAACTGACAACTTTCGACTAAACGGACTACCCACGTGATATTTTAAGTCATTTTATTGCAATCCCATTAGAGCCTATTATTTTTCCGAAAAAAGTAGCCGTGATAGGCTTCAAACTCTTAAATTTGAACTAAACTACTTTTTTCCATGCCAAAAAACAAGTCTGTCCTTTGCTCTATCGCTACGTGAATAAAAAACCAATAAACACACTTCGGATTTATAATATTAGTAAGGATATATCTCTTTTCCAGGACGGCAGCGTAGACATCGTGATAGTGGACTTCCAGACCCTGCTGGCTGGCAACCCTGTGATAGACCTGTACTACTTCATCTTCTTGGGAACAGACAAGGCGTTCCGAGACAAGTACTACGACCAGCTGGTGGCTCACTACTACACGGAGCTGAGCGCTGCGCTGACCAGGCTGGAGCTGGACCCTGAGGAAGTCTACTCGAAGAAAAAGTTCTATGAGGATTTAAAAGAGGTATTATTGTCATAATTAGCCTAGCTGAGCCGGCAAACGTCATTTTAATGCAGAATAGGGCTACATTTAACCACCAACTTGCCTTATGGAAAACGAAGTTGTTGCCGAGGATGGTATGTATGTAGACCTAGAAGATACCTGTTTTTTTTTTGTATTAATCACAATACTACACTATTACTACATAGAAAGCAATTGGATCATCCACAGACCCTTGAAGGTCTAAAGATAATCCAAGTGCTCAAGCCCACTGCCAGTTGGCAGCGTGCCCAGCATGCTGGCAGCATTGCCACGCTGAATGGCAATGCTTATACGTTGAGCCAAATAAACACCAGCATTTTGGTCACGCGTCGCGTCCACCAGACGCTCAGAAAGACTTTTGAGAAGAAGAAAGATTCAAGAAGATACCTGTTCACTCTTTTCTTAAATATTTCCAGATTGTAATTGTCAAGAAACAATGACGGAGGTAAAGCATTCCAATCCCTGGCATGGCAATCCGCATTATGAACGTAGAAGCGAACCTTTAAACCACCTGCTTATATTCTTAGTTTGCTGTATTTTTGCCACCTAGGGCCATAAAAAATAGTCTACGACCTACCTCTCTGAGACTTTCTTTTCAGACAGACTTATTTCAGACAAACCTGAACCTAAATTTTAAATTCAAGGTCCATTCTATGAGTACAAAACAAATTATCATGACGCCTACGTTTTTTATTTTGTACTTTTCGCATTTTAATTTACAAGAATGCAGGCAGGTCGAGATAGGCCTGCCACGCACTGGCGGAAATATCGTTGGGCACGCATTCCGACCCGCCGCCGCACCAGACGAAGGTTTATGATTTTATGTGCCGCAGTGAAGGTGTTAAATTTATTTTTCTAAGGATTGCCTGACGGTCAATTTTGGATACAGCGCATTTCAGTTAAGTGCATATAAAACGTCCTTCTAGTTTTTTACGTATGCAGATATTTATAATTAAATTTAGGTAATATACCTAGGTACTTATACTTAACTAACTAGATAGACGTTGTACTATAGTTTCGATCGCATTTGGCTATCTTTTTCAAGATTACTGTAATATCTCGCGGGCTCGTCTCGCATAGCACTGCTATGTAACTCAACCTTACAACTTTTTACAATGCTGTTTTGCTCATTATCAAGGCGGGCGTAATAAATGTACGTACGTTTGGATCATTTAAAACACTCGAGCATTGTAAAAATTTGTGAGATTACATATCTGTAACCATTGCAAATGAAAGAAACCAGAAGGACGCGCCGTATGCATTAAACTGAAATGCGTTGCATCCAAAATTGACATCTTTCACTCCGCTTTGAAAAATTCAGATAGAATCAATTAATAGAATAGTTTTTGTGGCTTTACTTTTTCAACACATTAGGCCTTCTGATTTTTGAAGATTGTAACATAAATCCATAAACTACCATTTTTAAATGACAAGAGCTTTGAATCTTCAATGAAACTCGATGAGTGCTATTTTAGCCCGCTTTGTCCAATTTTGGTTCATTAATCTCAATTAAGAAACACTCGGCATTTTTTTTGCTCTATGAATGACTCAATGTAACTCATACAACAGTTATGTGTACAACGCAAATAACGACGACAAATAGAATGACTTCGTGGTAGAATGGAATGTTGAGATGCGTAGATAAACCAAATTACCTACTGACATCACACAACGAATGAGCAAGTTGAAATGGCAGTGGACTGGACACATAGCACTTGAACATAGGCTGATAAATTGCATGGGTTATAGTGCTATACACCTAGTTGCTGTGTGAGTGCAAAATTGGGCTATTTTAGGCTGGACAAGTTGATTATTCTTTTCCTATTCATAAACAAACAACAATGTTAAAAATCTGTTAATCAATTAGAATTGTTAAAAAAGCAAACAGACATATAGGTAGTAAGCGTAAAGGTAGGCACACCTACGTGTACCATCTTTAACACGTTAATCGCCAAGTGAAAATTTGAGACTTTTCATTGAGCCATGGCACCGGTGAGCCTAACCGTACTGAACCATTCGGGCCATGGGGGTCACCAGTGAGCCGCGTCAGACCTCTCCCCACGAGCCGAGGACAGCAGTTTTTAAACAAAACTAGTATTGAAGTGAGCCGTGTGGCCCTGTAGATGGACGGACCACGTGGTTTTGAAATCCAATCGATAAGTTCACATTTATTCAAGCTTATGGTTTAACAATGCTAGGTTGCTTGAAAATCGATAAAACTAATCGATTAATGAATTTAAAAGACTTCAACAACACCATATATAAATACAAACTAGTAGTTTTCTGAACAGTAGACCTCGTGACTACAAATTTATAGCATTTTCGATTGAACCTGTGCTCAAAAATTTTGACATGCAAAAATTTTCCTGATTGCAGTAGTCGTAAGGTTCAAATTCGTGGCACATCTTTTAACCGATACTTCATATCTCTATATCTCAACTCGCTCTAAACCGATTTGATGCATCTTTTCAAGTCTTGTTAAGATTAAGTTACTGAACTAGCTTGCCTAATATTATTGACATCAAGATATCTGAAGCGTGTGTGCGGTGTGGGCCGCGAGGTGAGCTACTGTATGGCCCGTGGCCTCCGCGGAAGGAAATGTCAGAATCATTCGTCGGAGGTCACAGGACTCACCAATGAGCTTTTTGCTAAATTTTATAAAATACACGGTAGAAGTTGCTTATTTTTATTATCCAAGCGAATTACCGCATATAATAAAGTTTGCAATAAAAATTTCAAGATGATGAAAATGAGCCTTTTCGTGATTTTGGCGTAGCCTGAACGAAAAGGTGTGGAAGGTTCACCGTTGGGTCGCGTTGCGCGTAACGTGTTAAAATTGAATTGAAAGATTTTATTTAAAAAAAAACTTTTACTTAGTTTTGTGATCAAAGTTTCAAAAATTGTCGTGGATTCAGGACTTGAACCTGCGTATTTCAGAACACCGGCCCCATGATCTACTAAGCTAGTTCGTTTCCAGACAAAAATAAGTCTTTTTAGATGAACTTAGTGTGGAACATCACTACAAAATTAACATAGATCTGATTGCACTAATTGTGTGAATGCATACGGCAATTTATACCAAAGGACATGTCCACAAAATGTATGGAGGCTGGTATAATAATCATCAAAAATTCTAACCACAACACTCGTTACATTTCGAGAAAGTTCATATTTTTCTGAGTCTATTACATCAGTTAAAACAAAAAAAAGAGCCCTCCGTTTTTTTTTTAAATTAATTTTGAATCTTTTAGGATAAATAATTATATTTGGCTCAATAGGTAGTTTATCTCTAGCAACCCTGGTTAAGTAACCTCCATCATTGTTAAATGGAAGCATATTACCAATTAGACTCTGTTTTTAAGTGTTTTTTTGTTACATTGTACCTATTAACTGGTCACACTGTTAGGTAATAATTTTTTATTTTAGCAAATTAAGAGATAAATGTGGAAGAATTAGCTACGAATGCAAGTAAAATAACGATAGAAACACTTTATTATTGCTAAACTAGAAAAATACAAGGCTGTATTATTATTTTTCATGCAATTTATTTTTCACATTTAAAAAAAAATGGAGAGATGAAAAAATCTAAATTATATATTTTTGAGAAGCCCATATATCAAGCTTTCAAATGATGTATATATCATCTTGGTTCGATTTTTCCCTGAATAATATACCACTTGTGGACGTCACCTTTGAAAATGAAGATACGGCTACCAGAATTTTTGATAATAACACACCCTTATTCGACTATATTAATACGGGACTTATCGCGCAATAAAACAAGAGATATGTTAACTAAACAGATACCTCTTTTTCTCCCGACGTTTCAACCAAGTTGCATTGGTTGTGGTCACGGGCAGGTAGTAGGTTAATATGCTCAAACCCCCAAAGTTTAAAAATAACACATCCCTTATTACTTCCTTCCAGAACATAAACTACGGCCTGCTAGTGAGCATGATGACTCTATCGCTGGTATTGGTGGACTCTGCCGAGGCTCCCCAGATGTCCGGCGACCACGACCTCTCCTCGTTTATGCAGATGAAGCTCAGCACGGCCTTCGAAGACAGGATCAACGGCGTCGTGGAAGACTATATCAAATGGGGAGTCTTGTAACTCACAAATGAGGCCAGCTCCTTTTTTATTATAGAAACTAATGTGGTTTTCACGCATTATACTTTACGAAAAGGGAATGTACTCACGTTTATTTTCATAGTTATTACACACAGCTATAGTTTCGATCGCATTCAGTGATCTTTCTCAAGTTGAGGCGAGTGCTAACGCGCGAGTCATCTCGCAATGCACTGGCCATATCATAGCACTTGCCTCGACTTGAGAAAGATCGACGAATGCGATCGAAACTATAGTCGTTTGTAAAGACAATGAAATAAACGTAAATGCATTTCCGTTAATAGAGACCAGCTCCCCTAGCATGGCAAAGAAATAAAATCATTTTATCCACTTTTAATATCAATGTCAATCCAATCCTCGTCTCTGCCTCGAGGGGATTAATAATGGTTGGAAGACAATTTGTCCCTATGCCTTGCTAGGGGTGCAGAAAGTGGCATAAGCAATAGTTTTGCACCCTTGTTATATTCAACCATGTAATGTCGGTATTGTGAAAACACTAGCAGAAGACCGCAGTACGCAGAAGTTGCTCCATCGACAAGAACCTTGCTGTTATGATGATGATGATGATTGTAGTTGTAATACTTTTTGTAAAAAAAATTAAGAGTAAAGCGCATCGTGGGACCTCCACGGTCTAGTTTAGGTGGGCTGATGATATAATTAAGACCGCAGACGCTGAATGCAGCCCGTTTCCAATCCGCCTTATTGGAAATCCATAGGGCAGGCCTACGTTCAATGGACGTCCTACGCCTGAGCGATAGATAGATGAAACAATTTTTACCATGATACCTACTTTGAAATTGCAATAAAAGCAGCTGCTCTGCGTACAATCGTTCGTTCATTTCAGCCATAGGACGTCCACTGCTGGACATATGCCTCCTGTAAAGCTCTCCAATAAGACCGGTTCGCTTGCATCCAGCGCAATTTTGCGGTCTTAATGAGGTGGATAACCTCACCTTGTGGGTGGACACTGCGCTTGCCGGTACGTGGTCTCCACTCGAGAACTTTTCGACCCCATCGGTCATTATCGGCTATGCTGCCATATCAACTTGCCAATCCGCTGGGCTATGTCGGTAACTTTGGTTCTTCTACGGATCTCCTCATTCCTGATTCGATCTCGCAGAGAGACTCCGAGCATAGCTCTCCATAGCTCGTTGGCTGTTTAGTGTATAATGACTTAATATAATTTTTTTCGCAAAAAATGACATGACCGACTCCAACCGTGTACAGAATCCGCGAATAGTACGCACGGATCGATGTAGCAACTTCTCATTATTGTTGATTTATAGTAAGTATTAAAAATGGCTCAGTCGATTCCGATAACCTAGACCTATAGTAGATAGTACCTCCTCCGTTTCGTCGGTCCAAAAGGCATGGACCACAACAAAAAATTCAAATACTGACAAAATACATGGAACTGCTTTTTCGCGATTTCAAAGTTGGTCCTACAATACGAGCAAGAATCTCGCATAACGATGCAACTAAACGCTAAATCAAACTTCTGGTCGCCTGTACATGTGCACACATACTGCTCAACCACTCGTTTCGTGTTTAAAGACCTATAAGCCAAGAAGATTGAATTGGCGTATACCTTCAATGATACAAAATGAAGCCAAAATGTGTGTAAATATGACAAGGGTGCTTGCTCCTGCACTTCGCTTGACACCAAAAAGTAGTTTGCTTGTACTCGACGACCAAAACATCATGCAGTTAGTGTGATATATAATAAGAAAGTACGTAGGTACCTTACATCGAATATGGATGCTAGATCACGGTAATTGTATTTAACAGCATTGAGATTCAGCCCCGTCTTTGAAATAAATACCTACAGCCCCGCGTGGCCTCGCAGTACGTACCTAAGACTGAGAATTCAGGAGTTCAGGAGGTCAAGAGTAGCACAATCTGGTCCCACCTGCCCCTTTCTTCTATCCTACGGCTAGGCAGACGCGACCAAAGCGCCACCCTTTTATGGTGGACATTCCGCGCGTTAGAACAAAGCGTTTCGAATACTCATTCCTCATACGAACAGCCAGAATGTGGAACGCTTTGCCTGGGTCTGTCTTCCCGCTAAAGTACAACGTAGGTGTCTTCAAATCCTGAGTAAATAGGTATCTTCTAGGTAAGCGTGCTACATCCTAGACCGCATATCTGCTCAACATCAGGCAGTATGTAGTCAAACGCAAACCTACAAGGAATAAAAAAAAAGAAAAATCCCTTTTCGACCTTTTGTATGAAAACAGAATATTGTTGATACCATTACCGTGCTTGATGGGTTAAGAGCATTTGCATGCTCTATAACCAAAACTGGAAACGACAACATCCTTCACTCCGCTGTGAAAGACAGAGAGAGGACGCTACAAACTACTCTATTTTAGAGCAGTTTTTGTGGCTTCACTTTTAATCGCGAAAGCTTTTCTGGCATTTCCGTGTTCGAAGGTACCGAATATTGTTTTGCAATACAAAATCTGCAAGTAATACCTATGGTAATTATACGTAACAATTACTATGTAATTAAGATATTATTGTATTATCTGGGATTATTTAGATGTTTTAAGATTAAATGTTATATCTTGGATTTTTGACAATATTTTTTTTAGTTTGTCGCGTTGACGTCGCTTGACATGACTCTGTATACCTTATTGCCTACCGAACGTAGGCCTACCCACGAAGGAAATAACAACATGCATGTCAAACTTATTGATGCTTTAATATTAGTGTAAGTAGATATAAAGTTAATCATTTTTTTTTATATTTTCAGTATTTCAATAAGTATATAAGTAATTAATGGTGGTTGTATAACTATTAAAAGTATTTAACCGATTAAATTACAAATGGTAAATCAGCATTTATTTAAATTTAAATTACCTTGTCTATAATTAAGCAACAATTTATGTACCTACATGTTTTATGTGCTAATGTGTATTTTATAATTCTATTTAGGTAAAAAATAAATTGGCCAAATTGGAGAAAATCTTCATCAGTTAATAATCAGTAGACTCACGCCTTAGCTTGACTAAAGTTCTCGTCACACAGAGGCGGGAAGTGCGGGAAAGCGATCGCGATCCGGGACTTGAATTTTTGTAATATTCGAATTTTGCCCTGACACGTAACAAGCGGGCGCGATCGGCCGCTATCACCTTGCACTGGATCGCTATCGGAGGGCTAAGTGCGAGATTTTCGCTCGAGCTCGATCGCGTTCACGTTTGATGTGATTTGTATGGAAATGGCACAGCGCCATCTTGTGTCACGTACAGAAAACTGAATAGCTAAGTGTGAGTATTTTTTACGGTAATGTATGTAACGAGCGCCAAACCGCTCGGACACGAGCGCGGCAACGTCTGTGATAGGCTAATTCAAGCATGTGTGTCAATGTGATCGCGTGTGTGCGCGGCGCGCTCGGTCAACGCGACGTAAAATTAATTCGATATGATTTACTAATCTCCCACTTGACACTCATATCGCTTTCTCGTGGCTCCCGCCTCTGTGTGACCCTAGTTTAAGTGTTTCTTAGAGATCACAAAAGTTAAGCAACGCTCGGCACGGTCAGTAGGTATTCGGACTGCGGGTGGTATTTACAACTGACGCTGCTGTGACTCGGATGACAAATTATGAGTCCCGGTTGTTTTAACCGATTACTCATGTCAGAGGTCTTCAGACGGTTTAAAAAATCAGACGACAGGGCTAGCCTAGGCCATTACAAACTTACTTAAGTAGTTTTATTGGTACACTTATCAATAATTACATCGAACAATAAAACATACAGGTACAACGTCGCTATAAGTATAGTACACTCTAAGCATCTGATTTAAATATCTACCAAAAGAGTCAACATTTGAATTAACCATGAGCTGTATTTTATAGCGCCGTACAAAACAGATAACAAACGTAAATAATCATTTACAATTTATATCAAAGATTTTCAAGGTCGCCACAACACAGACACAGAATCCGGACAACAGCAGCACATTACATCATACCCACCCATAGACATGTAGAGAGACGTCTTATTTTCTCAGAGCAAATAAAAAAATCATGAGAGAACGTTGTTGACCAGTCAAGTGAAGCCGGTTTTTTATACATGTGTGAGTGCGTCGCTATTTTTTTTATGTAATACCTGTTTCCCTCGCATATAGGCAAGGTCTTTGTCTAACAAAAATATTTTGTTCCTCCATACATGATTTAGATATATTTATTTTAATAGATGTCCATCCTGAGTATTCATTTCCATAAGTTCGTCGCTGTTGCACCGCCATAGTTCGACTGACAAGCCAAGGAGTAGTTTCCTTGTACGTTGATGTGTGTGTAATTGTCTGTACGCGGCGAGGCGTAGTTTTGGTCGGCCTCACTTTTTTGTTCACAACATTCTGTCATTATTTTCGAAACTAATATGTAGAAAATACTCTTACACTTACCGCAAAATGAAAAATAATAATGTAATGTTTCTTTGCAAAATGACCTTACTATTAAAGGTTTATAAGCTCAGCATTACGAACAAAACTAAAGTCAACTGCAAAAAAGTTCAAAAGCCAGCTGCTTATATACTCCAGAGTCAATCAACTTTTTGCATGGAATAGCTGTTTTATTTTGTGATTTTTTTGTAACAATAGGCGCCTTATCGCTGATAGCGATCTCTGCCAGGCAACCTTAGGATGGAGAGGACAAAATAATGGACGGGGTGCGCATTAATTACAAAATATAAGTTAGATTATACATCATAAACATACATACTAATAAAATTGATATAAATAGGTACTTAAAATACCTAGAAATGAAGAACACAATGCATAAAAAATATTTAAGAAGCATATGACAAATACTAAACTAATACATAATAAGTACAATATACTATTTACATAATACAATAACAACAACAACAGTCACATACTTAGTTTTTAACCTGATCTTTAAATACGTTCAGTGATTGAGCTTTTCTGATAGCAAGTCATTCCATAACTGGACTGCCTGAAAGGCAAATGACCGGCCATAAAAAGTTTCGCACCGTGCGGTAAGGGACAGGTTATCCTTGGATCAGATGGGAAGGGAATGTGCATCATGCCAAAAGGAAAAAAAAAACCAAAAGATAGCATGGGGTAGAAGGATTGAAGAGGATGGATGTTATACGATATGTTAACTATATGATATTCCACTGCCTCGATGGCTCAGTGGTTAGTGACCCTAACTTCTAGATCAAAGAGGCGTGGGTTCGATCCCCACCCAGGGCAAATATTTATGTGATAAACATAAGTGTTTGCTCTGTGTCTGGGTGTTATTTAGTTACTATCTATATAAGTATGTACCTATTTAAAAATAAATATATGTAGTATATCAGTCTTTGGCAGCCATATCACAAGCTTTGCTTAGTTTGGGGTCAGAGACCGTGTGTAAGATGTCCCAAAAATATTTCCATTTATTATACAGAAGATTAAGGATATGAGCATTCCGACGAAGACGAATTGGAAGCCACTTGAGGTTAGTACGAAAATGAGATACATGGTCATGTTTGCGTAACCCAAATATAAACCTAATGCAATAATTTTGTAGACGCTAAAGCTTATCAAGTTGGACTTCAGTGGGATCTAAAAAGCTGGCGTTAGTGTAATCTAAAATAGGAAGAAGAAGAGACTGTGCGAGCGCAACTTTAGTAGCAGTAGGTAAGAAGTTTCGTTTTTTTGGAGCCGTCTAAGAGAGCTACCAGCAGCAAACAACTTGCAGCTGATCGTTTTAATATGAATATCCCAGCATAGCGCACGATCAAACACGACACCGAGGATTTTTACAGATTCATTATATGGCAAAATGATTCCATCGAACTCTACGCAAGGAATTTTGGGCAACTCGATTGTTGGAATGTTATAATAAGCATGATGACTAGGTAAAGAACATTATTCTATGTACTCCGTTTATTAACATATACTAGACACGTTTTTTCGTCAATCAAACGATAAATGACAAAGATAAACCTTGTCAAAGTTCGGGAGTGGGGGCTCGTGACGTTACTTCTCTGTCATAAGGCTAAACTTTTGTCTTTTGTAGATTATATATAGTAGTATTTGATAAAGAAATAGCCCGGTTTCTTCGTCAATTTTCGTATGATTGACAAAAGAAAAAATACCTACGTGTGTAATATTAGCGTGTAGGTATATAGCGAGTTTCGTGCGAAACTATGTGGCCGCCAGATTGAGACATGTCCTATATCGTAAGATCTGTGCTCATACTCGCACCACCACTGAGGTTCAATGATACACACAAAGCGACAAATTCATCCTATCCGCTCACTTATCCATATTCTTGAACAAAGATGACTCAGACCCCACCAAAGTGGAGTGGGAATAAGTTCTGTAGAGCTGTGTTTTAATTCATAAAGAGAAGAGCATATTATCTTAGGCAAAGAATAAGCAAAAACTTGTTTCTGCTCGTCGTGCTCACGATTTATGTTTTGTTTCCCACTAAGTATACACTATACAATTACCTAGTCGAAATCTTTCGATCGGTGTGTGTTGCCAGTGATGACTTATGACACATAAACGTGTTCTCTCACCATGAGTAGGTATTATTAGTGAGCTCCAAGTAGTACCAAGAGCTATGGAGAGGGCTATGCTCGGAGTCTCTCTACAAAATCGAATCAAAATTACCGACATAGACCAACAGATTACCAAGTTGAAATAGCAGTAGGCAGGACACAGCACGGAGGACTGATAACCGAACGATTATGAACTCATTAAAACCTTAGGATCGCGCTACCAACCGATCTTACAAGAGATCTTTAGGGGAGGCCTATGGCCAGTAGTGGACGTCCTATGGCTGAAGCGAAGACGACGACAACGAAGTATACAAGTAAAGCAATTATGCAGCAAACACATAGACTACACCACGGTAACGTTATCATACATACGCGCCTCGGAGCGGGGTATGCTCCTGGTATGCTAGTCAGTCGCGGCGCGCCGTAGTGATAAACAAACGCATGGATTTGTATGTGTGAATGAATGAATTTATTTGTCTATGAAACTAGGTGTAACATAGATGTTATACACTGTGAAAAGTAATCTAGCTTCTACCTCTAGAGGTTTACAGACTGTTGTAACAAGTTAGCGTGAGATTTAAGTTTTATGGTTCTTCGTTTTACTGCGAAACCATAAAAACATCAAAAACGCAATATTTTGTATTTTAATTAAACGCTTCCTTTTTAATTCATAACGGATTTCTTTTTTGTAGGTAATAAATATGATAATATTACATCATAATAGGTACAATTTGATTCAAAACTAGAAAGAAACTCAAATAGGTAAAGAGTAAGTAGATGAAATTACTACTGAAGGGCCCTAGCGCGTTTGACGTTCTGCGTGGCCACGTGGCGCTTTAGATATATATTTTGAAAGTCAAAGCCGAGTACTATACTGTTAGATATCATAACCGTGATTACACTGCCCCGCTTCGCTCTGCTTTTGTAGAGTCTAAGTATCATACAATTTTGTGGTCACGTCATACCGACACTCGCAGTGTGAACCTCGTCGCGTATAATGGCGAACGCGGAGCAAATCTTCCGCGATCTGCTAAAAAACATCGCTACAGAACAAAAAATCACTAATTATGACCTCAAATTGAAGCCTATAAGCACAGGCGGCGCTAACTACACTTCAAATCTGTTCCTAGCTACGATATCAGAAAAAAATAAGGAACTAAATGTATTTGCCAAAGTCGCAGCTATCGGCGAAAAGATGCGAGCCCAATTCCCTATGAAACTTTATGATATTGAAAGGTTCTTCTATACAAAATTAGCAAAAACTTTCCATGAGTTAGAAGAGAAGGAAAATGTTCCAGAAAAGGACAGACTTCGAATACCATTATTTTACGGATGCAACGATAAGCTGTACGAAGAGACAATTGCACTGGAGAACTTGACAACTAAAGGGTTCACGTCTTATGATAGGTTTAAAGTTGTGACGTGGGAGTATGCTGCTGCAGCGATTACAGAGCTAGCGAAGTTTCACGCGCTGTCGGTGGCTTATCAACACAATCATCCTGAAGAGTTTGAAAAGATCCTGGTAGAGATGAAATTTGAAATGGGTAATGACGAGCAAATGATGGCGGTCTGGGGCTCGATCGTGCAGAAGGCAGTCGACGCTACAAAAGAGGAGAATAAGGAAAAGCTGAAAAAGTTCTTTGATACGATATTCCTTGGCAAAGAAACGTTCTTAAAGTTGATTGCTCCAGGAAAACTAGCTGTTATAGACCACGGCGATTACAGACCGAGTAACTTGATGCACAAAGATCTAGAGGTAAGGAAATATTTTATTTCATAAATATATTCAAAACTTTTTATAAATGAACTAGCTGACCTGGCAAACGTAGTTTTACATGTAAAACAATCTAGAGAGGGCAACCCTAGGTGATAACCTAGGGGCATAAAAAATGACTTCCGACCTATTTTCAGAACTACCAAAAAAATCGGAAAATATAATAATATAATAGGCATGACGACTGGGTAAAAAAAAAAACATTATTATAATTAGTCCGTGAGTTAAATTATCAAAAAATAGTAGACACGTATTTTTACTTAATTCTATACATTTGTATGACAATTGTGAAGTCACTAGTAACTTATATCTATATCTTCATCAATTTATGTTTAATTGACAAAAGAAAAAAAATGCGTCTCTAATTTTTTGATATCTATGTTTTGAATAAATATTTAGAGTGTTTCCGCTATCTTGTTGTAGGCAAATAAGTTTAAGGGCATTAAGTGCATTAAGGACATTTATATATAAAAAAACACAACACCAACACGAAGAGTCAACACGTCCTGAAGATGCCTCGTTGAGAGGCGAAACACGTGTCGAACAGAGTGTAGTGCAGTGAGAATAAGGGTGTTATTTATTAGTGAAGTGTTTTCAATATTTTGTCATATTATTTTTAAAAGATTTTTATAATATTTATTTGTTGTTATCGGATTATTAATATAGTATTTTAAAAATATATAATAGAGTGTAGTGAAAATAAGTTATATTTATTATTATTTTATCTACTTTGTAAAATTAAGTTTTAAAATGTATAATTATTGTAATATTAGTAATTGTTTTTTTTTTAATTTCCTTAATGCCCTTAAACTAATTTGCCTACAACAAGATAGCGGAAACACACTAAATATTTATTCAAAACATAGATTTGAAGATGAATTTCCGCAAAGTAACGCCTGATTCAATCACCAATTTTTTAATAGTCTATCTGACAGACTATTATATTTTTTAGTCATCTTGCCTATTATCTTATGAAGTAATTTTATAACAAACACTGTGACGTGAGATTTTTGTATACCTACTTATTAGTTATACAGTAGTACTTGAAATGGTACGTCGTTTTCATGGTTACATCTGGACCCGCGACTCAAACAATGTCGTCGACCCAACGAGCTGGCGGACGCCCCACGCTTCGTTTGCCGTTACACGCCCTTTAATTGTAGTGTCTGATTTTTGACACTTTCTAACATTTTGATTTCCACATTTTGTTAAGCAACCTTGTATACATATTCTAAGCTTCGTATTTAATACATTTATTTAAAAAAAAAAAAACAAACGAAGGATATGTTTTGCTACAAATTAATTAAACGTTATTAAATTTCAAATACTTGCGGCCAAATTTAGCAAGGCAACCCCATTTAAATATATTCTCCTATTGATATAATTACGCAAAAATTGGTTTGAACCCTGTACGGTATGAGCGGGATGTTCTTGCGGCGGGATCTCGGGATATTAGTGACCAGTGACCATGTCTCGGCACCATAAGTCATGGTGGGCAGGACACGTTGATTGTATAGGCGAGTCTTTAGGCACTGTGGGACGTCAGCAGATTTTAGGACATCGTCCAACTTTTTGAATGCCGCCTATCCTAGCTAGATTTTTCTGGAGATTTCGTTCTTCTAGTGTTCTTCGTCAATGTATAAAATATGTCCAAGGAAAACGTACCGATCGATTGTCTCTAGCCTCTCGTTTCCAATTGTTATAGTTGAATTCATATCTCTATATGATACATTTGCCATCACTTTGGACATATTCATCTTGAGCTCTATTTAGAGGGAAGCATCTTAGATCATACTTTGGAGGCCATCCAAGTTTTCCACAAACAACACAATATCGTCGGCAAAGCGTGAGTGCGACATGAAGACACCATTGATAAATTTACACTTATATTTGTGACTTTTGTTGCTTTTTGTGGTCATTTTGGTTTAATAATGCACTGGAACTTGTTTGGTTTTACATTACTGCAGCATTCAGGTTCAATAAGTGGGCCTTGCTCATAAACCCGAAACATTAATTCGAATAGGTTTTCCTCGTGAACCAACTGCGTTCGCTTAACTATTTGTGCCATCCAAAAGATGTGTTCCTAATGGCACAACTACGCACAACTGTTTGTTAATATTGTATCAAATTAATGTAATGTATTCATTAACTTTTCTTTAACCCTCCTGTACTCGCGCGTTGGTCTGTGAGACCGACGAAATATTATTTCGCATTTAGGTATTTTATATTCAAACAATGCACCGACTTTGAGCTTTTTGCTAGCTGCCTCATTTGTTGATAGCTTTACTTCAGTACGCTGAACAAGCTTGTGCAAGTACGGCGTGTGGGTGTATTTGGCGCCAATCGGTCCGTGAGACCGACGCGAGTATATACGTGCAACAAAAATGTGTATGAAATGTTTGTATTGATTACAGATTCATTGCCACTTTTATAGTCTAAAATCTTGACAGCTACATCTCGAGTCTCAACTAATAAGGTACTAAACTGTTTTTACTGAGTACAGATTTTAATAGACTGGACTACACTTGAACAAAAATTGATATTCTTGAAGGCGTTTTACGCGAAGTCTGATAGACAGTAAAAAATAAATTATTTGTCCATTAACTATGTTTATTTTCTAATTAAATTGTGTGGCTACCGGAAAAAATATACCTACGTAGCTTTTACTGCTAATAATAAAAAAATAGGGACCCGAAGTTACGGTCTGTGACACCGTGCGCGGGTATAGGTGTTACAAAATTTCACGTGAGTGTAGGAAGGTTAAAAAGTACCTAATCATTTTGTGCAAACATTAGGATAATGGCGTCAAACGAAGGGAGTTACGTCGCCCAGGAGTTTAGCAGAAGGTAGAAAAATAAAATAAAAATTATAACATTATAGCCTTACGGACTTACAACGCTGCATACAGCTCCGTTTTGGACCGACGAACCGGAGGAGGTTACTCAATTGACGCTTATTTTTTTTCTGTTTGTGTAACCAACCATATTTTTTTTCATAGTAGTCCGATTTCAATTTTTTTTATTGGTAAGAGTATATTGGTCCCATTTAAATTTTATTAAAATCGGCTGAGCCATTTTTGATAAGTAAATCAATATAATGTGAAAAATGCTACATCGATTCGTGCGAAATATTCGCAAATTCTGTACAAGGGTGAAGTCTGTCATCCTATTTTTTGCTAAAAATAATTATAGTAGAGTCTGGCTGGATATGCTGGGTCTCATTATTTCAAGCAAAACGTTAGCACTCCATTTCATAAGAATAGGTACGGTAAGGTACTTACAATGAGCCATAAATACTGAGTACTTATAATTTTAATTATAACCAATCGTATAATTATTTAATAAGTGCAGTTGTTGACGAGGAAAATAAACAAAGTCGTTAAGTCTGTTATGGGTGAGTACCATAAAGAAATAATAAGCTATAAGTACTGTACTGTACAAACAGTACTAGTACTTACACCAATAAGTACCTACTAGTAAGTAGTGAGTACTGCGACAATTTATCTAAGACGTTCGATACCACAATATCCTTTCCAACTCCCACTCAAAAAAGAAGGGTGTTAGCAAACCTTACGTCAAACTAATAATAAGTAATATCCAATGCGCGATGCCCAAGTACCTACCTATTTATTACAGAAATTCAGATGTTGAATATTGATACCGTCTTTTCAGAATATATGAATTTAAAAACTATTTATGCAGGGTTATTTCTAATCAATTAGCATCCTTTTAGGGGCTTATTCTGTGCATCAAAGCTAACAACTTTTGTTTTGCGACTTTTGTCAAAACAAAAAAAAATTGTGGTTCCATAGAAAAATATTGTTCACCCGCGAAAAATGTATGGAGCAGCTGATTTTTGTACACGTACAAAGAAGCTATGCCTTGGCTCATCAGTCGAACTATGGCGACGCAACACCAACGCACTATATGTATAAAAAAACCGCCCTACATTGTCTGTTCACGACGTTCCGTCTTGATTTTTTTAGGTCAAAACTGAGTCAGATTATCAATGATTATTAAATTAATTAAAATACAGGCTGCTTACGACCGGTCTTAAAATCTGTAGGAAACAACTAGCTACAGTAGCTACACAGAGCCAGCCATTCATCATCCATCAGCTATAGGACGTCCACTGCTGGTCATAGGCCTCCCCCGTGGATTTCCAATAAGGCTGGTTGGAAGCAGCCTGCATCCAGCGCGTTCCTGCTATCTTTATAATTTAGTCGGTGGATAGGACGTCCACCGCTGCGCTGCGCTTACTGGTCCGTCTCTATTCGAGAACTTTACGGCCCCATCGGCCGTTCTTCGAACTATGTGCTCTGCCCAATGCCACTGAAATGATATTATGACAAGCATATCAATCAGCGATGATTACTGATAATGTGTAGATATTTACAACACAACCCGGAAATCATAAAATAATTATGTCGTATCTTCATTATGCAACCATGTATTACAAGTACTTAGTAACGAGTTGATGCGTAGTAACACGCTAGAACCATTATTATGATTGACTCTGACCTTGACAGGCAAACTTGTTGAACGATGACTAGATATGTATGGATCAGTCCATGATCAGAGTCGCCGAAGTGTAGTATAATATATACAAAAAGTGCAAAAATAGTTACCAAGTTTTACTGATGTCATTTACAACCGTCGGATCAGTGATGCACAAAATAACATTGATATCTAACTAAATTTCGTAATATAGATAAGGTCATAATACAATGAACGTATAGAGAGAACAGAGGCGTTATCAGTGGACTGACAAGAATGAAGACAATCGATACGTATTGTACAGCATAAGGAACTATTTAAGACGCCGACAACAACTTTACCAAAGAAAGTATAAAGAAGGTGATAATAATAAGATAATAAGTTTGAGCTATTTAAAAAGTTAAAATATTATGACGAAATAATTACGCAACCGCAAATATCATTTAAGATGTACATTCAAAAATAGATTTAAAAGTATATAAGCAAATATAGATACTTACGAATAGTTCTTCGATCACTATCCCAACATCGAATGATATTCCAAAATAGATGAAAGGAATAGTCGCCCAACTTCAACTTCATAAAAGGAGCCACTATAGCTACGAGTAATTGCTATTTAACCTATTTATCGCACTAATTGTCGCAGTAGTGTTGCGTTACAAATTACATCATAATTTTCCTATTGTTCATACCATGGCAGAAACCAAGATACTCGCTCTGTTGAACAATATCGCAAAGGAACAAAAGCTCCAAAATCATAACGTAAAACTGACCCCGATCAGCAGTGGAGGAGCAAACTATACTTCGATTCTCTACGTGGCCACTATCACCTCCGACAACAGAGAAGACCTTAACGTATTCATCAAAGTTGCCGTCATGGGAGAGAAAATGAGAAGCAACACTGATTTCAAAATTTACGAAATAGAAAACTTCATTTACACCGAACTACAAGCAAAGTTTAGAAGCCTAGAAAATGAACACAGTGTTGCTGAAAAAGACCGACTAACAATGGCTAAGTATTATGGTGCTAGCGTCGTCCCCAGAGAAGAAATTATCGTGTTAGAGAATCTAGTAAGCAGAGGATTCTCGAGCCAAGATAGGATGAAGTCAGTGAACTGGGAGTATGCAGCTTCAGCGATGCGAGAGCTGGCCAAGCTACACGCACTATCAATGGCTGTAAAACATGAATATCCTGAAGAATTTACTAAACTTTTTAAGTATTTCGAGTACAAATCATTGGAATTTGATGGCATTGAGGTGTTTTTTGACAGCGGTAAGAATGCTGCTCTAAAGACAGTGCGGACAAAAAACTCCGAAAAATTGAAGAAATTTCTTGATAACCTGGACTTTCCTAAGTTATGGAACTACAGTACGTCTAATCACGACGTTTTAATTCACGGAGATTATCGTCCTAGTAACCTGATGCACCGCATACGAGCAGTAAGTATCGCAACTTTTATTAGATCTTAAATTAATCTCTAAAATCCTTTGGCAGTCTGACGCTTTGCAGGCATTTAGAAAATAGGTTTGTTAACTAAAAATATTATTTCGTCAAATAGGTTATCGAAAATATTACACGCGTATTTTTTCTATTGTCAATTTAACAAAAATTGATGAAGATTTAAAGTACAGCACGTTAAAGTTCCACGTGACGTCACTAGTCTACTACAAATCTACCGCACTAGTGACGTCACGAGCTCACATTCTCAAACTTTGATAAGGTTTATCATTTCATTTATTGTTTGATTGACAAAAGAAAAAATACCTGTCCGATATTTTTTTAATAATTAATCCAACTAACTCACTAATTATAATAATGATTTTTATACCCAGTAAACATGTCTATTGTATAATGACTCGATCTAAAATAATTCACGACAACATATTAAAATTTTTATTAAGTTTTGCACTGTAACAAATCAACACGTTGAGATCAAAATTGAAATAAACAGCTCAAGAAGCAGAAATGAGAACTTAATGAGAAAGCTTTTAAAAGGTCATAATTACCTACATATATTCATAGCTTAATTCTAAATCGTTTTATTCCCTGCATCTTTAATAGTCCTGTTTTCTGGAGTAGTAAGCCTAGTTTTGGAGTTTAACTTGTCACAAGTTACGCTACTAGGGCATAGTTTGATTGTTTGTGTTCAAAAAAATCTCCAGTATCGATGTATTTATCGTGATAATGCATATCACAAAAACGGAAAGATAATACCTTGATATAAAAGTCAAGTCATCCAATACTATATAATATAATAACAGCCCAGACAGACCGACAGACGTATTCATTGCCAGTTTTAGGCGGTGTTCTTAGTTTTAAAAATATTTTAGTGGTGATTTTGCAAAAAAACGTGATGGCTGAAACTGAAGGCAAGATTATCGCTTTATTAATGAAAATAGCACAAGAACGAAACCTTGAAGACTCCAAGATTAAACTGACCCCTATAAGCAGTGAAGGCGCGAACTATACTTCTGTCCTTTACGTGGCTACGATCGATTCTAAGAACAGTGATGATCACAACGTTTTCATCAAAGTCGCAGCCATGGGGGACGAAATAAGAAACCTAGAAGCAATGAAAATATACGAGGTAGAAAATTTTATTTATACCGAGCTGCAAGCAAGTTTCAGAAAATTAGAAGACATATATGGTATAGCTGAGAATGACCGCTTTAAAATGCCCAAGTATTACGGCGCCACCACTGTTTTCAAAGAAGAGATGATCGTGTTAGAGAATCTTGTTAGCAGAGGGTTCACATGTCATGATAGAATGAAGACAGTAGACTGGGAGTACGCGGTATCAGCGGCACAAGAGATAGCCAAGCTTCACGCACTATCTATGGCTCTGTACCAAGAAAATGCTAAAGAATTTTCCAAGCTTCTACAGTATTTCCATATAGAAATGAGTGAATCTCAAAGTAAGGGAATGGAGACGGTATTTGATTCTAGTAAAAAGAGTTCACTGAGCGTAGTTCGACCAGAAAATCATGAAAGATTGGAGAAATTTCTAAATGATATGGACTTTCTCACCTTCTGGGGTGGTTTCAAGGCTTCAAGACGCGAAGTTTTAATCCATGGAGACTTTCGTCCGAGCAATTTGATGCATCGGACACTTAACGTAAGTTTCAAAGATGCAACAATGTAGGTTTTCACAGAACGTGGTTATAATCTCAATGTTTTTATGTAGGTTTTTTTTCTTTATTAACTACACTAAATACAAGACTTACATAATCTAAAACTAAAAACTACTACTACATAGAAAGCAATTAGATTATCCACAAACCCTTGAAGGTCTAAGGATAATCCAAATGTTCAAGCCCGCTGCACATTTATGTAGGTATTGTTCAATGACTTCAAAAATTGCCGTAATTTTGATATTACAAGTAGTCATTGACATGAGTAAATAATGAAATTATTGTGCAAACGTATCGGTTGCACGATCATTTTTATGTTTTTATCGTATATGTACCTAGTTGTTTCTTTCGTTTATGCAATTTAAGACTTATCAGTAGCCGTATCAGATGTTATTCCAAAAAACAGATAATGATCCCCTCCCCTTCCCCTCACCCCATCACATAAAATAGTATTCATTCATAATTATTTAGGTAACACTCAGCAAATTTCAGAGCGCGTAGGTACTAATCTAATTTGTATTTTTTTTATAATCATGGTCAAACGCAACAAAAATTCTAGCCTAAGCCTGCGCAACACAAGTCACTTAGTACACCAGCCTGGCTAAGTAAAATCCTTTGGAATATTATCAAATAGGGCTTCAAAAATACAACATTAAACTATTCCCAATTAGCAGTATAGACGCTCTTCTAATATCTACGTGGCTATCATTACATCCGAAAACAAGGATGACGTTTAAGTATTCATCAAAGTTTCCGCTGTTGTTGTTGTTAGCCTATCGAGTTCCAATGCTGGGCAAAGGCCTTCTCTCGATCTTTCCAGATTTGGCGGTTTCGTGCTATACATCCTCAATGCGGGAAACCGTCTGAAAATGGCTCCGACTTTATCGTTGAGGACGAAATTTTTGTCCTCGGGCCAGATTTTTTAACTTTGCACAGTTTGGTCATTAATCATTTCAGGAACTTGTATGAAGGAATCGCAACTTCCATTATGTTGAGTACATATTTTCACAGAGCTATTAGAATTAAAATTTTATTGACCTTATAACTACGTGTGTTACATTAGGTACGTCAAAGAAGGATGCGCGAGCCCATACATACCAGGACCTGTTATATACGAACAGACTAATTTTTCCTCACTTATTTTCTAAGAAAGATATGTTCACCAATGTGATTTATGACGCTTCTAAAACTGTTCAAATATGTACAATTTGGCTAAAATTGAATATAAAATAAGAAAAAACGAAAACAATTTTCAAGCTATAAGTACCTATTTATAGACATGTATACACACTAAAGATTATGGATTGCCAGGTTTGTTATGTTCAGAGTGCTAAAATGGTGCTCGATTTTAAAAACTTGATGTCATGTATTTTTAGTCAATAATGTCTCAATGATATTTATATTGATTTTTAAAACAGTGCATGTCATCTTGTCTGTAATATCAGATTACTTTTTGGAGTTCATCGATTTATAAGACGTTGTCACGTCAAAAAAATCAATGTCTAGGACTGATATAAAAAGAAAATGAAAAATGGAATGATAAAAAAAATTCGGTATTCATCCATTTCATTAGCAAAAGTACAAGAACCGCAACTATAAGTTAAGAATATAAGTAAAGCAGCTATTCGAACCTCAGCTGCAGCCTGCGGATGCAGGTTGCGAATGGAGGTAACACACACATGAGCCGCTGCTTGTATCCGCAGTCGGAAATGATTCCGATGCTGGTTGCCTACGTCGTACATCGCAGGTACGTTGGACTTGTTTAAACAGGCTAACAACACTTGCGGCCGAGGCTCGGTAGCACATGCTGCCGCAGCCGTGTTCGGAATCTTTTTGTAGAAATTCATACAACTACGTAGATAACCAGAGCCCTTAGTCCAGGTTCTGTGTTGTTTACTTAAACTTTTGCGTTCGCGTGTGGCTCCATACATTTTGGTTAGTTCTTCATCGTTTCGGCCAGGGGCGCTATACAAAAATGTATAGGGCAATATCGACCAGATGTAATTTCAATTTATGTGTAAACCTGGACTAACGCCTCAGTTGTGTAGCCACAGCCGGCCTATTGCAGCTGCTGCAAGTGTAGTAAAGCAAGTGAAAGATTCGAATAGCACCCTTAAGGATTATTACGAGTCATATTAAAATTGCCACGAATTTCTTGGATAACTTCAACTACTGCTTTTTGTTTTTAGTAGTAAAATAATAAGAATATTCTTTCTTTTTGATAATCTTTTAGTATACAAAAATGTATAATAACACCTCAGTTTGTAAACATTATGGGCTAAAACGAGTTAACGCAGGATTATGTGCCAATAGTTAAAAAAGAAAATAATTGTTACATCAACACGTCAACATTTCCAAAATTGCTAAGTCTGGATACCAACGACGAGTCTGGCAACACTAAATACGTCATCTGATTGACTGAATTTGACATTTCCTTTTTTTTTGACAGCAACAGTAATAAAAGATTGATTTTTTTTTCAAATAATTCGCCCATTTTTGGACACTAAAGCCTTAAAGACCATACCGCAACTTCTTATGTATGTAATCCGTAATGTAAAAACAATAAAAAAATCATTGTAATTTTTCTGGTGGGTTAATTTTAATTTTAATTAGTGATATGAAAACAGCAAAAAATCCCTATATTTTTGAAGCACATATCATTTTTAGAAAATATGTTTGGTATTTTACTAACAAAAAAAAATAAAAAATATTGACAGGTTAATTCCGTGCATCCTTCTTTACAATCAAAAGAAAATCATAGTTTTATAAAAATATAAATAAGTAAATATTTTGGGTCATCTTACACATGGTCTCTGACCCCAAACTAAGCAAAGCTTGTGATATGGCTGCCAGAGGCTGATATACTACATATATTTTTAAATACATAAGTACTTACATAGATAGTAACTAAATAACACCCAGACAGAGCAAACACTTATGTTCATCACATAAATATTTGCCCTGGGTGGGGATCGAGCCCACGCCTCTTTGATCTAGAAGTTAGGGTCACTAACCACTGAGCCACCGAGGTAGTCAGTAATATAAAATATAATGAAAATATCATCCAAAACTGATAATATAAACTAATAATGTCAAGGTCAAACGTATAAAATTTACAAAAAAAATATATAAAAGTTTAACGTATGACAAGAAAATTAATGTCAGTGTCAAAAAACCGTGCGAGTCAAGGTTGCACATCGAAGGTTCCGTACAAACACGTTGTTAAAATAATTAAAAAGCTGTTTTAGCATGTGCTAATGAAGTTCTTTTATATGATACCTTACATAATACGATTTACTCACTTTGAATTTTGAACCCATATTTTGTGAGTTTTGAGGCCCTATTTTTTGTAACTTAAATAAAAATTTACAGTTTTCAGATTTATTCCTATATGTGTACTCTAAGATAATGCTATTCGCCAAATTTCATAGTTCTATGTCAACGGGAACTACCCTATAGGTTTTGATTTTTGTGAGTGCGAAATATGCGTTTTTTTACGACATAAACGGCTCTAACTTTTTTAAACGATAACTTTTAAAGTTAACGTTTTTCTTTTATACAACTGCAAGAGTTCATCGATATACGTAAGGTGAAGGTGGCAAAGTGCGCCTAGCGGATAAATGCGCCTACCACAAATATCTTGAAAACTACCGATTGGATACTAGTAGGGACACTTTACATCGATGATACAAACTAAAACATAGTTCTTGGTGATAGTCACAGATGGCTCTAGTCATGTGAGTTTGAGACACGTGCCATTTTATTTTCACTGTCATTGCAAGTGGTAAGGAGAGATGACAGTGGAGTAATCGTCGTCATAAATCTCAAGAAATTGAGTTTTTATCGACATACGAGTGAGGTAAGTGCACAATTTAAATATTGTGCTTTGAGATTTTGACTTTATATCACGAATATCTAGTAAAATTTATATATTTTTTGCAAATTTAATATTCTGATCTCAAATTTTTATAGTTGGGGAAGTGCGCCATACTGACTTTTTATATGGCGCACTTCGCCGCAATCCAGAGGTTTGTAACCTTTTTAAACGTGTCTTTTTATAATCTTTTATTTAACTTGCAATGTATGTTTGCTTGTTTGTATGGTCGGGTTATTATTATATTATTATTAATTCTTGATCCAATAAGAAGTGTGTGCTATTGTTGGAATTACTTCGAATCCTAATGTCATATGTATATATGTATATTTATCGTGTTTTATGAGGCTACCCTACATACATGCACACAACACACAATCACATTCAGTAAAAGTCACAATAATTAATTATAATTTACCTGTTTATGATTTTTGTTTAAGATGGGGATCTATGTAAAAAAACTGAAGGTCCTTAATGGTCCAGAGAGGCTTTGAATGAAGCAGTGGAAGCTGTTCGATTAGGTAGGATGTCTGGGTATGCAGCCGCATCAACCTTTGCTATCCCAAGAAAGACTATTATGGACCACGTCACAGGTCGAAGGGGCCAAAAGTCATCAAGTCTAGGCAGACCACCAGTATTTAAATATGAGACAGAACTTTTTGCATGTAATGGACCGCAAACCGCAGGCTGTAGAGGTTGCTCGTAAGAAAGCCGCAGACCCATTTGTCATCCAAGAATTTTATGACATGCTAGAAAGAGTGATTGACGAGTTAGAGCTTCATGACAAGCCTAAAAGAATTTACAATTTGGATGAAACCAGTTACTGCAGTGATCCACAAAAAAAAAGTCATACGTCTTAGGGGTGATGGAAATCAACTCGGACTACATCATCCTCCGGAAAGTCAAATACAACAGTTTTGATGGCGAGCAACTGGCTGCTGGGGAAAAAGGAACTCCATTTATGATTTATAAAGGAAAGCACGTATGGAGTAATTGGACCTCTGATTTAGCGTACCCTGGAACGTTGTATACAGCCACATCTAATGTCTGGATCGAATCGCAAGCCTTTTTGGAATATTTTTTATTTATTCCGATGATTGGCGATATGATTCAGCCAACACTTCTCATCTATGATGGTCACAGTACACATGTATAAATGGCTGTAATCGAAAAAGCCTTATAACAACCATTAAGTAGTTCCATTCCATGATATTTATTCGTAAATAAAATAAAAAATATACTTGATACTCGATTATCAATATTTAGAAAAAAGGTTTACAGCCACTGATTTAAGATTGTATGGCGCACTTAGCCGAAATTTGGTTTGACATACATAGATTCTTCTAGAATGTGGCTATGAAGAAAAATTAAATGTTAAGCCTTTCGTTGCTTGTTTTCTTATAATAATATGAGGCAGTTTTTATCCCTACGCTTCATTATTGCGTTTTACTAATACCAGGCGCACTTACCCGATTTGGCGACAAAGTGCGCCTGGTAAATCATTATTTTAAGGTTCAGATTGCAATGACACGACATTAGTTGTAGTCGCAAAACATCATAGATCCATAAGATACCACGACAAGTGTCATTCGTAAACTAAAACACAAGTTATATTGCACCAAAGTCAACTATGCAAAAAATATGGCGCACTTTGCCCCGCTCACCTTATATAGTTTAAATTTCAACTCGATATCTTTACGCGTTCCCGAGATAATGAGTCTTGACATACACATAGACGGACAGATGGACTACAAAGTGATCCTAATAATATTATTAATAATAAAAACGATCAGCCAGTTTAAATGAAAACAAATTGCATGGAATATAATAAAAATGAAAATATCCAGTACATAATAATCAAGTTATTAAAGCCAAATTTACCATCAATTATCTTTAATACTTTATTCTACTTAATATCAGAGTTCATTTCACACAAGAATGAATATTCGCTTAGATGCATGCTCATAAATTCATTGATGGAATAAAAAGGATTGATCTCGAAAAATTGCAACAGTCACAGAGCTAATACGACCAGAGAGATAGTTGTTGCTTGAGGAAATTTTCAACCACAAACATGCATGGAAAATCTTCCAAGCTGCTATCAAAACTGTCAAATAAGTATTAGGATTTGAAGTTCCTAGCCGAAAAATCTGACATCAACCACCGAATCGAGATATTTTTCATGTCTCTTTCTAACTCGTACCATCCTATCCTATTTTATTTTAATATTATAAACGTGAAAGTTTGTGAGGATGGATGGATGGATGGATGGATGGATGTATGGATGTTTGTTACTCTTTCACGCAAAAACTACTGAACCGATTGAGATGAAACTTTGCAATAATATAGCTTATATATCAGAATAACACATAGGCTATAAATTATAATGATATATTGCGTGTGCGGGCGAAGCCGCGGGTAAAAGCTAGTATTAAATAAATGAATCTCTTTCAAATTTCTTGATCGACCACATTATTTTTCTGGTAACTTGTGACAACAGAATTTCTGTACATCTTACTTCTTACTATCTTACTAATATTATAAACGCGAAAGTTTGTGAGGATGGATGGATGGATGGATGGATGTTTGTTACTCTTTCACGCAAAAACTACTGAACGGATCGAGATGAAACTTTGCAATAATATAGCTATATATCAGAATAACACATAGGCTATGATATTTTGATATTTGACGCAATGATATTGCGTTAAATATCAAAATATCATGCAGGCGAAGCCGCGGGTAAAAACTAGTCTATCATATTCAAGTAAATATTTTCTTTGGTCAAAGTTCCGTATACGTTTCCAGATGTTCGAACTTCAAAAATAATTAAACCTGGAAAACTTAATAAAAGAGATGACAGAATAAAACCAGTGAGTCCGGTATTTTTGGACTGAATTTATTTTGTCAGGAGTTGATTTAGTGATTATTTTAGTGATATACCTAGTTTAACAGGTTGCCTGTCCAATGAATCATATATGATTCATGGGATAATTTTTGTACCAACTTTTAAACGTCCATGAATCATATATGATCAAACTCAGAGGCATTTTTGCCGTCGATTTTAAAATGGACATAGGCGAACAAATACGATTTTTAGTATTGGGACGTGTGGAGTACATTTATCTACTTCAAGAATATTTAAAAAAACTGCAGTAATTTTATGTCTAGAACTTTTTTGTGCAGTAAATAATGAAAGTATGTAAGTTCTTTTACTTAGTACTTTTTCACCTTGTTTTTGGTAATAAAACGATATTTTATGAATTAATTGCTTTATTTGAGAAATAATGACACAATTGTTGAACGAAAACAAAAAATTACTTCTTATTATGAATTTCGTTATAGCACTCCAAGCAATAGCTCTTGCCACATCCTAGGCATTCTGCTATGCTAAAAAAAGCAGAAGTGAAGAAACAGGTGAACCTGTTTGGCTTTTAGAGGGTTACCTTCTGCTTTTTTTAGCATAGCAGATACAACAGCGTCGCCGTATCAATTTTTCATTTTTTCGTGGAATTTCAGTAAGGTTGGCAAGGGTAGCACGGTTAATGCTGATGATGTTGTTCATTACGACTTCGCCTGGCCAGTGTCGAATCATTGCTTCTTGAATTTCTAAAATTGAAATTGAAGACCCTGTGACTTCGTTATAAATCACTCTTGTATTTACAATTGTAGTTTGGAACGATAGGTCATACGCGATCTTTTTGTACCAGGTTAGACTTTTTCTAAGGGGCGAATAATAACTGCTCAGTTGGCGACATCTATACCTTATTTTGCATTATTATAGTCTATAACATAAATAGGCTTGAAGCTCTCTCCTCTCCAAGATGTAACATTCGTAATTTCGTCGTCATGGCACGTGGAAATCATTAGAACGTCTCTTTTGTCATGCCACTTTAGAACAGTCAGATTTGTCTAGCAACTACTTCACCACGTCTTAGTTTTTTCTTTAGGTAGATTTATCTTATTCTTACGCAAAGTTCCCAGTAAATCAGTATGCCTATCTTTCAAATATTTGGCCAAAGCTAATCCAGTATAATAATTATCTACAATAATCATTCTTCCTGCATTTAGAAGTGGCAAACATAGTTTTACAACTACTGACCCTGGTTTATCCAATCCTTCTATTGTCGAACCAGAATCAGCATATATACTGTATGACCAAGTGTACCTATCTGTTGGTTGCACACATTTTATATTTTTTATCCCATATTTGTGAGTTTTAGATGGGTTATAAGTCTTGATATTCAACCTCCCTTGATGATTTATCTGGGATTCATCGACGACTAGAGTATCAGACGGTATATATAGGTACAAAACGTTATCATTATCAGGTTGTACGTCCTCGAAATGCCAGCACTTCAGTATATTAGTGAATTTGTTGTAGGATATAGATAACAACAACAAAATAATAAGAAAATATTTTTGAATCTAAGACAACAATAGTAATTAGACTTCAAATGCAATCAAGATGAAACAAATTGTGACGATCAAAACCTAAAAACGGTAATAAAATGAAGTTTTTTTTTTATTTGTTATGTTAATGACTAATGACATCGAATCTACCTATATATTTATTATGCCAATATCAAGTAAAAATGAAATAAATCATATACGATTCATGGGACGTATGGTGACAAAATTTGATATGATACGTACATGAATCATGTGCGATTCATATTTGTTTTTAAAAATTACGAGAAAAATAAAAGACAAATATAAATTTTATTTACACAATCGCCTTTCAAAATAAAAACAATAATGAATAATAAAAAAAAAACCATAGGACGTAGGGACTTCCATAAACTAGGTTATATGGGGACAGGCAACCTGTAACTTATGGTCTTTGTTTATTAGCTTACTTTGTTTGTTTATTCTATGTATTTATTTACAGGACGGTAGTGTGGAGGTGATCCCGGTGGACTACCAGACGCTGCGCGGCGGCTGCCCTGTGGTAGACCTGCTGTACTTCATCTTCACGGGCACCGACAAGCAGTTCCGAGACCAGTACTATGAGAAGCTGGTTGACCACTACTACTCCGAGCTCCGCGCGGCGCTCACCAGGCTCGGCCTCAACCCTGATGAGAAGTACTCCAGGGAAGACTTCGATGCTGAGCTTAAAGAGGTACGAATCGTACGATATACATAAATGAGGTTAAGTTTTTTAAACGAGTCGAGCTTATTGGATTTCCTTATTTTTGATAGACCCAGCTTGGATTGCACAGATAAATAATTGAATAAAAATGAAGTGAAGAAAGTTGCAAGCTAGTTATTCAAACGTAGCTATTGTTTTTCATTAAATTGCTCGTACTATCAAGTGCGTGATTTATGGTATGTAGATCCCATGAAAACCGCACCGTACAATTTAAGCCGTTAAGTTCTTTATGTATCTACTACTGAACACAGTCTACCCTCGAAGGGGGCTTGTCCATCGCTCCAGTTAACCATCAGTTAAGTTACTGATTATTTGACTCACTTATACGAGTTAGAGACTTAGATGTTATCACAAATGTTCGAAACATTTTTTTGACGTGATAACGTCTTATAATCGATGAAAGCCGGCTGCACGCACGAAAAAGTGTCACGTTCCGACTGAGCTGAACGTGCAATAGAGAGGCAAGATCGACCTAAGCGTTAGGCTTGCTTTAGTTGTTGATTCAACATTGTTTTCTTATGGCGTTATCTCTTAAAATTGTCGTCCGTAAGCCAACTTCATAGACAACCAGTTTTTTCATGCTGCAAATGCTATTGTTTCCAGAAACTTCCATTCGGCTTGGGTATAGCAGTATTCACGCTGCCCATCGTGACGGTGGAAGCGGAGAACGCTCCGACGGTGGACGAGAACATGGACCTCTCGTCCTTCTCCATCCAGAAGACCGGCAGCCTGTTCCCTGAACGGCTCAACGGGGTCGTGGACGACTTCGTACGATGGGGCGTGTTGTAGATAGTTTATTCATACCACACCCACTCGGAAAGTGTCTTATTACTCGTTCATAAATGAATACAAAAATGGGTTACAAAGTTCGTAATTTCTCCCTTAAAAATGTGCGGCGGGGAAAGTTATATTGAAACTTATTACTGCCCTCCGAAGCAGGGCAGCAATGTTGTATGAAAATCCATTACTTCCCGGCTAGCTTTCTTTTGCTTTTTAGCACCAAACATAAAAAAATACAAACGTCAAACCTCAAAAAGGTATTGTATGAAATAATTAGAAAAAGAAGCGGGAAACATACAAACCTCAAATCTCAAAAAGGTTTTATATCAAATTAATTAGAGAAAAGAGGCGGATATTTTTTTTTTCTATTTTTAATGAAATGAGGATGCCAACCTTATTCTGCAATGCGAAAAAAAAGCGCGGCAATTTATTTCGTTACGTTAAATTTTGTTTTAATATTCTAAATATTTTTCCAAAATGTCATCTGATAGTGAAAGTGACGATTTTGTCATGATGACGCCACCAGAAATAAAAATACAGCCCAAGAAGTCATAAATAACTTATTTCCTAAACTTTAATTAAAGAAATATTGTATTTTATTTTCCTCGTAGGTGTAGTGGTTCTCGAGGTTCCTTTAAACATACGCTCGAACAGAAATACATCCTTTTTTCCCCTTGGTGTATAATGTACTATTAAACCCCTGAATACACGTCGCGTCATGTAAAAAAGAACTCTCCTGATACGCAGCTTTAATTTCTTCTTCTTTTCAGCCATTAGACGTCCACTGCTGGACATAGGCCTTCCTTAAAGATCTCCAATAAGACCGGTTGGTAGCGGCTTGTATCCAGCGCAATCCTGCGGTCTTGATGAGGTTAGATTTAACTGCAGCAAGTTAAAGCTGGTACAATTTGTATACCTACCTAGTATTTGTTTAGCGTCATCTGCTGGCGTTATTAACCGACGAAAAACGGAGGTTATCAAGTCGACACGTACTTTTTTATGTGCACCTAACCACGCATACTTTTCTCTTTTACATTAAATTTCATTAGTATCGGGTGAACTATTTTTGATAAACAATAGTGTGAAAATTACTAAGTACATCGATTAGTGCTGCAAATTCAACCGTGTACAGAATTCAAATGAATTCTGTACACGGTTGAAGACCTATGGCATTTTTTGCGAAAAACAATTATTTTATTTACTATTCCATGCCAATTGTTGTTTATTTTACACGACCGAGTAAGTCTCATTTTGGATGTGTCTAGAAGACACATATACATATACATATACAGGATACAGATGTGATTTGTTAACTTGGGCATTCATATCTACATAGGTAGGTAGAATACTAATGTACCTATTAAGCCGGAAACATACTATCGGACGCGGCTTACGGACGCGACTGACAGCCGCGACTTAGCAATGTGCACAGTCTTTAAACATCCGGTGTGCCCATAGGGGCGCCCTAGCACGAAAATAACGTATCATAGCTACGTCATAGCATATCTCGGAAACATGGCGTCGATTTTGCCCCGCCCCCTTGAAGCGTTGCGCTAAATCAATACTTCGAAAATCAATTCGAAACTCGAATCGATAAAAATATCGATTTTTCCGAGAAATACCTGACTGCCCACAGAAAAGAGACCTTCTCTCTTCTGTGTGACTGCCGATGTACTAAACTTATAAAGCGTAGTTTTTAAGCTATACTAGGCCCAATTATGAAGGCGCTATCGTAAATTAAATAGCAAACTTAAAAAGTGTTCTCTCTATCGAATGCCTAAAGTGAAAAAGAAACAGAAATATGCTAATTAGCTATTATAATTACGATGGCGCCTTCATGATTGACCAGGGCCGTTTTATCTCCGGACTAGTAACGCTCTACCATTCGCACTCACTACATTCTGTCAGCTTTACGTGAGGCGCGGGGGAGGAGGTGTTCACTGAAATTTCGACCTTAAACATATCAGGGTAAAGTCGAAACGTTAACGGGTGACGGGTTTATGGAGCGGAGCGAGCGAGAACAATGCACCCAGATGCTGATAATCCATTTTCGCCTTAATTGCTTGAACGCTTAAGTCTAAAATTGTGTAATAAAATGTCCGGTGTCTCTTTTACGTGTAGGCACAATTTTTCTTATACCGTGGCAGAGGGGTACGCGTACTGAATTCTTCTCCAGTAGCTAAATTCTCTAAGTGATTGACACGACACCTTTTAAATTTACTGTCATAAATATGTATAACTTTCCTCATTACTTCGCACTTTCTAAACCACTCAAAAAGTCGTAGAACAAAAGTTGTTAGTTTTGATATGTATACAGAACAAACCCCTAAAACAATGCTAATTGATTAGAAATAACCCTGTTTAAAAGACATCATTCATTTTGGGCTATATCTGAAAGAGTGCCGGCCAAAACAATTATTTAGGAAATAATATTCGTAGATACATAATATTATCCTGTACATTTTACCCCACATGACCAACCCTCTAGAATCACTGCAAGAATTTATAGGTTTACGTACATAGTTTAAATTTCAACTCGATATCTTTACGCGTTCCCGAGATAAAGAGTCTTGACATACACACAGACGGACAACAAAGTGATCCTATAAGGGTTCCGTTTTTTCCTTTTGAGGTACGGAACTTTGTGCCATAATTTTTCGTAAATCGAGCACCCCACGCTTTATTTACAATATTATTAACATTTTTCGTTCATTATTATTTTCTGCCTATATTGGAAATTATTTTACACTTTTTAGTTTGATATGCTATGAAAGAGTGTATTTTAGTTTTTTTTTACCATATTTATTTTTCAATTATAGATATTTTTCTATTTTTTTAGTAAATGTATTGTCATCCATCTTTGATAGGTGTGGACATTTAAAGAAAATGTTATCACTCAAAGTAGGTCAAAATCGAGCTCAAAGGGGTTGGTTACAAGCAAGCAAACATACAGGTTAAACTAATAAAACCATGTTAATAAAATAAATAAATGACAAGCCAACACATATTAACTACAGTAAAAAGCGTCTAATACTACTGAATATGCAATGAACGGTTCTAATAACTTATTAGAAATAAGCAGGTAAATTGGTGAATATTTTTGTTAATATATGAAAATAATTAATTTCAAAATTCGATAACTACGCAGGGAGTGATCATAGAGGGTTGGTCCCATGGTATAACATGTTTAGAATTATATGCATTAATACTATTTGGTCGGAATTATCAGGATTAGCCCAATATGAATGTTGTCTTTTACAAACCTAATAGTTAACCAAGATTCTACTTAAAAACATAGGTAGTCATTAATTGGTAGTCGGGTTAAAAGGAAGTTTGGCAAAAACGAGTACTGTACAACCATAGATTTATTATGACTTCTACCGATGATGCACCGAGAGAAGTATCGAATAACATATTGCAATGCAATAAAATCGTAACTTTGTCCATCACTATTTAAAGTAATGTAAACATTCAATATATTTGCTTTTCTCAAAATTATCGTTTTATGCTGTGTTGTGAATTAAAATAGATAGTTTTAAACGTCATTTATAGTTCCTGCACTGAACACTTATTCATATTTCAAAAACATAGACTTGAAAATACAAAAACTACGACTAACCTAAAAATTATAAACATTCGCTTTTGTTCTTAGAACACGATTCGCAGCCCCAAACACAGCAGGTAACCATGGTTGTTTTTTATTGTTTGTGCCCTTATAATGTTATAAATTCTATTTATTTACACGTTTAATACAATATTTGTAGAAATCACAAGCAGCTTTGCTATAGCCAAAACACAAATATGAAGATAATTTCTTATTGGTTGGATGGTCTCAGAATAATGACGGCTACAACTGTCAAAAGCCTTTTGGGGTATAGTAGATGGCGGGAGGCGAAGAATTTGATTACATATTTTTAATGCCATAATGTTAAGATATAGGGAAGCAAACAATAAAATTAAAGCAATGAGGTGATGTAATGAGAGTTGGAGGGCAAAAATCAGAATATAATCCACGCCCTTCGTTCCTACAGGACCTCAAATTAGCAGACCACTATAAGGTCTGAATCTTTGCGGGAGGACATAAGAATTTACTTCGTATCTATTCCCTCTATAATCTAAGGGTGTGCCAGATCGCTCTCGGACGTCCGAACGTCAGAAGGTGACGTCCGCGACTTATGTCTGATAGTGTGCACGGCTCAATGTACTTTCATAGTCTAGGTTGCGGCTGTCAGTCGCGTCCGTAAGCCGCGTCCTATAGTATGTTTCGAGCTTTACTAACAATATCAGCCGCCCTAACTGGATTTACTTGTTTGATGATAAACCTTCAAAAAAAATATTTACCTGAGGAGCCAGCGCGTACTAAGCTTAAGTCTGAAAGATAAGGAGAAACTAACCGAACACATTTAAAATGTCCCACAGACAGCTGCGGCCTGCGGCTGTAACCTATCGCTGCAGCTTAGCGTTCACTGACGCTGCGAACGTGATTAGTAGTTGACCAGGCCGCAACCGCGGGCCGCAGCTGTCTGCGGAAGGATGGAAACTACCCTTTTTGATGCTTCAGTAGGTATTTTCAAAGTTCAAATGTATTTGTTCATGAATGTAAAATTTTGAAATCATCATCAGATCAAATATTAACAAATGGCGTGAAAAAAAATAATATAACCTTAGATTAAATGATAGGTCGCGCAACTAATCATTAATCCAAGAACTTACACAAAAGAAATGAACAATAAAATTGTAAAATTTTAACCTCATCGAATAATTACAACACAATGTTGCCATATGAGAGTTATGGAAACCCACCACTCCTACCAGCTGAGTTGGTTGGTGGGTTTACACCAAGGACTTTGTATACTATCTGGACTGCGCACAGACGAAATTTGAGAACTATGTATGGTAGAATTATTACCTGTAAAGCCGCGACTGTCTTAACCATTTCTTAGTTTTTTTAACAATGTAGTTTGTTAAGATTTTAGTTAAAATTGCGAATAGATGCCAATAAACAGAGTTTGATATTTATTTTGTATGAATATACCTACGTCTTTATGATTAACGGTTATTTTTTATTTTTGACTAGAGTATCACCGTCGATTGCAAATGGCGTACTATGGTGTATACAAAGAAGTGTAGTAGGGTGACTATGCTGGACATATTTCTTAAACATGCTGGGTGTACAATTGGTGTATAATCGTGGTTGTCATTTTTAATTTTTTTGGGTTGTTATTTCAAAATTGACATCCATATTGGAATTAAAAACGGCAGACGTCACTTTTTTGAAAAAATCATGGGTGTAGTTTTCGAGGTTTTTTGGGGTGTAGATTTCAAAATTGGCATCCATTTTGGAATTAAAAACGACATACGTCACTTTTTGCTAAAAGTCGCGATGGGTGTCGCTTTTGAGGTTTTTGGGGGTGTAGATTTCAAAAATGGCATCCATTTTGAAATTAAAGATGGCGGACGTCACTATTTTGAAAAAGTCGTCATGGGTGTCGTTTACTAGGTTTTTGGGGGTGTAGATTTCAAAAATTGCATCCATTTTGAAATAAAAGATGGCGGACGTCACTATTTTGAAAAAGTCGTCATGGGTGTCGTTTAATAGGTTTTTGGGGGTGTAGATTTCAAAACTAGCGTCCATTTTGGAATTAAAGATGGTGGACGTCACTTTTTTGATAAATCGTGATGGGTGTAGTTTTCGAGGTTTTGAGGGGTGTAGATTTCAAAAATGACATCTATTTTGGAATTAGAGATAGCAGATGTTGTTTTTTTGAAAAAGTCGTCATAAATGTTATTTTTTGAGAATTCGGGGGTTTATATTTCAAAATTGGCATTCATTTTGGAATTGAAGATGACGAACATTACTTCAAAATGGATGCCAATTTTGAAATATACACCCCCAAAAATCTCGAAAACTACACCCATGACGACTTTTTCAAAAAAGTGAGACCGCTATTTTTTATTTCAAAATGGATGCCTTGTTTACTACGGAAGCCTTAAAATTCTGTTAACTACGGAAGTCTATTCGTGGACAAGTTTTCGTGATTAAGATTTTTCGTGATAAGGTCTATTTGTGACAAAGTTTTCCGTGAAAAAGTTTTTGTGAAAAAATTTTTCGTGGTTAAGTACTGACACGGGTTGCGTGATATGTGTCAAGATTACATCTATGAAATTTATACGTTGTTCAACACCGTAAATATGGATTCCAGACCATTACTGTCGTCACAAAAGTGAAGGAACTTATCGAGATCTACATTTCCGATGACAGCTGTCAAACTTAAAAGTGGTTTATCTCCGTCATTATCAATTCTAGACCATTGCTGTATTAACAATGGTGAAAGAACTCTTCAAGATCTACATTTCCGATAACAGCTGTCAAACTTGAAACTGAACTATCTCCGTATATATTAATTCTAGACCATTGTTTTTATGGGGATTGGTTTTATAGAGATCTTCAAGGAAGGCCTATGCCCAGCAGTAGGCGTCTTAGTGCTAAAGCGACGACGATGACGAAGGACGACGAGTTAGGGGTAAGATAACTGCGATTCCTGCGTGCAGTAACATTCCAAAGAAAAATTATATCCCAAGATGATCGAGATGTTTTGGTCATCCTACTTGGAAAAGAGACACAATCATCTGATGTGGTATCCTTGTCGGCACGTTTTTCTTTGCCAGTACTCAATCCTGTTTATATGATAAATCCATGGTTTACACCACTCAAATAAGCTAAAATGAGTTTAAATTAAGCAAATCTAACTAGATTTGAATATTTACGTCAGCAATATTATGTCAATTTAAATTAGCAATTTAAATGAAAATGTCGGATAGAGATAGTCATAAATAAGCAATTGTCAAATAATAAAAAAATTGAGAATCAATCTGGTTATTTCCATGATCGAAGGTTTATTATAGATACATATTATACTAAGCGCCACGCGAATAGGCGGATGAGAAGTTAGCCGCAGATGACACTTCGCCGTGATTCGCTAATTATTGCGCATGTGTGTAAAATTAAGACGCCGCGTGTCGTAGTGGCACAGTAGATACATAATATTAAGTGGTAGTGGTGAGCACGGGCGCGGGCGTAGGAAGCACACGGGAGGCATGAAGTTGGCGGGCGGGTGTGCTCCGGCGTTTCGTCTCTCTGGCTGCCGCGCATACCTATGTTTCGGCTTTTGCGCAGCGTTCTGCGCATAACTTCCCATTCGCCGCTAAGTGCGGCGCTCAGTATACACGCCTGTAAAAAAGAATTACTTGTACAAAGATAAATAAATAATAAATATAAAAGTGAGATGAATGATCTAATCCGGTTTGAATAATTGATGAATCCAATCGTGATTAAGAATATTTTTGGATTGGAGTTATTATTTTTGTATATTTTAGATTACGGGTATATTAATCTTTAATTGAATAAATCTGTGCTGAACAGTATTCAGTTAAATCATTATGGTTTTTATTTTATGGTATGTGAAGATTGTGAAGCGGCCAAGTATTCATTTTGACCGTTCGTTGGCGGAAGCATTATGCGCCCGAAGGCTTTATGGCGTCAATAGATTAAGTGGACTGTATTTGTTAATTCGCTAGGATCACTGATTACATATCACATGGCATGTCATGACAATTGAGCGATATCTAGGTAAAAAAAAATAGTAACCACGCACCTGCAGAGTTCTGGAACTTTCTCCGGATCCGGGGTCCTGGCTACGCAGCACAGAATAGCACACAAATGTCTACCTTTTATAAATTTGGTTCGCACAGTAGTTACACGTAGTCTATAGGTACCGACGTACTTGCGGGTGTTCAAATTAAGCCGGAAACATACTATTGGACGCGACTGACAGCCATGACTTAGCAATGTGCACAGTCTTAAAACATCCGGTGTGCCAGATCGCTCTCGGACGTCCGAACGCTCAAGGTCGTCCGAAGGTGACGTCCGCGACTCATGTCCGATAGTGTGCACGGCTCAGTGTACTTTCATAGTCTAGATACCTATCAGTCGCGGCTGTCAGTCGCGTCCGTCAGCTGCGTCCGATAGTATGTTTCCAGCTTTACCATTGAGGAAGGAATCAGAAGGAGATGGTGTAATGACATTTAGATACTTTGACATGTAATAGTTTAAAAACCGAAATAATAATCATATAGGCGTCTCTTTCAAATGTACGTAATAAGAATAGACCAACATTATACAGCACAGTTTCGCTATAGTGTCAATATTTTTCGTGACGTGTCGCGCGTGCCTGGTCCGCCATATTGAGTCGAAAAACAATAGCGATGTTCTTATTATATCAAAAAAACTATCGATATTTTGGTTAGTTTTTATTTGTGTTATTGATTAGCTGAAATTTTGAATTTTTATTTCATTTCACTTTTCATGTCAAATTTGACAACTGTCATTCCAGAATTAATACAAGTAAAATGGCATGACAGGTGTGAAAGTAACAGCTGTCAAACTAAGAAGTATTATTATCTTCGTAACTATCGAAACTAGACCATTACTGTCTTAATAGCAGTAATAACACTCAATGAGATCTATTAGATTGTTCTAATGACTGCTGTCAAAGCTTAAAAGTGAATTATCTCCGTAACTATCGAAGTTAGACTACTGCTGACTTCACAAAAGTGATAGAGCGCAATTAGATCTATATTTTAAATGACACCTGTCAAACTTAGAAGTGGATTATCTCCGTAACTGTTGACTATTGCTGTCTTCACAAAAGTGATAGAACTCAACGAGATCTAAATTTCGGATGACAGCTGTCAAACTAAAAAGTGGAATACCTTCGTAACTATTAAAGCTACACTATTGCTGTCTTCACAAAAGTGATAGAGCTCAACGAGACCTACATTTCGGATGACAGCTGTGAAACTTAAAAGTGGAATATCTCCATAACTATCAAAGCTAGACTATTGCTGTCTTGATACAAGTGATAGAGCTCAACGAGACCTACATTACGGATGACAGCTGTCAAACTTAAAAGTGGAATATCTCCGTAACTAATAAAGCTAGACTATTGCTGACGTGACACAAGTGATAGAACTCAACGAGACCTACATTTCAGATGACAGCTTTAAAGTGAAAAATCTGTGTAACTATTGACCCTAGACCATTGATGTGTTTACAAAAGTGACAGAGCTTAAAAAGATCTACATTTGATATGACAGCTCAAACTTAAAAGTTGATTATTTCCGTAATATTGATAGCTGTCATCTGAAAGATATCATATCTCTCTTTGAGCTTTATCACTTTTGTGAAGACAGCAATGGTCTAGCATCGACAGTGGCAGAGATAATCCACTTTTAAGTTTGACAGCTGTCATCCGAAATGTAGATCTCATATCAGTTTAGTGAAGAAAGCAATGGTCTATAATAGATAGTTATGGAGATATTCCACCTTTAAGCTTGACAGCTGTCATCCGATATGTAGTTCTTATTAAGTCCTATCACTTTAATTCTAAGTCATATCTCAGTAAAGCAGTGGAGACTTTTCTAGAGGTGTCTATGGTTTTGGTAACAACACAGAACGACATGATACGTCACATTATATCACTTGCTCACACTCATGCACGTAATTCAGCTCATAATCAATGAAATACCACAATTTTTCACTAATTATCACTGATAAAAACACAACTTTAACAAAATAATACAATGAGGCGACATGTCTTTTCCGCGTTCCCGCCAAAAAACTCGTCCTACCATTCTAGTGTGGATTCTTGAATATGACAGCTGCAACCTTGACATCTGTAATTTTTAGGGTTCTGTACCTCAAAAGGAAAAAACGGAACCCTTATAGGATCACTTTGTTGTCCGTCTGTCCGTCTGTGTGTCTGTCAAGACTCCTTATCTAGAGAACGCGTAAAGATATCGAGTTGAAATTTAAACTGTATACGTATATTAATGAACTCTTGCTGTTGTGTAAAAAAAAAACTTCTCAGTTGTCGTTTAAAAAAGTTAGAGTCGTTTATATCGTAAAAAACAGCATATTTCGACACTCACAAAAATCAAAACCTACCGGGTACTTCCCGTTGATTAGAACTATGAAATTTGTCGAAAAGCATTGTCTCAGAATACACATATAGGATTAAATCTGAAAACTGCACATTTTTATTTACATCACAAAAAATAGGGCTTCAAAATTCACAAAATATGGGCTTAAAATTCAAAGTGAGTAAATCGTATCATGTAAGGTATCATATAAAAGAACTTCATTAGCACATGCTAAAACAGGTTTTTAATTACTTTAACAATGTGTTTGTACGGTACCCTCGATGTGCGAGTCTGACTCGCACTTGTCCGGTTTTTTAAATAAAAGTTTGCCATTATGTTTGATTCGGCTAAAATTAATTTGTGTCGATAGTTTTATCGATAAGTACGGGGAAATCGATAAGTGTAGTGTGGTAGTAACAACACTAATCCGCCGTATTATGTGCGGTGGGTATGCAGATTTTTCTCGTCGTTAGGGCAACTCCATTCTGGATTCTGATTTTATGTGTAAAGCTCATTGAGGAAGGAATCTTCCTCAATGAGCTTTACACATAAAATTACATTACATTATAATCATTGTTGCAAAACCGGGTGACACGAAGACAGTCCGCGCAGGTTGCTATACGTAGACTGCGTGGCGGTATCTGGAATTGGTGGGGGTGAAAGAGACAAGGAATCGCTCAATTAGCCTATATTGCCATGTGACAGAAAGAGAAAGCTAATGAACTAGTTATTGTAGAAAAAATGCATTGGATGATACATTTAGGCGTCAACAGTAAAATCATAGGTAAAATTATGATTATATATGGGACAGAAACAATCACGGCCATTGAGGAAGGAATCAGAAGGAGATGGTGTAATGACATTTAGATACTTTGACATGTAATAGTTTAAAAACCGAAATAATAATCATATAGGCGTCTCTTTCAAATGTACGTAATAAGAATAGACCAACATTATACAGCACAGTTTCGCTATAGTGTCTATATTTTTCGTGACGTGTCGCGCGTGCCTGGTCCGCCATATTGAGTCGAAAAACAATAGCGATGTTCTTATTATATCAAAAAAAACTATCGATATTTTGGTTAGTTTTTATTTGTGTTATTGATTAGCTGAAATTTTGAATTTTTATTTCATTTCACTTTTCATGTCAAATTTGACAACTGTCATTCCAGAATTAATACAAGTAAAATGGCATGACAGGTGTGAAAGTAACAGCTGTCAAACTAAAAAGTATTATTATCTCCGTAACTATCGAAGCTAGACCATTACTGTCTTAATAGCAGTAATAACACTCAATGAGATCTATTAGATTGTTCTAATGACTGCTGTCAAAGCTTAAAAGTGAATTATCTCCGTAACTATCGAAGTTAGACTACTGCTGACTTCACAAAAGTGACAGAGTGCAATTAGATCTATATTTTAAATGACACCTGTCAAACTTAAAAGTGGATTATCTCCGTAACCATCGAAGTTCGACTATTGCTGTCTTCACAAAAGAGTGATAGAACTCAACGAGATCTAAATTTCGGATGACAGCTGTCAAGCTAAAAAGTGGAATACCTTCGTAACTACTAAAGCTAGACTATTGCTGTCTGCACAAAAGTGATAGAGCTCAACGAGACCTACATTTCGGATGACAGCTGTCAAACTTAAAAGTGGAATATCTCCGTAACTAATAAAGCTAGACTATTGCTGACGTGACACAAGTGATAGAACTCAACGAGACCTACATTTCAGATGACAGCTTTAAAGTGAAAAATCTGTGTAACTATTGACCCTAGACCATTGCTGTGTTTACAAAAGTGATAGAGCTTAAAAAGATCTACATTTGATGTGACAGCTCAAACTTAAAAGTTGATTATTTCCGTAATATTGATAGCTGTCATCTGAAAGATATCATATCTCTCTTTTTTTAGCTTTATCACTTTTGTGAAGACAGCAATGGTCTAGCATCGACAGTGACGGAGATAATCCACTTTTAAGTTTGACAACTGTCATCCGAAATGTAGATCTCATATCAGTTTAGTGAAGAAAGCAATGGTCTATAATAGATAGTTATGGAGATATTCCACTTTTAAGCTTGACAGCTGTCATCCGATATGTAGTTCTTATTAAGTCCTATCACTTTAATTCTAAGTCATACCGCAGTAAAGCAGTGGAGACTTTTCTAGTGGTGTCTATGGAGTTTTGGTAACAACACGGAACGGCATGATACGTCACATTATATCACTTGACCACACTCATGCACGTAATTCAGCTCATAATCAATGAAATACCACAATTTTTCACTAATTATCACTGATAAAAACACAACTTTAACAAAATAATACAATGAGGCGACATGTCTTTTCCGCGTTCCCGCCAAAAAACTCGTCCTACCATTCTAGTGTGGATTCTTGAATATGACAGCTGCAACCTTGACATCTGTAATTTTTAGGGTTCTGTACCTCAAAAGGAAAAAACGGAACCCTTATAGGATCACTTTGTTGTCCGTCTGTCCGTCTGTGTGTCTGTCAAGACTCCTTATCTAGAGAACGCGTAAAGATATCGAGTTGAAATTTAAACTGTACTCGTATACGTATATTCATGAACTCTTGCTGTTGTGTAAAAGAAAAACTTCTCAGTTGTCGTTTAAAAAAGTTAGAGTCGCCGCCGAGTACGATATAAATCAAAACCTACCGGGTACTTCCCGTTGACATAGAACTATGAAATTTGGCGAAAAGCATTGTCTCAGAATACACATATAGGATTAAATCTGAAAACTGCACATTTTTATTTACATCACAAAAAATAGGGCCTCAAAATTCACAAAATATGGGCTTAAAATTCAAAGTGAGTAAATCGTATCATGAAAGGTGTTATATAAAAGAACTTCATTAGCTCATGCTAAAACAGGTTTTTAATTACTTTAACAATGTGTTTGTACGAAACCCTCGATGTGCGAGTCTGACTCGCACTTGTCCGGTTTTTTAAATAAAAGTTTGCCATTATGTTTTAGATCGCTTCCAGCGATAAAGCCGCCTAGTGTTGCACTATCTTAAGAATTTCACTAATGTATTTATTGTTAATTTATTTTGTGTGTACAATAAAGAGTTATTTGTTTGTTTGTTTTGATTCGGCTAAAATTAATTTGTGTCGATAGTTTTATCGATAAGTACGGGGAAATCGATAAGTGTAGTGTGGTAGTAACAACACTAATCCGCCGTATTATGTGCGGTGGGTATGCAGGTTTTTCTCGTCGTTAGGGCAACTCCATTCTGATTCCTTCCTCAATGATCACGGCTAGTAGTCTTTTTAATATCCAAATAAGGAAATCAAAAAGTTACATTGACAGATATGTTGTAATTTAATAAAATAACTAAATCAGAAATTTTGTCTAAATATAATAAAATCACATTACAAATAAACTATTTGTATTACAAACATTCTAATTATGTTTCCATTATATTTTCTTAATTATCTTTTTGAGTTTTTTTTTACAATAGCTGTACGAGTATAAAAAATACTATCAAAAAACCTAAACCTAGAGGTAGTATTATTATATCTTCTTTGCCTAGAGTGCCGCCAGCAGCGGGGCAGGGTTCCAACTACCGGTGGTGGGGGCTACAGGAGGATCCAGGATGACTGCCTTCTGCATCTGACCCTTGACCCAACCGTCTAACGAGATCCTCTTAAGAAGGTGGTCGAGACGTTTACCGAAACGACTATCGGGACAGTGATTGCAAAAATGGTTCTCAGCAAATGGTTTTGCTCTGAACCTAAGCAAAACTTGCTACATCCACTTTAACCTCGCGAACAAACCGATGCAAGCCTTGGCAGTAACAGTGCGAGACATTGCCCTATAGCAAGTCTCGTGTGTGAAGCTACTCGGCTTTCATGTGGATCGCGCCAAGGCGCTGCCCAAAGATTAAAATCCGTAAAACGTCATGTTTTTCGTCGCACAGTTAGGCGTAACTGTTACTGATACAAACTCGGAAAAAATACAAAGCACACAATAATAGTTTACAAGAGAGACTTTTTCAATAATAATGCAAAAAAGTTATCTGGCATCTTGAAAAAAAAAAGCTTTAGAAAAAAATCTTTCGTTTCGCATTTCTCAATATTTAGATCGATAACTAATATATTTTTTGTAATCATACAATAGGAAATTTAATAAACTAAAGACATATCTATATATTTTATTGCAAACACGGCTTCATTTCTTTTTAAACGAACTAAAACTGCGAAAAATTATCGAATTCTCATCTCGAGTTTCGTCTAAAAATAAACGACACGCGATTTTAGACTCTATTTGTATACTGCAAGACATTATTGTAAAATACCTAAAAGTTTACTGTTGGAGTGTTAAAGTGGCGTATCCATATTGACGAATTGTGTGCGCGCCTGAGTCGGGCTTGCTATGCTCTAAGCCGGGTGGCAGCGTCGGCTCCTCGCCACGCCACGCTCACCTGCTACTTCACTACGGTCCAGTCCGGTCCTTTGTTAATGTACGGGACCGAGTTGTGGCCCACACAGCTCGGTCCCGTACATTAACACGCGGCGGAATCGGAGCGAGCACTCATACTTCAGAAGCGCGCCATTCGCGCGATAGTCAAGATTAATTAAATTAAATTCTTTATTTCCTTAATAAATAACATTACAGTTTACACCAGTACGTTACTTATATTAGATAAGATAAGATAGATAAGATAAGATAACGTTTATTGTTTAAAACTGTGTACATAAAGGTCTTATAATTATAATAAATTATAGACACAACAGTTTGTCCTAACGGACATACAATATTTGTTAATTTGTGATAGGTAGGTACGTACTATCCTCTCTAAAAATAGCAGCTAATATTTACAACCTACATTACACTTGGATAGACTATATCTACACTACTAAGTATCTTCAAACAAGACTCTTAATACCTACTTTAAAAAAAAAAATTTAGGCATAAAAAAATGTGACACTGCTTTAAGTGAGTAAATACTCAAATAAATAACTAACTAATACAATACACAAGTTGGTATAGCACATTTAACACTTAAAATCTTGTTGGATACATACCAAATTGAATGATGTATAATAGTACCTGTCTATATAAATTATAAAATATTATTCTAAAATAGTGTGCTTTTCACTGTACAGTAAAGAGTTATTTACAAATATGGACCATTTGTCGGCGAAAACATCAACCTGTGTATGTGTGGACACCAGCGCATTAAGGTGTCGCTGTGCTCGGCAGATGGGGGACTGGTCTCGCGCCACGGTGCGCGGGGGCACGGGGGAGAACAGCGGTACTCGACCGCTGCGGAAACGGGTGAGGCTCTCTGGTACTGGGGAAGCATCAGTTAAGCCGCACTTCATAGAATTAAAAATACTAACGGTTCCATCCATAGATGGATGGAACCGTTAGTATTTACCAAGTCTGTACTTTCGTTCGGGTAAACCTACAAAAATTCGACACACTAGGTAGTAACCGCGATCCTGCTTCACTGAGGTACAGAGGCAGATTGACAACACCTGCGCACTCGCGAAATCAGCGAAATCAGTGTAAGTGTGCGGTACAGCCTTATACAACCATCTGCCGGAGAGCATAAAGGATGCAGCTTCAAACACAATTTTTCAGCGAAAGCTAAAGCTCTTACTTTCTAGTAAGGCGTATTATAGCTTGAAAGAATTTAAAAATGATAAATTTGTAAGTATCATATAGTACCAATGATATAGGTACCTAATATTAAGTATTGTGTTAATTAATATTTATTTTTGACTTGTAATGTTTATTTACCAATAAATAATCTGTATCTGTATCTGATTGTCGGGTCCACATCTCACATGGCGGTAACCTCGTGAGCCAAGTTAAGGTACTTGCTGAGCTTGTCCGTCTCGGCCTTCACGAGGTTCTCGTCATGTGGGATGGTGACGTCGACGAGCACTGCCCGGCGCTGGGACCGGTCGGTACGATATCAGGCCTTCTGGCGACAATAGTCTTGTCCGTGATGACCGAGCGGTCCCAGTAGAGTAACGCACGTCCATTTTCGAGAATTGGCGCCGGTGCGTACTTGTATTACGGTACCTCGGCCTCGACAAGGCCGTATCGAAGAGCAAGTTGCTGATGGATGATCCTGGCTACCAAGCCTAAGTGCCTCTGTCAACCGCCACCACATCGCAATGCATCCCACGCCCGCTGTTTCGGAAATAATTCAGTCGTTCATTTCGTCCAGCTCAGTCTGAGTCCACTTCAGTAGGTATGCTAAAGGAGTCCATCAGCAGCGGCATCATCCAACCGTGGCCATCCACTGCTAGACATAGGCTTTCCTTTTCCACCGTTTTTGTCAGTCTACCTTGTGATCACAGAATAGGCCCTATTACCTGCTTGTGATGTTCTACGGATGTTCTACGCTGCACTCGCTATGCGTGATTGATTTCGTACGGAAATTAGGGACAATTTCAAACTTTGAAGCCGATTATAACTAATTATTATCACTGTCTAAGAAAAATTACGTGATTTTTATGATTCCGGTAGCTTGAACTTTAGGTATGATAAGGTTTTTACAATTAATTGCTTATAGCCATTGATTATGACAGGTAAATAATCAAATTGATAACCATATTGTAGAAGTCCACTTTAAATAACTATTCCGCCATCTTTGACGTTCCGCCATATTGGATTTAGAATAATTTTACACACCATATCGTGCATTGTCATCCAAACTAAACATGTATACAAAATTTCAGCTCAATCGGTTGAAGATCTACTTCAAAATTGAGTTCAAAGATTCGAACCGAACAGACATACATACAAACATACATACGAGTACATTGCAAGTTAAATAAAAGCTTTTAAAAATCTGTGTTTTCCACTTCCCCCTGCAACCCCTATTCACCCGGTTTTACGGTACAACATTTCTTATACATTCCATGACAGAGGGGTACGCGCGCTGAATTCTTCTCCAGTAGCTAAGTCCTCCAAGGATTGGCAGGTATATAGATGTACCATTTAGTGTGGAGACGATTTCTACAGCACGCCCCACCGCACGTAGTCATCGACGACGCCGTTGAGTCGCTCAGGGAACAGGCTGCCGGTCTTCTGGATGGAGAACGATGTGAAGTCCATGTTCTCGTCCACTGCTGGAGCATTCTCGGCTTCCACCGTCACGATGGGCAGCGTGAACGCTGAAATTCCCAAACCGAATGGAAGTTTCTGGAACAAACAAGGATTTAACGGTTTTATTTAGCTAGCTAGTAGCGCTCGTAGCGTAGTTTGACTAGGTGTTTGTAAACGATTACCGAAATTAAGCAACGTTCCGCACGGTCAGTATTTGGATGGGTGACCGCGGGTGGCATTTTCCAACTGAGCGCTACCGTGGCTTGGATGACACGTTAAATTGTAGGTCCCGGTTGTTTTAACCGTTTAGCTATGTAAGAGGCCTTCAAGCGGCCTAAAAACTCTGATACCAGGGCTAGCCACACGGCCTTTGCTTAGCTTGCCCCATGTGTTGTTTTCAATATCCGTAGCCATGGTGATCTAGTGGTAATGACACCCGCCTTACAATCGTGAGGTCGTGGGTTCAAATTCCACTGAATGAATTCCTTGGAATTTGTGTACAGAATTTTACACCATTGCTGCACTGACTTTTCGGCGAAGAATAACTTCGTGAGGCAACCTACATACATTATGTCCGTGGAAGAAATTCGATGGCATATGTGAATCCAGCAACCCGTACTGGGTCAGCTTAGTGGATATGGCCGAATCCTTTCCAACCCTTCGTGGGTAGACCTACGTACCTACTGCAGTGGACTATTAAAAAAGACTGGTTCAGTATATGTTGTTTAGGTCTTAGAGACCTAATTAAGAAGCTCCAAGTTGCCTAACGTCTACCTAGGATATGTGACAACTTGTTTTAGGTAGACGTCGGGCACTGGACTCAGATAGGTCAGACTTCATAACATAAATTTACTTTGACAATAGACAGATATTTACTTAAAGAAAACAAAACACAGGAAAAAAAGTAAATAGGTACCTACCAAAAAAAATTAGAACTAAATTTTCAACTATACTGCCCTCTACTTTATTTTCTTCGCCAGCTTTTTTTCTGCTTTTTTCACGTAGCTTGCGTTTTTTCATACAAAAAACCGTGCTTATTGGAATATTTTTAGGGGAGCCCTATGTCCAGCAGTGGACGTCCTACGGCTGATAATGATGATGATGACATCGCATCTACATCCTACTTCCTATCCTACTAATTTTATAAACGCGAAAGTTTGTAAAAATGTATGGATGGATGTTTGTTACTCTTTCACGTAAAAACTACTGAATGGATTTTAATGAAACTTTACAAAAATATAGCTTATGCATCAGAGTACGATTTATAAACATATTGAGTGAATTGTCTAAAATATAACGATAAATGTCGAGTAAGTAGGAAAATTCCGCCGTCTGCGAGCTATTCTAGCGTGCGCTGCTAGAATGTCAAAGTGGTCCTACTAGTAGTACATCTGGTAGGACCACGGGCAACAAACGAAAATAAACAACTGCCGAATCGAATAAAAGGCCTTCTACACGGTCGGAACCAACCGCCGACCACAGCGTCGATGGTCGGGTTGGTGTAGAAGCCGGTTCATCCGACCAATATAATCAATCGATGATCAGCCCATGGATATATCACATAAACTGGATTGAGCACTGAGAAAAAAAGAGTAGGTTCTGGTTATATTAAACTACTAACCATGTCAGAGGCCTTCAGGCGGCTTAAAAATTCAGACACCAAGGCTAGCCACCCGGCCCTTGCGTATTTACTCGTACTTTTACTTATTTCAAACTTTAAAGTGGTTTATTTCCGTAAATGTACATTTTAGACCATTGCTGTCTTAACAAAAGTAAGATAAATTAACGAGATCTAAGTATTTGATGACAGCTGACAAACTTTTTTTCAATTCAATTCAATCATTTATTCATCAAATAGGTACAAAAAGTACACTTTTGAACGTCATATACATAATCAAGACAAAATAATAAATTATACTAAATTTAAAAAAAAATACATGTCATAAATTAAAAATTATAAATCAATATTTTCCAATGTAATGTTTCCAAGCAACTTAAAAGTAGTGTATCTATGTAACTGTCGACTTTAGATCATTTATATCTACACAATAGTGAGACAACTCAATGAGATCTACATATCAGATGACAGCTGTAAAACTTAAAAGTGATGTATTATTTCCTTTACTATCGACTTTGGACCATTGCTGTCTTCTCAAAAGTAAGAGAGCTCAACGAGATTTACATTTCGGATGATAGCTGTCATACTTAAAAGTGAGCTTTCTCCGTAACTATCACTTTTATACCATTGTTGTCTTCATAAAAGTATGAGACATCAGCGAGATCTACGTATTTGATGACAGCTGTCAAACTTAAAAGTAGTGTATCTTTGTAATTGTCGATTTTAGATCGTTGCTGTCTGCTGTATTCACAATATTGCAACAACTCAACGAGATCTACATTTCAGATGACAGCTATCAAACTTAAAAGTGACATATTTCTGATACTATCGACCTTAGACCATTGCTGTCTACGCAAAAATTAAAGAACTCAAGGAGATTTACACTTCGGATGACAGCTGTCAAACTTAAAAGTAGCTAATCTCCGTAGCTGTTATATTTAGACCATTGCTGTCTTCACAAAAGTAAAAAAATCTAAACATTTTCGATGACAGCTGTCGAACTTCAAAGACACTTACTTACACTTATTACTTTCTTACACTTACTATAATTATATCTAATATTAATTTATCTCCGTAAGTATCAATTTAAGATCTTTGACGTCTTCACAAAAGTGAGAGAGCTCAACGAACTCTACCTTTTGAATGACAGCTATCAAACTTAAAGGTAACAGAACTGTACAGTGCTGTACTCAATCAGCCTTTTAATAGTCCACTGCAGGACGTAGGCCTACCTATGAAGGGTGATTAACTGTAAGGGTAACATATTTCCGTTATTGTGAACTTTATACGATTGCTGTCTTCACAAAAGTGAGACATCTCAACAAGTTCGACATTAGGGATTACAGACAGCTATCAAACATTAAAATTGTTTAATTCCGTAACTGTCAATTTATACTATTGCTGTATTGAGAAAAGCGAGAGAGCTCAACGATGACACCGCGGCTGCACCGCACCTGCACCGCAGCGGCACCGCGGCGACCAGTCTTGCCGTTAGCGACTTATAAACTAGATCTAGACTAGAGGATTCTATAAATAGTTAGAGGACAAAATGGTTTTAGCGAATATTCACATTCTGATTTTGTTAGAGCCAACCGCGAAATCGAATCGTGTGTAGTATGTTCGGTCCAATATTTCCTCGCTAACCCTTACTAAATATTATAAATCCAAAAGTGTATTTGTTGGCTTATTGTTTTCTTCCTCTTTCACGGAGCAACCGAGCAACAGACTGACTTATTTTTTGCTATGAACTTACTTAGATTGAGAAACGTAAAGTGATACCTATACGCTACTTTTCATCCCAAAATAATTGACCAAATGCGAGTCGGGTTCGCGCATGAAGGGTTCCGCACCGTATGGAAGCCCCCTTAAACATTTTCTTAAATTTATTTATTTATTTTTGAAGTGCATATTTAACTAAATATTCTGTAAATATTTCAAGAATCTACCTGCCACGATTATGTATATCGAGAGTGACAGTCAGACGGACAGCGGAGTCTTATACTCTATAAAATTTAACTTGATCTCTGCGACAGCTGTCAGAAAAATCACGCCTATGAAGTCCTGAATTTCTTAATAGTACAGACAGTACCTGTCAATGTCATACTTTGTGAGCATGCCGATTAGTGATTGGCGACGAATGATCGTGACCACAGAGTTTTAGATAGAGTTTTAATTAAAATATCGATAGTTTATACTGACGACATTTTAAATAAAACTTAATGTATCATTAATTTTATTGTATATTTTAATATCATAACATTTTTTACATGTGTAATTAAATTAAACCCAATTATATGTTACATTATCATCGATAATAGTGAAAAAGGTCGATAAATACTACCGTTACATTATTATGAGTATTTAATTAATGTCATAACATTATTTACATGTGTACATACTTGATCTTAAATAATAGTAAGTAAATAAAATTCAATTTCTCACCTTCAACTACTCATTCGATTTCATTACAACATTGTTTGAAAATCGATTTTTTCCACCACTATCTCAACTCTAAATATGTCAATATGTAACTGTCGCAGAGATCAAGTTAAATTTTATAGAGTTCAGTAATAGGGTCCCGTTTTTACCCTTTCGGTACGGAACCCTAAAAATAATAGGTTATGGGATAGCACAAAAATCTAAATATCACGCAGGCAAAGCCGCGGGTAAAAGCTAGTGCATTATAATTGTAGGTAAATATTCACAGATAAATTATGAATTCGACTCTATTATTTTTAATGAGTTTAACTATGCAGTGGACCTTGGCCATTGTTTGTGCGAATAAATCACGGTCCACCACAGATTATAAACTTATAGGAATGCGGAAGTTTTTTACGATGCTACTATGTTTTTTTTTCTTCAGACATATACAAGCTTCCTCATAATATTTTCTTTCGTCAAAAAATCCATACGTTAAGTTCTTAGCATGCATTGTTGGAGGATGAAAATTACAGAAATCGAATAGCAAAATCGCTACTTCGCACGCAATTTTCGGCTTGAGGATTATACAGGCTTATTCCTAATCAATTAGCATCCTTTTAGGGTTTTATTATGTACATATGGATATCAGATTTCTTGAGGAATCGGTCGATACGAGTTGTCGTTGATGGCTGCTCGTCAGACCAAATGGCTATCAATGCCGGTGTTCCTCAGGGGTCTGTGCTCTCTGCGACACTCTTCCTACTGCATATATCAACGATCTGCTTAAGCCCGGGATCTTTGGGTACGCAGATGACAGTACAGTCGTGGAGAGCTACACATCCGATGCAAAAACCAGCGGGCCACAGATCGAGTTACACAGAGAGGCTATGGCTGAACGGCTCAACTTGAGTCTGCAGGCGGTATCCGACTGGGGTGATGCTAACCTGGTCAAGTTTAATGCCACAAAGATTCAGGGTTGTCTGTTTTCGGCCAAAAAGAGACCCTTTCAATTGTCTCCCGCTTTCCGTGGTGTCTCTGTTCCGGTAACTGACAGCTTGGAACTATTAGGCGTTTCACTCTCATCTTCTCTTAACTTTGGCTCTTACATAGAGTCAAAAGCCCAATTAGCCTCCAAAAACTTGGTGTTCTCTCTAAGGTGAGACGGTACACACCTGAGCAACTGCTTAGTCTCTATAAAGCACAAATCAGGTCTTGCATGGAATACTGCTCTCGCCTTTGGGATGGCTCTGCCAAATATCAACTGGAGGCTCTGGAGTCGATTGAGAGGCGAGCCAGGAGGCTGATTGACAACGACACCTTGACTAAGACGCAGCTGCAAAGTCTTGAGCATCGTCGCAAGGTAGCGTGTATATAATATTGATCGAAATAATTTTGATCACATATTATATTTCTGTCGCTTTATTCTTCAGATATAATAGACACATGTAGATGTTCAGAGAATTTTGCATTTGTTTGCATTAAAATAACCATTTAACAATCAAACAGCGATTTATTAAACATAAATGATATTGCTTACTTGCAAATTAAAGTAAATTAACATACCAGTACTTCTCCTAAATTATTATGTAATAGATTTGTATTTATAATCAGTCTTATTGTTACAATGTAACAAAAGTTAATTCTAAGAGATTTTAATTATTGTCAGATGTAATATTTTGTAATATCGATTCGGCAAAATTATTATAATCTACAATCGGCCGATGATAAAATTTTGCAAAGACCTTCGAGGCGGGCGTCCACCCCGCGGCCCTCCTGATGATGTCGATGGAGACGCCTGCGTCGGCGGCGGCGGAGGTGGCGGCGTGCCGCGTGCTGTGCGCGCTGAACGCCGCCACATCCACGCCACTCTCCGCTAGACCCTGCTTTATCCATCTGCTTATTGACTGTGCTGTTGCGCTCTTGAAGGGACGCTTCACAGTTATTAAGAGATTGGATACGTTAGCAGGTCGGTCATCCTTTGTGACATGGAGATAATCTTCGAGGACGGTCGCGGGACAGATCCGAGGATTATCTCTGTAGTATGGGAGAAATAACGTGGGTTGTTCCCTACCTGCCGCGGACGTCTTTATAATATCTTTGATTGCTATGCTGATTCCGTTCGAACTGATACTTATATTTTCAAGTTTTATTAAAGAAATGGTTTGAACGCGTTGGGCGGTACAAATTGCTAACAAAACCACTAGTTTCTTTGTAATTTTTTCCTTGCTGAGTACCCTGTTAGGATACCAGTCAGCTACATGGTTTAGAACTTTTTGTGGATCCCATGTCGAGCAGTATTTTGGGAAGCTGGGTTTTAATTTGAACGCTCCTCTAAGTAGTCTTTGAACTCGGTCATCGGATCCGATGTGGTTGCCTAATAGTAGAGATAAGGCGGATCTGTGGCTGTTAAGAGATCCGTATGATGTCCCTTTATTGTACTGGTCACTCAAAAAACTCAAAACTATTGGAACAGAGCAATCAAACACATTATAATTATTGGCGTTACAGAATTGCCACCACAATTTGTATGAGACGCTGTACTGCTGCATCGTGTTGTTTGAAAGGGATGCTAGCATCAGGTCCAAGGCTGATTCTGGAACGCCCCGCGACGTGAACGCCTGCCCGAGAGCACTGCGGCACCCAGGATAAGTGGATTTCTGTAACATGAACGAACACCGTGTTCATTAGGATTGAACCATATTATGTCAGAAACAATTATTTTCATCAATTGTGGATACCAAGCCTGTGAAGGCCAGAAGGGGAAGACTAATATACCACTAGCATTTTCCTCTATAACCTTTTGAATGGACTTGAGTATTAGTGGAAATGGGGGAAAAGCATAGAAAAAACTAGTGTTCCATTTTACTGTGAAAGCATCTACAGCTAAAGCATCAGGATCTTTTTTCCATGACATGAAGTCCTGGCATTTGGCATTGGCTCGAGAAGCGAACAAGTCGATTTTCGGTTCACCGAAATGTTTTGATATTCGTTCAAAAGCTGAATTTGATAGTTCACATTCAGTATCGGGATTGAGTTTTCGGGACTCTTCATCAGCTTCTACATTTTCTTTCGTGTTGATGTATGATGCGAATAATAAAATATTTCGTTGTTCGGACCACTGCCAAATTTGTCTAGACAGATTGTTCAAGTGAGGAAATCGGATTCCACCCATACGGTTTACATAACTGATGGCTGTCGTATTATCTACGCGCAGTAAAATGGAACAGTTACACTTATCACTAGCAAAATACTTTAATGCCAAGAATACTGCTAACAACTCCAAGTAGTTGATATGTGTTTCGAGTTCAGAATGCTTCCATGCTCCACGAGCTCGTTCGTTATTACAAACCGCTCCCCAGCCTGTACGGGATGCGTCTGTATAAATCTCCAAGTTAAAGTCGGCGGTTTTCAATGAATTTTTGGTAGTCATAACATTGTTTCCACCAATTTAAATCTTCTAGAATAACTGGATTTAGCTTAAGTGGAGCGTCAAAATTTGGGCATTTTTGTAAGGCTAGAAATTTTTGTCTTTCAAGAATTTTTGTGTAAACCCAACCGTATTTGGCTGCTGGACACGCCGCTACTAAGACTCCTATTATCTGGGCAAAATCTCTTAATGTACATGTTCTTATATTTGAGTATTTTTCGACCAGATTCAGAATTTTTTGACATTTTTCAGGTGGCAAAGAAATTGTTTGATCTATCGACTCGAACATGAATCCTAGAAATTTGCAGGTTTGTTTTGGTATGAGGGAACTCTTACAATAATTTACTACAAACCCAAGGCATTCGAGGAGTTTCAAAGTGGCATTTACATTATTATGACATTCTATATAGCTATCTCCTATACAAAGTATGTCGTCAAGATAAAAAACATTTTTAAACCCTTGAAATCGTAAATAAGAAACAACTTCTTTCATGATTTTGGAGAAAGTTCTTGGAGCTACCGAAAGGCCATATGGCAGAGAATTAAACTGATATGTAATGATTTCATTATTTTCATTTTTAAATTGAAATCTTAGGAATTTTCGGTCTGATTCTCTTATAGGAACGACAAAATAGGCTTCCTTTAAATCGATAGTAGCCATAAATCCATTAGCAGGTATTAATCTAGAAGCCGTTCGGTAGTCTTCCATCTTAAAATGCAATTTAGAGATGAAATTGTTCAAATTTTTTAAATTGAGAATAAAGCGTTTTTCGCCATTAGGTTTTGGGACTAGAAATGTCTTTGAAATAAATTGGTCATGGCAGGGTACGCAGGCACTGACTGCGCCCAGATTTATTAGTTTTTCAATAGCTATAGACATGTCAGCTTTCTCAGATACTGACCAAGAGCTTTGTGGAACCTGAGTTTGTATGACATTTGATTCGAAGGGTATAGGGAAACCATTTTGTATCCAATCTAATATAACTGAATTAGATGTGATATTGAGCCAACAGTCATAGAAAAAAGCAATCCTACCCGCAGCTAATGGCGCGTTGCAGACTGTCTCGGCTTGTTGGGGCCAGTCACGCCCGCGGCCGATTGATGAGACGATGGAGCACGGCGACTCGTCGCGGGGGCATATGTCCGACCCGACCCTCTGCGCCCCCCTCTGTTCTGCTGAAAACGCGAGGGTCCGGCCCAGTTTCCCTGGTATGCGCCGGTTGGTCTGGCCGGGGGACGGCTACTGGACGGCGCCTGTTCCGTCACTGAAGTGGTTTTTGTCTGCTTCACAAACTTTTTAATAGATAAACCTTGCTTTTCTATCGCTTTGGAAGCTTTTATTTTTGCTCCCAATTTAGTTCCATAAAGCGTATCGTCTCTCTCACCATCTTGAACTATGTTTAGGAAAGGCTTCGCAAGAGCGTAGTTGATGACGCTCCTTCGCGCTTGCGTTTCCTGATAATGGAGGTCGGTCAAGATTCGGCATCCATCGCTGATTATTCTTATAGCTTCAACTTTGTCGTCACCCGTAAGCATTAGTGTCAAAGCTTTGTTAATGGCCGAGATTCCAACTCCCAATTGCTGCTGCTCAGTCTCCTTCCTTTTATCTCGATGACGCGATGCTTCCGATATGGCTGCCGATACTTCCCTATTTAATTTTGGCGCTTGTAGAAGGGTACAGTTTTCAGGCACAAGATACTCTTTTAACAATTTATCTTTTGTTTCTTTTGATAAACCATTCTTTAGAATCGGGTCCCATCGTTGAGCTAAGTTTCGGTGAATTTTTTCTCCAAACTTTGGAACATTTCCTGTTTCTTCTCCAAGTGCGCCGAGAAGATCTGGGTCGAGCTCTGGGTAGGGGTCGTCGTTGATATCCGCTCCAGATGGTGCTGATTCCATAGTGGGTATAAAGGCAGCCCCGCTCGGAACGGTGCCGCCGCCGCCAGCTTCTGTCTCGGCATCGGGTGTGGCATCAGCCAGACCACAATTGGCGGCCGGCGCCGGTTCAGATTCAGAAGTCGTATTTTCGTCTGTAACATATAAGACAAGGCTTATATAGACGAGTAATGTGACCTTTGTGTTAACTCACGGTTAACCGCAGCTTTGTAAAAATCACAATAAAATTGACACAATTTATTTATGTAAGTAGGTAATTATATAGGTGTGGTTATCAAGCTATGCAAAGCAGCCATCGTGTTAACTCTCGGTCAACCGCCAGGCGATTGCATTTATTGAAAATGCAAGATTATTATCTAGCATGAGCATCCAAACAATTTTGCCTTCGTGTTAGCTCACGGTTAACCGCCAGGCTTTTAGTTTGTTCCAAAGGAAAAAACTATTTAAAAGAAAAAGATGTATGTAGGTAGTTTAACATTCATATGTACCTGAGTCCGACGACGATTGGATTAAAATCCTTCGGCGTTTACACTTTTGTTGTTCTTCGAGTTTCTTAATTTTTCGACGATAATATTCCAAATCTTCAGCATCATGCCTACGCTTAGGCATTTCCAACAAATTATTTCACTTCACTGACACAGAGTGCGCGTGCGCTTGCTACCTCGCACGAAAAAAGAATGACGGTTCGGCTAGTGTTGTATAGCGAGTAGTGCTGCGAAAATAGTCGGAAGAATCGATCAATTTGTAAAAACTCGATAACATTTGTATCGATTTTCTAAAAAGCTCTTAAATACGTGCGAAGCTACCTTGTAACTTAAAAGTACTACATGTGTCTATTATATCTGAAGAATAAAGCGACAGAAATATAATTTCGATAATAATTTTGACAAAAGTGAAAACCAGTAGCGTTCATAGAATGGTCAGAGACACATTGAACGTCAACGTTAGACTTAAAAAGTCTCACCTGAAGAAGTTTACGATCCGAAATTTGATTTCCTAGAGAATCTTGCGTCGGAGGACATTTATCAATAACTGCTTGTAGAAACTGTCCAAATGATGGGTTTTAAATTCTTTAAACTTCAATTTTTTTTTTATATTTAAATTGCAACTAATGGAAGCAGCGTCGACAATTATGGACTCCACGGACTCTGCTGCCAAAAAAGCGCCGGTAGGTTTCTCGCCACGGCTCTGTGAACGACATCATTAAAGAGCGCTCGCCATTATCAATATTCCAGCTGTTTTGGAGCCAGCTTGCATAGCTCGGGATGACGGCAAGCGCCCATTGCTGAACATTGACACCCTAGATGCGTGGAAGGGCGCTGGTATGGGATGCAACATGCGTCGATACCTTGGCTCCTTCTCGCCTCAGTGGGACAATTCAAAGCCGCAGCGGAGGCCGCAGAAAACGCTAAGCGGCGCAAATACGCATCACTCTCAAGTGAATATGTATTTTTGCAGTCCGTGGGGTCCATCTCTAAAAAAAACTTTAAAACACTAAGAGAGCTGACTCTTTTCTCGCCAGAGATATCCTCTAGCTGCGTTGTTCAGCGTGGGAATGCAGCCAGCGTTCTTGGCACCCTACCACACGGACACAGACTTTGTTTCTATTTTTAGACGCTATTTTTATTTTGTTTCTATATAGGTAGGCTTTATATTCTGTCAATATTAGGTAGTTAAGAATAATCATTGAATGTTTTATAAGTTATGTATAAATAATTGGAAAATGTTTAATGACGGTTACTGTTGAGTGTTAACTTCACAATGTAAACAAACTTCATCGCACTTATGACGTTAAAAGCAGACGCCATGACACCTCCGAGTGTTTTGATGTAAAATTAAAATTCATAATTGTAATGGCATTTTTATCGTATTAAAACGTTATTTTCTGAAGAAATATTATATTTTAAGATGTAGTAGAGACTTCCGAACATCATAGAACAGATTTTCAAGATTAGTCATTATGCCTGTTGTGATGGGACTAGAGTTCTGCCCTGTTTATGATAATGATAAAGAACGTATGTGTCTTGCGACGTGATCTGAAAAATCGTCCTTTTGGCTCCAGTCTTCTGACTGGATCAAATTCAGATTTCAGCAGGGCAGAATTTGAAACCGCATTTTCACTATTCTAAAACACGGTAATGATATCTAACAGTATTCCGTCTTCACACAAACGGTCGGCAGGCCAATTATGCCTACGCGCCTCGGAGATCGGTATGCTCTCGGTATGCCAGTCAGTCGCGGCGCTCCGTAGTGATGAACGAGCATGTGGATTTGTATCTAATGCAACTAGTAAGCGTGCAATTAACGTTTTTTGGATTCCTCGTTTTACTGCGGAACCCTGAAAACATCAAATACATACACAATGTCTTTCTATTGAACACGAAATATTTTATTTTTTGTAATAAATATATTTTACATCATAATAGATAGAACCTAGAAAGAAACTTATATAGGTAAAGAGTAAGTAGACGAAATTAAAATACTGAAGGCCGGCAGCCCTAGTGCGTCGCCACGTGGCGCTGTAGGTGTATACAATGTGTTTGTCTACCGATGTCGGAGCCTTAAGCGGTGACATATAGGGCAAATTTTGAATAACGTTTACTGTGGGACCAACTCTGAAAACGCAAAAAAAAACAGCTAGGGTAAAAAAATCGTATGGAACCGCAGTTTTTTTTTACGTTTTCAAAGTTGGTCTCATCTCTCGCCGAAATAGAGTCTAAAGAAAATTGCCAAACACGCTACTTTACGCCTGTGTTCCAGGCTTTTCAGTTTGGAAGCGACATGCTTACTTGCTTAAGATCCCGATTATCCGCACGGCACGACCGACGTTCAATCGAATCTAAAAGCTTCAAGCTGGCATTTAGCTGATCCATCAAAAAGGTGGCTGCACTACTCCAAACACGATCGGACTTAAACTTGGCGTAAGTTAAGAAGTTGTGCCGAATTGAAATACATTTGAGGATGCCAAGATTTTTCCCAGCTACTTTAGCTTTAGACTCCAGATAAGTACCGAAGTTCAACGTGGGGTAGAGAGTAAGGCCCAAAAGCTCTAAGCGGTTTGACATCTCGAAAACTGGAAGGGTAATGAAGTTTGGATTTCTTGGCAGAGAACAAACAGGCTTGCGTTTTGATGGCGTTTAAATTAACAAGATTGTTATCGCCCCATTCTGCTACCATAGATAGTGTCTAGTTCACTCTTTTAACCAGGGCCTCTTTCAAAGTTTCTATTTCCGACCGACTGGCTCGAGGACTAGCTGTATATCTCTCCACAGTTGTGCTGTCATCAGAATACCCGATGATTTTGGGTAAGAGCATATCATTAATATGCAGCAGGAGTAACGTGGCAGAGAGTACTGAACCCTGAGGAACGCCGGAATTAATTTCCAATAGATCTGATACGCACTCATCGGATGGATCGTTTATTGAGAAAGTCGGCAACCCAAACGCACAAAGTCGGGGGTAAACCTACAGAAAATCCTTTATGCATACCACTCCACCCCGTCGGAGGCAGACTGGTTATGTGTGAATCCCACCTACTAACGGTGTACCCACAAATATCCTGGAGTGTTCTGTCTCTGCGCATCTTAGTCGGTATTGTGGGATTGCTTCCGCAATACCACTTTTAATATAACTACTACATACTGATGTGTACCTAAAGGCCTTAATCCTTATACTATAAGGTATTTGTGTGTACCTAAAATTATTCAACTTCAAACAAACAAACCGATGATTTTGATATTATTATGTTTTCACCAAAACCTCAAATGCCAGACTCGTGGTACTCAACTTTGTATTTACTATAAATAAAATGCATAGGTATTACTTTATAATAATTTATTAATATTATTTAATTACAAGTATTTTACCAGTAGGTACGTATTACATACACATCAATTAAGACTTGCTATACATTCCTTTTATATAAGTTCCACAAACTTAAATATGAATCGGTCACCAAAGACGGAAGCAAAGGCGCCATTTTGAATCAGTCTCTCTGGTTCTTTATTATCTTTGTAATGGGTGGAGTAAGGGTGGTAAAGAAGTAAAATAATAAATCTGATAGGCCACTCCACTCTACTTTGGCCACTGGATCACGAAATGTATTTTCCTGCAGGATAATACAGCAATATAAAATATGAGTATATTCTAGATGAGATTATTTCTTATTTTTCTACCTAAATACTAATACCTACAACTATTAGACCTGATAGACCAAACGAAATGCAGCCGCGGCTGTTGAAGAGGTAAGTACCCAAATTGGTGGGATAAAACTTATTTTACAGTACCTTAGCATCTTAATTAAGTTGATTTAGGTACCTCCATTGTAACATATTTTGTCAGTGTAAATTATTCTGCTAACTTACAAAGACCTACAAAAAGAGACATAAACCTACTGAGAGGTATTTTGCCAAAACCTAACGCTAACTTATAAAGTGTCTTAAATTATAGTGACTATGAACAAAAACCTGAAATGCTATAATTGACCTTACAAACGGCTAAACGTATAGATACCTGAATGGTCGAGTGGGAGCGTGCATTGAAAATCTATGGTTGTGCAAGCGGGAGGGTGGATAGTAGTTCGTATTGTTATTTTATCGAGCGACTCAATTATAACGTCTCTGACGTTACGTTGACGTTAGTTAAAGCAAGACATTTTTTTTAAAATGGCATAAATACCTATACAATCTATACAAGTCGATCTCGATTGTTGCTAGATTCTGCACCATGAATCTAAATTTGCTACTGCACAACAACTCGCCTCGTGTTCACATCTTCATAGGTACAGCAAATGTCACAAAAAACACATCTTCGCGGCTGTGATGTTAGCTAGAAGCTGCTGATTGGCCAATCCGGACTGAAGCTCGCTTATCAGCTGCGCGAGGATTTGGTTTCCAGGAGGTTGTAGCTTATTTCACAGGCACCAAGATGTCTGATAAAATATGGCCCAACCTGGAGGTCGTTTTTTGAACTTCCGTTTGGTCGTATACCTACGTAACTTGTATGAAGTACTCGCAACTTCCATAGACAACAAAGAGATTCTATGCATACAATCTGTCAAAGTTCCGTACACGTTCCTAGGCTACTGTTCTTTCCAAGACCTGTCCCACGCATGTTCTCACGGAGTGGCAGTGGCCTGTTTAGCAGTGGCGAAGCATTGTTAAAAGGCCATGTAAAGATATTTGCAACATCGACACAATGAAGAAGAAGAAAATGTTTGATTTGGCTTATACGAGCGTCACATTAAAACTTGGTCTGCTCCCGTTTGGAGTCTTCTCTCGGAGCGGTGGCGCTGACGACCTTCATCAGTCGCATGAGCGGCGCCTCCACGAGCAGGCTGAACGGCAGTGATACCATGAAGGTCAGCATCATTACGCCAAAGTGCATCAGCGTCTGTGGAGAACAATGAACTCAAATCATTTCTGATGATCCTCAAACTTATCTGACCCGCCCCCCTACCGCCTAAGCAATAGCAATCGTAATAGCAATCGTTTATGACTTCATTTTTCAGGGCAAATATTTATGTGATGAACATAAGTGTTTGCTCTGTGTCTGGGTGTTATTTAGTTACTATCTATATAAGTATGTATTTAAAAATAATTATATGTAGTATATCAGTCTCTGGCAGCCATATCACAAGCTTTGCTTAGTTTGGGGTCAGAGGCCGTGTGTAAGATGTCCCAAAAATATTTATATTTATTTATTTATTTATTTTAGTCATTTGGCACCGCCTATGTAACGTTACCCATCAATTGCTTTGTGCGGATTGCGAAAGCAATCGTTGAATGAACAACTTTGATGGCTAACGTCACATAGGCGGTGGCAAATGACTAAAATGAAGTCATAAACGATTGCTATTGCTTAGGCGGTAGGGAGGCCGCCGGTGGCCGAAAGAGGAACTAGCGAGCCATTTTGAAAAAATGCCATTTGAAAAAAAATGGATGGATAAATATACACATTCATAAACTTTCGCAGTAGTGTCATTCATCTGACATTTTCAATGAAGTTCTGACAATATTAAAGATGGTAGCGACGCCGCCACCGGGTCAGATATGTTTGTGTCACTGTAATATGGTATATTTTAGGAGAAAGAAATGTGCTTCCATATCGCTGAATTTTTACAAGGAATGTCCTTCAAGGAATCGATGTTAACAGGCGTTATGTTATGTTAATGTTTAATCGATGTTGTGAAGGAACTTTTTAGTATCTATCAACATTTTTATATACATAACAAAGCTACATTTGGGCACCAACTCGCCTGATGGAAAGCAATGCTGTGGCCGAGGATAGAGTATGTAGACTTAGAAGATACCTATATCCAGATTGTAATTGTCAGGAAACAATGACGGAAGTAGGGCATTCCTTGGCGGTCCGCAAATTCTTACAATAAACAATATTTCCTGATATTAGATCTGACTGTGAAGGTCGATGACTTTTAAATAGGTACAAAATTTAACGTGTAATCCAGGCCACAGTAGCGGTCAGTTGTAAATGCGCAGACTACTCACCATGTAAAAGGTAGAGGCGTGGCCAATATGCCGCTGGAGGCCCACGTGCGTGTGGATGAGGAACAAATGTAAAAGATACACGGAGTAGGAGAGCCGGCTCGGTACCACCCAGATCCGCCACTCGAAGAATGTACGGAGAGATGCTGAGGACAAAATGAAACCATTACTTTGTGCTGTTTGGTAGGAATGTTTGCCATTAATTCTTGAGCTCATTCACCACAGCATTATGTTTTATTTTAGCATAATATCCTCCCTTTTTATCCCAAATCCAGTCAAGATCGACATGGGCCTAGGTGGGGGGTCGTTTACGATCTGTTTGATTTAGTAAAAGTCTAGATCTTTTCGCATTATGTCTATGATTCGGTCCTGAGTATTATCCACTGTCCTAGCGATATCATAAAACCCTTACGAGTATAGTCGCAGCCACTGCCTGTTTTTTTTTACTGAGTAATTACAAGTCGAACAGACTTGAATCTAAAGTAGATTAAAACACTTACTCTTGAGACTCATAGCGAGTCCAATAACACCGAAAGCCACAGCCACGCCGATGACCAGCCGCTGCAGCCCCGCGTACGTGACTCGCAGCGCCAGCGGGGCGCGCGCTCCGTCAGAATAAAATATACAGCCCGAGTAGAACAGCAGAGCGATCAGTGGGACGATCAGCCAGCACAGGAATATGCACACCTGGAAATAAAACATAGTTGAAGAGCTAAGTGAAATTCCGAATATTTTTGACAGGCGTTTTAGTTTACTGTAAAGAGAGTGAGCGTAAAAGGGACAAAATCGCAATAATTTCCTGGACGTGCTAAAAGTTGTCTGAATTTGAATCAAACTTAAAATTAAGGTTGTCAGGAAACAATGACGGAAATAATTTTCTACTTTGTTCATATTAAATCCGCTTGGTACCTAGCAAGCGGATTTGATATGAACAAAGTAGGAAATTATTTCCGTCATTGTTTCCTGACAATTACTATTTGGATATCTTCTTATCTTATTAAGAGTAATTAGGTATCTCCTAGGTCCCCTAGGTCTACATAATCCATCTTCGGCTACAACTTCGCTTTCCATAAGGCGAGTGGGTGGCCAAAATAGCCCTATTCTACATAAAGAAAAGTCTGTTCGGGATAACAAAATAATATTTGACTAGCAAAATAATTGACAAACTTTGACACGCGTATTGCTATGGTATATATTTAGTAATTTCGTAGGGACGATTTGACAGATCAACTCATTAAAATTTAACTTTAAACTCTATCGAGTCTTTACCGACTTACAATAAACATATCCTGCGGGATATTTCTTTATATCGCAAATTAATATGACAAGTAAATTGACTTTTTACCAATAAAAAAATATGACTTATGATATCGATTGGCGCAGTACCATATTCTGCGCGAGGTCGACTTACACAATACTCCAATTGTGAGTGACTTCGACTTACACCGTACCCTATTCTGTGTGACGTCTACTTAGGACTTAAGTGTTGTCAACTTACACAATATCTTATTTCGCGTACATGACATAAACTTGCACAATATGTTATTCTGAGTGACGTCGACTTACGCCGTACCTTTTTCTTTGTGACGTCTACTTAAAAACCAAGTGATGTCGACTTACACAATAGCTTATTTTTTGTGCGTGACGTATACTTGTACAATACCTTATTCTGAGCGATGTCGACTTGCGCCATACCTTATTCTGTGCGACGTCTACTCAGGACCTAAGTGATGTTGAATTACAGTACTTAAACAAAAGCTTATTTTATTGCGTGCATGAGATAGACTTGCATAATACCTTATTCTGCGTGATGTCAACTTGTTTCTTTTGAAGAGAATAGGCGAGGTACCCGGCGGCCATGCCGAGCACATAACACACGATGTTGTTGTGTGCATACACGTGCATGTGGTGGAATGTATCGTTCACCATCGTTCGGTAGAACCTGCAAGTTTATTATTCAGGATTATTCCTAATCAATTTGTAGCATCCTTTAAGGGGCTTATTCTGTACATCAAAACTAACAACTTTTGTTCTGCGAATTTTGTCAAAACTCAAAAAAAATCAGCTGTTCCATACATTTTGTCGCGGGTGAACGATATTTTTCTATGTGATAGATGTCTTCTATGTTTAGAGGATGAAGTGATACTTTGCGTTAAACGTTTAACGCTACCATGGAATGAACCTATTTGTCTTTATAAACTATAGCCTATGTGTTATTCTGGTGTATAAGCATTACTATTGAAAAGTTTCATCTCGATCCGTTCAGTAGTTTTTGTGTGAACGAGGAATAAACATACATACATGTTATAAACTTTCGCGTTTATAATATTAAGTAGGATTCTAAGATGGGAAGAGGAAAATTTTCTTGAAAATAAATTGATAGAAAAATGTTACCAAATAACAATTTTTAAACATTTTTGTGTAAAATAATATGAAATTTGGAGATATACTTAGTTACATGATGTTCTCTAGATTATGAAAAATTTAGACGTCTAGTTGTATCCACAACGAAATTGAATATGGGGTTGAAAATAGCCTGAACACCTTCGCGAAAAGTATGTGCAGATGTGCTTTTTTGCTCGACTTGTTGGGGTGAATCATAGAATGGATCCCATAGGTACCTAATGTAGGTACCTAATGTAATCCTACTAATATAATAAACGCGAAAGTTTGTGAGGATCGATGGATGGATGTTTGTTACTCTTTCACGCAAAAACTACTGAACAAATTGAGATGAAACTTTGCAATAATATAGCATATATATCAGAATAACACATAGGCTATAAATTATAATGATATTAATATAAAAATCAAAATATCATGCGGTCCGCCCGCATGATATTTTGATAATGCCGCGGGTAAAAACTAGTATGAAATAAAGTAATTTATATATTTTTTTGAAAAATAATTTCTTAGTAACCTCTAGATTTAAGTTAACAACTTACTCGGGAGTCATGAGCACGAGTGCGTCGAGGTCCCAGGCCCACACGGTGGCGGCGGGTAGGACTACGCCCAGCGCTAGCAGCAGACCCAGAGCGAGTCGCCGCCCGCCCCAGCGCCGCGTCACCACGTATACGAACAAACCGACGCAAAAGAGCTGCGTATCTGTTGCTATGTGCCTACAATACACAGAAGCTTATAAATATAACCTTTCAAAGTTCTATAAACATTTTTATACAGAGTTATCCAGAACTAGCAACAATAGAAAATAGAAAAGAGAAGATGTTTGGCCATCTTGTACGACATGGCAATATAGTGAAAATCATGATACAAGGAAAAATAGAAGGAAAGAGAAGATCAGCGGGGCAATTCTGTTAACTGATTTCGTTACTAAGGTGACACGAATTAAATTAAGTATAGTAACATTTAATAGTAATAATAGTAACTTGTAGTACGGCCAAGAATCTATGATAAACTAGTTCTAATCTATAATTACGAGTATATTTTTGTAAGTAAAATGTGTACTATTATATTATTAGTATATATTTAAAATAAGATAGGTTTAGTAAGTAATTTTTAATATTTCAATGTTTGCTATGCCCTATTAGGCAGGGTATGTACTTAGCGTAAGAATGCTATGTATACTATGCAAATAAATAAATTCAATTCAATTCAATTCAGTTCAATTCACGTTCTTGAACCTCTCCAGTTTTTCTGACAGCTTTGAGCTGTCAGAACTGTCAGAAAAACGAGAGAGGTTTAAGAACTTATCACTTCAGTAAAGAGATCGGTTAACAGAATTGTCCCGCTGATCTGTATCACCCAGAATGTTGAACTTTAGATGCCAGTTCAAAGAAGTTCACTGTTAGTTTTCTAACACAGCAACGCCTAGTCTCATGGGGAATGCGACAAGTAATAAACCGTTCATTCACCTGATTTATAGGTTAATATACAAGAATACATAAATAATTTCACAGGTTTATTGAGTAGTCAGAGTTAATAATAATTGTGCTGCTAACTTATGAATGAAATGAATCATATAATTTACGACATTTTTATTCATATCATAAATTAACAATTTATCTGATGCCGCTTAATATATAATATAACGGCACGGTCAGCCAGTGTTATAAATTAGATGAGATTGAAACAAGCTGACTGATCTGCTTACCGAATACGCTGCAGGTGGGATTTTTTATTATTATGACGAGAGGTTCAAGAACGTGTCACCTCAGTAACGAAATCGGTTATAACAGAATAGGCATGATGTCTGGGTAAAAAAAAAACATTATTATAATTAGTCCGTGAGTTAGATTATCAAAAAATATTGGATACGTATTTTTTCTTTTGTTAATCAAACAACAAATGACAAAGATAAACCTTGTCAAAGTTTGGGAGTGGGGGTCGTGACGTCATTTCTCTTACAGAAGTCCATACCAAGGGTCCATACATTTGTATGACACTTGTGACGTCACGCGGATCTTTGACGGGCTATATCTTCATCAATTTTAGTTTAATTGCCAAAAAAAGTTTAATATTTCTGTCTATCTGACGCACTAATTATATTGTTTTAGTCATTATGCCTATTGCCCCGGGGTTTCTTTGTGATTAATGTTTATACTTGTACATCAGGCAGCAGGTAAAAAAAAATAGAGTCCTGCGTATTGTACTCTCGGATTCCCAAATGCACATTCTTTCTCTTTCTCGGAGGAACAGAAAGATAGTTCAACTTGATTTTTGACGTGATAATGTCTTATAAATTGATGATCGCCGGCTGCACGCACGAAAAATCATGACTCATTGTCACGTCCGTCTGAGCCGAGCGTGCAAGCCAGAGCGCGGAACTAGTGATAGAGAGGCACGATTGGCCTAAGCTTTCGGCTTCTGTCGCATAACAATTTGACGTTATCGGCAACAGAGGCAACACACACTGGTCGAAAGATTTTGACTTCAAGAACTGAGGTATGTCGGACGAGAAGACGTTACACAATTTCCCAAACGGTCCCCAGCCGAGTCGGTTCGGCGATTGACCTCTTTCTTGAAATCGGACCTACCTAACTGGACTACTTGTCCTAAGTAGATTTACGCGTCAACGACTTCAAGAATTAAGTTCCCAACAGATACTTACCAAGTATGAATGGCACAGAAGGGTCCATCAGGGATGTAATTGTTGATGTAGAGCAGATGCGCCCACCAGTAGCCGCGACAGTCTGCCACCACGCTGTTGGAGACAAACATGCGCCACAGCGGCCCGGAGCCCAGGTGCCGCAGCCATGTTGTCATGAATAGAAGTACCACGGCGTACGTGGGCGTTAGCCTGAAGCAAACGACAGCGTCAGATTACAGACCAGCCTTCAAAGGTTCGAAAGGTTTGAGGTTTTGAAAGGTTCTTCGGTGAAGGAAAACATCGTAAGGCAACCTGCATACGTCCGTAGAAAAAATTAAAAGAAATGGTGAATCCACCAACCCGCACTGGGCCAGCGTGGTGGATATGGTCCAAACACCCTTCGTGGGTAGGCCTACGTCCTGCAGTGGACTATTAAAAAGCTGGTACAGTACAGTACACGTCGAGTTGAGTAGTACCTCCTCCGTTTCGTCGGTCAAAAATTACGACTTAGAATCGACAAATTCTATGAAACAGCTGATTTTTTTTCTTGAGTTTCGAATTGCATAGTAAGAATTGGTCTGCATGATTTCCTTCAGCTTAGTACACCGATTCTCGACATCAACAACCTCATAGAAGCTGCGTTTTTACCGTATGAAAGAGCATCGCAGGGGCATGAAAAGATATATAAGATAAAAAGATTGTAATAATACACTCGGAAGAAAAAAATCTACATTTGCATTCCACATTTTTGACCACTTACATCATTTTAAAAGGATCTAGTTGAAAGGAAATGTAATTCTTGTGCAATCTGTGCAAGCCGGTTCAGCTAAATAATAAAAAGTGAATAATACTCGTAGTGTGAATATTTTAACTTATTATGGATTCACTTCTAGCCACATTGTTATTGGAATTTATTTTGCACCAGTAGCACTCAATGGTTGCCATCAATATGTTTATAACAGAACAAAATGCCAAAAATAAAATGACGCTTACAGAAAAAAGACTAAATTTTTACTACATTGAAACCAAGCCTCTGATTAGAAAAAGAAAATCTTTTCCAGAATTTATTCATGTTGTTCAACATGAAAAAGATCTGGAAATTTAAAGTTTAAATTTTCAACCATAAATTTGGCTGCCAAAAAAAACATTCACAGACCTCCACCACCTCATTACCCATATTTTATAATAGAAGTTTTTAACTGAGAAGTCATGATTGACTGGCAAAATGAATTTGTTTTACAGCTCTTCTAACTGTTTTATAACTTTTAAGATGGCTTCAAAAGAAGCGTATGAATTTAAAGTGTGGTTTTACTCAGTCGGGATAAAAAGAAGAAAACAATTTTCTCTTGCATTTTTTTGAGATTGAACATTTAAACTATTTAAAATGGCTCCTAAATAAAAACATGTACAGACCGCCACCACCTCATGACCCATATCTTGGCCGCCAGGCCCCAGGATATGTTGTGTTTCTCCGCGTGTATCTCCAGGTTGTAGACCAGCAGGAAACCAGACATCACGAAGAACACCTGGACCACAACTAGCCCGTTGAAGATCATCTGGTAATACGCGTTGTTGTAATTCTGTAAGCATTTTTAAATACGTCTATCCCCCGTGGCTCTACTGCTTGGCTCAACTAGTAGAGCGAAGGGAAATTTCCCGTGACACTACTAGTAGTGCTACGGTTAAAAATACATTTCCAATGACACTACTAGTAGTGCTACGGGTAAAAGTACATTTCCCATGACACTACTAGTAGTGCTACGTGTAAAAGTACATTTCTCATGACACTACTAGTAGTGCTACGGGTAAAAGTACATTTCCCATGACACTACTGGTAGTGATGTGGGTAAAAGTACATTACCCATGACACTACTAGTAGTGCTGCGGGTAAAAGTAAATTACCCATGACACTACTAGTTATGATACGGGTAAAAATACATCCCATGACACTACTAGTAGTGCTACGGGTAAAAATACAATTCCCATGACACTACTTGTTTCCAGTAGTGTCACGGGCAATATTATTTCATTTGTTAACACTTCTGTCATATTTATATCAGTCTTCTTGAATCAAAACTAGGTATTTGGAATAAGGAAGGTAATGACTGGCATTTGAGAGAAAATCGACGGCTAAAAAATGAAATCATAATGTCATGTAATCATATTTTGTTTGACTCCAATCAATCCTTCTGTAAAGACATAAATCTCATACATACAGAAGTATAAAATATTGTATCGACCGCTTCGAATCTCTTGGTTGTGCTGTTTAGCTATAAGCTGCAGATACCCCAATCCTGACTGAAGATCACTTAATTTAATTAGCTGCTCGACGATAGGTTTATCCGCACCTTGTAGCTAACACCACAGCTGCTAAGATGTTTGATCCAGCCTACTTTAATAGCTCGCGCCTCACACATGGCACCTGACTGATAACTGGTGGGGTCGAAATGTTCTCGAGCAAAGACCACCAGTACCGGCAAATGCAGCGTAGGATATCAAAACACAATGTGGGCGGATGACCCCGTCAAGATCGCTTTAACGCACTGGATGTAAGCCGCTTTATTAGAGATCTATAGGAGCGGCTTTTGTACAGCAGTGGACGTCTTATAGCGTATATTTAAAAAAATATAGTAAATATAAAAATGAAACGAACCTCTTCAAACTCCTGGATGTTGTCGTTGAAACTCATGGAGTTGACCCACATGATGTGCGCCGTAAACATCAGGAATAATGTGAACACTCTGGAAGAAAATAAATGTCTGAGTAAAATTTAAAGCATAGGAAACTAATTTATAAAAAAGGGTAATTTAGGTACTTTATAGATACGATAATAATCTATTTGCAGCATATAAGTTATTGGATAATATAAAATAATGGCTCATTGTGTCTTTTGTACAAAATGTCATCATGACCATGGGTTAAGCCTCAGCGCCTGAAGAGAACCTTGGACAAAAAGATTCAAGTTAACGCCTTAGTGTCAGTATTACCATTGATTTATTCCATGCCGTTAGTAACACAACTTATTTTTAGCAAAAAGTTGTCGATTATTAGATTATTTAGTATTTAGAAATTACTTTGTTCAGTATAAATGACGATTAACTGACGGTGGATAGTTGAGAATCTCAAAAACGTGGTTAACAGGTACTTATCTCTCTAAGGAAAATTACAAATAATGGAAGTAGGTATTGCTAAATTTTGCTTAAATAAAAACTACGTTACAGCTGTCTTATTCATATCTGGTTATACAGCATACGCGAGAGTGAGTGGAACAAAAAAAACGCAATGTCTGTCGCATACGTCAAAATCACCAGTTGAAACATTGAAGAAGGAATCAGAAGGAGATGGTGTAATGACATTTAGATACTTTGCCATGTAATAGTTTAAAAACCGAAATAATAATCATATAGGCGTCTCTTTCAAATGTACGTAATAAGAATAGACCAACATTATATAGCACAGTTTCGCTATAGTGTCTATATTTGTCGTGACGTGTCGCGCGTGCCTGGTCCGCCATATTGAGTCGAAAAACAATAGCGATGTTCTTATTATATAAAAAAAAACTATCGATATTTTGGTTAGTTTTTATTTGTGTTATTGATTAGCTGAAATTTTGAATTTTTATTTCATTTCACTTTTCATGTCAAATTTGACAACTGTCATTCCAGAATTAATACAAGTCATTGAGGAAGGAATCAGAATGGAGTTGCCCTAACGACGAGAAAAACCTGCATACCCACCGCACATAATACGGCGGATTAGTGTTGTTACTACCACACTACACTTATCGATTTCCCCGTACTTATCGATAAAACTATCGACACAAATTAATTTTAGCCGAATCAAACATAATGGCAAACTTTTATTTAAAAAACCGGACAAGTGCGAGTCAGACTCGCACATCGAGGGTTCCGTACAAACACATTGTTAAAGTAATTAAAAACCTGTTTTAGCATGTGCTAATGAAGTTCTTTTATATGACACCTTTCATGATACGATTTACTCACTTTGAATTTTAAGCCCATATTTTGTGAATTTTGAGGCCCTATTTTTTGTGATGTAAATAAAAATGTGCAGTTTTCAGATTTAATCTTATATGTGTATTCTGAGACAATGCTTTTCGCCAAATTTCGTAGTTCTATGTCAACGGGAAGTACCCGGTAGGTTTTGATTTTTGTGAGTGTCGAAATATGCTGTTTTTTTACGATATAAACGACTCTAACTTTTTTAAACGACAACTGAGAAGTTTTTCTTTTACACAACAGCAAGAGTTCATTAATATACGTATACAGTTTAAATTTCAACTCGATATCTTTACGCGTTCTCTAGATAAGGAGTCTTGACAGACACACAGACGGACAGACGGACAACAAAGTGATCCTATAAGGGTTCCGTTTTTTTCTTTTGAGGTACAGAACCCTGAAAATTACAGATGTCAAGGTTGCAGCTGTCATATTCAAGAATCCACACTAGAATGGTAGGACGAGTTTTTTGGCGGGAACGCGGAAAAGACATGTCGCCTCATTGTATTATTTTGTTAAAGTTGTGTTTTTATCAGTGATAATTAGTGAAAAATTGTGGTATTTCATTGATTATGAGCTGAATTACGTGCATGAGTGTGGGCAAGTGATATAATGTGACGTATCATGTCGTTCCGTGTTGTTACCAAAACTCCATAGACACCTCTAGAAAAGTCTCCACTGCTTTACTGAGGTATGACTTAGAATTAAAGTGATAAGACTTAATAAGAACTACATATCGGATGACAGCTGTCAAGCTTAAATATGGAATATCTCCATAACTATCTATTATAGACCATTGCTTTCTTCACTAAACTGATATGAGATCTACATTTCGGATGACAGCTGTCAAACTTAAAAGTGGATTATCTCCGTCACTGTCGATGCTAGACCATTGCTGTCTTCACAAAAGTGATAAAGCTCAAAGAGAAATATGATATCTTTCAGATGACAGCTATCAATATTACGGAAATAATCAACTTTTAAGTTTGAGCTGTCACATCAAATGTAGATATTTTTAAGCTCTATCACTTTTGTAAACACAGCAATGGTCTAGGGTCAATAGTTACACAGATTTTTCACTTTAAAGCTGTCATCTGAAATGTAGGTCTCGTTGAGTTCTATCACTTGTGTCACGTCAGCAATAGTCTAGCTTTATTAGTTACGGAGATATTCCACTTTTAAGTTTGACAGCTGTCATCCGTAATGTAGGTCTCGTTGAGCTCTATCACTTGTATCAAGACAGCAATAGTCTAGCTTTAATAGTTATGGAGATATTCCACTTTTAAGTTTGACAACTGTCATCCGAAATGTTGGTCTCGTTGAGCTCTATCACTTTTGTGAAGACAGCAATAGTCTAGCTTTAATATTTACGAAGGTATTCCACTTTTTAGTTTGACAGCTGTCATCCGAAATTTAGATCTCGTTGAGTTCTATCACTTTTGTGAAGACAGCAATAGTCGAACTTCGATGGTTACGGAGATAATCCATTTTTAAGTTTCACAGCTGTCATTTAAAATATAGATCTAATTGCGCTCTGTCACTTTTGTGAAGTCAGCAGTAGTCTAACTTCGATAGTTACGGAGATAATTCACTTTTAAGCTTTGACAGCAGTCATTAGAACAATCTAATAGATCTCATTGAGTGTTATTACTGCTATTAAGACAGTAATGGTCTAGCCTCGATAGTTACGGAGATAATAATACTTCTTAGTTTGACAGCTGTTACTTTCACACCTGTTATGCCATTTTACTTGTATTAATTCTGGAATGACAGTTGTCAAATTTGACATGAAAAGTGAAATGAAATAAAAATTCAAAATTTCAGCTAATCAATAACACAAATAAAAACTAACCAAAATATCGATAGTTTTTTTTTGATATAATAAGAACATCGCTATTGTTTTTCGACTCAATATGGCGGACCAGGCACGCGCGACACGTCACGACAAATATAGACACTATAGCGAAACTGTGCTGTATAATGTTGGTCTATTCTTATTACGTACATTTGAAAGAGACGCCTATATGATTATTATTTCGGTTTTTAAACTATTACATGTCAAAGTATCTAAATGTCATTACACCATCTCCTTCTGATTCCTTCCTCAATGATACAAGTACAATGGCATGACAGGTGTGAAAGTAACAGCTATCAAACTAAGAAGTATTATTATATCCGTAACTATCGAAGCTAGACCATTACTGTCTTAATAGCAGTAATAACACTCAATGAGATCTATTAGATTGTTCTAATGACTGCTGTCAAAGCTTAAAAGCGAATTATCTCCGTAACTATCGAAGTTAGACTACTGCTGACTTCACAAAAGTGACAGAGCGCAATTAGATCTATATTTTAAATGACACCTGTCAAACTTAAAAGTGGATTATCTCCGTAACCATCGAAGTTCGACTATTGCTGTCTTCACAAAAGTGATAGAACTCAACGAGATCTAAATTTCGGATGACAGCTGTCAAACTAAAAAGTGGAATACCTTCGTAACTATTAAAGCTAGACTATTGCTGTCTTCACAAAAGTGATAGAGCCATGGATTTATCATATAAACAGGATTGAGTACTGGCAAAGAAAAACGTGCCGACAAGGATACCACATCAGATGATTGTGTCTCTTTTCCAAGTAGGATGACCAAAACATCTCGATCATCTTGGGATATAATTTTTCTTTGGAATGTTACTGCACGCAGCAATCGCAGTTATCTTACCCCTAACTCGTCGTCCTTCGTCATCGTCGTCGCTTTAGCAATAAGACGCCTACTGCTGGGCATAGGCCTTCCTTGAAGATCTCTACAAAACCAATCCCCATAAAAACAATGGTCTAGAATTAATATACACGGAGATAATTCAGTTTCAAGTTTGACAGCTGTTATCGGAAATGTAGATCTTGAAGAGTTCTTTCACCTTTGTTAAGACAGCAATGGTCTAAAATTGATAATGACGGAGATAAACCACTTTTAAGTTTGACAGCTGTCATCGGAAATGTAGATCTCGATGAGTTCCTTCACTTTTGTGACGACAGTAATGGTCTGGAATCCATATTTACGGTGTTGAACAACGTTGAAATTTCATAGATGTAATCTTGACACATATCACGCAACCCGTGTCAGTACTTAACCACGAAAAATTTTTTCACATAACCTTTTTCACGGAAAACTTTGTCACAAATAGACCTTATCACGAAAAATCTTAATCACGAAAACTTGTCCACGAATAGACTTCCGTAGTTAACAGAATTTTAAGGCTTCCGTAGTAAACAAGGCATCCATTTTGAAATAAAAAATAGCGGACTCACTTTTTTGAAAAAGTCGTCATGGGTGTAGTTTAAGAGGTTTTCGGGGGTGTATATTTCAAAATTGGCATCCATTTTGAAGTAATGATCGCCATCTTCAATTCCAAAATGAATGCCAATTTTGAAATATAAACCCCCGAATTCTCAAAAAATAACACATATGACGACTTTTTCTAAAAAGCAACATCTGCTATCTCTAATTCCAAAATAGATGTCATTTTTTAAATCTACACCCCCAAAAACCTCGAAAACTACACCCATGACGATTTTTCAAAAAAGTGACGTCCACCATCTTTAATTCCAAAATGGACGCTAGTTTTGAAATCTACACCCCCAAAAACCTATTAAACGACACCCATGACGACTTTTTCAAAATAGTGACGTCCGCCATCTTTAATTTCAAAATGGATGCCATTTTTGAAATCTACACCCCCAAAAACCTATTAAACGACACCCATGACGACTTGTTCAAAATAGTGACGTCCGCCATCTTTAATTTCAAAATGGATGCCATTTTTGAAATCTACACCCCCAAAAACCTCAAAAGCGACACCCATCGCGATTTTTAGCAAAAAGTGACGTCTGTTTCAAAATTGGCATCCATTTTGGAATTAAAAACGATTTTAATTCCAAAATGGATGCCAATTTTGAAATCTACAACCCAAAAAACCTCGAAAACTACACCCATGATTTTTTCAAAAAAGTGACGTCTGCCGTTTTTAATTCCAATATGGATGCCAATTTTGAAATCTACAACCTAAAAAAATTAAAAATGACAACCACGACTATACACCAATTGTACACCCAGCATGTTTAAGAAATATGTCCAGCATAGTCACCCTACTACACTTCTTTGTATACACCATAGTACGCCATTTGCAATCGACGGTGATACTCTAGTCAAAAATAAAAAATAACCGTTAATCATAAAGACGTAGGTATATTCATACAAAATAAATATCAAACTCTGTTTTATTGGCATCTATTCGCAATTTTAACTAAAATCTTATCAAACTACATTGTTAAAAAAACTAAGAAATGGTTAAGACAGTCGCGACTTTACAGGTAATAATTCTACCATTTATAAGTGTCGTTTCGAAATGGCAATAGTGCGAGCGGGACAACTTCATCACTTTGGGAAGTCTCACTCGGCACAGCGTCTCTCTTATGCTATTTCAAAGGAATATATGTTTTGTTGCAACGCATTAAGGTTGAATTTTCCTAAGCTAACTTTGAGCCAAATTTTGTCTGTGCGCAGTCCAGATAGTATACAAAGTCCTTGGATAGAGCTCAACGAGACCTACATTTCGGATGACAGCTGTCAAACTTAAAAGAGGAATATCTCCGTAACTAATAAAGCTAGACTATTGCTGACGTGACACAAGTGATAGAACTCAACGAGACCTACATTTCAGATGACAGCTTTAAAGTGAAAAATCTGTGTAACTATTGACCCTAGACCATTGCTGTGTTTACAAAAGTGATAGAGCTTAAAAATATCTACATTTGATGTGACAGCTCAAACTTAAAAGTTGATTATTTCCGTAATATTGATAGCTGTCATCTGAAAGATATCATATCTCTCTTTGAGCTTTATCACTTTTGTGAAGACAGCAATGGTCTAGCATCGACAGTGACGGAGATAATCCACTTTTAAGTTTGACAGCTGTCATCCGAAATGTAGATCTCATATCAGTTTAGTGAAGAAAGCAATGGTATAATAGATAGTTATGGAGATATTCCACATTTAAGCTTGACAGCTGTCATCCGATATGTAGTTCTTATTAAGTCCTATCACTTTAATTCTAAGTCATACCTCAGTAAAGCAGTGGAGACTTTTCTAGAGGTGTCTATGGAGTTTGGTAACTACACGGAACGACATGATACGTCACATTATATCACTTGCCCACACTCATGCACGTAATTCAGCTCATAATCAATGAAATACCACAATTTTTCACTAATTATCACTGATAAAAACACAACTTTAACAAAATAATACAATGAGGCGACATGTCTTTTCCGCGTTCCCGCCAAAAAACTCGTCCTACCATTCTAGTGTGGATTCTTGAATATGACAGCTGCAACCTTGACATCTGTAATTTTTAGGGTTCTGTACCTCAAAAGGAAAAAACGGAACCCTTATAGGATCACTTTGTTGTCCGTCTGTCCGTCTGTGTGTCTGTCAAGACTCCTTATCTAGAGAACGCGTAAAGATATCGAGTTGAAATTTAAACTGTATACGTATATTAATGAACTCTTGCTGTTGTGTAAAAGAAAAAACTTCTCAGTTGTCGTTTAAAAAAGTTAGAGTCGTTTATATCGTAAAAAACAGCATATTTCGACACTCACAAAAATCAAAACCTACCGGGTACTTCCCGTTGACATAGAACTATGAAATTTGGCGAAAAGCATTGTCTCAGAATACACATATAGGGTTAAATCTGAAAACTGCACATTTTTATTTACATCACAAAAAATAGGGCCTCAAAATTCACAAAATATGGGCTTAAAATTCAAAGTGAGTAAAATCGTATCATGAAAGGTGTCATATAAAAGAACTTCATTAGCACATGCTAAAACAGGTTTTTAATTACTTTAACAATGTGTTTGTACGGAACCCTCGATGTGCGAGTGTGACTCGCACTTGTCCGGTTTTTTAAATAAAAGTTTGCCATTCTGTTTGATTCGGCTAAAATTAATTTGTGTCGATAGTTTTATCGATAAGTACGGGGAAATCGATAAGTGTAGTGTGGTAGTAACAACACTAATCCGCCGTATTATGTGCGGTGGGTATGCAGGTTTTTCTCGTCGTTAGGGCAACTCCATTCTGATTCCTTCCTCACGTCATTTCGAAGGGTTTCACAAACTAGCCTATCTCGGGTGTCCAAATTCAAAGAGGTAAAAAGTAGGAAGGTAAAATGATCAGAGATTTGAACCTTGTTACTGGAACTAGAGGGTTCAAATTTCCGAAAAAGACAAGTGACGTAATCTAACCAGATTTTAACCATTTTGATATTTCAACTTATCAAAATGGTTAAAATCTGGTTAGTTTGTGAAACCCTTCGAAATGACGTAAGTTCGGGTGTATATGCATATTTATCTAACACCTAATAAATTTCATATTTAAAATGAGACAAAGATGATTCTCTTGCTATTTTAGTACTGTTTCTATTACTTGTAATTTTTCTAAGACTTACCTCACTCCATGAAGGCCCGTAAGTCTTCTTATACGGATTTCCTCTGGTTCTGCCGATATCAGTCTATTCCAATTTTGTATTATCGAAAAGCTTAAGATGAATTTATTTCCTTAAATAAAAGAAACAAGCAAATATATTAGATAATTTGTTACGTAAAAATAAATCAGGAAAAAAAGGTTATATCTATCCAGGTTAACTTTCGAATTTTAAGTTATCCATTCTAGGATTAAAATTAAATGCAAAATGAATTACTTTTGGTTATAAAATAGGAATGCTTTATTGTTCACAGTGTTCACACAATCAACATATAAAAATATAGTTTATAAAAAAAACTAAAAAACACGCTTAGGAGTCATCAATTTTATATAAAAATCCACAATGGATTATCGTTCTTTGATCGGTGTGCAAAGTTTAAAGAAAATCTGATCGCTCAAAGTAGGTCAAAATCAAGCTCAAAAGAGGTGGTTAAAAGCAAACAAGCAATTAAACATACAGGTGATAAAAAATCTACAAACCTTTTATAGCTGAATCACTTCTGCGAATTATGATATCATAGAGGGTTCCGATTAGGTTGACCATAGCAATAGTTATATAAAGTCCCATAACTATCCAATCCCCTGTGTCTACGTCCATTGGTTGATTTTTCTTTTCGCAGTAATAGATCTGTGACAAATTTCCTTGCAACCCGTAATCTGTATAGATAGTTTGGTTTAGGCATGTTGCAAGGATGTCTCTTAGACCCTCTGTTGTATATATGCTATTGTTTTTTACATAGTCTTTACAAGAATTTGTGACACACACTCCTCGTTGAATGTAACTATGGTTGTAGTGCTTGAGCTTGTTGTCCGAATATTCCTGTAATGAAAACCAACAGTTCATAATAATATTTAAAAACATTTGAAACGAAAATGGAGAAGATGGAGAAAGTGAAAGATAGAGAGAGATGTAAAATCAGAAAGCTATTTGTACAATAAGCCTTAACATTAAAATAATAGGCCAAGTACGAGTCGGACTCGCACACGAAGGGTCCCGTATCGTGTTGGAGCCCTCTTAGCCCCATTCTTCTTGCCGTTATCATATGTATGCTCAACTAAAGTCTACGTGTAAAGTTAATAAATGATTGAACTTAAATTAGTTAATTTCCTCATCTAATAATATAATTTTATGTTGACATAATGATTTGTAGGTATTGATGTAATTCATTCATTGACAGATAATCTTATCTTAATTAATTTAAGATTAAAATAAAAAACTATGTATGTATGGATAAGCATAAATACTTGATAAACAAAATCATTATCCCTTGTTCTTGTACCGCTAGGATATAATGTACACTGTTTTTGTTAAAAATGATTTACTTACTAAATAAAGTTATTTTGAAATTGAAAAAAAACTCTTGCCGTTATTAATGGCAATCAATAAAACTCCTAAAAACACGTTTGTTGTTTCCCCTTAAGTATGTATTTTATCCTGCTTTAAGTATTTCTTGTTTTAGCGGCAACCGATCTACATCATCTGTGAAAACTTCAGCTGTCTAGCTATCACGGTTCATGAGATATAGCATGGTGACAGACAGACGGACATCGGAGTCTTAGTAATAGGGTCCCGTTTTTACCCTTTGGGTACGGAACCTAAAAAATTAAAGTTTCTCTCGAATAGCAAAAGTAGCCACCAAAGTCCATCAAAATTCTAAGTTCATTCAATAATATCGTTCAAAACAGTTAGACACATTTCTCGGCTTGTTTTCTGCCAAGGTTCTCTCCACACTTTACATTTATAATTATGATATATGTACCTAATATCTACGAGTGTATGTGAAATGATTCGTTTTGGAGTAATAATACCTATTGTGTTAAGATTTTGAACTAAAAGACGCACGCTTAGATAAAATAACTTAACACAACAACTAACATAACGATATTCAACTCCTTGGGGCAAAATACTAGCCCTAAATTCATCATTGACTTAGATAAATCCTACAAGTCTTCTCAATAATTTAAATGATCAACAGTTACTTATATAATTTATATTTTCTTCGGCAGGGCGGCATTGTTACGTTAAATAGTAAAACTTATACGTTGGACCAGAAAAAAAATCAGCATTTATGATCAATTTTGGGTGTTGAATTAAGTCAGTTTTGAACATTGAATCTCTTGTAAAAAAAATTGCGCAGCGACATGTTTACCAACTGTCACAGTAAAATGATAATAGCTCGAATTTCGAATAGATAATTTTGCATTATTCAAAAGTTGTTTGTGGTCTCATATCTCTGCCAGACTATGTCATTAATGGTATCGGAGTCAGACACATTAACGATGCAAATGTAGGCACCGACACAAATGTAGGTATGATTCACGTGAACCGCTTCACGATCTCCAATCAACATGCTCGCCTTCCACTGAGAAAAGAAAATAGCCGACGAATAGCTGTGTGAAGCGAAGTAAAATAGTCGCCTTTAAGTTTACAATCATAATAAACGTAACTATTTTTCTACTAAAAAAGAGTTCTGTGGAAAATATTATTTAGCCTTCCACTGCCAGCGGGCTTTGCAAAGTTAGCTAGGCGAGAAATAAGCCGGGTCTCGACCATGAAATGAGCGAGATTATTAATGAGCTCGTTTAACTCGCAACGGTAATTTTCAAAGTTGAGGTTCGACGTCGATCGAGGCTAGCGGAGCGAGTCTCGTAGCTGTCGAGGCCCCGGCTCAGTCATTTTAACCATTTCTCGCTCGCCCAACCTGGGCCCGCTCAGCTTGGTCCAGCCATCAAAGATAAAATGCCAAGTCGAAGGACCGGTCATTTCGCGGTCAAACCCCGGCTGTAAGAGGGATCAGATGAGTTTATTACGTTTCCTATTGTACGGTGAAGCCATTTTAGCTCGCTCTGTTTTCTCAAGCTCTTATTTCTCGTTCTTCGTACGTCTACAAAATTAAATGTTGCGAGTGGCGAGGACTCCACACGGAATTCGCTCAAATATTTGCAACTTCATTTATGACTCTTTTATCTCCTTCGAAAAATGTTAGCGGAGAGAAAAGATACTCTTATTTTCTCTCTACACTTCTTGAAATAGATAACGGAGTTATAATTGAAGGTGCAGAGTTGGGCAAATTCCACATGGCGTCTGCGTGACTCGCAACATTTAAATTTATAGAAGTACAACTCTTTTCCAGGATTTGCAAGCACTTATGAATATGAATATATGTATGAATTTTGAGTCTATAATTTGTCCGTAATTTAGTCCGTTCCGCACGCAGTGGAAGACGGGCTTTATTCTGTACAACCGAATTGCGATTAGCTTGAACTTACTGAGGGTTGATGCTCTGTAAAAGGAGCGTCCAGGTGATTTTAGTGATTCTTTACCCCATGACACGATGAAAATTGGCCATCTATCTTCTAAGATATGAAATGAACGTTCAGCACGGTTCAGCCTTCGGACGCGTGACCGCGGGTCGCATTTACAACTGAGCGCTACCATGCCTTGGATGACACGTCAAATTGAAAGAAACGGTCGTTTTATTCATTTATTTGTTTATATTTTTTTGTAATAATTTGGCGGGTGTAACGCATTAGGTACAGGGGAGTGGGGTCAAAGTTACCGACATAGCTCACCTGGTTGGCAAGTTAAAATTGCAGGAGGAAGGGTACATAGCACGGAGGACTGATAGCCGATGGGGTCAAAAAAATCTCGAATGGAGACCGCGTGCCAGTAAGCGCAGCGTAGAACGTCTTCCTACGAGGTGGACAGATGACCTCATCAAGATCGTAGGATCGCCCCGGATTCAAGCCGCTTCCAACCTATCTTATTGGGGTCCTTAGGGGAGGTCTATGTATAGCAATGGACGTCCTATGGCTGATGGATGAATCTCAAACCTTCAATTATGAAGTTCTGAATTAAAAAATTCAATTTCTTGAAAATTAATAATGTGATAAAGCGCGAAATAGTGGAAAAAATCGTGATGTGTTTTTTGGCGCGACCGTGTCATATCGTACGTGTTCAAGGTTCCGCATGAAAGGTATTCAAGAAGTAACGTCAAAATTCTATACGCTAGTTACCTACATACCAACAGTTGGCATTTAAAATTGACGTATTGTTATCCCGAGAGGTGACCACTTTAGTTTGAGCCTAAATTATTGTCCTATTGACTCTATGTACATAAGAGCCAAAGTTAACAGTCAATGAGAGCGTAACAGTTCCAGGCTATCAGTTACCGGAGCGGACACACCACGGAAAGCAGGAGGCTATAGGTATGATGACTGGGTATAAAAATAATAATTATTATTAGTCCGTGAGTTAGATTATCAAAAAAAACGGACAAGTGCAAGTCAGGCTTGCGCACCGAGGGTCCGTACAAGTCCAGAAAATTTCACAAAATTGGGAAGTACGTTGTTAAAATCTCTATACCCATCATCATCATCGACAATAGTTTTTTGTTTTTTACTTTTCTCGTCATTAATCGAAAATTATTAAAATAATTAAAAACCTGTTTTAGCATGTGCTAGTGAAGCTCTTTTATATGATACCTTACATGATACGATTTACTCACTTTGAATTTTAAACCTGTATTTTGTGAATTTTGAAGCCCTATTTTTTGTGATTTAAATACAAATACAAAAATTTAGGATTTGTTATCCGTACCTGTAAGCCTTTTTCAAATATTAGCTGCATTAAATCGGTATATAACGCATACGTTCGCAGCGTACTAGAATATGCCAGCAGTATCTGGAGCCCTTTTTATATAACGCACTCTCAGCGTATTGAAAAAATACAATCAAAATTTATTAAGCACCTCAATTACCGAGCCCGAACATATTTAGACTACAACAAGGGATGCATTCATCACAAAATGACCCCTTTGAAAGATAGACGCACGATGCTAGATATGATGCTCTTATACAACATTATAAATTCTCACTTGGACACCCCTATTCTACTTTCTTATATTACCTTCAATATACCTAGAACCCGGACACGACACACAAAGAAGTCTCTGTTTGCATCTGACTTCAAAGTTACCAATTATGCAAAGAACGCACCTATTGCCCGTTTATGCTCAACGTTTAACAAGCGATTCTCCGATCTGGATGTATTTAATACATCTAAAACAATGTTTAAACATAAAGTCCACGAGAAACTCCTAAGTACATTAGTATAGTCAAATAGTAACTAATAATATAAGCCGTGGTGGTCAAGCGGTAGTGACACCCGCCTTACAATCGTGAGGTCGTGGGTTCGTATCCCCGGTCCCGTACCAATGAGTTTCTTTGGAATTTATGTACGGAATTCCACATCACTGGCTTTTACGGTGAAAAAAAACATCGTGAGGCAACCTGCGTACGTCCTGAGAAGAAACTCGATGGCGTATGTGAGTCCACCAACCCGCACTGGGCCAGCGTGGTGGATATGGCCCACAATCACCCTTAGTGGGTAGGCCTACGTCCTGCAGTGGACTATTAAAAAGGCTGGTACAGTACAGTATAGGCCAAATTAAACACGGTTATTTATTGAACTATATATGGTGCACTCACTGATTAATTTGGCAACTATTTAAAAACATACTTCTGTACAATCATCATAATTATATCTTAAGTAACTATAAAAAAAACATACAGCGTTTAAATTGCGCTTTGCTGCTTGAATGCATCCATCGGAGAGTTGTAGTTAAATACCTGCGGCACGCACACACGCACACACGTTCGTGACACCGCCGCACCCACAGAGTGCTTTGTTATGATACTGCTGCTCCTTTGAGTTACACCATGCAGTTACTGCATGATGTTTACCTAATATTTTCAGTACCGATTAGGTAGGTATTGGCTCGCATGCTCATACTTTTTATACTTTTTATTTTTATTTTTTTATACTTATATTTTATTTTTTTTAATCAGTAAGTTTTATTATGCCGGATATCATATTATTGTTGTATTGTCATGTTATTGTTATATTGTGTTATAATTTTTAGTCTTTACGCTGATAGTTTATTTAGTTTGTATATTTCTTCTTTTATATATTCATACTTAGATGTGGTAGAATCGACTTGATTTTTCTTGTCTGTTTATAAATAATTTATAGGATTAGGCCTGTTATTGGTTTTTTATATGTATCTGTACAATTAAGTTTAAATATATTTTTGTGCTGTTGGCCTATAAATAAATAAATAAATAAATAAAAATGTACAGTTTTTAGATTTATTCCTATATGTGTACTTTAAGACAATGCTTCTCGCCAAATTTCATAGTTCTATGTCAACGGGAAGTACCCTGTAGGTTTTGGTTTTTGTGAGTGTTGAAATATGCGGTTTTTTACGACATAAACGGCTCTAACTTCTTTCTATGATAACTGAGAAGTTTTTCCTTTATACAACTGTAAGAGATTATAGATATACGTATACAGTTTAAATTTCAACCCGATATCTTTACGCGTTCCCGAGATAAAGAGTCATGACATACACACAGACGGACAACAAAGTGACCCTATAAGGGTTCCGTTTTTTCCTCTTGAGGTACGGAACCCTAAAAATTGGACACGTATTTATTTTTCAATCAAAGAACAAATGACAAAGATAAACATTGTCAAAGTTTGGGCGTGGGGGTCGTGACGTCACCTCTCTTACAGAAGTCTATACATTTGTATGGCACTTGTGACGTCACGCGGAACTTTGACAGGCTATATCTTCATCAATTTATGTTTAGTTGACAAAAGCAAAAATACGTGTCTAATATTTTGTGATTGTCTATCTGACTGACTAATTATATTTTTTAGTCATCATGTCTATTAGAAGGGCCTCTTTTTGGCCAAAAACAAACATGCTTGAGCCTTCTTTCTGAAATGGCTACGTTTTTTTGTCAACTGCTATTTTCTATGCGTACTTGGTTGCCTGGAAGAAATCGTTTAAACCGGCCGTCAGTTAGAAACTTATTGTTTTGTTTTGTTCTCATAAGCTATTTTTATGTACCTTATGTGGTTGTAAGTGTTATAGTTTGTTTGTTTTATCAGTTGAATATTTATTTATACCTACCCTTGAAGAACTTCACCAGAATATCAGCGTTGAGTGTTGGGACCCACTTAGCATTTATTGCTGAGACGAGTCCCTTTCGACATATTGTTATTTTGTTACAATATGTTATGTTTTTTTGTATTGTGTATGTTGAATAATGTTCATTTTCTTTCTCTTGACAGATTTCGGGAAGCAAAAAAAAAAGTACATAATTGTAATGTTCAAAAACGTCTTGGCAACGTAATACTGTATGTATAGTCCTGTAAATTTAAACATACTGTGACGCAGTAGGCCGCGCGGCGAGGCGAATGACGGCGAGATTTATGATTTTATGACTCGAGCGGGATCAGTCTCTGTCTGCCGTCTATTGTTTAGTTTTTTTTTGGGTGTTTGAGAACAATAGGGAAGTCTCGAACTTTCAAGTTGTTTACTTGCTTTTGTTGTTTGTTTGTTGTCGCGAATTATCTCGTAGGTTCGAGACTGTAGGCAATAACGGATATAAATACGCCGGCCGACCCTTGGGAATTCAGTTTTTTGTTTACCGTCGAAGCGAAAACATCTCGTATTTAAGTGCGGTACCAGTAATTGTGAAGTGATTAGTTTGTGTGAATAGCAGTGCCAGTGTGAAGTGTTTGTGCGATTAGTTGTCGTGTGTATTGTGATTTTGTGCAATAAAGTGCAAAGTGAATAATCGACGTTTTAACTTATTATCCAAGAACCCATCTTGTAACAATACACAGCATGCGTCAAATCCGGTAGTTCTGATTTTTTGCAGACTTGTTCATGATATTGGCCTAATTAATAATCCAAGTTTGTAACCTCGAGCGCTGAACACAACTTTGTCAAAAATCGAAAAAACCGTGATATAATTCATATCGTATTATAACCCTAAAAGATTAGTTTATGATAAAATTTTCTTAGAATGTTTTTGAAGTAGACTATATTTGCTACAATATGATGCTTGAATTGTCTTTGTAGACCCAATAGTTTCCGAAATTAAGCCTTTCAAAGTGTATCAGCTTTTTTTCCAACTTTGCAATTTTTTGCCATTCTGTCGATCGAATGAATTTTGACCCTGAGTATACTATTGAAGCTCTGTACTTTAACAATGGGATGTTAAAAAGGAAAATGAGAAGTGTGAACGATGATGTTCAAGCTAAGCTACGAATAATGAAGTAAAAAAGATAAGTTCCTACAACAAAAGCTGACCAGTTTATTTGTTAGGAAATCATTCATAATTCAATATCAATAAATTAAATTAATTTAGCCCTCTTGGAAGGTCCTAGTTGAGGTTCGTCCGTATCTGGATCTACGTTTTGGGATGGCATTTCCCCACCAAGGCATGTTGATGAATCGTCGACGTCTTGTGCCCAGAAGTCATCCTCCAATTTGACATCGGACAGATCAGCGCCTTCTGGGATATTTACTTCTGCAACATCAGGTATATTGTCACAAGAGGCTCCGTTGCAGTGCCTGCAGACTGATTAGCATTTTGATTCTACCTTTCTGCAACTGCACGAGTTCCCATAACCCTTCGTTCGCAAGAAATCATCTGCAAGAGGTGTTGTGGGGCTGCATCTCTGGTCTGGTAATTTTGGAGTTGGTGCCTTGTGGTGATGCTGCCCTCCATTCACTACTACAAACTTCGTTAACTCTTGCTTCTCATTTAAGGTTGAAATACTGAATACAAAGTGCAAAGCAAAATATGAATACAAGTGCAAGGCAAAATTGCGGAGTTTCAAAAAAATGTTAAACTTTAAAAAGCTTAATCTCGGAAACTATTGGGTGTACAGAAACAATTTTAATATCATATTGTAGCAAATTTAGTCTAATTTAAAAACGTTTTGAGAAAGTTTCTTCATAAACTAATCGTTTAAGGTTATAATCGCAAAAAATTGAAAAAATAACGATATATTCGAAGTTTTTTCGATTTTTGACAATGTTGCGTTCGGCGCTCGAGGTCACAAACTTGGATTATTAATAAGGCCAATATTACAAACAAGTCTGCAAAAAATCAGAACTACCGGATTTGACCCTTACTCTCAAATAACAATGTTAATAGATTAGAATGACAACGTACGCGTTTTGTGCCCTACGTTTAGTTATAGTTTTTAATATATTGTTATATTTTCTTTTCGTCTCTCTTTACATGTTTGGAAGCTACCCTTAAATGGAAAACAATTACAAGCTTTTCTTTACTTTCACCTGTCTCGTCTGTCAGTTTGTAATCAAATCTTGCAAGTTAAATTTGATCCACTTCCCGGTTTACGATTAAGCTGAAATTTTGCGTGCATGTGTAAATTGCGTGACAATGCAATATTATGATGACATAGTGCTGATCTGATGCTGGAGCTGGAAGGTGGCCAAAGGAACTTTGCAATGAAACGACACAACCTCATTTAGTTTAGGCTCATTTAAATAGTCTTGACGAGTAGTTTGTCTTTCAATGGTAACCAGGGTCTGAAGATGAAGCTGGAAGGTGGTCCTAGGAACTCTGTAACGAAACGACGCCAACCCATCGAGTTTCGACTCGTTTGATTCGTCTTGACGAGCACTTGTTCAGTAAGAGCTGGTTTTAAAAAAGGTTTTTTTATTATTCTTGTTATAGCATTACAATTTCATAGAATTTGGTTAATAAATGTGCGAATTAAATGTAGGAATTTAAGGCATTGTGAAAACGGAACAGATGGAGAGGCGAACGGACTGACACAACGGTCTTGTTTTTGTTACTACGGTACCCTAAAAATTCTGTAATTTTAAAACATCAGTACATGTACCAAAAGCACTTTGAATAAGTAATAAAATACTGTGCAATCAATTTAAAAATCATTAACCTAAACAAAAAAAAATAAATAACGTAATTTATGTCATGTAATTTTGTCCTTAACCATAACCAAACTACATTAAACAAAAAATAAATTTGTTTAAATGTATATGACTTTATCTTGTACACAACGTTGATTTTAGCCAAATACCTAAACTAAGTACTACTAATTAGGTAGACGGTTACCTTGAAATATACTAGCTGAAAGAAAAATAGCGTTAAACATATGCGCAAGAGTCTTTTATAAAAGAATAACGACTGCAAGTAATTGCTACCTATCGAAAATAAATGAGACACCAAAGATAGTAGGGAACCACAGTATAGGTCTCGATACCGAGGTAAACACTGGACAGAAGATGATACGCAAACGATATTTACTTCTATTGACAACAATATTTTCCGGAGGATGTTTCATCTTCGCCTCCAACAGCGCCGTAGATATCACTGTCTTCAATGTCAGGCCAGTACCTCCGCGCCTAGAATTAAATCAACGTAACATTAACCAAAGAACTCTGGGCACCATCAGCACTGAAGGATGCACCATACCATTCCTAGACGCACTGGATGACAGCATAAAAAGCTTCGTAGAATACCCCACAGACGTGCCTCAATGTGCAAATGCAAGTCTCGCGCTGCTGGAGAAAAATAAAAAGACGGTACGGATCAGAACCGACGAAGAAATTCTTAATTTTTATAACATTAGTGAAGAAGATACAGTGATTTGCTGCTACAGGTCTTTCTACAGACCCGTGGCCATAAAAGACATAACGTCCTGGTATGTTGACGACAGAGTGGAATACGAAGATTGCATAGTATTTAATGAAACTATTGTAGTGGAACATGAATTTGTCAGAATAAATTGTTCCGTTGACAACAAAGAAATATACGAACAGTTTTACCTGTCTGCACCAATGAAAGAATTCACCAAACACGGAGAGAAAGAAGAAATCAAGAACAGCACTGGATATAATATTTTAATAGTGGGAGTAGATACAGTTTCAAGACTGAACTTACTCAGAACGATGCCGAAAACAGCGCTTCATCTAAAGAAGAAAGGTGCCATCGAAATGTTAGGCTATAATAAAGTCGGGCTCAACACTTTCCCTAATGTAGTCCCTATGTTATTAGGAGTAAAGGACACCGAGTTAAGTAAACTGTGCTATCCGCATCCTGATGCTACTTTTGATAACTGTCCATTCATATGGGAAACGTATAAGCAAGCAGGATACTATACAGCCTATGTTGAAGATGCCACGGCTTACTCAACTTTCAATTACATCAAATCTGGTTTTGCAAACACACCAACAGATTACTACCTAAGGACATTTTTAAAAGAAGCTGAAAAACGTGAACATCATATAAAATACTGCATGAATGATGTTTACTATTATAAGGTTATGCTTGATTATATCGAGGATATCACTCGGACCCTGAAGTCAAGGAGGCTGTTCGGCCTGTTCTGGGAGACGGGCATGTCTCACGACGAATTGAACTGGCCAATGATAATGGACGATGACTATGTGAAAATGTTTGAAAATTTGGAATCCGCAGGCACCTTGAATGACACTATTATATTCTTTGTCAGCGACCACGGCATTCGATGGGGCTCAATCAGATACACGAAGCAAGGTCGCTTAGAAGAAAGCCTGCCTTTCCTTTACGTTTTGACTCCACCATCGTTTCGGAAAAAGTATCCAAAAGCATTCAAGAATCTGAGAATGAACAGTGAACGTTTGACCACCCCTTTTGATGTTTATGAGACGTTATCCGATTTGGTCGATCTTACAAATGTGAATGACAGTGCTATATCAGCCCGCAGTTCTCACAGTTATGCTCTAAACAGAGGGATCAGTTTATTCCTCAGCATACCGACTAACAGGACATGTCAAGCCGCGGACATCGACAATCAATGGTGCACTTGCCGCAAGGAAGTTCCTTTAGATACAGATGATCCAAAAGTCATAGAAGGGGCCAAAATTCTGGTTGTAATGATCAATTATCTTTTGAGAAATTATCCACAATGTATGGAGTTAAGTCTCTCGAAGATAGTAAACGCGGTTGAGATACTAGTGGGGGAAGTGGAGAAAGACGAAGATTCCTGGACAGAATACATGCTGACGATCAAAACTGATCCAGGAGACGCCATGTTCGAGGCAGTCCTGAGATACGATTTGAAAACCCTTAACTGGAAGTGGGAAGGCGCTCCCAGCAGAATGGATAGATATGGAGACCAAAGCCGATGTATAGACGACTACAAGTTGAAGAACTATTGCTACTGTCCCTAGAATACTAATGCTAAAATATTTATGTAATTTGAACAAAAAGATCATACTAATATATTCTTATTCATATTATTTTATAGATACAAAATTGCATACGTCAAAAAATAAAAAATTACATCAGATTTACTGATGGTCATAAGTAGTTACACTTATTAAAAGTAACAATTAATTAAAGATAGAATAATAACAATTTAAATTAAATGTCAAAAGAATAAAGAATTAAATTAAAATATATATATATATATTTATAAATAATAAATATTTTGGGACATCTTACACACGGCCTGACCCCAAACTAAGCAAAGCTTGTGAAATGGCTGCCAGAGACTGATATACTACTTATACTTATTTTTAAATACATACTGATATAGATAGTAACTAAATAACACCCAGACACAGTGCAAACACTCATGTTCATCACATAAATATTTGCCCGGGTGGAGATCGAACCCACGCCTCTTTGATCCAAAAGTTAGGGTCACTAACCACCGAGCCACCGAGGCAGTCAATATAAACCTATCATCATCAATTGAGAATAAAATTACGAAAAAAACATACATATTATATACATTATAGTATACAAATTTCATTATGGATTTTTACACAGTCACTTTTAGCGTCATAAACTCTTTTTCTATGTCATAAAACGCATGACCGAAGCCAGCGCTTTATCCTTGACTTAAACAATACACAATTAGTCCTATTACTATATCCAATGATTACTATAATTAAAGAATACTTATATACAATGAGTACTACGTAGTAATAATATACACGTAAATAGAACTCATTACCTAATTTTATTTTTAATGCTCACAGCATTGAAGTTCCAAATGTTCCCAATTTCTTTAATTGACTAAGTATTATTTATTTTCTAACTTATCCAGTTAAGTAGCTACAATAACTTGCAATAATTAATGTACAATATCTACCTACTAGCATAATTATTTTAACTAAGTTTATATTCTGCATATGTGGAGAAACTTGTAGAGTAGGTAAACTTAACGTGTAGTCCGTGACGGAAAATGAACTTTTGAACTCTTGATCTTTATGTATTTATCATAAATGAACTCATTAACTAATCAATTAACATAAAGGTTCCAAAATTTTTTTGCATACATTTACTATAATCTTGTGAACGATTTAAGGATAGATAATCGCACTACAAAACAATTTTATGTAATACTAGTTTTTACCCGCGCATGATATTTTGATTTTTGACTCAATATCATTATAATTTATAGCCTATTTGTTATTCTGATATATAAGCTATATTATGGCAAAGTTTAATCTCAATCCGTTCAGTAGTTTTTGCGTGAAATAGTAACAAACATCCATCCATCATTAATCCTCACAAACTTTCGCGTTTGTAATATTAGTAGGATTAACATCGAGCAAGTATGCGTCTTCTGCAGATTGTTGCGATTGTTTTTATTATTGTTATTATTAATAACTAGCTGTCCGGCCCGCCTTCACTCGGGTACGGTTGGCTAAAGAAGACAGATTTTATTCTACTGTGTCATTTGTATATCTGTTTATACCTAAAACGTAATGTAGGTATACGTCACCCACTTGAACACTGTTATTTAATACCCATTTTAGCGCGTTTCCAATGTAAGTTTGTCAATATAAGCAATTTGTTAATTATTTTTAGTGTTATAATCATTTGGCAACTCGTGGATTTGTCGAGCCTTGGTTATCACATGCCCAATATATGTATCATTATTGAAGAAAATAAAAAAATGTAATTAATTAAACATGACATCGCATGATAGAATAAAAAAATATACGTACAATCAGCAAAAAAGACTATAAAATGAAAAATAAAATAAAAATATTTTACATCTTCATCCAATAAGATGCAAATAAAGAATAGAATTAAAACACAGTGCCGACAACCACAACCAATGAAATAAATAAACAGGTACCAAAAACTAAATAATATCTAACAATAATATGTATTGGCAGACGCCCCAGTTGTGGCCAGCGTACTGGCTGTGGCCATTTTGATGTTTGAAGCCTTGTAAATAAGAAACAGAAAAGATAATGGTTTTGAATATGTAGGGAAAAAATATTCGTTTCAGGCTCTTTTGACATATGACATTTATAGCACCGCATGTGTATATATTTTTTATAATCTTTTAAAAACAAAAATTGGTAATATTTTTGTTTTCTTATGGAAATCCTTAAGGGCTCCTTTGTAACTAATCTGTAATTATTTTGACTGTATGAAAGTATTTTGTTTCGAATTCGATTCAAATCTACTAAATAATGTTCTAGATTAATATTTATTAGATAATTAGGATAATTGTTTATTTCCTAGTACTTAAATCAAAGTGGCCACAACCGGTGCAACAAATTTGACAGCTTTCACCGGTTTTGGCCATCCCGGTGACCTGAACTGATTGTTGAAATTGAAACTAAGAATTTGTTCGTAACATCACTTTTGAAAACTTATTTTAATTCACAACGTCACATGCAGCTACTCTATGCATCATCATCATCATTAATATATTTTTAGTAAAAGCTATAAAATCATGATCATAACAGCCACGCACGTCCTTTGTTGGGCACAGGCCTTTTCTATGTATTTCCTACAAGTTCAGTTGCAAGCGGCTTGCATCCAGTGCGATTTTCAGATCATAAAATGATCGCCTTTCTATTTTTTTAGTCGGCACCCTACGCTACGCTTGCCCATACGTGGTCTCCACTAGAGAACTTTTTGCTCCGTGGGTCATCAGTGTTATCTGTACTATGTGCTCTGATCACTGCCACTAACATTCATCCATCCATCAGCCATAAGACGTGCACTGCTAGACATAGGCCTCCCCTATGTATCTCCAATAAAATTGGTTGAAAGCGGCTTGCATCTAGCGCGATCCTGCGGTCTTAATGTGGTCATCGGTACACTTTGTGGGTAGATGTCCTACGCTGCGCTTGCCATTACATGATCTCTACTTGAGAAATGTTCGACACCATCGGTAATCAGTCCTCCGCGCTATGTGCCCTGCCAACTGCCATTTTAACTTGCCAACCCATTCGCCTATGTCGGTAACTTTGTCGCTCTTCTACGGATCTCTCCATTTCTGATTCGATCTCGCAGAGAGACTCCGAGCATATCCCTCTCCTTAACTCGTTGGGCTACTTTAGAGAATATTAATAAGGCCCATAGTAAGAGACCTCGTTTCAGTGCCACAAGGCCTGATTTATATTAGACCGGCCCGGGCCCGGACGGGGAACGTCTACGCCTCGTTATAATATAAACAGTTTCATACGAAATGTATGCAACGTCTCACATTAGTAACCCAACCAAGGCTCGGACGGAGCACGTCCGATCCGTCTATCAATATTGCCAATATGTTGGGGGGGAGGGGGTGGGAGGGGGCTTTCCCGGTTACTTCCCCCAACCCGTGTAGAGGCTACTCCTTAAAAAGGGCAATTTTTATTAAAACTAAGTAGTCATAATATAAAACTTTATACCTATTAGCTTCATAAATGTAGGAAATTCAATGAATAAACCCTAATAAATAATTCCATAATTTTTTAAACATGTAGGTACCACATTAAACACTTTATATAAGTAATAGTAATAACATGACGACATAAATATATACTATGGTTAATTTTGTCATAAACCAAACCTCATCAAATAAAAAAATAAACATGTTTAAGTGTATATGTACATTCACACAATATTGATTTTAACCAAAGATTTATGCCAAGTACAATTAGGCAGACGGCCATCTTGAAACATATACACTAGCTGAAAGAAAAACAGCGTAAAATATATGCGCAAGTGTTTTTATAAAAGAATAAAGACTGTAACAAATTGCTGCCGAAATAATGAGACGCCAAACATAATGTTTAGAAAACCAGTGTAGGTCGCGATGCCGTGGCAAACACTGGCTGAAGATGATAGGCAAACGATATTTACTCTTAGTGACAACAATATTTGCCGGAGGATGTTTCATCTTCGCCTCCAATAGCGCCGTAGATATTACTGTCTTCAAGACAGTATCTCCTCAGCTACAACTAATTAAATACAAAAAGTCTAACCATACTCGATATAATCAATCTAACAGAGCTCCAGCCACCATCAGCACTGAAGGATGCACCATACCAGTCCTAGATCCACTGGATGAAAGCGTAAAAAGCTTCGTAGAATACCCCACAGACGTGCCTCAATGTGCAAACGCAAGTCTCGCGCTACTGGGTAAAAACAAAACAACGATATGGATCAGAACCGAAGACGAAATTCTTGATTTTTATAACATTACTGAAAATGATACAGTGACTTGCTGCTATAGGTATTTCTACAGACCCGTGGCCATAAAAGACATCACGTCCAGGTATGTTGACAACAGAGTGAAATACGAAGACTGCATAATATTTAATGAAACTATTGCAGTGAAACACGAATTTGTCAGAATAAATTGTTCCGTTGACAGCAAAGATATATACGAACAGTTTTACCTGTCTGCATCAATTAAAGAATTCACCAAACACGGAGAGAAAGAAGAAATCAAGAACAACACTGGATATAATATTTTAATAGTGGGAGTAGATACAGTTTCAAGATTGAACTTATATAGAACGATGCCTAAAACAGCGCTTCTTTTAAAAAAGAAAGGTGCCATCGAAATGTTAGGCTATAATAAAGTCGGGCTCAACACTTTCCCTAATTTAATCCCTATGTTAATAGGAGTAAAGGACACCGAGTTAAACAAACTGTGCTTTCCGCATCCCAAAGCTACTTTAGATAACTGTCCATTCATATGGGAAACGTATAAGCAAGCAGGATACTACACGGCCTACATGGAAGATGCCACGACCTACTCAACTTTTAACTATATCAAACCTGGTTTCGCAAACACACCAACAGATTACTACCTAAGGACATTTTTAAAAGAAGCTGAAAAACGTGAAAATCATATAAAATACTGTATGAATGATGTTTACTATTATAAGGTAATGCTAGATTATATCGAGGATATCACTCGGACCCTAAAGTCAAGGAGGCTGTTCGGCCTGTTCTGGGAGACGGGCATGTCTCACGACAATTTGAACTGGCCAATGATAATGGACGATGACTATGTGAAAATGTTTGAAAATTTGGAATCCGCAGGCACCTTGAATGACACTATTATATTCTTTGTCAGCGACCACGGCATTCGATGGGGCTCAATCAGATACACGAAGCAAGGTCGCTTAGAAGAAAGCCTGCCTTTCCTTTATGTTTTGACTCCACCATCGTTTCGGGAAAAGTATCCAAAAGCATTCAAGAATCTAAGAATGAACAGTGAACGTTTGACCACCCCTTTTGATGTTTATGAGACGTTATCCGATTTGGTCGATCTTACAAATGTGAATGACAGTGCTATATCAGCCCGCAGTTCTCACAGTTACGCTCTAAACAGAGGGATCAGTTTATTCCTCAGCATACCGACTAACAGAACATGTCAAGCCGCGGACATCGACAATCAATGGTGCACGTGCCGCAAGGAAGTTCCTTTAGATACAAATGATCCAAAAGTCATAGAAGGGGCTAAAATTCTGGTTGTGATGATCAATTATCTTTTGAGAAATTATCCACAATGTAAGGTTTTGAGTCTGTCGAAGATAGTAAATGCGGTTGAGATACTAGTTGGGGAAGCGGAGAAGGACGAAGATTCCTGGACAGAATACATGCTGACGATCAAAACTGCTCCAGGGGGCGCCATGTTCGAGGCAGTTCTGAGATATGATATGACAATCCATAACTGGCAGTGGGAAGGCCTTCCCAGCAGATTGAATAAATATGGAGACCAAAGCCGATGTATAGACGACTACAAGCTGAAGAACTATTGTTATTGTCCCTAGAATAATACAGGGTCATCTGCTTACCCTTACTAAGCGAAAAGGGGATGATGAAGACCTTGAATATGAACAACTTTTACTATGAGCCAACATGGAACCCGAAAAAAAAACAACTATTCCATACAAAATGGCAACTCGGAATCGACAAAATGTAAGGACAACAGCTGATTTTTTCTCGAATTTTGAGTTGGCTCCATAGTAAAAGTAGTTCAGAATGATAGTCAGAATCACCTCATTTCGGCTTACCTAGTAAACCATTTCTGGATAACCCTATATTACTAAAACGTAAAGTAAATAAATAAGCCTTGAACAAATTTACCATAATTTTACTTTTAATAATATTTGTCTATTTAAAGTTCCAAATGTTCCGAATTTCTTTGACCATAATTATATTATTTATTTTCTAACTTTTCCGTACCAGTAGCTACAACAGAATATAAAATAAATATATCTACCTACATAGCTAATTATTTTAACTGTTTTGTATCTATGGGGAAACTTGTAGAGTAAATCGTCCTCCTTGACGTGCCCGTCAATGGCGAACCCTGGCCAGTTGTTAGCGGTTATGAGCTCTTACAAGGCTCGCAAAACAGAACTTGTTCTTGAATGACATGTTGCAGGGCGCACGGTGCAACTGGTCATTGGCGTTATATCTGTAGGTATAGGAAGGCTTTAGGCGTCCTCATCTTGAAGACGCTTTTCCTCAAAGGTGGTGACAGACATATAGACAGAGTTGCGTCACTCTTGCCTCTCTTGCGCTAGCTCTTCCCAACCCTCACACGGGATATCTAGTGCGGAAAGATGGTGCTTTAAAACATCCTTATAGCGTAGGTATTGACCACCAGGTGTGCGCTTCCCCTCCTTCAGCTGTGAGTAGAAAGCAGCTTTAGGCAGCCTGGAGTCACTCATACGTATAAGATGACCGCACCATCTCAATTCTCCTCTTACAAGCATGTACAATATGAACTTCTGAACTCATAATGTATGTATTTATTATTATAAATAAACTCCTCAACTAAACTATAAGCAAACAAGTTTGACAAAATTCTTGCATACGCTTACCATAAAATAGTGAACGATTTAAGGGTAATCGCGCCACTAAACAATTTGAAAGATATTAAAATCGAATACTAATTTCTATAAAACGTGGAAATGTGATTTTAAAGGTCACAGCAGACATATTAACTTACCGACTCGCAACGTGACTCATTCAATATTCATTTTTGATTTTATGCAAGAATAAATAAGTATTTACCAATATTGAGAAAATTACCACCAATAGAGTAATTTCAGAACACACCATTCCGTAGCTTCACTACACCACGTCTGCAGTAGTACATAATTGTATTTATTCTAATAGGTACTTACTTGTAAAATCGTGAACCAATATTAATATCTCATAACAAAATATTTGCACACCTGCTAGAAAATTGTTATTTGCAGGTAATTTTATTTTTAAAACCTTTAATTTAAAAATAAATAATTAAATTGAAAAACCAGCCCACATGAGGCCTACGAGAGCAATTTGCGATCAAAGGCAATTTCTTCCTCACACATTATTTTATTGGTAGACGGTTGTCAGGAAGAAATCGCCAGGGGTGATAAGGGCGCCATTTGATAATCATATTTAGTCTCAAATGTGTACATAGCGTTACCGTTTAATTTTAGCTTTGTGGTAATAAATAAACAGTTTTATCTGTCTGTCTATATTTTTTACAATAAAACGACGGAGAAAAAAAAATCCAATAAACTCAATTGAGTTATAATTTATTAAATCAATCAGATAGAGTTACAATATACACACACGCTTGCACCATTTGACACGCACGTACACTGTGACCTTTAAAGCCGGAAACATACTATCGGACGCGGCTGACGGACGCGACTCACAACCGCAACTTAGCAATGTGCACAGTCTTAAAACATCCGGCGCGCCAGATCTCTCCGGACTTTCGAACTCTCAAGGTCGTCCGAAGGTGACGTTCGCGACTGATGTCCGATAGTGTGCACGGCTCAGTGTACTTTCATAGTCTAGATACCTATCAGTCGCGTCCGTAAGCCGCGTCCGATAGTATGTTTCCAGCTTAATGGCTTACCGGTGGGTGTAGCATTGGACGTCACTTGTTGTTGTGGTACAGACAATGAATCAGTAAAAACCACTAAAGATTGGTTCAATTTCCTTAAGAACCAACCGGAGGAGGTAGGTACACAATTCGACGCGTATTATATATAAGTATATATTTTTTAATGTATAACCGCATCATTAATGTATAACGCATAACTTTTTAGTCCGATTATAATAATTCTTTTTTTTATTGGAAAGAGTATACTTCGAAATTGGTCCCATTTAAATTTTATCGAAATCGGCTGGGCCATTTTTGATAAATCAACAATAATGTGAAAAATGCTAAATTGATCTGTGCGAAATATTCGCGAATTCTATACACGGGTGAAGTCGGTTATTTTAAAAAATAATAATTATGTTAATCTGTTATTTATGATTATTATCATTAATTAATAACGTAGCGTGCTCGTAGCATAGTATGACTAAGTATGACATAGTATAACAAAGCGTTTCGAATCCTCATTCCTCATACGAACAGCCAGAATGTGGAACGCTTTGCCTGGGTCTGTCTTCCCGCTAAAGTACAACGTGGGTGTCTTCAAATCCCGAGTAAATAGGTATCTTCTAGGTAAGCGTGCTACATCCTAGACCGCATATCTGCTCAACATCAGGCAGTATGTAGTCAAACGCAAACCTACAAGGAAAAAAAAGACTAGGTGTTCGTTAGCGATCATCGGTCAGTGTTCGGATGAGTGACCGCGGGTGGCATTTATTGCTGAGCGCTACCGTGGCTCGGATGACACGTTAAGTTGTAAACTCCGGTTACCGTTTAGCCATGTCAGAGCCCTTTAGGAGGCTAAAACTCTGTCTCCAGTGCTAGCCACCCGGCCTATACGAACTTACTTTATAAACTAATATATTATTATTAGCCTTTTATAGTATTTATACCAGCCGTGATGGTCAAGAGGTAGTGACACCCGCCTTACAATCGTGAGGTCGTGGGTTCGAATCCCCGGTCCCGTACCAATGAATTCTTTGGAATTTATGTACGGAATTTCACACCACTGGCTTTTCGGTGAAGGAAAACATCGTGAGGCAACCTGCATACGTCCGTAGAAGAAATTCGATGGCGTATGTGAATCCAACAACCCGCACTGGGCCAGCGTGGTGGATATGGCCCAATCACCCTTCGTGGGTAGGTCTTCGTCCTGCAGTGGACTATTAAAAAAAAAAGGCTGGTTACAGTTAGTTAGTATTAGTATAAGATATAATCTCACAATATTATGAATGTATAATTATGATAACATTATTAGTTGATCTGTAAAATTAAGAATGATAATTTTGCATGCCCTGGTGCTAGAGCATGGTGCACATAATAATGTATCTTATTTAACACCTACATAGTACCCATGTCTCCGCAAAATAAATATTTTGACTTTGACTTTGAGTTTTATTCTGAGCGAGTTTTGGTTAAATGTGTTTTGGTTATTATTGCTATAAAATGTCCCTCAGTTCAGTGTGCCTTTTGGCATAGGCCTTCTCCAACTATCTCCACTGTGGCCTATCTTCTGCTACTCTTGTCCAATATGGTCCCAAGGTTAGTCTGATATCGTCGTCCCATCTTCGGATTGGACGTCCTTGCCTTCGAGCGCCATCTCTTGGGTAGGTACCATAGTGTGACTAGTTTGCACCATTTATTTACTTTGCAACGCAACATGTGTCCTGTCCAGCCCCATTTCAGGTGATCTATACGGGCTAGTATATCAGCGACTTTAGTTTTTGGTCTGTTATAAACTAATTTTGTTTGTTATAAACTAATATATAACAATACTTAGTATTGATGTCAGTTGTCGACTTTCTAACGAGCACCTCAACTTGAACGTAGATTCACATTATTTAGCAAGCTGGATATTAGGCCCAATTATGAAGGCACCATCGTAATTATAATAGCTAATTAGACTATTTCTGTTTCTTTCCACTTTAGGCATTCGATAGAGAGAACACTTTTTACGTTGCTAATTTACGATGGCGCCTTTATAATTGGGCCTATTGTCCAACTGCCCTTCATAGGTAAGCCTATTTTCAGCAGTATTAAAGGCTGGAAGGGTGATGCTAGGCACAACGATGAGGTCGAAAATTTCAGCCGTTCCTTGAAAAAGTTTGTTGACCTCTAACAAGACGATACCGACGACCGAGACAACCGATTTAACCGATTTTAATATACCTATCTAGTTTGTAGCTTTTTGTTCATATTAATAAGTTCAATAACCTCCTTAAGACTTAGTCAATGGCAAATATAATATAATCTATTCACTTTGATCGTTTTGATTCTGTGTGGCTATCAGTGAAACGGTAAAGCCATTTTAAAACGATGTGTGCGGTATTGAAATTCTTCCTACAAGTCTGAACCGGATTTTTTATTTTCTAAAAGGGAAAACCAAGCACGTGGAATTTAAAACGTATCTATTTTTCCGTACGCACTTTTTCCCTAGAAATTAATTCCTACCAGGAGGTATACGGAGCTATTATATAAGGAAACCTGCGCACAATCAATTTGAACAACTTTTACTATGAGTCCACCATGAAATCGCAAAAGTCCATCAAATATCCATATCCAGTTTTTCATAGTGTAATAATAATAAATAAGTGGAGAAAGCCCGGACCGGCAACTGCCTACTTTTACCAGAATAAACATAGTTTAAAAATAAAACTAAAAAAACACGCTTTCGTAGTGCTTAGTTAGTACCATAATTTTTCGTAAATCGAGCACCCCACGCTTTTTTACAATAGTAATAATATTTTTGTACATGATTATTTTCTGCCTATACAGGGTTATTTCTAATCAATTAGCATCATTTTAGGGGCTTATTCTGTACATCAAACTAACAACTTTTGTTCTGCAACTTTTGTCAAAACTCAAAAAAGAAATCAACTGTTCCATACATTTTGTCGCGGGTAAACGATATTTTACTATGGAATAACATTTTTTTTTTAGTTTCGACAAAAGTGGTAGAACTAAAGTTGTTAGTTTTGATGTACAGAATAAGCCCCTAAGAGGATGCTAATTAATTAGAAATAACCCTGTATTGAAAATTATTTTACACTTTTTAGTTTGATATGCTATGAAAGCGTCTTTTTTAAACTATATTTATTTTTCACTTTTTAGTAATCCAATAAATGCATTCATCGTCATCATTTCCTGGCAATCGATAAAAAGTTTTATTTTACAAATGCATTTTCATCAGTCTTCGATGTAGGTGTGCAAAGTTTAAAGAAAATCTAATAGATCATAGTAGGTCAAAATCGAGCTCAAAGGGGTTGGTTCCAAGTCTTCCAAGCAAACATAAAGGTGAAACTAATGAAAGCGTGTTAAAAATAGAATGTTTTTAGGTTTAAAAATGTAAAACTTTCAAGTTTTCTGGAGTGGGCAAAGATAGGTACTGCCCCCCGTGAAGATGTTTCTAGCAATGGGTACTGCCCCCCGTGCGCTATTAGCTACGCTATTGCAAAGTTAATTTAGTGCTTAATTTGACATTAAGCCCAATTACAGAGGCGCCAGCGTAACTATATTAGCTAAAAAGCATAGTTCTGTTTCTTTCACTTTAGGCATTCGATAGAGAGAACGCTGTTTACGCTGCTATTTAATTTACGCTGGCGACTCTGTAATCGGGCTTATTATGATTCTAAATAGACGGCGTCGATATTTTTAAATTTTAGACCTACTTTAATAATAGTATTTCTCGTTTTGCTGCATAAATTTAAATACCTGGCAGTCTTAAATACTTTACTGCAAAGCTGCACCGTTAGTCCATAAATCAACAGCCTGACCTAGTGCCAACATGACTTTGTATTTTTACCGACTTCCAAAAAGAAGGAGGTACTATGTACAAATGTATGTATAATTTTTTTTTTGTAAAATCGTCGTCACATGTTTTCGCCCATTGTGAACCGATTTAAAAGAATCTTTTTTTTTTTCAAAAGGGTATAGGTACTCCTAAGGTGTTCCCGGTTATATTTTATATAAATCTAAATTGGCTGAGCCGTTTTTGATAAATCAACAATATGGTACATGGATGTCACATCAACTCCTGCAAACTATTCAAATTCTGTACACGGTGGAAGTCGGTGGTTCCTTTTTTTGCGAAAAATAATGACGAGTAATACTAAACTTATGCTCGATTTTTTTTTCCGACTTCAAATAAGAGGTTTTCATTTCGCGATTACTCCGCCATTACGAAACGGATTTTATGATTCATTTTTGTTTGGTAAGAAGATATCTCCTTTATGTCAGGAAGAATGCAAGTCGTGGTGGGGGAGAAGGGTCGTGTCTCATCCGACGAGCTGGAGAACGAAATAGGCGTGCCCCAGGGATCCTGTTTCTCAAACACTTTGTTCTGTCTTCTCTTGAATGACTTGCCGGGTGCTATCGAAAACGCTGAGATATTCATGTATGCTGACGATGTGGCCGCAGTGATTACTGCGCCATCATCTACTCAGCTGCATTGTAATATAAACTCTGCTGTTAGTAAACTCGATGAGTGGTTTAAGTCCAATGGCCTAGCATTGAACAAAGCTAAAACCTGTTTTTTGACTTTCAATCTGAATGGGAGATCGGAAGCTAAATACTCGGTAACGATCGGAAACACCGCGCTTCAGCAGGTCAACTCAACGAAATTACTAGGGTTCCACATAGATAGTGCCCTCACGTGGGAGTCACATACAGGAGCTATGTGGGAAACTGAGCCGCTCGTGCTTCGCGCTCAGGCGGCTCGCGAGGACGGCCACGCGGGACGTTGTGCGCTCTTGTTACTTCGCCACAATCCATAGTAATATTAAAATTTTGATGCTAGATCACAGCCCGGACACTCCGCGTTTCTTCATACAAAATCTGCTGTCTTACGCACACAACGCTATATTTATTCACAGACACTACACATACGCACAAACGCTACACGGGTATTTGCAGCGGCCTGTGCAGCCCGCGCGCAGAGTAGTAAATCGTGTCCTGACGCGGGGTGGAAGTGAGGAAGACTCAAACGGGTGGGGGGTAACGAGTGGCCGTTCTATACGTAGTATTATTATATCTTCTTTGCTAGATGTCTGAAAATTGATTAAGCACTATGTTTTAAATAATAAAACACTTATTTCAGGATTTTTAGTAAATCTCCCCCCAACCCTTAAAGCTGAGGGGTAAAAGTTGGTATAATAAGACTTCCACAAGTTTTGAAGCAACGGATCTGAAAATCGATTAAAGTAGGTAGGTACTTATTGTAATAAATAATGTACAAAAACAAGTGAAATCCAACAAAAACAGGCCAAGTCACGTATATTGACTAAGCTGTAGAGTTTGTGGAGTGTGGACTTGTAGAGTTTCAAGCTTGGCTCTACATATGATCTGACATTTTTTTGAAAGTGCGAGCTGTATTCTTGGCTATATTTGACATGAGAATGTTTTTGATATATTATTATCATAATACATCGATTCGTGCGAACTTTCAAATTATTTACACGGTTGAAATGGGTTGTGCCATTTCTTTTATTTTTATTTATAGATATCTGTGATTTATATTTATACTCTTGTTTGTGATCTCTTTCCGTTCAGTGGTTGCCTGGAAGAGATCGCTATCAGCGATAAGGCCGCCATTTGTGGCACTAATTTAATTTAAATTAAGATAAGTTAAGTATCTACTCTGTACTTAGTGTACACAATAAAGAGTTCTATCTATCTATCTATCTATTGGTTGCCTGGAAGAAATCGCTTGAAGCGATAAGGCCGCCATTTAGTATAACTAATTTTTAATGTTTTTATTTTTCATGTGTTTGTATTGTATTTGGTTAAGCTAATAAAGAATTATCTATCTATTTATTTATATTTTACATGGTAGCTAATAAGAACGTGACAGTTATTTTTTACGATTATTTGGCGTGATAAACCTTTAATAATTGTAATAAAATATACATTTATTTCGTACAAAGATAATTATTTTATGTCAGGTCGTGACCAATGACGTCGTTCTATATTTGTGTTTTTAACTAATGTTTAATGCCCAGGATTTTTCTGAACTTTTGATAATTATTTTCGACGTTAAAATGAATCAAAAATATATTGTTCCTACGGGTATAACTCAAATGTCAAAAGTTTGTACAAACAATGTACTTCTTCTAAATGTTATGCATAATTAGGTATTCCTACCAATGTTTGTTCGTTAGTTGTTGTTATGCTTCATGAAAAGGCATGAAGCATAACAACAATTCTCTAGAAAAGGTAGTTACCACCAAGGCTAGTTATTTTTCTAGATTGAACATTGAGCATTATTTCGGAACGGTTAGGTTAACATAATTTATTATCCGTTTAACCGTTAAGACGGAGACATTGTATGAATAAAATAAATTGATGAATTTTCCGCGACGGAATTCCGGTCTACTGTGGCAAAGGCCTTTGAGCTAAGGGATTGTTATAGACTTACCTACGATTTAATCATAATTATGTAGGTACTCAACATCTGCATGTTCAAAGGAAATATGATAATACCACGTATTGAAGAGCTAGATGGCCTTGACATTCTATATACTTCCTTCTGCATATTATTGCACCACTTTCTCTAAGAGATCTACATTTTTAGGGCTCCGTAGTAAAATAAGGAATCCTTACCCATAACTTGCGTCCGTCCGTCCTCATGTCATAAAGGTGTAATTCCCACAGTAATGAACCAAATTGTATGAAATTTTACATTATGATCGTTTTAGTATAGATCTCAATTTTAAAACTGTGTATTTAGGTACATGTATAGATGATAACAAAAAAAGATGTTTTTTTGTCTGATGCACACGCACAGCACATGCCAAAGCAGGAGCCACCACTCAGCTCGTAGCTTTAGTACTCATCCAGACTATATTGTTCAATGTGTAACTCACGTCATAAATCCTGTGTTAGTCTCTGCAGAAGAAGAAGAAGAAGAATGAGACCGTTGTCTTTCCCCCCTGAAAGGTCGAGGCGCAGCAAGCAGTAAATACCGTCTTCCGAGACCAGGCAGCTATCATCCTTGTCCAGTAGCGCTATTCAATGTGTGACTCACTCGCATAATCTTAATGAGACCGTTGTTATTCCCTGCTGAAAGGTCGAGTCACAGCAAGCAATAAACGCCATCTGCCAGGACCAGGCAGCTATCGTACTCGTCCATCAACACTACTCTATATGTAATTCGCTTGTATAATCCTGAAGAGACCGTTTTCATTTCCTGCTCAAAAGTCGAGGCGCAGCAAGTAGTAGGTGCTGTCAGCCAGGACCAGACAGTTATCATCCTCGTCCAGAAGCACTACCCTATGTGTGACTCACTCGCATAATCCTAATGAGAACGTCGTTATTTTCTGCTAAAAAGTCGAGGCGAAGCAAGCAGTAGTAGGTGCCGTCTGCACGTCTGCCGGGACCAGACAGCTATCATAATCGTCCAGAAACACTACTCTATGTGTGACTCACTTGTATATAATGAGACAGTTCTCATTCCCCGCTGAAAGGTCGAGGCGGAGTAAACAGTAGGCACCCTCATAACCATTTAGCAGCACTACTCTATGTGTGACTCACTTGTATGATCCTAATGAGACCGTTGTCATCCCCTGCTGAAAGGTCGAGGCGCAGCAAGCAGTAAATACCATCGGCCGGCACCAGGCAGCTGTCATACTCGTCCAGCCCGTACAGCGGCGGCATTCGCGCGTACTCCGTCTCTACACACGAAATAACACCATAATCAGAGAATTCCACTATAAATATCAAAAATCAGGGGACATCTTACACGCGGGGTATGACCCCAAACTAAGCAAAACGTGGGATATGGCTGCCAGAAACTGATATACTACATAATAATTATACCTACATATTTTTAAATACCTACATTCTTATATAGATTACTATCTATATACAAAGCAATCACCTGTGTTCATTACAAAATACTTGCCCTGAGTAGGAATCGAACCCACATCTCCTTGGCACAGTAGTTAGGGTCACTAACCACTGGGCCACCGAGGCAGTCAAACTATAAATGTATAATGTAGCGCTTATAGCGTATATAGTTTGATTAGGTGGCTGTCAGCGATCACTAAAGTTAAGCAACGTTCAGCGCAATCAGACTTCGGATCATCATCATTTTAGTCATCTCCTCCTTTCGAATCAGACGGAGACAGGAACCAGTCCGAGGTTTCCCTCCTTGCTGGGGCTGGACGGCCTGACACACTGGTCAGGGGACATTTCTTGGGTGCTTCTCACCCTTCTCCAATCCAGCATCCAGAATCTACTGCTGTCTTGGTGTGGACCGACTACGTTGGCCATCCTGGCTTGGGTGGCCATCGCGGCTTTGTGGTGCCCTTTCAGGGCCTCATCAATGTGGCTGCCTCTATGCCCTCTTCGCCAACATCATCCTCCTCCTCTGCGTTGGCTTGAAGTAGGTCTCTGGGGATAGCGAGCCAGTTGCGTACGGACTCGTCGGGTGGTCGAGCGTGGTGCGGTGCGATATTATGCAGGTGGGGGTGTGGTCCGTTGTCTGCGCGATCGTACGAGTACATCTTGCGCGCGAGTCGGACAACAAACTCCTCCACTGATTCAGCCTTCAGATCCCGTGCAACGCACGTTCCGCACGTACCAACCCGCTCCCGTTATGATGCTCAGCGTGACATTCTGTACAATTTGAAGCCTCTTCTTCCTTTCGGCCGAGCAGAGGGCGTACCATGCCGGTGCAGCATAGGTTAGCCTCGTCCTTATGTACGTCTTGTAAATGGCCATCTTGGTTTTCACCTGCAGCTTCGAGCGGAGAACTGGCATGAGCACTTCGGATGGGTGACCGTGGGTGGCATTTATTAAGTGAACTCTACCTGGCAGACGCACGTTATTCCGCGAGATCATACAGTTAGTAAGTTCGTATAGGCGTGGTGTTAAAATTTTTAAGCCGCCTGAAGACCTCTGACATAGCTAAACGATTAATACAACCGAGACCTATAATTTAACAGGTCGTTCGAGCCACGGTAGCGCTCAGTTATAAATTGTATCTGCGGTCACCCATCTTCACATAAGTTCCCGAAAACGATAGATTTTAGGGTTTATATTATTTTTTTTGGATCAGTATTGTTTTAACACCCACTTGTTAGGGATATAACTGGTGTAGTAAATAAAAATTTAAAAAAAAACACTTAGTACATGATCCGCATAACGCTAAAAAACAATACTTCTATTAAAAACCTTACCATTTAGATGGTAAATAACTGCACAACATGTCTGCACACACAAAACCAAAACTGTCACCACAAAGCACTTTGTTTTCATTTTGGACGACTTTTACTGCCGCCTTTTCAAATTCGACTGGTTTGAAAATAATGTGAACAACAGAGGGCAAGACTGACCCATGGGCTCTTGTAAAACTGGCAAATGCGCGTGGTTTTACCCGCCATAGTTTTTTTTTTAAGGAAATATTTTTTTCTACGAATTATCCTGTTACGCTGTTACTACCTTTCTTTCGCGTCATACGTTTATTGTGCATAATATGAAATAACCTCAAGTCAATTTAACTCTCTCAAATCACTCCGAACTTTTATAATTAACTCTACAAGTTGTTATAGTTCGAATCATACAACTTGGCGGATGTGAAGATAGCTACAAGCTGCCGATAGCCCAATCCTGACTGAAGCTCAGTTAACAGCTGTTCGATACAAAATTACTCTCAAAAGTTCATAATTATTTTTTGCAAAAAAATAGCATCAACCGACCTCAACCTTGTACAGAATTCGCAAATATTTCGCACGGATCGATGTAGCATTCTTCTCACTCTTGTTGATTTATCAAAAATGGCTCAGCCGATTTTGTTGAAATTTAAATGGGACCAATTTCGAAGTATACTCTTTCCAATATAAAAAGAATTATCGAAATCGGGCCACTATGTAAAAAGTTATGCGTTATGGTTATAAATAAAAAAAATATACGCGCCGAATTGAATACCTCCTTACGTAAGCACTATAGGGGGGAGGAGGGGTCTATCCGTTGCTTATTTTTGATGACATGGGGGGTGGGGGGGGTCTATATGGTGATTACATCAGCAATAGTTATTAATTTTCCGCATGAAACTGCCTTAATGAATCAATAAAAAAAGCAATGCATATAGGTAGAGATACCATTATTACGTAAGAATGGGGGGGGGGGGTGAGTGCTTTTCTTACTTTTGCTGACAAGGGGGGAAGAGGGGTAAATAATTGTAATAAATCTGCTTACGTAATACTTGAACGGCCCCTCCGCGTTTTTTCATGTTTTTAATTCCGTATAGATTTAAGTTTAACTAAATGCCTACTGCCTGATGTTAAGCAGATATAATATATGGTTTAGGCCCTCTTACACACGGTCTCTGACTCCAAATTAAGCAAAACTTGTGATATGGCTGCCAGAGACTGATATACTACATATATTTAAATACATACTTGTATAGATAGTACCTAAATAACACCCAGACACAGAGCAAACATCTATGTTCATCACATAAATGCGATTGCCCTGGGTGGGGATAGGACCCACGCCTCTTTGATCCAGAAGTCAGGGTCACTAACACCGAGACAGTCTTAGTCAGTTTATAGGTAGGTATGGCTTTTACCAGCGGCTTCGCCCGCGGAGTCGATCCGTAACTCCGTTGCTGTATGAAATAATAACAACAAACTAACAGACGGATTTATAATATTAGTAAGGAACATTAGTGGACTTCCCAATGTCCCGCGGATACTGGCAAGTCAGGAAACATGTTTTGGGCATAAATTTGCGTATAAGCAGCTCATTTTGAACTCATTTTACTTTAGTATTTAATTTTATTAATATTAATATTAGCAAAATAACAAAGGACATGGTACCTTGGGTGATATATCATTTTTATAGATCAACTAAATCTATTGTACCTATTGAATTCATTGAAGATGAAACCAGAAGGATTTCTCCTCTAATCTGATCAGCGGTATACGCCCCACAAAATAATTCTTTCTACGTGTCAGAACGAGACAGAGTTATGGTGAAATATAAATCTGTCACTTTTTACACGTCGAAAAGAGTATTTTCGTAGTGGTATGCTAAGCTGGATGCAGCTGCGATGTTTTTTGGAATAAGCCATTTATTGGTAAAGTGCCAATATGTATAGATGGTTTAGGTATTACCCCCTATGATTTAGTTTTATAATTATTTCTAAGACTGTATTTAGTATAGTGTGTCAATATTTAGTAAATAAGATGAATGTAAAGTGTTGTAATCACTTTGATTCTCTGTATCAGCCTTTTAATAGTCCACTGCAGGACGTAGGCCTACCCACGAAGGGTGATTTGGCCATATCTACCACGCTTGCCCAGTGCGTGTTGGTGGATTCACATACGCCATTGAAATTCTTCTCCGGACATATGCAGGTTGGCTCACGATGTTTTCCTTCACCGAAAAGCCAGTGGTGTGAAATTCCGTACATAAATTCCAAAGAAATTATTGGTACGGGACCTGGATTTGAACCCACGACCTCACGATTGTAAGACGGGTGTCATTACCTCTAGAACACCACGGCTTTGATACACTATGCTTAGAAAAATATACAGCGAGCTACAAGCTACTCTATTAATTTTTAGACTATCGTTTTTGTGGCTTGACTTTTTAAGCGGAAATCCTTCTGCTTTTTTCCGTGTTCGAAGACTGGATTATACATAAATCTATAGGTATAAATCACTTCATTCAATAGTAGGTATGTGTAATAAGTACCTTAGAGCCTGTTTACAGTTTGGCTTTGACACGTAATAAATTAATGGTTGTTATGAATTAAATAACCGTAAAATGTTCGTGGCTTATGTATATTAATGGCGAAACAAACGCAGTTCATATACCCTCGCTGATAAACCGGTATTTTTTATTACAAATATTTACGCGTGAGCCCTACTGTAGCGGCCCTACCTTTGATACGTCAGCACTAAATAGAATAGCAGTAGGTACTGTATTGTACCAGCCTTTTTTTAATTGTCTACTGCAGGACGTAGGCTACCCACGAACGGTCATTGGGCCATATCCACCACGCTCGCCCAGATTTTCCACCTACTTCATGTTTTTTTTTTATGTTTATATTGTACCTATGCAAAAAATTTTTTAAATAATTTTCTAAGAGCAAAATTGGTAAAAAATACGATGCGGGTACAGTGCGGGTTGGTGAATTCACATACGCCATCGAATTTCTTCTACGGACGCATGCAGGCTGCGTCACGATGTTTTCCTTCACCGAAAAGCCAGTGGTATAAAATTCCGTGTATAAATTCCAAAAAAAAACTTACTGGTACGGGACCGGGAATTTGAACCCACTTTGAGTGTCACTACCTCTAGACCACCATGACTCACAGAATAGCAGTAAGAACCTTTATGATTTATTTAATTTAATTTTTTTTTAATTAATAATTTAATTGCAACTCGGATTTGACAATGAAACAGCTGATTTTATTATTTCGAATTTTGAGTTAACCGCAGTAAAAGTTGTTCTTAATTATCAATCAATCTTTATTGCAACATATGTGGTATTACATGTAGATCTTAAATAACATGTTTTAAAAGCTATACACATATGACTATAAGGGTGTGGCAACGTTAATTTATATATCATCTTAATAATCTTAATCTCCTATTTATATATCTATTTATCTTAATGGTCTTAATCCATCCGGCTTAGTACACCAGTTCTGAACAACCCTGTGTTAAGGTAATCTCTGGGCTCGTGTATGTTTAGAGATAGAGCTCCTTGGAAGAGTTATCCTCGGGAATAGAATTCTACGCGCGCACCCCTCTGTCATGGTATGAGAACTATAATTCTTACACGTTTATAAAAACCACTTACCAATCGATATTTCAACAGTCATCTGATTGAATCCGCTGCGCGAAGTGCTCATTGAAAAAATGCCAGCTTGTGCAGTTAGAACGTGTGAAAATAAATCTTATACCTCAAATTTACAAAAAAGATGGTGTAATGTTTCACATATAAGTATTTTTTTGTTTCATTGAAGCTTATTTTTATATAAAAACTTAAAATAGTTTACTCGGACCGGCATCGAATATATCGATTCAGTAATGGAGTCTCCGCCAAAGATCGAGAATCATATCCCCCCATGTTTATGCAACATTCAGCCATATGTCCATACCTTACAATCTATTATTGTCTATTGTGGAGAAGAATTCAGTACGCGTACCCCTCTGCCACGGTATAAGAAAAATTGTGCCTACACGTAAAAGAGACACCGGACATTTTATTACACAATTTTAGACTTAAGCGTTCAAGCAATTAAGGCGAAAATGGATTATCAGCATCTGGGTGCATTGTTCTCGCTCGCTCCGCTCCATAAACCCGTCACCCGTTAACGTTTCGACTTTACCCTGAATGTTTAAGGTCGAAATTTCAGTGAACACCTCCTCCCCCGCGCCTCACGTAAAGCTGACAGAATGTAGTGAGTGCGAATGGTAGAGCGTTACTAGTCCCGAGATCAAACGTCCCTGTAGAGCTCTTACCATCCACTCAAACGGGCCCGGGGAAGACGATAACGGTGTGTGACTACTGTATAGCGGACGATCACGCCTAGGTAGGCCCGAGAGTTAAATGAAGTGCTGGGAGCTCCGGTGCGTTCCCCTGGAAATCCCGGAGATTCCAAGAGCGTACAAAAGCTAGCCACCTTTTTTAGTTGATAAAGTCCCACAGATTCAGAAATGAGGAGATCCGCAGACGAGTCAAAGTTATCGACATGTAGCGACTGCCTCGGTGGCTCAGTGGTTAGCTGGTTAGTGACCCTAACTTCTGGATCAAAGAGGCGTGGGTTCGATCCCCACTCAGAGGAAATATTTATGTGATGAACATAAGTGTTTGCTCTGTATCTAGGTGTTATGTAGTTACTATATCACAAGCTTTGCTTAGTTTGGGGTCAGAGGCCATGTGTAAAATGTCCCAATATATTTATTTATTTAATAAAATATTTATATCCATTAGCAAATTAAAGTGGCAGTGAGCAGGGCACATAGTTTTTTTTAATTAATTTAATTTAATTTATTTCGTGACCATAATGTTGTATCCTACGCTAATATTACTTAAATAAACTAGATTATTTATTACTTAAGACATTTAATTACATGCAATAATTAAATTCTATTATTAATTAAATATAATCAAAATCAAATCGTATTAAATACATATTTTAGGGTACATTATAAAAGTTTTTGCATTTATATAGACACTTATATTCATCACATAATATTAGAAGTACGAATACGAGTATAGTTCGAAGAACGGATGGCCGATGGGGACGTAAAGCTCACGAATGGGGACCACGGAGCAAGCGCAGCGTAGAACGTTCACCGACTAAGTGGACTGACGATAACTAATAAAGATCGCGCTGAATCCAGCCGTTTCGAACCGGCCTTATTGAAAATCCATAGGGGAGGCCTATGTCCGGCAGTGGACGTCCTACGGCTGATGGATTGATGGACAATCCTACATAACCCAACTGACCCCACAGCAGCCAGGTATCTTAAGGTAGATTTATAGGATTTTTATAGCTAGCTATATCTAGGTATGCAACTATTAATTCGAAGTAGCCAAACGAGCTATGAAAAAGCCTATGCTCAGTCTCTGTGCGAGATAAAATCAAAGAAGACAGGATCCGTAGAAGGTTATCGGCACAGCCCTGCGAATTGGCAAGTTGAAAAGGCAGTGGGCAGAGCACAGAGAACGATGGAGTCGAAATGTTCCACTCAAGAAGTAGTCTCAGGCAGATAAAAACCTGTTTAATTTTATGTTCCGGTCCAGCAAGGTTGATGCATTAGGGATTTCGTCGAACCACAGCCATTATAAATATCACAAAGGTAGGAAAACTTAGATAGGTAATTACGTATGAGTTTCAGGGTTCCGTACCCAAAGGCCCAAACCGGAACTCTAATATTATTTTGAAGCATAAAATTAAATACATATGCACAAGTGACCTTTAACAGTGATATTTGAAATGCATTCTGCGACCTCAATATTTTTTACATAATAAATAGTATAATAAACTATGTAAGTAATGTTAAATATTTTAGTTGACATTTTAGAGAATAAATTTCTATTTTTATCGTTGATGGACTTTGTAAACTATGTTTATTAGTAAAATGACTTTCGACTTTTATGCCTTGTTCATTGTATCTAGTAAATTTTTAAAGCTAATTGATTGTAAGTACCTACTAAATAACTAATGCAAATGTTGGGTAAAAAGTTGATTTTAGATCTTTTAAGGGGGTGAATTGTTAGGTGAGTAGGTATTGTGTAATGATTACACAATACCTACTCCGCGTTGATCGCATTATTCTGTAGACGATTGGAACTTGCAATCTTGGTTTTAGTTACCTTATATGCTCCTGCCGTGAGCTGCATTTAACTAAAACTAAAAGAATAATGATAAATAAATAAATAAAGAGTGACTTCACATATGCTGCTCTCATAAATCGTTGAATGTCATACGCACCTTCGCTAAAACAACAGCTTATTTGCCCTTGCCTTGCCTTAACAAATATGCCCTTGTTTTACCGAAGATGCGAAATACTTACAGCCAAAAGTGCTTATCACGCCTTTGCGTCCTCGTTCGTGGTCATGGCACCGATAATTCCATATTGGAACCACGTCCACTAACGAATGTGCAAAGGCTTTTTGAAAATGCAAGGGTAGCGAGCGCAGCGCGAATATTATTGTGTATGATGATGATGATGTCTCTTAGCCGGTTTCGGCTCCGATGACTTTTCCTCTGTTATTGAAAGTAAATATCTATGAAAAATAAATAACGCCGAGCTCAGTACTTCGCCACATGGGTAGGCATTGTGTACACATGCGCAATAATTAGCGAATCACGGCGAAGTGTCATCTGCGGCTAGCTTCGTTGTAGCTTGTGATCCGCCGACTTGTGTGGCGCGGATTATACCTATTGTATAGCTTTGATCTAAACAAAAGAAAAGAAATCGCCTGACCAAAGACCGACAGCGGCCTATAACCCCACCCTGGATCTGCGCCTGAATTTCGAAGAACTCGGTACCCTTTCCGTTATAGTTACAAAGGCAGGCTACCGAACGATACCAGGGGATATATCTCACTTCCCCAAAAATAATTCACTAATGGTACAGAACCCTTGCAGCGCGAATCGCATCAACAATCTACGGGTTAACAATAAACAAACAAACGTACAATATCATGTTTAATTATAACCATATTATTTTGGTATCGATGAGTTTGCTCGGGTCCTCGGGTCACTACTACCACTTCGTGTTGCTTATCTTCTGGGCTATCTCGGCAACTTAGTGACGTCTACGGACTCTGCACTCTTGATCCCTTAGTCGTTTTGTAGCGATTTAGGTAGGTAAGTATTGTACTTAAAATTTCGCGTTCGCGTGTGGCTCTATACATTTTGGTTAGTTCTTCCTCGTTTCCGTCAGAGGCGCTGTACAAAAATTTACAGAACCATAATAGGTACGAAAAAAGTTGTAGTTTCAAAAAAGAAACAGAAATATTTATGTTAATTAGCTATTATAATTAAGATGGCACCTTCATAAATGGGCCTTATGTCAGCTATTTGGTTATGTGAGTCATTTTTTTTTATTTATTTGTTACACTCCACAGAGTCCACAGACACTGGGGCCTGTGATCTTTAACATTATATATTACTTTTTTAATGATTTAAACAATATTTCTTAAAACTAAGGCTTTACTAGAGGACTCTACACTAAAATACATCTAAACCTAATTAAATTTCTAAAATTACGATTTTTAAACTACGATGTGATGCATATATGCCTAGATCAGTCCGATCCCACAAGCAGCACCCGTTCACGAGTGTGACGCGCGCGCCGGCCGTCGCCCTCCTCGACCATGTTTGAGGGAAGAGGGCGACCCGCCACACGACGCCGCCGCAGGTAAGAACCTTTTGGCGAGCATGAGTGCTCCAGGCATACACAGATCTCAAATTATTTATTTATTATTATAATTTTCAAAAAAACTACTTATACCACTCAGGGCCTCCACCACCGCCGCATCTCGCTCTCTAATGGCCATCTTTAAATTATAGTCTACGATGACCTTAGGTGACGCAGTCGTCGCACGCCGCACGAAGCGGCTGATGGCGTCTTCCTCGTTGTCGGCGAAGTATGTGAAGGACCTGCCCCCCTACCGCCTAAAGCAATAGCAATCGTTTATGACTTAATATTAGTCATTTGGCACCGCCTATGTGACGTTAGCCATCAAAGTTGTTCATTCAACAATTGCTTTCGCAATCCGCGCAAAGCAATTGATGGCTAACGTCACATAGGCGGTGCCAAATGACTAAAATGAAGTTGAAATTGAAATTGAAATTGAAAAAACTTTATTCGACATTACAAATACAAGAGACACAAAAAAACAATAATGATATACAAATAAAGAATTAGAAATGTCGAAAAGGGCTCACCTCAGCTTTATGCTGAATGCAGGTAGGAACCGCACACTCAGCGCTGGTTTTCAGGTTAGCCCTTTTTGAGGGTAAGAACAAAAAAAAACATAAAATAAGAAATAAGTGAAAAGTTATTTGACAAACAGTGCAAAGCTAAGACAAAGGAAAATCAAACAAAATAACGTTAAGGTTAAAGAACATGAAATAAACGCAATAAATATATATTTTCACATACAAACACAATATAAACAACAGTGATAATTATGATGATAATTAATCTACAAACTTATGTAACGAAAAAGAACAACAGAAAAATGAAAAATGTGTGGCATGGCCAACTGCTGGGCACACAATCGGCGATAACGGTGCCTGCTATCAGAAATCCACTTAATTCTCTCCCGCAAGTAAGCAGGATTACCGTATTTAATAACACCAAACAGAAGACAAGCGAGATGTAATTTGCGGCGGGATTTCATTTTTAACAAGTTATTATTATTCAGAAAAGGGGTGACGTGTGATCTGGGCGGAATGTTGAAGCAAAACCTAGCACATGCATTTTGTACGCGCTGAACAAGACGCTGCGTTCGACCTAGGAGTCGAGGACCATATACAGTGTCGGCATAATTAAGTTTCGATAAGACAAGACTTTCGACTAGCTGAACACGTAGTTCCTCAGTTAAGTACGGTCTGAGTCTGTACAGAATCTTTAAGCGAAAAAAACAGTTACGAACGGCTTCAGCGACGTGGTTTTCAAATCTTAACGCGTCATCAATGCTCAGCCCCAGATTACGTGCCTCAAACACCCGTTGTACTGCCTGACCCATAAGTGTCAGATTGATATCAGAGGGAAGAGAAGCCAACTGATGTCGACTTCCAAATACCATGAATTTGGTTTTCAACGGGTTCAATAAAAGACAGTTTGCATCAGACCATGCCACGATTCTGCTAAGGTCATCATTTAAATCATCTAGCGCATCCTTAAGGTTTTCCGGCCTAAAATGTATATAGATTTGTAAGTCATCAGCGTATAAATGATATCTACAATTTATAATCTTATTAACAATATCTGCGCTATAAAGAGTAAACAATGTGGGACCAGGAATTGAACCCTGGGGGACGCCCCTAGCGATGCTTGCAAGTGGTGAACGAAGGGGGATCCCTGAGGGTTTAGAAATCTCCACGAACTGTTCCCTTTTGCTTAAATAACTATCAAACCATTTTACGGTGGGTGAATCAAAACTAGACGAGCTCATTTTGGATAGCAGCAGCGTGTGATTAATGGCGTCAAAAGCCCGGGAGAAATCCAAAAGCACCAGCAGAGTACACATACCATTATCCTGGGATTCCAAGATATTGTCTGTCACGTCTAGCAGTGCTGTTGCTGTACCTCGTCTCTTTCGAAACCCCGACTGAAACTTAGGAAGAAGATCTTCTTTTTCTAAAAACTCCATCAACTGCTGATTTACCACTTTTTAATCTTTGACATGCAGGGCAGAATGCTAATCGGTCGCAAATCTTTTAGTGAATTAGGATTGTTGACCTTGGGCAGGGGACGCACAATGGCTACTTTCCAAAGGTCGGGGAAAGTGGATGTCCTAATCGATGTATTTATTATTTCGGTAATAGCATTTAAAGATTGTGGTAATGTTGCCAAAAGCATTTTCAGTGATATACCGTCGTAGCCCACTGCATTTGACTTAAGACTTTTTATAATTTTGAAAACAGTGTTAGAGTTTACAGCTTTAAGAGAAAAAATATTTCGATCATTTTCGGGACGATGAAACTCGTGAAATGTGAGCTGAGAGATAGTTACCTCAGCTTTACCTGGGATATTTAAAAAGTGGTTATTAATCGCTTGAGGGTCATTAAGATGAGATGGAATTTCTATTTTTTTAGAACATGGGAGAAGAGTAGACTTTAAATTTTCCCATAGTGCTTTAGGGTTTTTGAGTTTGTTGTTTATGTTATGGTTGTAATAAGCTACCTTTTCTAAATACATAGTTTTATTCACTAGCGCTTTAAGACTTTTGTAATAAGCTAATTTTGATTCCAATTTCGTCTCTCGGTAACTTGATAAAGCTTCGTTACGTAAACGCATCATTAACTTAACGTTATCGGTGATCCATGGATAGCCCTTGGAAGTCATAAACGATTGCTATTGCTTAGGCGGTAGAGGGGCTGGTGTGCCGTGAAACTGCGACGACTGCGTGCGAAACACTTTCGTGCAATCTAATCGGTTTGTACCCGCAAGTTCGGTTGATTGCTTCGATCGGCGAACTATTGAGATTTTGTTCTCATTTGTTCGACCGTCGATCTAGTGAGAACTAAAATTCTCACTAGTTTCTTCTTGGCGTCTGAGAAGCTACAAGCTCCGTACATCCTCTTGCGCCGCTAACATATGATGACACGTGTTCAGACGCCAAGAAATTTGATTCGGCCTATACAATACAATACAACACTTTATTGACACCAACAAGAAAACATAACAAAAGAAACAAAGACAGAAAAGGCACAAAAGGCGGTCTTATCGCTAAAAGCGATTTTTTCCGGACAACCTCTCTTGGATGCGAGGAAACGTAAAAACGACAAGGACGGTGTAAACGTAAAAACATTAAAACAATAATTAATTAGAAATAACCCTACATAGGGTTATTTCTAATCAATTAGGTAGCATCCTTTTAGGGGCTTATTCTGTACATCAAAACTAACAACTTTTGTTCTGCGACTTTTGTCAAAACTAAAAAAAAATCAGCTGTTCCATACATTTGGTCGCGGGTGAACGACATTTTTCTATGGAACACCAATTTTTTTTTTTAGTTTTAACAAAAGTCGTAGAACAAAAGTTGTTAGTTTTGATGTACAGAATAAGCCTCTAAAAGGATGCGAATGCATTAGAAATAACCCTGTATACCTTTCTACGTAGATACCTATTTAAGATTTTTGAAGAATTTTCGGAAAATAAAAAATGTAGCAATTTCAAATTGACTATTTTCATTAATCAATAAAATAATTCACTAATTAATACAAAATTAAGACACAAGATGGAAAATGTCTGGGAGAGAAGTACCTATTACAAGTCTTAGTATACCTAATTATACTTGTCTTTTAGGGTCCCATACACAGAAAACCCTACTGCTGTCGCTGTCCGTCTCTATGCCACAGATAGTAGTTAATGCACTGAGTGAATTGCATTTACTTTTATTAGATTAGTTGACCCGGTGAACTTCATATCACCTTCATCTGTCACACTAATTTCGATGGCGTCTAGCGCCACAGCGACCAGAAACGGCAACTTTTACATGTTCGAACATTTTGGACAACATGGAAAAATTAAATTGATGCTACTATTTTTCTCGCATCTTTTTTTTATATTTTCTCACCGTTTAAACCTTCTCTACGCTTTTACAAATAATTCAAAACCAAAATTAGCCAAATTGGTCCAGCCATTCTCAAATTATAGCGTGACCTAACTAAACAGCAGTTGCAGAACAAACATTGTTGTTTAAGATGTTAGCTATCTAGTCCTGCAAGGTTGCCGGTGTTTTACGAGTACAAGTGATCCTATACATAGATTTCATATTTCGGTATCTAGGATCAAGAGTGTTTCCAAACGTCTGACACCAGAGGCGGACTAGCACATTAGGCCGCCATAGACAGTTAGTTCAGCCGCCCCCTTTTTTTCTCCCTTCTAGGATTCTCTCAAGGGTGAAAGGGAAGGATGTTATCAAGGAATTTTCGATGGTTACTAAGAAAACTAGAAGTAAGGATTGAATACTAGCATAAACATATTGCGCGAGTGCAGCCAGCGGCCACAATCTTTTTTTTACGTTTTGATGAGTCCTACGTTTTAATCCGACTGTCTAAAAGACTTAGGTGCCTACTCCTCTTTACTTATTATCTATCTATCCTCTATTTTGGTAAAAATGTAATTATGTAGATGATCGTAGAAACATATAGTTAAGTACCTAGTATCAGGTATGTTTATACCTCTTCTTAGACAGATTTAGCTGCTGCAATAATTTTGATAAGAGTGACGGATAAAGTACCTAACTTCCGTGAAGTTCAAACATTTGTGAAGTTCAATAAAAACAAATGTTAGTAATATTGGATTTTGAAATCAACTCAATTTGAATTAAGTTTATTCAGTAGATATTTTTGAACATTTTTATTCTACATTTTTACTCGTGAACATTTTTATTCTAGTAAAAAATAGAATTGTTGATAATAAAAGTTCAGATAATGATGAGAGTAAGATTCGTTTAATTTGAATCGCACCCATATTTACCATAATTGTGAGTTATAGGTATTAACCCAACGACAGTTTCACAGAAACTGTCAATGTAAGTACTATAAAGCTCTCAAATACACTCAAAACTTGAGGTACAAAAGAAACACAATTTTGAGTGAAGTTCATTGTTATTGATACCCGAGCGGCAGGCATATCGTAAAACATCCTAAAACAATAAGTTGTGAACTTGGGGAATTGCACAATGCAACTCCCAAAAAGGATATTTTTTTGTATTAAAACTAAATAGTTTTAATACAAAAAAATATTCAATATATAATATCCATACATGTGTATTGTGCATTCGTTGACCAGAATAATTTTTGGTCTACCGGGACGTAAACCCTATAATTTTTGGCATAAATGCCATTTTACGTTTTCTCTGTGTAGAAGATAGGATAGTTCATTACCTCCCGCTGATTGGGACGGTTGAACCGATAGCACTTTTTTGGCATATTTTTGTAGGAACATTGTAGGTATGGTACGTGTAAGAGAAAACAAATATTTGAAAACTGTTGTAATTTGTGAGAGCTGCGTTAGATGTGATGTGTTAAGATCTCGTAAGTACTGGCCGCCCCTAAAACCTAGCCGCTCTAGGCCTGGGCCTAGTCGGCCTTAAGGCAAATCCGGCTCTGTCTGACACTAAAATGGCACAGAGACGTCAGGTCCTATGAAGTTTATAAAACTGATCCTTAAATGAAAAAAAAAACTAAATTCGCTATTTCAATATCTGATTTAAAAATTCGATACAATTATATAAGCTAAACCTAGACAATAAACCGAAAACTAGACAAAAATCCAACTCGCACTTCACAAATAGACAGAAACATAATTGTGAGTATTGCTAAATAAATATTACTGATCTCGGGAATCTACACATTATATCCAAGTATTTAGTTCCAAATAACCAGATTAGGTAGGTTTAGGTATTGTTTGGTCACTTGTGTTCTGGACTCTAACAAGTAAACAAGCTTTCATTTCTGTTGATGTGATTAAATAGACACATATTTTTTCTTAAAAATTCCAAAAAGGAGTGAAATTAATTTAGAAGATAGAGTGAAAATACAGGGTGCCTAATACTTTTGGTCGAGGCTGTACATATAGAAATGTTGCTAGCATTATCTATGTACATAAAGGAAAAATAATTTATCTAAAGTTTAGCAGGGCCGGGCAAAACTGAAGTTGTTTGTATAATTTTGCTATACAGGGTTATTTCTTATCAATTAGCTTCCTTTTTGGGGCTTATTCTGTACATAAAAACTAACAACTTTTGTTCTATGACTTGACAAAACTAAAAAAAAATTGGATGTACAGAATAAGCCCCTATAAGGATGCTAATTGACGGGCTGCGAACCACAGGGGTACAAGTGACAAATATGAAAAAAGTGGTCTAAGTGAAGAAAAAGACTGGCCATGCGCTTATATTTACTCTGCAAAAACGATACAAGTGATATGAATCACAGCGCCATCTATATTTTCGGTGAGTTAAGTGCGTGTCTTAGTCATGGCTCTATCTTCTTTCGACCATAAAGGTACAAGTGACAAAATGGCGAAGCGGTGTTACGACAAATTTTTGAATGATAATGAAATAATTGGTTTTATGGAAGACAGCGATGATTCTAATGAAGGTACGTGTTGTTTGTTTATAATAGCATAGTTTTTTCGTAAAATATTGACCGAAAAGTTGTTAGTTCACGTTTTTTTTTAATTCGAATCTAATTTTCTACATAACCCTACTTTTCATAGCATTTGTATGAAATTTTGGTGTTGAGATTTTTCGTGTCCTAAAAATTACACAAAAATAGTTTTCTGTGTATCAAATATTTTTTGTTTGGTCTTTATGATTATGTTCTTTAAAATTAAATGAGCAGTACTTGCGCGCATTTTATTTTTTATTGAGTTTGGGTTGATTTTGTTTTTACTTCACTTGTACCGGTCTGGCAATAAAGCTTTTGATCTTTCAATTTCACTTGTACCGGCCTAGAACTAAAATACATTTTTGTATTATGATGTGGGAATATTATTATTTGCTTTTAATTTCATGCTTTTGTTATAGATATTACGTGGATACCAAGTCCTAAAAAGTTTAAGAAAAAAATAAAAGATATTATACAACCTACCCGTAACAAGCAATCACATGAAATGAAAACATACACAAATACCTCAAAAAAAGGACTTAAAAAAGCAGGCTGCCAAAAAGGACCTAACTTAAATGCACAAGCACCATCAAACCTTCTGCCAGTTACGCTGTTACTATCTGATACCCAAGAAGTTCTGCCATCAACATCCACATCTTCTCCAGTTGTAGATAAACAAGCACAAATCGCTTCATTGCCAGCTGAGTCAATACCAACTGGAACCTCGCTTTTTTTGCAAACAACAGCATCTCCAACAACTGAGTTACTGCAACCTGAAATCTTACCAGTTGATCAAGTACTGTCTGCTTCTCCAATGGAGCTATTACAACCTGAAACCTTGCCATTTAAACAAGTACCAACTGTCTATTTGTCAAATGTACTGATGCCACTTGAAAATCTGCCATTTACACAAACACCAACTACATCTCCATTACCTGAGCTACCACCTGAAATCCTGCCAGATGAACACACACTATCTGTGTCTCTTCCAATTGAGTCTATACAACCTGATACGTTTCCAGTTAAACAAGTACAATTTGCCTCTTCTTCAAATGCACTGATACCACCTGAAAACACACCCGTTCTACAAACACTATCTGCATCTCCACCAATTGTGCTTATACCATCTGAAACCTCGCCAGTTGAGCCAGTACCATCAGCCTCTTCGCTAGTTATCCCTGACTCACCATCAATTTTACAATCACAATCTAGTGAAGAAACATCAGAAACAGAAAATTCTACACGATCACGGAAGAGACAGAAAGACATCTCAGCCTGGAAAAAAAATATAAGAAAAAAGAGACGCAATGAAGGAAAAGAGTATGTATCCACTAAAGGCAAAACAATTCCAGCTAAGGCTTTAGAAATAGTTGACCATGTTTGTCGATACCAATGCAAAGATTTCACTGAAAATGAGCGTAAACTAATTCATTCGGAATTTTGGAATTTAGGAGATTGGCAAGCACAAACAAATTTCATTAGATACTGCGTACAAATTGAGACACCGAAGCGTTCAATTAAGAAGAAAAAAATATATAGATAAAGATAATGAAGCAGTTCATCTGATAACTTTTGATTTAGAAAAAACCTTACCTACGCCCTATTTACAAACAAATTTGGTTTACTACAAACGTCAATTTTGGACCTATAATCTAGGGATTCATGACTGCAAAACTAGAGAAGCACACATGTACATGTGGGGTGAAAATATTGCATCACGTGGGGCATCAGAAGTGGCTTCATGTCTATTAAAATATATCACAGATATTGTTCCCAAAGATTGTAAGCATTTGGTTGCATACAGTGATAGCTGTGGTGGCCAAAACAGGAATCAAATAATTTGCCGGCTTTGGATGTATGTCATAGCTCATACCCCCATTACTACTGTTGATCATAAATTCATGGTATCAGGTCACAGTTACCTAGAAAATGATGCTGATTTTTCACACATAGAAAAACAGAAAAAGAAAGCCCAGTATATTTATGTGCCTGAAGACTGGATGTCTTTGGTTGAAAAAACACGCAAAAAATTTAAAGTTCATAGAATGCAACAACAAGACTTTATTTCGACTGACCCAATTTCAAAAGTCATTATAAACAGAAAAATTGACAGCGCAAAAAATAAAGTACATTGGCTTAAAATAAGATGGATGAGATTTTTAAAAGAACAACCAAAGAGTATGTACTTCAAGGAGTCTTTAAATGAGGACTCGCCATTTCGTCACGTCAATATGGATGCAAAAAAAGGCAACATACCAAAAGTTTTGCCTCGACTTAGAGAAACAGAAATAAAAATAAAGCATGCTAAGATTAAAGATTTAATGGATCTTCAAAAATTTATACCATCGGTTCATCATGAATTTTACAATTCGTTGTTATCCGATAAGGACCAGAATTCACAGCCTACTTCAACAACAGGTCGATCAAGAGGTCGCCCCAGAAAATATAGTGTGCAAGAAACAGATGAAGAAAGTATTTTGGATTATACTCTTGACGAATAAGAGTTATAAGCTAAAATAGAAATGTTTAGTAAAAAGTTTTGTAACATCACTATTGTAGTTTTAACTTGTAGTTAAAGTTAAAAGTAGGCTGATCAACTCAAAGTGCACAGACTTTGTTAAACAGTTTTCATTGACTTAGATCAGTATGTCACATAATAAGTTGCAGTAAACTATTATGTGACATACTGATCCAAGTGCATTATTCTATAATGTCTTCATGCCATAACGATATAAGTGATTTTGTAAAAAAAAAATTACATTAAATTTTTTATAATCTTGCCATCATTTTTATTAAAAAAACATGACAATTTGATGACAAATGCATGATAATTTTATCAGACTTCTTATGTCAAAAGCTTCAAATGTATTTACAAAAAACTGTTTTCCTTAAAAACATATTTTTGACACTTGTACCCCTGTGGCTTGCAGCCCGTCAATTGATTAGAAATAACCCTGTATAATAAAATTCTTAGTACATAGATGTACACAAAATTATTTAATAAGCGTTTAAATCTTCCTGCGTTATGATTAGGTTTTGCGTCAAAGTTAAATCGCAATTTATCTGATAGGAGTAACGGATATAGAGCCCTTAGTCCAGGTTTTGCGTAGTTAACTTAAACTTTCCCGTTCGCGTGTGGCTCCACACATTTTGGTTAGTTCTTCCTCGTTTCGGCCAGGGGCGCTGTACAAAAATGTATAGAGACATACGGGAACAGCTATAGTTTCATTTTACGTGTAAACCTGGACTAACCCCTCAGATGGAGACAGAGAGAGGTCTCAAAAGAAAATTCAATCCAAATACGCATTCAAAAATTCTGAAAATAGTAAGAGACAGAAATAGCTAACATGGTTGTGTTAATAAGAGACAAACGTTTTTAATTTATTTAATTCATTTTATTATAATATTACAGAACAAAAGAGCATAATATACAATTGTACACCAGGTCCATGGTTATCGAGTGTGTTTCTAGACGATAGGCATATTCTAAGATATCATTTTACTATAATAATTTTTACCAAAATTACCACCGAGAGGACTCTAGAACAAAAACAAACTCGCGGCAGACCTAGAAAGCGATGGCGGGATTACCTTGACAGGAAGGACTGGCATACTTTAGCCCAGCTAGTCGAGCATGCAAGCCGTGCGGTCCGACCTGCGCGAGCTCCAGGCGGACGAGTGGGAGGAGACAGCGCTGGACCGTGACCAACGGCGTTCTCTGGTGTCAGAGGCCAAGACTCATTTTGGGTCGTTGCGCCAGAGGAGTAAGTAAGTAAGTCAAGCATGTGACCTCGAAAAGCCACGAGAAGAACTCTTTTCAACGTCTGAAAAAGTGATACATTCTTTGCAATAACACTGTCTTGTTCTGACACTACGAAAGAAATATTTCGTGGCGCGCATCCTACCCCGGCAGGATAGAGATAAATGGAAAGAGGGTAGCGAGGCCTTTACTCAACGTTGGGACTCCTATAGGCTCCTAGAATATGTGCAAAAAGAACGAAGAGTTACGGTGAACTAACAAAAGATTTCAATCAGCAGCCAAGGTACCGACTATACTTGGTAGACGCGAGTACTGATGAAAACCGAATTGGTGTCAACCAAGTATCATTTTTAGTTGTAGGTACTAGCAATGACAGAGCAGTGTTGCCAACGTAACAAAATTAGTAAAATGGCACACGGGCGACCTCACCTACAACGCTTCTCCTTTTGCCCAAACTCTGATAATAATTTATCAATTGAAAAGGTCAGCTGTTCCACATATTTTGTCAAGAGTCAACATTTTGCATAAAAAAACAGCCGGTTCTTTTTCGAGATTTCAGGTCTTTTTCAATATTACAGTAAAATTTGGTCACATTGATGAGTAGAATGATATTCAAGAATATGTGCATCAAGATTTCCTTATACTTAAAACTTTTTCAGACAATAAAGGGTCGGTCAAGTATTACGTAAGCGCTAAGAGAGGGGGGTTTTTTGATCAATCGCGCTGCGATTTAACTTGACAGCTTACGTAATCAGCCGCTGAAAATTTGTCTAATTTAAAAAAAACAAGTAGGTATACAACGGTGGTATTTATCATGTACAATTTGCGCCAAAAAACTAAAACCAGTATGGTGCAATCGGCGCATCTGTAGTACAATGCGAACAATATAGGCATCGACAGTCGCTACTGCGCAATGAAGCAGTCCATGCCTCTCAATTGAGATCCAAAGTAACTTTTTCGCAAGTTTTACTGATGTGGCGACAGATTTACTTATGTGGCGACGGTTTTACTTATGTGGCGACAGTTTTACTTTTGTGGCGCTAACTGCATTTGCACTGTAATTAAGTTTTGCCTGGATGCCGGCCCTCAAGCGAAAACCAAGGTTATAATATTACATACAAAGGTTAGTTTTGGTCAACTGGTAATATCAGACGTAGGTTTCATCCAAACACTGCGGTATGATGGGAAACTCAACTAGCGTATCTATTCACCCTGAAAACCTTTCACTTTACAACTAACTTAAAAATTGAGTTCATTTTAATATAGTAAATTAAACATTAATTATTTTTGTACATTTAATTAGCAATTTTTAGTATCAGAAATGTGTCATGTACGTAACTCCTCAGGAATGAATGACTGTATGTTTCTATGAGTTTATATTAATTTAATATGGGATGTGCAGAAAGAATAGGATTGAAAATTGAGGGCACAACTTAATATACTGTTTAATGTAACATAATAGCGGGCAAAATAAACATCAATGAGATTATAAATAATTTGGAAAGCTTTAATTACACAACTATTTACAAAGTATCGAGATGAAGTTTCAATTTTGTCAGATTGCATTTATAATTAGATAAATATAAATATATAGTTGTCATTCAAAATTCATGGAGTATGTCAGGGGCCTGTTTTTCAACTGCCGGTTTGTTCGTACACGGAACTTGTATCGAGCATTCGCAACTTCCATAGACATAATAGACTTATAGAGTGTTTTCATATTTATATATTTATTTATTTCAGCAAAACATAAGTACAATTAGAGTTATACGTTCTCAAGCGTGTGAAGTTGAAAAATAAGGCCTCAGGGGATCGTTTTATTGAACTTCGAATGCCTACAAATAACAATTTTTTCTCGAAATTTAACTAAAAATTATCCATTTCACACAAAACTTTAGTACTGCAGATGGCAATTTTAAAAGAAACCATAGACTGTAAAGCATATCGTGAAATGGAAGTTAAATTAAAAAGAAAACAATCAAAACAAATAATGAATGGTTGAGTTTTGGCGGGAACGCGGAAATATCATGTCGCCGCATTGTTTTATTTTGTTAAACTTGCTTTTTTATCAGTGATAATTCGTGAAAAATTGTGGTATTTCGTTGATTATGAGCTGATTTACGTGCATGAGTGTAGGCAAGTGATATAATGTGACGTATCAGGTCGTTCCGTGTTGTCACCAAAACTCCATAGACGCCTCTAGTAAAGTTTCCACTGCTTTACTGAGGTATGACTTGGACTATGTTTGGACTTGACCGCGACTTTATTGGACTATGACGTGACTACGACAGTGACTATTTGATAAAATATTAAAAATTATTAAAACTTAATACTTGACACTGGCAAATGCACAACAATGCGACGCCAAATAAAAGAAGAAGAAGATAATGAATGGTTTTCAAACTGTCACTGTCAAAGTTCCGTATACGTTCCTAGGGCGTTCGAAGTTCAAAAAACGCACGCCAGGGGACCTAATTTTGAACTTAGAACGCCTGGGAAAGTATACGGAACTTTGACATATTGTATTAAAACACTCTATGTTGTCTATGAAAGTTGCGCATGCTCTATGCAAGTTCCGTGTACGACCAAACCGTGCGAAGTTGAAAAATGAGATATACATAGTCAATGAGACCTATGCACTATAGTTTGTGTTCTGTGAATGATAATTTTTTTATAATAATTTAATTGAATTTAATTCCAATTGAATTTGAATTGATTCAGGTTTCCAGCTGAAGTCAGAGTGAAGCTAGTCGGTCCCCCATCACTTTACCGGTCAACTGGTGGCTCTATTACAATTTGATAATCTAAATATCATTGAATGCTATTTCGTCAAATTCGCGGCTTGTTTCTTCGCTTTAACTAGTTCTACGAGCTCTTTGTATCGCTTCATGCAGTCTTTTTTGGTACGATTCGGTATGCAGTCTGCGATCTTGTCCCATCGTTCCGCAGTACTAACTGGGAAGGTTTTAATCGCTTGCTCGAGCAACTCTTGCTCCGTTTTAGTCCACGGCTTATCTTCTAACTTTTCTTCCTTGGGTGTGGCCGTACCGTTCGCAAGTTTAACAGGCTTTGCCGGATCACTTTTTGATATACCGGTATCGTCTACGTGATTAGCTATTTTCTTCTTTTCCTTCTCAAATTGATCGAATGCTTCTTCATTGGCCGCTTTCTTGAGACTGCTTTTAGAGAAGTCCGAACTTTGGAGGTCTTTAGCCTTGTTTAAAACGTCTTTGGCTGTGAAACGCTTGTCATCTGTAAAAGTACTGTGCTGGTTTAAAAAGTTGGCAACAACGTCCCATCTCTGGTTTGTACCCGCGGGGAACAAATTAACAGCTTTTATCAGTAACTGAGTCATTTCAGGAGTCCACTCTATAGGTGCTTTGAATCCCGCTTCTTTCTTTGCTTTTTGTTCTTCGCCTTTCTTATTATCGAACAAAGCTTTCCTTTCCGCTTCTAACTTGTCTTCAGTTTCCCGTACTGTCTTTACAAATGCATCTCTGCCATTTGATTCTAAATCTTTCATGAAGTCCTGTAATTCGACTACCTTCATGAGCTCGCATATTTTCTCTACAGCCGACATGTGTGCGACGTTTTCGTCTTCTGTTTGTGAGTAGTAGTTATTAGCCTTGCACAGGTCTCGGAGCGCTTTCCGTTCCTTGCGGAGGTATTTTTTCTGTTGTTCTCTCTCGGCGCGCGCCGCCTCGATGCGCGCGCGCTCGGCTTCTTCTGCCTTTTGCTTGGCGAGTTGGGCTTCTTTTATTAGACGCTCTTCCTCAGCTTTCTTGGCTTGCACAGCATCCTGGAATTGAAGAAAGAACACTATTGAAGCTTATCTTTGTTACAATGATGATTAGGCAACTTGACACCCTAAGGCCGACACATTTATTGAGTTCTGGATTTCCAAGTTTCGAGCTATAAACCTGTACTGACCAGCTTTTTTTTAATAGTCCACTGCAGGACGTAGGCCTAACCACGAAGGGCTAATGTCTATACACCTACAACAAGCAATTAGTGATTACCAATGCTGATGTATTGCATCGCAAGCATAATGTTTGGAATTTAAAATTTGGAAAATTTCGATTCCAAAGTTGTTTTATTTGCTTTTAAGCTAGGACGCCATAATTATATTGATACACACGCTCACAAAGACACATGTAAAAACACACATTTTAAATTTATTACGCCCCACTCTATCATTTGAATAAGCATACTGGCAATTCAAAAGTTTTTTAAAATGAAGTCAAACAAGCATAAGTCATAAATGCGATGGCTAAAGCTCGAAACATACTAGCGGACGCGGCTTACGGACGCGACTGACAGCCGCGACCTAGACTATGAAAGTACACTGAGCCGTGCACACTATCGGACATAAGTCGCGGACGTCACCTTCGGACGACCTTGAGCGTTCGGACGTCCGAGGGCGATCTGGCACACCGGATGCCTTAAGACTGTGCACACTGCTAAGTCGCGGCTGTCAGTCGCGTCCGTCAGCCGCGTCCGATAGTATGTTTCGAGCTTTACAGTCTTAAAATGTATAAAAAACCGGACAAGTGCGAGTTAGGCTCGCACACCGAGGGTTCCGTATAAATCCAGAAAATTTCGCAAAATTGGGAAGTAAGTTGTTCTTTTTTTTTATTTTACTTTTCTCGTCAGACATTAAAAATTACACATTGTTAAAATAATTAAAAATCTGTTTTAACATGTGCTAATGAACCTCTTTTATATGATACGATTTACTCACTTTGAATTTTCAACCCATATTTTGTGAATCTAGGCCCTATTTATTTGTGATTTAAATAAAAATGTACAGTTTTCAGATTTATTCCTATATGTGTACTCTAAGACAATGCTTCTCGCCAAATTTCATAGTTCTATGTCAACGGGAAGTACCCTGTAGGTTTCGATTTTTGTGAGTGTCGAAATATGCGTTTTTTTACGACATAAACGGCTCTAACTTTTTTATACGGTAACTGAGAAGTTTTTCTTTTACACAACTGCAAGAAACCATAGATATACGTATATAGCTTAAATTTCAGCTCGATATCTTAACGCGTTCTTGAGATAAAGAGTCTTGACATACACACAGATGGACAGACGAACACACGGACAACAAAGTGATCCTATAAGGGTACCGTTTTTTCCTTTTGAGGTACGGAACCCTAAAAACAGCGTGGTTTGATGTGTGTGTGGCAAAACCTCATTTATGATGCCTTTATTTACTAAAAAAACTCTAGCAAAATGAAATGAAATCATTTATTGCCAAAATAGTATAGTCTAGTCATTGATAAGATATCGATGTTCCATTTAGTGTCCATGTCCATCAAAAAAATAACAAATAAAATAAAACAAAATTAATTCAATTAAAATTCAATAATTAAATAAAACTAATAAGAGTGACAATGCTGCCAGCATGCTGGGCACGCTGCCAACTAGAAGTGGGCTTGAGCATTTGGATTATCTTTAGACCTTCAAGGGTCTGTGGATAATCCAATTGCTTTCTATGTAGTAGTAGTGTAGGTAGTTTTAGCGTATAAAGTAGTATTGTATATTTTTGTAGTTAATAAAGGCACTTTTACCCATTAAAAAAATAAAACTATGTTTCAAAATCTATTTTGTGTCTCTGTCAGAGAGCGACAAATATTTTGAATGTATGTATGAAAGATTTTATATACTACCCGTAGGTGTTCTACTGCACTTAATAAAGTCGATCAGCTGTACTGTAAAGTCATACCAAGCAAAGTAAACAACTTTTTAAAGTGAGTGTACTGTAAAGTCATACCAAGCAAAGTAAACAACTTTTTAAAGTGAGTGTACTGTAAAGTCATACCAAGCAAAGTAAACAACTTTTTATAGTGAGTGTACTGTAAAATCATACCAAGCAAAGTAAACAACTTTTTAACCCATTAAAGCCTGAATTATTTCAATGTTCCAGAATTGTTTAATATTTTAATATATTGTTATTATAGGTCCATTTCATCATTTTTTAAAGTTAGTTGTTTGGTGCCACTTTTAATTTTGAAAAAAACCATGGGTGCCGTTTGGCACCGCTAGGCTAATATGTTGTCTCAGGTTACAAATAACTTAAATGAGAAGATTTGCTATTTATTAGAATTTTGCATTACTAACTACTGATTTAACTATTTTAGTGTCTTACTATTTTATAATTGAAAAATAAAGTCAGTAAAAAACTTTTTTATTTTCAAAATGTACTGTACATTTCATGAACAATTAAGTATGGAATCTCAAGTTGCAAGCTGCGCGGAGTCCCACATCACATTTTTTTACATTATAGTCTACAGGTCTCAAGAGCACATTTGCGACAGGATTCACTGGGAACCAATGAGTGGTTAATACCATCATAAAACACGTCATCGAGGATCATCAACTAGACTGAAACTTAACTTTTCATCATTGCTTTCGATTTCACAAGACGTCCCCCGTGAAGATGCAAGACGACGGGATGCAGCGTGTCCACGTGAAGTGCGAGTCCTACGGGACGGCATATGAGAACCAAAAGATAACTCAGCAGAAGGTCCAGCTTCAACTTCATTGTCAGAAAAGCGAAGGAATACAGTGCGTCTACGCAAAGTACTAGACTGACAGGACGGCTTCTGAGAACCATGAAATGATTCAGAAGGTTATTCCGCCTCAGATTCACGTCTTTGATGCGTCGATGTCAGTACTACCTCACATCCAGCATTGAGTTGCTGATCTGTCAGAATATTTATAAAACCACCTTCATCTTATTTAGCTGAATCCTCGTGTGATTGAATAGCAGGTTCTGGAGGTTCAATATATAACAATCGAGGCTCAAGATCTTCGTCTTCTTTCAGTATAGCTAATGCTTAATGTAATGAATAACTCCTGAAAAAAATAAAAAATAAATTTTACACGCAAACGCACTCAAATTATTAAAAAATGAGAAAATATTTTATGAAAAATGCATCTGTGAAAAGCATACATATCAGCCTACGGGTGCCGTATGGCACCCGTCATATTGCGGGTAGGATAAAACAAACAAATATAAAAAATCGCGTAAGGTTATTGTATTATAGGAAGAAACATTGTTTTTATACAAATAAAACGTACAAAAATGTAACAAATCATAGTAAATAAAAGAATTATGAGGTACTTACTTGAATGTAGAATCCATTTTTTTAATATTTTTCACAACACCAAATAATACTTGTCCTTGACGGTTGCATCAAGTGTACTGGTTGACAAAAAGCAATTGAAAACAAAGCTAGCTCTGTCTAGTACCGCATAGACAATTGAAATTTTGAATATATCAATTACGATAAACGTAAAGCGTGAAAGTTCAAATACATAAAACCGGGTGCCAAACGGCACCGCTAGGTCATAATGGGTTAAAGTGAGTGTACTGTAAAGTCATACCAAGCAAAGTAAACAACAATGTTTTTAAAGTGAGTAATGTTTGTAATTTATATCTGCTGTATATGGGCTTTGTTAACAAACAATGTAAAAAATCGCACATAAAAACTAAATTTAAAATCATTAACCATAAGTAAGTAATCAAATTAAAAATGTTGTCACAAACCTGTCTGGCCCTCTTGGCAGCGAGCTTTTTGTCCTTGTCTTCCTGCTTGAAGCGCTGCACGCGCGGGTCGCTGGCGTAGGCCAGGTCCACGATGGTGCGCACGCGCGCCATCTCCTCCTTCTTCAGCTTGGCCCGCGCTGCCTTGTTCTGCTTCTCGATCCATCTGGATAAGAGAAAAATCTCATTAAAAAAATATTTTAATTAAAAAATTTTCTTTATTTATTTATTTGTTTATAGGCGAGCAGTATAAACTGATGTGCCTATATCAAGCAGAGTCGAATAAAATTAGTATTTATTTGTCAAGGAATTTTTTTCCTTCTTTATCCAAAGATCCAGTCTATTCTTAAATGTGTTAATAGTCCTTGCTGAGATTACATCCTCAGGCAACCTGTTCCAGTTGTAAACCACTCTGTTGCTGAGGATGTGGTGTGCAGTGTTGGTTTGTGAAGGTGTAGGCTGTAAGAGGAACTTATGGCGTCTGCTGTCGCGTATGTTTTCCTTCAATGTGTACATGTCGTGAATATCCGGAAGATTATAGAAGCCATTGAGAATTTTGAAGGTCTCAATCAAGTCTCCACGCAATCGTCGTTCTTCGAGGGTCGTGAGGCGAAGAGCTTTTAACCTATCTTCATAGGTTTTTAATCATCTTGTTAGCTTTTTCTATGTGGAATAGATCTACATTTGGTCACCAACGTGCCTGATGGAAAGCGAAGTTGTAGCCTATATGGAGTATGTAGACCTAGAAGATACCTATTCACTCTTGACTTGTAAATATCCGAATTGTAATAGTCAGGAAACAATGACAAAGGCAGGTCATTCCAATCTCTGGCGGTCTGCATTATGAAGGAAGAAGCGTACGTCACTACATAGGGATGGTATTTATGCGACTTCCGGCTTGTTCTGTTGTGCATAGCTATAGAATATCGAGTGCTGGACATAACCTTTTTTATTTACAACTTTTTTAAAATTATAATGCTTATACTAGTGCCACTCAGGCGTTCCATGGTACAACATAATTTTAGCAATAAACCATTGTAACCAGTCCGGTCTTTTTATACATAATTGATTAACATGGGCTCTGATCTCCACACTAGGATACCCTGTGTTGTGGAAATCAATGTAGTGTACTGTCAAGATTCTATTAATTTATTTAATCGATGGTACAGTGATCAGTTAAGAAAAAAATAAATAAATAAATAGTTAGCTGAATGTATAATAGTTAACTAGTTGTTTACAACTTCCTGCAACAGCATAATATTGTATTATTAAAAATTACTAATAACTTATTTAATAATTTAATTATTTGTTATTAAAAATCGCTATCTTTTTGAAATATAGTTAAGAATCATGATCCACAGCCCTAATCGCCCACTGCTGAACATAGGCGTCTCCCACTATATACTTGTACTCTCACTCCTCCCATTCCTGTGTTAATCTTGTCCAGCATGGCTAACATACACACCACAACATAATTTTATCGACATACCAAGACAAGAAGTTACGGTGAGGTATCTGTCACCTTTTCATATGTCAATAAAAGTGTTGCATATGCTAGCTATGCAGGTTGGAATGCAATTATCGCAATATTGTCGAAAGCAAGAAACCAATTCAGTATATTCATCACAGATTAAGCCATGTATTCACTGAGCAACAATAGGCATGTTGACTGAGTAAGAAAATCATTATCATAATTTGTCCATAAGTTAAATTACCAAAAAATATTGGACACATATTTGTTGATATTGCTTATTATGGTGACACAAAATAAAAAAGTTACTGATTTCATTTTAGATTTTTCCTTGTTGGTTTCAGAACATGAGAAGTGCTTGACTTTTTTTCTTAGTGATTTATTATCTTAAAAGATATGGACAATGAACAAAAAAGACATCTTTGCTGAACCTATATCATGCAAATTGATACTTTTATTAATTTATTTACAGTTTAGTGACTCCAGGAATAGATAAACTACTACAAGTCCAATAAGTCATAATGCAGATAAAGTGCGATATGCATTACGCATAGGGTGAAACAGCCAGTTTACGACCATTTAGTGGACTAGTAATCTTTGAAGTGACATTATTCACTATAATGATAATGTTCTGATTCAAATAATACTCAGAAGTTTAGAAAAAACCTTAAATAATTGAAAAAACATAAGTTTTTTTGTATTTTATGTTAGTAAGTATAAAATAAATAATGATTTATCAAAATGTGCTATTTTTTAGTTCCCGACCACATGTGGTTAGTTTGCGTCCGATATTTTCGTTAGTTGACGTCCATTCAAAAGCCATTGAAAAAAGAGCCTTAGAGCATGTTCTTAGGGTCGTAAATAATAACCGCATCAAATAATCATGTTTAAATGACATTTAATTTTAGTTATCTAATATTTTCATTCAATTATTTTAATGATATTTATTTTTCATCTATTCAGACTTATTTAGTAATTTTAATAATAGTATTATTTACTTATTTAGTAATTTTTTGTATGGCATAAGACACGTGGTCGTTAGCTGACCGATTGTCGACCACCGAAATAATGCTTTATATTTTAATGGTAATCAACACATTTCGCTGGTCGCATTCTGAAGTGTATATAAACCACGTCCTAAAGATCAAACTGACAAAGACTAAAATGCCGTACCATGAAGTATCAGTTAGAAAATGTATGAACAAGATCGATGGGAAATAGTCATTTGCCGACCATGTGGTCGTGAAATGATGCATACACAATTTTAGTAGGTTAGTTTGCCGAACACCTATTATTTTAATTAAAAGCGCATATTTTACATTAAAATTACCCTTTAGGGGTAAAAACGTGTTTTTCTAAACATTCCAAGCTACATTTGGATGCGTGAATCTCAACAAAAACTTGTTTTACTTGCGGTTGAAAGTGTCCTCTCACTATTTTTTTCGTAAATTTGTGCAACCAATTCCAACACGTCCACTATGGGTCTGGTTCACTGGCTCATTGAAGTGCATCACGTATCAGAAGACAAATCACAGTGTCGCGGAGGGGAAGCGATAGACTAAAGTATCGTTCAAAAACCAAAACAAATGTTGACGCGCTTTTATTTAACTATTTATAGTGGTTTTATGAAAAAGTGGTCGTGAACCGGTGGTGGTCGGCAAACTGGCCATTTCACCCTACTTCTTGTCCCTCCAGCACAAATATTGGAAACATTTAGAATAGACACACAATAACAAGCACAGCATTGTTTATTTTAGGTATTAATGAATCCTATCTTACCTTCTCTCTTCTCTATCTGCTCCCCTCTCTTTCTCCTCTTCATCAAGATATGAAAACTCCCTCCAAGACTCAAACTCATACCAAAACGCATAGAACCTCTCCACTTGCTCTCGTGAGCTTTTATCATCACCCAATAATGGAACATGCTTTTTCTCTGACCACCGAGCATTAACCTCGAATATTTTGGTGAAAGCCTTGTAGAAGTCTTTCTTAATTTCGGCCTGTGTCGGTATGTTATCGTCAACTGTAGGGTCTACGGAATCATATGATCTTCGCTTTACTGGTGTCCCGAGAATTTCATATGCCTTAGTAATACATGTGAAGTAGTCGTCGTCGCTCCGAACGTCTTCCCCCTGCGCTTTACGCTTATCAGGATGGTGTTTAAGCACTTTCTGGCGGTATGCTCGCTTTATATCATCATCTGTGGCTTTATAACGAAGATTTTTCATACCTAACACAGCATAGTGGTCCTGATTCTTCCAGTCCTTGGGGTCTAGACTTCTAAGGTACTCGACATCGTCGTCAAACGTCACCTCTTCGGCTTTTTCATTACATTCTGACTCCTGGAATGAGGCATCTCCTCCATGACACTTTATATTGTGATATCTAAGAAACGCGGCGCCGGCACATTCCACTTGCCTTTTCAAGGGGGGCCATGGTATCGCCACTACCCGATTAGTAGTATTAGAATCTCCTTCGGTCATTTTAAATTAATTTATCTACTAAAATATGGAGCACGGTGGAACATAACCTAGAAAACACTACAATAACTCAAAACTATTTACAAGACCGTGCGTGCTATGAATACTTGAGCCTGGGAATAATAAGTTATGAAGACAAATTAAACTATACAACAGAATAAATAAATGAAACACGAAATAGATAAAAACTAAAACGCGCCATGAACCGAACGGCTAACGTCATTAACTTGACATTGACATTAAAAAGTTTGACAGTCCCACGAATGAACAAAATGATATAGATCGTTCTTTAGAGATGGCAAAATTACAAGGAACCAAATGATGGCAACATTTTATAAAAAAAAAAGAATATTACGGCCCGTGCTTCAAGCCAAGCATGAAATCCATTCATTACATCAAGCCAGCATTGCTGCCAACCTAATAAATAATAACAAAATCAGCTGACTTTCAAACAATTTTTATTTCTTTTTCATTCAATTCAAACTTCTCTGCCAGGAATAAAGTGTTTTATTATTTGTTTAACCAATTAAATAATAAACGATGTGTAACGAATTTGATCTAATGTTTAAACCTATAGTTCTGGTTACCGGCTTTGGTCCATTTCGCGGCCATCCCGAAAATGCAAGTTGGGAAGGTGTAAAGTCGATGAATAAAGATGAAATTGAGAAGAAGCACAACATCGAATTAGTTTTACTAGAAATTCCTGTCACCTACGAGAATGTGGACGAATTCGTGCCTGCATTGTGGGAAACTCACACACCTAAGGTTAGTTTGAGCTTTATAATATTTATTATTTACAAACAATTAAAAAAAATAATAATACTCCAATAACGAACTCGCTCAAACCAGTTTAGCCAGAACCACTCCACATCTGATGATATGATGAATCAGCATAATATTAGCTAAAAATGAAGGCTTTGAAACAGATATACATTTAGACATTACCCAGGTCTATTAATCAAAAAATAACATCGCGCTTGTCACTGTATCCATCCACCCACTCGCACTGGACCACCTTGGTGTATATGGCCTAATCGCCTTTCGTGGATAGGCCTATAGTCACCATCATCATTATTTTAGCCAGTCCAGCTTTCATTATTCCACTAGGTATTTCCATTGGTGCAATTAATTTTTATTTGCCTAGGCAGTGGACTATTAAAAGTCTAGTAAAGTATTCAACACTTGACTGAATCTGCTATTACTATCTAATTCCAGCTAGCAATCCATGTGGGGGTCTCCAGCATAGCCCAGCAGTTCACCATTGAGATGCAAGCTCACAGGAAAGGCTATCAACAGCAGGATTACTTTGACAAGTGCCCAGCAAACTACACGTGCACCGCAGAGGGAGCTATACGACTACACACCAAGCTCAATGTGGAGAGGATTTGTAATGAGTTCAATAACTGCTTTGAAGTTACTGAGAAAATCAAGGCGGTCTCTTCGAAGGATGCTGGCAGGTATTATTTTTGTATTCTTTCATCTCAGCCATAGAAAATAAGTCGAGAAGGCCTGGTGTCAGTATTTTTAAGCGACCTGAAAGCCTCCAACGAGGTTAAATGGTTATACAGGGTTATCCAGGACTGGTGTACCAATCCTCTCTCTCTCTCTCTTTCTGGCTATATATCCCACATGGTGATGGGGTCAGCCTTCCTCACTTTCCTCCTCCACTTCGCTCGATCTTCGACATCGTCTTCGGAAACACTACACTCTCTCATGTCCCTCAGCACTACATCCCTCCATCTTGTCTTCGGTCTGCCTCTGGTTCTTCGACCGGGGATAGAATGTTGCAGAGCCAAGTTACCTACGCAGTCAGGTGGTCTTCTCTTAACGTGGCCATACCATCTCAGCCTACTCTCTTGCATCTTGTCGGCAATGTCGCGTACTGCCTCGCACGTACTCGTTGCGGATTTTGTCGAGTCTGGTGACGCCGCACATCCACCTCAGTATCTTCATTTCGGCAACTTGGATAGTATGGAGGCTTCTTTGAGTGGCAGCCCATGTTTCACTGCCGTACAAGAGAACTGGTCTTATCATGGTCTTATAAATCAAGCCTTGAGTTCAACTGGTGTACCAATCCAAAAGGTGGTAATTCAGATTCAGAACAACTTTTATATAGGGCTAACTCTAAATTCGAGCATAAAAGCTACTGTTTCAATTTTTATAGGACAGCTGATTATTTTTCTCAAATTCTGGGATGTTCCCTTAGTAAAAGTTGTTCATAATAATGGTCTTAATCACCCCTTTTTGACTAAGTACAGGTTAAGCAGATAACCTTTTATATGCTTATCTATATGAACTACTTTTACTATGGGACCAAATGTGAAATTTCAAAAAAATAGCTTTTCCATACATTTTATCTTATAGGAAAAGTTGTTCATAAAGATGAAGACATAGATACTGATAATGTCCATGCGCTTTTCATAGCAAAACCCTGTATCTGTATAATAAGCTATAATAGATTTCTATAAGCTTGCATACAAAACCATGATAGCTAGAACCAACTCAATATACCAGCTTTCAAACACAAAAAAAATGCATAAAAACGGAATTGGGAAAACTTCAAAACCTGGTATGAAATTCCCATTTAGTATTTTGTCATCATGTGAATACCTATTCAAATTGACCTGATATGAAATTCCAATTCATGTGAAACACCTATTCAATCGCTATTTCTTGGTGAAGCTCGCCAGACAGGAAAATCCCGAAATATAAAATTCCCATTTCACATTCATCATTGTCAGTGGATTGCATTTAACAAATTCTTGGCACAAATATAATAAACAGGAAAATACTCAAAACCTACAATTCGAAATCCCAGATTCTTGCTACTTGTTTATTGTTACTTTGTTGTATTAATAATGTCGCGATGTCGTGCTCAAACTTGTAGGACACACAAACGGGCATAATTTTATGTTCTATAGAATGGAATACCTATTTTCTGTCTGCCTCGGTGGCTCAGTGGTTAGTGACCCTGACTTCTGGATCAAAGAGGCGTGGGTTCGATCCCCACCAGGGTAAGCATTTTTGTGATGAACATAGGTGTTTGCTCTGTGTCTGGGTGTTATTTAGGTACTATCTATATAAGTATGTATTTAAAATATGTATATGTAGTATATCAGTATCTGGCAGCCATATCACAAGCTTTGCTTAGTTTGGGGTCAGAGACCGTGTGTGAGATGTCCCCCAATATTTATTTATTTAGTTTGAACTTGTCCTTTTTTTTTAAATCAAGAGCCTATATGCAAAGTTCATGCCATTGAATATGTTTTGGTGTCTTCCTACCCCATTACCCCTTTACAACCGGCATAATAAGGAATGAAATCGATAAAAAAAATTACCCAAAAACCATATTTTAGACCGGGTGCGATTATCTGCTTACCCCGCACTATCGTATGTTGCATTTTTGTCGATCCTCACGATTGTATTGAGCCGAATGTAAAGGGCTATTATTTAAAATATGCCATAGCATGATTGTAATAGGAATGCGGAAGACAAAAAAAACATTATATACTACGGGTCTAATCGCGCACTAAAATTACGAGATAAATAAATACCTCATCATCCCGACGTTTCGACCGAGTTGCATCGGCCGTAGTCACGGGTAGGTCGTTGTTTTAACCGTTTAGCCATGTCATAGGCTTTTAGGTGGCTTAAAAACTCCGATACTAGGGTTAGCCATCCGGCCTATACGAACTTACTTTTTAGGGTTCCGTGCCTCAAACGGAAAAAACGGAACCCTTATAGGATCACTTTTTGTCCGTCTGTCCGTCTATGTGTATGTCAAGACTCTTTATCTCGGGAACGCGTAAAGATATCGAGTTGAAATTTATATTGTATACGTATATCTATGATCTCTTGCAGTTGTGTAAAAGTAAAACTTCTCAGTTATCGTTTAAAAAAGTTAGAGCCGTTTATGTCGTAAAATACCGCATATTTCGCACTCACAAAAATCAAAACTTACAGTGTACTTCCCGTTGACGTAGAACTATAAAATTTCGCGAGAAGCATTGTCTTAGAGTACACATATAGGAATAAATCTGAAAAATGTACATTTTATTTCAATCACAAAAAATATGGCCTCAAAATTCACAAAATGTGGGTTCAAATTTCAAAGTGACTAAATTGTATCATGTAAAGTATCATATAAAAGAACTTCATTAGCACATGCTAAAACAAGTTTTTAATTATTTTAACAACGTGTTTGTACGGAACCCTCGATGTGCTAGCCTGAATCGCATTTGTCCGGTTTTTTTTAACAGTTATTCAAAACTTTCAAATTAAACAAAAAAAACAAATACCTATTTTTAGCATGAATCGTACCAATTGTGATAAGATAGTTTATTGCTCCACATTGTGCAACATGATACAATAATATCAGGCAACCACCTCATCTTTATCCTAATGATATACAAAGTACCTAGGGCTATAATACAGGCAAATATATATTGATATTCTGCTTAGTTTAATTATTATCGATATATATAATTATCTTTTTTTTATAACTTTGCGTTTGACTATATACTGCCTGATATATTAAGCAGATATGCGGTCTAGGGACTCTAGGCCCTAGGTCCCTACGCTTACCTAGAAGATACCTATTTACTCGGGATTTGAAGACACCCACGTTGTACTTTAGCGGGAAGACAGACCCAGGCAAAGCGTTCCACATTCTGGCCGTTCGTATGAGGAATGAGTATGTCGAAACGCTATCAGTAAGGAAAAAATATTTATTCTGAGCAGTGTTTGGAGTAGAAACAACAAAATCAGCAAGTTCATCCTGATTTAGTCGATTTTAACGATATCTTGGTTAGATTGACCTGACCATAGTCGGCGGATGCGAAGTTATCTACAAGCTGCGCAATATCTAATCCTGACTGAAGCTCACATAAAGCTGCGCGTTGATTGGGTTACTTAGTTTCCCTCGTCACAAAACATCTTTCTACGATTCTTCTTTCTCTGTGGAGGCAGTCAGACTTTGGAATGACTTACCTTTAGAAATTAAGCGTTCACCTTTATTGAACGTTTTCAAACCACTTGTAAAAGCTCACTATCTGAAATCATAATGCTACTCTTTCCTTTCGCTACTATTTTATAACGTACCTATGAAGGTATGTATACATATATGTAGGTATATGTATAATTATATTTATTTGAACAGTTTGGAACTAGCCACCGCGACACAGGGAATCCTACAGCGGCGGCTAGAGAATAATTAATGATGGATAACAAAGGCAAAATTAATTCATACTTGAAACTACATATCCTAGTATCTTGAAAAAAATCTTATAATTGTAATTGTATAAAATCAAGTATATTCAATATCATTAAATTGTTATTTTTATGTCAATTTGGTTATGACTAAAATACTATGATCAGCATATATATTTTAGTTTCAAATAAATTATTTAAAATAAATAAAAATATGTTATATCGTAATAGATGTAAGTATATTTAAAATTTAGATCGAATTGAGTATATTTAGTTTATTATTTACTAGCTGCCCGTCCCGGCTTTGCCCGGGTATGATTGGCTATACATATACTTACCACGTAATGTAGGTATGCGCCACACACATGCTAGACATACCGGATGAACCATTATGATGAGTTAAAACCTACCCAAATCGCGAGAGTTTCCGTAGTCTTAAACTGTTCGAAGTTTATGAAAAAGAGATAGTAGGTATTGGCATATCTAAATAAAAGTGAGTTCGTATGTGTTGGGTGGCTGTACATAATATATAGCCCTGATTTCAGAAAATGACAATGATGAGAATGAAAGCGACGTTAAAATATTACAGACCCACAGTCTATACATTCTACCCATGTAAGTTAGTTTCTTGATCTTGTCTTCACTCGAGAATTTTGAAAAACATTGGACATCAGTTCTACTTCTACGAATTGTGTGCCCTACCTAAGGCCTCTTCAACTTGCTAACCCAAAGAGCTGTGATGGAAGGAATCGAAGCGCTGGCATCCAACGTGTTCCGGACGTCACGACCAGATCTTAGATTCACGTGAAGACCTTCGCTACACTTGCCAATACATTGTCTACATTCGAGAACTTTAAGGTCGACAATTCGTTTCACATACTATGTGCAGGGGCGTAGCTACCGCAGTATCAGCCGTGTCAATAATACGGGGCTCCCGGGCTACAGGGGCCTTAACGTGTGTAAGCAAAACCTAGTAAAATGTTATCCACAATGTCACTTAATCTCGTGCTTCCCGAAAAAAATCATCTCATTTTTTCCCGGGTTAAGCATTCTTCCAAAATTTGTCCTAAAAGGCAGAAATTTTATAACAACTGAAATCGTCTTCAGCTAGACTTACTTAGCTGATATAGGTAATTATATTCTATTCATTATCAATTTCCTGAAAAAAAAGGCAAGAAAAGTGTATATTTCATTTGAATTGTTTGGCTAGCTCAATTTCTAGGAGGAAGTGACAACTTATAAATAACCGTCTTACCACTAAAGTTTTACGCAGGCTTTAGACAACGTTTAACAGTACAAATTGTACGGCTAAACAGTGTTTAAATCTTTTGCGGTAAGGCGGTGAGTGATTTGGGCTCCCCAACTATGTTTGATTCTGAGCTCCTCCAAGGCACGCTACGACACTGCATACCTATTTACTACCAATAAAACATAAATCGACACACTAATGGCGGAGATATATAATTTTGGTGATCTAGTGGTAGTAACGCCTGTCCTACAATCGCGAGGTGGTTGGTTCAAATCCCGATCCTGTATCAATGAGTTTCTTTGGAACTTATGTACGGAATTTCAAATCATTAGCTTTTCGGCGAAGGAAAATATTGTGTGGCAATCTGCACCAACCCACACTGGGCCCTGGCACTGGTGGTGGATATGGCCCAAGCACCCTTCTCAATTCTCAATGACCCGTTTCCTCGAATCTCGACGTTATGTCACCTAATAAGTGCCTGTAACCGAGCACTTTGGCATCGCGCGGCGTTGTAGTCGGCTTGGAATCGCCTTACGACTAACTAAATAGCCTGCCCACTACGTAGCTTGGGCAGGATTTTGGCTCGGACACTTTTTTCACGATTGTGACTCTATAGATATTTGCTCGAAGTGAATTTTGTATTATGTATATTGTACAAAGTACATGAATTGCCAAGCGGAGTGAGCGGCGAAACGAAACTTTTATAATACTTACATTTTTGAACTCGTGATATCTTTGTAATAAAATGTCTGAATTAAATAATTTAAAAAGTTGCATAAAGCTATTGAAACAGTCTTGAATATGAAATAATTTATGTTGATAAGGATTAATACCAAGATACAAATTAAGATCATTTCCAGCGACGGTATTTCAATTAATTTTCAAGAATAAAAGAATATTACGGCTTAACTATAATAGTTAGATATATGCTGTCGCGACATTTTTTGTAAATTATGGTGTGTTCTATAAAGCCGTAGTACATTATTGTATTCCATCATCAATAGTTTTCTCAGCGCACGCGACGTAAGGAATTTTTCAGGACTTTTTTTTACACCTTATGTTACATTATTGGAGTTTTAGTAAGGATCCCTAATTTTAAAAAAAATATAATATAGCCTATGTTACTCGGGGATAATGTAGCTTTCCAAAGGTGAAAGAATTTTTGAAATCGGTCCAGTATTTTCGGAGCCTATTCATTACAAACAAACAAACAAATCTTTCCTCTTTATAATATTATTGTATAGATAATTATGTGTTTTCTTTGTTATTATCTATTTAAGGCCACTATTTCTTGTTCTTGTCGGTTCATATTCGTGCGAGGTTGCCTGGAAGAAATCGCCATGGGTCATAAGGCCGCCACTTTATAATCATATTTTTGTCGTATATGTGTAAATACTGTTTATTTTTCATATTGTGGTTGTAAATAAAGAGTTTTGTCTGTCTGTCTGTCGCGCAGTTTGTAGCTAACTTCACATCCGCCGACTTGAATGATTCGGCCCATAACTATTATTTGATTCCAAAATGACATTACGTAACAGTTTCTTCCTAAGTATTTGAATGATATCATTGTTGCATTGTAATTGGATTTAATTGAAACTTTTTCGCGTTGTCGCAGTTAATCTCATTGCTATGTCGCTAGTTTCATAATGGTACTAGAGAAGTAGGTATACATCCTACTAATATTATAAACGCGAAAGTTTGTGAGGGTGGATGTATGGATGTTTGTTACTCTTTCACGCAAAAACTACTGAACGGATTGAGATGAAACTTTGCAATAATATAGCTTATATATCAGAATAACACATAGGCTATAAATTATAATGATATTGCGTCAAAAATCAAAATAACATGCGGGCGAAGCCGCGGGTAAAAACTAGTATACTATACGTGAGTAGTACCACCAATGGAACTTAGCAATGGTAGGTACTACTGACAGAAAACCGTAAAAGCCAAATGAGGATAATTAATTATTTATATCTGAAAGACCATGTTTGCAAAATAAAAACACTTTGAATTACCTATGCCAGACAGAATTAAATCATATTAATTAACCGACGAAACAATGGAGGAGGTTCTCCAGTTGACGCGTAGGTAAGTATATATATTTTTATGTGTAATATAACCACGCATAAATTTTACAGATTAGTCTGATAATTCTTTTTTGTATGATTATACTTGCAAACTACCCATTTAAATTTTATCGAAAACGGCTGAGCCATTTTTGATAAATCAACAATAATGTTAAAATTACTACATCGAACCGTGCAAACTATTCGAATTCTGTGCACGATTGAAGTCGGTTATGCCTTTTTTAGGGTTCCGTACCTCAAACGGAAAAAATGGAACCATTATAGGATCACTTTGTTGTCCGTCTGTGTGTATGTCAAGACTCTTTATCTCGGGAACGCGTAAAGACATCGAGTTGAAATTGAAACTGTATACGCAGAGCCGGATTTGCCCTAAGGCCGACTAGGCCCAGGCCTAGAGCGGCTAGGTTTTAGGGGCGGCCAGTACTTACGAGATCTTAACACATCACATCTAACGCAGCTCTCACAAATTACAACAGTTTTTAAATATTGTTTTCTCCTACACGTACCGTACCTACAATGATCCTACAAAAATATGCCAAAAAAGTGCTATCGGTTCAACCGTCCCAATCAGCGGGAGGTAATGAACAATCCCATCTTCTACACACAGAAAACGTAAAATGGCATTTATGCCAAAAATTATAGAGTTTACGTTCCGATAGACCAAACATTATTCTGGTCAACGAATGCACAATGCACATGTACGGAAATAGTTTTAATACAAAAAAATATCCTTTTTGGGAGTTGCATTGTGCAATTCCCCAAGTTCACAACTTATTGTTTTAGAATGTTTTACGATATGCCCGCCGCCCGGTTATCAATAATAATGAACGTCGCTCAAAATTATCTTTCTTTTGTACCTCAAGTTATGAGTGTATTTGAGAGCTTTATACTTACATTGACAGTTTCTTTGAAACTATCGTTGGGTTAATACGTATTATGGGTGCGATTCAAATTGAACGAATATTTTCTATCTTACTCTCATCATTATCTGAACGTTTTCACCACCACCAACACCAACCAACAATTCTTTTACTAGACTAAAATGTTTAAAAATATCTACTAAATGAACTTAATTCGAATAAATCAGTGCTAGTTGATTTCATGTTCCAACATTTCTAACATTTGTTTTTATTGAACTTCACAAATGTTTGAACTTCACGGAAGTTAGGTACTTTCTACGTCACTCTTATCAAAATTAGTGCAGCAGCTAAATCTGTGTCGGAAGAGGTATACACATACCTGATACTACTAACCTATATGTTTCTACGATCATCTACATAATTATATTTTTACCAAAATCCTTACTCCTCTTTTTAGACAGTCGGATTAAAACGTAGGACTCGTCAAAACGTAAAAAAAAGATTGTGACCGCTGGCTGCACTCACACTGGCAATATGTTTATGCTAGTATTCAATCTTTACTTCTTGCTTTCCTAGTAACCATCGAAAATTCCTTGATAACATCCTTCCCTTTCACCCTTGAGAGAATCCTAAAAGGGAGAAAAAAGAGGGCGGCTGAACTAACTGGCCTATGGCGGCCCAATGTGCTAGTCCGCCTCTGTGTATACGTATATCTATGGTCTCTTGCAGTTGTGTAAAAGAAAAACTTCTCAGTTATCGTTTAAAAAATTTAGAGCCGTTTATGTCGTAAAAAACCGCATATTTCGCACTCACAAAAATCAAAACCTATAGGGTACTTCCCGTTGACATAGAACTATGAAATTTGGCGAGAAGCATCGTCTTAGAGTAGGGGAGACCGTGGACAAAAGTAACAGTTTGTACTTCATGCCTGATTTCTCGCTAGTAATAAAATTTGTGATAAAATAAATATAGCTCTATTAAACTTTTGATTCTGGTCTAACAATGTACATCATTATTTTGTCTAATATATATGTATTTCTGAAAATTATAAAGCTGCAAAAAAATAATGAAGATTGTTACTTTCGACCCCATGGTCAGGGCAAAAGTAACAAGGCGTGGGTCGAAAGTAACATCTTATAAATTCTGCGCAATATAATAAAACAATGAAAAAAAAAACAAGATTGAATCAAATTATTTATTTTAATGGCATATTACCGAAATAATCTTATAAAAATAATTTACTAGACTTATGCTGCTCTTATTCTATCAGCTGGGTGCATGCTATTCATGCAACTTTTAATAGAGATCCTTTATTTATTCAGACTCACAATTATGGCACACATAAAATGCATTCTCATCTTTGGTGCACGCAGCGTGGGACCACTTTTTACATTCAACACATTGAATCCACTTCTCATTTGGTAAACTATTACTGAATTTTTCTAAACAAACGAGGCAATAGCAATCTTCTTCATCAGAAGTGTTGCTATTTGTTGCTGAAATGTTTTCGTTGACTGTTTTCTTACATGGATTCTTCGTTTTCCCTTTTCCTTTAGCTTTTGTAAATAATTTTTTCTTGCCTTTTCCTAGATTTAATTGAAGTGCTGGTTTTTTGGCCTTATTTCTTTGGTTATACTCTTCTTCAATTTTATTTTTTTCTGGCGTGTCAGTTAGAATGGCAGTTTTACGTTTTTTACGACCTCTTTGTGTTTCAGATCTGGGACCAGCTCTCGGAAGGGGTCTTATCACTTCAGGTGAAAAAAGAACTGTGGATGCTGAATGTAACTTACTAGGTCCTGGTTGTGGAGAGCGCGGTGAAAAAGAAATTGTCGAAGTCGATTGTAGTCCATTAGGTTCTGGTGGTGGCGAGCGTGGTGATGGATTAAGGATAGCAGCGGTTGACAGTGGATTTAAATCACTGGCTCGCAAGTCCGATACATCCAAGATAGACGGCGATTTGGGATTATTAGATGTGATGGAACGATCATCTAGTGGGTCATTCGGCACTCGTTCTGAACTATTATGAACTTCTTGTGCTATTCGTTGATTTCCATCTTCAACTTGCAAAGGACGATCTGTTACAGAAGACGGTGCGAAATCAACCGCAGAAAAGACGTTTCTATAAAATGGACTTATACCAGTGCATTTGAAACCAGCAATAGCGTTGCTGTCGGTGACGGCTAGAGTAAATGCCTCTCTGACAATGCCAGGAATATAATGTATTGTCATTGTTTGACCAGGATTATTCCGCATCCAGTTATCTGTGGCAGTGTTTACCATTTTCTTAAACGGTCCAAAAACTGCTCTGTCTAACGGCTGCAACTTGTGGGTGCAGTGCGGTGGAAAAGACAACAACACGATCCCATTTGTTTTACAAAAATCCAGTGCTTTAATAGAAATATGGGACGCGTGATTGTCGAGCAGAAGCAGGCATTTTTGGTCAGGAGTTGGCTTAACTTGTCTTTTAAAGTGTTCCAAGAACAGCAAAAACTCTGCTTCTTGCATCCACCCGCTTGCATTTCCTGCCCCTGCAGATCCAACCGGACCTTCCCGGATCATATGGTCTTGGTATCTTTTCAATGGTAACACAAAAAATGGTGGGATATGTCCTCCTTGAGCATTAATAGCGACTGCCACAGTCACTAACTTTCCACGTTCGGCAGACGTTACCGCACCTACTTGCTTAACTCCTTTTCGAGCTACTATTTTGTTCGGTCTTTGGAACGTTGTCACCCCAGTCTCGTCCATGTTCCATATATCTTTTGGCGCAAAGTTATGCCTATCAATAACTTCAGCTAGGTTATCAAAAAACTTGTTCACGTTATGTTCGTTAAAGCTTGTGGCGCGCGATAGACTTGTTGCTTGTGGACTTCTCAGGGATAGGCTTGGGTGTCGATTTAAAAATCCGGCTAACCATTCTTTACCCGCTATTTGCTTTTCGTTCCACTGCTCAGGAAATGTCTTTTCATATTTGATTGCTAATTCGTAGGCCAGCTTTCGCACTTCTGTAGGGACCAATCCGAAGTAAACACTGGAGCATAAAATAATGTAGTCCCGTAAAACTATTTCTTCTTCACAGGTGAAAACACGGTTGACACAGCGGTAGCCAACTTGTGCATTGATATTCCCGGCTTTAAGTTTTTGTATATATCGGTATAATGTGACATGGCAGACATCGTATTTTTTTGCTAGTGCTCTTATTTTTGAATTGTCCTTTAAATGCTCTTCTGCTGCTTGTTTATATACTCCAGTATTTGTAGTACCTCTATTAGTTTTTCTAATGCGCTGCCGTGGCATTCTGTTAAAGCAAAGAAAGGAAGAGACGTTTAATACATATTACCTACCAATCAAAAAAAGTAACATCTCATAGCAGGACAAAAGTAACACGTTACTTTTGTCCTGCCATGAGATGTTACTTTTGTACCCGACCCCGTTTTTGATATTTTATGCGATCTAACCTTAAAACTTAACGTGTTACACGAAAACAAGTTATACCATGGTAAAGACAATCTTAACGTCAATCGATAAACAAATAGTCTCATTACTATCAGCATCTTGATTCTACGTAAACACTAAATGAATCAACATCAAAAAACTTACTTTTGGTGGTAAAAATCACAACACGTCTGCTGACACAACCTTAGCGCGCGGCGCGGGCGCGGAGACTGAACTCATGCGCGGGGGCGGGTGCAAGCTGACAACCAACGGTCGCGCACGTCGTTTCCGCCATTGGACAAGGCTACAGAGCGTTTGTTACTTTCGACCCGCTGTTACTTTTGTCCACGGTCTCCCCTACACATATAGGAATAAATCTGAAAATTGAACATTTTCATATAAATCACAAAAAATAAGGCCTCAAAATTTCCAAAAATATGGGTTCAAAATTCAAAATAAGTAAATCGTATCCGCTTCCAACCGGCCTTATTAGAAATCCATGGGGGTGGCCTATGTCCAGCAGTGGACATCCTACGGCTGATAGATAGATGGATTGATAAATCGTATCATGTAAGGTATCATATAAAAGAACTTCATTAGCACATGCTAAAACAGGTTTTTAATTGTTTTAACAACGTGTTTGTACGGAACCCTCGATGTGCGCGCCTGACTCGTACTTGTCCGGTTTTTTAACCAGTTTGTACATAAAAAAATAATATTTCAGATACCTCTGCGAGTACATATACTACACATCGCTAAGCGTGGACAACATGCGTACTCTTTTCGTCCACGTGCCCGACTTCGCTGTATATTCCTCCGCCGAGACAGCCCGGGGCTTGGAGAAGATCCTGGACCTCTGTCTCGAGCAGATCAAGGAGGTTGAGGACTCACGAGAGGTCACGGAAAAACTTAAAGCTGCCAACCTTAGCGATGAAGACAATGAGGTTTAATTTGTAAGCGTAGAGCTTCGAGCAAATATATACAACGCCACAGTTCTTAAGTAGTAAAAAAATGTCCGAGCGCCGTCATACATACCGACTTCATTCATTCATTCATTCGGATTTAAGAGCACTGCTCTTGTCGGTGGAGCAACTTCCACTTCTTGCGGTCTTCCGCCAGTGTCTTCACCTCCCTGTACGACATGACCTCTACCTTCTCTTTGATCTGATCTAGAAACGCTCTCCGTGGTCTTCCTCTCCCTCTCTTTCCTTCTACTTTTCCTTCTATTATGGTTTTCATTAGATTGTCATGTCGTACAAGGTGGCCAAACATCTTTCCCCTTCTATTTTCAACTGTTGTCAAAATTTTTCTTTTCTCTTTTACCATGTCGAGCACCTGTTGGTTCGTTTTCTTTTCAGTCCAACTAATTTTTTCCATTCTTCTCCAACACCACATCTCGAACGCCTCACACACCGACTTAGATTAAATTAAATAATTATTCACAGCGAAATCTCGAATCTATGTTATGCTACCTAATTGGTGCTTATAATCGGGATTTTGGCATAGCGCGGCGTCGTAGTCAGCTTGCAATCGCCTTACGACTAACTAAAAAGCCTGCCCACTACATAGCTTGAGCAGAGTTTTGGCTCGCACACTTTATTTACGCGATTGTGACTCTATAGATATTTGCTCGAAGGCCTAGAGTTACAATAAGGAAGTTTCCTTTATCATAAAAACTAAAAATAATTATATGCATTTAAAGACGTTAAAATTATATTAGATACAGTGAAAAAATTACTCGAATATCTTAATGAGGTCTATTTGGGAAACTACTAGTCAATATATACAGATGTAATAACCGCAGAACAGTAGGTACACACGCCAAGTCTTGATCCATTTAGAAATAAAGTTCATTTACACATGACAAAATTATGGGAATGCTGACTTTTTATTCGTTATATTGGGGGGTTAATGTTGATCATAACATAAAGATAAGTACAATGATATTTTAGAACGTATTCATGGCTTAGAAAAATACCCGGCATATAATGAAGCACTTTATTTCCTTTTTTCCTTACTCCTGCCTAGCCCACGGCGCGGCTCTGGAGCCGGATGACGTCACACGCGTAAATCCGTCGCGAGGTTTTTTGATTTCGTGCGGTCATGTTTAGACATCCATAACTCCGTCATTTTTGAAGATAATTGAAAAATAAAAACACCATAATTTATTGCAGTCTTAGTGTAATTTAATAAAAATAAAACTAGAAAACGGGAAACTTCCTTATTCACTGCCTACAATTTAGAGCAAGTTATGAGATTATAGCGTACCTAGTCCCAAACACAAACACTGAGGCTAAAACAAAGGATATATAATAAGATATAGGGAATAGCTAAAAAATAAATAGGAAGGAAAGGGAAATACATTGACTTATAGCTATCTAAATTCTAGTGATAGATTGTCCCATGCCAACGAGTTCTTTGGAACTTATATACGAAGTTTCACACCACTGCCATTGGCTCTGAGATACAGTTATTAACTAGTTCAGAGTCAATGTACAAGTGAATATGGTTAAAAGTGTTTAAGGCAAATAAAGTTATTTCGAAAGATGTGCCATAACAGCATTGTAAACATAGTACCTATATTTTTATATATTAAGTAATAGTTTTAAACTATTTTCTGTGTGTAATTAAGTCTAAAATAAGTAACGTATTTGGTTCTGACTAAGGAAACAAAGAAATTGAAATTGAAAATTGAAATTGTATATACTGGCATTTTGGTGAAGGAAAACATCGTGAGGCAACCTGCATAGAAGAAATCATATGGCGTATGTGAATCCACCAACCCGCCCTGGGCCAGCGTGGGGGATATGGCCTAATCACCCTTCATGGGTTCAGTAGTGGACTATCAAAAGGGCAGGTACAGTAAAGTGCCTACTCCCTAATATTATCGTTCGTTACACTGCCCTATTTTAAGCTGAGGATTCCTGCGTATCGTGTAGTGTAATATCCGCTTTAAACAAGAGTCCTAATATTATCGTTACACTGCCCTATTTTAAGCTGAGGATCCCTGCGTATCGTGTAGTGTAATATTCGCTTTAAACAAGGGTCCTAATATTATCGTTACACTGCTCTATTTTAAGCTGAGGATCCCTGCGTATCGTGTAGTGTAATATTCGCTTTAAACAAGGGTCCTAATATTATCGTTACACTGCCCTATTTTAAGCTGAGGATCCCTGCGTATCGTGTAGTGTAATATTCGCTTTAAACAAGGGTCCTAATATTATCGTTACACTGCTCTATTTTAAGCTGAGGATCCCTGCGTATCGTGTAGTGTAATATTCGCTTTAAACAAGAGTCCTAATATTATCGTTACACTGCTCTATTTTAAGCTGAGGATCCCTGCGTATCGTGTAGTGTAATATTCGCTTTAAACAAGGGTCCTAATATTATCGTTACACTGCCCTATTTTAAGCTGAGGGTTCCTGCTTATCGTGTAGTGTAATATTCGCTTTAAACAAGGGTCCTAATATTATCGTTACACTGCCCTATTTTAAGCTGAGGGTTCCTGCTTATCGTGTAGTGTAATATTCGCTTTAAACAAGGGCCCTAATATTATCGTTACACTGCTCTATTTTAAGCTGAGGATTCCTGCGTATCGTGTAGTGTAATATCCGCTTTAAACAAGAGTCCTAATATTATCGTTACACTGCCCTATTTTAAGCTGAGGATCCCTGCGTATCGTGTAGTGTAATATTCGCTTTAAACAAGGGTCCTAATATTATCGTTACACTGCCCTATTTTAAGCTGAGGGTTCCTGCTTATCGTGTAGTGTAATATTCGCTTTAAACAAGGGCCCTAATATTATCGTTACACTGCTCTATTTTAAGCTGAGGATTCCTGCGTATCGTGTAGTGTAATATTCGCTTTAATTAAACAAGGGTCCTAATATTATCGTTACACTGCCCTATTTTAAGCTGAGGATTCCTGCGTATCGTGTAGTGTAATATTCGCTTTAAATAAGGGTCCTAATATTCTCGTTACACTGCCCTTTTTTAAGCTGAGTATTCCTGCGTATCGTGTAGTGTAATATCCTCTTTAAACAAGGGTCCTAATAATATCGTTACACTGCCCTGATTTCTGCGTATCGTGTAGTGTAATATCCGCTTTAAACAAGGGTCCTAATATTATCGTTACACTGCCCTGTTTCAAGCTGAGGATTCCTGCGTATCGTGTAGTGTAATATTCGCTTTAAACAAGGGTGTCAGGGGTAAAAAGCGTGTTAAAAAAGGACTATTGCCCACACGCCCTAACAGATTTTTTTTCAAAATATTCCTTTGTTATGAGATTCAAAGTGAAACATGACTAAATCTATTCTCTTATCTATTGATAGGGTCTATAAATAAAATAAATATACTTACCTTACTTTTATTGATAACATATAAGTAGGTATATCTACTGGTAGTGTTAAGGCTTGATATAAAATATTCTGTTATCATTTAATACAAATTATTATTTTAATATTAAAGGCGTGAAAATCTGTTAGCTAAGTAAGTAAGTTCGTATAGGCCGGGTGGCTAGCCCTGGTGTCAGAGTTTTTAGGCCGCCTGAAGGCCTCTGACATGGCTAAGCGGTTAAAACAACCGGGACCTACAATTATCTGTTATCTGTTATTTATCTGTTAGCTTATTTCATTATTTGTAAATCATGCGAAAACGCGGAATGAAATTCCATCAAAAACTTTAATTTAAAAATAAATTGGTATAAAATGAAAAAACTTGTTTTGTTCCAATTGTTAATGCAATCAAGCTAAATATGCACAAAACTATCGTGTATAAATTGACTCATACAATATCAATTTATTAATTTTGATGTGTTTTAGGACCTACACGAAATACATTTTATTATAGGCACGTCGCACAAGTTGAGCTTCGTAAGGTTTATTGCGCTTGTAGCTAACTTCATTATCAATGCCTATAACGCATGGAAATACGAGCACCTAGCACCTGTCAGATGCAGGTTCAAATTCTGCGGTCACTTTTTTATTGTTTAGCACATTATTCTTATACCTATATGCCGCGCCACACAAGTTGGCGAAAATGAAGTTAACAACAATCTGCGCAATATCCAATCGATGCGCGGTGTGAGCTTCAGTCTGGATTGGATATTGTACAGCTTGTAGTTAACTTCATTTCTTCGTGTCAACATGTGTGACACGGTCTATACAACGAAACTAATCGCGCACTAAAATCAAGTTTATAAACAGCATAATAATATGTAATGCGTCTAAATATTTTAAAAACAGATATGTACCTAAGTTAGAGGTCTTCTATTGTGTAAACATTGTACTCAGTAAAATAAACTAATAACGAATTTAAGTTACTTACAACATGTAGGGACTACCTATAGGATTATAAAGAAAGTATATAACTATACTGAGGGGAATACTGGGGTACGCAGAATACAGAGAAAATCAGTTGATTTTTTCTCGAATTCCGGGTTAACTCAAACTCCATAGTAAATCTTCACTATGATGATGGTCTGAATTACCCCCTTTCGGCTTAGTACCTTTCTTAATAATCCTGTTAAGTTTCGATTATATTATTGTGTATAAGTTATGATTATTGTTATACTATTTATAGTAAATAAATTATAATTATTACTGAAGTTACCTAATTCGTGTTTTGATTAACATATACGCAGCAAGTATGTGACTAAAACTGATCGCAGACTGACGCTCGACTACAGCAAAAAACGCCGCCACCGATGTTTGTCTTACAATTATTCCAGTGGCGGCGTTTTTTGGCTCGTTCGCGATATTAGAGTCCCCGCCACACGATTGTCTCTGACACGGGCGTAGGGAGCGCGCGCGGGAGGCATGAGGTTGGTGGGCGGGTGTGCCCCGGAGTCTGACTCCCGCGCATACCCTATATTTTGCCTTTTGCTCAGCATTCTGCACCTAACTTCCCATCCGCCGACTGTGTGGCGCGGATTATATACCTAGGTCTCGAATTAAACTTGTGAAGTTAGCTACGAGCCGTGCAAATCCTCACTCCACGTAGTTATCCACATATGAATTTGCTCACTGTGCATCGACTCTCCTAGCGACATCTTCTAATTACCCACACCCTATATTTAAAAGGTAACACCTACATACTCCTACACTATCTGTACAGGGTTATCTGCTTGCCGTATTGACGAGGGTGTTAAGACCCATAACAACTTTCCTATGAGGACAACCCGGAACCTGAGAAAATCAGTCCGTCCATACAAAATTGCAACTGAAATGAAACCGATTTTTTTTATTTCTCCATTTCCAGGTAAAAAAAACTCCAAAATATAAATTAAAATAGTCCATAGTAAAAAAAAAACATAATAGGTATTGGTTGATCACCCTATCGAGTTAGTACAGGATCTTGTTGGTACAGGGCAAGCAGATATCCCCGTTCGCAAGGTTGCGCCCTTGCACATACTTCCACTATCCCCATTTCAAACTTTCATAATCCCTGGCAGGACCACGTACATAATAATTTATTTCTACGTACATAATTTCAATCAATCAATCGTTTATTGCATCATATGTAGTATAATTTACATGCAGGTCTTAAGAAACATGTTTAGTATCTGTATTCTATAAGTTATACATATGACCCTATTAGGGTATAGCAATATTGTGCGGAGCGATTTATTTGTTTCAATTTGCTATTTTATGACTGTCCAATAGGTACTCGTTTAATGTATTATAGCATTTCGTGATAAGTAGGTTCTTTGATACTTTTGCAAATTCGATCTCGTCTTCAATTTTCTTAATTTCGACCGGAAGTTAAATATTATAACAGCCATCGAGCATGGCCCGGAGCTGTGTATCGATAATTTTGATTTCAGTAACATTAAATTATGTTGATCAATATCAACATTTAATGTTACTTATGCCCATTAAATTCCATTCATCCATCAATTCCATGTCCATCCTGCCAGATCCTTTGGGATCTGTAGCCTTAGTCCAAGTTAACTCAATTCACAAACTGTAGTGAGTCTGGAGTAAACACGAAACGGCATGTTCGATGTATTTTCGGCAGTCCAAGTGTCTCAAATGACAAACAGTCTAGACAGCAAAACCAACTGTTTCGTGACAAGAATGAAAACGAATGAACATCATTTTTCTCTTTCACACATCAGTGGATAATAAGAGATAGGGATATACGTCGCCATTTTCAAGCATTTGACATTAAACCCAATGTTTAAGCTTGAAAACTAAATAGTATTGGCGGGAAAGAGAAACATTAATAGACCAACATTTTGTATAATTTACTTGTGATTATCAATCACAGCATGAATTAAGTTTAATGAGTAATATAGCGATATCCACATTATTTTACAATAAAGAATGGAATTTAACAAGTAATAGAGCAATATTATATTTACATTATTTTATGATAAAATATTAAATATTCTAAAATAAACATTGGCAAATGTGCTTGAATACTTTTTTTTTTAATTTCGGCTGAGAGATATCATTGTCACTGTCAAGTCATAATCTTTTACGAAAAGGTTACCAACTAGTGGAAAAATTACACAAATTTGGGGAAATTAAATTAAAAATAATAATATTGTCAGGAAAATAATTCATAGTTTCATTACTATAGTTTTACCTATATTTCAGTTTCAAAGTCATAAAATAATTGGAATCGCCAGAGTAATGATGCTCTCATTTAAAAAATAAACAATTAGCCATTGCCACGAAAGGATAATGATTATATCAAGTGGGATTGGAATTCTTCTTTTAACTGCACATCGTGTGGATTGACGTTAAACGGTGTTTCTAAAAGTAAAACCAGATTCATGAAGGCGAGGTTGTCAGAATGACTATGGATACCTAAGTACACACCAAATTATTATACGGAATAAGAATACGACACGAGTAAGATGAAGTAAGTGAAATGGGAAAATATTTATTTAATCGAAATTGTCGTAAATTATTTAGTAAGAACTTTCCTTTCAAATAAGTTTGAAATATTGACATTTAGGGAATAATAACACAAATTAGGGAAAATTATAAATTGATCCTGGTAGCCGATATAAATCAAGGAAAAAATCGAATCAAAACATAACCTATTTGAATTTATTATTTAATTCCTACATTTCAATGTTCACTATTTTCAATTTAAAAAGAATTAGCAATACTTAACAGTTCATAGAAATATTGGCTGTAAATTAAGTACTCGAATGGAAACCACATCTTGCCGGGGTGCAACGTAGGCTGTCTTCAGGGTAAGTAGGTATATTATTACTATAGACTGATGAATAATTAAGCCTGCAGGAACGGGTTGGATGCAAGCCTCTTCTAACCAGTTTATTGGAAATCAATAGGGGAGGTCTATGTCCAGCAGTGGATTTTCTTCGGATGATATTGATGGTGCTTTTCATAGCCAATAAGTGATTTTAACTACTTAATCCAAATCAAAAATTCTTAGTTTAACTTGACCGTAATACTTAGGCTTAGGATTATATTGTCAGACCTCAATTAATAATCATTTTACCTACATTCATATGAATGAGAAATGTAAAACTTAATATTACCTAATATAAATTGTTTCTTTTTTACAGCTGTGAAGACGATGTAAACAAACAACCAAGTAGCTACTGCGTGTTACAAACTGGAAGTTAAAAGCACAGCGTACTAGAAGCTTATCTGCTTGAATAAAAATAAATGTTCAGCGCATTGAAAATTCAAAAATCATACCCCGGCAAGTGCAACGTAGGCTGTCTTCAGGGTAGGTATATAATTACTATAGACAGATGAATAATTGAGGCTGCAGGAACGGGCTGGATGCAAGCTGCTTCTAACCAGCTTATTGGAAATCAATAGGGGAGGCCTATGTCCAGCAGTGGATTTCCTTCGGCTGATAATGGTGGTGCTTCTCATAGCCAACAAGTGATTTTCACTACTGAATCCAAATCAAAAATTCTTAGTTTAACTTGACCATAATACCTAGGGCTTAAGATTAGATTATCAGACCTCAATTTATAATCATCTTACCTACATTCATATGAATGAGAAATGTAGAAATTAATATAAATTGTTTCTTTTTTTCAGCTGTGAAGACGATGTAAACAAACAACCTAGTAGCTACTGCATGTTACAACTGGAAGTTAAAAGCACAGCGTACTATAAGCCTATCTGCTTGAATACAAATAAAAGTTTAGCACGTTGAAAATTTTCCTGCCGCTGCTTTCCACTGTTTCATAATATATAAAATTATTGTTTTATAAATAATTACAATTCATTTAGTAATGTATGAATTTTCGTTATTTTAATAAAATATACATATTCAAATGAAAAATGTAAGTAATTAATTATTGTGTATTGATAGTTCCCAGGTTCCCACAATGAACAGTAAAATAACTTCTGTTTACATTAAGGGATGATTTATATTAGGTAATGCTGGGCCCAGAAGGGACATGTTTATGCCTCGTTATAATATAAAGTTTCATATTAAATGTATGCAACGTCTCTCATTAGTGACCCATCCACAGCCTTTGCCCGGCCCGGTCTAATATAAATCATCCCTAACAACTGCTTGTCTTTTGCTCATACAAGAACAGTTGACTACCTATAGTGTTAAGGGCAAAAAAGGAAAAATCCTGTGCTATGCTTTAATGTTTACTTCCCAACATTCATAAGTTTGAATTTATGCAATGCATTTCACACAAGTTTCATACATGTATGAGTAATATTGCAATTTATAATAATAGATAGTTCATTTTAAAGCAAAAAACAAGAGATATTCAATACAAACATATAGTAGATCAGGCATGATAGTCACCTAATCAATTACAAGAAATTGGAAGGTTATTGCATATGTGTGTGATTTCTACTGGATAAACACATATTTATCTCAAAAGCACCGAGTTCTTTTCACATTGTTACACTTAGCATGCATTGTGGAAAACACACAGGAGGAGATTATTTTAGCAGAAGATTTATGTTTGATACTCCGGATTGGCACTGGCATTAACTTGTCTCTTGAGCTTTTGACTGGTGCACCTGTTTGAGCTTAATTCTAAACTGTTGACTTCGTTGACTGACACAGGTTCTTGTTGAGCGTTGTATTCACGATACTATATTCCTTGTTGACAAGCTTGGTATGCATCAATATAACCCCAAAGGGGGCTTGTTGAGTTACCTAATTCTTACTTAGTAAGTCTTCTGCATTAGGTAATGCTGATTTTCTTTCTTTTGACCCGTAGTATTGACTTGTAAACATAAGTATATTTTTACGTTTTAACAAAGTTGATTGCAAAGTTTTGGGTTTTACGATAAATCTTGCGACAAAATACAGCCTTCGAAATACATTAAGGCTACACTGCACAATTTCTTGAAGAAATAATGTACGCTCTCACCTAATATTTCTCAGTGAGTTTGAAAACAGTAAACTTCAAGTTCACTGTTTTAAATACGGTTGGTAAATTGTCAAAGTGCACACTCGTACTGCCGTTTGATACAAAAAGTTACACGCTGTTTTGTGTATGAATGAATGAAACAGCAAAACAGCATGTAAACTGCCGTTTTGTAATCTCATACTACCAAATCTGTTTACGACTAGTTCTTGCTCGTTTCCGCTAGGGGCGCTGTACAAAAATGTATGGAGCTATACTCAAACGCGAAAGTTTAAGTATACTATGCAAAACCTAGACTAAACATACTGGCAGGATGGACACGTGCACTTGATAGTTTTGTGAAAAACTGGGTATTTTTTTACGAATTTGCACGCTTCAAAGGTATATATTGACACCACATCGTTATATCTGACAGATAGTGGAAAAAAAATTACATAATTTGTACAGAAATATTAAATTTTGTACATAAGTACTTTTAGAGTAATCGTCAAATGAATGTGGTCCTGCCAGGGAGTATACTCCCTGTTGGACATAGGCCTCTGCTATAGATGGACGGGTGATCTCATTGAGACCGCAGAATCGAGCTGAATTTAAGCCGATCTTATTAGAGATCTATAGCGGAGGCCTATGTCCAACAGGGAGTATACTCCCTGGCAGGACCACATACATTTGACGATTACTCTAAAAGTACTTATGTACAAATTTTAATATTTCTGTACAAATTTGTGCAAATTATGTACATTTTTTTCCACTATCTATTTTATATAGATATAACGATGTGGTCCTGCCAGGGAGTATGACACTGCACCCTTGCACCTACTTTCACTATCCCTATTTGAAAGTTTGCACCTACTTCCTTAATTTTCGGAATGAAACCCTATCACACCTAACAATAGAAAACAAAACATCTCTCAAGGAAGTTGAATAAAATTCCAAGTAACCAGTCATGAGTTTATTGTCTAATCCTCCTCCTCATCATTGGCAGCACCGCCGCCCTGTCCCTTGCGCAGGTTCTTCCTCTTGACGCGGCCCGGGCGGCCGCCGCCGAAGGGCGACTTCAGGGAGAAGTCGATGTGCTTGCCAGAGTCCAGGCGCACGATGAACGACGGGATGTTCACCACTTGCTTGCGGACGCTGGAAAAAACGTGAAGGGACATTAGTCTTTGGAAAATGTTTCTTTTTCATACACAAATAGGACTACATTTGGCCATCAATTCGTCTGATGGAATGTGATGTAACTGAAGATGGATTATGTAGACCTAGAGCTTCATAGAAGATACCTATTCACTCTTGCAATGAAGATATCCAAATCGTAAATATCAGGAAACAATGAGAGGTAGGGCATTATAGTCCCTGGATATCCATATTATGAAAGGAGCATGTCACATAGGTTTTGGTTACAAAATAATACATTAGGCTGCACATAGTGAACCAGAAATCTGGCATTTAGACCAGAGCATTGCAGTCAATAAGCCCGCTCACTACTAAAACAAGCCAAGATTTACAAAATCTATTGAAAGTTGTTTCTGCAGTCTTATCAAACTGTTCATATCAACATTTTACACTATTTACTTACAAAAAGTGGAAAATTCTCTGCTCCTTTCTATTGCCGTTCTAATTCTATTTACAGGGGTGATGTGACCTGTTCTAACATCCCAATGACCTGGACTGACATTGCCATCATTTGGTATTACCAAAGTTTTGATTAGATTTGAGTGGCATACTCAAAATATCTTTCATGTAAATTCAGTATAGATCATCATCATCATTTCAGCCATAGGACGTCCACTGCTGGACATAGGCCTCCCCTAATGATTTCCAATAAGACCGGTTGATAGCGGCTTGCATCCAGCGCGATCCTGCGGTCCTAATAAGGTCATCCGTCCACCTCGTGGGTGGACGACCTACACTGCGCTTGCCGGTACGTGGTCTCCACTCGAGAACTTTTCGACCCCATCGGTCATCAGTTCTCCGCGCTATGTGCCCTGCCCATTGCCACTTCAACTTGCCAATCCGCTGGGCTATGTCGGTAACCTTGGTTCTTCTACGGATCTCCTCATTCCTGATTCGATCTCGCAGAGAAACTCCGAGCATAGCCCTCTCCATGGCTCGTTGGGCTACTTGGAGCTTACTAATAAGACCCATAGTGAGAGACCACGTTTCTGTGCCATAAGTCATCACTGGCAACACACACTGTACACTGTCAGTATAGATGAGAATATTTAATGGCAAAAAATGTATGTATGTCAACAATCATCTCAAAGATACTACAAATTGTATACCTTACCTCAAGTCAGCTCAAAAAGAGCACATTTCAAGACATTGACCTCAACATGGAGAGTCAAGTGGTCTTTTAGAATATAATCAAGGCCAAGCTGCAGCCACTGCAGCATGGGTGCATGGCGTTCACCTGCATTTGATTGTAAGGTCAAAAATGTGAAGAAACTAGAGTCTAGAACTATAAAGATTCTGTGTAGTAGTAAAGCACAAAACCAATGTTATATTTTTAAATCAAAAAGAGATTCGTTGCGCAATAATCTTCAAAATATTACATTTCAAGATACTTTTTTTTTCAGTTTTCAGTTCAGTGTCATGATTAAATTGATTCTTGAATATTTTTATATCTAAGCAATTGTGGACTTTTGGTTTTACATTGAAGTATTCCTTTATATCTTTTGTAACTTAAATCATCATAATAATTCACACAAAAATTGATTTAAAATAAAAATTATGGCAATGTATTCTTACCGGATATGCCTCTGCCTGATCAGAATACGGGCGTGATGGATGGACTTGGCGAGACCAGCCTTGAACACCTGGGTCTGGAGACGGCGCTCCAAGAAGTCCTCAATCTTGAGGCCCAGCACGTAATCAAGCTTCATCTGCTTCTCGTCCAGCACTCCGATCCTCACCAGACGACGGAGGAGGGCATTACCTGAGATTATGGTCTTTGTTAGCTAGGTTATATGATAGAGAAATTAACTTTTGATAGTTGGTATGTTCAGAAAGAGTATGTTCACCATTATTTTGGTCTGACAAGAGGTGTCAGATATTAAAAGTTATCATCATTGTAAAAATTGTAGGTTGGTATTGATTTTCCAATCTATTACACTAAGCCGCCACACAAATCAGCGGATGAGAAGTTAGTCTCAGATGACACTTTGCTGTGATTCGCTAATTCACACTCGCCACACTTCATTTCATGGACAACAACACATAAACGCAAGTGTTAGTTATTTTTCAAAATTTTTAAATTTAAATATCTTTACATCAAAATGTTTTGTTATAATTTTATTAGCCGCACCATACGTATAACTCATAGTATTAGAAATGTAAGCGTCCCTGAGTCGGGCCCTGCTATACAGGTCATCCTAGTGCAGGGTCCACTGGTATTTTGGTATATCTGTAATCTTTTGGTAAATAAAACATTTTGTATTTGTAATTATTGTGCATGTGTGCACAACACCGACTGGGGCGAAGTGTTGAGCACGGGCGTAAGGAGCGCGCGGGAGGCACGAGGTTGGCGAGCGGGCGTGCCCCGGCGTCTCGTTTCTCTGGCTCCCGTGCATACCTATATTTCGGCTTTTGCGCAGTGCTATGCGCGTAACTTCCCATCCGCCGATTTGTGTGGTGCTTAGTATAAGTATTACATTAAAGTTTAGTTCGAATTAACTACTTTGGTGGCTGTGATGTTAGCTACAAGCTGCAGATAACCCAATCCTCACACAGCTGTTAAGCTTCTTCGTTATCCGCGACTTGTAGCAACATCACAGCGCCGCTAAGTTGTATGATTCTACTCTAATTCAGCTGCAAGTAAAAAATAGTAAGGGTTCTAGTCTCCACAGTGCTCAAAGACTTCTACACAATACTCACATTTTAAATGCCATGTGGGGCTGAATCAAGTATTTATAAAAGCTCGTATCTTATCATAACTAGTCTCAAATGTTAACCTACACTGAACTTCAGATGTAACTTATTAAGAGATGATAATTTTACCTTCAAACAGCCTTTTGGGGTCTTTTTCTTCGAGCGTGAGCAGCTCACGGGCAGCTTTACGGATCCTGGCGAGCGTGTACTTGACGCGCCACACTTCGCGCTTGTTGCGGAGACCGTACTCTCCGATGATCTTCAACTCCTGGTCGAGACGGGCCTTCTCGAAGGGACGCCGGGGCGTCACGTAGGTCTTCGAGAACACCGACGGCACTCGGTTGTTCACCATTTTGGCGAGCTGTACAAGATATTCACGTCACTATGGTACACGGGCAGATATACGAAACAGCGTGGGTAAGTTTGGTTAGGTTTGTCGCCACAAACTGATGCAGTCTCCTTATGAGGACGTACAAGTCTGGGATTCTAAGATCGGGGCATTACTTTAGCCTTGCTGTCCACTCAGAACGCTACATCAAAAAATAGCGGCTGATCTACTAGAAGGCAGAGGTTATTTTTCCGGAATCAGATTTTATCGTAGAAATCGATTGAATAATTACGAGCATACCTTTACGATATGCTTTTATACAACAGTTTCCACTAGTTTTTCGAAATATTTCACTGAATACACAGTAAATTAATAAAATTACAATCACCTTTCCGTAGACACGGCTCGCCGAAAAAGAAACTTTTTAAAAAGAACGAATGATCAATGAATGAAAAGGGAACAGACAAGATAATATAAGATCAACGCAGATCAACGTCAAACGATTATGTCAAATTGATTTTTAAACACCACAGATAATTTTTAGAGCTGCCAGTATGCCATTGAACTAAAGGTATCAAGCAATGCTTGATGAAATAAATAAATAAAATGAGATGAATGTGATAGAGTCTGGCTAACGAAAGTTGATACTGGAATTTTTCGCAAACTTTTTAAATGACAACACACGGTGCTACTACCATCGCGGATTTACTTTTAAATTGGGGTATTTTACCTTGTATTAAAAACATTTTTCAAACCCACGTCATTTACTAAACTGAACAAAATGATTCATTATACATATTATTATAGTCTTCATTATAATGAAGTAGATAATATAAATAATTGAAATCATTTGGATTATTTGGAGAGCAATGCAAAACCTTAGTTGACGTTACGTTATAATGACGTTATAACGTCAAAAAAAAACAGAAAATAATTAACGTAATGAATATAAAACTCCTACACGACAAGTTAAAGCTTGAAAAAAGTTTTTTTTGCGATTTCCCCAAAGATTTGGAAGAATCAAAATCGCGGTATCGTAACAATACTCAAGGACTTTGTATACTATCTGGACTGCGCACAGACGAAAAGCTCAAAGTTAGTTTAGGAAAATTCAACCTTAATGCGTTGTGACAAAACATATATTCCTTTGAAACGGCATAAGAGAGACGCTGTGCCGAGTGAGACTTCCCAGAGTGATGAAGTTGTCCCGCTCGCACTATTGCCATTTCGAAACGACACTTATATATGGTAGAATTATTATTACCTGTAAAGCCGCGACTGTCTTAACCATTTCTTAGTTTTTTTAACAATGTAGTTTGAAAAGATTTTAGTTAAAATTGCGAATAGATGTCAATAAAACAGAGTTTGATATTTATTTTGTATGAATGTACCTACGTCTATGATTAACGGTTATTTTTTATTTTTGACTAGAATATCACCGTCGATTGCAAATGGCGTACTATGGTGTATACAAAGAAGTGTAGTAGGGTGACTATGCTGGACATATTTCTTAAACATGCTGGGTGTACAATTGGTGTATAGTCGTGGTTGTCATTTTTATTTTTTTTGGGTTGTAGATTTCAAAATTGGCATCCATATTGGAATTAAAAACGGCAGACGTCACTTTTTTGAAAAAATCATGGGTGTAGTTTTCGAGGTTTTTTGGGGTGTAGATTTCAAAATTGGCATCCATTTTGGAATTAAAAACGACAGACGTCACTTTTTGCTGAAAGTCACGATGGGTGTCGCTTTTGAGGTTTTGGGGGTGTAGATTTCAAAAATGGCATCCATTTTGAAATTAAAGATGGCGGACCTCACTATTTTGAAAAAGTCGTCATGGGTGTCGTTTAATAGGTTTTTGGGGGTGTAGATTTAAAAAATGGGATCCATTTTGAAATTAAAGATGGCGGACGTCACTATTTTGAAAAAGTCGTCATGGGTATCGTTTAGTAGGTTTTTGGGGGTGTAGATTTCAAAAATGGCATCCATTTTGAAATTAAAGATGGCGGACGTCACTATTTTGAAAAAGTTGTCATGGGTGTCGTTTAGTAGGTTTTTGGGGGTGTAGATTTCAAAAATGGCATCCATTTTGAAATTAAAGATGGTGGACGTCACTTTTTTGAAAAAATCGTCATGTGTGTAGTTTTCGAGGTTTTTGGGGGTGTAGATTTCAAAAATGACATCTATTTTGGAATTAGAGATAGCAGATGTTGCTTTTTTGAAAAAGTCGTCATAAGGGTTATTTTTGAAAAAGTCGTCATAAGGGTTATTTTTTGAGAATTCGGAGGCTTATATTTCAAAATTGGCATTCATTTTGGAATTGAAGATGGCGAACATTACTTCAAAATGTATGCCAATTGTGAAATATACACTCCCCAAAAACCTCGAAAACTACACCCATGACGACTTTTTCAAAAAAGTGAGTCCGCTATTTTTTTATTTCAAAATGGATGCCTTGTTTACTACGGAAGCCTTAAAATTCTGTTAACTACGGAAGTCTATTCGTGGACAAGTTTTCGTGATTAAGATTTTTCGTGATAAGGTCTATTTGTGACAAAGTTTTCCGTGAAAAAGTTTTTGTGAAAAAAATTTTCGTGGTTAAGTACTGACACGGGTTGCGTGATATGTGTCAAGATTACATCTATGAAATTTAAACGTTGTTCAACACCGTAAATATGGATTCCAGACCATTACTGTCGTCACAAAAGTGAAGGAACTCATCAAGATCTACATTTCCGATGACAGCTGTCAAACTTAAAAGTGGTTTATCTCCGTCATTATTAATTCTAGACCATTGCTGTCTTAACAAAGGTGAAAGAACTCTTCAAGATCTACATTTCCGATAACAGCTGTCAAACTTGAAACTGAATTATCTCCGTATATATTAATTGTAGACCATTGTTTTTATGGGGATTGGTTTTATAGAGATCTTCAAGGAAGGCCTATGCTCAGCAGTAGGTGTCCTATTGCTAAAGCGACGACGATGACGAAGGACGACGAGTTAGGGGTAAGGTAACTGCGATTCCTGCGTGCAGTAACATTCCAAAGAAAAATTATATCCCAAGATGATCGAGATGTTTTGGTCATCCTACTTGGAAAAGAGACACAATCATCTGATGTGGTATCCTTGTCGGCACGTTTTTCTTTGCCAGTACTCAATCCTGTTTATATGATAAATCCATGACAATACTACATAGTTTGAGTGAGAGAAAATGTTTCCCTCTCAGTTTAGGGCTGCCATGCTGATATTTTTTTGCCGCGCTTCGTCAGTATCAACTTTCGTTAGCCAGACTCTACCATCAGGGACGTTTTCCAAGGAACGTTATACAACGTCCACTTCCAAGTCAAAATAGACGAATCGTGGATATCATGAACACAAAGTACTTTGTTATATACAGAAAGAAAGATACTACAGTGTACTAATACTGATGGATTAGGTACAGTGCTACACAAAAAAGATGAAATGAATTATTCGGAAATTAAATTGTCACTTTTGCTCTATAATCTAAGCTTTTGCTAGAACCACAATCTAAGCTGTCAATCATTGTTAACGTCCTAGCATTTTTCTCGTTTTACGTTATTTGAACAGGAAAAAAATATGCAAAATATGCTAACAAAGCGATGGTGGCGACCTCATGTTTTTCAAGTCTTTTACGTCGCACCACGAAGTACTTTGTTATATACAGCAATGTCGCACTGTAAATGACCCCAGTTAGCGTCTCTTACTCACTATAACGTATGGTCTTTGCTATAACTAAACTTACGAGATATTATATACTACTTATCGTTTCCTACGCTTACCAAGATTATCGCAGATCACAACGCTTCTGCGGAGAATCCACACGTACATATCTAGGGATAGACAATTTGCATAATACCGATAGTTGGGAGGACCACTAGTGACATTTTTGATGCCACAGGTTATGTTTACTTGCACCTAGTTTTGGAAAGGAGAGATTCCTCGGGGTCAATCCTCACCATGGCAAAACTGGTGGTGCACTCAATGCAACTATAAATATGTTTGTCTCGCTGATTCATGGCATATCAGGTGCAGACCTTATTACTAACATGTCTATAATTTTTGCTTTGACCATGCGTCAATGTATTTCGTTCTCGAAAATCTCCCTTAGAAGCCTCTGGTTGGAAAAAAACTAGGTCCCACATCATCCCCTAGCCGTTGTAGTTTTAACGGTTTAGCCCCGTCAAAAGCCTTCAGGCAGCTTTAAAACTCTGAGACCAGCCCCCCTACCGCCTAAGCAATAGCAATCGTAATAGCAATCGTTTATGACTTCATTTTAGTCATTTGGCACCGCCTATGTGACGTTAGCCATCAATTGCTTTGTGCAGATTGCGAAAACAATCGTTGAATGAACAACTTTGATGGCTAACGTCACACAGGCGGTGCCAAATGACTAAAATAAAGTCATAAACGATTGCTAATACGATTGCTATTGCTTAGGCGGTAGGGGGCCAGGTTAAGCTATCCAGTCTATACAAACTTACTACTTATCCGCCTACTCTCTACTATTCCCCATGAATTTCAAATTGACTGCTGCATAATTAATATCAAATTTAAATCTTACATTAAAACGATTTGTTACGATATAAAAGTTTATTACATAAACTTTCTGTACATACAAAATATCTAAAACGTCTTGTAATTCAAGAATCCCCTATATTTCTTGGGATTCAATCCAAAAGCCTTCAACCTCTCATCTGAAAGCTTGCTCAAAGGATTATCAGACTTCTTACTATTCTGGTTACTCTTAAACTTATTTTTCTTGAAATTCTTTTTATCTTTTATCTTATTTCCTTGAGAATTATTTTTATTAGCATTATTCTTGTTCTTCTTCTTTTTATTAGGGATCTGAGAACTTCCAGCTTCATCTAATTTTCTTTTCAAATTACTTGTTTGACTAGGAGTTACGTTTAGCACATTTTCCACTGAAAAACTGGAGTTCTTTTTCTTTTTCTTGTTTTTGACACCGCTATTTTGTTCTGGGTTGCCAGTTTCAACGTTTGTAGAACTAGGTTCTTCCAGATGTAAATTTTCTTGAACATTTTTAGATTTTTTCTCTTTCCTTTTAGCAGTGTCTTCTGAAATATTTTCACTACTAAACCCATTTGCTTCATTTTCGATTTGTTGCTTTTTATTTTTCTTTCTTTTACTTTCATTGACTGATTCGCCATTTTCTTTACTTGTTTCATTGATTGTAGACTGTTTTTCTTCTGTACCATCTATTTTATTGGTTTCTTTATTTTTCTTATCTTTCTTCTTTTTGCCTTCTGCTTTTGTAACGGCTTCGCTATTCTGTTCGCTATTATCTTCAGTTTGTTCCTCATTATCTTCGGTAGCGTTTAATGCGCCATCAACTTCCTTGTTTTTGTTTTTCTTCTTCTTCTTTTTTTTCTTCTGTTCCGTTCCGGCTTCTTTAGGCACCGTAAGTTCTGGTTCCCTGAAAATAGGCAAAAATATTCTACTGTAATACCAAATAAAAAAATTCTTAGTATCTTTGCTTTCAATGCAGAAGGCTGGCCATATATTTGACTGATCAATTTAAATATCTATATTAAAATCTCAGAGCAAATAAAAAAATCAAGAGAGAATATTGTGAACAAACAAGTGAAGCCAACCAAAACTACGCCTCACCGTGTACAGACAATTACACACACATCCACGAACAATGAAACTACGCCTTGGCTTGTCAGTCGAACTATGGCGGCGCAACACCGACGCGCTCACACATGTATAAAAAACCGGCCTCACTTGACTGTTCAACGACGTTCTCTCTTAATTTTTTTACTTGCTCTGAGATTAAAATGAACAATGTTTACTTTGGAACTAATCCTGAAATCGCAAATTATGTTTCCGACAAAAAGCTATCCTACTAATATTATAAACGCGAAAGTTTGTGAGGATGGATGGATGGATGTATGGATGTTTGTTACTCTTTCACGCGAAAACTACTGAACGGATTGAGATGAAACTTTGCAATAATATAGCTTATATATCAGAATAACACATAGGCTATAAATTATAATGATATTGCGTCAAAAATCAAAATATCATGCGGGTGAAGCCGCGGGTAATAACTAGTTACATTATAAAAGTTGTTCATATCCATGTACTAAAATTGTATGTAAGTTACGTAGTGTATACCGAACTCCGAGGCGCGAAGGTAGGATTCGCGATCCGACCGTTTATATGAAGATTCTAAGATCCTGTACAAACTACTACGGGCAACAAATGTGTATAGCTAAGCGTCCACCTTTCCGCATCGTACGCAGCGGACGTATCGCATCAAACGGATCGTAATATTCTTTGTATAGAAAGTCACACAAGTGCGTCCACTAATCCGCATCGTACGGATCGCTCGAATCTGCTCATCGGCAATGCCGACGCCGTTGCTTCGAGGGGCAACTTTTGCGATGCGTGCCGATGACGTCATTCGGAATGCCGATCAGGTGGACGCACCCCGCGCGCTCGCTCCGCATTCCGCCATTTGCATTTTTTAGATTTTTTGCATTTTCTTCCTCTTCTAATATACAAGCGATGACGAATTGTCCTTCTTCGCTTTCCTCCATTATGTTCTTATTATGTCACAGACACATTTCGCACGACCGAATGAAGTGGCGTCGGCAATCCGATTGCTGGTAGTTGCGGCGGCAAATGCGATCGCTGCCGATCAGGTGGACGCATAGTGAAAAATTCATCCGTTTAATGCGATGCGTCCGCTGCGTACGATGCCGAAAGGTGGACGCTTAGCTTAAAACACCACTTGTGGGAGTAGGTCGTCATTTGGAGTCTTGCACACATTGCACAACTAAGCTTAATTACGTACAACCGTACTTAATTAAGCTTAGTTGTGCTATCGGGAACTAAAGTTAATGACATTTATTTAGTTGTGCAATCTGGAAAGACTTTAAAATAACATTCCTGATCGCACAGCTAGTTGTGCGAAAGCAGTTGGTCCACGAGGAATTCCTCGACGGAAGGGAATACTGTTAGATACCATTACTGTGGCGCAGTTACGGAAGGAATGGCAAGGTAGAGAGGAGCCTATGCCCAGCAGTGGACACAAACTGATTAGATACTTACTCAGGCAGCTCCTTGAACAGGCTAGGCAGTACTCGTCGCTTAAGGGCCTGGTCGGCGGCCTTCTGGCGGTAGGAAGCCACTTCGCTTTTCTGCACACTCTCCGGCTTGTGACGCACTAATTTCTTTAGAGGCACCCACTGCGTCAGCTCCTTGTCGTCTGCCAGCAGGATCTGAGAAACACAACAGTAATAACAATAAGCCAGTTTATTTCCAATCATCATCATTATCAAGAATAGGATAAATAATAAATAATTATTTATAAATATTTATTTAGAGACATCTTACATACAGCCTCTGACCCCAAACTAAGCAAAGCTTGTGATATGGCTGCCAGATACTGATATACTACATATACACATTTTTAAATACATACTTATTGTCTCTTTAATTCTTTATTTTTTATTTGTTTCGAATTATTATTGTTGTTGTTTTTGTGATATGTAATTGGCGTTACATGATTTTTAGCTAATGACGTTTCAAAAGTGTATATTTGTACCTAATTGAAATAAACATGATTGAATTGAATATATAAATAGTAACTAAATAAGACACAAAGCAAACACTTATGTTCATCACATAAATACTTGCCCTGGGTGGGGATCGAACCCACGTCTCTTTGACCCAGAAGTTAGTGTTACTATACCTTGTAAAATATAGCTATATGATACGCGAGACATTGGCATACGCGTAATGACTCACGCACATCTAGTAGGTACCATATTTTTATAGTCAAAATGTTCGGTTCACAATGTTGTACTTCATGCTCGTGCATCTCGACCATGAAGTACAGCATTGTGCACCGAACATTTTGACAATAAAAAATTTGGCGCTTGATGTGCGTGAGTACGCGTATGTCAATGTTAATATCTCGCGTATCAAGCTATATTTTACAAGGTATAACCATTGAGCCACAGAGGTAGTCTATGGATTTCAAATAAGCCCAGTTAAGCTCGAAACATACTATCGGACGCGGCTGACGGACGCGACTGACAGCCGCGACTTAGCAATGTGCACATTCTTAAAACATCCGGTGCGCCAGATCGCTCTCGGACGTCCGAACGCTCAAGGTCGTCCGAAGGTGACGTCCGCGACTTATGTCCGATAGTGGGCACGGCTCAGTGTACTTTCATAGTCTAGGTCGCGGCTGTCAGTCGCGTCCGTAAGCCGCGTCCTATAGTATGTTTCGAGCTTTAGAAGCGGCCTGTATCCAGGAGCCTGATTTTTCAACTTCGCACGGCTTGGTCGTATACGTAATTTGTAAACAACTTCCATAGACAACATAGAGATGCTCCATAAAATCTGTCAAAGTTCCGTATACGTTTCCAGGCGTTCGACGTTCAAAAACAGAGCCCCAGGGGCCTTATTTTTAGTTTTCGTACGGCTAGGAACGTCATGGAAACTTTGACAGATCGTAAATTTGACATTTCTTCTTCTTCTTTTGTTTGGCGTCGCACTGTTGTGCATTTGCCAGTGTCAAGTATTAAGTTTTAATAATTATTGATATTTTATCAAAATAGTCGATGTCGTAGTCACGTCATAGTCCAATGAAGTCGCGGTCAAGTCCAAACGTAGTCCAAGTCATATCTCAGTAAAGCAGTGGAGACTTTACTAGAGGCATCTATGGAGTTTTGGTGACAACACGGAACGACATGATACGTCACATTATATCACTTGCCTATACTCATGCACGTAAATCAGCTCATAATCAACGAAATGCCACAATTTTTCACTAATTATCACTGACAAAACACAAGTTTAACAAAACAATACAATGAGGTGACATGACTTTTCCGCGTTCCTGCCAAAACTCATTGGACATAACCATTCGCCATATTGGTTTTGGTAGTTTTATTTTACTTAACGTTTCATTACACGATTGTCCCTTTTACAGTTTACCATTTCTTTTGAAATAGCCGTGTTTAGTATTAAAGTGCTGCGTAAAATGGATAAACTGAAATATTTTTTGTAAAAAAAAGAGTCGTCCGTAAAGTTCCCTATACATTCCTAGTTGTACAGAAGTCAAAAATAATGCCCCAGTACGTTCACTTACTGATCAATTATACGGTGAATGGTTCATATGGGCTCTTAATTATATCGTCGGCACAGCAAAAAAATATAACGAGCCCGTCAAATAAATAAATAAATAAAAATTGTTATGTATTTTTTTTGTTAACCCTTAAGGTAGCAAGATAATTAATAATAAGTATAATTTAATTAATAATAATTAATAATTTCCATTAAGCAATAATCACAAAGCTACGGCCCGTCAATGTTCCGCGTGACGTCACGGGTGCACTATAAATGAACATACTACGTCGCACTAGAGACGTCACGAGCCCCCTCTCCCAAATTTTGACAATGTTTATCTTAGTCATTTATTGTTTGATTGACAATCAACAACAATTAACGACTAAAATTAAAATAATGATTTTTACCCAGTTATTATGCCTATTATAGCTCTCTCTATAGCTCGTTAGGCTATTTTAAGTTGACTTATAAGGCCCACATACAAAACTGATCCTAAATAAGATCGTATAGGCCGGGTGGCTAGCCCTGGTGTCAGAGTTTTTAGGCCGCCAAAAGGCCTCTGATATGGTTAAACGGTTAAAACAACCGGGACCTACTTTAACCGCTACCGAGCCACGGTAGCGCTCAGTTGGACAATGCCACCCGCGGTCACCCATCCAAATACTGACCGTAAATAAAGAGCTGTAGAAAATGCAATACCTCCTCGACAGTAAGTCCGTAGTCGTTGGGCACCACCTCCCGGTATTTGAACCTTGTGGGCAGATCTCCGCCGATGACGTCCTCGCAGTCCATTTTATAATACTCCTCCATATACTCGTCGTATGTCTTCTCCACCTGCAATTTAATTACAAAGAATGCTTTTTTTGAAATATTTATCACAAAAAGAAAGTTTCTATACACCTAGTGTGTGAAGCACGATAAAAATCATTTCATTGCTTACAATGCGCCATTTCTCGTTAATGGTAAGAAGTTCTAATAATTTCGCATTAGGTGACTGACTGGTTTAAAGCAGTTCTCACAGATGGCGCTTCCAACAATGTAGTAGTTGGTAAAAATGATAAAACACTTTCAATAATTCGATGTTTTCGCAGACAGCGTTCTAGCTTAATTTGGACAAAGCATCTGGGCCGGAATCCCGGAGAGATGCAGGTCAAATCCTGCGAACGCGTCAATTTTTGAAATGTTTATCACAAAAAGAAAGTTTTACAAAGAATCCTTACTAATATTACAAATCCGAATTGTGTATTCGTTGGTTTTTTCCTCTTTCACGCAGCAATGGAGCTACGGTTTGACCTGATTTTTGGTATGGACATAGTTTGAAATACGGAAAGTGGCATAGGCTACTTTTTATCCCGAAAGAATCAACCGTCCGTCCCGGCTTGGATTGTTATAGCCGCAACCAAAATCCCATTTTAACTCTCTAAAGTAGGTATCAGTCCGCGGACCCCTATAAATTTAAGCACAATTTCAGGGACAGACTCTGAAAGCTAGTGAAAACCGCATCCAAATCTATTGTGTAGTTTGCAAGATATAAGCGGATATAAAGCCCGATTACAGAGGCGCCATCGTCATTATAATAATTAAATAGTATAGTTCTGTTTCTTTTTCACTTTAGGCATTTGATAGAGAACGCTTTTTACGTTGCTATTAAATTTATGCTGGGGCCTCTATAATAGGTATTATAATGTTACCGCTTCTAAAATACACTAAATTAAGCGATAGGACTATACATAGAATGGACGACAGACATACAAAAATAGCGGCTTTGTTATAATAACATGTAGTGATTGTTAGATAGATATAAATAGTGATTGATATTTTTCTAATTTCTAGACAGCGTTTTCACAGCTTTTTACAGTTTTAGTCTAGGTTGGGGTTGGCAGCACTGGTAACTTGTTTATTTCATCAATTGAAGCTGTAATTTCTGGCGACAAAGTCATTAAATTGGCAACACTAGTGTATTAATGTAGGTGCTTATTCTCTATTTCGTGAAATACCGCCAAAAGGAAAGCGGAAATACACTAAATATTTATTCAAAACAAAGATTTGACTGTCGCTAAACTATCGAAAGTAGACATAAATAAATTGAAACTATTAGCTCCAATTGTATTGGTTAGTATCGATAATTTTAGTAAGTTTCGATAAAGTTGATAGTTTTTAATTGATTACTGCGGTATTTGCATTAATAGGTTTTTAATGCAAATATCGTTATTTATCGGTTAAAAAATATTAATACTTTCGTTAAAATTACTTAAAAACTAGCGATTCTATCGATAGTATTGTAGTGTAATAGTATCGACACGATTTCTTGCAATCAATATTATTAATTGATTTACGATATCGATAGTGCTATCGATGGTATCGATCGACTCTATTAATAGCATTATCGATATTATTTGTGTGGCGCTCAGTATATATCACTAGCTGCGCCCCGCGGCGTTACACGCGTTAACCCGAAATAACAAGTAGCCTATGTGTTAATCAAAGTTTTAAACTACCTCTATACCAAAATTCATCTAAATCGGTTCAGCCGTTTGTTCGTGAAAGAGTAACAAACACCCATACATACTCACAAACTTTCGCATTTATAATATTAACTAGTTAATCCGCGGCTTCGCCCGCATGATATTTTGATTTTTGACACAATATCATTATAATTTATAGCCTATGTGTTATTCTGATATATAAGCTATATTATTGCAAAGTTTCATCTCAATCCGTCCAGTAGTTTTTGCGTGAAAGAGTAACAAACATCCATCCTCACAAACTTTCGCGTTTATAATATTACTAGGATAGGATTGTAGGTGCTTGTACTAACCTCCGTAGGTACGTATTTGGGTTTGTCAGCGGCGAGCAGTTTGGCGAGTTTGGATTTATTCTTGCGGTTGCGGCGTTTCTTGCCGAGCGTGGACTGGATTTCTTGCAGCAAGTTCTTGCGCGCTTGCTTCGGGTCGTAGTCTGCATCCATCTGAATAACGACATTTTAAATATTATTTGCGATTCAAATTTTCTTCAACAATCTTTCGACCTCATCGATCATCATCGGGCGCTATACTGTACTGTACTGTACCAGCCTTTTTTAATAGTCCACTGCAGGACAAAGGCCTACCCATGAAGGGTGTTTGGGCCATATCTACCACGCTGGCCCGGTGCGGGTTGGTGGATTCACATACGCCATCGAATTTCTTCTATGGACATATGCAGGTTGACTCACGATGTTTTCCTTTACCTAAAAGCCAGGGGTGTGAAATTCCGAACATAAATTCCAAAGAACTCATTGGTACGGGACCGGGGTATTGGTGGGTATCGGGCGCTATGTGCCCTGCCAATTGCCACTTCAACTTGCAAATTAGCTGGGCTATGTCTATGTATGTGGACGGACGACCTCAATAAGACCGCAGGATTGCGCTGGATACAAGCCGCTACCAACCGGTCTTATTGGAGATGTATGTGGGAGGCCTATGTCCAGCAGTGGACGTCCTATGTCTGAAAAGAGGAAGTACAATATATTGCAAGTAGTTGCCAACAAAGAGGAAAACTCCTCATAGGCGACCAGTTACAAACTTTGGTTGAGTACGCGGCCAAAAATATTAAAGCTATAAAATTACAGTAAAGTATTAACAAAAAAAAATGAAATCGACAGCTGCGCGATGATTGGGTTGTCCACATCTTGGAGCTAACTTCACATCCGTCGACTTGTATGATTCGGCTTATGTACGGTACCAGCCTTTTTAATAGTCCACTGCACGACGTAGGCCTACCCACGAAGGGTGATTGGGCCATATCCACCGCTCTGACCCAGTGCGGGTTGGTGGATTCACATACACCATCGAATTTCTTTTACGGACATATGCAGGTTGCCTCACGATGTTTTCCTTCACCGAAAAGCCAGTGGTGTGAAATTCCGTACATAAATTCCAAAGAACTCATTCGTACGGGACTGGGATTTGAACCCACGACCTTACGACTGCAAGGCGGGTGTCACTACCTCTAGGCCACCACGGCTTCTAATACAATAATAAATAAATACATACTTATAATATAGATAGTAACTAAATAACACGCAGACACAAAGCAAACACTTATGTTCAACACATAAATATTTGCCCTGGGTGGGGATCGAACCCACGCCTCTTTGACCCAGAAGTTAGGGTCACTAACCACTGAGCCACCGAGGCAGTCAACTCATTGGTACGGGACCGGGGATTTGAACCCACGGCCTCACGATTGTAAGGCGGGTGTCACTACCTCTAGACCAGCATGGCTTCGGCATTCGACCTTAACTCACATTAAACTCTGCGTCTTCGCAGTGCGGTCCGTCTGCGTCGGTGCCTTGTCTCGGCGCGCCAGTCTCTTCGTATTGGTCCCAATTTTCTGAAAATTACAATTTTCGAGACTAAGTGCGACTGTAAAGCCGGAGACATACTATCGGACGCGACTGACAGCCGCGACTTAGCAATGTGCACAGTCTTAAAACATCCGGTGTGCCAGATCGCTCTCGGACGTCCGAACGCTCAAGGTCGTCCGAAGGTGACGTCCGAGACTTATGTCCGATAGTGTGCACGGCTCAGTGTACTTTCATAGCCTAGGTCGCGGCTGTCAGTCGCGCCCGTAAGCCGCGTCCGATAGTATGTTTCGAGCTTAAACGAGCGTCTATAGTCCGTTCAGTTATTTTACTTCTCACACGTAGCTCTGACATATGTCGCTGTCTCTGTCTAGCCTGTAATGTTGTTTACTGACTGGATAGAGACACAGCGACAAATGTCAGAGGTAAAATATCTGTGAACGGAATGTGAGGCACAGAATAAGAACTAAAGTAAATAGAACCCGTAATAAAATAGCAAGGGATATACACAACTTTGTCCCATTTTAAATTTAAAAGGTGTTAGATAAAGATGCACATACACCCGAACTTACGTAATTTCGAAGGGTTTCACAAACTAGCATTGAGCTATCTCGGGTGTCCAAATTCGAAAAGGTAAAAAGTAGGAAGGTAAAATGATCAAAGATTTGAACCTTCTTACTGTAGCTAGAGGGTTCAAATTTCCGAAAAAGGAAAAAGACCAAGTGGAACTAAATTTTAACTATTTTGACTGGTGGTTTGGACGTATGCGAGAGACATTGCGTTTTTTTATGTTCCACTCGCTCTCGCGTATGCTATGTATAACCAGATAAAAGAGACAGCTGTAACGTTGTTTTTATTTGAGTAAAATTTAGCAATACTTCTAGTACTTGTCATTTTTCTAAGATGACATCTAATCATGTCATTCCTGATTTGGTTTCGCAGAGAGACTCCGAGCATAGCGCTTTCTAGTGTTAGATCGAAAATGTGATAAAATTATATATATATTTTTGGATACTTGAACTGATTTTATTTCAAAAATAAAACACCGAATTACTTATTCAACAAAAATAAGCAAAAGTTAAACAATCGGACAGCGATTCCACACAATTTAACCAAAGAGAAATGAAATATCGGACGATGTTTCCACGACGGTGGCTCGAGGCAAAGTGTCGGCGCGGCGTTTGCGCACCGCCTTTTATATCATTCGCCGGCTGGTACTCGTCTACCTTCCAACAATATATATCGGCTAAGTGCGAGTCGGACTCGCGCATGAAGGGTTTTGTACCGTATATGGGATCCCCCTTCTAATTCTAATTTTAATTGGGGGCGATAAGTCCCGCACCGACGTCTCGCATGGGGTGTTTTGTGCGTTTCCCCCTCCAGCGTCTACCCGAGCCAGCCCAGCTCCTTAAAATAACGGAGCGTGGCTCTGAGCCGCTGGCATAACTGCTCCAGTAGCTTAGATGGTGAATGAGATGATGATAATGCAGAGGCATCGTGCAATCCGTTAGCTATTCTAGTGTCTTCTGTGGCTTTGTAGTGCCACAGAACATGCTCTACAGTTTCGTTATCTTGCAAACAGCTGCGACATAGTGGCTCCTAGTTTATACAAGTGACTGTTTAAGTTGCAGTGACCAGTTATGAGTCCTACCATAAGTCGGAGGTCTTGCCGCTGCAACTTCAATAGGTCGCTTGTGATGTTTCTATTTAGATTGGGGAAAGCAGCCTTAGAGTGCTTGCAGTCCTCCCATTTGTTCCACATATTCTGTTGTTAATTTTCGGTATGACGATTCAGCAACTCGCGCACTTCCGCCGTGTTTTGTTGCCTCGTCCCCTACCTGTTTTCTCGTGCCCTCTTTGGCAAGGGCGTCGGCTATGTTGTTGCCTGAACATGGTCCGTGACTCTTTGTCCAGCGCACGATTGTTCTGTGCTTACTTGAAATAGTTTGAAGTGCTGCATGACACTCAGCGGTAACTCTAGACCTCGTTACAGGTCTTTTGAGTGCGTAGATATTAGCAGCACTATCCACCGTGAACACGATGACTTCTTTGGTCTCGGTATTTACTGTAGCTGTCAGAAGCTCATTTAAAGGTTCAACTGCTTTTGCGGCTAGTAATAAGCCCATGACCATGCCCATGGGATCCACCTTAATTATTTATTTTGGAAGTGAATAATAATATCGAGCAAAAACGGAAACAAAACATGTTTGTTGTATAGAAGTCAACATTCAACTTATGTATCAGTTTTATAGCAATAAACGATATTCCGATTCTTAAATATCAATTTTATTCTGTTTTTAGTATTTAGTATTATAGCGGCAACATAAATACATCATCTCTAAAAAACTTAAAGTTCTAGCTATCACGGTTCACGAGATACAGCCTGGTGACAGACAGACAGACAGACGGACGGACAACGGAGTCGGAGTAATAGGGTTCCGTTTTTACCCTTTGTGTACGGCACCCTAAAAAAATTAAAATACAATAACTTTCGTCATACAAATTGAATTTAGAAGTGATAGTTACCAATTTCCAGCTCATCATCCAGGTCCGGGAAGACAGGTTTCTCATCATCAGCGTCTCCGTAGAACTGTTCGTCGAATATCGCGCGCATGCGCCGGTCGTGCTCCTCCGGGTCGAAGTCTCCCTCTATGTCCTCCTCCTGTGAACAGGAGAGACAGAGACCAATCAAAATGTTACCTATAACATCTTGATCTTTATATATAACCTTTTTGTGTCACGTTATTTGTCCGCGATGAACTCCTCAACTACTGAACCGATTTTCACCAAATTTCATCTTTAGGACGGATCGAGTTAATGTAACGTACCTTAAAAGCGAGCCCCTCATTCCCCGTAGCCTCCTTAATCTTGGAGATTTTCTCCTGAAAGTTTGAGCGCCTTGAGTCGCGCGATCTCCTCCATCTTACGCGTTTTCTCCTCTTCTTTACGCGCGCGTACCTCCGCGAATGCTTGTCATCTTTAGGACGGATCGAGTTAATTCTAATGTAACGTACCTTAAAGCGAGCCCCTCATTCCCCGTAACCTCCTTAATCTTGGCGATTTTCTCCTGAATCTCCTTCGATTTTCTCCTGAAAGTTTGAGCGCCTTGTGTCGCGCGATCTCGTCCATCTTACGCGTTTTCTCCTCTTCTTTACGCGCGCGTACCTCCGCGAACGCTTGTCATCTTTAGGACAGATCGAGTTAATTCTAATGTAACGTACCTTAAAAGCCAGCTCTTCATTCCCCGTAACCTCCTTAATCTTGGCGATTTTCTCCTGAATCTCCTTCAGTTTGAGCGCCTTGAGCCGCGCGATCTCCTCCATCTTGCGCGTTTTCTCCTCTTCTTTACGCGTGCGGACTTCTGCGCGATGGCGGGAACGTTTGTCGTCCTTGGGACGGATCGAGTTCATGGTGCGGGGGAAACGCTTGAGCTGCGAAACAGATAAAGCATGATTGATAGTAGTAATATTATTATTTTTTGCAAAAAATTGCATGACCGACTTTATAGCCGTGTGTACTGAGCGCCACGCAAATCGGCAGATGAGATGTTAGTCGCAGATGCCACTTCGCCGTGATTGGCTAATTATTGCGCATGTGTGCACAGTGTCGACGCTGACTGTCGTAGTGGGTAGGGTGCGCGCGGGAGGCATGAGGGTGGCGGGCGGAGGTGCCCCGGCGTCTCGTCTCTCTGGCTCCCGCGAATGCCTATATTTCGGCTTTTGCGCAGTATTTTTTGCGCAGCATAAATGCATAATTTCCCATCCGTCGATTTGCTCAATATACAGGTTTTAATTTTCATTGACATTCATAATTTTTGACATTGGTAATTAAACATTTTTATTGTATTTGTAAAACCTAATTTAATTGATCATTTTTTGTAAAACTTTCGATCACTATTTATTATTTATTTCGTTCAATGTTTTTTTTATATTTGTACGCCACATTCGGCAAGGACAGCAACACTAATCATAATCATTTTCATTGGTAATATGTCTTGAATTACAGATCATACAATATAAAGTAAATTACAAAAAATTGTAATTACTGACATCACATTACATTAGACATTAGATATGTAATAATTCCAACTTGCTTGCTATTTTGTATGAAGTGTACTTACCATGTTCTGACAAATAAAGAACCTGAATCTGAATAGATTCGCGAATATTTCGCACGGATCGATGTAGCATTTTTCACATTACTGTTGATTTTTCAAAATTAGCGTTAAAATTTAAATGGCACCAACTACGGAGTATACTCTTACCAATAAAAAAAGAACTATCGAAATCGGACTACTATGTAAGAAGTTATGCGTGGTTATACATATAAAAAAAAAAAAATTACATGTTCCGTTTCGTCGGTCAATAAATGCATAATTATTTTTCGCCTAAAGTGTTTCATTTGTCATCCGGGGTTCCGACTCGCTAAATTAACCGACCAATCCCGCGTCGCAGTTGCTACAGTAAAAAAAAACTGTTGATATGTCCAGGTTCTGGGCTCTTAAATCCGGGGTTTTCACGTGTCTTGGTTGCCAAATTTTAGAGATGGCAACCCTGTAGAGGCCGGGTATTTTATTTGTATCAATTTGAAGGTATAATAGCGAACACTCACATATTCCTGGTCGGGCTCTTCGAACCGGAAGTTGTAGGCGCGCTCGAACTTGCCCTGCTCCTCCACGGTTTTCTCGTCCGCTTCCAGTTCATCGTCGTCTCGCAGCTGGTCGGCCGACGTGCCCGCGTCGGGGTCCAGGTACCTGGGGTAAAGAATAGACATGATGATTTTGATTGATTTTTAAAAGTTCTTTATTGATCAGCAAAAATACCTTGTTACAAAGTACGTACAAACTAGACACAGTCTTAAAAATTTGTATGCAACAATATGTATTTATTTACTAGTTTTTACCCCCGGGTTCGCCCGCATGATATTTTGATTTTTGTGCTATCCCATGGGAACCCTTTATTTATCTGGGATAAAAAGTAGACTATGTCACGTTCCGTCTTTCAAACCCCAGGCCCTACCTTACCACCCTTAATAAAGGAAGTGTGAAATCCAAAAAATTAAACAAAAAACGATTTGACGGTTGTTCGATTTGACAGTTGTTTTTTTTGTCATTTCTTGAAGCGCACTCTAGAATAGCTTCTCGGAGTTCTCAGATCTTACTTAACACTTATCGTTATATTATAAAGAATTTACGCAATCTCATTATAATTTATAGCTTATGTGTTATTCTGATATATAAGCTATATTAATTCTGATATATAAGCTATATTATTGCAAAGTTTCATCTCAATCCGTTCAGTAGTTTTTGCGTGAAAGAGTAACAAACATCCATCCATACATCCATCCATCCTCACAAACTTTCGCGTTTATAATATTAGTAGGATTTCATTTCCTCATCATGCTTACAGCAACGCCAAAGCGCATGACGAGTCATTGGGTATTTTACAATTTGATATTATACAAATGACTTTATCAGGCTAACAGCGCCTCCGAAAGTCTTTCAAAAACATAGTTCATATTATGAAATGTGTTACAATCGATAAACTAAACAAACACATTTATATGGAAAACATATGTTTATGTTTTCCATATAAATAATGAACCTTTTGCACCAGGATCATTTTTTAAAGAAATGACTGGGTAAAAATAAACATTATTATAATTAGTCCGTAAGTATTTTACGTATTTTTTCTTTTGTCAATCAAACAAGTGACAATGATAAAACTTGTCAAAGTTTGGGAGGCCGGGTCGTGACGTCACGTCTCTCTCAGAAGTATATACATTTGTATAGGAATTGATATCACGCGGAACTTTAACGGGCTCTCTTTTGATCAATTTGAAAAAATACGTATTTAATATTTTTTGATAGTCTATCTGACGGTCTAATTATATTTTTAGTCATCATCCTTATTGTTTTACTATGGAAATTAACGTGGTTTTCACACAATTTATACTATATATAACGGGACTGAACTCACGTGTAGGGATAATCGTAACGACTATAGTTTCGGTCGCATTCGGCGACCTTTCTCTTTCCTTTCTGCCGTGTCTGTGCATTGCGAGACGGCTCCGCGTGCTAGCACTCGCCAACGAAAGAAAAAGAAAGGAAAGAGAAAGGTCGCCGAATGCGACCGAAACTATAGCGTTACGACTATCTTTACACGTGAGTTCAGTCCCGTTATATGTAGTATAAAAACCTTATTGTTGGTAATATGCTTCAACAGTAGCATCAACTAGTGCAGTATAGTCCGGATCATTCAACTTGGCGGCTGTAATGACAGCTACAACTTGTGGATAGCCCAATCCTGCCTGAAGCTTACAAAACAACTACGTGAAGATATGGTAAGTTGTATAATTCAACCTATACTGCACTCGTTATGTTGTCTCCCTGGATCTTATTAATAAGCTCCAAATCCTACTAATATTATAAACGCGAAAGTTTGTGAGGATGGATGGATGGATGTTTGGATGTTTGTTACTCTTTCACGCAAAAACTACTGAACGGATTGAGATGAAACTTTGCAATAATACAGCTTATACTTATATCAGAATAACACATAGGCTATAAATTATAATGATATATTGCGTATGCGGGCGAAGCCGCGGGTAAAAACTAGTAGTCCAATATAAGTTTATCCTCGAAGTCTGCGAGATTGAATCAGAAATGAAGAGATCCATAGAAGAAACAACCGACATAGACCAACGGATTAGCAAGTTGAAATGGCAGTGGGTAGAGCAGTATGTATCCTGTATATTAAGCACTAGCTGCGCCCCGCGGTGTTACCCGCAATAGACCGAAATAAAAAGTAGCCTATGTGTTAATCCAAGATCTAAGTTACCTTCATACCAAATTTCATCCAAATCGGTTCATCCATTTGTACGTGAAAGAGTAACAAACATCCATACATACTCACAAACTTTCGCGTTAATAATATTAGTATGATTGAATAGGTACTTGTGAACTATCCGTAAATCAAATTTTTACGGGTCCATTTCGAGTTGTAAGCCATAGTCAGAATATTCTTCCACCGACGGTTTGCACAAATAACGTGTGAAATAAAAATACAGAGAAATTGAGACCTCTCTTTTTTGCAGCATATAATCAGTTGCTATGTTCTATCATCTATCATTACCGTTTGTTCAGGATATAGTCCCTGAGGAAGGCTTCGCCCTCGTTGAGCGCGGGGTCCGACCAGAGAGCCTTCAGCGGCGCCAGGTCTTTCTCTACCGGCGCATCTATGTGCTCCACTTTACCAGTTAAAAATTCCTTCAATTTGCCATCCTGTTAACATAATAATAATTATTTTGCTATAGAGAATAATAATGTACAATACCAGGCGAAAAAATAGAAGAATCATATTCCATGATCAAAGAAGACTAATTACTTCGAACCCATTCAGGCAGCTTACAGACTGATTGCTGTAGCAAACATGTTAGCCAGTTTTATTATTGTACGTTATAATGGATTCTTATGCAAGATTCAATTAAATGGAGAATAGTACTTCTTTTAATAACCATTTTGCCTGATGGTTCAGGTGTGGAGATGGGCTTGACTAACTGGGGTGAGGTACTTTTCTTGATTTGGAGATTTTAATGCCTTTCACAATAAAATTGATAATGTGAAGATGCATTGTTTTAGCTATCACCAGTGAAATTTTAGTTATGTAGTGTACCAACTTAAATAACAATACATGCTAGAGAAATCACAATTTTAGAACCTTTCCAAGTTTACTGGAGTTGCTTTTGTCTTTAGCTGGTTCTTTGGGATCAGCAATCTCTGCCTTCTTCTCAATGCTGAATATATTGCCATCATCATCATCCTCATCACTGTCCGCAAAGGTAAGGGTCTTTTTCTTTTCTTCTTTTACTGAAAACATACATTATTCTATTAAGTTCTGTTGATAAATAATTTTAAATTAAATGATAATTTTTGTTGACACTTTATCGTTTAATTTTATATTGTTTATAGTATAGTAAGTAAATAATAAATAAATAAAATAAATATTTTGGGACATCTTACACATGGCCTCTGACCTCAAACTAAGCAAAGCTTGTGATATGGCTACCAGAGACTGATATACTACATATACTTATTTTTAAATACATACTTATATAGATAGTAACTAAATAGCACCCAGACACAGCAAACACTTATGTTCATCACATAAATATTTGCCCTGGATCGAACCCACACCTCTTTGACCCAGAAGTTAGGGTCACTAACCACTGAGCCACCAAGGAAGTAACCTAGTAATTCATTTAAAACACTCATCAATACCCAAGTTGGCAATCACTTATGTTTTGGACCCTCTGATACAGGAATCTCCTAGAGCAGGGCCTGCTATCAAGCTGTAAGCCTTATACTTTATTATATATATATATATATATATTATTATATATTATGCATTACTTAAGTCTAGCTCTAAGTTACTTTTAAAGTTTAATGTAAACATTATGCTTAGTGACTGATTTTGTAAAGTGAAAAGTTTAAATGTTCTCTGAAAGACACGGAAATATTAAAATGACTATTAATTAATAAAAATATATTAATTGTTGTTCACATACTACATTAGCCTTATTTTTAAACCTCTACAAGAGAAAGAAACAATTCCTGAAACTGAATAAACAAGAAACCTGGTAATTGAAAAACCTCTATAGGCAAATATAATGTCACCTAACATTATTATTCTTACACCTTATCATTCTATCTTTGACTGTATATAGATTAAAAATCAGAAAAATAAAAATCATGATTGTTTTATTTCTGATAGATTTTTTTTATTTACTTATTTGAAAAAATCAAATAAATCATGATTTTTTTTATTAATTTCTTTAAACATCTTAATTTCTACTGTAAACAGTAGTTTTGGTTTATTATCTGACATCAAGCTTTGAACAAGCTTGAAGAGGAGACAAAAGCTTTGAATTATGCACAGAATTAGTATCCAGGAACAAGCATACTGCCTTTAATAATAAAATTCAAAGTCGGATCAAATCCATTCAAAGAAGTCATGTTTATGGAAGAATTAATAAAAAAATAAAACTACTGCAATGGTGGCGAAATCACACTATCTTTTACCAGCTGATCACAACTATGACTTCTTCGGCCTCAGTATTTTCCACATTTGGGCAGGTTGAATCAAAACTTTGGAATAGGTTGGGAAACGAAAAAGGGGGCGAAATTGGTATTCTTCTGTAAATCTTAAATTATAAATATGTAGTTCATAGTACAGACATTTTTAAATTTCCTAAGGTCCGAGATCTTAATTTTATTTGGTGTTTGATATAGGCTTGAGGAGGTTAGTTGATATAGGCAATCAATATTTTGTAAAGCAATAGGCTATTTGACAACATTGAAAATATACTATTGATCGTGGTAATACTTAAAGATAATAGCCTGAAAAAGACATATTTCACTTTATTTAAACTAAAATATGTCTAATTTTCGCAAATTGCACGAAATAAAATACGATATTATTTTGATATTTTTCGGCAACTCTGGTGACGTCACATGATAGTAAACAAGAATTTCTCGATTGACTGTTGTTTGTGTAATTTGTATTTCGTGATTTCGAAGTCATATTACAGGATCTTTAAGTTACTATTAAGGTATTTTTAGTCAATTTTTAGATGTGAACTAACATATATTTACTGGTATTTACTCACCTTATTTACTATTGTGTGATGTCAAAGACCAGCGCCATTACAGAATGTCGTTTTTGCTGGGATCTTGAATATATATTCTTTAACACTGATTTTCATTGTTAATACAGTAGATCTCTCGGAAATATAAATGTAGTGTGCTTAGTATGTACTAACAAATAATTTAAAACAATTTCCAAAAACTAGTCAAATACCCTATTAAGTACATGATTTTTGATTTCCTAATGTTTAAAAAATTTAGAGATCTTTATTTTATTTGTTGTTTGATATATGCTTGAGGAGGTTAGTCTATGATATAGGCAATCAATATTTTATAAAGCAATGATACACAAACCTACAGATTTTAATTTCTAGTCTCATAACATTATGATTAAAATTAATCAATTAAGTTTTATGGAAAAAAAAACAAGTTTGATTTAAATCACTGATTTTAGCAAAAAAAATCAATGATTTATTCATTTCCCTTGTCAAAGATGTGTTTGTTACTCTTTCATACAGCAATGGAATGATATGATTTTTGAATTCATAGTTTATGGATTGGAGTGTCCTAGGCTAATATTAAGCTAGTAGTAATAGCATACAATACCTTCTTCTTTTTGCTTTTCTTCAAAGAACTTGTAACTTGGGTCATATATCCTCGGGTCCTTGGTCTTCAAGAGGGACAACGTCTTTAAGAACTGCTCCTCAACTTCCTCTGAGATGTCAGGAGGTTCGTCACTTTCGTCTTCGCTGTCTGACGATACTGAGGCATCAGAACTTAGTGCTTTGGACCCATACTTTTGTTCAACTGTAATATGAAAAAAGGCGTGTGTCTACGTGGTAAACATTAACTTATACACTTTCTACACTGTAAATATATCGCTAAATAAGGCTATATATGAACAAAGACAAAGTTATAATGGTTTTATGAAGTAAACAAGGAACTTACGTTTGTGAATCTCTTCTTTCTCGCGCCATGTGTCGTACTTCTTGGCATACTCATTTTCAGTTTTGATAGCTACTTCTTCCTCTGAATCGTCGTCGAATAGCTTCTGTTTAGGCATTTTATAGCCTGAATTTAATTAAATTTTCACAAAAATAACCAAACTACATTACAACACGACAACACATGTTCTTGTTATGACATTTATTCAATTTGTAAATGTCAATATTGTTTTGAATATGTTTTTTTTGGTCATATATGTTTCACTTGAAATCTTTTCAAAGTAGTCAATGTTTTTTATTCAGAATAATTGACGCTTTTGACCATTTCTTTAACTTTCTTAGAATAAGTAGTACCATTGAGGGTCTTGTAGACATATGCGGCCTATAGATCGTCCAAATACGACTATGATTGGTTGGACGCAGGCGCAACCGCAGGTCGCAGTGGTCTGTGCGATGCTTTTAAGTTATTTTAGTAATTAGTAGTATTCATCTGTACTTGAACTGGCAAGATTTTTCTAACCTAGTTTGAATTTGTGTTGTTTGTGAACCGGTTGCGTCGATTGATTTTATTTTTCGAAGTAAAATACTATTTCTCTTGTCATAAAGCTGCAAGATAATTGAGTTTTAATTATCAAATGAACTAGAAAACAATACAATATGACCACAAACCCAAGGAAAGGGACCGAACCGGTTCTTGTGGAAGAAAGTGATCAACTCACTATCAGACCTTTGTGAGTAAATATTTATGTTTTCCTATTTCACCACAACTAGTAATCTCAAGAACTGTATTTAAATAAAAACTGGCCATTAGCTATCCTCAAAAGGCATTTAAATCAAACAGAGTACCTAATTGTTTTGAGGTATCAAATATTTTGTAGAACAGGCAATTTTGTTATCATCGAGATTTTTTGTTATCTTTCAGAGGTGCCGGACAAGAAGTTGGTAGATCATGCATCATGCTGGAATTCAAGGGGAAGATAATCATGGTAATTTCCGATTATAACCATTCCTTCACATATGAAATACTCCAAACATACAAACTTATTAGAAATACAGGCGTCACAAAAGTTGGTGGAAATGAAGTTATTTACAAGCTGTACAATATTCAATCCTGACTGAAGCTCACACAAAGTCGCGCGTTGATTGAATACTGCGCAGCTTGTAGCTAACTTCATTTCTGCCATCTTGTGTGACAAGGCATATTGTACTATGTTTTCGATGCTAAGGTTGTTGGGTGATGTTAAATAATATGCATGACCAGTCAGAATTTTGAACTATATCAGTGGAACATCATTCACATCACATCACAATGCTCATCACTAAAATATGAATATCCAAAAGGTGCCCAGAAAAGAGACGTCCACAAGTGGTATATTATCCAGAAAAAATTCTAACCAATACGTCATTTGAAAATTTGTTTTATGAGCTTTTCTAAAATGTTTAATTTATATTTTATACCACTACATTTTTTAAAGTGGTAAAAGTAATATGTTTCAAAAATAGAAATAAAGCTTACTAATTTTTCTGTTTTAGCAATAACTAGCGACTCATCCCTGCTTCGCACAGGTGTATTATACGTGTAAACCTTTACTTCGAATCACTCTTATCTATTAAAAACAACCATCAATATCCGTTTTTATTATTATTATTAGCCTTTTATTCTGAGCGAGTTTTGGTTGAATGTATTCTGGTTATTATTGCTATAAAATGTCCCTCAGCTCAGTGTGCCTTTTGGCATAGGCCTCCTCCAACTGTCTCCATTGTGGTCTATCTTCAGCGACTCTTGTCCAGTATGGTCCCAAGGTTAGTCTGATATCGTCGTCCCATCTTCGGATTGGACGTCCTTGCCTTCTAGTGCCATCTCTTGGGTACCATAGTGTGACTAGTTTACACCATTTGTTTGCTTTGCAACGCAACATGTGACCTGTCCAGCCCCATTTCAGGTGATCTATACGGGCAAGTACATCAACGACTTTGGTTTTTTGTCTTATGGTTGTGTTTGGAATTTTATCTTTTAATTTTATTCCTAGCATGCTCCTTTCCATTGCTCGTTCGCACTTGGCTAGTTTTTGCCTGTGATTCTTAGTAAGAGACCAAGTTTCGCAACCATATGTTATGCAGGGAAGGATACAAGTGTTAAAAGTTTTTCTTTTAATATTTGCACCTAATTCCTTACTCTTCATAATTTCTTTGAGAAAGAAGAAATTTTTCAAAGAATTATCCGTTTATATAGTTTTAAAGATATAAGCATAAATAGGGACAGACAGACAGGAAAGCAACTTTTTTTAGTGATTTATTTATTTATTCATTAGAATGGCATACGCCAATTACACTAATTACAAAATTATCTTACTTAACTAGTTTCTAAAACTACTACTATTAACTACTACTACTTTGTGATAATGTCCTTCTATAGTTCTTTTATTTGCAGTACTTTTGCCCGATTCATTCACATTCATCTTATAAATTTCTAAAATAATAGAATGCATGAGAAATTAGTGTGCCCATTTAGGACAATATTTTAAGAAATTAATTAAGAATTGTGTCCAATTGATAAAAAATAGATAAAGTTGTAATTTTGAAGTATTTGAAGGTTGCTTAATCAGAATTGCCACTACCTACTGCATCAAATATATTTATCATTTGAAATCCAAAAATTTATTTTTAAAAAATCGAAATGCTATATTTTGATAAACAAATTTTTTTTTAAAAAATATCGGAAGTCTTTTTTAGGTTATCACTGATGTAATAGACTTAGAATAACATGTACTTTCTTGCGATGTAAGCATGCTGTGGGTAGATTTTTAGATTATTATTATACCAGCCTCCATACATTTTGTGGATGTCTCCTTTGGCTAAAATTTCTCTGATATCTATAATATTGTTACGAGATGGGTTCTTGGATAATCAGTTAAAACGCCGATTATTCACTTCAAAATCACGATACGCACGACATAATTCGCACAAACACTTCACACTGGGCACTGATATTCACACAAACTAGTCACTTCACAATCACGGGTACTACACTTGAACACGAGATGTTATCGCTTCGACGGTAAACTAATAACTAAGTCCCCAAGGGTCAGCCGGCGTATTTATATCCGTCATTACAGTCTCGAATTTACTAGACGAGTCGCGACATTACTCGATCTAATAAACGCTATTGTTAACAGAGTAGCAGGTTGAAAAGTTCTGGAAATATCGGTGCCATTGTGTTTGACAAAGTAAACAAGATGAAAGTTCGAGACTTCCCTATTAGTCTTAAATACACACAAAAATATACCATAAAACCGAATACAAAAGACCGGGAAACAAAAGGCACCAAAAAAAACGCAAAGCAATGAGCACCCCAGAAGCGTGATCACGTAAACATCGCAGATTACATCATAGTTACTACATACCTACAACGGGCGTGCGCCTACTGCGTTACAATTTGTATTACTTGTTTAAATAAAAAGAACGGGTAGGTCCCATTTGTTCTATGGAACATGACGTAATAGAACAATTTGAGAAAATATTGTCCCTATTTGTACTATAGAACAGTTTGTAATTTTTGTCTCAAATTGTTCCATAGAACAAACTAAGTACATAGGGAAAAAAAAAAAAAAAAAAAAAAAAAAAAAAAAAAAAAAAAAAGTACATAGGTATATAAACTTCTTGAAGTTGATATGTAAACTGGCCACTCGAGAATGATTTGCTACCACTTGTCTTAGTGACATTTTTGATTAGATGGTTACTCCCTAACAAAAATTATAATGCCGTAACGCACCATAACGGATTTTGAGAGAGCTGCAGTCGCAGGGTTCTCACTTATTTATTGTTGATTGTTTACAATGATTGGATTGGATCTTTGTTTATCGTAATGGATATAAACGTAAATTTTGATAGTTTGAATTTTCTGCAACGGGGTCGTGGAAAAGTTTTACAGCATGGTGATAAAGAATATTACCTACAGACAAATTATACTAGAGGAATGTCATTATGGCGATGTATAAATTATCGGAAACTGAAATGTGTCGGAAGTATGAAGATTTCTATGGTGAGTTAATTATGTAAATAATATTTTTTTTCAATTTTCAGCTTTAAAAAGCTTTTTTATAAAATTTATATTTATTATATTTTTAGACGGAGAAATTAATAATGAAAAATAAACCACATCACATAAATTGTGTGAAAGACGAAACAAAAGAAATTACAAAAAACGTGATAGCAACGTGTGTCGAAGAAGCGGGTCTAGGGCAAGATACTGTGCCGAATGTGTACAAAAAAGTGGTGTCAACATTTCACGACAAAGGTATACATTTTATACAAAATATACCTTCATATAAACAAGTCAAATCTACGATTTATCGTAAAAGGAATGAACACTTTCAAGTTCCTTTGCTGTCTTGTAATGATGCATGTGTGTTAGAAATTCCCACTCAGTATACCGATATGCTACTTGCCGATTTTAACGATGAAGACAACCGCATTTTGCTGTTTTGTTCAAAAGAAGCCAGACGAATAATACCAAATATTAAAATAATACTACTTGATGGCACTTTCGAAGTTTGTCCTGCACCATTTACAGAACTTTACACCATGCATGGGGATTTAGGGAGTTCTGATGAGTTGACTAATATAATTCCACTCGTATATGTTCTGATTACCAAAAAAACAAAAGAAATGTATGTGCGTATGCTAGAATTGATAAAATCTACTATTCCGGGATTTTCACCGACAGAAATTATAACAGATTTTGAGAGGGCTGCAATCGCTGCTGTTCAGGAAGTTTTCCCAAATGCAAATTACCATGGCTGTTACTTTCATTTTACGCGAGCTTTACGACGAAAGGCGAAAAAACTGCATTTATCAAATGATATATTCTTGCAAAGAATTGTGTCACTTTGTACAGTATTGCCGTTTTTACCTCTATCTGAGCTAGACAATGGTTGGGTATATATAAAAGCGGAAGTGGCTTCTATTTCAAACGATAACTTACTAAAATTTGTAAAATAGGGTCGTTGCGCCGGTTGGCGGCCTTTTAGTCGCCTTCCCAACTTTGCTCCTTGAAATTAGTATGATATGTCCATAATTCAGGTTCTGATTGTTTCTGTAGGCGTAGCAGATATCATAAAGTTATTTTTCGAAATAAGTATTGGACGAATATAGTAACAATTTTTTTTTAAATAAATAATTACCGTAAATTTACTTAAAATGCCGGTTGACGGCCATTTTTTTCAGTTCGCGGCCACCCTAGAGTTACTTCGCGGCCGCCAGTTTTACATACAATATTGACTTAGGAGTATTTCATACTTTTTTACGTTTTCGTACACTTTTTTCTATATAATGGTGCTATCATACATATGCTCATCATTGGACTCATGATCGCGATTGTCACTCGAATGCCTTTACTTTTAAAAAGCACATTCTCTTCAACATTCGTCCCTTTCTTGTGCTCTTGGCATTCTAATCTACAGCATTTTACCTTCTCCTCCCAACTCACCTTCATCTTTAATAACAATTCTTCCCTCTGTCCTTTCTTCTTTCCTTCCTTTCTTTCCTTACTCAAAACTATTAACCTCTAATGCATTTATTCTTTTGCCATACTTCTAACATACCACACTTTCATTCATCATAATATATCTTATACTGCAGTTATTCTTCTCTCGTTAAACACATTACATTACTATCTCAACAAATAATAAAATAAAACACTATGTTATATAATTAATTTATATTGCAAAAAACTAAGTTTGGTTAACAATTTGAGCTTATTAGACTAGTATTTTAAATAATCAACATTTATTACGTATTAATTAACTTGTTAACAGTAACTATTAGTAATCAGTCTTTAACAATTTCTATAACAAGTAATCAGTAAGTTCTTATGTATATAATATATAATAATATACATATATATAATATATAAAGTCTAAAACAGTCTTTAATAAAATACCTAGTTGGTATGAGATCAAAATAATCAACTGAAACAACAAGTTATCAAAATAAATAAAACTATTCCTTATCAATAAGGCACATGTTACACTTGAAAGGTTTATCTTTAACATCATCATAAGTCAGTCCTATAAAATCAGTGCACTTCAAATGAAACCATTTAGTACAAAAATCACAGCCTACATTTTTGTTTTCGTCGTCCTCGGTGTCACTGTTTAACATATTTGCGCATTGACCACAATTTTGCTTTGATGTAAACTCTTTAGGCTCTAAAATTTTTCGTTTTTTAAGTTTCTTTGCCTTGTTTATTTCTTTTATTTTCTTTTTTTCCTCTTGCTTACGCTTCACGGCTTGCTTTCTAGCTTCTTTAGCTTTTTCTTTCTCCTCATTCTTTTCTTGTTTAGCTTTTTCTTTTAGTAGGTGGTATTCTCGCCATTTTTTCCCTGATATTGCCGATGGAAAACGCGCTTTGGATACGTTTTGTTTGGACTTTTCTAGAGGTTGGGGTATAAACAGATGTTGATCAAATACTGTGTTTGGATCTATTGACATTTTATTATTGGAGGATGCGGATGTAATTGTGGAAGATGATGATTTCTTTGACAGAACGTCACGAGAATCTGAATGTTCTGATATAGTTGGAATAACTGAAGTATCATGTTGTGATAAAAGAGACCTTCCTTCTAGTTGCTGGCAAGTGACGCCAAATGTCGAAATTTCGTTTTCGTCTTCAGGTTTTTCTGTGGTAGTAACGCGACGCAACAAGTTGTCTTTTAAAGTTGGCACTTGAGATAATGTTACTGAATCAGTGTCACGATTTTCAGAACCCAGTTGATCATTTGGGCTACTATTTGGAATTACTTCGGTGCCAGTTTCCATACTTCCAGGTTCATCTATAATCTGGATTTGGCGTATCTGTTCCGTGCATAGAGGGACGTTATTTGAGTCTGGTTTTGAAGATGGAGAGATTTCATTAGGAACTAGAGATTTGGGGCTTAGGTTTCGGTTCCTGGGTGTGCTGGTTTGGAACGGTATGACCATAATATCGTCCAGTGAAACCACTGTTCCCAACTCAAGACCGCTAAAATCAGATGTAACTAAATTCGAAAAGCCATGATTCGGAACACTCTCAGAAGTACGTTCAGGAACTTCAGCAGCAATAACAAGAGTCACTGGGACAGGATCATGAATGTGCGACGGAGTGAGATCGGCAACATTTGCAGATGCAACATCGGAAACATGGGGCGGGTTTGGATCGGAAACATGAGGCGCTGGCGGAACGAGACTGGATGTCTTCGCAGATGATTGAGCCGAAATATTTGACAAAAGATTGGGAATGCTCGACACGTCGAGTGTTGAGTTTGTGTTGTCTTCGGATCCAGTAATATATTGAGGTTCTCTGGGTTCTGACCTTCTCAGCTTCTTGATTTCCTTTAGGATAAATTTTGTGTCAATCTTCTTCTGTTTTAGGACTGGTCTCAAATGACGAATCACTTTGCGGGTAGCGATGAGATCCTCATTCGTTATTCCCGAGTTCTCACGCGAACCATTCGGTCGACTAAATTGTTCCAATGTGTTTTGGACACATTTCGTGTAGTCGACTGCATTCGGATCATACGGGAAAAGACCACATCGCCTGAATCCATTAACGATATTTATTTTCATGTGTGGATTTTCGATTATGTCTTTAAAAAGAAGACAAAAATTTGTTTTTGTTACAGCTTTGTTCAAATTTTCTGGCTTTGCAAGGAATTTTCTGACGTGACTCTTCCACTGGGCTTTTAATGGAGCAAACACGCTGACATCGGCAGGCTGCAGCATGTGCGTAGTGTTTGGGGGAAGAGCATATAAAATAATACCAAGCTCTTCACAGATAGTGCTCAACATTAAGGACATATGCGACTTATGTCCATCGACTAGCAGTAGAACGGGCTTCTTGATATTATTTTCTGTGATCCAATTATTGAAATCATTAGTGATGTATTCGAAGAATACATCTCCATTCATCCAACCTGACTCACTTCTTCCAAGACTCCAGTCTTGTGGCATGCTGTCGGTTACACTTTTTGGTGGTCTGATATATGGGAAAACTACCAATGGCGGGCACATCTCACCAGTAGCGTTAAATGTCACTAGTACAGTCAGGTTATCTTTTTCGTTGCCGGCTTTAATTTGGTACAAATTGCGAAAACCTTTGGGCCCAAGAACTTTTCCTGTTTTTGGACAAAGTGAAAATCCGCTTTCATCGCCATTGAATATCCTTTCGGGTTCTGTAAGTACATCCGAGTGTCCCTCTTGCGCCAAAAATATTTCCAGTTCGCGAAACCACAGTCGAATAGATTCTTCAGTCACCTTAGCGCGTGCTTTGTTGATGCCTTCTGCAGATCTAACTGATATTTCAGGGTGTCTTTTTAAAAAGTTTAAATACCATGTTTGACCAGGTCGATCATCTTTAAAAGGGTTCGGCTTTTTTAAGTCTTTAAAAATTTTTTGAACAGTGTCTAACAGTTCTTGTTTTTTTACTGGGAAACCACATTTTGCAATATTTATGAGCCACTCTACAACTTTTTTTTCTCCTTGTTTTCCTAGCACTGGCTCGGGACCTTGTTTTTTTAATTCGTCAGTCCTTCTGCCACTTAATCGATCTTGAATTGTACATCTCGGAATTCCAAATTTACGACTTGCTTCCCTGATTGGGACTTGGGCTTCGCGAATTTCCTTTAATGCTTTCTGTAGAGTTTCAGGAGTGTAAGTCACAGTTTTCTTTTTGGGTTTTTTGGTAGACATCTGTAATAATAAAATATTTTAAACACCAATTAAAATAGTATGTGAATGTAGTGGCCGTAAACTGGCATCTCTATTTTCAAATCGTTAGATATCGGCCGTCCATTTTTCATATGATTTTTAGACGGCCGCGAACCAGATTTTTTTTGTTAGTATGTGTTAGTTTACGGCCACAATAAAGGCAATAAATCCGTATATAATTATATTTTGGCGGCCGTGAACTAACCAAATCATTTAAACCAAGCCCAACAATAATAAAATGTTGCACAAAACGAAGCTTTATTTACATTAATATTAGGAAAGAAAGCAGGCATATTTCATACAGTGAGTTAGTGCCGCGGCCACCCGGCCGTATACCAACTTAACCAAAAAAATATTGTGTTGGTTGGCGGCCACCAAATAAAACTGGCATTAAAGTTATTTACTCCCAAAATAAATGCCAAATTACACGAAACAATCAAATATGATCACTCAAAAATAATCACACTAGTAATTAAGTAATCGTAAACTTGAAATACTTACTTTTAAAGCGGGACCTGCTCACTATTTTTCGCGTAACTTTGCGTACGTGTGTGCGCTAACAGCGCGGCTGGCAAAATGGACGATCTATTTCCGGCACATGGATTAGGCTAACCGACCAATTTGAATAGGCATTACATCCTGCAACTATCCTACTTTTTAAAGTACCACAACACGTTGGGAAGAGTGAGATAGAATTCTTATTATTGCAATATTTATACGGTTGGTCCTCTAAAAGGCCGCGAAACAACGCAGGGCCGCGATCCAGCGTAATGACCCTACATGGAATCGTTCTGGTTAAAAAATGATTTTCGTAAGTCTTAGTGCTGTTTTGGAATTAAACATAGGACCACTAACAGTGTGGAGAGTTGGCATCACAATTTTGTGGGCCATTTTAAAAGAACTCCGCCATCGTTTATAATATTTTTGACAAAAATGGCTGAGGATGCAATTTTCAATAAAATTAAAGCAATAAAAGTGTTAAATAAACCTAAATCGTTAACTAAACGCGAAAAAAAAAACATTAACAGGGACAGGTACATATTAGAAAACCAGCTACAGTTAACTATTGGAGAAATTAGCGTAGAAATGTTTTTGAACAAAACTATTTACTTGTCGACTCATTAAAGAGCACACTGGCCGGTTTTCCAAAGAGACCGACTCGATCTTTTTTGTATAAACTATCTTTCACGAGTAAATCAAAATTGACACAACATAGTATTTTGTCTTTAAAGCCCGAAAATATCAATACTTGTTTTGAACAAAATTAAAAGAAACTAATGAACAGGCTTGAAGTAATCCGTAAATTGTTCTCTAAACAACCTAAGACTTTATATGAAATGGCTTTGACAAGTTTGTTTAAGTACATGAAATCAAATATTGATTGTTGTCTCAATAACCCGGCGTCAATATTTGAAAATATTGAAAATATGTACATTATGTTAAAACAGTTGCAGTTACCAAAAACCATCTTGATAGATCTATTTTTTTACTATCTGCAAGATTACAGAGTAATTATGAGTGAAGAGGGTATGTCATCCACAGGCCGTTGCCAGGACTGCCTACATCTTCGGTACCCGATGCATAATGACTATGAACCCATCAAAATTTATGATTTATATTGTAAAATTTGTGCTGGAGAACTCTTTCTACAAAATAAGTATTTTTCGGAGACTATTTAATATAAGAACGTTTTAGTTAAAAGAAGGAATGGTTTTAGTTAGTTTTTATCGCGGACTGTTTAATATAAGAATATATTAGCGGTAAGAAAACTTGTTTTTAGTTTGTAAGTAGTTAAAGAAATAAGTATTGTTAAAGTGCTGTTTTGTTTTTATTTTGCAAAATAAAAATATTATTTAGGTAGACTTGTTTAGGGAAACGTCCTTTTTGTTTTTAAAAACTAATTTTAATTGAATATTAATTAATTATACAAGACAAGTGTGTCACGCAGTGACCAAGAGCAGAATGAATAATAAATGTTAATTAAATCTAGAGCTTAGTCTACGCGCTGGGTGGCCGGGAGTCGCTGTGTCAGCATCCGGTGGTCTCATGATCACGCCATATTGCGTGGGTGTCTAGACATGAGCTTGATATACCTACGGCGAGACAAATATGCCATGACCAGTGGCTGTCGACATGACTCCTCCCTCCTCAAGTTCGGGATTATCCACAGGGTGGGGATGATCCCGAATAGTTTTACTTAAAAACTTAATTTTACGCTTAAATGCTACTAATACAAGGCCGATTACAAGGATTACACAAAATATAAGGTTTCCTATGCTAACACTCCTATGATCTAATGCACTATAATGGCTTTCACTATCACTAAATTCACTTCCACTTTTCTGCAATAAGTAATTCAGGAACTGCGTATCCGAAAGATCGACTCCGTTAAGGTTGACAGGTCTCATCCCATGCGTACAATCTGACTCGTTCCGCAGTGTCGCAGGTAATTGAATGAGCTTGCTATCAATAACGTTCTTTCCCTGATCTTGGTGTTTTTTCAGCTTTAATTCTTTTATCTTTACTTCACAGTCGTCATCCATGGTTAATAGGTATGTTCCGGCTATGGTGTCTTGGGTAGTTTCCTCTTCGCAATATCTAGTAAGGAGTGTGTCGGAGTTTGCGTAAATGATCCAGCGATTAGGTTGTATTAAATCGGCTCTTACATCCTTAATGATTACGGGAACTGGATGGCAACTTGAAATATTTGTGGAAAATTTCATTAGATCGGTGACGCAATTGTCTTCAATTAGTGGTGATGCGTCATTTTCGAAGCACAGGAAACGGGCTTCGTCGACCTCGCGGCATGGCTGGGAGAGCGGCTTGGCTTTCAACCCTTTCACAAGGATATAGGGGTGCTTAGGGATAATTAGGGAGGTAAGGCCGGTGTCTGGATTACGAACAGGTAAAGGAATCAATTTTATATAGTTAAAAACCTCATTTTGTATTAAAGGAATATGCATAATAAATTTTATCTGATTTTGTTTTATGTACGCTTTCATCTCTATACACTGCTCTATTTTAACAATGTTTTCCATGTTTACAGTAAATACAAGTTTCTCAGTTTTCTCAATTTTCTGTAACAATGCTATTAGTTCGTCTGTGTCTACAACTGATTGGTGTAATAGTTTAACTTTAGCAAAAGCAATGGCTGTTTCAATCTCATTTAGTTTTAAGTAGAGGGTTTGAAAGTTATGTGTATATGCATTATAGATGTGAACGACTCTGTTATTAGCTTGTATTAATTTAGAGTCATTGAGATTACGATTGATATCTCGAATGCTTTCCTCAATGAGGTCAAAATTGCTTTTGGTAGAGTTAGCCATTTTCGTGAATGTACCCAACATTTCGGCAACTATCGTCATTTTGGTCTCAAGATGGTTTTGTTTTGATTTTACTTCCTGAATCAATTTTTCGTATTCTATAGCATCGTCATTGTCGAGGTTACCAGTAATAGCCTTAATCAATGAACCGATGGGGTTGATTAAGCCACGCTTATATCTTATTGACGGAATCAGTTCTTTATACTTTTCTATAGTTATATTCATAGTATAATCGGTTTGCTGTTCTATCTCGGTAAAGTCTATTTCAACAGTTTTACCCTGAAAATATTTTTTTACCTGTTTTTTCAAACTTATGTAATTGTTAATATTAGACTCTAGTTCCTCATATAAAGAATTTAAGTCTAGGATCTTAATGACAGTCCAAGTGTCATGACTTACGACTGCTTGACCTTCTTTTATGGGTAACAGTCCAGGGTTCTTGTCAATCCGTTGCAGCTGGAGGGCTCCCGCTTGAGCCACCAGGAGGATTAACCTGTGGAGGACGCTTGATGTCTTTAATAGGAACTTTAGTAGCTCGGTTCTGAGTAGTAACTGGTACGACGTTCCTACGTATAGCTCCAGTAATTTGAGCTTTTTGGTATCGCGGTTTGTCTTTACCTCGCCTAACGTTTACCCCTTTGATAAAAACCGTATCGCCTACATCTAAGTCAAAATCTGTATCTCCCCCACGTTTCTTAATTTCGGCTTTTTTTGTATCAATAATTTTGTCGGTTAAGTATTCGTACAGATGTTTTGTTCGCCTCACATGTTCTTTTACCAATTGTTGCGTAAATTGTTTGTTAAAGTCTACATGAAATGCCGTGTTTGCCTCAGTGTGTCCAAAAACTACCTCAAACGGGGTGAGGCCTGTGGTAGAGTGAATTGTGTGGTTGTATGACATAATGGCATAACTCATAACAGACGCGGCGTCCGTTACCTTTTGTTCGTACTTAGCAATTCGATATATCTCTATAAGTGTTGAATGAAATCGCTCTACAACCCCCATAGAGTTAGGATTATGAGGTGTACCGATATGTAGATCTATTTTATAGAACGATAACATTTCTTTCATTAATGCATTATTAAATTCGGTTCCTGGGTCCGCGCTGATCCTATTCGGTGTTCCGTACAAAGAGAAATACTTTATAAGGGCTCTAACTACTTCAGGGGTAGTTTTTGCGCTAATTTCAAAGGCTTGGCCCAGCTTGCTGAAAGCATCTACTATTGTTAGATATGTTTTTCCGTCGATTGTGAAAGTATCAATAAATAGTTCTTGGAATGGTCTGATTTGCGTTTGCGTTAATTGTAATTCTGGTTTTAGTGGCTTTCGGTCATATTTCATTTTTTTGCATAATTCACATGCATTTATGATGCATGACACTGTTTCGGTCATATTGTTCCAATAATATGTGCGTCTGAGGTGTACTAGTGTTTCCCTAATTCCTCTATGGCTATTCTTTCCTTCATGATATTTAAGTACAATTTGGCGCTGCTCTTCCTCATCCTCTACATAAACTACGCGACTGGTACACTCGTAAAACTTTACTGTTCCTTTTTGGAAAAGAGATCTACTAGTTTCCGAAAACTGACTGCGATGGATTGGGTCTTCAAAATAGAAAAAATATTTAATTTTGGGCCTGATGTAATTTTTCAAGAATCGCTTAATCAGCTCTGTGTTATTTAAAGGGAGGTGGACTTCTAATACCTTTTGTTTATCTCTAGACAAATCTTTGACTGACAATTCGTTCCTGTTCCATGCGTGAATGAGTATCTGGTTAGGCTTGGTATCTATAGCCTCCTGTAATATAAGGATACCGTCAGTGTCTAAATTATCGGCTGAATGAATTGTACCTATAGTATTTGTTTCGTCTTGGCCTTCAGAGGCGGTTGCAGTGACGCTACCCTCGGATGGTATCGAGTAGGGGGATCTTCTACCTGAGCTACATATGGATATTGTCCCTTCGGAATCAGTTGACAGTTCTATTGGGGATGGAGGTTGTTCACGTGACGTAGACGGAACAGGTTCGGGTTCGCCTCTAAGTTGCTGTTGTTTAATTTTTTTCTTTTTTTTATCTACATTGACTTCCATCGAAACGTTGTCGCCTTCTTCTAATGCGTTTACTTTAATTCTGGATAAAGCGTCGGCGTTACAGTTTTGTTTTCCCTGTTTATGTATAATATCGTAATCGAATTCCGCTAAACGCAATTTCCATCTTGTTAATTTACTATTGGGTTCATTTATGGATTTTGCCCAAACTAGCGGCCTGTGATCTGTATAAATAGTAAATTTCTTTCCGTATAAGTATGGCCTGAAATGCTTGGTTGCCCATACTATGGCAAGTAACTCTTTTTCTATTGTACTGTATCGCGTTTCTGCATCGTTTAGCGTGCGACTCGCGTAAGCTACGGGCTTGTCGCTTCCTATAGGTCCTTGAGAAAGGACTGCACCTATAGCGAAATTTGACGCATCGGTTGTAAGGACGAATTGTTTGGAAAAATCCGGGAATTGCAAGAGCGGTGCGTTTGTTAAAAGCTCTTTGCATTTTTCGAACGCGTCTATATATTCCTGTTTTGTACAGTCTATTTTATTTCTCTTTTTCAGACACGCGGTCATGGGTTGAGTGAGCTTGGCGAAATCTTTGATAAATTTCCTATAGTATCCTACTAAGCCGAGAAAGCTCTTAATTTCCGTAGCAGTTCGCGGGAGTGGGAAATTTAATACTGCCTTTATTTTATCGTCATTAGGCATGAGACCGTCCTTAGTGATCGTGTGTCCAAGGTAAAGGACCTCTTTTCGTAGAAATTCGCATTTATCTAGAGTTACTTTTAGGTTAGTCTTCCTAAGCCTATCAAACACTTTCCGGAGTTTCTCGACGTGCTCTTCTAGGCTGTTAGAGAACACTATTATGTCGTCAAGATATACCAGGCAATGCATACCCTGTAGGCCTCGTAGTACATTGTCCATGGCCCTTTGGAAGGTTGCCGGTGCTGTTTTAAGGCCAAATGGCATTCTTTTGAACTCAAAATGTCCTGCTTGTGTCGTAAACGCGGTCTTAGCCCTATCCCGTTCATTTACTTCAATTTGATGGTAGCCACTGGCGAGATCTATTGTCGTGAAGTATTGCGATTTACCTATTTTATCGAAAAGATCCGTTATGTTAGGTAAAGGGTATTTATCATCTACTGTTATTTCATTAAGGCGTCGGTAATCTATGACCATCCTATACTTCTTTTCACCTGATGCATCTATTTTTTTTGGCACTAAATGCACAGGTGCACTCCAGGGTGAGTGGGATTCTTCTATAACGTTGTCTGCCAAAAGCTTATCTACTTGTTTTTGAATTTCTTGATTTATAACAGGTGGGTGTCTATAAGGTCTGATATATATTGGATCTTCGTTAGTTGTTCTAATTTGGTGCTTTACTTGGTTTGTAAAAGTCAGTGGTAATTGGTCACAATAGAATATATCGCGGTACTCATAGCATAGCTTAGTAATGGCATCGCGTTCCTGTTTGTTTGTGTGATCTAGGCGTAATTTTCCTAAATTTTCTTTCAGTACATCGTCAATCACACAGTCATCTTTCACAACGTTTACCTCACATTCCTCGTTCTCAAAAACCGTTACATGGAAAGGCTCTTTGAAAGTGATAACAGTCTTAGTTTCGGTTGCATTTTGTATAACCGTTTCCGCAAAATAGTTCTCGCACTTAACGAGTGCAGTAGGCATGCGAACGCCTTCCTGAAATTGCAAGAAATCTAAAATTGCTTCGCCGTGTTGTAAATCCGTGGGAATTTTTACTTTCATTTCAGATCGCGGTGGAATCTCAACCTCGTAAGGTGGGTTGTATATTATTGGAATTTTCGCGTTGTGCGTCACCAAAATTTGGTTACGCATATCGATGTTCGCTCCTAATCTTGACAGAAGGTCAGATCCTATTAAACCATCGTAACGTTTATCTACGTCATAAATGTAAAATTTTTGACGGAGTGTGCTCTTAAAGGTTTTCAATAAGGGTATATGTATTATTTCGTCGTGTGTGCTTTGCGCGTGTGTGCTAATCACTTTAAACGGTTCATAGTACCTGAAATCATTGAAAAACTCTTGAGCTTTAGCGGGGCTGATAAAAGATCGGCTGCTTCCGGTATCAATTAAAAATTTTGAGTTAATTTCGGGTATTACCACGTGTGGTAATTTAAGGATACTATCGCAGTAATTTAAATTAATTATTTCACCACATCCGGTGAGGCTGTTGCCTGAAAATTTTCCGCGTTGGCGGCTGTGTCGGTATCGTTACAACCGTTTTCAATTACAGGGTTCGAATAGTCAAAATCGTTAACGTTTTCAGTATAGTTGCAATCGTTCATAGCGTATCCTACGTCCTCTTCGTAACCGTAACCGTACTCAGCTTGTTCTTGGCTGGGCTCGTCGTAGAACAGTTCGTTAACCATAAGGTTTTGCCTGACAGGTGCTGTACGCATGGTGACGTCTGATTCCTGAAGTCTAGGTGGTTGTACCTGCTGGTTGGGTATGCCGAACTTAAACTGGTTAGCATTCGGGTGCTGCTGATTCGGGATACCGAATCTAAAGTTTTGTTGTTGGGGAATACCAAATCTATAGCCACCGTACTGGAACGGTGCGCGCTGTGGGGGCGCTTGACCGAAATTACGTTGAGGTAAACCTTGTGGTTGTCCAAATTTATGAAGATTTTGCATGGGTGGCGTGAAACGTGGTTGTTGTGGTAAATTTGGTCTAAAACCTTGGTTCTGGGGAATGCCAAACTTAAATGTCGGCATTGGCGCCGGATTGATATTTTGCCTAAAAACTGGAGGTGCGCTAAACGGTTTTGGTGTAGGCTGTGAGCTCATCGTAGGTAGTTGCACTGAGGCTTGTTTAAGTAATTTATTTTTGGCGTCATATTGGAACTTAAAGTTAACTTCCTCAGTTACGATACTCAGTGCAGCTTCCAATGAAGGGGCTCCTTTTAACCTGACAATGCGAATCATATCTTCTGGGAGGTTATATAAGAATACGTTTAAAGCTGTATTATTATATACAATCATTTTTGCAGCTTTAATGCCTTCGTCGGTGAGCCTGTTGACTTTGGCAAATAGCGAGCTTTTAACATTTTGTATGCGATGGCAAAATTGTATGTACGTTTCCCCAGTTTTTAATTTAAGGGTCTCTAATTCGATAGCAATGCATTCCTCTGATCGCGGGTCGCCAAAATGTTGAGTAAGTAACTCTTTAAGAGCGTCATAGTTGGTTATGTTTGGGTGATCGCTAAGTAGAGTTGCGGCTCTACCAGTTAATCGACTGGTAATTGAATGAAAAATATATAGTTCTTGGGCTAAGTTTCCCGGAATTCTACTTCCGTTCACCACATAATCACATTTTGAAAGGTATAAATTTAATTGCTGTTCATCACCGTCATACTTCGGGATTATACTTAAAATTTCTTTGGGAATTACTCTATATTCCATTTTTATAAGTTATTCTACTCTACTTACTTAAATTACACTGAGTTTTCACCGATACAAGTGTAAAACGAATCAGTTATTTAAAACTATTTCACACAATAATTTTTAATTGCGGGAAGTTTACCTAATTAATGCTTTAATTCGCTTAATAATTGTAATTAAGGGAATTTGCCTAAAACTAATCTGACTATTTACCAATTTGCGTGTAAAACAAAATCAGATAATCTTACAGCTATTCCACTCAATAATGTAAATCGAGAGGAAAATTTGGAAAAGTCACGGGAAAATAAGAACAGGATGTGAAAAGGTTTACTCACATTAGGCTGCTCGATCCCATGGCCTCCTGATTCTGCGCCGGTCACTAGGTCCACGCGTTTCCCAGGGAGTCGTATTTATTTGGTTCGTAGTTCTCCTTCTTCACGAAATCACCGTATCGCGTACCGATTTAGGGGCACTACGACACTAAAACTCGCGAAAATTCTGGAAAATCCACAAGGCTGCGCCAGACTTGTTTAGGGAAACGTCCTTTTTGTTTTTAAAAACTAATTTTAATTGAATATTAATTAATTATACAAGACAAGTGTGTCACGCAGTGACCAAGAGCAGAATGAATAATAAATGTTAATTAAATCTAGAGCTTAGTCTACGCGCTGGGTGGCCGGGAGTCGCTGTGTCAGCATCCGGTGGTCTCATGATCACGCCATATTGCGTGGGTGTCTAGACATGAGCTTGATATACCTACGGCGAGACAAATATGCCATGACCAGTGGCTGTCGACATGACTAGGTAGCGAGTAGTTTCTTTTTTTATAGTGAACTGTACCTGGTATTAACGTCAGTGTTTAATGTCATTCACGTCTTATACATCATGGAAGGTTTTGGGAAAAACTGATTCTCATTTTGTTCTATGACATGAAACTCGGGTGAGAAGGTAGTATGTAGTTCTATGGAAAAAATAGGGACGAAAATGTTTCATTTTGTACTATGACGTCATGTTCCATAGAACAAATGGGACCTACCCAAAAGAACATTAGGAGGTTTGTGTCATGTTGCTTACATTACTAAATAAGTGTGAGCAGGAGGAGATGAATTTTCGGATTATTTCTTTACTAGCTGCCCACACTGCCTTCGCCTCAGTACAGATAGATTTCAAAAGTATAAGAAACAAATGCAGTTTTAAATTGAGGTATAAACTAACCTATTTCTCAAGTTATATCAAACTGCACATAGTGTGCAAAATTTGGTTAAAATCAGTTTTAAGTAGTTTACGAGTCCATCGCGGACAAACAACGTGACGCGTAATTTATAAAAATATATATAAATTATATAGTATTGATACAAATTATACTATTATTTTTTTATTACAGTTAGACTGTGGGATCCATCCAGGGTTGTCAGGAATGGATGCTCTGCCATTTGTCGACCTGATAGAGGCAGATGAAGTGGACTTACTACTAATTTCTCAGTAAGTACTCATTTACTACTGAGAGGAAACTATAAAAGTACTTGTAACTTTGTTTGGTGCAAGATATTTTTGGTGATTCAATGTCTAGTTCAGTTAAGGCTTAGTTTATATTTTTAACCTATTTCCAAAAAGGAGGATGTTCTATGTTCGTTTGTATATTTTTTTGTGTATGTTTCGCCAATTGAGAACTGAATTTAAAAATATTTTATAGTTTACACTCAGGGTACACTCCCAAAGTGGTTCAATTTAAATTTTAGCATACTTGGCACAGTTGTTTTTGAAAACTGAACAATAAAGTAAAAATTACTGCATTGATAATATATTGATTCGTGCCAACTATTTGCTATTTTTGGCGAAAAATCATTACCTATTTGACTAGCACTGCTTTATTATTATATACTACGGGACTAATCGCGCACTAAAATTACGAGATAAATAAATACCTCCTCATCCCGACGTTTCGGCCGAGTTGCATCGACCGTGGTCACGGGTAGACTCAACCCGTGTCTACCCGTGACCACTAGTATATAATAATAAGTCCCGTAGTATATAATAATAATGTGTTCAAATCGCGAAAGTTTAAAAATAGCACTGCTTTATTCCTACTTTCACTTATTTTAAGGTTTAAAACTAACATCTTTACAAACTATTTACTAATTAAAATAGCTATGTACAATAGAGTCAAAGTCAAAGTCAAAATATTTATTTTGCGGACATCGGACATAGAAGGACTTAGCACTGCTGCATTTTGTACCAATATTATCATTATGTGTGCAGTTTCCACTTGGACCACAGCGGTGCTCTGCCCTGGTTCCTGACGAAGACGTCCTTCAAGGGCCGAGTGTTCATGACGCATGCTACCAAGGCCATCTACCGGTGGCTGGTCTCCGATTATATCAAAGTCAGGTGAGTGAAGTACACTTTATTCTTTCTAGGTTACCAAAGTGACTTCTGTGGCTTCTGAGTCAGTGGTTACAAATTTTGAAGCTTTTGAACTCATGTTATTACACTAGAATACAATACAATGACATATTTTATTGACGCCATGGTACATGAGTAACAGACAAGGAAACAAAAAAGACCCAAAAGACAGATGTATTACAATCTCTTCCTGACAAACCTCTGGATATAATGATTCTTGTAAGAATTTTGGGGGCTAAGTTACCTTCGTCCGTAGGAGAATACTCATCTTACTAAAATCCTTATATGTGGCTCCTGGGCTTACTGGGTAACAAATTCTGGTGGGAAGTTTCGGCCGAGGTTAGTTAACACCCACCGGACGAACCATGCCGTGAAATGACTGTCATGTTTCGGTATGTGGTCTGATGTAACCGTTTCAAAGGCGGGTCTGAGTAGTAGCACGTGTACGAGTAGCCATATTTGATGCTGCTTTATTGACTTCTCACCCTGGCTGGAGCTGATCTTGGAGGGTAGCAGGATCCGTAGCACGGTTCTTCGCTGGCCGACCGCGAATAGTTGGGGGCCCAAGTAGTGTGTTAGCCACTCATGAAAGGCTGCCTTGCCATCTTGCGAAAAATCCCGGGTTTGCGCTATGGTACCGGTTGGCGACCGCATGAGAGGGACCGCAGGCTTTTTTCTTGCTAAGGCCTATGATAACTATAGGTGTCTGCTGGTGTGGACTTTGACTACATACTGCTTTATGTTAAGCAGATATGCGGTCTAGGGTGTAGCACGCTCATCTAGAAGACACCTGTTTACTCGGGATTTGAAGACACCCACATATTTGTTCTTTAGCGGGAAGACAGACTCTGGCAAAGCGTTCCACATAAATAGGTACTTACTCACTTTACAACTAACATTTATCTTGTTTCCTTCACAGCAACATATCCACAGAACAAATGCTCTACACAGAATCGGACCTAGAAGGTTCCATGGACCGAATAGAAACTATCAACTTTCATGAAGAAAAGGACGTCCGAGGCATTCGCTTCTGGGCATACAATGCTGGCCATGTGCTCGGGGCTGCCATGTTTATGATAGAGATAGCCGGGGTGAAGGTGCTGTATACGGGAGACTTCTCGAGGCAAGAGGACAGGCATTTAATGGCTGCGGAGATACCAACCGTAAACCCTGATGTGCTTATTACGGTGAGTTGTTCGTCTGTATCTATTTTTTTAAGTTTAAAAAAGATTTTTTTCAATGATCATACATAAAAAAAAATCTGCTTCGAGATTCCCGAGGTGTTTTCATTTAAATTTCATTGAAATCATCTGAACCATTTTTGATAAATCAACAATAATGTAAAAAATACTACATCGATAGCACATCGATTCGTCCGAACGGTTCGAATTCTGTACACGGTTACGGTAATGGTATCTATACAGTATGCCGTCTTCATACAAACAGTCGTAACGTGAATCATACCTACGCGCCTCGGAGTTCGATACACAGCAGTCGCAGGGGCGCGCCGTAGTACGAACAAACGCGTGGGTTTGTAATCAGTAAGCGTGCGATTCTATTATTGCTTTTAGCAATTCATTGTGGATTATAATAAGGCATTTGATTCCCTATCTCACTGCAATATATACAGAGCTCTAACCAACCAAGGAATTGAAAACAAATATATTAAAATCATAAAAAAGATATATAATAACAGTACAGCCAGGGTACAACTGGACAGAATCGGGGAAGAATTTAATGTCCAAAAAAGAGTCTGGCAAGGAGACCCTATGTCTCCTAAGATCTTTTCCTCTGTTCTAGAAGAAATCTTCAGAAATCTAGACTGGGACACGGGATTAAATATAAATGGAAGCATGCTCTCACACCTGAGATTTGCAGATGACTTGGTATTGTTTGCAGAAGATCCTAACACTCTACAAGAAATGCTCCAGCGACTGGCAACAGAGAGTAGCAAAGCAGGTCTCACAATGAATACCTCAAAGACAGACCCAAACAGGCTATTAAAATAAATAACGAAGAGATAGAATATGTGGAAGAATACATATATTTAGGCCAAATTATCTCTCCGGGATCAATGATGGAAAAAGAAGTGCAAAAGAGAGTGAGCAACACTTGGGCTCGGTGCTGGTCTCTGAAAGAAATTTTTAAAAACAAAGATGCCCCAATGTTTGCGAAAAGAAAAGTATTCAATATATGCTTACTACCTATACTAACATGCCAAACCTGGGGCCTAACAAAGGCATACATTCAAAAATTTAAAGTATGCCAACAGGGGATGGAAAGAAGCATGCTCCATATAAAGTTAAAAGATAGGCGGAGACTAACAAAAATCCGAAAGGCCACAGGCGTAGCAGATGTAAGCCAAAAAATTAAAAAATTAAAATTGCGTTGGGTTGGGCATGTTTCACTGAGAAGCAAAAAAGATAAATGGACCAAAGAGGTCATGCAATGGTACCCAAGAGACGGGAAGTGATTTAGGGGACGACCTCAAAAACGGTAGGACGACGACCTGCAGCCAGGGTGGCGCAGGAAAGCCAGAGATAGGGAGCTCTGGCAAATTCTAGAGGAGGCCTATGTCCAGGGTGGACAACCTAATATTTAAGAAATAGAAATAAGAGTAATATTATGTTTTCAAAAGGTATTTGTATATAAGTGAATAAAGGCCATTTTTATTTTATTTTTTATAAGCGCGCGATTCGCCTACCAGGCGGGCAGCCCTAGCGCGTGTCACGTGCAGCGTGGCCACGCGGGGCTGTAGATGTTTACTTCAAGGACAGGGCCGAATCGTAATACTGTATATAATCCTATCGCTTCATTTAGTCCTAGACTGCGCGGTACAACACAGTGATAGGGGACTGAGACAGTCGTCCTGTCTCAGTCCCCTTTGTCATCTCCCCCGGTACCTGCCGCCCCTGTACCGCGCAGGCGAGGATTAAGATAAGCGGATTATAGATACTGTCCATAAAGAACATGCTTAGTTTAGCGTGTCGATACTGGGCATAGCGTCAGCCGGCGAAATCTGCAGAGTCGCGACCCAGATTCATCGTCAACCATCTAGGCGAGGCATCGGCACACAAATATCCACTGTCATCAAATTAGGCATACTTCAAGACCAATTAGATGTAAGAGATTATCCTTACATCTACTCTGCAGATTTCGCCGGCTGACGCTATGCTCAGTATCGACAGGCAAAACTAAGCATGTTCTTTATGGACAGATACTGATCGTGACACGATTGAAGTCGGTTATATGCAATTTTTGGTGGAAAATAATGATGTGGTAACTAAAGAATGACGGTTCAGGAGTCTACCTACGGCACCCACATCCACGAGAAGCGCGAGGAGCGCGAGGCGCGGTTCACGGGGCTGGTGTCGGAGATAGTGCAGCGCGGCGGCCGCTGCCTCATCCCCGTGTTCGCGCTGGGCCGCGCGCAGGAGCTGCTGCTCATATTAGGTAAGTTCGTATAGGCCGGGTGGCTGGCCCTGGTGTCAGAGTTTGTAGGCCGCCTGAAGCCCTCTGACATGGCTAAACGGTTAAAACAACCGGGGTTTACAGTTTAACGTGTCATCCGAGCCACGGGAGCGCTACTTCAAATACTGAACTGCGGAAGGTTGTAAATAATGATTAGGGAAGTATCGTTTTATCCAAGACACGTCCAAGCCATTGTAGCATTACGTCAGCGGCCTAGAACCCTACTTAGTTATTTTAAGGGGTGGGTAGACGCTGGAGGGGAAATGCACAAAACACCCCATGCGGGACGACAGTGCAGGACTTATCGCCTGTACTTCTAATAAAGAATAGGCAAGTCATTTCAATTTACTGCAAGATTTTCAATTCTATTTTGGCCATATTAGAGGCCTTAGGGTGGCTCCTAAACTTTGGCACCTGGGCTTACCACCGCCACCTTGTCCAACATTTTAATATGGAGATGGCCAAAGTTCAATTCAATTCAATTTATTTATTTACATAAAACGAACATACGAAGTACATTGATAGCTACATTGATACATATTAGTTTTAATACAAACATTACTTAAAAAGTTAAGACATTTATTCTAGGTATTCGTTTTTTCTGCTTTGTAACTAATCAAGATTCACCTCCCGAACTAGTTTAAACTGTATCTCGGGCGGCAGTTTTCCTCTCGCTCATTGACTAGGCAACGTGTAACGTGTACGACGGAGACGGACGACTCAATGGATAAAGGAGAATGTAGTATACGTACACAATTCAGACTATTCTTTGAACCGACAACAGCAAAGGGAAGGTGTCGATTATAAAATTTATATTTGTTATTATAGTTTCAAATATATATGATACTTTATATAAAAAAAAAAGTTGTTCAATAATGATGGACTGACTCACCAATTCACTACCTTGCAGCTAGTATACTCCTTTAATTTATTCATGCTTCCATACAGTACAAGATGTTAATAACAAAGTTAAGGTACACAGTTCAGTATAGACCCTGTCGGGCACTGCATATTCGACTGAGAGTGGTCCCTATGCGTATAACCCTGTAGGTAGACTGTACATGAACGTTGCTATTCTCCGACAGATGAATATTGGTCGCTGCACCCCGAGCTCCAAGACATCCCCATCTACTACGCGTCGTCCCTCGCCAAGAAATGTATGGCGGTGTACCAGACGTACGTGAATGCCATGAACGACCGCATCCGAAGACAGATCGCGATCAACAACCCCTTCGTGTTCCGACACATATCAAACCTGAAGGTCAGTAAACTAAAAACTCAAACTCATATCATTTATTGCAACATATGAAAGGTGATGTCCACAAGTGGTATATTATTCAGAGAAAAATCGAACCAAGACGATATATACATCATTTGAAAGCTTGTTATATGGGCTTCCCAAAAATATTTAATTTAGATTTTCTCACCCCTCCAATTTTTTTTTAAATGCGAAAAATAAATTGTATGAAAAATAACACTACAGCTTATTACTTTTTCTAGTTTAGCAATGATAAAGTGCTTCTATCGTTATTTTACTTGCATTCGTAGCTGATTCTTCCACATTCATTGCTTAATTTGCTAAAATTAAAAATTATAACCTACCAGTGTGACCAGTTACTAGGTACAATGTGACAAACAAACACAAGTATGTCTAATTGGTAAAAATGCTTTTATTTAACAATTCAGAGGTTACTTAATCAGGGCTGATAGAGATAAACTACTTATTGAGCCAAATATATATAAAAATCGGAGGGCTCTTTTTTGTTTTTAACTATTGTAATAGACTCGGAAAAATATGATTTTTCTCGAAATGTAACGAGTGTTGTGGTTATAATTTTTGATTATTATTATACCAGCCTCCATACATTTCGTGGACATGTCCTTTCTACTAACTACTTACTAACTACTTTCTATGCTGTGGTCTCTATAACCTCCCCTTACAGCCATCCCATGCCTTGCAAAGTAATACTAAGATACACATTACCAACTTAAAATCAGAAACCCACTGTTTAAGTCAGTACCAGAGCTCAGTACATTCGTGCTCATGTGGTAACAAAAAACCAAGAAATGCATGTCAATGTCAACATAACTGCCGTCTATAACCTAAAAAGCCGCTAAACCACAAAACCAAATTTTTAGGTATCAGCCAAAAACGCGGGACTAGACAGATAAAGTACTTTAACGTCTTTAACTATGATTTAGATAATTATTTGCAGAAACGGCTTTAAAGGTAAGCTATTATTTGTTTGATGACGACTTTATTGACTTGTAAAGTAGAAATAAGAATGTCAATAGCAGTGTTTCCACAATTTCTGTCTTCTAAACTATAAATGATATAAAAATAATTCATTATAATTCTTAATATCCGATAGATAATTTTAAACTTTATAAGAATGTGTTTAAAAGTGAAAAATGACCCCCTGTGGCTTAACGGTGTTATAGCTTGTGGACGGCAGATAAGTGAATGCTATGAACGACCCCTTCGTTTTCCGACACATATCCAACCTAAAGGTCAGTAACACATCTAATAATTAACATGCTAGTCGGTAACCCATTATCTGTGCTGTGGCCTCCATAACCTCCCTTTACAACCATCCCATGCCTTGAAAAATTACAGTTAAAGAAAGTAACACTGAAACATGACACTTCATTCGCCATCTAATGCGAAGAGTCACATAATAATATCCAACATAACTCAGAAACCCACTGAGTCAATACATTAGTGGTCTTGTAGTAACTAGAAACCAAGAAATGTATGGTGGTATACCAAACATACGTGAATGCTATGAACGATCGCATCCGGCGACAGATTGCAATCAATAAACCCTTCGTTTTCCGACATATATCCAACTTGAAGGTCAGTAAACCACATTCCTAACTGACCTTCATAACTTTTATACCCCAAGCTATGTAAACTAAACAACAAATATAGAAGTTACATATTGAAAAATGATATGATACTGAATTTAAAAGTTACGTTGCCTGTTGCATGTTTTCGTTCACTAAAATGCCAGATTGTGGTGTGAAAACCCGTGCATTAATTCTAATTGGTATAGGACCGAGATTTGAACTCGTTTGGCATTTCCCAACTAAATCACCATCGCTATACTGACTATGTGCTAGCTTACGCTATACCTTACGCATTAGTTGAAATTAAACTATCGAAAATTATAAAAATACATTTAATTCATACAATTTACTGTTTAATTTATAGTATTCTGTTCGCCAATGGCAAAGACATCCAACTCAGGCTTGACTTTATCATACAAATGCGGAAAAGCGCCCTCCGCCTTATACTTCTTCCTCACAACTTCATACAAAGACATATCGAACATGACCTCAAACTCCTCACGAGTCATGAAGATATCCGCGTAAAGGAACGAATAACCGCCAACCTCTCTTGTAAATTCTTCCATCTTCCTCATAGCCACTACTGGGTTGTATGGTTTCTTCTCTTTCACCCTTCCCGGAACACCATAAACGCCTAAATCGTTATACATCGCGTAGTTAGTTCCTGGGACGAGATATTTTGCAGCCGGTCGCTTCAACTGACCAGACATTGGACCGTGATCAATGACTTTACACGGATAAACTAGTAAAGGAAACTTCTCGAACAATTTACTGGCTACTTCAATCTGTTTTTCCAATTCTAGAATAGGCAGAACTATGTCTTGGAAGACTTGTTTTGTAAAAGTATACGCTCGGACTCCAGGAGTCGTTGTGAACTTCAGAAAAGCTGGTTTTGGGGGTAGCAACCATCCGAAAAAGTATCTGAATAGTGTATCATTACCAATTGTTAGCATGTCTTCCACTACCCAAAAGATAGCTCTGTTGTGCCTCAACAGATAGTCTCTCAAAGGTATCAGCTCTTCTGATTCCCCTTTTGCTAAGAAAGTCTCAACGTGTTTGTAAAACCAGGGTTTGTACCATCTGGAGCAATGATTGACTGTGATTTTCGGGTCGTAATCAGAATAGTCCCCTGTCATTATGACTGCTTCATCCTTGCTAAAGATCGTTCCTTCGATATAATCAGGAAACTCTTTCGGTTTGGCTTCGTACGTACCGGATAGTTCTCGGATTTTGTCGCAGTAATTCTTCTGCCCTTTCACTGGGGTGTACTTCATTTTGATATAGGGCTTAATCTTGACTATCTTGAGGGTTAAAGCGACAAGGAACCCTAAGCTTCCGTGGCACCAAGGCAGGGCTTTGAAGAGGTCCGAGTGTTCGTTGTCGGCGGTGGCCGTTACCAAGGAACCGTCGCTCAGCACGACTTCGTAGCTCGTTATCGTTTCATGGTACAGGCCGGTTTTGTGCGAGTGAGTCGACATTCCTGTGCCGAATGCGAGACCTGAAAATAATTTGCTATGTTAACTAGATGGTAAAGCGTAAGAAACTTGATCATAAGTGCTTGATGTGACTTGAGGGACTTATGTCTTGAGTGATAGGCATCCCTTATAAGATCTCTAATAAGAAATGTGCAATCCGGCAATTTTATAGATATCTGTCCGTGTTGGAAGTCTTACGATGAATTTTTCAGGATGTTATCTCCACTAAAAAAAATTTCAACCCCATCAATCATCAATTCTCCGCGCTGTGTACTGCGCACTGTAATTTCAAATTATCAATCTGCGGGGCTATTTTGGTAGATTTAGTTCTATGTATCTCCTCATTTCCGATTGGATTATGAGTATGACCCAAATTGCAGCAGTTGAAACAAATGGTCTCACCTCCTAAAGTAGCGTCGGTGAGCTCGATGCAGACTGCGAGAGAGTAGCCCTTCGGTATGAGGAACTCTGTGATGTCTCCGATGGTCACCATCGGTTCCACTCGCACCGTCATGGCCCGCTCGTCCAGCTCCAAAATGTCGTATAATGGTATTGGAACCTGGGGGAAGATTACAAGCTTTATCTTTTACTAGTTATCATCTTATTATTTAATATAATTATGTAAGTTTATGTACCTATTTTATTTATTTTGAAATTGTATCATTATTTAGTATATATATTTTTTTTATAGTTTTATAGTTTTGATCTGTGTTGATTGTAGTTAATTTATCTCTTTGTCTATTTATTCATGCCTACTTCCCAATGTCTTCTACCTGTAGGTTGACTGGCAGAAAATGCTATTTAGCGTTAAGTCCTCCTTTTGTACAAATGGTGTGCAATAAAGTGTTAAATAAATAAATAAGCTTTTACCAAAGCCAAAAAGTACCCAATTTTAGTTTGTAAACTTTCGTTTAAGGAGCACCTCTCACACACGTACACAAGTAAGATCAGCTGGATATAGTTCAAAGATTGGAGAGTAACATATACTAACCGTAAAAATATAAGGTTCCTAAGGGATATCATAAAAATAAAAAAATACGCTTGCGAAGCCTAGCAAAAGCTAGTTTCCAATAAAACCAGTTGACGCTGCCCTTGCCGGTAGTGTCTATATCCAAGAACTTTATAGTCTTATCGTATGATTTCAACCAATCATTATTATCAACGATTTCAACTAATCTAATATCAGCAATGAGAAATATCCAAAACATAGTTGAAAAATTTTGTTTTTTGATTTTCGTGATTTGAACACATTATTATTATATACTACGGGACCATTAAGTACCTAACCAAAAGGAGTCGACACGGCTAAGCACCGGAGTTTGCCAAGTCAGTGGAGGGTGAAGAAACGCTCACAAACCAAAATGTAAGCAAGTTTACACGCACACAAATGTAATTAACTAACACTAGTTGAGAATTAACGCAACACAAGCGCAACCAGCCGCCGCATGACCGCCGGTCGCGTACTTTTGGCAGAGGGGTACGTTTTGCAGCGTCGACTCCTTTTGGACGGGACTAATCGCGCACTAAAATTACGAGGTAAATAAATACCTCATCATCCCGACGTTTCGGCCGAGTTGCATCGATCGTGGTCACGGGTAGACTGGAATGGGAATCAGCTGATGAACTGGAAAAATTGTCACTACGACACACCGTGACCACGATCGATGCAACTCGGTCGAAACGTCGGGATGATGAGGTATTTATTTATCTGATCTTGACTGCCTCGGTGGCTCAGTTGTTAGTGACACTAACTGCTGGATCAAAGAGGCGTGGGTTCGATCCCCACCCAGGGCAAATATTTATGTGATGAACATAAGTGTTTGCTCTGTGTCTGGGTGTTATTTAGTTACTATCTATATAAGTGTATTTATAAATAAGTATTATGTAGCATATCAGTCTCTGGCAGCCGTATCACAAGCTTTGCTTAGTTTGGAGTCAGAATCTGTGTGTAAGAGGTCCCAAAATATTTATTTATTTAATTTTCTAGTAATTTTAGTGCGCGTTTAGTCCCGTACTATATAATAATAATAGTTCCTAATTATTTCTATTGCTCGTAGAATGAACAAGCGAGATGACATTAACTGTAATTACCTGATGATGGAGATGTTTTTGGAAGAAGGTGGTGGACAAGGAAAGCCAGTTGGGTCTCGATGTGCAGAGCAGACGCTGGTCTTTGGAAGGCAGCTTGTTCCATTGTTGAACCTGAAATTAATTTAATAGCTTTTTTATGTATTTTCTGTTATTCCTGTTTTGTTTTCTTCGAAACTCTCTATTTTCATTGAAATTGCAAATATTGGACTGTAGTCGTGCTGTACAGAAATCTTATCATCATTTGTTGAAACAACATAAGCTTGCCAATATCAATATTTAAAAAGTTATACGACGATAACAGATTTACAAAAAAATATAATAATAAAGCAATGCATTTTTGCAAACTCGATGAGTTGTGTGACCTCAAAACCTCTAAAAGGTTTAACTTATGCTCTTAGTTTTCCTTTAATACTTGATTTGCTGCTTGATCACCATAAAATGCTTTTATAGTGTACAAAATATACAAAAACAATATTGTACAATAAGTTCATTGCCTCCATGGTGAAAGTTTAAATGGGACCACCCATTTAAATTTTATCGAAATTAGTTGAGCAGTTTTTGAAAAATCGGCAATGATCAAACTGAGCAAACTTTTCGAATTTTGTACAGAATTGATTGAGTCGATTGTGGCAGAAAAATAATACGAAATCAACATTTCTGCAATGAATCGAGCTATAATTATACAAAGTCTAAAATCCACGTTCCATACCTTGGCCTGTATCTCCCTGACCGCCTCCTCATGAGGCCGAGGGTTCCGCCTCCGCAGCCAGGCTCGTATCCTCAGCAGCACGGTGAACGCGAAGCTCGCTGGTAGACAGAACACCGCCACCACGAAAGAGCGGTGGTCTTCCAGCCACGTGATCACGCGGTCTTTTACAAACTCGGGCAGCATTTCTGGAAATAACCAGACCTTGATATTACTACGCTTTTAGTAGTCTCTGCTTTTTTAGGGTTCCGTACCTCAAAAGGAAAAAACGGAACGCCTATAGGATCACTTTGTTGTCCGGCTGTCCGTCTGTGTGTATGTCAAGACTCTTTATCTGGGGAACGCGTAAAGATATCGAATTGAAATTTAAACTGTATACGTATATCTATGGTCTCTTGCAGTTTTGTAAAAGAAAAACTTCTCAGTTATCGTTTAAAAAAGATAGAGCCGTTTATGTCGTAAAAAACCGCATATTTCGCACCCACAAAAATCAAAACCTACAGGGTACTTCCCGTTGACATATAACTATGAAATTTGACAAGAAGCATTGTCTAAGAGTACAGATATAAGAATAAATCTTAAAACTGTACATTTTTATTTATATCACAAAAAATAGGGCCTCTAAATTCACAAAATATTGGTTCAAAATTCAAAGTGAGTAAATCGTATCATGTAAGGTATCATATAAAAGAAATTCGTTAGCACATGCTAAAACAGATTTTTAATTATTTTATTTTATATATTATTTTAGATTGCTGCGTCGATATCATAGCAGAATTTTAATTGTATAACATCCCTGACAAAGATTTTTGGTGGATATTAAGAACCTATAAATTGGTGGGATTAGTATAATAGCTAATTTAGTAATTTTTAGTATACTTTAATTGAGACAAAGTAAGCCCATAAAATCAATAAAACCATCATTACTCAAATCACATGGATACAAGATTTTATATTACAAAAAATATTTAAGTGTAACTTGAGTGCTATCAAGGCGTATAAAATTGGAAACAAAATATGCACCTCTAGCCGTGTGTGTCAGTGTTGAGTGATATTATTTAAAAAATTCTTACCTCAAATAATAAACAAGTATTAAATTAAACACTAAGTACTTCTCATTTGAAAACTCTTCACTATTATAAATTAACACATTTAAAGAAACAAACCAAACACAAAGTAGTACCTGCGCCTTTCCTATCTTCCAAAGTTTGGCCGACAGACTGACACCGGTTTCACCTTTTCTTAGATAAACTGATAATTAAAAATAGTACCATAGAATCTTATCACCACTAATTCATATCTATAAATCACTATATTTAAATAATTATGAACAAAACTTGTCTATTTTACTGTAAAATCATAGATCATGACAAAAATGTTCGAAGAAGAAATCTCTACGAATATACATCAATATTGCCATGACCTTGTGTGGAATGATATCACTCCTGTATTTATAATCATGCTACACCATTATAAGCTTTAACTCTCTGTGAATTAGGTCTAGTTCCTCAACGGTAGAGAATAGGACAGAAGGAAATAATTTTGCCGATTTTACACTCTACTGCATCGTAATAGAGTCTATTCGTTTTATAATCGCATTGATTGAAGTTATCTGTTATTGTAGTTGCTATGTGGTGCACGTGGTGGAGAGATAAACACCTGAAGTTAATTATGTATCGACGGCGTCTGTTTGCTACCCGATAACCCGTCTAGTTTAATCCCCTGAGCAAGAATTAGTCACATTAGAAATGATAGTTGGAATGTAGCCGGAAATCTCTTAAATACCATACCTACGTAGTCGACAAACCACATAGTAGCCGGAAATCTCTTAAATACCATACCTACGTAGTCGACAAACCACATAGTAGCCGGAAATCTCTTAAATACCATACCTACGTAGTCGACAAACCACATAGTAGCCGGAAATCTCTTAAATACCATACCTACGTAGTCGACAAACCACATACCTACGTAGTCGACATATAAATACCATACCTACGTAGTCGACAAACCACATACCTACGTAGTCGACATATAAATACCATACCTACGTAGTCGACAAACCACATACCTACGTAGTCGATATATAAATACCATACCTACGTAGTCGACAAACCACATACCTACGTAGTCGACATATAAATACCATACCTACGTAGTCGACATACCACATACCTACGTAGCCGACATATAAATACCATACCTACGTAGTCGACAAACCACATACCTACGTAGTCGACATATAAATACCATACCTACGTAGTCGACATACCACTTACCTACGTAGTCGACATATAAATACCATACCCACGTCGTCGACATACCACCTGCTCGTATAGGTCGCGTCACACAAGTTGGCGGAAATGAAGTTAGCGACAAGCTGCGCAATATCAAATCAACGCGTGGCTTTGTGTGAGCTTCAGTCTGGATTGGATATTGTACAGCTTGTAGCGAACTTCATTTCCGCCAACTTATATGACGCGGCCTATGCTAAGCGATTCGTTTCTTCCTTCATTATGCGAACCGCTATGGAATGGAATGCTTTATCTACGTTATTTTTAGGGTTCCGTACCTCAAAAGGAAAAAACGGAACCCTTATAGGATCACTTGTTGTCCGTCTGTCCGTCTGTGTGTATGTCAAGACTCTTTATCTCGGGAACGCGTAAAGATATCGAGTTGAAATTTAAACCATATACGTAAACCTATGAACTCTTGCAGTTGTGTAAAAGAAAAGCTTCTCAGTTAACGTATAAAAAAGTTAGAGCCATTTATGTCGTAAATAAACGCATATTTCAACGCTCACAAAAATCAAAACCTACAGGGTACTTCTCGTTGACATAGAACTATGAAATTTGGCGAAGAGCATTGTCTCAGAGTACACTTATAGGAATAAATCTGAAAACTGTACTTTTTTATTTAAATAACATAAAAATAGGGCCTCAAAATTCACAAAATATGGGTTCAAAATTAAAGTGAGTAAATCGTATCATGTAAGGTATCATATAAAATAACTTCATTAGCACATACTAAAACAGATTTTTAATTATTTTAAAAATATGTTTGTACAGAACCCTCGATGTGCGAGCCTGACTTGCACTTGTCCGGTTTTTTTTCCTGACAATTACAGTCTGGATATCCTTAAATCAAGAGTGAATAGGTATCTTCTAGGTCTACATACTCCATCTTCGCTTTCCATCAGACGATTTGGTGACCAAATGTAGTCTTGTACCAGCCTTTTTAATAGTCCACTGCAGGACGTAAGCCTACCCAATCAATCAATCACTTTATTTAGCTCGTGGGCTTAGGTTAACAAAGTTGTTATAATTCAATACATATATAAATGTCCTCTAGGTCCCGCTTTGATAAGCGTACAAGCGTTTGTATAATACATAACTATGCTATTAGGTCATTAGAATATTAACAAATATTACCCAGGAAGGATGATTGGGCCATATCCACCCCGCTGGCCCAGTGCGGGTTGGTGGATTCACATACGCCATCGAATTTCTTCTACGGACGTTTGCAGGTTGCCTCACGATGTTTTCCTTTGCCGAAAAGCCAGTGATGTGAAATTCCAAAGAACTCATTGGTACGGGACGGGACCTCACGATTGTAAGGCGGGTGTCGCTACCTCTAGAACACCAAGGCTTTGCAATGTAGCCCCATTATAAATATAAAAAAGGTCCAATGAATAAATGTCTGTTTGTACTGGTACCTGTATCTACAATACAGAAGACGCAGTCCATTACAAAATTAAAATTAATAAAGCGTGATGTTAACCGAGAGTGATCATAATATAGCTTTTATCAATTTCAGGGCATAGACCATTTCGAAGACATTGGTCCTTGCGTGATAATGGCGTCTCCTGGTATGATGCAGTCTGGACTGTCTCGAGAGCTGTTCGAGTCGTGGTGCACCGACCCTAAGAACGGTGTCATCATTGCAGGTCAGTGACCTCTACAGGCCACATGGCTACATGTGTGATAATGGCATCTCCCGGTGTGATGCAGCCTAGTCTGTACCGAGAGCTGTTCCAGACCTGGTGCACCGACCCTAAGAACGGGGTCATTATAGCAGGTCAGTGACCTTGTGACCAATACAAGCCACATAGTTATCCTTTTTTTATATGATACACACAATCTCTGACCCCAAACTAACCAAAGATTGATATGGCTGCCAGAGACTGATAACATAAACTTATATTAGTTATAATACTTACTAATAGTACCTAAATAACACCCAGACACAGAGCAAACACATGTACTTATGTTCATCACAAAAATGCTTGCCCTGGGTGGGGATCGAACTTACGCCTCTTTGATCCAGAAATCAGGGTCACTAACTACTGAGCCACCAAGGCAGTCCTATCCTGTATAGGTCACATCGGTATGATGCAGTCTGGACTATGTCTCGAGAGCTGTTCGAGTCGTGGTGCACCGATCCTAAGAACGGGGTCATCATTGCAGGTCAGTGACCCGTGACCTGTAAAGACCATATATTATGTACCTATTCACATGTATGCATAGACTACATAGGTCTGTGTAGTCCTCGAATTTCTTGATCTTTAGCGGTCCGTCGCGTGATAGGAAGAACTCTTTGCTACGGGGTTGCGATTTGAACCTTCGATCACATGGTTTTATTTTTTTTATCAAAACTATATAGGTGGTTGAATGTATCATATTCTTTAAAATTAATTTTATTGCATGTCCTAAAATTCGTTTCACAAAGTGTTACCTATCGCACCCTCCAGGTTACTGCGTGGAAGGCACGCTAGCCAAGACGATCCTGTCGGAGCCCGACGAGATAACGTCCATGTCGGGCCAGAAGCTCCCTCTCAAGATGTCGGTGGACTACATCTCGTTCTCGGCGCACACGGACTACCAGCAGACCAGCGAGTTCATCAACATACTCAAACCGCCGCATGTGGTGAGCTGTTCTCTTTCTTTTGATGGAAATCTGGCGTCACGAGTCTGATGAATTTGCAAGTATTCCGATCATACCCGGGGGACGGAACGTTTGATCTGTGTCCCGATCATCAACGACGGGACAGATCGAACTTTAGTCACTCCTTACGGTTTCATCTGTCCCAGATTAAATAAATTATTAATTTTTGTTTTTCTTCACTCTATTTCAACTGAAGTCTGCGCCCGCTCGCCTGATCAGGTCGTATAGCCAAGCTAATCAGGCTAATTTCGTGGCTGCCGTTGAAAGTGTGGACTGGCTAGAGCTTGAGCAAAAATATGCGAGAAAGTCTCCAAATAAAATGGCAGATGCCATTTTAGCAGTAATAAAAAATAAAATTGACACTTGCTACCCATTCAAGAAGTGCAAAATAACGTGTAAAAGCATTTACTGGGCTACTGACGAAGTTTTTCATCTCAAGGGTTTACTTACAGAAATGCGTGATATGTTAGTAAAATTTCCTACAAATGTAGAGCTAGAAATTAAAATCGACGAATTCCAAAAGCAGTACAATAGTTTATTACAACGCGCGAGGAGCAATTATTACTGTCACTTAATACAGCAGTCGCCAAATTTAATCAAAACTATGTGGGACGTAGTAAAATCAGAAACAGGGAAATCCCGTAGAACGCAGGACTATACAGAGGTGCTAACGCGACCCGACGGGTCTAAGTTCTGTAGTAAGTTGGAAGCCGTAGAAGCTGTCAATTTACATTTTGTTAATTCGGCAGCTTCGTGTGGCGCCCCGGCCGCAGACGTTGTAGCAGCGACCGACGCACTGTTGGCGACGAATATATCTGCTGACCGATCGCTCAGATTGAGGAAATTCACACCGGAAGAGGTATTCCGCATCCTGACACGTGGCGTAGCAAAGAAACAGTCGAAAGATGTGTACGACATCTCTACTTCACTCCTGCAGTCTGTAGCCGCACCTTTGGCGTACATACTCTCATCTCTGTACAATCGATGCATAACAGATGGTGTGTATCCTTCAGCTTTAAAGCGTGTCAAAGTATCTCCTCTATATAAAGGGAAAGGGCATCAAGAGGAGATTAATAGTTACAGACCTGTTTCAATAATTCCAGCAGTCGCAAAGGTTTTTGAATATGGTCTGAGCGCAAGACTTACTGAGTTCTTGATGGACTGCTCTACATTATCAGAAAGACAATATGCTTATCGCAAAGGTCACTCAACTACATCCCTCACTCGAGAGCTTCTCCGAAAAGTACTGGGTGCGCGAGAAAATGGGCAGCAAGTTGCGGTGATGTTCTGTGATCTATCCAAGGCATTCGACGTCGCTGATCATGGAGTACTGTCTGCTAAGTTCAGGAATCATGGCCTCGTCCATAATGAGTTACAGATGCTATCAGAGTTTATGTCAGGACGAAGCCAGGTGGTCGTTGGGGATGGGGGAATGGTCAAATCACAGCCGCTGACGACAGTGATAGGAGTAGCACAGGGATCCTCGCTCTCTAATATAGCGTTTTCCCTCCTTCTTAACGATCTCCCTGAGAACATAAGCAACGCGCATATACTAATGTATGCTGACGACGTGGCAGCAATAGTAACTGCCCCGACTGATCAAATGCTAGAGCAAAAACTGAACCAAGTCGCGAGTGACCTGATTAAATGGTTCCGCATTAATGGGTTGATATTAAATATAAATAAGACCCACTTCCTCCATTTTGATCTTTCGGGACGCAGAAGAAAGCCTCTTAGTGTAAAAGTGGAGAGAGATAAAATTGATCAAGTGTATGACACAGTTTTCTTAGGCTTCAGTCTCGACAGTGCGCTCACCTGGGAGAGTCACGTTGATAAACTGTGCCTGAAATTGGGTCGTGCGTGTTTTGCTCTGTGGCGGATAGCGGCAGTACTTCCGGGAAACATGGTTCGTAATTGCTATTTTGCATCGGTGCATTCTCTCCTACAGTATGGCGTCGAGTTCTGGGGACAATCCGCAGAGTGGGAACGAGTGTTTAGACTGCAGAAGAGAGCTGTGAGAGCCATAGAGAGAGTGCCAGAGGACCAATCCGCGCAACCGATATTTCGAACCATGAAAATCTTAACTCTCCCTTCTATGGTGATATTAGAGGCTGCCCTATATGCCAGAGACCATTTGGAAGAATATGCGTGTAGAGGCAAGCAGCGCTCGCAGCGCTCGCAGCCCCCGCGTCGCGCGGGCGTGTTGCGCGTGCCCCCCCATCGGCTTGTGAAGTCATCCAAGCAGATCCATATAATTGCGACAGATGTTTACAATCACCTCCCAGAATTAATAAAAGATGCACCGTCGCGGCAATCATTCAAAAATAAAACAAAAAGTTGGCTTGTTGAGCAGGCATTTTACAAGGTACGAGACTTTCTTCCTAAGGTAGAGTGACTGATGTATTGGTAATTTTAAGGACCTATAGAATGTAGAGATTAATTTGACTTCAATTATGTGATAAATTTTTGACATTGATATTTCGATTTAATAATCTTTGTTTGTTTGTTACTTATTAGGGTAAGGTACCCAATTATTGGCACTTTAAGCATTACTTTCTACTTAAATTGTGAAAACTATCTATATAGAGGGTTGCCAATAAAATAAGTTTATCAAAATTACAGAATAAGACTTAACTTTCGTTTTGAATAAATGAAACGTCAAATATTTGATCATTTTTAATATTATTTTTATGTTTATTTCAAATAACACGATTTTCCCAATTACTGGCATACTTTGGCCAATTATCTGCATAGGCCTAGTCTATTTATTGGCATGTCGGATTCATCAGTAAATAAAGGAAAATTGTTTATTAATTATTAAGTCTAGATATTATTATTATTATTGTGTAGAGGACAAGGATAAAGTAAAAAAGCCTTGCTTAAAATCACGTTTATTTATATAGCTAGGTACTTAGACACATAAAAATGATAACAATAGCATCAGCCTCCTTATCAATAACTTAAACGTCTGGGGTATCAAATTCAGTCAAAAACTTCTCTATGTCAGCATCAGTGTGTAATATCTTTTGTTTGCTATCCTTATTTTCAGGAATTAAATTATCATAGTCAATGTAATTTTCCTTATCCTGTTGTTTTTCAACTGGTGTACAATCTATGTTTGCAGGTGGTATCAGCGTGATATCTACGGTATCCAAATTTTTAGATGGCGTAAATTTCTTCACACCTGCATTTACTTTTTGGTGTTCCTTCTTAATTTTCAACTTTGCTGCCGGTACTTTTCGTATTGTCTGTTTAGTTTTTGCTTCTAATTTCTTTTTTTCTCTTTCTTCTTTTCTTTTTTTTATGCCTTCTTCTTTTTCCTGCTTTACGCGGAGTTTTTCGCTTTCTATAGATCTCCATTTATCAGAAGTCAATACAAAAGGAGCTCTCTTTATATTTCTAACGCCTTTTCGTTGAGGTGATTTTGGTAATACAAGGACATCGGTTAATTTAATAGGAGTAAGGTTTAACATGGCAGGCATCTTTACAGGTGCTGGATCAATGTAAGTTTCTATTTTATCAAACTCGGAACTTTGTTGTTGTGTGAATGTTTTCATGGGGTGTTTAATTTGTTGAGACAGAACTGAAATTCTCGTATTTTCAGTCTTAGCATCATACACTTCTGCTTTATGAGATAAATGTAAAACTCCTTGTGAATTGTCCGATACACAATCGTCATTGCCATCATTTAAGTCTTCTGCTGTTACAATAACTTCCAAGGCAGGTGCAGGTATGCAAACAGAAAGCTCTTCTCTCAAGTCTTCGCTTAAAATAACTGGCATATTTTCAATATGCATTGCATCTAATGTCATATCCGCATCTTGTTGACTGGAAGTATTGTTTTCGCTTAAAATAACTGGCATATTTTCAATATGCATTGCATCTAATGTCATATCCGCATCTTGTTGACTGGAAGTATTGTCTTTGTTTTTTGTATTTTGCACTTCCTTGAAAAAGTTCCAAATTATTTTCAAATAGTTTTCTTCTGGCTTTAGTTCACCTAGTTCAATTTGACTTATTTTGCTTGCTCCTATAATATTCCTGAAATCTTCTTGGGTCATCGCTTTTAGTTCTTCATTGTCCGTTTTATTAAAAGTTTCTGCTTGCGGAATATTTGCCTTCCCAAGACATTTTGTATAGTCCACGGCGTTCATATTCCATGGGCAAAGACCTGTAGCTCTAAATCCATTAATAACTGTAGATGTTGAGATCGTGTTTTTGATAGTTTTGTCTAGAAGCGGTACGAAATTGTTCTTAGTAAGAGCGACTGATGGATTATTTCGCCTCCACTCCAAAACAGTTTTCTGCCAACCAGATTTCAATGGCTTGAATGCTGACACATCAGCTGGCTGCAGTAATCTGGTACAGTTGGGGTATAATGCAATCAGGACAATTTCCAATTTCTTACATAGCTCACTAACAGCAAATGTTAAATGGGTCTTGTGACCGTCGACAAACAATATTATGGGGAATTGAGTGCCTTTTTTAATCAAGTGAGGGTTTAATACACTCTCGATGTAATCGTGAAAGACTTCAGCTTTCATCCACCCGTTGTCGCTAAGCCCTATTCCCCAATTTGACGGAATCTTGGACGTAATGTCAGCTGATAGGCGCTTATTTGGAAATATAACCATTGGAGGAGTGAGATCTCCGTCAGCACAAAATGTGAACATTACAGTCAATGAAGTTTTGGCGAGCGCATTATCTACCTCATAAACATTTCTTTCTCCTTTAGGAGCTAACACAACTCCCGTTTTGGGGCAAAGAAGGAAGTTGGTCTCATCGCCATTAAATACTCGGGAAGGATCTGCGAGTATTTCAAAAAAATCGTTTTCTTTAAGATATTCTTCAATTTGACTGAACCAGCCTTTCACATCATTTTGTGACACAGCAGCACTGGCTGCTGTGACTGCCTCAGGTGTTCGTACAGATATATTTGGGTGACGTTGAAGAAATAATTTATACCACTTTTCTCCGTTCTTAAAAACACTGGCTCTGTTACTATTTTTGAGAAAGTTGGATACACTGCTCATTAAATCATCTTTACGTTTTGGGAAACCTTTTTTACAACTAAGTATAATCCAATCTTCGAGATCTTTTTCTTCCTTTTCCGTTAGAATGGTAGGAGGACCTGGCCGTGATTGGTGGTCAGGGTTCTTTATCCTGTACTGCAATGTAGCCCGCGGCACGTTATAGGTTTTTGCCGCCAGTTTCTTACTCATGCCATCTTTGACAGCTTGTAAGGCTTTGTTTAAATTTTCCTTATTATATAATTTACGGCGGCAAATATCTTTAGGTTTTTTTTTAGTTTTATTTTTTGGTTTCATATTGTTAAATTCGGGTAGTCTGAAAAAAAAATAGTAGGCCAGATAATGACACCAATTATTACCATACTTATGCCTAATTACTGGCCCTAGTGTCAATAATTAGTAATTTCACTGTTGGCACTGGGGCCAAGATTTGGAACTATTGTATTTATTACTTTTATTTATCAATCTTACAAAAATTTGAGTTCCACTTATTCATAAAAACACAAAATAAACACCTAAAAATAACATCTCTAAAAAACCAATTATTGTCATGAGTGCCAATAAATTAGAAAATGGTCATTTTTGGATACCAAATGTTGGCACTGTGATAAAATAATAAAAACAATGCAATTCTTTGAAATAAATGTTCAAATAGGTGGAATAATACGTACTGAATTTGTTTTAAATCATAACACACATTATAAATACTTAATAACTAAGATTCAATGATATTAAAAACGCTCTTACCTTAGCAAAAAAATAATTTTCACTGATCAAATCGGGACACGTTCAGCTGTTGTTGACGTTCCAACGCCATTGTCTTTTCTTTTTTTTCATGTGTTGCCAGTTTAGTAGCTCAGAATTGTACCAATATATTTAAACAATTTGCAACACCGTGCGATTAGGAGGATTCTTATTAAAAAGGTTTAAACACAGAAGTGCCAGTAATTGGTGTGGTGCCAAAATTAGGTCAGTTTACCCTATTATTATTTTTTAAGTAATGAATTCAATTTATTCCTTATTTAATTATTTCCATGTAACAATGAATGACGTGTAACTTACTGTTATAAATAAATGAGTCTGAGTCTGAGTCTGAGTCTGACGCCCTATTATTTTTGACCGACGAACCACCGGAGGAGATATACAATTCGACGCGTATATATATATTTTTTATGTATACGCATAATTTTTTTCGTAGTGGTCCGATTTCAATCATTCTTTTTTTATTGGAAAGAGTATACTTCGAAATTGGTCCCGTTTAAATTTTATCGAAATCGGCTGAGCCATTTTTGATAAATCAACAATAATGTGAAAAATGCTACATCGATTCCTGCGAAATATTCGCGAATTCTGTACACGGGCGAAGTCGGTCATGATGTTTTTTGCAAAAAAATGATTATTAATTAAATAAAAGACTACTTATTTGTGTTTACAAACACACTGACAAATCCTGCTGATGAAAGTTCAACAGTGGGTGATGCCAAATACTAAATCCAAAACACCGCTGTGTGACGCGCTATGCCGTTGCATGATTTAGTGTACCTGTACCTGTACCAGCCTTTTTAATAGTCCACTGCAGGACGTAGGCCTACCCATGAAGGGTGATTGGGCCATATCCACCACGCTGGCCCAGTGCGGGTTGGTGGATTCACATGCGCCATCGAATTTCTTCTACGGACGTATGCAGGTTGCCTCACGATGTTTTCCTTCACCGAAAAGCCGCTGGTGTGAAACTCCGTACATAAATTCCAAAGAACTCATTGGTACGGGACCGGGGATATGAACCCACGACCTCACGGTTGTGAGGCGGGTGTCACTACCTCTTGACCACCACGGCTTGCATGGTTTAGTGTACTGACGTCTAAATAGTTTTTATTTTTATTTTTTATTAATTCTATTCTTCCCCCGACGTGATCAGGGAGCTGATTTACATTCCATATATCCGAAAAACTGTGAAGTTATGATTTAGCCTTAAGCTTTCAAATTATGAATGAGCATACTTATGAGTCATTAGACCCATACGTTGTTCACTAAATATCTACTTATCTATTGATCTTATTATATTGTAAGTACTACTTATTATCTTTTATTACAACACAGGTGTTAGTTCACGGCGAACAGAACGAGATGTCCCGCCTGAAGGCGGCCTTGCAGAGGGAGCACCGCGGGAAGATCGCCATACACACGCCGCGCAACACGCAGCAACTGGCGCTCACTTTCAGAGGGGACAAAACTGCTAAGGTATGCTCAAATAGATGGAAAACTCGAAGTAAACAGGGTTCACATAAACTAACACTTGCCCTATACATATTATTATGTAAACATGAGAGAAAGTTCATTTTTCCATCATATTCAATTTATTCATAAACTATTTTATTTACACGTCAATACGATAGGTTTAATTATACGCCATCTAGTAAATTATCAGCAGCCGTGGTGACTTAGAGGTATTGACACTCGCCTTGCAATCGTGAGGTCGTGGGTTCAAATTCTGGTCCCGTACCAATGAGTTCTTTGGAATTTATGTACGGAATTTCACACCACTGGCTTCTCGGTGAAGGAAAACATCGTGAGGCAACCTGCATATGTCCGTAGAAGAAATTCGATGGCGTAATGTGAATCCACCAACCCGCACTGGCCCAGCGTGGTGGATATGGCCCAATCACCCCTTCGTGGGTAGGCCTACGTCCTGCAGTGGATTATTAAAAAGGCTGGTACAGTACAGTAAATTATCAAATAGTATAACAAAACAAATTACAATTCAATATCAGAATGTCAAACAATACAAAACAATATATTATTGTTCTGTACTGTATCAGCCTTTTAATAGTCCACTGCAGGACGTAGGCCTTCCCACATAGGATGATTGGGCCATATCCACCACGCTGGCCCAGTGCGGGTTGGTGAATTCACATACAAAAACAATTTATTTTAATTACTCAGTTGAAAATACATTAAATATTAAATCTTTAAGGGGTAGAAAGTTTCACTGCGTAGTAACGAACGCACACACCACTACAGTACCATACTCTACACCACATTGTACAACAGATGCGCATGCGCATAATACGCCGTCTTGGTTTAGTGCCTTTAGTTTTATGGCACTAAACCAAGACGGCGTAACCCATGCAATTATGACTAAAATGTTATGATATTATGTTTAGGTGATGGGTTCGCTGGCGATGGAGCCGCCCGCTCCCGGGATGCATCTTCAGGGCATCCTGGTGAAGAGGAACTTCAACTACCACATACTGGCGCCTGAGGATCTCAACAGTGAGTCATCTAAAACTGATGAAATTCATCTTTTATCTGATTTAAAAATGAAAATTCTTGAAAAATGCTTCAATATTAAAAAAAAGCATATTCATACTTTTCTAGAGCCGTTGATACACTTTAAAACCGTGGTTTTGAAATCGACGACTTTTTGACGTTCCATTTGACGCTTACCTCTTTAGTAGTTTATCTTTTCTTTTAAAATAGCCGTGTCTAGTTCTAAAGTATTGTGTGAAATAGATAATCATTATTTCAAATGTATTTAAAACTAGCGGACCCGGCGAACTTCGTTTCGCTTTCCGTAAGAACCTTGTACAGAGTATCAGAAAACTACAAAAAAAAAATAAGCCAAATCGGTCAAGCCGTTTTCATGTTATGTCGTGACAACGGAAAACGGGTTTCATTTTTATATATATAGATTATCATTTTCACGCAGCGCTATAGTACTAAACATATATGGTTATTCTAAACGAAAAGGTAAACTGCAAAAAAGGAAACCGTCAAATAGAAAGTTTAAAACCGCAGTTTTAAAGTTGAAGTTTTATTCACGTCGATCAGCGGCTTAAACGTACCAAATAATTTGTTACGATTTTTACTTAAATATTTGTTATTTGTGAGATAACAATTATTTAAGGGTTTACGGGTTTTAAAAAAAACAGTTAATACTGGCCTGTTCCTCGGTAAGAGTTTGCTTGAAACGGCTAGCATCTAGCGGATTCTTGCGCTTCCCATACTCTATAAAATTTAACTTGATCTCTGCGACAGCTGTCAGAAAAATCACACCTATGTAGTCCTGGATTTCTTAATAGTACAGACACCTGTCTATGTCATACTTTATGGGCATGCCGATTAGTGATGGGCGACGAATGATCGTCACCACAGAGTTAATTAATCATTAATTTTACTGTATATTTTAATATTATAACATTTTTTTACATGTGTAATTAAATTAAACCCAATTATATGTTACATTAGCATCGATAATAGTGAAAAACGTCGATAAATACTATCGTTACATTATTATGAGTATTTAATTAATATCATAACATTATTTACATGTGTAGATACTTGATCTTAAATAATAGTAAGTAAATAAAATCCAATTTCTCACCTTCAACTACTCATCCGATTTCATTACAACATTGTTTGAAAATCGATTTTTCCCACCACTATCTCAATTCTAAAAATGTCAATCTTCTATGTCAATGTCACTGTCGCAGAGATCAAGTTAAATTTTATAGAGTATAAATATGGTTTTTGGCGGGAACGCGGAAATATCATGTCGCCTCATTGTATTATTTTGTCAGTGATAATTAGTGAAAAATGGTGGTATTTCGTTGATTATGAGCTGATATGTGCAAGAGTGTAGGCAAGTGATATAATGTGACGTATCATGTTATTCCGTGTTGTTACCAAAACTCCATAGACGCCTCTAGTAAAGTCTCCACCGCTTTACTGAGGTATGACTTGGACTACGTTTGGACTTGACCGCGACTTTATTGGACTATGACGAGACTACGACAGTGACTATTTTGATAAAATATTATCAAAAATTATTAAAACTTAATACTTGACACTGGCAAATGCACAATAATGCGACGCCAAAACTAAGAAAAAGAAGAAGAAGTATAAGAATGTGGTCTCGCGTTATTCCTGAAATTAATTGAATATTTGATTTTGTTTCGCAGAGTACACAGAGCTGACGCAGTCCGAAGTAACGCAGAGACAGAGCATCCAGTACTCCGGCTCGGCCGCGCTGCTCCGCCACGTGGTGATGCAGCTGGCGGGCAACATCGTGTTCCTGAGCGAGACGCGCTGGCGGCTCTACGGCTGCGTCGACCTCACGCTGGACAACGACTGCATCACTCTGGAGGTAATCATTATATATAATCACTAGTTTTTACCCGCGGCTTCGCCCGCATGATATTTTGATTTTTGACGCAATATCGTTATAATTTATAGCCTATGTGTTATTCTGATATATAAGCTATATTATTGCAAAGTTTCATCTCAATCCGTTCAGTAGTTTTTGCGTGAAAGAGTAACAAACATCCATACATCCATCCATCCATCCATCCTCACAAACTTTCGCGTTTATAATATTAGTATGATTAGACTGCCTCGGTGGCTCAGTGGTTAGTGACCCTGACTTCTGGATCACTGAGGCGTGGGTTCGATCCCCACCCAGGGCAAATATATATGTGATGAACATAGGTATTTGCTCTATGTCTGGGTGTTATTTAGGTGTACTATCTATTTAAGTATGTATTTAAAAATATGTATATGTAATATATCAGTCTCTGGCAGCCATATCACAAGCTTTGCTTAGTTTGGGGTCAGAGGCTGTGTGTAAAATGTCCCCCAATATTTATATGGTAACACACTAACAATCTTAATAGATTCAGTACTCTGGGATTACATTCTGTTGCATCGATTTTCATTTCATATACCTTTTAGGTAACGTTCTGACATCAAGATTTGAAACCGGTTTAAAATTAACCAGAATAAAAATGGCAAAAACCGGTTACTCTGAATTTTTTTCGTTAGCATAACTGTAAAAAGAGTGTTTTAAAAACCTTTATTAACCTGTTTATTCCGCGTGAGGCCCGCGCCGCGGTATGTAGGTACATATCGACTGCCTCGGTGGCTCAGTGGTTAGTGACCCTGATTTCTGGTTCAAAGAGGCGTGGGTTCGATCCATTTATGATAAATATTTATGTGATGAACATAAGTGTTTGCTCTGTGTCTGGGTGTTATTTAGTTACTATCTATATAAGTATGTATTTAAAAAGTAAGTATATGTAGTATATCAGTCTCTGGCAGCCATATCACAAGCTTTGCTTAGTTTGGGGTCAGAGGCCCTATAAATATTCATTTATTTAAATATTTATACAGGCAGAGTAAGGGGGGCGGGTAACAAACACGCTCCCTGCCCTCGCGTCACGTGGCCCATTGAAGGCGTGAAAAAGGGGCGCTCGGGTGGAACTAGGAAGGAACTGTTCTAAACCGGTTTATTTCGTAACCGATATGCGATGAACAAAAACCCTCAATTGAACAAATTAACATCAATAAGGATAAAACTAAATAATAAAGCTATCATGTACTTTAGGCTTTAACCGGTTCGAAAATTAACCGGGTTTTCCAGCCTTGTTTGAGACAGCTTTTCGGATCATTTATGATTAAATAAATAAATATTTTGGGACATCTTACACACGGTCTCTGACCTCAAACTAAGCAAAGCTTGTGATATGGCTGCCAGAGACTGATATACTACATATACTTGTTTTTAAATACATACTTATATAGATAGTAACTAAATAACACCCAGACACAGAGCAAACACTTATGTTCATCACATAAATATTTATCATAAATGGATCGAACCCACGTCTCTTTGAACCAGAAGTCAGGGTCACTATACTCTATAAAATTTTACTTGATCTCTGCGACAGTGACATAGACATAGAAGTCTGACATTTTTGGAGTTGGGATAGTGGTGGAAAAAATCGATTTTCAAACAATGTTGTAATGAAATCGAATGAGTAGTTGAAGGTGAGAAATAGGATTTTAGTTACTTACTATTATTTAAGATGTGTACACATGTAAATAATGTTATGATATTAATTAAATACTCATAATAATGTTACGACAGTATTTATCGACGTTTTTCACTATTATCGATGCTAATGTAACATATAATTGATTTTAATTTAAGTACACATGTAAAAAATGTTGTGATATTAAAATATACAATAAAATTAATGAAAACTTAAGTTATCGTTAGTATAAACTATCGATATTCGATCATTCATTCGCTCACGATCATTCGTCGCCCATCACTAATCGGCATGCCCATAAAGTATGACATTGACAGGTGTCTGTACTATTAAGAAATTCAGGACTTCATAGGCGTGATTTCTCTGACAGCTGTCGCAGAGATCAAGTTAAATTTTATAGAGTACTAGCTGATCCGGCCACGCGTTGCTGTGGCTAAATAAATAAAAATTGCGACTATAATTTGAGATTGAAACTATCCTATCTCTCAAGTTGGATCGAACTGCACATGGTGTGCGAATTTTATTATAATCGGTTAAGTGGTTTAGGAGTCCATTGAGGACAAACATTGTGACACGAGATTTATATATATTAAGAAGATAACCACTGAGCCACCGAGGCATTCAAAATTTGATTGTATCATTTATGAGTAGTATTATGTATTTATTGATGGTAACAACGCAACGCCAATTTTATCCTAATCAATCCAGTACCTCAGGACCGTATTAAAGGCATGATTAGCAACACTGCAGCAGTGCTGCCGCAGCACTACTGGTGCCCATAAAATCTTTATGAGATTATGCTCGGAACGTATTCTACATTCCAAGCTAAGCAGCATTGTAGCGGCAGCAATATGAGGAAAATTTTTGCTGCGGCAGCACTGCTGCCTGCTGCTGTTGTCTGCAGCGGAGTTCGGAATCATACCTTAATACTTTGGTTATCTTTCGACAACGGAAGCATTGATATGAAAACGGCATTTTTTAACACGCTTTTATTAGTTTCACCTGTATGTTTGTTTGCTTGCTTGTAACCAACCCCTTTGAGCTCGATTTTGACCTACTTCAAGCGATCAGATTTTCTTTAAACTTTGCACACATATCAAAGACCGATGACAATGAAATTATAAAAAAGATAAAATAAAAAATGATGAATCCTAAGCGTGTTTTATAGTTTTTTTAAACTATATTTATATTAACTATAACAGAATACGGCTAAAACTCACGTTATAATTATACAGTCGATCCGCAAGGAATCCGACCAGTTTCAGAGTATTTAGAACTCCATCCTCAGGGAATACGCGCACCCCCAGTCAGTGCGCGCGCGCCAGTCGACGGGGGTGCGCGTATTCCCTGAGGGTGGAGTTCTAAATACTCCGAAACTGGTTGGATTCCTTGCGGATCGACCGTATAATTATAACGTGAGTTTTAGCCGTATTTTGTTATAATTATGATGAATACTCACGGTAGTTTTAATGAAGTGATATACTTATATTATTCTAGACTAGGTTATATTTTGGTGTGATTTCCAGTGGACGGCTGCCCCGGTGTCGGACATGTTCGCGGACGCGCTGGTGGCGGGCATCCTGTCCGCCGCCTCGCTGCCCGCGCCCAAGCACCTGCCGCTGGCGCCTAAACTTGACCGTATGCATTTCAAGGTACGTCTATAACTAATTCACAGAAAAAAGTCTATAATTTGTATTACTATAGTACACCAATAAGACAGAAAATTAGCTTGGCGTCTGTACTCTCTGTTTTTAAGACCAAAGAGATTTTAAATAATAGTGTATTATTATTAATACATAGAAAATAGAAAGTATCAATAACCTTTTCATCACATCTATTCGAAAAGGACTACTTGGTTCGCCTTTAAGTGCGCCCAAAGGTGGTGTTTTCTATAAAGAACTTTATAAGTGCGACGGAGTTATCTTTGCCGCGCACTTTTTGAATTTGGAACAAATAAGTGTGACGGAATGATCTTTGCCGCGCACTTTTTGAATTTGGAACAAATAAGTGTGACGGAATGATCTTTGCCGCGCACTTTTTGAATTTGGAACAAATAAGTGCGACAGAATGATCCTTGCCGCGCACTTTTTGAATTTGGAACAAATAAGTGCGACAGAATGATCCTTGCCGCGCACTTTTTGAATTTGGAACAAATAAGTGCGACAGAATGATCCTTGCCGCGCACTTTTTGAATTTGGAACAAATAAGTGCGACAGAATGATCCTTGCCGCGCACTTTTTGAATTTGGAACAAATAAGTGCGACAGAATGATCCTTGCCGCGCACTTTTTGAATTTGGAACAAATAAGTGCGACAGAATGATCCTTGCCGCGCACTTTTTGAATTTGGAACAAATAAGTGCGACAGAATGATCCTTGCCGCGCACTTTTTGAATTTGGAACAAATAAGTGCGACAGAATGATCCTTGCCGCGCACTTTTTGAATTTGGAACAAATAAGTGTGACTGAATGATCTTTGCCGCGTCCCTTTTTGAATTTGGAAGTATTTGTAATGTTAGTGTTCAGCGCCAAGAAAATGAATGAAAATAATGTAAATACAAGTTTTCATTTGTTTTTTTATTAGATACCATTTAATTTCAATTTAGTTGTTACTCTACATTTTATTAAATAATAATATTATAGTAAAATATGAGGCGCCTTTTGTTTTCTCATAGAGGTGATGAAAAGTAGAGTGTACCACTCGGGCGCAAAATATATTTATCCCTCGCTACGTTCAGGATTCTACTAAAGAATCCCTCACTTCGCTCTGGATTAAAAAAAGCGTCCTCGCCGTAAACATATTATTTTGCTCCCATATGATACAATCTACGATTATCTTCTAAAACCGACAAGACAAAGAAATTGAGCGCAGAGTCGAAAATGCATGGAAAAGTTACTGGTCGATCAAAGATTGGATGAAGAGTGACTTGCCGATATCACTGAAACGCAGACTCATCGATATGTCATTGACTGATGCTCAGAGGTTCAACCTTGGGCTTCCCAAAGGGCAATGAAGCGCAATATGATAGGCATCAAGAGGACGGACAGAGTTCGAAACACAACACTGCGTTCCATCACAGGTGTAGTTGACGTAGGCCAAAAAACTGATAAACTAAAATGGGATTGGGCGGGTCATGTGGTTCGTATGCACCCCGAGAGATGCCAGGATCGTCACACAGTGGGTACCGGAGGCAGGGAAGGCCTAGGAAACGCTGCTGTGACGATCTTGACACTTTCCGGGAAGGTTGGCGGGATTTGGCCACAGAACGCGATAAATGGAAGGAAGTGGGGGAGACCTTTGCCCAGAAGTGGGACAGCATAGGTGGAGAAAAAAAAAGTGTATACTGTTTCCTTAGTCACGGATATGTTGTAGAATAACGTTCCACTGATCATTGCAACTATTTTATATTTCGTATTATGTCCGACAGTTCCTACTTACATAAAAGTTATAAGTTTTTCTCGACACATATTTTGAGCTATTTCAAAATAATATTTGCTTTATACGTAGATAATAATTAATATTTGTGATAATAATAAATAATTTTGACGGAACCCTCTTTAAGAATACTTGGTCTCGGGAAATATCTTTTGGAGTTGGAGTTTGTATACAGGGTGTTAAGTATAACAGCGTTGTCCTTTTAATGGCTTGTTCAGTATTATTTATAGATGCCTAAAACGATGTAAAAAAATAGGGTTAATTTTCTCAATAATTTTGGATAAATATTCCACAAATTTTTAAACGATGGCGCGCGCAAATACTAAAGCTCTACGTAGGTAAATAATAATTACCTACGGAGCGCTTCCATACCATGTTGGACACGACGCGCGGGTTACCGTAATTTAATGCTGTATTTGGACAAAATGAATCTTCTGAAACTAAGCAAGCTGTTATCGGAATTTTACAAAAACTCTTTAATTAATTCAGAAATTGATTTAATTTTCCACAGTTTTTCTGATGACGCTGTTAAGACTAACACCCTGTATAAGAATGTGTCGTTTGTGTGATTCACACGAAGCAAGTTGTTGTGCTCATACGTCAGCGGCGCTGAGGAGTGGGGATTTACGCAGCTTGTGACTAACTTCACACACGACGTCACGTTTGATTCTGCCTCTAATAAGAATCGTTTGTGTCCTCAGGAGTGCGTGATAGAGATGCTGCAAGAGATGTTCGGAGAGGAATCAGTGCCCAAGATGTTCAAGGGAGACAAGCTACATGTCACCGTCGACAACAAGCGCGCTGACATCGATCTGCTCAACATGGTTACCATTTTTATAATTCATAAACATCGTCAACATCAGCCGTAGGTCGTCCACTGCTGGACATAGGCCTCCCTTATAGATTTCCAATAAGGCTGGTGGAAGCGGCCTTCATTCAGCGTGTTCCTGTGGTCTTAATTATATCGTCGATCCACCTTGTTGGTAGATGTCCTAGCCCGCGCTTGCCGGCACGTGGTCTCCATTCGAGAACTTTACTGCCCCATCGGCCATTAGTTCTCCGATCCATGGGAAGAAACCGATCAGTTTCTTCTTTTAATTTTGGTTCGTTCTGCCGGGCTAGTATGCGCGCCACGAAACCATCGTAGTGTCAGAACGAGATACGGTTATGGTAAAGTATATATCTGTCACTTTTTCACACATCGAAATGAGTTATTTTCGTGGCCGCATGCTGGACTGGTCTGGTCTTGTAAGTAGATATGAAAATGAAAAATGAATATGAAATTTATTGGCTTTAACAAACATTTCTTATCAATAATATTAACACTAGTCATGAAATACACAGTAATTTATAGCAAGTTGAGAAACATTGCCATCCAAGCTACGAACTATCCTGTGTTTTGGAATAGTAATGCCCTCCGCCGGAAAACAGTAGGAACTAAATCATAATAATACAATCAAAGAAAAAAAAATAGTAATAAAATACAATGCCAGTTTAAAATTTTGAAATAACTAATAAGTTTTGTTATGGATGTGAATGAAAGTGTGTGGTGTGATTGAGTGAGTGAGTGTATTATCCCTGTAATACGCGAGGTCTCATGAGAGCCAAGGTTTGCAGGGATAAAGTGCATGTGTGTAAATGAGTGTAAATGAGTGTGAATGAGTGTGTTTCAGATCTAGATTATCATCATTTAAAATATCTTCAGTAGATTGATAATCTTGAGTAAGTAGCCAGGTTGTCATTTTAACTTTACACTCGTGTATATTTAAGTTATGAAAATTTAGAATTTTGTTCAGTTTTAAATTTAGAATATGTTTTCGCATGCCGAAAGGTAGCTTATGGCGAACTTACCGCACCGTACCGCACCTTTGTAACCCATAAACACAAATAAATAAATGAATTATAACTATGAAAACTGACAGATGAATGTCAAGTCTTGTGGTATGATAAGAGAAAAAAACAACGAGTTGCACTCCGGGTGAGCCGGTAGAAGAGAAAATTTGAAAATTAACGTTGTGCATATTGAATATTTTGGAATGGTTAAGGAATAATATTGCACGAAATGCTTTATTTATCAGTATAAAAGTACTATCGTTTATGTTGTAAAATACAATATCACACACGCACACTCGCGCAGATATACATTTTCGCCGCGTGGTAGAAAGAGAGCGGGATATTACATCTCCTACGCCGCGCCGGCGGTCTACTCTCTTTCCGTCTTACGAATGTTCGATTAGGTCACGTGTACTCAATAGTCCACTGCAGGACGTAGGCCTACCCACGAAGGGTGATTGGGCCATATCCACCACGCTGGCCCAGTGCGGGTTGGTGGATTCACATACGCCATCGAATTTCTTCTACGGACGTATGCAGGTTGCCTCACGATGTTTTCCTTCACCGAGAAGCCAGTGGTGTGAAATTCCGTACATAAATTCCAAAGAACTCATTGGTACGGGACCGGGATTTGAACCCACGACCTCACTATTGTAAGGCGGGTGTCACTACCTCTAAGCCACCACGGCTTTAAAATACCTAATGCAATACATTTTGGTTTACAGGAGGTGATGTGTCCCGAAGACGAGGCCTTAGAAAGGAGCGTACAGTCCGCCATCACCAAACTGTACGCCGCGCTCGCGCCCGTCAAACCTGCGCCCGCGCCGCTCGCCTGACCGGCCCTGGGCGCGTATCGCCCGATGTCATACGAGTAGATCGCCACGATACACAAAACAACAAATAACTCCGTCATATGTACCTATTGTGAATATTATACACTGGCCCAGCACCCCTAGCATGGCAAAGTGATAAAACCATGTTATCCACTTTTAATTTCACTTTTCAGCCAATTCATACTTTGTTTCCACTTCGACGGGATACATTGGCGGAAATCGTCCCTGTGCTAGGGGTGCAGTTGCGGATTGGTGGATTCAGAAAATGTCTTTTTCGACAGTAAAAGTTGTAATACAAGTCAGACGCTATAAGGTTGTTTCGTAATATAAATATTGAGCCATTTCTTGAACTGTTTAAAGTCACGTAAAAAGATTGTACTAGTGTTTACCTCAGAGCAAATAAAAAAAATCGGATAAGTGCAAGTCATGCTCGCACACCGAGGGTTCCGTACAAATCCAGATAATTTCACAAAATTGGGAAATACGTTGTTAAAATATCTATGCTCATCATCATCGTAGACAATTTTTTTTTTACTTGTCATTCATCGAAAATTGTTAAAATAGTTAAAAACCTGTTTTAGCATGTGCTAATGAAGCTCTTTTATATGATACCTTACATGATACGATTTACTCACTTTGAATTTTAAACCCATATTAAGGCTCCTTTACACACAGGCGGTACGAGCGGTATAGCAGACGGGCGAGCATCTGTATTGTACTGGTTATATAAGAAGGGCTCACACAGGTCCGGTCGCGGTACTGCCGTACCGCCCTTTACCGCTCGTACCGCTCTACCGCTCGTACCGCCTATGTTTGATGGAGCCTTTTTGTGAATTTCGAAGCCCTATTTTTTTGTGATTTAAATAAAAATGTAGTTTTCAGATTTATTCCTATATACTACTATATACTCTGTACCTAGCATTGTCTGAGAATATATATATCCTATATACTCTGAGACAATGCTTCTCGCCAAATTTCATAGTTCTATGTCAACGGGAAGTACCCTGTAGGTTTTGATTTTTGTGAGTGCGAAATATGCGGTTTTACGACATAAACGGCTCTATCTTCTTTATACGGTAACTGAGAAGTTTTTCCTTTACACAACTGCATGAGATCATAGATATACGTATATAATTTAAAGTTCTACTCGATATCTTTACGCGTTCCCGAGATAAAGAGTCTTGACATACACAAAGACGGACAACAAAGTGATCTTATAAGGGTTCCGTTTTTTTTCCTTTTGAGGTACGGAACCCTAAAAATCAAGAGAGAATGTTGTGAACAAACAAATGAAGCCAACCAAAACTACGCCTCGCTGTGTACAGACAATTACACACACATCAACGTACAACGAAACTACGCCTTGGTTTGTCAGTCGAACTATGGCGGCGCAACACCGACGCACTCACACATGTATAAAAAACCGGCCTCACTTGACTGTTCAACGAGGTTCTCTCTTGATTTTTTAGGGTTCCATACCTCAAATGGAAAAAACGGAACCCTTATAGGATCACTCTGTTGTCCGTCTGTGTGTACGTCAAGACTCTTTATCTCGGGAACGCGTAAAGATATCGAGTTGAAATTTAAACTGTATACATATATCTATGATCTCTTTCAGTTGTGTAAAAGAAAAACTTCTCAGTTATCGTTTAAAAAAGTTAGAGCCGTTTATGTCGTAAAAAACCGCATATTTCGACACTCACAATAATCAAAACCTTACAGGGTACTTGCCGTTGACATAGAACTATGAAATTTGGCGAGAAGTATTGTCTCAGAGTACACATATAGGAATAAATCTGAAAACTGTACATTTTCATTAAAAACACAAAAAAAGAGGGCCGCAAATTTACCAAAATATGGGTTCAAAATTCAAAGTGAGTAAATCGTATCATATAAAAGAACTTAATCAGCACATACTAAAACAGGTTTTTAATTATTTAAACGTGTTTGTACGGAACCCTCAATGTGAGAGTCTGACTCGCACTCGTCCGGTTTTTTATTTGCTCTGAGGTTTTTACAAACGAATTAGTAATGACAAATAAAGAATATGAATATGAATGTAAAGGAGTAGTACTGAGCTAGACTGACATAATACTACATTGTAGCAATGTACGTACAGTATTTACTAGATAATTGTGATTCTTAAACTTTCCCTATTTAAGCTATTATTCGTACACTACGGGACTAATCGTACACTGAATTACGTCTGCCCGTGACTCGGTCGAAACGTCAGGATAATAAGGTATTTATTTATCTAGTAATTTTAATAAGCGCTACCGTGGCTCGGATGACACGTTAAATTGTAAGTCCCGGTTGTATTACCCGTTTAAGGTGACGCATTGATAAACTATTATTTCAAAAATTCTCCTTTCACTCGGACAAATTTGACGCGGTCGGCTCGACTGGATCGCGCCAGAGCGGCGGGCGGCAGTGAGCTTTTAACTAATTACTCGTAATATACACATTAAAAAAAATAACTTCTCGGTCTATGAAATAGAATAGCGGTCCTTCCTTCCACTGGACACCACCAAAACGACACCATCCGTGGTGTCGTATGGAATCTCTAGTCCATACGACACCACCCTAGTGATGTCCAGAAACGCGTGTTTTTGACTAATAGCTCCCAGTTCATTAAAATAAATAAATAAATATCAGACATCACATACATTGATCCGACCCCAAAGTTATTATTTCAAGTTATCTATAGTTAAACGATAATTAATAAAACAGAGTTTATGAAATATTATTTTTTTATTTCAGTGAAGTAAGTAGTTATGTAGGTATTAAAGAACGGACCGGAAAACTAGTCTTGCAGCCTGTCCACAATTGTTGTTACGTGCTTGTAATAGGTATGTACAATTAAATTATTTTAATTTTATAGTGCATCCCACACTAGGTTTATCTCAAAGAGTTATTTTTGTGATAAACAATTCAAAATTATTCACGGATGCAGGACTCGAACCTTGCGTCTTCGGAACACTAGCCCGACGCTCTGCCCAACTGAGCTAATCCGTAATACTGCATACGCGTCGAATTTTGAAGTGTTTATCATTTAACCAAATGATTTAATGATTTAGCAGTGCGCCATCTCTCGTCAATATACAGAAGTTCTTATAACTTCAATTGAGTGATAACCTGTCTAATACGGGTATCACAGGTGGCGCCACCAACGCTATAAGTTGGTTAAATGATAAACACTTCAAAATTCGACGCGTATGCAGTATTACGGATTAGCTCAGTTGGGCAGAGCGTCGGGCTAGTGTTCCGAAGACGCAAGGTTCGAGTCCTGCATCCGTGAATAATTTTGAATTGTTTATCACAAAAATAACTCTTTGAGGTATGTACAACTTTGTATGTAGGTAACCTCACTATTAGTCGGTGGTGTCGTATGGACTAGTGATTCCATACGACACCACGTGGTGTCGTTTTGGTGGTGTCGAGTGGAAGGAAGGATAGCGGTCTGGCTATTTTATTCGTAAAAAATAATGGATGTTGTCGCTGATAATTCGAACATTAGAATTATTAAACTATTTTTTGGTGAGAAATTTGTAAGTTTTTTTTTAATAAAGCCGGTTACTTTGCAAAATTTTGTTTGGTTAGTGAAATTATTCAAGATTTACCCTTATCTATGAGATTTCTTAAATTTGAATCAATATCTTTCGTCCTCTCACATCGCGCGTTAAAAAGTTTTCGTTTTCGTGTATCTCGGCCCGATGTCTCGTCTTAACCATGTTAGAGGCCTTCAGGCGGCTTAAAAACTCTGACACCAGGGCTAGCCACCCGGCCTGTACGAACTTACTTTTTAGAACGCGATTAGTCCCGTAGTATAAGAATAATAATTGGGTATGTTTGAGTGCCGGTGACACTTTGATTTTTTTTAGTCACATTTTCATTGTTGGTTTTTATGGGGTTCTGTAATAAAAAAATGATGTGATAAGTGTAAAAAAATTAGCTTAATGATAGTTATAAGATATTGTGTAAGAATATCAAATAAACAATACATTTTTAATCCTTGTTTCTAATTTATGAAATAAAAGATGGTTTTCAAAAGGAACTTTTTTATATTACAAAACATATTTACAAGTCTTAATGCTAACTTAATTACGAGTACTTCGACGCACAGCGCCTACTTAGTATCATCCCCATCAAGATTATACGTAGCTTAAGCTTTTAGAGAATACAATACAAACTTAAAGAATACCTACTATGGTTAGGGACTGACAATAAGGAAGTTTCCCGTTTTCTAGTTTTATTTTTATTAAATTACACCAAGTCTGAAATAAATTATGGTGTTTTTATTTTTCAATTATCTTCAAAAATGACGGAGTTATGAATTTATAAACGTAACCGCACGAAATCAAAAAACCTCGCGACGGATTTACGCTTGTGACGTCATCCGGCTCCAGAGCCGCGCCGTGGGTTAGGCGGGAGTAAGGAAAAAAGGAAATAAAGTGCTTCATTCTATGCCGGGTATTTTTCTAAGCCACGAATACGTTCTAGAATATCATTGTACTTATTTTTATGTTATGATCAACACTTACTATGAGACTAACCCATAACGAATAAAAAGTCGGCATTCCCATAATTTTGTCTTGAGTAAATGAACTTTATATCTAAATGGAACAAGACTTGGTGCATGTGTCTAGTGTACTGCGGTTTTTACATCTGTAACTATTAACTAGTAGCTCTCCAAACAGTAGTAATACATTTCTAACGTCTTTAAATGTACATAATTATTTTTAGTTTTTATGATAAAGGAAACTTCCTTATTAGCAAAGCGCCTTTAAGGTACTTTTTGCAAAAAAAAATACATTACATTTTACTTTATTAAATTCTCCTCATAGAGGTTATCCAGAACTGATGTACTAACCCGAGAGGGAGTGAATTAGGACCAATGATTAAGACCATCATTATGAACAACTTTCACTATGAGCCTAACCCGGAATTCAAGAGATAAAACATGTTCCATACAAAATTGCAACTCGGAATCGAAAAATGTATGAAACAGCTGTTTTTTTTTTCCCGAATCCCGGGCTGCGGCCTTATTTTGTAAGCGCTCTGACGTTCGGCTTCGCTTTTTCTCCTGCTCGCGCCAGTTACTCACGCCGCGAGAGCGAGCGGGAGGAAAAGCGAAGCCGAACGCCAGAGCGCTTACAAAATAAGGCCCCTGGCCCCATTGTAAAAGTTGTTCATTATGATAGTCTGAATCAGCTCCTTTCACCTTCGTCATAGTGAAGAATAACTAGACAGGGCGCTAAATAATAATAATTACAAAAGTAAGAGAAGGCGAGATGTGCAAGTATAAAGAGTGAACAGGACGAAAGTAATATCTTTTGTCTCTATTTGCGTATACGTTTTTTTTGTCTGACCACTACGCACGGCCTAGACGTTGTAGTCAGACGAAAAAATTAACTGTTGAATTTTTGATGAGATACTTAAGTAAATCAACATATTTATGATTATCTATTTTCTATCACTTCTATTAGTATTATGCAAGTTTTTACTATTATCTAGTCTGAATATGATAAAAACATAAACATATTTTTTCTCACACCCTATACGCTAGTAGCTTCTCTAGTACATCCTTGCTCCAAGGCCTTAGTACACCAGTTCTGGATAACCCTGTATATTTAATTATCCACATATAATGGTGCTACGCGGGTTTGGTAGTATCGTTTGAGAGTTATTGTAGCCAAAGCGGGAGACCCTCATGGCTATTCTTTGTTGGATAAGATAAAATTTGCTAAAATGTGGCTTCTTCGAAATCTTCTAAAAGTAAGGAATTGAGATATTTATTACACATTTCACAGTGGTATCTATATTCCATCCGCCGATTTGGCTAATTTTGATCTTGAAATATATGTATGTGGAAGTTAAGAGAAGGTTTAAACGTTGAAAAAATTTATAAAAGATTCGAAAAAAATAAAATCATTAATTACATTTTCCCATACAAAATGTTTCAGTTGTCATTGACAGTTGACAAATGGTGAGACGAAGTTCACCAGGTCAGCTAGTATTCAGTATATCCAGGGCTTCATATATTATAACTGGCCACTATTGGGATATTCCTTTATCCAATCATCATCACTGGCGATAACTGGGATTTCATTTTTCCTTTCGCTACTACAGGCAATAAATGAGATATTTTTTCTCATTTGTCACCAGTGGAAACGAAGCCATTGGTGGGAATACCCGGTCTTCGAGAATCGCTTGACGTCGCGGTTACTGGGTAACCACCATGTTTTATCTTTGGTAGATATAAGCCAGATTTGGCTTCAAGATGCTATTTTGGCTACGAATCGTTCATTCATAGACTTTATTATCCACATTAGACTCCACATCAGTACATTCGAGGCTCTGACATCCATGTCCACTTGTAGAGGAGCTAGGTAGTTTTAGAGTATCGCTTCCAGAAGCGCTTGACGTCGTCGTGTCCGTGGCGCGTCACCACCATGGTGCGCGCGCGCTCGCTCTGCCACGTCAGCACGCCCTGCTGCTTCGCGTAGTCGCGGAGCACCACGAAGTCGGCCTGCGGGAATGAGAGATGACGAGATGAGAGACTAGAAAGTAAATAGATATCATTATGAACAACTTTTGCAATGAACAGATTGACTGGGCTTGCGAATATAATATAATGTTTATTTTCAAACTTAAAAACTATGTACATCTTTTTACAAGATTTTATTTATCTTGCGATGTATGTATGTAAGTTCGGGTACTGTGCTGTGTACCAGCCTTTTTTAATAGTCCACTGCTGGACGTAGGCCTACCCACGAAGGGTGTGCCATATCCACCACGCTGGCCCAGTGCGAGTTGGTGGATTCACATACGCCATCGAATTTCTTCTACGGACGCATGCAGGTTGCCTCACGATGTTTTCCTTCACCGAGAAGCCAGTGGTGTGAAATTCCGTACATAAATCCCAAAGAACTCATTGGTACGGGACCGGGGATTTGAACCCACGACCTCACGATTGTAAGGCGGGTGTTACTACCTCTAGACCACCACGGCTATTCGGCGGTTCGGGTGGAATCTTGCAATTCAAACTTGTCCAACTTCCCGGTTTTCGATTAAACTGAAATTTTTCACGCATATGTATATTGCGTGACAATGCAATATTATGGTACCCTGGAGCTGATCTGATGATGGAGTCGGAAGGTGGCCATAGGAACCCCGGTACTAAACAAGGTAGAAAAAAAGTCGAAACATTGTTAATAAAAGGTACAGGCCCCGGAGTCTGTAGAGTGTAAAATACAAATTAAAAAAAAAAACAAGGTAGACCCGTCGTGTTTGGGCTCGTTTTACTTGTCTTGGTATGATATCCAGGATCTCAAAAGCTTGTATTTACAAAAGTTTATTTATTATTATTTATTATATAGCGTAATATTTTTTTTTTAAATTGTTGTGTTGCAGTGATTCTTATGTAATACAATGATTAGTTCTGTGGTTACACCGACCTGCGACAAGAACTGGTTGTAGACCACTCCCTCGGTATAGGTGAATCTATTCCTCTCGCTCTGCCAGAGCCGGATCTGGTCCACCACGGTGGGGGGCAGCGTCGAGGACGCCCTGATGCCGCCGGTCTCAGACTTCAGCATCTGTAAAACATTTCTACTATTTCAAGCGCTAATAATTCAATGTAGAAACTTTGCTAAAACACGATAAAGATTATTTAGGATGGTAAATCTACATATAGTGGCGTATTTACGTATTTGCCGCCAGTAAGCTGTTGAAATTTGGTAACCGCCCCCGACTTTGATACTAAGCTGTAAAACTAATCATATTTATGTTGTTTTTTGACCGACGAACTACCGGAGGAGGTAGAAATTCCACGCGTATTTTTTTTTAATTTTTTTTTTATGTATAACCACGCATTACTTTTTTCGTAGTAGTTCGATTTCAATAATTCTTTTTTATTGAAAAGAGTATACTTCGAAATTGGTCCCATTTAAATTTTATCGAAATCGGCTGTGCCATTTTTGATAATGTGAAAAATGCTATATCGATCCGTGCGAAATATTCGCGAATTCTGTACACGGGTGGAGTCGGTCATGCTAATTTTTGCAAAAAATAATCTTGTTCTCTGTAGACTTTATAATGTTTAGGGATACAAATTATCTTGAAATTTTGTTAATTATAAAATTAATGGTCCGAAATTTGACGGCCTCTAAAATCTGCCGCCCTAGGCTTCAGCTTACTCAGCCTGCTGGCAAATCCACCACTATCTACATATATAGTGCAAGGAGAGCTTGACGATGCAGAAGTTGATGGTCAAGCGCGGATTTCTACGCGATAAAAACGAGTAAATGTTTTATTCTTTTTAAGTAGTTTTATTCAAAGTTTTATTCTGCGCCTCATGATTGCTTTGTTTTGTTTTTACTTGTATTCAGCACTTCAATAGCTAGGTTTACACGTCTTAGTTTTTACAGTTTTTCGAATGACTTTAAAGTTATAAGCCTCTATCTCTAAGTCTTATTTTTACACAAAACTTGACTGAAAAGAGTAAACAAAAAAAAAATTTTTAAAAAAAATTTTAAAAAAAAATAAGACGTACTAGCGTGCAATATTTTTTACTCAAGCAATTAACACCAAAAACATAACATTTTGTTACAATTTAATGGGTGAAAAGAGTTTTCTCCCGGGACGAAATTTTATCAAAAATGTACCGCGTTTTTTTTTTGTTGACACTGAATTTCCGATCCTATTTTTTATAAGATTTGGGATCACTTACTGACCATAAAATCACAAAATGCTAACAGATCCAGAGGTGGAGCTTTTAGCGCCATCTTGAAAAAACTTTTTTGGCCGATATCTCAGAAACTATTCACTTCACGGCAAAAGTCATAGAGAGCATTATGGTAAGAATAAAACTTTTCATCTTTTGTTTCTAGTAAACTATTAAGTAAAACCTCATAAAAAAAATAGAGCGTGGAGTCCCTCCGCGCGGAAGAAGTGAAACTTCGACGCAACAGTGCTTTCATACCCCCTTCATGGTAGCGTTAAACGTTTAACGCCACCTTGTTGGAAGTCGCATTAGAAGTTCCACTTAAAAAAATGGATTGGAAATTTAGTGCAAAGTTAAATTCTATTTTTACTGGCCTATCAGAACCCTCTTAAGATGAAGTTGGTGTAGTATGATGAGATGACGTAAAGCATGGTGATGCAAACCTGTGGATGCGAGTGCTGGTCGAGGTAGTGTATGATCTGATCGGCCGTGATCCCGCCGCGGAGCGCCGCACGGACCGACTCGCGGGTCAGCACGCCCACCACTAAGTTAGGGAACCTGACAAAAAATACAACACTTGTACTACATAACTATACTCTATAAAATTTAACTTGATCTCTGCGACAGTAGAAGATTGACATTTTTAGAGTTGGGATAGTGGTGGAAAACATCGATTTTCTGACAATGTTGTAATGAAGTCGAATGAGTAGTTGAAGGTGAGAAATTGGATTTTATTTTCTTACTATTATTTAAGATCCAGTATGTACACATGTAAATAATGTTATGATATTAATTAAATACTCATAATAATGTAACGGTAGTATTTATGGACGTTTTTCACTATTATCGATGCTAATGTAACATATAATTGGGTTTAATTTAATTACACATGTAAAAAATCTTATGATATTAAAATATACAATAAAATTAATGATAAATTATTTTTTATTTAAAATATCGTTAGTATAAACTATCGATATTTTAAATAAAACTGTATTTAAAACTCTGTGGTCACGATCATTCGTCGCCCATCACTAATTGACTTGCCCATAAAGTATGACATTGACAGGTGTCTGTACTATTAAGAAATTCAGTACTTCATAGGCGTGATTTTTCTGACAGCTGTCGCAGAGATCAAGTTAAATTTTATGGAGTATAGTAACTACTAATACAACGTGTCACTGAAAAGTTGAACAATTGTAACGTTTTCTGTATTTTATATTTTTTACTATGTCGACTTTGGTTGAAATCTGAACTTCAAGAACTGTTAAGACGAGTTTGTTTTGCGAGCAGAGGGCTAAGTGCAAGATTTTCGCTCGAGCTCGATCGCGTTAACGTTTGATGTGATTTCTATGGAAATGGCACAGCGCCATCTTGTGTCACGTACAGAAAACTGAATAGCTACAGTTACACAAGTATAAGTTGGCGGTGGCGATTTGAGGAACTAAAACGGCTATCTTGAAAATTCTCTTTGACACTTCCGAGTTCATAGTAAACATCATAGCGAATATTTTGTTAACTACTGTGCTATTATCATGCCTAAAGTGATAAAAAGTGGTACAAGAGAAGCAGTTATAAAAGTACACTGACAATGAACACAATGGCGCACAGCCGCGCCAAGTTATACTTGTCGGACTGTAAGTGTGAGTATTTTTTACGGTAATGTAACGAGCGCCAAACCGATCGAACACGAGCGCGGCAACGTCTGTGATTGGCTAATTCAAGCGTGTGTCAATGTGCTCGCGTGTGTGCGCGGCGCGCTCGGTCAACGCGACGTAAAAGTAATTCGATTTGATTTGCAAATCTCCCACTTGACACTCAGAAAGGTATTTTTACTATTGAACAGTAGGATGTCTTAATTGTACTAATGAAGAATAATACAACATTTATCGCAGTGAAATCGCCACACTTGCAGAGATATTGGAATTTAAGTATAAGGCCTTACCGTCCTTTGTTAAACGAATATTCCTGTACAATGATAGTCTTACCTATAGACGAGCTCAGTGAAGAGTCCCAGGAGAGCGACCTGAAGATTGGTGCAAGTGTAGGCGTACACCCTGTAGTTGGTCTCGACGAGGATGTAGCCGCGCGCCGCGTCGCCTGCGAGCGGCGCCACCGTCGTAATTCCGTCCTTTACGCACGTGATGTTGAGAGCCAGCCGGGTGGGGTAGAATCTGCCCGCTTTGCGCTGGGAACAAATGACAAACAATTTTATTAATGGACTAAAAAAAGAGGTTCTTAATTTAACTCTATGTTTTTCTTGTATGTTACGCGATTACTGCACCAAAGGAGTTGTACCTGATTTACAAGGAACTCGGTATTAAAATTCTAACCAAGATCATTTAAGTTTTCTAGGAATGTACTTAAATTTGAAAGCTCCATGGAGTAATAAAAAATAAAATATAGCCCTGCATTTTAAAATAAAAGTATATTGGAAATTCAAAATAATATTTTCTACGAAAATAAATAGGGCAAATAAGCGCTAGATAGCCCTTTCCGGGCTAAATAATTACACTAATGAATAAACAAATACAAATACAAGGGGTTCACCTACAGTAAACAGTGCTAGATCTAGCTCCAAAAAGGCTAAGGTGGCAACACTGATCGAAAATCAAATTAATATTCAATTTCCTTTGACATTGACATTTCTATTATATATTTTTTTAAATTGGCTTTGAGTTTTTTCAGATTAGCGTGTTTCTTTACGAGATATCCGTTCCGTTTCACGTTACATACCCCAAATATATATTATCGATTTTCTAAATATTGCAGGGCTTTAAAAATATGTTTTTATCAGATAATAATTACATTTTGAATGCTCTTTATAAAACAGCAATCATTGATCTGGTTAGAATTTTTATTTATTTTAATACCGGTAACGGAACAAATCCTTTGAACCGATTTTGATGATTCCTTTTTTGTTTGGTAAATCATACGTCAGAGGCGGTCCTATTTAAATTATATCGTAATCGGCGAGTCGCTTTTGAAAAATGAATAATAATGTGAAAATTATTAAGTACATCGATTCGTACAAACTATTATAATTATGTACAGTTAAACTCGTTTATGCAATTTTTTCTGATAAATAAGGTGAGTTCTATATAAGTTACAATTCAAAAACCAGAAATATATAACAATTTTACTATGGAAATTAACGTGGTTTGCACATTTTATACTATAATTATATAACGGGACTGAACTCACGTGTGGGGATAGTCGTAACGACTATAGTTTCGGTCGCATTCGGCGACCTTTCTCAAGTTGGCGAGTGCCAGCACGCGGAGCCGTCTCGCAATGCATATCATTATCGGGTCCACGTGCTAGCACTCGCCAACTTGAGAAAGGTCACCGAATGCGACCGAAACTATAGTCGTTACGACTATCCCCACACGTGAGTTCAGTCCCGTTATTTATAGTATAAAATATATAACAATTGTCTCCATTTTTTGAACAATAAGCAAACTTTTTTTTGTATACAACGTGTAACAGAACGGTTCAACAATACTTAAACCACGCATGCTCAGACATATTTAAAACTTACCCCATAAGGTCTCATAATCCTCAGTAAGTTAGATTACGAGTTATATCAAGTTAAAGTTTTGCGTAAAATAACCTGATGTCAACCCTAAACTTATCAGCTGACGGTAATGACAAAGACTAATAAGTGTACAGAAATGTTTTATTTTTGCCTACGTAATCGTGGACGGGCTTTTACACACACACACATTTAGGTAAGTAGGTACATGGTCATAGGTACAAGTTACAAGGTCATAGATTGATGTACCTAACTCATCTAAACTGCCTAGAACTAGAACATGTTGTAAGTACTACCTAGCGCATAAAATTATTACATCGTCTATGTAACACCCTATCCGATGTAGTAAGACTGTAAAAAAAAGATTAACAAAGTTATTTTTTTCTTGTCACTCATACCTTTTTGCATGTGTTAGTAGCATTTACAAAAACAGTCCTTGATGCTATGATATTTTATGTTGCCTAAAACTGACAATAGGTCTAAGCACTCTGCCTATTCTACCGGCTTCAAGTCATGTCAAAATAAAAAATACATACCTACCTAACTGCATTGAAAGTTAAATTGTATTTAACTTACAAAGCATAGCTTCAAAAAACTTTAAACACGACACGGAAATACCTAGGTATTATTTTAACAGTAACTGTAAAAAGAGCGAGGCAGAGAGGCCAAGTAGGTAATATTAAAGTAAAAATGTTTAAGAGCTTGAGGTAGTTTCACTCCCCAGATGCATTAAATTGCTTGATTTAGTTACCACAAAAATACTACATTAAAATAGAAGTCACGCGTAACAATAGGTATCAATATCAAACCAAAGTTAGAGCATTTCAATTACGCATCTTTATTTTTATTCTTTTTTATCGGCTTTAGGTCCACGTGGACTGGCAATGCCGACAAACGAGCCAACAAACGAGCCGACAGACGAGCCGAAACAAACACTGCACTAATCACGAATGAGCGGGTAATATGGCGGCTCTTTAAGCTCCGCCCCCAAAAATATGAATATTTAAAAATATGGGTTCCGTACATTTTTTTGTACTAGTATTATTTTATTATAGTAAAATGTCTGAAGCTTTGTTATGTAGTTTTTGCTACATCCATCCATCAGCCATAGGATGTCCACTGCTAGACATAGACTTCCCCAAAAGATCTCTAATAAGCCCGATTGGTAGCGGCTTGAAACCAGCGCGGTCTCGCGGTCTTGCTGAGGTCGTCCGTCTTCATAGTGGGTGGACGTCCTGTTGCCGTGGGTGGCTGCGCTTGCCGTGGGTGGCTGCGCTTGCCGGTATGTGGTCTCCATTCGAGAACTTTTCGACCCCATCGGTCATCAGGCCTCCGTGATATGTGCCTTATGTGTGTATTCTTCTATGGATTTCCTCATTCCTGATTCGATCTCGCAGAGAGACTCAAGCATAGCCTTATCCATAGCTCGTTTATTAATAAAGTACCGCGTCACGCCACTTTCACGTGAAACTTTTACAATACAATACAATACAAGAACAATTTTATTGACACCATAAGTAATAAAACATAACAGAAGAAGAAATAACGACAGAAGAATGGTACAAAAGGTGGTCTTATCGCTAAAAGCGATTTCTTCTAGACAACATCTCTCTTATACGTCGTACTCGTACTTTGCGGGCGCTTGTTAACGATAATGTTTCTACCCAGGAGGTTACGCCGGAGCTACGCACGGTTTTGAGCCGTAGTGTGCGTGCGTGAGTTCAGTCGTCAGTACAATTTTACAAAAAAAAAAAAATTTCGCTTGCTGACCTAGTGACCTGATCTACTTTAAGTTCTGGTTCCGGTGAAAGCAGTTTAAAGAATAACAATCCATCTATCCATCCAACAGCCGTAAGACTCCACTGCGGGACATAGGCCTCCTCTATAGATTTCCAATAAGGCCAGTTGGAAGCGGCCTGTATCCAGCGCGTTCCTGCGATCTTTATTATATCGTTCAATCAATCAATCAATCTTTATTGCAACATATGTGGTATTACATGTAGATCTTAAATAACATGTTTTAAAAGCTATACACATATGACCCTATAAGGGTATGGCAACGTTAATTTATATAATATTAAATTCTCCTATTTTTATTTAATCAATGTCATAATCATTATATTATATTATCATATTCGTCGTAGGTACATTAATTATTTTACGTTATTAGATAGGTAATGTCATTTTTACATTAAAATAAAAAAAAATAGAAATTATAACAATAAAATAGTAAAAAACAATAATTAATACGCCCATTTATAAACATGCATGCGGCACGACGCTTTCCTCAAGAATTCGTCAACCTCATAAAAACTCTCGCTTACTAGCCACTTCTTCAACTGCGCACAGAACCTCTTATATGGTAAATCAATCAACTCTTCAGGAAGGGAATTGAAAATTAAGGCCGCCATATAAATACAATTATTTCTAAACAGCTCGAGCCGAGGCTGTGGTAATTTAAGTCGGAGTCTAGGAGCAGATCTTTTATTAACATTTTCATAGAGTTCAAATAATGATGGATTATTTCTTACAAATTTTGCCATCTCAAATATGTATAGACACGGAACAGTCAATAGATTGTTAGATTTAAAAACAGGTTTGCAAGAGTCATCCCATTTCATTCCATACATAGCTCTTATGCATTTCTTTTGACCAACAAAGACGCTATTTATGTCACAAGAATTTCCCCAAATTATAATACCGTATCGGAGAATGGAACAGACATATGCATGATATACTTCCATAACGGTCTTCATGGAAGTACATTGTCTCAAAGTTTTTAAAGCAAAAACGAAGCTATTCAGACGATTTCGTAGAGAATCGACATGTTCTTTCCATGTCAAACTTGCGTCAATAGTAATCCCTAAAAATTTTATACTGTTAACTCGTTAGTCCACTTAGTCGGTAGACATCCTACGCTGCGCTTGCTGGTCCGTTGTCTCCATTTGAGAACGTATGGACCCGTCGGCCATCCGTTCTTCGAACTTTGTGCGCATAAAAAAAAACTTTCACTAAAAACGAAATCCGAAATACTACTGAACCCTAAAATTTTGATTCCAATTTTAATAGAAATAATAGGAATATTTTAGTCAGTCGCTCTCTGACCTTGCGGCAGTGAAGACGTTGTCTATCAACTCTTACGACGATCGCGATGCCTAGGCAGTCTAGGATACCTAACATTCTCAAATGATTTTTTATGATATTATGCATTGGTGATATGAATGAATGGCAACGACGGTGCCGCGCACGAGCTAACATTTTGAAGAAGGCCGCTTTATAACCGACGCGGGCGCGCCGGTGGCGGCCGCGGACTTCTTAGATGGATGTGTCTAGTGTCTACGTCTGCACAGTACCTACTGGGAATTTTCACGGAAACAGAAACGACCCGGTGCTCGAGTTGGTTCAAATCTCGAGACGCGCATTCTGCAGCATTTTGAAGATAGCCCAAGGACCAGCACGCGTCGGGCAGGAGCGGCGAGGTCCGAAGGACGTTCAACAGCGCCCGCGCACTATGCGCGCCGCGTCTGCGAGCACCTGGACGAGCGGTTTCCGGGGCGGTGCTGACCACCCAGGTCTTCGGACTTTACGTGATTAGACCTTTGGTCGTGGTACATTGAAAATGTTGTTTATTCTGTGCCGTGCGACTCCAGTCCAGAGAGAAGATGAACGCTTTGCATCGTGGCGGAATTTGAATGTGGTGAACGTGAGAAAATCTATGGCTCGACCACGGCTCGACGTACCTACGTACCTACTCGGTTGTGCTGCGACCGGGGATTGCATTTCGAGCCTTTCCTTTGACTTTTAATGAGTGTTTGTGGACGCCCTTGTGCGTGTTAATTTTAAGTAGGTTCCTAAGTCGGTAGGTATGTGGCAAATAAAAATAGTGAATTTAAAAAATCTATCAATTTGTTTTTTTCTATCATTTCTGAGTGCCCATAGGACCTAATTACCTATGTAGGTCATTTTAAACGCCACGATAAGATAGGGTACGTACCCACATGCTTGTTTACTTTCAATAGTGTCAAGAAGCCTTACAATTAGGTAAGTAAATAGGTATTTGCCAAAAATAGGATACCTAAATTGGTTATCTACTCATATGAAAATTCCTAGGTACATATTTAAGTTACGCACTAAAATAAAACGTTAGGTACTTAGCTACTTTCTTTTTGCGATCCACGACATTATAGCTGTTTTTAAAACTGAATTAGGTCTCGACTAGGTCTAAGAATCTGTAGGTAAGTAGCCTCCTTCAACAGCATTAGGTAGCCTAACTAGCATTTCCTTGTTGATTTTGAGCATAAAACTTCAAAAATTAAGGCGCGACGGCCGCGCTTGTTAGCGTGTCGGGCCGGCGGCAGCGGGGGAGCGGGCGGGACGCGGAGCCACGGCGCGTTGTTGGCGTGCGGCGCGGGCGGCGGCCTTTCGAAACGAGGCCACCGACCTCACAGTTTTAGGGTTGTCCAAAATAATATGAAAAAAATATTTTTTAGTTTTATATGGAAAAAATAAGATGACTTTTGAAGTTTAAAATTCATACAGGTGATTCGTGACAGGATACACAATTACACATACATGCCGTTCAGTATTGTTGAACCTTTCTGTTACACGTTGTATAGCAGGTTAGTCGCTACAGCTTAGTTGAAATAACAAAAATCACTAATATTATCATGGAAATGCTTTCCATTACCTGTGAAAGAGAAGTTAGATAAAATAAATTACCTTTCTCTGATAGACCAGGCCGAATTCCCTCAAGTGTTGCAAAAACACCAGCATGTTGTTGCTCATTCCTTCTGTACTGTAGTCCTGGGAATTAAAGAAGATATGACGTAATTGCTAATACTAAGGAGTGTTACAAGGTTAGGTTAGAGAGGTTTTAGTAACCCTACAAGGAGACCAGGGTGAAGCTAAGAGGGATCCGGGGTGGGGCCGCTTCTCCGGGCTTTGCCGTCAAGCCTGTGTAGAAGCCGGCCGGTAGGTTTGTCTTTATGGGGATTATAAGAGGGAGATATTAACTGAGGCGGGCTGCAGTGTCGTGTGGGAGACACCGCAACTGAGGCGGGCTGCAGTGTCGTATGGGGGCACCGCAACTGAGGCGAGCTGCAGTGTCGTATGGGAGGCACCGCAACTGAGGCGGGCTGCAGTGTCGTATGGGGGGCACCGCAACTGAGGCAGGCTGCAGTGTCTTATCGGAAGCACCGCAACTGAGGCGAGCTGCAGTGTCGTATGGGAGGCATCGCAACTGAGGCGAGCTGCGGTGTCGTATGGGAGGCACCGCAACTGAGGCGAGCTGCAGTGTCGTATGGGGGGCACCGCAACTGAGGCAGGCTGCAGTGTCTTATCGGAAGCACCGCAACTGAGGCGAGCTGCAGTGTCGTATGGGAGGCACCGCAACTGAGGCGAGCTGCGGTGTCGTATGGGAGGCACCGCAACTGAGGCAGGCTGCAGTGTCTTATCGGAAGCACCGCAACTGAGGCGAGCTGCAGTGTCGTATGGGAGGCACCGCAACTGAGGCGAGCTGCGGTGTCGTATGGGAGGCACCGCAACTGAGGCAGGCTGCAGTGTCATATCGGAGGCACCGCAACTGAGGCGAGCTGCAGTGTCGTATGGAAGGCACCACAACTGAGGCGGGCTGCAGTGTCGTATAGAAGGCACCGCAACTGAGGCGGGCTGCAGTGTCGTATGGAAGACACCGCAACTGAGGCGAGCTGCAGTGTCGTATGGAAGGCACCGCAACTGAGGCGGGCTGCAGTGTCGTATGGAAGGCACCGCAACTGAGGCGAGCTGCAGTGTCGTATGGAAGGCACCGCAACTGAGGCGAGCTGCGGTGTCGTATGGAAGGCACCGCAACTGAGGCGGGCTGCAGTGTCGTATAGAAGGCACCGCAACTGAGGCGGGCTGCAGTGTCGTATGGAAGGCACCGCAACTGAGGCGAGCTGCGGTGTCGTATGGAAGGCACCGCAACTGAGGCGAGCTGCGGTGTCGTATGGGAGGCACCGCAACTGAGGCGGGCTGCAGTGTCGTATGGAAGGCACCGCAACTGAGGCGGGCTGCAGTGTCGTATAGAAGGCACCGCAACTGAGGCGGGCTGCAGTGTCGTATGGAAGGCACCGCAACTGAGGCGGGCTGCAGTGTCGTATGGAAGGCACCGCAACTGAGGCGGGCTGCAGTGTCGTATGGAAGGCACCGCAACTGAGGCGGGCTGCAGTGTCGTATGGAAGGCACCGCAACTGAGGCGGGCTGCAGTGTCGTATGGAAGGCACCGCAACTGAGGCGGGCTGCAGTGTCGTATGGAAGGCACCGCAACTGAGGCGGGCTGCAGTGTCGTATGTTATAGAGTTTTAGTCGCGGTGGAAGAGGACTACTGGTATTGACACAAGTATTGCTATTTTCCCTACCTTCCGCGGCTTCGCCGGGGTCGCCACCATTAGATGGCGGACGCGGTGGGGCTGCTAGATAGGATTGTTGGTTCTGATGCCGGGTCACTAAAATAGGGCATCGGTATCCCCTGGCTATAGGAAGAGCCTACTAAGAGGGGGCCTCTGGGCTCGCAGGAGGTCAGAGATAGGGCTCTGGCCATCCACTCAAACGGGCCCGGTTGTCGTATATGACTGTATGCGTCAATTATTGATTGCAGGACGTTAACAGAAAAGTGATGGAAGCTCTGGTCCCCTGGAGATCCCGGAGCATCCAAAACAGCACATAGGCAGGCCACCGAGGGGGTTTTAGTGGGCGCAATCCCACGTAACCCGGCTGTACCCCGTCTTATGAAGACTTCCCACTCGTAAAAAAATAGATAAATGCTGGTACGGTCGGTATCGTCTACAGCTGAAGTGGCAGGCGCGGGGCCTCTTAAATTCTATCTGGTGTATTGGGATCAGGACGTACAAAGGCGCTGAGGCTGCGTTACTCCACCGAGGGTGTTTAGTATCTGTGGATATAATGTTGTACCTTCCCGAGGGTGCTGAAGCTAAGCTGGTAGAGGAAGGCGAGGCAGTCGGCGGCGCTGAGGCTGCGGCGCTCGGCCGTGTGCAGGTAGTGCTGCAGGAACAGCCACACCTGCTTGGCCGTGCTGAGCAGCAGGAACTGGAAGCCCGCGCGCGTGATCACCGCCGACCCGTCCTCCGCGTCCCTGCACATTTGTTATCTCAACATATAACAGGCAGTGTGGTATCGACAGAGTTTAATAGGACCCCCTCTAGTGACAGGTGTCGTAAGAGCCGACTGAGGTACAGCTGAACTGACAAATGGCGGTATAACTTATCAAATAAAAACGTAGCTAAAATGGCACAGAGCAGGGATGGGCAGCAGCATCCCTGTCATGAAGCTATAATCGCCATCACGCCTGTCTAGCGCGGCGATTACGGACAAATACCCCAATATGGAATTAATAAAAAGTCCAGGCCCCCAGTCCCCAGCAGCTCCGCTATCATGGTAGGGGCCGCTACCGTAGCCCAGGTAGGCCCGTAGGTAACGACGGACAAGGGGGTGCTAGTTAAGAATCGCTAGCAGACGTCCGGCTACCACTCCCGCAAACGACGACTGGCATTAGTAACACACAACGTGGACACACAATGAGGACTGACGAGAAGATTGCTGAGCTGGAAGAAAAGTTGAGTAAGTTGCTCTGGGATATTATTGTGAGTTGTGTGAAGACCCCCCAGAAGATGCCGAAATTTGTAACAAATAGAAGGAACGAATAAATCTATAACACCATGTATTTATATTATATTCTAGTGGAATAAATATTTCATCTAGTTTCATTTCATTACCTGGTCATCAGGCCAGCATGCAGCAGGATCCTCACAGCATCAGCGCTGATGCCGTCAGTATGGGCACTTCCCACCATGTAGTGTAGTACGCACTCCCAGCGTTCCAGGGCGTACGAGTCTAAGAACGATACGTCCCGAGCCTTACCGTCTGGCTCCAGGGAAGATGACATGCTCCATGGTCGGCCACTGGAAATGTAACTTTCTGCATTAATGAAATGTAATGTAGTATTCTCTAATTATCTGTTATATATTAGGAAAAATAATGGCTTAGCTAAGTTAAATAAGTTTCATCACTTGAATGTAAAATAATAAACGTCGCATATGAGCCCCAAGATAAATAAATATATCTTTATTGTACACAGAAACACAGTACAGAAACTATACAATATAATATATACAATGGATACAAGCTTGAACTTAGTTTGGGGTTCGCCATCTTGCCTTTTCTTGAAATTACTGCTCATCTGTACTTGAGTATTTGTAATCTTTGTAAAAATATTGTTGTGTATTTCTTTTTGGTGATGAATTTATTATTATAACTACTAGCCCTACCCTCCAAGCAGCGCCACCTTCAGGTTCTTCTTGAAAGACTGCGCGAGCATCCAGCCCGGCATCCCGCCCGGGATCGGCGCCTCCTGCCACACCGACAGCTCCGACAGCGCCTCACACGCCTTGGCTTGCTCTCTGGAACATTAACAAAACATGAAATATTATCATATTACATCCTTACTAATATTATAAATGAGAAAGTGTTTGTTGGTTTGTTAGGTACTCTATAATGCTGCATCATAGCAATGGATCAACCAAATTATTTTGCCTGGATCAAAAGGTCAAAGAACATAGGCTAGGATGGCAAAAAAATTAATATATCCAATGTGTGAAACCTTACAAATGAAGAAACTCTTTAAGTCTGTGTCAGCCAACTTGAACTCTCAGAGCAAATAAAACATCTAGAGAGAATGTTGTTGAACAGTCAAGTGAGGCCGGTTTTTTATACATGTGTGAGTGCGTCGCTGTTGCGCCGCCATAGTTTGACTGACAAGCCAGCGTTTTCGTAGTTTCGTAGTTACGTGGATGTGTGTGTAATTGTATGTACACGGCGAGGCGTAGTTTTGGTCGGCCTCACTTATTTGTTCACAACATTCTGTCTTTATTTTTTTATTTGGTCTTAGTTTAGCTATTCTATTTATAAACTGGTGCCAAATCTTTATTTCAACAATTGGATATTATATACTTTAGTCCACGGCCGATAACATGAATGATGGTACATTTCAATCAAGTGTTTAATTGTTGGTATATAATAATTCAGTTCATTTATTCTGCTTTCAATATAGTAGGTACAAGGTGGTAAGTATAATTTAGGGATTATGATTATTTTTAGACACAGAGAGAAATATGATGGTGTTCTACGAAACTAGCTTTAGTACAACTGTGCTTATAGCCCGGGAAGTAAGTGCAAAAAATGCAACTACTTTCTAAAAGCTGATTTGACGCTTACCTCCTGGACTATTGGACAAATTAGACTTGGCTCCAAAATTGGTTCATCCAATCATTGTTCAGTAGTGTTCAGAGCTAAAGTATTTGAACCTTACTTGGCATATGTCTGTGAGACCCAGGAAGTGACCACCGCCTGAGGTACAGGTTGCTCCACAAACAAAAGTCTGATCACAAAATGCCGAGCCAACTCCGGCAGCTCTCTGAAAAATTATGATAATTATTATTGTATGCTATGGGACTAATCGCGCACCAAAATTAGGAGACAAATAAATACCTCCTCATCCCGACGTTTATGCAGAGTTGCATCGACCGTGGTCACGATCCCGTAATATATAATAATAATGTGTTCAAATTGTGAAAGTTTAAAAACAAAATTATGATAATGTTTAAAAGATGTTGTATGATAATGTGAATGCTGAGATAAATTATAATAGTGGTATTGTTTTAGTAGAATTCAAAATAATACCACATACTGTACTGAACCAACCTTTTTAATAGTCCACTGCAGGATGTAGGCCGACCTACAAGGGATGATTGGGCCATATCCACCATGCTGGCGCACTGCAGGTTGGTAGATTGACATACGCCATCGAATTACTTCTACGTACGTATGCAGGTTGCATCACAATGTTTTTTTTTCACCGAAAAGCCAGTGATGTGAAATTCCGTACAAAAATTCCAAAGAACTCATTGGTACGGGACCGGTATTTGAACCCACGACCTCGCCATTGTAAGGCTGGTGTCACTACCACTATACCATCACGGCTATAACCACATATTTTTGACAAAAACATAACCTAAAATACGATTCAAAACATTTAAATCTACGAGTGTTTTACGACTCCAGAATGACCTGGAGAATAAATTTAAGTTTCTTACCTGTAAACAGCCAGGCATATAGTTGGATAGTTGTATAAAGTCTCTAAAAACTGTGCAGATCTACTTTTCAAATATTCATGAAGATCTTTGCATTGTAAAGTAGGAGAAGGGTTCAAGTTCAATGATTTTGATTTCGAAGACGAAGCCTCCGACATGTTGCACTGTTGTAAATCGTGTTGGTAGAAGGATTATTAGGAATTTACGCTTTTTGCTGTTAACTACAATTTCGTTTAAATAAAATAATTATCAGTTTCGCGATTATCACAGAGTTCCAAGCTCCAGCTCCAATACAAGAAGGTAAAAGGTTATTGAACTTTTGACAGTGACATTAAAATGGCGTAACATTGACATTTGAAAAAAATTGAAACTGACATATGATTTCAATAGAGCATAGATAATAAAAATATTATTAATTAGTTGCTAAATTCCAGCGTCTAGTGGTAGCTACACACTGATCCAGTTGCTGACCAACCAAATCTAGGTACAAAGGTTGTAGGCTGTAGCTTCGTCGATCGTCGACATAAGTATCAACGCACACTTTTATTGGTTTCTAATATTTCTCAAATTTTATTTAATTATATGGAAAAGATATGTAAATTAAACAATTCAAAAAGTTAGGAATTACGGTTTTAATTGATCATAATTAAAATGATATTGTAATTGTGATCACTTTTTATCTATTTTTTGTAGGTATAGATTTGCTTTAATTTTGTAAAATGATTTATAAATAATTCTTACGGTACCTACCTAATATTTCTTCGTTCTCTCGAAATCGAAAGTTTTTAGAATCGAAACAGCAATTTTTAATTATTTGGCCTATACCTACATGTCTTCTCTGTCTACGGAAAGTAAGTATTATTTACTATTATTCTTAACAATGAATTTGATTAATAGTTATAAAAAAAAAATTATAGTTTGACATGTAGGTATTTATGATTTATTCCTTGATGCTCTGTAGTGTAGGATTGAAAAAAATACAGTGCGACACAAAAGAGATGAAAGGAATTATTCGGAAACTAAATTATCACATTTGCTTGAACCACAATCTGAGCTGTCAATCATTGTTAACATCCTAGCATTTTTCTCGTTTTACGTTATTTTGTGGGTTTTGAACAGGAAAACAGTATAATTATGCAAAAAATAATGCAAAACATTCTAACAAAGCTATAGTGGAGACCTCATTTATTTTCAAGTATATTATGTCGCACTGTAAAATATATTTTTTTATACCAAGGTAAGCTTTTAATAAATGGGTTCGAGTGGTAGGTAGTATAGGATGCAGAACGCGATAAGAACTTATCTTCACATTTTAAAACACTAAATTATTGTACTTAAGAATAAAGTATCTAAGAAAAAATTGATAAATCAGTTTAATCACTTTGTCACATCTCAATGTAAAATTTTAACGTTTTGTATTGTTTATTTAAACAAAGATTCAATATAAAAGTTAGTACAACGTGCTTATATAAAATGCAATATAAATATAACATTTATTTTACAAGATTAATATTTAATTTCAAAGAATACTAAGTAAATAATATATACTGATGTGCATAAATAGTATGTATAGCATGTTTTGTATTTGTTGTTAAATTTAAATTACGTTAAAAAGTTAGGTTCTTACATATTTAGCTAAAAAAATAACAAAATTTAGATGTACGTTTTTCATTATTTATATTTATTTTACCTACATTATTTGTCTATCTGGTACAAAAAAATCACCAGTAGGCGTAGGCATATACTTTAGAATGTGTTTGAGAACTTGAAAATAATTTGCCTAGATCCCTCAAGTATGTAGCTTCTTAGAAGCTTCATTAGAACTTTTAATAAATATCATTAGTAAATTATTTTTAAGTTCTCTAACTCATTCGAAAGAATGAGGAACGTTCATAGATTTGTAAAATCACTTGAAAGTAAAGCTTTTATGTATTCTAATACAATAGTTTTTGTTTTATTTAAAAATACCAAGTAGTTTTGATTTTACAAGCATTCAAAGTTCGCGTAAAGTTGCCCCGCTAAATTCACTGAACCCCGGATGACGTCATTTTTCAACGCTCCGCGCCCAGCAGTTCCAGTGAGTAGGTCCCGCGCAGTGTTATTAATTCTTTCTTTGCTTCTAGCTGTGTGAATTGTTTAAAAATGGATGAAAGTTTAACATAATGTACCTAAAATAAATGGACTGGTTGCTCGCTAATTTTTGACATTATTTAGCAATAAATAATGTTTTATGCCGTCGAAACGCGAGGCGTAAAAATGTAAATAACTCTTTCGAAAACTTGTAATACCTATCTGTTCTGTACTGTACTGTACCAGCCTTTTTTTAACAGTCCACTGCAGGACGTAGGCCTAACCACGAAGGGTGATTGGGCCATATCCACCACGCTGGCCCAGTGCGGGTTGGTGGATTCACATACGCCATCGAATTTCTTCTATGGACGTATGCAGGTCGCCTCACGATGTTTTCCTTCACCGAAAAGCCAGTGGTGTGAAATTCCGTACATAAATTCCAAAGAACTCATTGGTACGGGACCGGGGATTTGATTTGAACCCGCCACCTCACGATTGTAAGGCGGGTGTCACTACCTCTTGACCACCACGGCTTTTACCATCTCTGTTCTACAATGTTTTATTTAAATAAAATTAAATAAAATAAATATCGGGGGACATCTCACACGCGGTCTCTGACCCCAAACTAAGCAAAGCTTGTGATATGGCTGCCAGAGACTGATATACTACATATACATATTTTAAATACATACATGTATAGATAGTACCTAAATAACACCCAGACACAGAGCAAACACCTATGTTCATCACAAAAATGCTTGCCCTGGTGGGAATCGAACCCACGCCTCTTTGACCCAGAAGTCAGGGTCACTAACCACTGAGCCACCGAGGCAGTCAAAATTTATTTAATATAGTTACATAATTAACCTAACTAAATTTTTATCGTTATGCTAGGTATTTAAACCTTTTAATTTTTAGGGTTTCGTACCCAAAGGGTAAAAACGGGACACTATTGCCAAGCCTCCGCTGTCCGTCTCCAGGCTGTATCTCATGAACGGTTATAGCTAGAAAGTTGAAATTTTCACAAATGATGTATTTCTGTTGCCGCTATAACAAGAAATACTAAAAACCGAAATTAACAAACCTGATTTTTTTTGCCGTTTTTCGATCGATATTAATAACGGTGACAGGTATCTAGATACTTGAAATACTCACATAATATTTAATTAAATAATTACTTCAAAAATAAATAATGAAATAAAAATAAAAAATAAAATGATAATGATGATCCCATACAAGAAACATTATTTTTTGCTTGATATTAATAACGACAACAGGAAGATGCTTAAAAAATGCACATAATATAATTTATTGTGAATTTTCTTCAATTAATCAATAGTTAAACTAACTAATATTTACGGAGGGCTCCCATACAAAAAACGTGATTTTCTGGTGAGATATTAATAACGGCAACATTCACGGAATATCTAGTTGAAGTTGTACATTCACTTGAAAAATATAGGGCTCAGAGCAAATAAAAAAATCAAGAGAGAATGTTGTGAACAAACAACTGAAGCCAACCAAAACTACGCCTCACCGTGTACACACAATTACACACACATCCAGATAACTATGAAACTACGCCTTGGCTTGTCAGTCAAACTATGGCGGCGCATCAGCGACGCACTCACACATGCATAAAAAATGGCTTCACTTGACTGTTCAACGACGTTCCCTCTGGATTTTTTTATTTGCTCTGAGATATAGGGTGTATCGGTCTGGGTGTTTTTATATTACTTAAGGATCTATTCACAATAAATTAAATACGTAAGGTGTTAACATTTTTTGTTAATAACTTTTTCAGATCGGGAAGAGAAAGCTACGGCGATGATACTACCTATATATGCTATGTATAAGGTCCATTGGAACTAGGAAAAACCACTTTTCCGGTGTCTTGGTAGTAGTACTTGTACATTTGGGACAACACAGGATTTCCGCGAACTAGAATTGGACATTGCAATGATTTTTAGGGAAACGTAAGCGTAAGGCAGCGGTACGGAAGAGCGCGAACTAAACGGACTGATCGAGTGTTGTGAAATGACGTCATACGGCACGAGCTCAGGCCAACGGTCGCGAGCTCACTTTAAATGCTATAACTTGCGAATTAATTGACATATCATAATAATTCTTTCACATGTATTTTTTATTTTTGACAGATAACATATTAAGCTAAAATTCTAAATTAGTGAAATGTACATGTACATGTCATTATACCCAAAGCTCCAAATAGCTGGGGCTAAATTATGTACTTACCTACACAGATTTATGTAGGTATAACAACTCAGTGCAAATAAAAAATCCAGAGAGAACGTCGTTAAACAGTTAAGTAAGGCCGGTTTTTTATACATGTGTGCTTCACTGTTGCGCTGCCATAGTTTGACTGACAAGCCAAGGCGTAGTTTCATAGTTACCTGGATGTATGTGTTATTGTCTGTACACGGCGAGACGTAGTTTTGGTCGACCTCACTTGTTTGTTCACAAAATTCTGTCTTTATTTTTTTATTTGGTCTGAGGTATGACGATTAGAACATTTTCAGTACGAGGAAAGCTGAACATGCGAATAATTTGATCAACTTAGTAGCGAAAACTTAAAAATATTTAAATTATATAATATTTGAAAACTCTGCCTACTATGGAAATATAAATACAATGTATTGTTTGTGGAGTGAAGTAGTATTTGTAGTTATGTTATTTTCAAACTTTCGCGATTTGAGCACATTATATTTGTAGTTACTCAAACCAAACTACATAGGTAAGTAGGTACTTAGTTATGAACATCATCCAATGCTCTAAAGATTTCATTCAAAAACAAACAATAAAATGGTAGGAAAACCTACCTACCTTGAGGATTGGATCGCTGAGAAAAAGAAATACCTTGTTCATAATCCCATACAAAGAAAAAAAAGATGTACTCACGCACACCAAAGTAAACATGACGCATACGAGTGTAATTTCCCCATACACATACGCGTCTCGCGCAGCGCACACACACAGGCGCGCGGCGCCGGCCGAGTCGACCGACGAGTTCCCCGCATTTCATTCTCGTCGGCAGATGGCGGATGCAGTAGTCGCTCGCTTGCCGTCAGTCGCGCATAGACAACTCACCGAGCGTAGTGTGCTTTCGTTTCGCTCAGCTCCATTTTGTGTATATCATTTCGAACGGGACATTGTGTGTTTGTGCTCCGTGATAAATCTTTGTGGACTACGAATACAAAGTTTCGAAACTATTTCAAGTGCCGTTTCACTTTCGTCATGCGAGGGATCGATGCGATATCTCGGGCGCCCGTAGAAACCGCGCCTCCGTCATGAGCGAGTGATCGTCGACGTAAAAAAGCGAACACAGGAAACATGTCTGGGCGGACCGCCGACGCGGATGCGAGCGAAGGGTTCCAGTTCGAAATTCGAATGCGGTCATGTCATCGCCTCTCGGATTTCTCATAAGTCACCGTCCAATGTCAAAATCGTGCACGTACCGCGAGCGCCGACCATCCGGATCGTGCGGAAAATGCAATCGTTGGTAGTTTGGTGGGCGGTGGTGTCGTGTGCCTGGGCGCTGGCGGGCGCGTGCTCGAGCTCCATCTCGAAGCGGCCGGCGCGGCCCGCGCGCCCGCAGCGGCCGCAGCCCGCGCCGCAACCGCAGCCGCGGCTCAACGTCACCTTCCCCATCTTCAAGTGCGAGCCGCACTACCAGGAGTACTACTGCCTGAACGGCGGCGCGTGCTTCACCGTCATCATCTCGGAGAGCCCCATCTACAACTGCGAGTGCCGCAGCGGGTTCGTGGGCCCGCGCTGCGAGTTCAAGGACCTGGACGACTCGTACGTGCTGTCGAGCCGGCAGCTGATGATGGAGACGGCGTCCATCGCGGGCGGCGCCACCGTAGCCGTGTTCCTCGCCATTCTAGTCTGCTTCGGCGCCTGGGTGCGGCTGCAGCGCGGCGGCAAGGCGGCGCCCGGCGCGGCCGAGCGCGGCCAGGTGCAGCTGGTGGCGCTGGCGGCGCCGCAGGGCGTGCGCGCCGCGCTGGCGCCCGCGCCGCCGCACGGCTAGCGCCCGTCTTACTGTGTACATATAGAAGATAGATTATGTGTAAGTTATGTGGATGGAACGTGAAAATTTTATGTGATAATTATTTTATGAATCATAATTTATTGAGAAGGAATTTATTTTGTAAATACGGTCCAGAACCCCGTGGTTCCCTCTCGGAATGTCAAATTTCAGTCTCCCAGTGTCGGTTTCGGTGGACTGTAACGTAACATCGGTATCGGTCCGAGTGATGTGTCGGACGTGTGAGATTGAACACCATGTACCTTGCTACTCGCTTCTGGTAGAGCTGTTATATGTTATACATATTGTTGTTTGTGCTGTATCCTTAGATACGAGGGCTGAGCCGCCTGCCTGCCCGGGCGCACCCTGCTCTGCTCATTTTGTGATCCAAAGTGCTGCAGAGCAGAGCGGGCCTGAGCGGGGCCGGAGTGTGCGGTGGGCTGCCCCAGCTGCACACTCGGCATGTTATTATTTGTTAGTGTAGATAATGTTACGAGTGCGGGGGCTCTGCCCCGCTGCACCTGCACTGTGCTTAATCCATGTAGTGAATTATTGAATATTCCGTTCTATCCCGAGGTAGAATGGAGTCGAGTTGACGGTGGTGCGGCAGTCGGGAGCCGGCCTGCACATTCCATCTATGCGGATAGAGTAATTTACTGGTGTCAGTATTATTTTGTAATACGAGTTAAGCGGCAGCTTTATTTTTAATTTATAACTGTTATCCCGCTGGGATAGTGCTGTATTATATTTGTTTAAAGGCTGAGTAAGTGCCGTCACGTGGATGAGGGCTTCTTTTTGTAAATATAGTAGGTATTTATTACATATTTATAATCGTTTATTTATTGACTGCTTTACTTAGATAATGCGGATGCGACGGCATCCAGGCGCCTACTAAGCGGTTAACGATTGTACTCTCATTTCACCTGCTAAGCATGGCCTCGCATATTGTATATTCGATTGTAATCTCATTATGAATCTCTATATTGTCTAATCTTTGTAAAAATGGTAAACATTGGATGGTGTATAAAGCTATGCTCCTCCTCAGTGCAAGCGCCGCCGCCGCTTGAGCGCAGCCGCCGCTTGAGCGCAGCCGTCGCCGTTCATCTCAATGTAAAAAATGCCATTTAAATAAAATTGAAATTTTCCTATCAAATAATCAAAATAAATTTTGTTGGACGGCGGTGCCGCTGCATCAATTTCGATGTATCCTAAGTCTGCAAACCGCTCTCTGTGTAGTTGTAATGTTTCGATGTCTTATTGTACTGTCGAGGGGCGCAAAAAAATAGTAAATAAAGTTTGTTTATTAGGCTGTGATCAGAGAGATCCGGCGGGAGGGCGGAGCGCGGGCCCCCTAGGGCTCGCGCAGGCTAACTTCACTCAAGCGCGTTCCAGAAATCTGCTCTAAAACCTGTAAAAATATTGTACTGTAAAAGCCTATTTTTGAGTGTAAGCGCCCTCGCTGCGCCCTCCTGGCCTCCACACACTCGCATGTCGCCCGTAGGAAAGCTCACTTGCGCCAGTCGGTCGAGTGAAACCCTGTACATTGATTCATTTATGAGATTGTTTATTTAAACATTCCAAAGTATTTGTAAAATATTAGGTACCAACATCCCTAATAATTTTGAGTATCTGTTAAGACGCTACTTGTTAATTATACAGTTTTCTATTGATAATATAATTTGTTAAAAGAAAATTATAAGAAACTAAATCCTTAAATATTTCTTTCATTGATTCCGTCCGCACCCCGCTCGAGCTCGCTCATTGTTAGCGAATGAGGCCAGTCCGAGTGAACTGGTGCCGCACCTACGTACTAATTAATATAATCTTGAACTAGTTTAGTGATATCGAGAAAATGCGTAGTTTTTGTGTGTAATTACCGCGTAGTGAGGTAGGCAGAGCTAGGTGCCTGCAAAGTGCCTGGTTGTGCAACGGCGACGTCAGCCGCCCACTCGGCTGCTTTTCATATACTTGTGCAACTGTCGGCAATCATTACAAATAGTTAATCGATCGATAGACGCAAACGCTGCGACAAATTGTCCGCAGCATGTACCAGGTATCGTGCGAGCCGACCATCTAAGCTCGCATTTCTCGGTAACGAGACCGAAATAAGTAGGTTTTGTTTCATCACGTTTGGAAATCGGACAAAAAATAATGTACGTGATCGGATCGGTGGCGCGCCGCCGCCATAAAGGAGCGGCGCGGCGCGAGGGCCTCCATTGAGCGTCTGGAAGCATAATTTTTATGAATACCCGGGACCGGTCGGCCGCCACCGGCGTCGCGGGCGCAGCGCAGGGTTCATTGAATGAGTGCCGTTGCGTTCGTTTGTTGACATTCCCCGAAAACCTGCCCGCCCGGAATAGCCGCGTATCACCGCTCCCTATGGATGGACAGCCGACAGAAATAGACGCCGTTCACGCCACATTATAATATGCCGTTTTCGGCGGCGATACTCACGGCACTCACCTATTTTTTGGGCAGGAAGTCGACGGATTACGTCTGCTCATTGAAAATGTGTCACTTGACGTTCGCGAGCCATATTTAGTCATTTCCATTGATTTCCAAATAGCCACAAATGATTTCATTCATCCGTAAGATTTTCCTTTTGTAATCGTGACTTCCACAAAAGGATTCTTTCTAGAAGGTAGAGTCAGAAGTTTTCCCAAATCGTCAGAATTCTTATTCATGCATGAATGTGAGTCCATTTGTTCCGAATAGATTGGTATCTACTCAGTATGGTTAGCAAGGTGAAACTAATCCATAAGATTAACCCCATGAATCAATTGCCTGCGTAGGTAAGATTGTTCATTCATTAGAAGCGTCGGAATATATCCGATTACCTAAATCCGCTTCCGAGAAGCTTCCAAGAAGTAGTCAGGTCGCAGACGTTTGTTTGTGGGCGAGCGCTGCTAGACGCGGCCGGTGGACGGGCTGGCTGGCACACTGAGCCAATAGCCTCTAATGAGCATCATCGACATTCGACAGCCGATCCAATAACCATACAATCGCAAAACGAAAGTATGAGACGCGGACGTCAGCAAAACATTGTGAATGAAAACTGTCGAGACAATGCTTTAGATACACGAGCCTCCGCAGCGCGCGGCCAGTTTAGGTGGGCCTTCCTCGCCGCGCTGCGACTTCGGAGTCTCAGGTTATAACGGGGGCTTGGGAGTCAGGGCAGGGGTCTGGCTCGCTGGTCGTGGTTATAGACGCAGCGTCTGCGGCCCACGCCTGTTCTCTTATGGCCATCGGCCGCTGGTCACTGGTACCAATTAAGATGCCTACGTGCTACATCCCACTTGTCATTACTTCGCAAAAATCTCCCTGCGACATGTATGGGCTCTATGTGCCGGATAATCGCGATGTTTTTTGCTAAATTGACAGTTTTTTGGGCAAATAACGTTCTCGAGACACTGGCAGTGGCTTTATTGTTCTGTTTGTTTATCTGGTAACGTATGACTAACAGGATTTAGGATGTGGATAAGAATGAGAAAATTAGGGTTCAAGGAGGAAAATGCTTGTTATTGATAGATAAACGGCGTGAGTAACTCTGTAATGTAGAGTAGGTACTTAGGTAATGTAGACAACTAACACTAGGTACCTAGGTACTAATAGATTACATGTACCTATGTATAAATATTGTATATAGATTACAGTTAATATAATATTAAGTTAGGATATAATAAATTGTACTTGTCTACCTAACTAGGGGTTTACCTAGTTTACTGAGGTGTAGGCTGTAGGGAATTTTGATTTAGTTTTAACCTAATATTTTCTTGTAATTATTTTCGATTCGTTATCTGGATACCGACATAGCAAGTTCATTAAGTACATACAATATGTTTGATGTAGATATTTAATAATTATTTATTTAATTAATTGTTAACTTACTAGATGGCACATATCAGATTAATGAGTTAAGACATTTTCGTGTTCCATAATGTACGGCATGAAATGCCTATTCAGAATTCATTGGAATCTTGTTATCGATAGAGCTATAGATGTTATTATTTGTAGGCTTCACGATCTCTTGTCACAGATTTTCACTACCGTTTTCGCCTAAAAGACCTGAACAAAACAGCTGGATACAAACCGTTTCCAACCTACCACGTTGGAAATATGTACCTAAGGGAAAAAAATCCAGCAGTAGATAATGTAACGGCTAATATGATAATGTATGTCTGAATCTACGTTAATTTTACTTGAAGACCTAATGAAATTACTAAACCGATAATATACCTACCTAGTTTTTGACTGAATTTCTGAAACGAGCACTTATAGCGAATCATTATTAGGTATTTATGTACTTATACTTTTGCGGTCATCGAAGTCAAAAACAACAGGTAGTTAGGTACAATCAGTACCCAAACGGGTGAGAGCAGGTAGCATCTACCTACCACTGAGCGCTACCGTGTCTCGGGTGACAAATTAAATGATACTTTCTGTTTACTGTACTGTACCGGCCAATTTGATAGTCCACTACAGAACAGGCTTACCCACGAAGGGTAATTGGGACGTATCCACCACGCTGGTATAAGCCGTGGTGGCCTAGACGTAGTGACACCCGCCTTGCAATCGTGAGGTCGTGGGTTCAAATCCCGGTCCCGTACCAATGAGTTCTTTGGAATTTATGTACGGAATTTCACACCACTGGCTTATCGGTGAAGGAAAACATCGTGAGGCAACCTTCATACGTCCGTAGAAGAAATTCGATGGCGTATGCGAATCCACCAACCCGCACTGAGCCAGCGTGGTGGATATGGCCCAAAATCACCCTTCGTGGGTAGGCCTAAGTCCTGCAGTGGACTATTAAAAAGGCTGATACAGTACATACAGTACACCACGGTGGCCTAGTGTGGTTTGGTGAATTCATATAGGTAGCTGGCAGGTACGCCATCGAATTTCTTCTACGGACGTATGCAGGTTGCCTCACGATGTTTTCCTTCACCGAAAAGCCAGTGGCATGAAAGTCGTACATAACTTCCAAAGAACTCATTGAATCAACTCAAATCCGGTCCCGTATGGACCGGATTTGAACCCACGACCTCACGTATGATATTGATAGGCGAGAGTGTACTAGTAATCACGGTTTACTTATTTTTAGCCATGTGTGTAAATAAATAAATAATTATTTATGTATTGCACACACAAAATAAAAAGAACAATCATTTGAACAGTGAAATTCTTAAGCTAGTGCAACACTAGGCGGCCTTATCGCTGGAAGAGATCTTCCAGGCAACCCATACGTACGTAGCATTATTACTATATTTTCTTTGACCATGTCAGAAACTTTCGGGCGGCTAAAAAAGTCTTGACACCAGACCAGACCTATAGGTATTACTTTATCTAGCAAGTGGGTATATATGGCACCTGTGACCATCAAGCTGTAGGACACTCGTCAGCATGTCGCGAAGCCCATCTTCCAGGCGAGTGCCGCTTCCTGTGGCAGATGGCGGCACGTGCGCCTGCGCACGGTCGAAAAACGCACGCGCCCTGTCGCCATAGATTATTGGAACTTTATTGACATGTGACGTTTTATTTTAGACATTATTATTTAAGCAAATATAATAGAAAGTGTAATCGTTTACTGACGACCGCATTAAGTCATATATACAGGGTTATCTGCTTGCCGAACCGGGTGAACTGAGTTTTATTTCTCTAATACTGAGTTGTTTATAATTATGGTCTGAATCACTCCCTTCTGCTTAGTACAGGCGTGGATAACAATATATGCAAGCCGCTTCCAACCGTATTTATTGGAGATCTTTTGAGAAGGCTCATGTCCAGCAGTGAACGACTGAACGTCCTATGGTTGAACCGAACCCATTGTGCCAGCGTGATACATATGGCCTATTCACATATTAGGCCCATCTATGAAGGCGCCGTCCTAACTATAATAGCTAATTAGCATATTCTGTTTCTTTTTCACTTTAGGCTTCGATAGAGAGAATACTTTTTACGTTGTTAAAATTTACGATGGCGCCTTTATAATTGGGCCTATTAAGATTGTTCTAACTATTTAGCCAAAGGCCTTCAGGCGGCTTAAAAACTCTGACACTAGGCAGGGCTAGTTTCCCATTCTATACGAACTTACTTGCCTATAAGATAGGCCTATGTTCAGCTAACGACTTTAAAAAAAAACCACTAGACCGGAGGATAAAGTGTTTCCTTTGTGTAAAATATTGGGCGTTGAAAAAAAGTACATAAAATATTATAATGTGGGTACAATAAGTATAGGTAGGTACCTACCTATCTACAAAAAAACATTTCTTACATTTCTTAAGCCTTTGATCGACGTCCAAAATAAAAACGCGTTTTTTAAGTTTTCTCTGTGATTACACTGTAGCGGTAGGTATAGCGGTATAACCACAGAGAAAACTTTAAAACGGCGGTTTTATCTTGTACGTCTTAGAGTATACATAACTAATATGTATACTCTAAGTTGTACGTAGATCTGTATGCTGAGTGTGAGTTTTGTCGTAAACATGACGTATTACTATACTATTACATACTATTTCTAAATAGGTATCTTTTGAAGTACCTATGTACTTCAAAAGATGCCTATTTAGAAATAAAGCAAGTGTCCCTTCTAATTACCAAGTCTGTAAGCGCGAATCAAGTTGAACCAGTCGCGGAGGGTGGCCGCAAAAACTCCGCGCACGTGTCACCTGCAGCCGCTCGCCCATTGTTCCTCGAGCACCATCCAGCCACTTGGTGGAGCATCACGAGCTTATCTCGGTAATGATAGGGCTATACTCTGAATCGTACTACTTGGCGGTGTGATGTTAGCCACAAGCTGCAAATAGCCTAATCCTGATCGAATCTCGCTTAACACAGGGTCCAGGTTTACACGAAAATTGAAACTATATCTAGTTGTTTCCGTATGGCTCTAAATTTTTGTACAGCGCCCCTGGCGGAAACCAGGAAGAACTAACCAAAATGTATGGAGCCACACGCGAACGCAAAAATTAAATAAACGACGCAAAACCTGGACTAAGTGCTTAGCTGCGCGGATTATCCGCAGCTTAGGTAACTACTTCACCACTGGCAAGTTTTATAATTAGGACTATACAGGGTTATTTCTAATCTATTAGCATCCTCTTAGGGACTTATTCTGTACATCAAAACTAACAAGTTTTGTTCTGCGACTATTGCCAAAACTAAAAAAAAAATTGTATTTCCATAGAACAATGTCGTTCACCCGCGACATGTATGGAACAGCTGATTCGAGTTTTGACGAAAGTTGTAGAACTAAAGTTGTTACTTTTGATGTACAGAATAAGCCCCTAAAAGGATGCTAATTGATTAGAAATAACCCTGTATCATACCTATCTATGAAAAAGCGTATACTAAAACAAAAAGTACATCATTATGATTCAGCATAACTATGGGGACTACCCGAAACTCTGGAAAAAATAGGTTGTTGGGTGTGTGTCAAATTATTACTATATACTACGGGACTATCTCGTAATTTTAGTGCGTAATTAGTTCCGTAGTATACAAGGTTATTTCTAATCAATTAGTATCCTCTTAGGGGCTTATTCTGTTCATCAAAACTAACAACTTTTCTTCTGCGACTATTGTCAAAATTTAAAAAAAAAATTGTTGTTCCATAGAAAAATATCGTTTACCCGCGACAAAAATTATGGAACAGCTGTTTTTTTGAGTTTTGACAAATGTTGTAGAACAAAAGCTGTTAGTTTTGATGTACAGAATAAGCCCCTAAAAGGATGCTAATTGATTAGAAATAATCCATGTATAACAATGTGTTCAAATCGCGAAAGTTAAAAAACAACATGTGTGTCAAATGTTTTGTAGAATTGGAGTTGCAATTTTGTACCTATGGACAGCTGATTCTTTTTTCTCGAATTTCGGGTTGGTCTTCTAGTACAATTCATTGTGATGGTCTTAATTATTCCCTTTGCGGCTTAGTCCAGGGCAAGCAGACAACCTTGTATGTATACTACTGAGTTGACCCGGCTTCAAAAGATCAGGAAAGCATAAAAATAAACTAAACGAATAAATGCTATACGACTGCCACGGTGGCTCAGTGGTTAGTGACCCTAACTTCTGTATCAAAGAGGCGTGGGTTCGATCCTCACCCAGGGCAAATATTTATGTGATGAACATAAGTGTTTGCTCTGTGTCTGGGTGTTATTTAGTTACTATCTATATAAGTATGTATTTAAAAAAATAAGTACATATATGTAGTATATCAGTCTCTGGCAGCCATATCACAAGCTTTGCTTAGTTTGGGGTCAGAGGCCGTGTTTATGATGTCCCAAAATATTTATTTGTTCTAAAACGCAAGCACAGGGGAGTGGGGACCGGATAATATCTATGTTGTCTATTCATTCATTCATTCATTCATTTCGTGTCAATGGCTAGACTTTTTAATTTTTTTTTTAGTTTTATAATATTGTTTTTTTACATATATCAAAGTAATTCTGATAGTATATACAATATTTACATGGGTTTGGACTTTAGATATTTTGGGACCAGAATCTAGCGACCTCTATGGCGCCCAGGTAGCATTTATACGTTATTATGACGTCCGTTTACGGTACTGCTCGACGTAAGAGACGTCATTATCATGACGTCGGTAGTTTCTTCAGATGACGACAATTTGTCACAGCCTCATGACGTAAGTTGGAGGACGTTGGAGTGACGCCATATACTGACGTTGGAGTGACGTCATATACTGACGTTGGAGTGACGTCATATGCTGACGTTGGAGTGACGCCATATACTGACGTTGGAGTGACGCCATATACTGACGTTGGAGTGACGTCATATGCTGACGTTGGAGTGACGCCATATACTGACGTTGGAGTGACGTCATATGCTGACGTTGAAGTGACGCCATATACTGACATTGGAGTGACGTCATATACTGACGTTGGAGTGACGTCATATGCTGACGTTGGAGTGACGCCATATACTGACGTTGGAGTGACGTCATATGCTGACGTTGGAGTGACGCCATATACTGACGTTGGAGTGACGTCATATGCTGACGTTGTAGTGACGCCATATACTGACATTGGAGTGACGTCATATACTGCATTCATAGAGACGACACTTGGACGTTTATAATAGGGCAGCCACTGACGTTGGAGCGACGTCATTCACTGTATTCATAAGGACGTCACTAGGCCGTACATATTAGAGCAGCCACTGACGTTGGAGCGACGTCATTTACTGTATTCATAAAGACGTCACTAAGCCGCACATATTAGGGCAGCCACTTACGTTGGAGAGACGTCATTTACTGTACTCATAGGGACGTTACTGGGCCGTACATATTAAGGTAGACACTAACGTTGGAGTGACGTCATATACAGTATTCATAGTGACGTTACTGTGAATCCTGTGTATGACGTCACTACTATGTCGGCGGCTGCCTTTATATGTATGGCCCAGTCCCTGTGAACTAAGTAAATGACGATACTCCAACGACGATGGCTGCCCTAATATGTACAGCCCAGTCACTTTCCTGTGAACAAAGTAAATGACGAAAAGAATTTAGAATTTAGTTTGCGATAGCAGGCATCCTATATTATACACGTACCCTGAACAGACTCTTAGGACTATGGATGAAACCAAACAAAACAATGTAAGTAGCATAATAGATTTATATTCAAGAAGTATATACATACATAGACTGTTATATATAATCAATAATTGTTATGAATCCATAGTCTTAAAATTACAATGTCGATCCCATAGCAATTTTATGACCATGGCACATTTCGATTAACTATTTATTCTCTCTTGGAGAAATTACTAATGCACTGTTATCACTAATCAGGTTGGTGTTAACTTGTTTCTGCACCTGCATCGGACTTTTGCTGACACTTGAAATTATTTGATTTGTTTGTGCATTACATTACAATGACTCGATGCGCTGGTTGCGGTCGCAAAGCATTTTAAGTAGGTATCTATTGAGGTCAAATCGCACGAACATCGCCTATCTTTTATAACGGTCTTTAGTACCTGAATTTCGTCATTAGTAGCTGAACATACATTTTGAATTTGTAAAATATGTTGGTCTTGCGTATGTAATCTTTTTCTAAGTTCCCGACGAAATTCTTGGAATTCTGATAACAAACCGCCGTCATTCTCCAGCACGGAAACTTCCATTTGACTGCACTTGCTACCCCGTTGGTTATTGACATAATTAGGGCTCGCTATTGTTGGTAACTTCCTATGTTCTGGAGTGCGAACTGGCGTGTCATTCCCAGCACGTTTTCTTTTTGTGCTGTCACACATCGGGCAAATCCATTGGCGCACATAGTCCGTAGAAAAAGACTCGAAATCTCGTCTTTTAATACCGAGACACAATATATGATACACTTTTTCACAGTTTGATAGTGTACACTTCATTATAAGTTCACCGGTAACGTCTTTTTTACAAGCCCGGCAAAACGTAAACATTGCGATCGAACTAAATAGAAATAATTGCTGCGACAAAAAGTAAACACGTCCGCACCGATGCGAGCGCGCGTGCAAACAATATGGTACAATATGGTACGTCCTAATATTGACTCTAAATAGAGGTCAATAAAACGTTCCCTTTGTGGCGAATATGGTACGTCCTGATATTGACCCTAAATGGACGTCAGTAAAACGTCCACCAAAGACGAATATGATACGTCTTAATAATAACCCTGAAGAGACGTCAGTAAATCTTCCACTTTGTGGCGAATTTGGTACGTCCTAATATTGACCCTAAATAGAGGTCAATAAAACGTCCCTTTTGTGGCGAATATGGTACGTCCTGATATTGACCCTAAATGGACGTCAGTAAAACGTCCACTAGAGACGAATATGATACGTCCTAATAATGACCCCAAATAGACGTCAGTAAATCATCCACTTTGTGGCGAATATGGTACGTCCTAATATTGACCCTAAATAGAGGTCAATAAAACATCCCCTTTGTGGCGAATATGGTACGTCCTGATATTGACCCTAAATGGACGTCAGTAAAACGTCCACCAGAGACGAATATGATACGTCCTAATAATGACCCTGAATAGACGTCAGTAAATCGTCCACTTTGTGGTGAATATGGTACGTCCTGACTTTGACTCTAAATTGAAGTCAGTAAAATGTCCACTTTGTGACGAATATGGTACGTCCTGATATTGACCCTAGATGGACGTCAGTAAAACGTCCAGCAGAGACGAATATGATACGTCCTAATAATGACCCTGAAGAGACGTCAGTAAATCTTCCACTTTGTGGCGAATATGGTACGTCCTAATATTGACCCTAAATAGAGGTTAATAAAACGTCCCCTTTGTGGCGCATATGGCACGTCCTGATATGGACCCTAAATGGACGTCAGTAAAACGTCCACTAGAGACGAATATGATACGTCCTAATAATGACCCTAAATAGACGTCAGTAAATCATCCACTTTGTGGCGAATATGGTACGTCCTAATATTGACCCTAAATAGAGGTCAATAAAACGTCCCCTTTGTGGCGAATATGGTACGTCCTGATATTGACCCTAAATGGACGTCAGTAAAACGTCCACCAGAGACGAATATGATACGTCCTAATAATGACCCTGAATAGACGTCAGTAAATCATCCACTTTGTGGGGAATATGGTACGTTCTAATATTGACCCTAAATAGAGGTCAATAAAACGTCCACTTTGTGGCGAATATGGTACGTCCTGATATTGACCCTAAATGGACGTCAGTAAAACGTCCACCAGAGACGAATATGATACGTCCTAATAATGACCCTGAAGAGACGTCAGTAAATCGTCCACTTTGTGGTGAATATGGTACGTCCTGACTTTGACTCTAAATTGACGTCAGTAAAACGTCCACTTTGTGACGAATATGGTACGTCCTGATATTGACCCTAGATGGACGTCAGTAAAACGTACACTTTGTGGCGAATATGGTACGTCCTGATATTGACCCTACATGGACGTCAGTAAAACGTCTACTTTGTGGCGAATATAGTACGTCCTGATATTGACCCTAAATGGACGTCAATAAAACGTCAATTTTATGGTGAATATGAGACGTCGAAATAATGACTTTTAATTGACGTACATTATGACGTCATCGACGACGCATTAACGACCGACCCTATTATGACCTAAGAGTGACGTCGTTTATGCGTCACTGACGTCACTTTGCTACCTGGGGTCCTCGGTAGCCACTAGGAGCCAGGTTCAGGTCTTTTTGTGTGCATTGTTTTGGACAAAGCGGGCTGGCTAAAAGTATGTTGTCTATGTGAAGATGCGAGTACTCCATATAAGTTACTTATACGACCGAACCGTGCGAAGTTCAAAAAACGCTCCCCTGAACGTGTCACCTACAGCCCCTGTTACCCATTGTTGCTCGAGCACCATCCAGCCACTTGGTAGAGCATCACAAGCTTATCTCGTTATTATACAGGGTTATAGTCTGAATCATACTACTTGGCGGCTGTGAGATCTAATGTTCGGAGAACTACGATTTGTGCATGAAGACGTGCCTATTTCAGAAGAACTGAAAGTATTGTGACCCTATTCTAATTTAGATATGTCATGTTGTTAAGCAGAGAAAGTTGATGATGATGATGCAATTGAAAAATTAATCTTTAAAAATTATCGCAAAAATAAATATGTAATAGCAAAATATGTAGGTAGGTACGAGTATTATACGTAGTTTATATCGTTTATCCCTGTGGCTCTACTGCTTGGCTCAACTAATAGAGCGAAGGAAAATTATCCTGTAAAATTAGAGATTTCCCAAAAATACGCCTCTTTGCTTCACTTATCTGATTTATGTTGCTTTATCTGCTCTATGTTTTACCTGCTTATTGTATTGTAGTTTGTAAGATAATTATTATTTTTCCCTATAAAGGGTTATTTCTAATCAATTAGCATCCTTTTAGGGGCTTATTCTGTACATCAAAACTAACAACTTTTGTCAAAACTATAAAAAAACAGCTGTTCCATAATCTTTGTCGCGGGTGAACGATATTATTCTATGTGCCCTGTGTAATAGGGCTTATTCTGTGGGAATTTTTGTTTGAGTTTTGACAAAAGACGCAGAATAAATGTTGTTAGATTGATGTACAGAATAAGCCCCTAAAAGGATGCTAATTGATTAGAAATAACCCTGTATATTTTTTGTGATACACCACCAACCACATTTTTGTACTGTGATTTCTATCCATCCAAAGGTAGCCTGGAAGAAATCGCTCAAGGCGATAAGGTCGCCCTTGTACCACCTTATTTTTAAGGATCAACACTTTTTTACTTGTTGTTACTGTAGCTGTTTCTTGGTGCACAATAATGTTATATTGTATTGTATTATCTATCTATAGTCTGATCGTGATGATAGAGGGTGTTGCCTTTCTGTCCTGTATTAAGAGATGAGGATAGTGTAAGGGTTATTTGTTATCTAATGGTTGATTGCCCACGTTTTCCTTTTTCATTTGACTCCTATTTTACGAAATCTTCTACTCTAAATCATTTTATAAAATAATTCGCTTCGATGAATTGCTTTGTTAGTGCATACAGATTAAATAAGATAAAAACTTAATATATACGGGATCTCACAAATAGTGTAAATCTGGACCATAGAGATATTCTAGAATATCATATTATTGTACTTAGCATTATGACCAATTTTCACTAAAGATAATAAAATCTGGTCTACGAGTATCATAGAAAACTCCATCAACATTGGATAAAATGTATGAAACACCTACTTTTCCGCGATTTCGTGGTGGATTCCATGGTAAAATTTGGTCACAATGATGAGTAGGTAATACATATTCTAGAACTAGACTTACCCGTCGTCTAGATTTACACCATGTAAGTATCCTACTAATATTATAAACGCGAATGTTTGTGAGGATGGATGGATGGATGGATGGATGGATGTTTGTTACTCTTTCACGCAAAAACTACTGAACGGATTGAGATGAAACTTTGCAATAACATAGAATAACACATAAGCTTAAGCTATAAATTATAATGATATTGGGTCAAAAATCAAAATATCATGCGGGCGAAGCCGCGGGTAAAAACTAGTACTAAATAAATAATTAAGTACCTATCTACTTAATAGATGTAATTCACCATGACCGCAGGATCGCGCTAGATGTAAATCGCTTCCAATTGGTATTATTGGAGATCTATTGAGGAAGCCTATGTCCAATAGTAGACTTCATTGGCAGAAACGAACGAAAGAAGTATGTAATTCAAACATATTGTAGTCTACACTCAAAATTCGCCGAAAATAGCGTTAAGTAAAGCCAACTTACGTGATCTAGCCCACGTTACAACGTAATCAATTAAACTTGCGTACAAATGATCCATCATTTCGGTTGCATACAAACTGAGCCGAGACCGCGCCAATATAAAACAATTTCTCTAGAAAACATGTAACATTTCTCGGGCCGGTCGTGGGAGCCATTGTGCAGTGGCGGAAGGCAAGCCATGCATTCTACCAACCCATCTCTGCAGTTCAACCACCGCGCTGCAGTCGTCAACATCCAGGCAAGCGAGAACCGCGAACTTGGCCATACAAAAACAATAAGCTCTACCTTTAAATTTTATCCGATTTGATATTAATCATGTAATCAGCAAAATCAGCACTTCAATATTTACGATTATGCGTCTTGATTTTTACAGTTTTTTTAAATGACCTTAAAGTTATAAATAAGCCTCTATAAAGTCATATTTTTACGCAAAAGCTTGGCTAAAAAGTATACTTATATAAACTAAAAACTTTACTGAAAAAGTAAGACTTACATAGATACAAGCGTGCAATATTTCTTACTCAAGCGATTGACATCAAAAACATAACATTTTGTTACAATTTAAGAGGTGAAAAGAGTATTCTCGCGAAACGTAACTTTAATCAAATATGTACCGAAACTTTTCTCGATGTTTTACAGAAAACGCGAAAACCCTTGGTTGATTTACGATCCTCGCTTAAGCGTTTTAAGCTCCCATAGAATAATTTAGTTCTGCGATTAACTCAACTGTCTGTATAACTTGGTAGGGCTGTACTGTATATCCATCAGCTTCACATGAACCTCACTAAAGACGCTACAATCGTTGTTTCCAAACGAATCTGACAAGTTCGTATAGAGGATTTTAGTTCAGTAATAGAGTCAAGTGTCAGGATTAGTTGGTAGGCCGTACCGTGTAATTGTGATGACGCAGATACGTTGAGCTTCGTAATGTTGTGTCCTTCCAATTTCCCGGTCACTGGAGTCGGGATGATGTTTAATTGGACGGTGAGATGGCTATTTTGGGCTGTGGACTCCGTGGTTGGCTTAGAGATCCTGCGAGACACTAGCAAAGAGTATTCTGGATATTCTGTATAACCTATTTACTGAAATAACTTCTTGGTTCTCGGTGAAAACGGGAGGTAAATAAAATTGATATAAACCTGTCCCAATGTCTCATCAAGTATTGTACAACGCCATTCCAGAATTCTGTGGAACTTTGGATAATGTAGGTCTAAGTACGTGGCCCACTTCTGATGCGATCCTTCTTACCGCAGACATTTAGTATCGTGCTTAAAATTCTCTTTGGATAATAACCTAAAGGTTTGTATAAATAAATAAAAAAATATATAATATTGCATTGGTTAGCGCTTACTTTATTACCACAGCATGGCGGCGAAATTTACTTGAAATGGCAGCTCTTTCTTCCTCAATATCCGCAGACAAGTATATTCTTTCTCAGTTTTCTGATTAGGTCCAGCTTCCGACCTGCAGCAGCTCAGCATGACCTATGCGTCAGCCCCCGGTACCGGTAACCAAGCGTTGTTTGGTTTGAATTTGATCGCTGGGCTGGAATAATGTACCATATCCGATCATAAGTTTGAGTAGATAATCTATATATCTCACTTCTGATTCGGCCCTGTAGACAAGTTTGTTCCTGCTAACTTCTGGGACTACCCAGCCAGTGACCTGCAGCAGCCCAGCATGACCTTTGCGTCAGCCTCATTACCAGTAACCAAGTCTTGTTTGTTTTGGATTTGATCGCTGGCCTGGAATACTGTACTTAATCCGGTCATAAGTTTGAGTAGATAATCTATATATCCCACTTCTGATTCGGCCCTGTAGACAACTTTGTTCCTGCTCAGTTCTGTGATTACCCAGCTGCAGCAGGCCAGCATAGCCTATGCGGCAGCCCCCGTTACCTGTAAACAACCCTTGTTTATTTTGGGTTTGATCGCTGGGATGGAATAATGTACTTAATCCGGTCATAAATTTGAGTAGATAATATATATATCTCACTTCTGATTCGGCTCAAGTTGTTCCTGCTCAGTTCTGTGATTACCCAGCCTGCGACCTGCAGCAGTTCAGCATGACCTGTGCGTCAGCCCCCGTTACCGGTAAACAAGCCTTGTTTGTTTTCTCGCTCCGTGTTTACTCGCACATTCACTATTGTTCGTGGACAGGTAAACACACTTTACGCTTGCGGTTACCATATTTCATATCTTAGTGTGTAAGTACATTATTTTTTTGTTTTACTGTAAAAAACATGGTTTCCATATTGTACAGTGTATCAGCCCTTAGGCCAAACCCTTCTCATAATTCCTCTCCAATTCTCCATCTTGTGACCGCTTGATCATCGCGATCGATCGCGAGATCATTTAAGGATGATCTATACAGGGTTATCCCGAACTGGTGTAATAAACCGAAAGGAAGTGATTCAGACTTATATTATGAACAAATTTTACAATGTGGCTAACCCGGAATTTGAAAAAAAAAAACAACTTTTCATATATTTTGAGTTGCAATTTTGTATGAAATGGCAGATTTTTTTCCAGAATTATTGGTTGGCCCCGTAGTAGAAGTTGTTCGTAATGGTTTGAATAACGTCCTTTCGAATTATTACAAGGCCATATTAGACCGGGCCGGCGCGGCGGGGCCTTAACATCATGCATTCATCCCTAAAGCGGTAAGGCTGTCAGCTGATGTAATTAGTCAGAGCAATTACTGCTTAATATTACGTTTTGTTTAAGAATTTGTCCATCTCTAAATTTTTCTCCCAGGATTATGATCGGACTTTGGGAATTCCAAAACAAGTCAGGATTTTGATTGGGACTAGCAATAATTGGGCTGTTTTGATCGACTCCACAGACGAAACTGCCCGGGCAGTTTCGCCCAGTACCACCCAGACAAACTTTCCCTTGGCGATAATTGTGAAAAACCTCAAATTTCAATAAACGCATATTTTTCTTCAGACTGAAATTTTCCTCCTGGTAATCCTCTTCACACCTGTCTAACCTACTGCATGTACGAGACGAATGCCTGTTATCATCCACACCTTTGAGAAATATATTAAATACTGACATTTGCTGGCGATGATGTAATAAGAATGTTTTCCAAACTTGTTTCTACACGACAGATTCCCGCGTGATGTAGTACAGAGATAAAACTAGTTTGGTGACATTATTTTGGACTAGATATTTGTACTAAATAATCACTAATTATATTAATCACGGGAATACGATTCGATATCAGAATCAGGTGACTTAAAATCATTTCAATAGTTAATCGCAGATTATGCTGACTCTTCTTTCAGTTTCAGTCCGTCAACTTCATTGTCGTCAATATTATAATATTGAGTCAGTCTTTCGATGGTCCACTGCTGAACATAGGATTTCCACTAAGAGCTTTTGGGAGATCCACTTAAGGGCAGTTGGAGTCATATACCCTATCTAATTTCATCTTAAGACGTAGGTTTCCAGGTTTCTTATTGATGTTTTTCTTCACCGAAAAGCCAGCGGTATGAAAATCCTCACATAATAAATTCCAAAGGTGATAACAGTGACAACATTTTCTCAACTGTGACTCAGATGTTTTTCTCATTTATTAATAGAGCTACGAGTATTATCTAACTGCTTTGTGGAACCCAATGGCTTTACTCAATATTTCATAATAAAAAGTAATACTATACTTCGATACTGTCCATCATTTTTTAATCCTGAATTACACTCATGCACACGCCCCCTGCAAACACATTTTGATATAATACAAGTAGTAATTACATAAGTAAGTAACAGTTATGTCCTAGACCCTGCACTAGGCTGTGCCTGTGTTGCAGGATTTAGTCTCTTTCACTTATTTATTGTTTAAATCAGGACTTTCATGGCAAAGTTAAAACATACGAGTATCTGATATATAGCTATTCTTTTAAATATATTATTACTAGGTTTTTATAGGTACCCAAGACCCTGCGTTAGGCTCCACCTGTGTTGCAGGATCTAGTCTCTTTCGCTTATAAATCCACATTATATAAGGCACTGTAGTTGGTGTGTGTGTGTGTGGTATGTGTGTGAGTGTGTGTGTGAGGTTTTGCGTAAGGTCCGTTCTAAGGTAGAGCAACGCCCGGGAGCTTTGTGGGTAAACCTATGTCCGGTAGATCCTATGTAGACGTCCTATGCCTGATAGATGAAATTTGTCAAACAAATTTTAGCATTTTTGTGATTTCTATTGTCTCGTCAAGCACGAATTAAATATCGATATAATAATACCAGATCGTTAGCGTACCATCCGGTTGCTCGATAATATTCATTTTATGCTAAATAGGCTAAATAACACGGACTGGTTTGCCAAATCGAGTCGGGACGTCTGGGGTCAGGCTGTCTGCGACTATTCTTAGGCCCAAATTCCACCTAAGCGGAGTGAAGCTCAGCTGCATGCTGCGTTGGGCCACACATTAGACTCCTAGCCAAACCCTACCAAATCAGGGCGCAGCGGAGATTTCAAGAATCTAACCCATAGGCACTTATTTGTTTATCGAGAACAAAATACAGGGTTATTTAAAGTCAAAAAGGAATTATTAAGACCGTTATAAATATTTATTACTTTAAGGCCCGCTCGGAATTAAATAAAAAAATCCGTTGCTACACAAAATTGCATTTCGGAATCGACAAAATTTTTGAAAAAGCTGTTTATTTTCTCTAATTCCGGAATGGCCATAAGTAGGTGTTGAATTGCCCCTTTTCAACTAAGTATGCCTTTTCTCAAGAACCCTGTTTCCTGTGTGTAGTCTCTAGTCGTGCACAGAGCGGCTATGCGGTGGTATGCGGCCTCAGTGGCGGATTTATATCATCAGGCTGAGTAGCCAGCCGTGGTGGTCTAGTGGAAATGACACCTGCCTTACAATTGTGAGGTTGTGGGTTCAAATCCCGGACCGTACCAATGAATTTCTAGTAATTTATGTACGGAATTTCACACCACTGGGATATGGCCCAATCACCTTTCGTGGGTAGGCCTACGTCCTGCAATGGACTATTATAAAGGCTGGTACAGTACAGTACAGGCTGAGTAGGCTGGAACCTAGAAGGGCAGATTTAAAGGGGCGGCAAATTTCGGACCAATTTATTTTATTATTAATTTTTTATCAAACATCTATTGTTTATGTTACATAACAATACGTTTATGTTACGTAACATGATACGTTTTGCAGCTTAAAATCAAAATCCTAAATATTACCTACTACCGTTTGCGTAGTTGCATAATTATGCATATTGGATCGGCAGATTTGGAGGGAAGAATTCAACAGTCTACTGGCGACAAGTACGTAAATACGCCACTTCTGCCTATACCACACCTCTCCACCCAGCTCCGCTTTAGTGGAGTCTGGGTCTTACATTAGGACACACGTACTTACTCGCACCTTGTTGTCGAGTTATGCTTTAATTAAGCCAAGTCGTGAACATGAGGACGTATATTTTTAGATCGTTGTCATGACAGATTAGGATCGTTTGGTGTTTGTCAAGTTTTTGGGAGAACTGAAAAGGTTCCCACCTGAAACACAGTTTTTACTTTATACCTTAGCAATTAGGCTACAGATACTTACTATTATTTTTGTACCTATCTAATCTAGATCTCCAGTGGCGGAACTACACATTGCCTGCCATTAGGCTATTGACACCTAGGTAACATCTAGGTAAGCGTGCTACACTCTAGACCGCATCTCTGTTTAACATCGCTCCTAGACCTAGATCGAATCCTATTTCACAATAATTATTTTTAGTTGTTTTTAAAGAATAAGAATGAAAATTAAAGGATTTTTGCAATTACATAATTAGTACGAGAGAAGCAAACGAAAAATATTTTTGACGTTTGATTTGCCGCTCCCAAAAATCTGTTGTATCTGTCTGTTGTCTGTTATCTGGTGTATAAATCTGTTGTCCGGATATCGTCTTCCCATCTATATCATCCGGGAAAAGGCAGGTCTTATGTGGAGAAGGGTGACTCAAAATCGGAGTGAATGGCAAGCTCTTGAGGAGGGCTTTTACGAATACGCAAGACAATCACAATACCGGTGGGCAGTGACACATAATCAAAATTTATTTGCCATATAATAATGTCTCAAGAGTTTAGCTGTCGGAGCCTTTAGTCCCGACACACACTGCAGAGGCGGAAACACCCCAGGTTTTATTGTTAAAAAATAGTGTTGAACACCACTTTATAACTATTATTGAGCATTAGGCATACCATGGGCGGCTATAGCGTAAAGAGTTTTCAATGTGTGCTTTACGTTTATCTATTTTACGATCTTTGTGCCCAGTCCACTTACGAACTTTGTGCCCAGTCCACTTACGAACTATGTGTCCAGTCCACTTACGAACTATGTGCCCAGTCCACTGCTTCAATTTCCGAATTCGCTGGGCTATGTCGGTAACTTTGGTTTACGAATCTCCTCATTCCTGATTCGATTTCTAGTCTTCCATACGTATAAGTAAGTTACTCCATATCCTGAGATCTCGTCAGCGCGCGCTCGTCAGCCAGATACCGCGTGGGAGTGGGCCCTATATGTCTTGGTGACGTCACCGCCCGTCGGGTGACGTAGCGGTATTGTTGGCCTTTATGTCACACGATGCTTTTGGGTTGACGTTAGGCTCTGGTCAAACTTGAAGCGCGGCAACGTTGGGAAAGCGCAGGGGCTCAGTTTCATGAAATTAAATGTAGGCGATTGGAGGAGTGGAACAGTGCTTATCTCTTAAGTTTTCGATGGGTGATAACAAAAAATCTAGCTTTGTAGCAGTAATACCAAGTTTAGCTATTATATTTTATTCTACTCTTAGTGGTATTTACTGCCCAGGGTCTGTGAATTATGTCAATTTAGCAAAAAATCAGTTCAGCATCTTTCGAAATTAATTACAAGAAAAACCATTAAGTTTTAAGTTTTATAAGGATATTCGTAAGTTTCTTGTTTTGCAAATGTTTTTAATAAAATGTTTAACAATCATCATTATCTATCCTCTTTATTTGGATTTTCTTTAACAATCCTTTTTCATTCTAGCTTAAATTTGTTAAAAAAACCAAAAGATGTGACTAAGTTTGTATCCGGCTTCGTAGGCGGTAGAGTCAGCTATCATTACCGCGCAGCCGCTCATATTATTTCGACCGTAGCCTAAAATTTTGCTTTGGTATTTTTGGAGTTCCTCTGCTTTTGGAAGTTTGTACATGGGAGAGCGGGTAGGTGTTAATATTTGTCGGTAATTAGTGCTTGAATGATGCAAGCCCCGAGGCCAGAGCGGTGTTTACTGTTGTGCTCCTGGACTGTTAATGTCTATTAAGTCCGTAGTTGGCTTGCAGTTTCGTTGGTTTTATCAATCAGAAATCGTACCTATCGTATATTGTGTGTATCTACTTAAGCCTGTATCGTACCTACTTAGGTTCTAGTAATATTGATAAGGCAGTCTTCAGATACCTACTCGTCATAGGAAATTACAATTGTGTCATCTTTGCTTATAGCTAGGTATCCAACTGTGAAGCAACAGTGTGCAAACATTACTGTTTTCCAGAGTAAAGTGTTAATATTTTTGCTCGTAATTTTCACTTTACTTATAACTTAGGGGTGTACCTGAGTAATGAACACATGCTGTGCCTTGCAGAGCTTTGAACTGCTAAGACTTTGAATATCTGAGTGGTGCTTTCACTTAACCAAAGGCAACTTCTTAGTCAATCGTCACTCTGTCCGTTGACGATTCACAGTGTGTTTCGATAGTAATATTATCCTCACTGATTGACCAACGGATTAACTTGATTCTCTGTAGGATATAGAGTTTAAAGCTCTTGTAAGCTATTTTTTATTCCGGATAAGGAAAAGGATCCTATGGGATAGCACATCCATTTTTAGTCTATCGCACATAGTGTAGTACTGTATCAGCCTTTTTTAATAGGCCACTGCAGGACGTAGGCCTACTCACGAAGGGTGAATGGGCTATATCCACCACGTTGGACCGGTGCTGGTTGGTGGATTCACATACGCCATCGAATTTCTCCTACGGACGTATGCAGGTTGCCTCACGATGTTTTCCTTCACCGAAAAGCCAGTGGTGTGAAATTCCGTACATAAATTCCAAAGAACTCATTGGTACGGGACCGGGATTTGATACTACGACCTCACGATTGTAAGGCGGGTGTCAGTACCTTTAAGCCACCACAGCTTCGTAGTGTAGAAAGTAATGTAAAAAAAATGTTGGTTGCGTATGAGGAAAAAAATATTCTTTCATGGCAACTAGTTGCCTACGAAGAGGAAAAACCCCTCGTACGCAACCAGTTGCGAAAATTGGTTGCATACGCGACCGAAAGCATTAAAACGTCTAAAGCTTGGATAAGCTAGAAAGTCTCAAATAGTAGTGTTATATATAATCCTAAATAACGTGACATTGTGAAAGAGACAGAAAAATTGCAAAATCATAGGGACCCATAATTGCATAAATATCGTAAGTACTTAGACCTAAATAATAAATAATAGTAATAAATATTCGGGGACACCTTACACACGACACCGACTGCCAGAGACTGATATGTACACGGTTCACCGTGAATGTAGTTAAAATTAAATTACTTTGTTGATGTATTAACCTACCTAATATCAATTGTATTTTTATCAAATACTTAAGCACTGTTACAGTAATCATGATGTTTTCAAATGTTTTGGAATATGGTTTAGCTCATAGTTCTACCCACTACAATATTTAAGCATATTATTGACTGTATTCTGTTTTGTGTACCAAATAAATACTTAAATAAATTATACTTTTACTTATTTTTAAATACATACTTAGAATAATGTATCGAAAAAAAATTAAAACCAATTTCGTGAAAACCTAAGACATTCCAAAATTCCAGGTCCAATTAGGTCACTTCCAGTGGTGCCAAACTGGCCCAACCTGGTGAATCATGGCGGCGTCTTCACTGCTCCTGTAGGTAAATCGGCGGCTTCCTGCTTAGACCAATTGACGTAATGGCGTTTAGCGTTTCCCGCCAAAGTGTCGCGCGTGACATGCCGCCGACATTCGTGACATCTCGAGGAACAATCATAAGAAATACCTCATCATCATTTTCAGCCTGTAGTGGCCTACTGTTGAGCCTAGGCCCTTTTCACGCCATTTACCGCGGTCTTGTGCCAATCTCGTCGAGGGACATTATTTTTGACTTTCGATTCGATTTTGATTTTCGACTGTGTAAAATAGCATTAAATAAGTAACTAAATAAATATTTGGGGACATCTTACATACGACCTCTGACCCCAAACTATGCAAAACTTGAGATATGGCTGCTGGAGACGCATATACCACATATACACAGGTACTTATTTTTAATTACATACTTATAAATATAGTAACTAAATAACACCCAGACACAGAGCAAACACTATGTTCATCACATGAATATTTCGCCTTAGGTGGGTATTGAACCTACGCCTCTTTGACGCAGAAGTTAGGGTTACTAACCACTGAGCTACTTACATCCCGTAGTGTATCGTCGTTTCAGCCATAGGACGTCCACTGCTGGACATAGGCCTCCCCTAAAGATCTCCAATAAGACCGGTTGGTAGCGGCTTGCATCCAGCGTGATCCTGCGGTCTTAATGAGCTCATCCGTCCACCTTGTGGGTGGACGTCCTACGCAGCGCTTGCCGGTACGTGGTCTCCACTCGAGAACTTTTCGACCCCATCGGTCTTCAATCCTCCAAGCTATGTGCCCTGCCCATTGCCATTTCAACTTGCCAATCCGCTGGGCTATGTCGGTAACTTTGGTTCTTCTACGGATCTCCTCACTCCTGATTCGATCCCGCAGAGAGACTCCGAGCATAGCCCTCTCCATAGCTAGTTGGGCTATTGGAGCTTAATAATAAGGCCCATAGTGAGAGACCACGTTTGTGTGCCATATTTTGGTATAACCCTGTCAAATTGCCGTAGGCCGTAAGTGAATATTAGATAGTACGAGTAGGTACCTGCCCTGCGATGTAGGTCTTCAGTAGTAGGCTAGGTCTCGATGACGTCACTTCCAAGCAGGAAGGAGTGGGAGGATCCTAGATCGCGCCGATTGCAGAACCTACATTTTCTGACCAACTTCTACGCTAGAGCAAATCTAATACATTGAACCCGGTAGTAAATCTTTATTTCAAATGGACTTATGAACAAATGAATGCGCATAAAATTGTGTCATAAAAATTGTTTAAAACATAATTATTTTATCCACAGAACTAATAAAAATAACACAGAACAGGACTAAATGTTTATTTTTTTTTCTTTCTTTCTGCAGGACTTTAGGTCTAAATTACTTCAAACATGATGAAGTTTTTTATTACTAAATAAAAAAAAATATTATTTACGATTCACGTGCTGGGGGAAATAAAGTATTCGATAGAGTCCCAGAATGCGATATCATCGAATCTTAGCAAAGTAACTACCTAATGTTACCAACATACCACTTTAAATGGAGAAAAAATAATGTAACAGGTACTTAAATCATAGCCAGGTCATTAGAATCGAAAAAATAAAACTACAGACCTAGAGGAAGACTGAAAAAATATATATCTCAAAAATATCACAACTGTAAAGGACCTAGGAAACCCTAGGAATCTAGGAAGGAAAGTAAACAGATTTTATTATTTAAATTATTTTTATTTAGACACTAATTATAATGACTTTACTACCAACAAGTGTCTGAAATACACACATTTTATTTACTAAAGAAACGGATGGTGTGCGTGTAACCTAGTTACCGCCTCCTACCATCGAGTCGTGTTTCGTGTACCTATAATATGTCTAGACGGAGCCTACGCGATCTGGGCCGTATTAGATATTGTTGTGGTCCCTGTCTCTCTCATTGGAAATGTCGTGAGACTGACAGGGATGGGGGCAATATCGAATGATTAGCAATACGCTGGATTGACCTCAGAAGTAAGCCGTGGTCATGCGGGTTATACACAAATAACGTGAAATTTGGATAATGTCAATACATAACATCTGTTCAACAATGCAGGCCGCCGCTATACCTACTCTACTTTTCAGCATGCATTGAATACAATAGGTACGTAAGACGGCACGTAAGTCTAGCGCTGAGGGCACTGTGGAGGGGGTGGCTGCGATGGTGACCGCCATACTAAACGCATGCGCAGCCTCCCCCTCCACACTTAGCTCAGTGCTTGACTTATATGCCGTGACTCATACGTTATAGAGATTTAAAATGCAACTTAAATTTTGGATTTCTATAAGGGGCCTTTCAAGTATTACGTAAGCACTATGGGGGGTGGAGGAGTCTATCCTTTGCTTAGTTTTGATGACATGGGGGTGGGGGGGGGGTCTATATGGTAATTACGTCAGCGATAGTTATTTATTTCCTGCTCGTGAATCAATAAAAAAAGCAAAATGCATATAGGTAAAGGCACCAATGAATACGATAAGAATGAGAGGGGGGAGGTGAGAGCTTTGCTTACTTTTGCTGAAAAGGGGGGAGGAGGGGTAAATAATTGTAATAAATCTGCTTACGTAATATTGGAACGGCCCCTAAGTAAGTACATAATATACCTATAGGTACAATATGATAAAAATTGGCGATAAAATAATTATGAAGAAAGCGGCTCTTATTGATCAATCCGATCGTATGTCCATCTCATTAGTTGATGACATACGCTGGGCTTGCCGGTATGTAGTCCCCACTCGAGAACTTTCCGATCCCATTGATCATCAGCTTTCTGTGCTATGTGCCCTGCCCACTGCCACTGGCTTTTCGGTGGATCTTCTCAATTCTGATTCGATTTCGCAGAGATGCCGAGCATAGCCCTCTCCTTAGCTCGTTGGGCTCCTTGAAGCTTATTAATAAGGCTTATATACATGGTTATTTCTAATCAATTAGCATCCGTTTAGGGACTTATTCTGGACATCAAAACTAACAACTTTAGTTCTGCGTTTTTTGTCAAACCTCAAAAAAATCGGCTATTTCATACATTTTGTCGCGGGTGAACGATATTTTTCTATGGAGGAGTTAATTTTTTTTTTACTTTTGACAATAGTTGCAGATCAAAAGTTGTTAGTTTTGATGTACAGAATCAGCCCAAACGGATGCTAATTTATTAGAAATAACGTTGTATAAGTAAACTTACGTCTATGTATTTTTATGTCATTTATATAGATTTTTTTCCTCTCTGTGTATTCTTTCTGAATTGTATTTTAGTGTTAACAATAAAGTGTTTATCTATCTATCTATCTATAGATAAATCATATAAAGCTGTTGCTAGTATCTTAGCATCAAATTGTAACGTATATTTTCATCGAACACATTATGAATAGATATCTAGATTTTTGGACGAACCCAGTGCTAATAAACCGCCTTGTTTGTCTAGACAAAACGATCTAGGCTGTAGACATCTTTATCATTCAGTAACTTCATAATACAAGTACTTATAGTACATAAATTACACCCTATTTCTATCTATGTGACTAAGCGCGGGGTGAGTAAATATTCCGTGCTCATGTATTTAGTTTACTCTGAAATGAGGGTAATAGTGGAAGCTAGGAAATAAGCTTTAAGTTAGATGGCTTCATGACGGACCTAAATAGTTGGCTTATTTACATTATTGCAGGTGGATAATATACTGTTCATAATTAATAAACTATAAATTGTCACTGCGAAAAGATATAATATAGTAGTCGATTTCAAGCTTTGATTATTATCCTATCCTAATCCTGCTAATATTATAAACGCGAAAGTTTGTGAGGATGGATGGATGTTTGTTACTCTTTCACGCAAAAACTACTGAACGGATTGAGATGAAACTTTGCAATAATATAGCTTATATATCAGAATAACAAATAGGCTATAAATTATAATGATATTGGATTTATAATTTATAGCCTATTTGGTTATATTATGGAACATTTACGTTCCATAATATAACGATAAATGTTAAGTAAGTAGGAAAAATTCTGCTATCTGTGAGCTATTCTAGAGTGCACTTTAAGAAATGTCAAAAAAACAACTGTCAAATCGAACAACCGCCAATCGTTTTTTTTATTTTCCTCCTCCTTTATAAGGGTGGTATAGTAGGGCCTCGGGTTTGAAAGACGGAAAGTGACATAGTCTATTTTTTATCCCGGATAAATAAAGGGTTCCCATGGGATAGCACAAAAATCAAAATATCATGCGGGCGAAGCCGCGGGTAAAAACTAGTAATATTATAAACGCAAAGGTTTGTGAGTATGTATGTATGTTTGTTACTCTTTCACGCAAAAACTACTGAACGGATTTAGATGAAACTTTGCAATAATAATGCTTATACATCAGAATAACACATAAGCTATAATTTATTAAGATAATATTGCGTGAAACGAAGTTCGCCAGGTCAGCTAGTGGTACATAAATCAAAGGTTTTAAGTTTATATGGGTGAGGCGCGAATGCGAGAGCGATTAGAAATATCTCGCTAAAAATCTTTGCTAAAAAGATTTTCACCTTTTCTAGTCACTTTCAGGTAATTTAGGTCTCATTTGACTTTGAATTTGAGATTTTATGCTAAATGCACAATTAAGCGCCATTAAGGTTGAACTAAGACGTGGTGGTCAAGAGGTAGTGACACCCGCCTTACAATCGTGAGGTCGTGGGTTCGAATCCCCGGTCCCGTACCAAGGAGTTCTTTGGAATTTATGTACGGAATTTCACACCACTGGCTTTTCGGTGAAGGAAAACATCGTGAGGCAACCTGCGTACGTACGTAGAAGAATTTCGATGGCGTATGTGAATCCACCAACCCGCACTGGGCCAGGCTGGTACAGTACAGTACAGTAAGGTTGAACTATGTTCATTCAAATTTTACTTAACCTTATTATGCAATCTGCTTTGATTTTCAACTTATCATTACTTAACATAGACCTAATCTAGGCTTCTATATTCGCAAATTCAATAATATCTCTCCGGTATGTATAAAACTACGTGATATTGTGTGACTTCATACGACTTATGTAAACTTCAAAACTTCTTAAGAAAATCGCAAATCGCGAACTAATATCGGGCGTTACCAATCTTGGTGTAGCAAATCTGTGCGTTCAGCTAATACATAAATAAATAATTAATTTGATAGCCCATTGAAATGAAACGGTTCCCACGGGAATGTAGTTATCCTTAGCACATTGTTTTGCAAAGATTACTCCACAATAAAAGATTCACAGGTATCGAAAACACAATGCGTTACCCAACAAGCCATCTCCAAGCTTTGAAGTAAAACAAGTGTCAAAATCTATTGTTCAAGTCCTTTTTTTCTGAAAAAAAAAGGCTACGACACTTTCGCATATTTGCCGCAGTTTTATTGTAAATAGTTTTCATTGATGAATAACAAATGAGTCCGTAAAATCCTTTTGTGTATTCCTCTGAATGACTATGCTTTGTGAGTTTTATCAATGAAATGACTTACTACTGAAATGAATGAAATATTTAAAAATGGAGTGCAAGTGAACTTACTAGAGAATAGTGTAGTAAAATAATATGTGTCAGTAGTTCTTTAGGTATAATTCATCAATGTCATCCGTATTTGGAAATACCGTTTTACTGAGCGTTTTACAGTAGGTACATACAATTTGCATTTTAAAAGGAGGTTGTTAATTTTTGTGTGCGTGTTGGTATCGAATTGAATCATAAAAATAGTAAGTAAGTACATATTTTCAAGAGATGTTGAATTTCCCACAACAATTAAAAGCAGTTGCGATAATTAATTAGTTATTACTCTTGATTTAATGTTAGGTATTTCCTGGTAGGTATTAGAGAATGTAAAGGTAAACAAATCAATGGAATTGAGAGTGAATCATAAACGCTACAATTCAGATTAGAAGTAAGTTACCTTTTCTTTGATTCAGAGAAATTAGTTTGCGTAAATTGGGGTGCAAAGTTCATTTTGCATCTTTATTTATTTACAAGTGCTGCAGCACTCATATTTATTTTTTCTTTGAACATCGTCTAACCAGACCCTTACCATAATGGGAACTATTTGCTTTGCACAATATTGTCGAACTCTATGAGGTATAGGTAATTTTTCTGTAGTTTTCTCTGTAGTAGTTTTCTTATTCAGAGGTAGTTTTGTTTAGTTAGTCAATACGTAGTATCTATAACAGTTTGTGGTTAAAAGTCGCTACTGATAGGCAAAAAGGAAAAAAAATACACCATTAGGTATTTTTAAACTGGCGCAACGCCTATTTGCTCTTTGACATGGAAAGAAATACCTACCCATAAAGTTGTAAATCAGTACTTTCTTGAACTATTCTATACGTTAGACCACATCCTGTCCCATCTTAAGGCAATCGTGAGGAGCCAACATGACCATTCAAAAACAATAAGCTGTTAATTACCTTTAAATATTATTCAATTTGAGTGATTGTCTTTCATGTAGTCAGCACTTCAATCGCTAAGATTCAACGTCTTAGTTTTTACAGTTTTTTAACTGACCTTAAAGCTAGCTAGCTCCAAGTAAGTTCTTTAGTAAGCTTCTAAAGCTAGCTAGCTCCAAGTAAGTTCTAGGGGTAGCTAGCCCTAACAAACTTATTTACTCTGGACTTGAATACTTCCAGATTCTAGGTCTTGGACTAAAGGACAGATCCAGGCAAAACATTCCACATTCTTTCTGTTCGTATAATACTAGAAATATATGGTAGACCAATTTCAGCGCTGCGTGTGTCAGGAACACACCCAAGCTGCGATTTTCTCACGCTATGTGGCATCCAGTGCTGCTTATCGCGGGGCAGTCCGCGACCAGTTCAAACAAAAGGGCAGTGAGGTAATCTACGATGTGTGTCACATTTACTGTAAGTAGGTATCAACGGATCCATTTTCCTACTTGTGACTGATCACAATAAATAAGTGACCTCTTTGGAATTTGATTCCGGATTTTGACTCCGCTGGATTTTTGACGAGACGAGACGTCAAAGGATGTGTATACCTACGACAGGAAATTCGATGAAGTATTGCATATGTAAAAAAATCTACCAACCCGCTACTGGCTCTATGGATCCATTATTGCCTGTAAAGGGTAGACCTCGAGGGTAAGTAATGTACACACAATCATCGGTACAGCAGTGGATCATAATTTTTTGGCCATTTTAATGATCAGTAGATATATTCAGTGCTGGTAAAGGCACATTTTTGGGATCTTATTTATCATTATTTTGTAAGTATAATTGAGCAACATCTGTTTTGGATAAGTGATTACGCGTCTCCATTTCGAAGTATTAAGGTGAGACATAATGGGCGGGCATTGCGGCTACAGCCGTAATCAGGGTATTGTAGCTCATTAAGATAAGGCAACCTTTGAAGATACTGAGCTATCTTAGCGCCAGATGTTCGGAGAGAGATTAGCGGCAGTGTTACCTGTATCAGATGAATAGAGCAATAAGGCTTAGTCAGAAGGTTGTTAAAGTAGTAAAAGTTTACTGGACTCGTTATCAGCCGAGTCTTAAGCCGGAAACATACTATCGGACGCGACTGACAGCCGTGACTTAGCAGTGTGCACAGTCTTAAAACATTCGGTGTGCCAGATCGCTCTCGGACGTCCGAACGCTCAAGGCCGTCCGAAGGTGACGTCCGCGACTTATGTCCGATAGTGTGCACGGCTCAGTGTACATTCATTATCTAGATACCTATCAGTCGCGGCTTTCAGTCGCGTCCGTAAGCCGCATCCGATAGTATGTTTCGAGCTTTACAGCTGTGCAAGTGCCTCTTCTTTCTTATACCGATTTTTTTTTCGTCAAATCTTTCTCAAATATTAGAAGGCATTACGTAGAGACGTTGTATTATAAACAGTATCGGGAATAGTTATTTTTTGCAATAAATAGCATGACCGACTTCACCCGTGTACAGAATTCGCGAATAAGTATTTCACACGGATCGATGTAGCATTTTTCACATTATTGTTTTTTTTTTTTTTTTTTTTTTTATTTATTTATCAATCACAAACAAAATACAAGCTTATCTTATACCTACCAATAAACCAATTGGTTTGTCGTGGTAAGTATTTGCACTCACCCCCACACTATTAACTAAAATAAACTACAACAATTAAAAAGTAGGTACATTTCTACACAGAAATTAACAAACGTTACTAACCTACTCACAAATGATACATAATTAAATGAAGCATTTAACATCCATTCTTAAATACCTACATCTTAGTATTTAAAATATTATTTATAACAAACACATGAGACAACAGATGTAGGTACCTAATGATTCCTGTAGTTGATTGATCATTATTACATTCCTATACATACGCAGATTAATAGAAAATAAAAATTACAGTTTTTTTTGTAAAAAAAAGTTTAAATTAACATGTACTCATTATGATTTTGCAGTAAAATATTTTAAAAAGATATGATAATGGGATTTATATAAAAAGAAGATCAGTTGCTAGGAATAGATATGTAAAACAATACAACCTGTAAATACCTATGTAAAATTACAAACATTTTTTGTGTCTGTATTATGTAATTTTTAAATTAATATAATTTATAGGTATCATCGATAAATTATGATATCAGGTAAGTAGTTTTTTTTTTTTTTGCAAAGAATGATTTCATAATTATGGTAATAAATCACCACTACAGAAATTAAAACAAAGAAATTCACCTACAATGCCTGCCCACTTAACATAATATCCTTTAGGTAGGTACTTCTATTTCCATTTTGCGAAATTAGGCGAAAAATGTCATCTTCGGACTCGACGACAATAGGTTTAGTGGTTTCTTCCTTACGTGCCAATACTTTACCATTTTGGAACCACACATATTTGTATGTCGGCCTTAGTTGTTGCTGCGCGGTCCATAGAAGGGACTTGTTGGCTGCAGTGAGCGCTCGGCGCAAGGTCACCTTTAACTTGGCTACGTCCGGCGGGAGCCCGCTTACAATGTGTTCTGCTAGAAGTGGTGTCTTTCTAGCCGCGTTTGCCCACATTTGAGCCTGCTCAACATGCTGTAGTCGAAGTTGTATGATACAGTCTTGTTGATTGCGGCGATCTATCTGCTTAATATTTGTAATATCTGTGGTAGCCGTACTAAGTATTTGAGATAACTTGGAAGATACGTTTTTTAATCTTTCCTGAGGCATCTTTGGCAACCCGCATAATTCCACCACATTGTCCAAACGCTGCTGGTCCATTGTTCTGATATGCTGCTTCAAAGATTTAAATTCAAGGTTCAAACGTACATGTTCTTTTTCTAGTTTAATATACTTTGTATCGAGCTCTGTAATTTTCTCGCTGTGCCGCTCAACCGTATTCATTAATTCTTCGATTTTATTACAGCATATACTTAAAGACTTTTCTATGGGTTGCAACTCTTTTTTTAGAATTTTTGTCATCTCAGCGATGATATCTTTCATAAACTTAGCTGAATCAATAGTGCAATTCCCGGGGTTATCAAAGAGTTTATCGTCATCTTCCGATTCTTCATCGGGTATGATGAAGGAAGCGTGGGGCGAGCTATGTTTACATTCGTCGCAGCTCCACTCAATGGAGTCGGTATTACGCATTGCTTCAAGCTGTTTTTTCGATAGAAGCGAACAGGTTTGAGTCGCATGCACTACCTTCCCACAGCTCCTGCACTCCAGACCAGGCATCTTCTTCGTGAGGTTCTTGCCACATATATCACACTTTGATGTATTTGTCATTTTTCTTTTATAATTAAAACCAGAAGTATAAATAAAAATAACGTAAGTTAGAGGGTATTGTCCGACAGATTAAATAGTATGTAGGTAATTCGCGCACACACTAGCAATAGACTGTTTAGCACGGCAGCGCGGGAGTGAGTGAATGTGTGAAGTGTTGATTTATCAAAAATATGTGTTAATGTTTAAAAAAAATGTTTTCGATAAAATTTAAATGGGACCAATTTCAAAGTATACTTTTTCCAATAAAAAAGAAAAACGTGAAAAAAGTTATGCGTATACATGAAAATATATATATATATGTATATACTTACGCGTCGAATTGAGTACCTCCTCCGGTGGTTCGTCGGTCATAAAGTAGAGGTCTTACACAGAGGGGCTAGACAAAGTTAAATTCCATTAGTGAAACAAATTATCGAATCGATAATAACCACGTGACTTATGTCAATCTCATACATTCTAAGATTCGATCGATTCGATAATGGAGTGTGACTTTGCCTAGACCCTCTAGTTTAGTTAAACAGTAACTCCAATTACAGAGGCGCCATCGTAACTATATTAGCTAAATAGCATAGGTCTATTTCTTTTTCACTTTAGGTATTCGAAAGAGAGAACGCTTTTTACGTTGCTAATTAATTTACGCTGGCGCCTCTGTAATCGGGTTTAGTTTGTACTTAATTTAGATCTGCGCTCCATTTTGGTGGAGTCTACAAACAAAAATGTCTTATAGACATAAAACGCAGAGCATCTTTAAGGTCCGTGGGAACCGTCTTTAAGCCTGTCTTCTGTTTTGATACTGTCCATTCATCCATCCAAAACCTCATCCATTGCTGGACATAGGCCTCTCGTACTGATTTCCATTGAGGTCGATTGGAAGCGGCCAGCACCCGGCGCGTTGCTGCACATTTTCGAATAAATGAATTTGAAATGAAACTGGAAATTCATGAGTAGGTATGTATATAGCTACGAAGCACAGTCTTTACCATACAAGGGCAATTTCTAATATGTGAATAACCCAGCGATAAGTGCGATATGTGGTGCGGCTGTCTTACGTCATGCCTCATTTTCCTCGTGCGTAATACCTAAATACCTAACTTATTCGTGGGTGTTAGGATTAGGATATATACCTATGCTCATGTCCAACGCAAAAGTCCGTAAGATTCGGAAGATCGCGCCTTTAAGTCGCAATTTTACAAAATGTATATGTAATAGGGACATGTATAGATGGTAGGTACTCATCATCAACATAATAATTACAGTCATATGAAGTCTACTGTAGACCCTTTACGTGTACCCTTTACCTTCATTGTATCCTTATAGATCTCTAATATAAGCGACTTACAACCAGCACGATCCTGTGGTTTTAAATGTTTTAATGTTGTATGTTCACCATGTACGGACATCCTACACTAGGCTAGGCGTTTCATGATCTCGACTTGAGCATTTTTTTACTACATCAGTCCGCGTTATATGCCTTGTTCACTGTTATTTCAACATACCTATCCATAGGTCTATGTTATCTTTGGTTCGTCTACGGATCCCCTCATGAATTGACTTCGATTCGATTTCGCAGAGAGACTCAAGCATAGCCCTCACTCTAGTCTTTAACAAGATCGTTGATAAGACCTCCCTTACGTAAATATTATTTATACTGTAGTGGCGTGTAAGGTAAAATAAAAAATTAAAGAATATTGGTTTATCAGTAAGGATCAGTTTAGTCTTTAGTAAGGCTCTAGTCATACAAAAAAATCGTTATTAAAACCTCCTTGAACCCGTGATCCTGTAACGGTCTCCACGAGCTCCTGAATGGTTGCCACTTACCTGTCTGATTGCTTGATTGGCTTGATTGCTAGATTGGCTCGTGCTGTCACTGATACAACATCCTTATCAACTGCTTGACTCACACCTCCTTATGCAACGTCTTGGAAAATAGGATACCTAAATAGGTTCTGACACTTGTGACGATGCTCAAATGGCGATGTAGTGGATATATAATGTGATGCACTGAAAATTCTATTTGAATGACTAGTTTATTGATAGTGTAAAGATATAACAAACAAACAATAACACTTTATTAGACAACCACATTACATAAAAAAACAAATTACAGAGACAAAGCAATACAATTTAAAGGTTTCTAACTGGCGGCTTCATCGCTTTAAGCGATTTCTTCCAGGCAATCAAGTACGGATAGAAAAAAAAAACCCGGACAAGTGCGAGTCAGGCTCATCATCGAGGGTTCCGTACAAACACATTGTTAAAATAATAAAAAACCTGTTTTAGCATGTGCTGATGAAGTTCTTTTATATGATACCTTACATGATACCATTTACTCACTTTGAATTTTGAACCTATATTTTGTGAATTTTGAGGCCCTATTTTTCTGTGATTTAAATGAAAATGTAAAGTTTTCAGATTTATTCCTATATTATGTGTACTCTGAGACAATGCTTCTCGCCAAATTTCATAGTTCTACGTCAACGGTAAGTACCCTGTAGGTTTTGATTTTGTGAGTGTCGAAATATGCGGTTTTTTACGACATAAACGGCTCTAACTTTTTTGTAAGATAACTGAGAAGTTTTTCTTTTACACAACTGCTAGCGATCATAGATATACGTATACTTACAGTTTAAATTTAAATACGATATCTTTACGCGTTCCCGAGATAAAGAGTCTTGACATACACACAGACTAACAGACGGACAACAAAGTGATCCTATAAGGGTTCCGTTTTTGCCGTTTGAGATACGGAACCCTAAAAAGAAGTTGACAAAAAACGTGGCCTTAACAGAAGGAAGAAATTCACTTATAAACAAACACTTAACAAAAATAACAATAATATCTACCTAACACACATACCAATAAATTGAACACACACATACATAGATATCATATAAACTACATAATATTATGTAATATAAAATAATAGTAAAACTACATACACTATTACATAAATGTACTTAAATAAATATTATATTACAATACTTATACATTATTTCATTATCGTAAATAAATAGGAGAACCAAAAAATAAATAAGAGAAATAGCTAAGATGATAGATAATGCGATTTAACTCGATTCTTAAAAACATTGAGCGATGGAGCACGTCTGGTTTCTACTGGCAACTCATTCCAAAGTCTAATAGCTTCAACTGTGAAAGATGAACCATAGGAGGTGGTTCTGTGTTGTGGAAATGTGAGTTTTAGATTCTCTGACGATTTCAAAAATCGGGATAGAAGAGAACGACGGAAAACGAAACGTTCTTGGAGGTAGGGAGGAGAAGAAGGATTGAAGAGAGTGTTGTAAAGAAGATAGGTATAGTCGCATCAGTATGAATAGATCTGCAGACGAACCAAAGCTATAGGACGAATCATACAAGTCAACTGATGTGAAGTTAGCTACAAGCTGCGCAATATCCATCCAACGTGCAGCTTTCTGTGAGCTTCAGCCAGGATTGAATATTTCACAATTGTAACCAACTTTACATCTGCCGACTTGTATGTATATATTAAACCTATACCGACATAGCCCAGCGGATTAGCAAGTTGAAATGGCAGTATGCGGTCGCAAAGTCGAGGAATGGATGGCAAATGGGGCCTTAAAGTTCTCAAATAGAGACCACGTACGCGAAGACTGAAGCCGTGGTGGTCAAGAGTTAGTGGCACTCGCCTTACAATCGTGAGGTCGTGGGTTCGAATCCCCGGTCCTTTGGAATTCTTTGGCGTTCTTTGGAATTTATGTACGGAATTTCACATCACTGGCTTTTCGGTGAAGGAAAACATCGTGAGGCAACCTGCATACGTCCGTAGAAGAAATTCGATGGCGTATGTGAATCCACCAACCCGCACTGGGCCAGCGTGGTGGATATGGCCCAATCACCCTTTGTGGGTTGGCCTACGACCTGCAGTGGACTATTAAAAAAAGGCTGGTACAGTACGCGAAGACTAGGACATCCACTACTGACTAGGTGAAACGACGATCACAGGAACTCGATAGATGCAAACCGCTTCTTATCGGTCTGATTGGAAATCCATAGGGGTGGCTGGATGAATCGATGGAGTCACATCTCACAATTCGCGTTTGCAGCAGTATACTCTTATAGAAACCATGGACTTGGTAAAAAAATATCGCTTTAAACGCTCAAAGTCTGCAAGAAGATGTTGGATGCAAGCCAATTCCAATAAAAAATGGATAATGTTGTTTTTAAACTTTCGCGATTTAAACACATTATTATTATATACTACGGGACTAATCGCGCATTAAAATTACGAGATAAATAAATACCTCATCATCCCGGGGGGTTACTCACGGGGTCACGGGTAGGCTGACCTCAGTCTACTCGTGATAAGGTATTTATTTATCTCGTAATTTAGTGCGCGATTAGTCCCTTAGTATAATATAATAATAAAAAAAAATGGACAAGTTTACATACAGGACTAAAAAAACTACCGGGAACTACCCATCCAACCTTCGAGAAAATATTTAATTTTGGTCTAGGCATTGGTCATCTTCCAATCATATAATAATGTAGTCACTACTCAGTCGTCAGAGACAATCAAAGATGACGTGAAGATATCCATATACATAACACCTGGATGATACTAGCTACAGGGAAGATCGGCAAAAGAAAAAAAATATTCGGGACATCTTACTCAGCACGCCTGACCCCAAACTAAGCAAAGCTTATCATATGGCTACCAGAGACTGATATAAGCAAGAAGAAAATACTTAGGTATATATTTTTAAATACATTACATGGATAATAAACTGGAAGAAATTGCTATAAGCAATAAGGCCGCCCTTTGTTGCACTAGTTTATGTCGTTTTTTTCCTTTCTGTGTATTTTTCTGTATTGTATTTTAGTGTTAAAAATAAAGTGTTTTCATTCCATACAAAGAGCAAACACTTATATAACATGTTCATCACAAAAATGCTTGTCCTGGGAATCAAACCCAGCCTCTTTGACCCAGGAGTCAGGGCCACTAACCACTGAACCACCCAGGCAGTCAAAGATGAAGGAGGCTTGGCCCTATAGAATTCCGGAGTAAGCTGTCGATGATAATGATGATGGTCTAAGCATGGCATGTCTTTATACCATCAATCTCAAAGTGAAACCATTGCTAAGGAAGCTCTAGCGAGGCCCTTGGAAGAGCACGTTTTATCGTATATCTTTGTAGCCCATCTAATATCATACAGCGGATTTATTCAATCATTAGAAGAGATAACAAGCTTCGCACTAAGCCGGCTCTTAGGTACGATACCTAGAGATCTATGGAATAGGCATGACGACTAAAAAAATATAATTTATCCGTCAGATAGACTATCAAAAAATATTAGGCATGCGTACTTACATTATTTAACACGTATTTTTTCTATTTTCAATTAAACAAAAAATGGATGAAGATATAGTCCGTTAAAGTTCGGCGTGACGTCACAAGTGCCATACAAATGTATAAACTTCTGTAATAGATGTGACGTCACGACCCCCACTCTCAAACTTTGACAAGGTTTATCTTTGTAATTTTTTGTTTGATTGACAAAAAAAAAAATACGTGTCTAATATTTTTTGATAATCTAATTCACGGACTAATTTTAATAATATTTTTTTTACCCAGTCGTCATACCTATTGTCTTTCTCTTGGGATATATTTTTAAATCGATAGCCCGTTAGGACATGTGCGTAAATAGTTATGAGACCTAAAAGGAGTAGGAGCTCAATTTTTTAAACGTAAGTGACTGAAGTTCGTATAGACCGGGTGGCTAGCCTTGGTGTCAGAGTTATTAAGCCGCAAACATAGCCGTGGTGGTCTAGTGGTAATGACACCCGCCTTACAATCGTGAGGTTGTGGGTTCAAATCCCGGTCCCGTACCAATGAATTCCTTGGAATTTATGTACGGAATTTCACACCACTGGCTTTTCGGTGAAGGAAAACATCGTGAGGCAACCTGCATTCGTCCGTAGAAGAAATTCGATGCGTATGTGAATCCACCAACCCGCACTGGGCCAGCGTGGTGTATATGGCCCAATCACCCTTCGTGGGTAGGCCTACGTCCTGCAGTGGACTATTGAAAAGGCTGGTACAGTACATTAAACATAGCTAAACAGTTAAAGCAACCGGGCCCTACATACTTACTGCTCAGTAGTAAATGCCACCCGTGGTCACCCATCCGAAGTCTGACCGGAAGAATGTCAGAAAGTGACATTTATAATAACATGCTATACTATACGGTTCACAGTATAGATTTTCAACGCTCGTTCCTACTCTTTTATCGGTTTTGTTATCTTTTACGTATAAGTCCTAGCGGACTATCGATTCAAAAATAGAACCTCAGGAGCAAGCATAATAACTTGATAGTCAGAACGGGATGCGATTATAAAAAAAAAAATTCTAACGTTTCTACAAATAAACGGTAAATACGCGAGACACCTGTATGCAGCAAATAATCACATTGAGTTCGAGACATGTCATATCTCGCGAGATCTGTGATACCTAGTTATAACTCTAGATAATCATGTACTAACATAAAATTATATAGCGCACTTAGTGCTTATCTATTCGTTACGCGTTGAAGCAATACCTATAACTTTTCTTTGTTGGTCAACGTTTTTGCTTACGTCACAAAAGAGTAGGTTATATCTGTTCTGATAGATTTACATAATGCGCAATTTTTAAACATCACTTTTTAAAAGGGCACAGAGCACATAGCAAGTAAAGTAAGCCTAGCGTAGGATGTCCACCCCACAAGGTGGACGGATGACCTCATTAAGACCGCAGGATCACGCTGGATGCAAGCAGCTTCCAACCGGTCTTATTGGAGTTCTATAGGGGAGGCCTATGTCCAGCAGTCCTATGGCTGAAACGACGAACGATGACAACGACGACTTTTTATGAAATAGGCATACCTACATTTTACGTGCTACCTATTTTTTTTGTCGTATAATGCATTTAATATTTCGTTATTATGGTTGGTTAACATATTTTTAAGAGCCTATCCTAGCAAATAGGCCTGAGAAGTCCATGTGCAGGGTGGACAGATCTACTGACCTGATTAGGTATTAGATAGGGTCTCAGTATCGCGCTGGATGCAAGTCACCTACAATCAATTTATTGGAAATCTTTAGGTGAGAACTATGTATGTTCAGCAGTAAATGTGCCATGACCATGACTGAGATATAAATTCTTTAGATCATAATTTAAAATTATTTTTTAGTTATTACACAAAACTGTCCGTCCCTATGATTATGTCGGCCCTGACTATCAAACGTGACACAATCCCGTATTTTATTCATAGTATAACTAGTCGCTTCAAATTTATATATATAATATATACATACGATGAGATCAGATCGATTGCACACGTACAAAGTAATAAAGTCACAAAACACCTTGTAGGGAGCAGTTTAAAATTCATCATAAAAATAGCAGTCTCGATTATAGATAGGGAAAGATCGATTCCACGTAAATAGGTCACGAAGCTGGTCATGTACACCGAGGACGGTAATTAGGGCTCATCTAGCCACCAGCCACCATTGGCCACAAAACATCGAGAATACAGATGTTTACATTCACCGATGCGCGCCAGAGCGCAAGCAACGCACACACTTTTCATTCTCACGGCAGAGTAAGCAGAGACAGAGCCAGCGATTTTTATTTGTTACTTTTTTTTTAATTTAATTTGAAGTATTGTGATTTATAATGGAAAATTAATTTGCCTTATTATCTGTATAATGTGCCCTATTTTGTATTTGATGAAATCAAGTCTCTTATTTTTATTGATATTAATTTATTACCAGGCAATCAATTTTTTTAGAATTAAAACAAAAAAGGAAATCAACTTACCTCCATGTAACAAATGATGACGTTACACGTCATCATCATTTTTAAGTTACACTTATTGTTATAAATAAATGAGTATAAGTATGATCTATTAATATCTCACTTCCTGCAAGTTTTGGACGCCAGGAGGACTGATGCAGGTGATAATTTTGACATAGTACTTAGGTAGTGACTACCTACCGTTTACGTAGTAGTTAGAATTAAAACCTTTAGCGCCTGTGCAGAGGAATCTGGGCTCGATTACCATATTATTTTATTTTTATGAGGGTTATGGATTGAGAATTGATTTGTATGCTTTGACATCACTGATACAGATAAATTCTAGTGGGAAGCTTTGTGCAAATAAATATAAATTTTACTTGGTACTTATTTGTGTTTACAACTTATTTACAGTTGGTCAATATAATTTTGCATTTTTAGAGTAGGTACATGTCAGGGCCAAAAAGCGGCATATACCGTCCATTCAAAAGAAAAATAGAACTGATGACCTGAGGTATAAGTGTGCAGTGTTTTTATTTTTATTTATTTATTAAAATGATGATAATTATGTTTACATTGTTCGAGCATGTATTTGTTGTTAAGTATATTTGACTGCTTGTCGGGCAGGTCGTGGCCAGGCGTGATGATGAAAGGTGTAGTAGATCCCTGAATGAGTGGCTTCTGATAGTAGACCAGCGTTCCGTAGGCAGACCACCAGCCCGATGGGTCGTCGACATCAGATCCATTGCGGGACACGTGTGGATCAACCCAAGACAGCGAAAACTGGCACAAGGGAGAGGAGGCTGTTACTCAGCAGTGGGTCGATACAGGCCGGTGACGATGATGTTTGACTTCTGTGCTCTCCCTGTTCAGTGCACTGGCGTTAGCCGCTGTGCCGCGCTGGGCAGATGCAAGCACGCCCTGTCGCGTGCGGATGTCGCGATTATATTTGCCATTTCGATAATGAGACACTTATTACACTCAGACGAAATATAGAAAACATATCGCGGAGGTTGACTGATAAAACAACTGAATTTAAATAATCAATAATTTAACTGAGCGTTTTTCTTAATGACTTACAGCTGTTGGACACTGAGGCCTCTACAGCTTACCGGGCGTGGGCGAGCGCGGAAGGCGGGTGAGCCCTAAGATTAGGTTGTTTGACTAGCGAAACCCGGCACCCGGCGGCGGAGATCAGACTTGCCTGAGCACCCCGCAGAAGGGGAAAGGGGTGTGCCCTGTGGCACTAAAAGGTTGATCTGTTTGACTATTTGTTATACTGTTGTGGGTCATCAGTTCTCCGTATTATGTGATCTATAGATCACTCTACCATTTCAACTTACCAATATAATGTGACATGTCTATTACTTTGGTTCTTCTAACGGACCTCCTCGTGTCTGTAGATTTGGAGTCAATTGTTTTAGTAAGTAATAAAATAAATATTTATAACTAGGCTATATGCTCGTCAGTTGGTTTAAAGATTTCAATTTTTCATTCGGCTATTCAGCACTCTAAATTCCATTCATGGTCAACCTGATTTTGACAACTTATTGAGTTATAGAGCAACTATACTAACTGCACAATATTTATGTTGTAGGTCACGAGTACATTCGTACATAATTAATGTACAAGAGTTATTCAATAGGTACTGGGTAGGCAACTTACCTATGTATTTGCGTTAATAACCATGATCACCCAAGGAAAAACCAACTATGCAATAAGTAAGTACCTACGTGCGTAATAAAAATCACGTTCGCTCTCTTGCCATGCAAATCCCACGTCCGAATGCGGATACGACACACGGAATAAACTTAGTCATTTTCCGAATTTCTTTTGGTTGATTCACTCGTGAAGGATGTAGGGACCTATGCGCTAAAATTCCTGAGTCAAAAATATCAACGTGCCAAAAAAAAAAAAAAACAAAACACGTCAACAAACGTCAAAGAATTTCAATTCATTTTCGATTTTAGAATGAGTTCAGTCAGACGAAGGAGGTCCCGATCTACGGGCGCGTATGAATGGAGTGAGTCACATGTCAGTTTTCGCGGTATTGGCGCGAATTTTCCCGCGAACTGAGAGCGCGCGCGAGACGAGATGTTGTGATGTTGGTTGAGTCATTTCCGAACGTCCTTGCGTGCTGCGTGTCAGGGCTTTGCGGCTATTTACACGATCAAATATTTGTCTAATTACTAATGTGAACATGATCTATAAATATTGCATTTCTTTAACGTTGTTGTTGTATTTATTGTCGCGCAAGTCATAATTTACACAACGTGGTTTTTCTTGGGTTTTCTACACTTTCTAACTCTAGGTTTAAAAACTACTGAATACAATTCATGTTCTTAAAACAAATTAAGTTATTAGCACAAAATACTTACCTCCCAACTCCTAACTAACCCTTAAAACATCGGCATTATGCCGTAGAAAATGCGTACAAACGAGTTTATTACTAATTCAGGGTCCATACTTAAGACACGTACATTACATAAGTAGGTAACTTTTGTTACCTATATTTATTTATCGCATGCCTTTGTCTTAAAGGCTAGATTGTGCTGTACGCTGTTCTGTAAAATTAGCTAGATACTAAAATCTATCGTAAGCACAATTACCTACCTACGTGAAAACAAAACAAAAAAAAATGAATTTGTCCATCACTACTACTACTACACATAATACAGATTTTCAATAAAAAAATCAAAATTAAGTACTTACTTTATTTCAGGCGATTACCCATATAGAACAATAATAATAAAAAAAAATTGGTCCAATAATTTCAATATTGGTTTAGCTCTAGTTTTGCAGATGTCCCTGATGTAAGCGAAAGCCCAACGGCTCAGAAACGCTTCCAGTGTGAAAAAATATCAAAAATTATCTCAACTGAATATCATAAGAATAGTTTTGACTATAATTTGCGTTTGTATTGTTTAGTTTTCTGTAGTATGTGGCTTTAATCCGTCTGCAGTACAATGTAACGATAGATTATGGCAATCTGATCGATACGGAGACATTGCCCTTGTAACCAGATCCTTGTGGTTATGCCCTTGCTCATAACTTTTGAATAAACCGACAAAAATGTTACTTATACAGGGAAATTGATTTAGTAACTTTTCTAGATATTTGAATAATAATTTGGAAATTGATGTAGGTAACATTTATCGGTAAGCGCGAGAATGATGGCCAAAAAGTGCAAGGAAGTAAAAAAATCCTAGATATCCAGAGTTGCCATTTGCCAATGCCCATATCCTCAATTCCCTGAAAACCAAAGGCAAACTTCCCAAATCCCTAAATCAGGGCCCGAATTTAACTTGATTCCCCACTAATTCGCCCTTATATACTTTAGATTTAATGACTGAAAGATGTACCTAGGTCATTAATATGGAATTTAAAACAGAAAAATTGCCAAGTCGATGACCTAGGTACTATAATTTTGGGCATATTTTACGTAAGTTTTGATTTTCGCGTCAACAACAAAATCGCAACTCTATAGGCTTAGATTTACGCCTAGAAGTCTTCAAAATGACGCGAAGCCTGTCTTCACCATGTATAATGTATATATTATATGTACCCTTACCATAATCCTAAGGGCGGAGGTCTCAACGCAAAGCTCAGGCTTCACCAAAAATATTTCGATAAACCCCAATCCAACGAGTGGCCATGGTGGTCAAGAGGTAGTGACACCTGCCTTACAATCATAAGGTAGTGGGTTCGAATCCCCGGTCCCGTACCAATGAGTTCCTTGGAATTTATGTACGGAATTTCACACCACTGGCTTTATGGTGAAGGAAAACATCGTGAGGCAACCTGCATACGTCCGTAGAAGAAATTCGATGGCGTATGTGAATCTACCAACCCGCACGTGGCCAGCGTGGTGGATATGGCCCAATCAACCTTCATGGGTAGGCCTACGTCTATGGACTATTAAAAAGGCTGGTACAGTACAATACAATCCAACGATTCTAAGGAGCTTTTTATATTTATTATAACTATTTTTTCCATGGGATCTGAAATCACGAAAAAAACAAGAGTCATATTGATGACAATAATTTATCTAAGATTGATGAGTAGGTTACAATGATTTACTGAATTTGTCCAATCGTCCATCCAACGTCAAAAGAAAGGTGCTTACTTGGTTAGGTCTTTTAAGGGCAAACTTCGAAGGGCGATTGGGCTATATCCAGCACGCTGGGCAGGTTACGACACGGCGTAACCTTAACATCAAAATATGTTTTATGGTCTCCACGGCGATAAGGTTGGAGATTTACGGTTTGTATTTTCGTGGATTATTCCCCGTCACGAATACAAATCTGATAGCGAGCGATTAGCTTTTGGATTTCATTGTACAACATACCTCGAACTTATTTACAATTACATATTTAGTTGAAGGTATTTAACTTCTATACTTACTAAAATTATAAACGGAAACTATTGTATCTTGATGCTAGATAAAAAGAGGGATATTTGGTAAGGAAAATACCTTATACTAAACGACACCAACGGCCATTTAATATTTTGAAATACCCCTGTACTCATCATTTTGAAATTTATCAATAAGCTTTTTTGGAGACCAACTCTGAAATAGTAAAAAACAAAATAAAGATTGATGTAGATTGACCCATTTCTTTTGCCATGAAAGCAAGCCAAAAATCAGTGAAAAAATAAAACTAAGGTTGTTGATATTGTGGAAATGTCATGAAAAGAGAAAGTTCATTACAAGCGCAGTACATATGAGAGAGAGACAGTTGATGATGAGATAACGTATAGGTAAGAGTGAAGAGGTAAAAGAAAACGTGGTGTGCCGACCGCTCAGGAATAAGGGCAAGAAGATGATGAGATGCTTGGCGCAAAATTTTACGCACAATAAGTATAGGTTCAATAGTCCGTGCGTCGCGTAATGATAGGAAAATGAACGTACCAACAATTCTTCTAACCTATATCAACGAATTTTTAGTTAGCGATCATCGAAGTTAAGCAACGTTCAGCAAGCTCTTCTGTGGTGACCGCAGACAACTGAGCGCCAGTGTTGCCACCTTAGCCCTTTTGGAGCTAGATCTAGCAATTTTTACTGTAGGTGAACTCGTTTAATGATTTGCATTCCCTATTCATTTTCTTAGAAATATTGCACCAGAAACTGAATTGTGTGCCTTACTAACATAGCGCTAACATCGAACTTTTGCAATTGTCAGAGACTATTGATTTATTTCTATTTGTGTGATTAATGTTCTTCTTATGAACCGAGTAAGTGTATCAGAACTCTCTTATTTCATTACTTGATGTGCCAATTGTCATAGTATTCAGTTTAATTTTGAAAAAAGTATCTAATAATAAAATAAAAAAAATTGAAAAATAATGTCCTAATTCAAATACAAAAAATAAATACATGATTGAAATCATTAGCAAAGGTGTTTTTACCTTTTTTACCGCAAATAATTTCTTGGTAATTTTGTGCTCCATCCAGCCCTTTTTTTGCTCGATTTGGCCCTGTTTAGCTTCTTCAATAGCCCCAATTACTAAAACTAAAGTGGCAACACTGCTGAGAGTTACCGTGGCTCGTCTGACACGGTAAATTGTAAGTCTCGGTTGTTTTCCAAAACCGTTTAGCCATGTCAAAGGACTTCAGGCGGCTTAAATTATTCTCACACCAGGGCTATGCGGCCTAAACGAACTTAGTCAGTTGTGCCTTTTCTTAGCGAAAAATAACTGTTGATAGATTTAGTAACAGGCACATGGCAATATCTGGCAAGCTGAGAGGCAGGGCAGGCACAGGTGCGGGCGCGGGCCGTGACGACACCTGTGCCGGCTTCACGCGCCGCGCGCCGCAAATTGCTGAATAATCACAGGACCGGTATACCACCACGTAGCTTCTCTCTGTCAAACCTTTTGGGTTAAATTGTTGAATGGAGACCACGTAACGCTGAGTGTAGCGTAGAACGCCCAAATGCCTGACTCAATAAACGCCCATTAAAAGGTCTTAATCTTAATTTATTTTATATTTAGTAAGTACACGAAAATTATTCTCGGTGATACACACATGCACCCCATGTAGTAGTGAAAAAAAATAGGAGAGTATATTAAAAAAAAATCACACTAGCTGCGAGTGCACAATGCAAGGTTATTTAGAAATGTGTACTGAACCTAAAGAAAGTGATTAATACTGTCATCATGAACAACTTCTGGAACGGAACCATCCCGAAATTCGATTTTTTTTCTACTTCTCATGGGGTTGGCCCTCCAAGAAAAGTTACCCTCTCTGAAGTCTGATAGGTACTCTTCGGGATTAGTGTAGCTTTTTTATATAGCCCTGTATTTATCTCATGCGTTGGAACACTGAGAGCTAAAAACGGAGTCTAGATCTATAGCTTTTGAACAGTATTTTCTGGTCCTTTAATGCATGTAAGTGTGTAGACAATACGCGACACTCCTGTTATTAGCTCTTCTGTTATTAGCGATTCTACCCCTTCTCACCCTCCCAGGTCAAAGTGACACGGTGATGATAGGCTGAGAGGGTTAGAAAAATACTGTAGGCAGGACCGGACCGTGAGTTTAAGCCCAAGGCCCCCCTTGGGCTAATAGGTACTACTTTGGGGCCCACCTAGGCTTGAATGAAATTAATTGAATTGGGTTTCATTGATCGCTTGATTCGTAAGGCTGCTAAACTTACAATCTGTTTAATTTAAAATTATAATTTTTTATTCACATAATCGTCTATTTTTGACTTTTACTAGACTTAGCTGGAATCCAAGAGGCCCTGGGCTGAAGCCCAAAAGCCATATGATAGATCCGGCCCTGACTGTAGGTATCGTCTATACTTACTATATAATATATATAATATAATATTATAATATATATATATATAATAATATTATAAAGAGGAAAGATTTGTTTGTTTGTTTGTAATGAATAGGCTCCGAAACCACTGGACCGATTTCAAAAATTCTTTCACCTTTGGAAAGCTACATTATCCCCGAGTAACATAGGCTATATTATATTTAAAAAAAAATTAGGGATCCTTACTAAAACTCCAATAATGTAACATAAGGTGTAAAAAAAAGACCTGAAAAATTCCTTACGTCGCGTGCGCTGAGAAAACTATTGATGATGGAATAAAATAATGTACTACGACTTTATAGAACACACCATAATTTACAAAAAATGTCGCGACAGCATATATCTAACTATTATAGTTAAGCCGTAATAACTGTTCTTTTATTCTTAAAAATTAATTGAAATACCGTCGCAGGAAAAGGATCTTAATTTGTATATTGGTATTAATCCTTATCAAAATAAATTATTTCATATTCAAGACTGTTTCAATAGCTTTATGCAACTTTTTAAATTATTTAATTCAGACATTTTATTACAAAGATATTACGAGTTCAAAAATGTAAGTATTATAAAAGTTTCGTTTCGCCGCTCACTCCGCTTGGCAATTCATGTACTTTGTACAATGTACATAATACAAAATTCACTTCGAGCAAATATCTATAGAGTCACAATCGTGAAAAAAGTGTCCGAGCCAAAATCCTGCCCAAGCTACGTAGTGGGCAGGCTTTTTAGTTAGTCGTAAGGCGATTCCAAGCCGACTACAACGCCGCGCGATGCCAAAGTGCTCGGTTACAGGCACTTATTAGGTGACATAACGTCGAGATTCGAGGAAACGGGTCATTGAGAATTGAGAAGGGTGCTTGGGCCATATCCACCACCAGTGCCAGGGCCCAGTGTGGGTTGGTGCAGATTGCCACACAATATTTTCCTTTGCCGAAAAGCCAATGATTTGAAATTCCGTACATAAGTTCCAAAGAAACTCATTGATACAGGATCGGGATTTGAACCCACCACCTCACGATTGTAGGACAGGCGTTACTACCACTAGACCACCAAAGTTATATATCTCCGCCATTAGTGTGTCGATTTATGTTTTATTGGTAGTAAATAGGTATGCAGTGGCGTAGCGTGCCTTGGAGGAGCCCAGAATCAACATAGTTGGGGAGCCCAAATCACTCATTTCTCACAAAAGAAACAAATATGCTTGCATTAAATTGAAATAAATATATACCGCCTTACCGCAAAAGATTTAAACACTGTTTAGCCGTACAATTTGTACTGTTAAACGTTGTCTAAAGCCTGCGTAAAACTTTAGTGGTAAGTCGGTTATTTATAAGTTGTCACTTCCTCCTAGAAATTGAGCTAGCCAAACAATTCAAATGAAATATACACTTTTCTTGCCTTTTTTTTCAGGAAATTGATAATTGATAATGAATAGAATATAATTACCTATATCAGCTAAGTAAGTCTAGCTGAAGACGATTTCAGTTGTTATAAAATTTCTGCCTCTTAGGACAACTTTTGGAAGAATGCTTAACCCGGGAAAAAACGAGATGATTTTTTTCGGGAAGCACGAGATTAAGTGACATTGTGGATAACATTTTACTAGGTTTTGCTTACACACGTTAAGGCCCCTGTAGCCCGGGAGCCCCGTATTATTGACACGGCTGATACTGCGGTAGCTACGCCCCTGCACATAGTATGTGAAACGAATTGTCGACCTTAAAGTTCTCGAATGTAGACAATGTATTGGCAAGTGTAGCGAAGGTCTTCACGTGAATCTAAGATCTGGTCGTGACGTCCGGAACACGTTGGATGCCAGCGCTTCGATTCCTTCCATCACAGCTCTTTGGGTTAGCAAGTTGAAGAGGTCTTAGGTAGGGCACACAATTCGTAGAAGTAGAACTGATGTCCAATGTTTTTCAAAATTCTCGAGTGAAGACAAGATCAAGAAACTAACTTACATGGGTAGAATGTATAGACTGTGGGTCTGTAATATTTTAACGTCGCTTTCATTCTCATCATTGTCATTTTCTGAAATCAGGGCTATATATTATGTACAGCCACCCAACACATACGAACTCACTTTTATTTAGATATGCCAATACCTACTATCTCTTTTTCATAAACTTCGAACAGTTTAAGACTACGGAAACTCTCGCGATTTGGGTAGGTTTTAATTCATCATAATGGTTCATCCGGTATGTCTAGCATGTGTGTGGCGCATGCCTACATTACGTGGTAAGTATATGTATAGCCAATCATACCCGGGCAAAGCCGGGACGGGCAGCTAGTACCTAATAATTTACCTATTACTTGTCAAGTTTATAAGTACCATGCTATTACCTAAATAATAAGGTTTGCAAAACGTTGCCACTTATTTAAATTAAAGTTGATAAAAGAGTTCCTACTTAGAGTATTGCAAAACGCTAAATTACATAGGTAAAATGATGCGAAAATGTCAATGAGTAGTAATCGTAGCTAATACTAATAAATTCCCCTGTGGCTTGCCACTACTACTCCGCTAGGGGACACGTCGCGTCGTGTAGGTCCTGGAGTGTATAGGCGTTTGGACATTGAGGGCATGAAAGTAGGTAAAACTCTCCCTGATAGTATCATGAAAGAACACTATTGGAGAACCACTACGACCTTGAAGAGTACCTGTTATTAATACTTTTTTAAGTTAATGGTTGGTATCTAGATTTTATTGAAATGTGGCTAATAACTATTGATAACTATTGATTGATTTGTAAATATCCTTGATTGAAGATTTTTTCCATATATTTTGTCGAGAAACTTTTAGTATGGAACAGATGATTTTTTCGGGATGTCACAATTGGTCTGAAAGTAGGTTGTTCAAAATGACGATTACGCTTCTGAAAATCCCGAAGGAAAGTCTGCATTTTTCACAGATATAGTACCAGAGGGATAATGTGGTCGATCGAGAAAATCTGAAAGAGATTTATCGATTTAATATGGCACGAGTTAGAAAGAGACTTGAAAAATATTTCAATTAGGTGTTGTGGTTGAGAATTTCCTTTAGCGACATCAGCATTCAGCATTAGCAATCTGTTCTACATATAGAGATATCCGTGGCATTTTGCAATATAACACCTCCTCTATACTTAATTACTTAGTCATACACACATCAAACTTTAGCACCCTTCACATTTAGTCGAGTATTAAAATTCGACTTCTATTCTCTATCTCTACCTTGCTCAGTTATACTTGTTGACTTTGCCATAACCCTTCCAAATGTCCCATAGATTTTTTCATAGTTACTACATCTCAACCCTTCCAAGCGGGGTTGCCATTACATCATTAATCACAACTTAATAAACCCCTAATGACTTAACAGCTTAATAGCCCCTCGTGCTACGGGGTAGTTTTAAACCACCCTCTTAATTATAGCGTTTCGCGCCCAAAGGGTTGATATTTTTAATTGATATTTGAATAACTTTTTGGGGTTAAAAAGTTAAAATGGCGTAACTAAAGAAATGTCAAAATTACGACACATGAGCAGTTTTAATGGGGTTGGTTTGTTATTTTCTGATATTCATATCTCGAGTTCTGTGGTTGGTACGAAACATTTATGTTTCAGTGGTGTTTCATCATAATAGCCGTAATACGTCTACTCATCTACTGCTAGACATAGGCTTCACTATGAGCCTCCAAAAAGACCGGTTGGAAGCTGCTTGCCGCTAGCTATTTGTTATGATCGTCGGCATCTTACGCTGCGCTCTAGTCTCCGATAGTACGTGGTACAATACTGGTAGGTATACATATCTACTTTCTTTAGGTAGTTAACTTACTACTAAGTAATTAGTATGAAGAAAGTAGGTAATTATAATATTAATTGATGATCACGTCAACCTTCTCGCTTGACTTGCCTCGGCTTTCATCTGTTTTCCTGTATTTACAGATCTTCCGTCTACCTTACAGAAGATCTTTACGAATACCTACAGGAAAACGAATGCAAGCCTCTTATATAATCAAATGATTGATATTTAATTTGAATTACAATCCAGATCATAATATACCTACCTATATTTAAGTAAAACTTTTGTAACGATTGTGATATAAACTTTATTTTTTGTGATAAACATTTCCAACAAAGTAGTAGTTGGTAACAAAAAAAAATGATATACACTTTCAGTAATTCGGCGCCCGGAAACCCAGAGAGATGCAGGTTCATATCCTGCGAACGCGTCAATTTTTGAAATGTTTATCACAAAAAGAAAGTTTCTATACACCTAGTGTGTGAAGCACGATAAAAATCATTTCACGATTGTGATTGTTTTGTTTATGAATAAATAAATTTTGTGGATCAGGATGAAGATATGAAAGGCATATGTCCTAAGTATATATACATTACTAGCAGACTCACCAAACGTTGTTTTGACATAATAATATTAAAATTACACAAATTAAAAAATACGATAAAAAATTGGGTCTAAATCTAAACTATCCTATCTCTCAAGTTGGATCAAACTGCACACAATATACAAAAATGTGGTTAAAATCGGTTCAGTAGTTGAAGAGTTCATCGCGGACAAACGAGACACGAAATTTTTATACATATATAGAATGTTAAGCACTAGACGTAACTTTTGTTATTTTACGTCTGACGTACCTACAACTATGAAACATTTAGTACTAAAACTAAATATACGTTTTTTAAAGTACCTATCATAATTCATGTTAATTTATTGTTCAATTAAATCTAATTTCAGCTATTCTTTATAACAACATTAATTTGATTTCAGACACTAGTTAAATAATATACTAATTAACGCCAAATATTTTTATGACTGTCGGGCGTTGAACCGGGTGGTAGGATTGGCAAAAGGCTGCCTTTCTCTCGTCGTAGGCAGATGAATGAAATAACATTATCTGAACAAATCAGTACGTAGCGCTCGTAGCGTAGTTTGACTAGGTGTATGTCAGCGATCACCGAAATTAAGCAACGTTCCGCACGGTCAGTATTTGGATGGGTGACCGCGGTTGGCACTTTCCAACTGAGCGCTACCGTGGCTCGGACTTTTAAATTGTAGGTCCCGGTTGTTTTACCCGTTCAGCCATGTCAGAGGCCTAAAAACTCTTGACACCAGGGCTAGCCACCCAGTCTATACGAACTTACTTACTTAGTACCTACAGTTCCTACAAAAGGTATAAACGAGACCCTATTACTAAAATTCCGCTGTCCGTCCGTCAGTCTGTCACCAGGTATCTCATGAATCGTCATAGCTAGACGGTTGAATTTATCATAGATGATGTATTTCTGTTGCCGATATACAATGTGTTTGTCTACCGGTGTCGGAGCCTTAAGCAGTGACATATACAGGGTTATTTCTATTCAATTAGCACCCTTTTAGGGGCTTATTCTGTACATCAAAACTAACAACTTTTGTTCTACAACTTTTATCAAAACTCAAAAAAAAAAACAGCTGTTCCATACATTTTGTCGCGGGTGAACGATATTTTTCTACGGAAAAACAAAAATTTTTTTTGAGTTTTGACAAAGGTCGCAGGACTAAAGTTGTTAGTTTTGATGTACAGAATAATCCCCTGAAAGGATGCTAATTGATTAGAAATAACCCTGTATATGGCAAATTTTGAATAACTTTTACTGTGGGATTAACTCTGAAAACACAAAAATAAACAACTATTCCATACTTTTTGTCGAATGTCTATAAAAAATTGTATGGAACAGCAGATTTTTTTTACGTTTTCAGAGTAGGTCTCATAGTAAAAGTTGTTCAAAATTTGCCATAGATGTCACCGCTTAAGGCTCCGACACCGGTAGACAAACACTTTGTATAAGAACAAATGCTAAAATAGAATAAAATAAAAGAAATATTTTGGTGTTGTCGAATACAACGTACCTGATTTTTTGACATTTATTGCTCGACAGATAATATTAATAATGACAACAGGTATGAAGCTGCTTAATATTCATGAAATATTTAATTTTAGGTATCTACTGTAAAAAATAATAGTTAAACTAAAACAAAATACACACATCGCATACAATAAGCGTAATTTTTTGCTTCATACTAGGTAGTACGAGTACTTATTAATATTCACAGAATAATCAGACCAAAATATATAATGAAATTAAAATAGTCCCATGCGGCACTGAACCCTATGTACGCGAGCCCGACAGCACTTGGCTGGTTTTTTTAGGGTTCCGTACCTCAATAGGAAAAAACGGATCCCTTATAGGATCACTTTGTTGTCCGTCTGTCCGTCTGTGTGTAGGTATGTCAAGACTCTTTATCTCGAGAACACGTAAAGATGTCGAGTTGAAATTTAAACTGTATACGTATACTATGGTCTCTTGCAGTTGTGTAAAAAAAAAACTTCTCAGTTATCGTATAAAAAGTTAGAGCCGTTTATCTCGTAAAAAAATCGCATATTTCGTTACTCGCAAAAATTAAAACCTACATGGTACTTCCCGTTGACATAGAACTATGAAATTTGGCGAGAAGCATTGTCTCAGAGTACACATATAGGAATAAATCTGAAAACTGTAAATTTTTTTTAAATCACAAAAATAGTGCCTCTAAATTTACAAAATTTGGGTTCAAAATTCAAAGTGAGTAAATCGTATCATCATATAAAAGAGTTTTAGAGAATTAGAACATGCTAAAACAGATTTTTAATTCTTTTAGAGATTTTAACAACTTACATCCCAATTTTGTGAAATTTTCTGGATTTGTACGGAACCCTTGATGTGCGAGCCTGGCTCACACTTGTCCTCGGCTTTTGTTTCATTAAACGAAAATTCGGCTTCATACTAGTCTAGCATTACGCACCAAGGGTAATAACCCCTTGACGTAAAATTGGCAAAAGTTAGCCTTCCTCCATCGTAGGCTGCCTAAATGTCGGCTAGACGTCTACATGGCTACGCTCGTGCGTAGGACGACATTTGGCAACAGATGTAATTATTGTGCTGTACACGATTTATTGCGAACATGGGAAAACTAGAAGGATTTTGGCGCTGAAAAGTGAAGCCACAAAACTTATCTAAGTAGGTATAATAGAATAGTTTGTAGCATATTCTCGCGAAACCGAGTTAAGGGTATTGTGTTGTTTCCAATTTTGGACACGACGCATTTGATTCAAATGCATCTACAATTATTAGGTCTAATTAATTGATACACTTAGTAGGAAGAACCATGAGTGTAATAACCAGCCATGGGCTCAGGGTGGGGCAGTAGCCTAAAATAATAATGTAACTAGCAAACTACACCCGCGGTCTTATACCGGTAATTTTTTTTAAAGGGCGAGCGAAACGAGCGCGAAAGAATTTCCTATTATTTTTCAACAAAGAGACGATTTTGTACTGTACTGTACTGTACCAGCCTTTTTAATAGTCCACTGCAGATTACAGAGACTTAGGCCTACCCACGAAGGGTGTTTGGGCCATATCCACCACTCTGGCCCAGTGCGGGTTGGTGCATTCACATACGCCATCAAATTTCTTCTACGGACGTATGCAGGTTGCCTCACGATGTTTTCCTTCACCGAAAAGCCAGTGGTGTGAAATTCCGTATATAAATTCCAAAGAACTCATTGGTACGGGACCGGGGATTTGAACCCACGACCTCACGATTGCAGGTCGGGTCTTACTACCACTAGACCACCACGGCTTAAGGCGGACGGCGGCTTACGGCTTACGGGGAGACGATTTTAAGTGAAAAAAAGAAGAGACCTAAAAAATCGACATGGGCCCAGGGGTCCAGGGTGGGGCAAGTGCCGGGTCGTTCCTGTAAGTTCAACCCCCACCCTGCCCCACCGTGGCTACGCCCATGGGAAGAAATCATAATGTAATATTTATATTTATTACATTATACACTTTATTATTCAGAGTGTATTGTAGTTAGGTACCTTCTTAGCATTATGGTTCTTTACGGAATGTAATTGAATAAATTTTTATGATTCTAGGTAGGTAATCTTGAAGCCGAGAATAGTAGCTGTTCCAGAGAAGCCGTCGTGGTCTTGTGGTAATAGGCAAGTTGGCGAAAATGAAGTTAGCTACAAGCGGCCTAATATCCAATCCTGACGGAAGCTCACATGAAGCTGCGCGTTGATTGGATATTGCGAAGCCTGTAGCTAACTTCACATCCGCTGACTTGTGTGACGCGGCTTATAGTAACACTCGCTTATCATAGGGCCTGGGTTAAAATCCCGGTTCCGTACCAATGAGTTTGAGGAACCTATGTACCTACGGAATTTCAAACCATTGGCTTTTCGGTGAAGGAAATCATCGTGAGGCAACCTGCATATATTCGTAGAAGAAATTCGTGGCCTATATGTATGCATCAACCCGCACTGGCCCAGCGTGGCTGAAATGGCCCAATCACTCTTCGTGGATAGGTCTTCACCACGCAGTAGACTTTTATAAGGGCTGGTACCGACCGAAAGTTTCTGATTTTCGACATAATGTTGGCATTCCACCAAATTTTTAGTATCTATATACATAGTTACATTTAAGCTAAACATGCTCGGTAACCACATCATTATTTTTATAGCGACTTTTATGTCTATGACGACACTATTTTATTGTAAAAGTTGGAGCTGTAGTCTAGAATGTTACGCAACTTACGTAACTGTTGTTTTGTGTAGCATTTATTCGAAAACAATTTGATGTTTTTCCTTCTTTGGCACACATTCTACGATGTACGCATTTACCTATCTTATTTTTGGCCAATACATTATTTAGACGAAATAAACGTTTATTTGCTGTAGGTACCTACTTTGTTTATGACTGCCTCGGTGGCTCAGTGGTTAGTGACCCTAACTTCTGGATCAAAGAGGCGTGGGTTCGATCCCCACCCAGGGCAAATATTTATGTAACATAAGTGTTTGCTCTGTGTCTGGGTGTTATTTAGTTACTATCTATATAAGTATCAATTTAAAAATAAATATATGTAGTATATCAGTCTCTGGCAGCCATATCACAAGCTTTGCTTAGTTTGGGGTCAGAGGCCGTTCGTACGAGTAAGAAGTCCCAAAATATTTAAAAAAAAGAGAAAGAGCGGTGACAAAGTAAGTAGTAATTTCAGAATTATTTATTATTTTACTTTACATATTCCTATTGTGTAGGAAATATGTACTGAATGGTGAGAACCACTGAAAAATATTGGTAAAATTTTAGTCATGCTGATGTACAGGGAGTTCCGTAGAAGAAAAGTTTCTATCATATATTTCGGTACTTATCACTACTGTACTGTATTAGCCTTTTTTAATAGTCCACTGCAGGATATAGGCCTACCCACGAAAGGTGATCGGGCCAAATCCACCACGCTGGCCCAGTGCGGGTTGGAGGATTCACATACGCCATCGAATTTTTCCTACGGACGTATGCAGGTTGCCTCGCGATGTTTTCCTTCACCGAAAAGCCAGTGGTGTTAAATTACGTACATCAATTTCGAAGAACTCATGGTACGGGACCGGGATTTGAACCCAGCACTTAACGATTGTAAGGCGGGTGTCACTACCACTAGACCACCACGGCTATCCACTAGACCCCTACTATCACTAGCAAGAGTTGAAAGAGATATAACAGACTTAAGTAACTGTTGTCGACTTGTCGTAGTCATCTGATCACAGAACAGCAGATATTCTATCTCTCTTCTGTGCATCTGATATTGAGTAAAATTGGCAATAACTTAAACATAGTTAATTGCTTGCAGTTTCTAATTATGGTCTATCACACCACAAATCAAAAGGCAAAACTGGATAAGCTAAATATTTTATACACAAGATAAAAACTACAGTCACTAGACTGGTAAGGTTCCCTTTTGATCAATTAGACACTGAACCACTGCTTCGTCTGCGGTCCGTCTCGAACGCTCTATGCAAAAACGGCGTAACTTACTCTTTCTCAAAAACAATACGCGCTGTCGACAGGGAGACCGATTGTGCCGCTTTTTCCCACAGCCCGTCGATACCGGTCCCACTTTCACTGATACCACCAGGATAGTATGTAACAATGATATCATTCAAATACTTTGGAAGAAAGTCTTAAGTAATGTCATTTTGGGATCAAAGACTGCGCGACACCCATCAGAGCGTAGCTTTATGTGAGCTTCAGTCAGGATTGGATATTGCGCAGCTTGTAGCTAACTTCACATCCGCCGACTTATATGATTCAGCCATTAAAATGTATAAAGATTTGTGTGTTTCCGGAAATAAATGATTATCTTATCTTGCTTGGATCAAAGAGGAAGGTAATTTTGGGATATGTGTACGATTGTGTTTTCGGATATGTTTTCTTGTAACTTAAATGGTCAGGACCATCTAACCAAGATGTTGTTAAAATCGAATATTACAATATTTTAGTTTAGAGACACAGGCTAAACTTAGCTGATTTTGTTGTTTCTACACCGTACTGACACACTGCTTAAAAAAAATCATTTTCCCATACTGCTAGCGCTTCCACTTCCACATTCCTCATACGAACAGCCAGAATGTGGAACAGTGGAACGCTTTGCCTGAGTCTGTCTTCCCGGTAAAGTAAATAGGTATCTTCTAGGTCAGCGGTCAGCACCTTTCTCAGCCGCGGACCCCCAAGGAAATCAAGTATAATGCCAAGGACCCCTGAGTGAAAAAGGTGCAATTTTCGGACAATATTATATTTTAGTATTTCTTCATTAAATTAAAAAAAAAAACAACTTTTTCATAGAAAAACATTAATGAGAAGAGAAGGTTGGTGCTGCTTTTTTGCAACTAAGTTAGAAATGTTCGGGTTGATATTATTACTCAATTGCCATCTCAAATCAGATTCCACATGTAACCTATTCCTGTATTTGTTTTTGATGTATACACGAGTAGAGAATGCCTTTGGTACGTGGTGGAGAAAAGCTCAGTAAGCGTAATAATTACGAGATGTTAGGCGTAAGTAATTTATTTATTTGTGTTAATACTCTAAGTAAGATAGATGCGTTTGGGATTGCGGACCCTCAAACACAGGCCCCCAGGGGTCCGCGGGCCACAGGTTAGGAAACAATGTTCTAGGTAAGCGTGTTTCACCCTAGACCGCATATCTTAACATCAGGCAGTGTGTAGGTAAACGCAAACATATACGAAATAAAATTAAAAAAAAAAAACTGTATCGGCCTTTTAATAGTCCACTATTGAATATAAATGATGATAGAGCTTTGACAGACGATAGGTCCATCACACTGGTCCAGTATGAACTAGTGGGTGTCAGTGAAGGTGCAAACACAGTGATAACAGTATTCCGTCTTTGTGCAAACGGTGAGAACGCGAATCATACCTACACGCCTCGGAGTTTGGTATGCTCTCGGTATTCTAGTCAGTCGCGGCGCGCCGTAGTGATAAACGAACGTTTGGGCTTGTAACTAGTAAGTGCGATTTACGTTTATAGGGTTGTTTACTACGGAACCTTAAAAATATCAAAAACCGTATTGTATATTTTATTGAACGATTCCTATTTCATTCACAACGAATTATGTTTTAATAGAGTTTGGTAGAGTATTTCGACAATATTATAGGGACAACTTGTAAAGGGCAAAAATAAACAAAAATATTGCAAAACATCTTTATTCATCTTTCTTCGTTACAAATAACTTAAAAAAAGTTTCTTACAATACATATCCGATTAAATCTATTTATTTTATTTGTACAAAAATCGTGGCAACGTTATAAAAGAAACAGTTATTGTTACAGTTTACATTAATTAGAAATAATACTAGTAAATTTAAATTAACAATAGATACATAAATTAAAAACATAGCAACAGAAAAGATAAAGTTATTAAATATGTCTCTTTTCAAAATCACATCCAGAAAAATATTTATAAAATAAAGTTCTGAAATGTATGAATTTTAGCTATTACAATAGTTATAAACACGAAATAAATACAAACTAAAAATTACAACACATTTTTAATACGAAGCGCATTTGTACTTGTATTAAATTTACAATTATTAATTTAATTACAACTAAATCATTTAATTAATATTTTTAGAGCTAAGTGGCAAAGTGGGATATGTCATAAAACGATCATTTTATGAAAAATATTACACAAAAGCTTAGATATGTTGTGAAGCAAATTACATTACATAACTATATTTTAGTTCGTAATAAGTTAAAGCTGTTACGAATACAATTCATTATTCGTAGGCCCCTTTCAATATAAAAATAAGTCGCACGCGGCGAGTAAATATTGCTTTTGTCAAAAAAATTCCATTAATGCCATGGTGATCTATTACACCCCTTTTAGGCAAGGCAAAGGTGTCGTAGAAAAACGTCACGTCTACTACAGCTACAATTAATCCCGCATCATAACGATCGAATAAGTATAAATTTGTCCAAATCCTATTGAAGTCCGTAAACCTTTTATGTAGATAGCCATTATTACGCGCGTGTGCGCCACATCACAGTCGTGACACACGTGTCGCCAGGGCAAGCTGCGTTTGGTTCCATATTTTATTATTTTAATATCTTTTAGCGGCAAACAAACTGGCAAGATTCAATTCATAAGGAAGACTCTATAACTAGACTCCTATCTTATAATACTATGGCGTTTCGGGGCTACAAAAACTATCAAAAAGTCAGTCTTTTCATCGGAGGTTGCAGTCACTAGGAGGGGTTTAAGTGCACTATCAAGATCCAAGATCATGAAATGATGCAGTTCTTGTCGGTCTGTTGGTTTTTGCGCTGTCTTTCACGTTTCGCACACGCCACGGCGTCGTTAGGGACGTACGATATCCGAACTCCGCCATACGCTCTTCTCGTGGGCAGAGTGTACGACTCTGCGGACGATGATGATGACGAACACGTGCTGCAGTAGCTGCTGGCGTCGTCATCGCGGGCCTTTTCTTTCCGAATGGGATCATCTGGTTCGAATGCCTCGTTATCATCTCCACAGAATCGCACGGTCCTGCCACCTCGCGCTTTCCTTGGAGACTTGCCATCGACAAGTGTTAGCTCTGGCATCGATGTTGAATGTCCTGGCGTCACCACCGCCTGCGCCTCGACAGGATGTGGTGGTTTCCAATCTTCAGGAGATTCTTCTTTCAGTTCTGAGGTCGGGGTCGGTTGTATTTGGTGTTCGGTCATCGACTGCTCCGGCCTTAAGTCGGCCAAAGCTCGGTCGAGACTAAGGCACGCGTGCGGTGGAGGCGGCGGCGGTGGGTGTGGCGGAGGTGTTTCTGGACACATAGATCCGCTCGGTTCTGAATCGGCGTCTATGTGCGGTGATGGTTCTCTTTGCGGCGTTCGGACTGGAGACTTCGGTGAGGGGACTCGTCTCGGCCGCGGAACTCGGGGCGGTCGACCAATGCCCGAGGGTCCTGGGCCGGAGGAGTCTGACGGCGTCGGCGGTTCGCCCTTCGAGCAGGCTATGGAGCAGAAAATCGCGCCGCGCCGCGGTAGGAAAGGTCGGCCGAGCAGGCTGACGCGGCAGGTGTGGCAGGCAAAGCAGCGCTCGGTGGCGTGCCAGTGCTGTCCTTCGTGCGTCATCTGCGCCTGGTCGACGCCGACGGGCTCTCCGCACGCGTCGCAGTACTCCGCGAAGCAGCCGTCGAAGCATGGCAGGCAGTAAGGCCGCGCCTCGCGCATTATGTACCGCTGCCCGCCGAGCTGCCGCGAACATTCGGCGCACGCGAAGTGCTTCATGTGCCATGCTCGCCCTTCTGCCTCCGTGCATTCATCCGCTAATATTATCTGCAACAAACACTCCAAGTTAGCTTTGGGAATAAAAGCACTAAAAAGACATTTACGACGCGGGAAATTGACACGTTCGCCAAAAAAGAGAAAGCCACACGATTGATTTATTTAAATCAAATCGTGATTCGTGATCCAACTGTCGACGACCTTATTACATAAACACAGTTCTCGGAACGATAAAAAACCTAAAAATGCACAATTGCAATGGGTTCTTTGACGTGGCATCTTCGAACTTCAAAATGGCTCAATTACATCATAAAGTGGATGGCAACCGGTTGCGTTTAAATTAATTATCAGTATAAACACGGGTTAATTAGGCATGCATATTCAGCTAGTTGTATCGGGCGGCGCACGGCGGTGCAGTGTTGACGACCGCGCCAGAAAAGTGCCTCCACACAATGCCTGGGAAGCGTTCCCACGGACCACCGGCGTTATATTTTGTTCGTTCATTAGTGGACTGTTCGCTCATTATTAATATTTCAAAAACGGTATTTTGTGTCAAGTTGTACGTCTGCCGGAGAGACGTGACGCGACTTTTTGATTTGATTCGCTCGGCTGTTCTAGTTTCGCTTGAAGAGTTCCGACCTACAATAAAGTTCTGCAATGATTTCACATTGTTGTTATACATTACTTTCGTAGAACTTATTTTAAGTGAAAACATAGTTATAGACTTTACAACAGCTACTTAAAAATGTGTAGCTACATGAATATATTTTATTTTCATTATTTTTGACTACACCATTTGCTCCTTTTCACAAAAGCTTCGAATCGTGTAGTGTACTGTACCAGCCTTTTTGATCATAGATTAGGAACAAGGATTAAATAAGAACCTCGTACTCTGATCTGTGTTTTTAATAGGCGACTGCAGGACGTAGGCCTACCTACGAAAGGCGCTTGAGCCATATCCTCCACGCTGGTCCAGTGCGAGTTGGTGGATTTACATACGCCAACGAATTTCTTCTATGGTTGCCTCACAATATTTTTCTTCACCGAAAAGGTACTGATGTGAAATTCGGTACTTAAATTCCAAGTAGTTTCTTGGTACGGGACTGGGATTTGAATCCAGACCTTACGATTGTAAAGTGGGTTTAGGATCCTAATAACATTAAAAGCATCACATCAAAGCATAGTTTGACTCGGATGTCACGTTAAATTGTAGGTCCCGGTTGTTTAAACCGCTCAGCCATGTCAGAGGCGATCAGGCGGCTTAAAAATTCGGACACTAAGGCTAGCCATCCAGCCTATACGAACTTGATTTAGCATCACATCGCAACAAACCAGTAGTCTTACAGCTGAGCATTCACCAGTAGTTTCACAGAAGCCACCCTCGAGTCGCAGGCGCAGGCGGCAGCTCCCACTGAGATTTCAATTGCATGGGAGCCGCGCTATCCGGCTCATTATCGCCGCTCGTATATTGTTCCGAGACCTAGATTAGGCATCTGTACTAATTATCTACGATTGTGTCTTCCACGCTAAATATTTTATTTCTCGTTAACTGTGACTGAAGTTACGTAATGATATGTAAAAATGTTTTTCTCCGTTGTGCGGTTTTGCGTGTAAACGTGCGATAGTTGGCGATGAAAACCGTATTATGAATATTTTATGGAGTTTGTCATGAAATTTCAGATAAAGATTTTGCAAAATCATGCTTTGTTGCATGGTTAACATCTTAATAAAAGTCTTTTTCATCACATCTATTCGAAAAGGACTACTTGGTTCGCCTTTAAGTGCGCCCAAAGGAGGTGTTTTCTTTAAGGAACTTTATAAGTGCGACGGAAAGATCTTTGCCGCGCACTTTTTGAATTTGGAAGTATTTGTAATGTTAAGTGTTCAGCGCCAAGAAAATGAATGCATGAAAAGAATGTAAATATAAGTTTTCATTTGTTTTATTATTAGATACCATTTAATTTCAATTTATTTGTTACTCTACGTTTTATAATTATATTATAGTAAAATATGAGGCGCCTTTTGTTTTCTCATAGAGGTGATGAAAAGTAGAGTGTACCACTCGGGCGCAAAATATATTTTTGGCTCGGGCGACGTACTTTGAATCCCTCGCTACGTTCAGGATTCTACTAAAGAATCCCTGCCTACGCTCGGGATTCTACTCTAGAATCCCTCACTTCGCTCTGGATTCAAAAAGGCGCCCTCGCCGTAAAAGTATTATTTTGCTCACTTATGATACAATCTACAATTATGTATTGTTTAGTAACCTATGTAGTTACCTATTTCTGGCATCTGAAGCTACTAAACGAGTATGATAAGAAGACATCGCGTGTATATTAGCATGTCAACTGCACCCAGTTAATCAATTCTAACAATGATTTATTAACAATCAACATAATCACAGGTCAAGACAGAGTAAACCATAATATTGACAACATAAGAAATTCCGTGTCACACGAGTTGGCAGCTATAGTAGGTGTTAAGATGATTCGTTAGTTATTTTTTCCGCACATGTGGTGTTTATGACTCACATGTACCTCACAGTCTTGATTGTTCTTTTTATTACAATTGAGTAGCGGAGATGAGCTCTTGCCTGACTTGATAGTAAGCTTAAGGGGGCGCCTAATGCCAAAATCGACTTTTTAAAGACGTGGTGTAAAGATAACGAACATAAATATCCATATTAAAAAACCGGACAAGTGCGAGTCAGGCTCGCACACCGAGGGTTCCGTACAAATCCAGAATATTTCACAAAATTGAAAAGTAAGTTGTTAAAATCTCTATACTATAACCATCGACAAATTTTTTTTTTTTTCACTTTTCTCGTCATACAATGAAAATTACTGAAAATGTTAAAATAATTAAAAACCTGTTTTAGCATGTGCTAATGAAATTCTTTTATATGATATCTTACATAATACGATTTACTCACTTTGAATTTTTAACCTATATTTGTGAATTTTGAGGCCCTATATTTTGTGATGTAAATAAAAATGTGCAGTTTTCAGATTTATTCCTATATGTGTACTCTAAGACAATGCTTCTCGCCAAATTTCTTTCGCCAAAGTTCTGTGTCAACGGGAAGTACCCTGTAGGTTTTGACTTTTGTGAGTGTCGAAATATGCGGTTTTTTACGACATAAACGGCTCTAACTTTTTTAAACGATAACTGAGAAGTTTTTCTTTTACACAACAGCAAGAGTTCATCGATATATGTATACAGTTTAAATTTCAACTCGATATCTTTGAAAGGTCAAAGTGATCCTATAAGGGTTCCGTTTTTTCCTTTTGAGGTACAGAAACCTAAAAAATACTGTAGGAAAGGAAAGAACCTATAGTAGCAGAGTTATTGCGTAGAATTTTGGAAAATAATATGGTTACCATAGAAAAAAATTAAAACTTCGCATCATAAAAAAAAAACTTTTTTTTTCATATGCTCGAAATTATCAGCGACAACACCACATTATTTTTGACAAATTACGTAGCCAGACTAATGTTCTAGTAGAGTAATCGATTAGTTTTTTTTAATATATGCTTAAGTTATGAATAAATAAATAAAATGTCATCTAAAAATGTAAGCTGGCTCTCGAAGCTAAATTCATCGTGAACTATGTCATGAGTTTTTCGACTCTAAACAAAACAGCATAGATGATAGCGGGCGATGTAAGAAGCGCTGGTGAAATCTGTTTTTTTCATGGCATTAGGCGCACTCTTAACTCTGGCCTGTCAGCAAAATATATCTACATACCTCTACCTTACAGGAGATAAGTACGGCGCAACAGAGACGTACATACTCGTAGATAAACCCATCACTGGTTGTGTTTTTAGAAATTTACCGTCTTACCACAAAAGTTCTACGCACGCTTTAGACAAAGTTTAACAGTACAAATTGTATGGTTAAACATTTTATTATTATATGCTACGGGACTAATCGCGCACTAAAATTACGAGATAAATAAATACCTCCTCATCCCGACGTTTCGGCCGAGTTGCATCGACCCACTTGCCCACTCACTCACGGGTAGATGAGTCTACCCGTGACCACGGTCGATGCAACTCGGCCGAAACGTCGGGATGAGGAGGTATTTATTTATCTCGTAATTTTAGTGCGCGATTAGTCCCGTAGTATATAATAATAAAGTGTTCAAATCGCGAAAGTTTAAAAACAACATTGGTTGAACATTGTTTAAAGCGTGTTTATATTTTTCGTGGTAAGGCGGTTAATGTCCACCAATCTTGTAAGTTGCAAGTGGCACAGCTGTGGTCAGTTGAGAGGTCGTTAGAAGCGTCTTCACATATTAAATGTCTGCGGCTCTGCGCCGATCAGAACACCAGAATTTAAACAATAAATAACGACGCAAAACCCTGCGCAGCACAGAAAAAAATATAATCTCATGCTCATGAAGCCCTGAAACGCTGGAAACATCTTCAGTTCTGAGCACAGTAATACATGATAGCATGTAGCAGGCTAGTGACCTAGTGCCACGATATAATAGGTATATAACTTTTGATAAAAAACTAAAATTAAATCTAGAGAGTTTTTAGGACTGCAGAAGTCCTAAAAACTCTACAATATGTATATGCCGTCTCGTAAAACTCTACTAACGACGCTTTGCAAATTTTGTACAAATGTCGTTTGCCAATGTTGAGCTAAGTACTGCAGTATTTTGTTTATGGCGTAGGCTCGCGTGCATTCCCAGCCTTGCTTGTATGCGGATTACACCCTAATAATAGTTAGTATAAAACATTGGGGAGTCGGTCTGTCTGTTATTTAAAATACTGTACCAGCCTATTTAATAGGCTAGTTGACATTTTTAGGGTTCCGTACCTCAAAAGGAAAAAAACGGAACCCTTATAGGATCACTTTGTTGTCCGTCTGTCCGTCTGTCCGTCTGTCCGTCTGTCCGTCTGTCCGTCTGTCCGTCTGTCCGTCGGTCCGTCTGGCCGTCTGTCCGTCTGTCCGTCTGTCCGTCTGTCCGTCTGTCCGTCTGTCCGTCTGTCCGTCTGTCCGTCTGTCCGTCTGTCCGTCTGTCCGTCTGTCCGTCTGTCCGTCTGTCCGTCTGTCCGTCTGTCCGTCTGTCCGTCTGTCCGTCTGTCCGTCTGTCCGTCTGTCCGTCTGTCCGTCTGTCCGTCTGTCCGTCTGTCCGTCTGTCCGTCTGTCCGTCTGTCCGTCTGTCCGTCTGTCCGTCTGTCCGTCTGTCCGTCTGTCCGTCTGTCCGTCTGTCCGTCTGTCCGTCTGTGTGTATGTCAAGACTCTTTATCTTGGGAACGCGTAAAGATATCGAGTTGAAATTTAAACTGTTTACGTATATCTATGATCTCATGCAGTTGTGTAAAAGAAAAACTTCTCAGTTATCGTATAAAAAGTTAGAGCCGTTTATGTCGTAAAAAACCGCAGATTTCGCACTCACAAAAATCAAAACCTACAGGGTACTTCCCGTTGACATAGAACTATGAAATTTGGCGAGAAGCATTGTCTCAGAGTACACATATAGGAATAAATCTGAAAACTACATTTTTATTTAAACCACAAAAAAATAGGGCATCAAAATTCACAAAATATGGGATAAAAATTCAAAGTGAGTAAATCGTATCATGTAGGTAATGTCTCAAATAAAAGAACTTCATTAGCACATGCTAAAACAGATTTTTAATTATTTTAACAATATGATTGTACGGAACCCTCGATGTGCGAGCCTCTTGTCCGGTTTTTTTTTGATGTCCTCTTGTAATAGCTAACCATAAACCAAAAACAAAAATGAAATCAACTTAGAAATAAAGAAGTAGTAGTCACTTTAGCAGAATATGACGTCACAGCCCGTGTTATATATACATTCGCCATACTAAGTTAGGTATGCTTTGTGGGAAAGGGACAAAGCATCCCCTCTTAATCCCTACCAAAATCTTTTATTATATATCTCTGAACTGGATTAGCCAATTTTAGTTATTTTTTCAGTTTACGAATCATAATTAGTTGCAGAATTCAGTAATCTTAATACTTTTAATTAATTTAATGCAAGTCAACTACCTTATAGTCCACTGCAGGACGTAGGCCTATCCACGAAAGGTGTCTTAAAGTTCTCTGAAGTTTAAATTTTATTCATTTAATATTTTATCCACTAACAAGACTACCCTTAATCTGGTTAATTAATAACTCTAGCAATATTAATTGCTAAGAGACTTCAAGAAAATCCCGAAAACAAGCAACGACGTAGATCGTCCGTAAAATAATCACTCAAAAATACCTACCAAACGGAGTCGGCCGAATTATTGTGCGTTTTAAGGGTGTACAACGCCATCTAGTCTTTATATACGTCATTTCGCAAGATATTTGTGATTTTAAACTGTGCGTTTTATGACTAATTATTTCATCCGCTATTATAATGGAGAGACGACTTGTGAGGATCGCAGGATTCCACTCGATGGAAGCCGCTTCTAACATAACAGGCTACGTACGGAGTAACCTTGTAACTGGCCTATGTATGGCGGTAGACGAATTCCGGCTAATATTGTACTTATAGTGTTATTGACAATGATGGCTAAACCAATAAAATGAGTATAAGCGCTAACAATAAAAACACAAAAAGTATGAACAGAAGTCATACCTCGAATAGAATCCATCGTATGTCTCAATACGCCTTACAATTATTATTATAACTGTATAACTTCAAAAGTTAGGTATACAGGGTTATTTCTAATCAATTAGCATCCTTTTAAGGGCTTATTCTGTACTTACATTAAAACTAACAACTTTTGTTCTGCGACTTTTGCTAAAACTCAAAAAAAAATTGGTGTTCCATAGAAAAATATCGTTTACTTGCGACCAAAATTAGTACAGCTGATTTTTTTTTGACCTTTTGACTAAAGTCGCAGAACAAAAGTTGTTAGTTTTGATGTACAGAATAAGACCCTAAAAGGATGCTAATTGATTAGAAATAACCCTGTATAGGTATAGGCATGTTCAGTCAGTAAATAATTATTTTTTGCAAATAATAGAGCACGACCGACCGAATACGTAAATATTTCGCACGGATCGACGAGGCATTATTCACATTACTGTTGATTTATCAAAAATGGCTCAGCCGATTTTGATAAAATTTAAATGGGACTAATTTATAAGGATACTCTAACCAATAAAAAAAGAATTATCGAAATCGGACTATTACGTAAAGAGTTATACGTGGTTATACATAAAAAAAACATATACGCGTCGAATTGAGTAATTCCTCTGTTTCGTCGGTCAAAAAATGACGAATTTCTAAAGTAAAAACGGCCGAGCCAAGTCAGGTGGTAAGCCAGTTGAAACTTGAAGTCTGATAAAATATTCAGTGTCATTTTCAGCCCGGTATACTCGTACATACCTAGCTGCATTGCTGATACCTTGACATTTCCAGATTTAACCATCATTACAATATTGTGCCTCCTACTACTTACTTCTGCTAAGCTTAGCAGAAGTAAGTAGCTTAGCTTTGTCTAGCTAGACAGAGAATTATTTTTTAATGTGACACGCTTCTTTTGCGGCGTAGTGCACTTTTTGGGAAGGTTAAAAAATATTAAGCCCGCGTCAGATCGTGACCTGATCGAAAATTCGAAAGACGGATGACGTACCTAGCCTAATGTTTAAGTTTTCACTTCTGCCAGCACTCCCGGAGTGCTTTTTAAATACAGGCTTTCCCCGACAGTACTGAGGATTGTGTGGTGGTCAGGAGGTAGTGACACCCGCCTTACAATCGTGAGGTCGCGGGTTCAAATCCCCGGTCCCGTACCAATGAGTTCTTTGGAATTTATGTACGGAATTTATGCCTAGGTCCGTAGAAGAAATTCGATGGCGTATGTGAATCCACCAACCCGCACTGGGCCAGCGTGGTGGATATGTCCCAATCACCCTTCGTGGGTAGGCCTACGTCCTGCAGTGGACTTATTAAAAAGGCTGGTACAGTACACTACTGAGGATTGGGGTCTGATAGGGTCGAAAAGTTCTCGAGTGGAGATCATGTACCGGTAAATGCAGCGTAGGACGACCCACAAGTTGTACAGATATCATTAAGACGGCAGGATCTCGAAGGATGCAAGTTGCTTCCAACCGGACTTATTAGAGATGTAGGTATAGGAGAAGCCTAAGCCCATCAGTGAACGACCTATGGCTGAAAAAAAAAACGTTGAACTATATCGCTTTGGAATCGCGAGGTCGTTGGGTGTTGGTACGCGTTATGTTGGTTTTTTTTTAATCCGAATAGGTTTGCGTTTGACTACACATTGTAGATACGTGAATTGCTATCGATTTTTCATCAAATTTCGTGCAAAATTCGATGGTGCATGTGCCTAGATTCACAGTGAATGCACCTGGATAAGCGTGGTTGGTAAGATCTAATCGCCCTTCGAGGGTGAGCCTATGATCAACACTGTAATAATAAAGGATGTTACAGCGACGCCAATAACCGGGTGAAATGAACTCTTAACAAACAGAACACTTTAGCAGAGCAGTGTCATTAAACAGAAAAGCTACGGGCAGTTTCCGAGGGCTTTTCAAAGTTTTCTTGTCAGGAAAAAGCCATTTGGATAATATTATGAATTATATCACGACTTTGGAGAAGTTAAAACCAACTTTACTTGGGTCCTTGGCGTAGTTGACTAGGTGTTTTTTAGTGTTTCTTTTCAAAATCAACAAAGTTAAGCAACGTTCGGCCCAATCAGTTCTCAGATGGGTGACCGCGGTCGGCATTTACAACTATGCAGTACCATGGCTCGGATAACTTGTAAAATTACGGGTCCCAGTTGCTTTAATCAATGCGTTGCATTAGTCAGTTGCTTTAAAGCGATGTCTTAATCAACTATGTAAGTCTACACTAATATTATAAAGAGGAAAGATTTGTATTTTTGTATTTTTGTATGTAATGAATAAACTCAAAAAGTACTGGACCGATTTTAATATTTTTTTTTTTCATTAGAAAGCTACATTATCACTGAGTAACATAGGCTATTTTAATTGCAAGAAAAAAAAAAGGATCCCTATTAAAACTATAATAATGTTACCCAAGGTGTAAAAAATGCCTAAAATATTCTTTACATCGCGTGCGCTGCGAAAACTATTGATGATGGAATAAAATAATGTACTACGACTTTATAGAACACACCATAATTTACAAAAAATGTCGCGACAGCATACATCTAACTATTATAGTTAAGCCGTAATAACTGTTCTTTTATTCTTAAAAATTAATTGAAATACCGTCGCAGGAAAAGGATCTTAATTTGTATCTTGGTATTAATCCTTATCAAAATAAATTATTTCATATTCAAGACTGTTTCAATAGCTTTATGCCAATTTTTAAATTATTTAATTCAGACATTTTATTACAAAGATATTACGAGTTCAAAAATGTAAGTATTATAAAAGTTTCGTTTCGCCGCTCACTCCGCTTGGCAATTCATGTACTTTGTACAATGTACATAATACAAAATTCACTTCGAGCAAATATCTATAGAGTCACAATCGTGAAAAAAGTGTCCGAGCCAAAATCCTGCCCAAGCTACGTAGTGGGCAGGCTTTTTAGTTAGTCGTAAGGCGATTCCAAGCCGACTACAACGCCGCGCGATGCCAGAGTGCTCGGTTACAGGCACTTATTAGGTGACATAACGTCGAGATTCCAGGTAACGGGTCATTGAGAATTGAGAAGGGTGCTTGGACCATATCCACCACCAGTACCAGGGCCCAGTGTGGGTTGGTGCAGATTGCCACACAATATTTTCCTTCGCCGAAAAGCCAATGATTTGAAATTCCGTACATAAGTTCCAAAGAAACTCATTGATACAGGATCGGGATTTGAACCCACCACCTCACGATTGTAGGACAGGCGTTACTACCACTAGACCACCAAAGTTATATATCTCCGCCATTAGTGTGTCGATTTATGTTTTATTGGTAGTAAATAGGTATGCAGTGGCGTAGCGTGCCTTGGAGGAGCCCTGAATCAAACATAGTTGGGGAGCCCAAATCACTCATTTCTCACAAAAGAAACAAAAATGCTTGCATCAAATTGAAATAAATATATACCGCCTTACCGCAAAAGATTTAAACACGCTTTAAACACTGTTTAGCCGTAGAATTTGTACTGTTAAACATTGTCTAAAGCCTGCGTAAAACTTTTGTGGTAAGACGGTTATTTATAAGTTGTCACTTTCTCCTAGAAATTGACCTAGCCAAACAATTCAAATGAAATTATACACTTTTCTTGCCTTTTTTTCGGGAAATTGATGATTGATAATGAATAGAATATAATTACCTATATCAGCTAAGTAAGTCTAGCTGAAGACGATTTCAGTTGTTATAAATTTTCTGCCTCTTAGGACAACTTTTGGCAGAATGCTTAACCCGGGAAAAAATGAGATGATTTTTTTTCGGGAAGCACGAGATTAAGTGACATTGTGGATAACATTTTACTAGGTTTTGCTTACACACGTTAAGGCCCCTGTAGCCCGGGAGCCCCGGGGCTCCCGGGCTACAGGGGCTACTTCATTTTTTCCCGTATTATTGACACGACTGATACTGCGGTAGCTACGCCCCTACACATAGTATGTGAAACGAATTGTCGATGGGACCTTAAAGTTCTCGAATGTAGACAGGGTAATGGCAAGTGTAGCGAAGGTCTTCACATGAATCTAAGATCTGGTCGTGACGTCCGGAACACGTTGGATGCCAGCGCTTCGATTCCTTCCATCACAGCTCTTTGGGTTAGCAAGTTGAAGAGGCCTTAGGTAGAGCACACAATTCGTAGAAGTAGAACTGATGTCCAATGTTTTTCAAAGTTCTCGAGTGAAGACAAGATCAAGAAACTAACTTACATGAGTAGAATGTATAGACTGTGGGTCTCTAATATTTTAACGTCGCTTTCATTCTCATCATTGTCATTTTCTGAAATCAGGGCTAAATATTATGTACAGCCACCCGACACATACGAACTCAATTTTATTTAGATATGCCAATACCTACTAGGTATCCCTTTTTCATAAACTTCGAACAGTTTAAGACTACGGAAACTGTCGCGATTTGGGTAGGTTTTAACTCATCATAATGGTTCATCCGGTATGTTTAGCATGTGTGTGGCGCATACCTACATTACGCGGTAAGTATATGTATAGCCAATCATACCCGGGCAAAGCCGGGACGGGCAGCTAGTATATTATAATTTTATTTAGTAATATGCTTGGTCTTTGTTATACCTACTGTGTTTTGTTTAATGTTTCTAAATTTCACTTATCATAATTTTATGTCAATTATATGTAGATCAAGTTTTGATATGGTATGATAATAGTCTATCCGTACCAGCCTTTTTAGTAGTCCACTGTAGGATGTAAGCCTACCCACGAAGGGTGATTGGCCATATCCACCACGCTGGCCCAGTGCGGGTTGGTGGATAGTCTTTAATCGCGCCAATTCAGCTCTTGGCAATTAATTTGGAATGGGCCACCAAGAAACCGGCTTAGCCGAGTTTGGGGGCCCGCTGTTAATCAAACTGATGTGAATAAATCTAACGATAATGTTGTTTCGTGGACAATTTGTACCGATTTCTTACTCAGTTAAGAAATAAACTTTCTTTCTTAATCGTTTGGCTATGTTAGAGGCTTTCAGACGGCTCAAAAACTCTGACACCAGGGCTAGCCACCTCTACCTATATAGGCTTATACGAAATTACTTTTAAGGAGTTTTTCACCATATATAAAACCTTTACACTTTAAGAGTTAAAAACATTGTGGTTTATTTTATACTTCTAGTTTCACGCTACTATAGTACCTACATACATTTTATCGTCTAAATTAAAAATAAGCTATTTGGAAGATGTTTTGTGGACTTTTTCTGTAAATAAAAACAGTAAGTACTATAATTCAAATAAAACGTTTTGAAATTCATAATGTAAATAAAATGTCAATAACATAATGTCAAATAAATCTAACCTAGAAAATGTCACACATAAATAATATATTAGTCAACATGTCAAAAATCAATAAACAAAAATGAACATAAAAATAAAAAAGTCAAATAATAATAATTAATCGGAAATGAACATAGTAATAAAAAAGTCAAATAATAAAAAAAATATCGGAATTTAAAACATTTTTGTCACCTAAGAATTCCCAGATTTCGTAGTAACATTTTCTGACTAGCAAGGATTTTAATTTACATTTAAACATACCAATGTTTAGGTCTCGTGTCTAAATTAAAAATAAGCTATTTGGAAGAAGTTTTGTGGACATTTTGTGTAAATAAAAACAGGTGCGATAAGTTCATAATGAACAAAAATTACGCCCGAAATTAAAGTCACAAGAGTTTCAGTGTTTACGGGAACTAATAAAAATTGGGAAAGCAAAAAATCGTAAAAAAATTGATAAAATCGTCGACGTGCCACAAGCGAACGCGCACATGTCGTTCCACGATAAAACTGCTGCTAAACTAAAAATATCCGCACTTAACCATAATTATCATTAAAAACTGAAAATATTGGATTATAATAAAGTATTTAGCATGCAACATTAGAAATCGGCGCTTGCGTCCGTCGCGTGACAACGGAATGTAAAAATCGAGTGCTTTTATCAACACATCGACATGCTAAAAACTTGGTGCGGTAAAAACACAGAGATACTATCTTCTGTGTCATTTTGCATGGCTGTATTACCAAAGGTTTAGTAATACGAGGAAATACTTTAATACAGAATTAAGATGCTATCTGATTTGTTTAATGTTTTAATGGTATGTTTATTGCGGATTGACACGGACGGATTAATTAAAAAGTAATAAAATAAATTATAACATCATTATTTCGGGCTCATATTTAAATGATTGAAGGCTACAAAATTCAGCAATATGTTGATTGTATATTTATTAAATACTTTTTTATAGTGCTCTTGAGCATGGCCTCAGGTCGATTTGTCAAACCGGTCAATCGGTCTTATTGGAGATCCATAGGGGAGGCCTATGTCCAGCAGTGGACGTCCTATGGCTGATGTCTGGATGGAGGTCTATTTGAGACATCATTGAAGTAACTATATTTCACTAATTAACATGTGGCTGAATAATTAACTTTATAAATATTTATTTACAGGAAGTATCGGAAAGGAAACGGTTAAGAGGATATTAAAATAAACCATTTAAAAGGTGGAAACCAACGGTAAAGGCTAATTTTAAGCACTGCTGTGACTGCTGATTACATTTAAAACAAGATTGCGTTCTTACAAGTTTAAAGTGATGATTTGAAAGCTGATAATACTTAAGTGAGGTTGCCCTCAACGGGCAAGTAGCATCAATAATAGATAGGTAAAATAAAATATTTACAGAGCTACGCCCATACCACGGCTGTATAGTATTTTATCAGACTTCAAAACCGAAGGTTCTTACTTTGACTGTATTTTATGTACCTCAGATTTTTTTCTAAGTGAACTGATTTTGATAATTCTTTTTCGCGAATTTAGGTTGCCTCCTGTTCCCATAGTAAAAGTTAGCGAAGATCGTGAGTAAGTACGAGTAGATATGTTAATCGGCTAGAGATAGATACACCTCCTACTTATGATTAAAAGTTCATTCACTCTCGATACAATCTGTGGAAGGAGCGAAAATATCAGCTGTTATATATTCGCGAATTTGAGGTCATCCTCATAGTAAAATTAAATTGTTCACAATCACAAGTATTAGAACATAGGTATAATAATTATTTTTTGCAAAAAATATCATGACCGACTTCACCCGTATACAGAATTCGCGAATATTTCGCACAGATCGATGTAGCATTTTTCACATTATTGCTGATTTATCAAAAACCGCTCTGCCGATTTCGATAAAATTAAAATGGGACCAATTACAAAGTATACTCTTTCCAATAAAAAAAAATCATTAAAATCGGACTGCTATGAAAAAAGTTATACGTGGTTATACATAAAATATATATATATATATACGCGTCGAATTGTATACCTCCTCCGGTTGGTTCGTCGGTCAAAAAATCTCAAAAATCCTTGCACTTTACAAAACAACACCCTATCGTATTTCGGGCAATAACAACGGCTATAAACATGCAGTCGGTACTTGCAAACAAACATATCAGCATTGCATCAGTTCAAGTACCCTAAAATTAAACGGACAAATTACAATAACACCCGTTTCAACCTCCCTTCGCGGCTATTCTCCGGGTAATCGTCCCTCCGTCCGATACCATCGCCGGTTCCGGCTGCCGGACCCGGCTCCGGACGTGCAGATAATTGCCGGTACCGGCTATTTGCCGAATTCTTCATCGTAATCATGGAAGGAAGAAAGAGTAAGGCCCTGATGTCCAAATTAAAGTTACAGCAAAATCGAGTCGAAAACGCAAGTAAATTGTTATGTAATTAAAGACATGACTTGAGTAAGAGAAATTTGAACTACTAGTTAAATGTCACATTGGTTTTTTGACTTCAAGGCGGAGCTTTTGTATGCGAATTGCTAAACTGCGGATCTATGTATTTTCTATAGTCCCTGTGTTTCATAACAGTTCACTGGCCAGAAAAGCGATTTCAGAGCCTTTTGAAAACGTTGTCCGAAGTTAATCAGAAGTAGGCAAAGTTTTTTTTTCATTCGGCGATTACGAAGTTGGAAGACAAAATGTAAAAGTTAGACTTGTTTGTTTGTCATTTTATCCAGTCAAAACAACTCAACCGATAGTTTCAATAAAAGTGCGTAGATCCAGTTTGAAACTCCATTACGATTAGGGTAGCTTTCAAGTTTGAAAAGTCATTTTAAATAGGTAACGTTCTTAAATAACGGGGAAGAATTTTGTGTTAAATGGAATTTTTAACTGATCATAAGTTTTTTGACATGAACTCTTAATAGCTAAGCGCAGTGGCGCTTGACTTTGCGTCTTCCTGTTGCACTAATTACTTGTAACTAATAAAAGTATCTAAACAGGACAAAATCCGAAGACGCCGCCGCTTTTAGCCAATAAAGGTTCTGATTTTACTAACGATTGTTTGACCTATCTTCAAGTGTTAGAAGGCGCAAACCGAATCGAATCAGATCTTCCTATAAGGCTGTAAAGACTTAAAAGGATAGCACGAGTCACCCCAGTCGGCGAACATCACATGCAAAACATGTGGCCGGTTTTGCAGCATAATTGGCATATCAATAGGTGGTCAGGTTGAACGGCCGCCATAAATCAGCCTGAAGGGGAGGCCGGAAGCCGCTCGGCTGGCGGCTCGACAGCCCTGGAAGTGGGTCGAGGGGCGAAGGCTCCAGATGCAAATCGAAGCCGGCTGGGGAGGATTGGCTGACAAGGGGAGCTTTAGGGACAATAAACGCGTTGCTGATTCATGCCTAACTATACTTTAAGCTATTAAGTAAGTTCATATAGGAAGGGTGGCTAGCCCAGATGTCAGTTTTTAAAACCGTCTGAAGTCGTCTGATACGGCTAAACTGTTAAAACAACCGGGTGCTATAATTTAACGTGTCTTTCGAGCCACGGTAGCTATACTTGCCAACATAGTTTTAATTTTACTGACTAATTATTAATTTAAGACTCCGAAAAAATGTTGGAAACTTTAGTAGATTCACATTTGTTACAGGATTTAATCTGTACACGTATATAGATTGCAAAATTTAATGTATGCGGATTTCGGTGTAGACACATAACTGCACATTGTAGCTTCGTGGTCTTAGTCTGTTGTGACAGAGATGTTGTCTTTCAAAAAGTACACTAAGTCTGCCTGCATGCTCTACATGCGTAGTAAACGAAGTGCCATGACCTAGACAAACCCCTTCATATTACAACACGTCAATATTTACCTCATCGCAGGCTGAACATCTCGGCTTCATAGTTTCAGCGTGATGCCTCCCGCAGTAGAGACGGCCTTCCTTCCAGAAGTAGACCAGGTCCACCAGCAGTTCGCTGCAGGTGGCGCAGACGAAGCAGGCGGGGTGCCAGCGCGCGGCGGGCCCGGCGCGTCCGGCGGACACGCACATGTCGCCCGCTGACATCGACTCTTCACACTGTGGACAAAGATATGAGAATTAGTGAAGGTGTTGAGAAGTAGGAAACCTAACGTAGGTGTCGTATAAAATAGGTGGTTTTAGCTGACTGTTGGAAGTTTAGGTTCAGGAGGAGGGAATGCTTTCTAAGTTTTGATCTACCGATTGCTTTAGCGGTCTGAATCAGTCGGTGAGTTAGAAGTGACGAACAATGGCAAGCGATCAAGAAATAAAAATCACTACTTAAAAGTTCGATAATTAGTGTGCTACAATGATCCTACGAAGTTTCTTTTTACGGTTGATTACTTGATAAAATTACTTTTTATGATACCGTAGTAGTACCGTAAGTAAATACCGTAAGTAGACGTAACGAAAAAATCTACAATATCCAAGTATTCCTTGCTCTACTTTAATGTAAAGCAAACATGACTGTTATTCCGGTCAACTGAGTCACAAGCCTTCCTATCAATCAATGAACACCTGAGCACCTAAACCAGCAACAATAGCGCCCTCATTACGGCCACATTTCGCATGCAGGCCTCGTACCTCCCATTGATAAGACCTGCGCTAATCACTACAAGTTACCGACAAAAACAGCCGACATGGCCCAACGGATAGCAAGTTAAAGTAGCAGTAAAGTTGGCAGGGCACATAGTAGCAGTGGTCTCGGACGACAAAATGCAAAATCGGTAAAACTGCCAAAAATATTGGTACATTTGAACCAAATGTCGGTTTGAGAGGATTTTCAGGTCTAAAACTACAAATTAGGTACTTTATGTCGCCTGTGCCGTAACCAACTTCTGGGAGGGAAATCTGATTACTACACAAATAGCCTACACTCCTACCAACATTTCTTTGTTGGAAACTTGAAATTCGGTAGAAAAATTGGAAATTCTGTCAAAATCAGAAATCTGAAAAATTGCTTCATTTCGGTGTTTCAGTAGATCAGAGACATTTGGTCTCTGATCTACTGGAACACCGGTAGAAATAACTAAAAATTGGTAGATTATCGGTAGCAAAATCGATTCGAGAGCATTGCTGATAGGACGCAAAACTGATGACCAATGAGACCGTAAAGATCTCTAATGCAGAACACGAACAGGCAAGCGTAGCTTAAGATAGATAAGATATACGACACCGGAACGTGCTGAACGCAAGTGGTGTTCAGCTAGTCTTATTGAAGTCTATATGGGAGGTTTATGTCCAACAGTGAACCGTCGACTTCTTATTATTGATATGATGATGACGAATCAATGCATGTACACGAATGTTTACTGTTCGCAGTATCTGAGCGCAATGACCTCTTGATCAATAGTCTAGGAACAATCGACCTTCGAAGCAAGGTCGATTTATTGTTCTTGTACCAGTTATGGCAACTGATAAGGATCTTTTCTGGAATTGATTATCTATTAAAGTCACTTCCAAAAATAGTCCGACTATTTTGAACAGGGAATAATCATATGACCCATCGATAAACGTTGTGATGAAATATTGAGTAAAATGACCTCGAAAAAGTCCAGCACGTGAGCAAAAAGCTATACCTAATAATAAATAAGTCATCGACACGATTTTCTTGGTTTATCGTTCAATTCAATATAAATTAAATATGCAGAACGTGGCCCCGATTCCCTATTATATAAGGTAAGGAAATGAGCATGAGTATTTTTTCTTACTTTCACGAATATCACTTCAAATAATGTTTTCATATCAATTAAGACTATGATTATTTGAAAAAAAAAATATTAAAAATATTCTATTATATATATTAAAAAAAATTCTATGAAAATAATCTTTATTTAACTTGCAAGATCATTCTGAAAATGTGCTTTAGTTACAAGAAATATGGACTCCAAAAAACGTGTTCCATAACAACACTTTCGAAGATTTATTTCGTCATAATTTCAAAATAATCTGATGTCACAATACTTATGCAACTAGATCAACGGACAATTTGGCACACTACAAGGGATAAGTCACCACCGATGATTGTTATAAGAGCGGTTCATTGAACGAGTACTTTTCCCAAGATTTCCCTCGATAATTTCGTCATAAAACACCTCCAGTAGTCCCCGTATCATCCATTTGCTTGGCCATGTCAGAGGCCTTCAGGCGGCTTAAAAACTCTGACACCAGGGCAAGCCTAGCTTTTCAATTCAATTCAATCATTTATTAATCAAATAGGTACACAAAAGTACACTTTTGAACGTCAGATACAGTTAAAAGTACACAGAAGGTAATAAATAGTAAATATATCAAATTCATGTCAAAACTAATAACTACAAATCACAGATATGGTAATAAGCTTTCTTTATTAACATTTTCTTGATGATTGCTTTGAAACGGGTGTCATTTACACTTGTCAAACTCATAGGTAAAATGTAAAAACGTACACAATTATTTTTGAATGATTTGTCTATCTTGCTTAGCCTAGTCTTGGGTATAATAAATTTTGACTTATGTCTAGTGTTATAATTATGTGTATCACATTTTTTTAGGTATTTATGACAATTCTTTCCAGCATACATAATATTTTCCAGAATATACTGGCATGGCATGGTCAAGATATTTAGTGATTTAAAGCAAAGAGGCCGAAGCCTGTAGATATATCGAATCGCCCTCTTTTGCAATACAAAAATAGTTCTAACAGCATCAGCGGCATTGCCCCAAAGTAATATCCCATATGTCATTAATGAATGAAAATAGCTAAAATAAACTGTTCTTGCAGTGTCAACATCGGTAAGGCCTCTTATTTTACGTATTGCTTAAGCCGCTGAACTTAGTTTCCCCGAGAGTTCTTTTATATGCGGTCCCCATTGTAGTTTATTATCAAGCCGTAAACCCAGGAACTTAGCAGTAGTATTAAAATCTATTATGTCATTAACAATATTTATGTTATTTAAAGTTCTGTTCGTTGCAAGAGAAAAATGAACACAGTTAGTTTTTTTTTAACTAGCTAGCCTAGGCCTAAACGAACTTATTTATTCAGTTGCTTTAGGCTTATGCGTACATAGCAGATAAGATCGTTTAAATTTTAATTTCATAATGGTGCGTCTTTCGTGTCCTTGCTTGATTGCGTGGAAGAGATCGCTATTCGTTATTTTATTGTAAATTAGCTTTAAATCAACAGTAGTTGTAAATAAATACTTTATCTATCTGTGTCGCATAGGGTTTTGAACTGGTATTATGATGCACTTGGAAAATCTGGTGCTGAACTGCTGACCAGTGACAGGCGTGCGTCAACTTAGCTTCTCGTTACTCAATCTATAAAAACGTAACAATGCGCAACTAGATCAGCAGCCAATTTTGGCTCACAACACGAGGTAAGTCATGACCAGTCATCGTTAAGAGCGGCAGATAGCTCACGAGTCATAATACATGTAAATCTGTGCCGTGGGAGGGTGTTATTCACTATCGGTTACAGGAACTCTGAGTAAAGAAATGCGTAATAGCTAATCCGGATGCAGATCGGAAATGATTGACGCGTGTAACATGTGTGATTGATTTTTTACTCACGGCCCTATAAAGATACAAATACAGACTTGTGTAGAGCTATTCGTTATTTATGGAGAGGGCTATGCTCGGAGTCTCGCTGCGAGATCGAATCAGAAATGAGGAGATCCTAAAGATGACTGCCTCGGTGGCTCAGTGGTTAGTGACCCTAACTTCTGGATCAAAGAGGCGATACCCACCCAGGGCAAATATTTATGTGATGAATATAAGTGTTTGATCTGTGTCTGGGTGTTATTTAGTTACTGTCTATATAAGTATGTATTTAAAAATAAGTTTATGTAGTATATCAGTCTCTGGCAGCCATATCACAAGCTTTGCTTAGTTTGGGGTCAGAGGCCGTGTGTAAGATGCCCCAAAATATTTATTTTTATTTTATAAAGTATTAAAGTTATCGCAATAATCCAACGAAAACTGATGGCCGTTAGGGCAGCAAAGTTCTGGAACGAAAACCACGTTCCGGCAAGCGTAGCGTAAGACTTCCACCTATATAAGTGGAAGTCCAACGCTCCGCTTGCCGGTATGTAGTGTCCATGGAAATATATAGAGAAGGACTATAGGAAGGAAGAAATATAGGAAGGAGATAGTAGGTCTAAGTCATTTTTATACGCTTAGCGCTTGCTAAAAGTCTGACACTACGTGTTATGTGTACACACATAACACGCAGTCACTTACTATTCAATGACACACACACTTACTATTCAATGATCTTCTTAAGTACCTCTTGCGTGTTACTACCATTACATTTAATGAACTAGAATATACCTACTATTTACAAATTTCTACTACTAATTTAAATAAGACGTCCACAAATAATATATTATTCAGCGAAAAATCTAACCAGGATCTACTTTTGCATTGTCTGAAAGTTTGCTTTATGGTCTTCTCAAAAATATTTAATTTATATTTTTTCATCCCATCCTTTTTTTTAAATGATAATAAATTGTGTGGAAATGGAAATACAGCTCAGATTTTTCTTGGTTTTAGCCATATTAATGTGCTCCTATCGTTCTTTTACTTGCATTATTTCCTGATTCATCCATATTTGTGTCATATTTTGCTAAAATTATAGAATTCATAAAAAGTAGGTTCATCCAGTTAAAGCAATATTTTTAAAAAACATTAATAATTGGATTTAATTGCTAAAAATGCTTTTATTTTAGATATTTCAAGGTTTTTTAATCAGAGTTGCCAGAAATAATCTACTTATTCTCTTAAATATATTTATTTATCCTAAGAAATTCAAAATTAATTTTAAAATTCTGAGGGCTCTTTTTTGATTTTAACTAATGCAATTGACTCAGAAAAAGATCTACTTTTTTGAGATATAATGCATGTTGTGGTTAGATTTTTTGATTATTATAATACCAGCCTCCATACATTTTCTGGACGTGTCTTTTGGAGTAAATGTAGGTTCATATTTACACATGTACACAAAATTTCAGCTTTATCGGAAACCGGAAAGTGGATCAAATTTAATTTGCAAGATTTGCATTTGACATTATTTTAATTTAAATAATATTATTTGACATTATCACTTCACATTATTCTAATATCTGACATAATCTTAAATTCTGACATTAATACTTGACTACAATTTAACTTTTTTCGACATCTTATAACTCAGTAATATTTATGTTTTGTTTATTATTTTTGAAATTGTACATAATCTTCATAAATTTTTAATTTAAATTGTGTGACATTTGTGCGCCACGATGGGCAAAAACATGCGTTCTGTATTATATTTCGACCTGTTTGCGACTTTGTATGTTGTACACGATTACCATGTTTTCACAAATAAATGATCTTGAATCTTGAATCTTGATTACAGACTACGGGACAGGTTAGAGAAAATAAAAGCTTGTAACTAAAGCTTGTGAACATCAAATAAACTCAAAATATTTCGCTACTCTGTACTTAATAGTTTTTGTACAGATCTCTCGCTATATCCTATCCGAGCCGCACTAGGCGTCGGACTCATGTCAGAAGAATCCCTTTCATCGTTTGTTTTAGAAGTAGACTGATTCATGCATTCCGCGCCGCATAAGGAACTAGAGTACTGCGCGTGCGCTGCGAGATTGCGACCACTAATTCAATTAATAACAAGATCAAAAATAGCAAGAAAACTAAATAATACTACCTTTAGTTCTTTTCTTTTTTAACCAATTTAAAAAACGAGGGCACGGTATTGATATCATTACCGTGGCGAGGGTCTCAATCTTACTGTATGTTTTATTTTTGTTTGTATGTTACGCGATTACTCCGCCAGTTATGATTATTTTTTGTTTGTACTGTACTGTATCAGCCTTTTAATAGTCCACTGCAGGACGTAGGCCTACCCACGAAGGGTGATTGGGCCATATCCACCACGCTGGCCCAGTGCGTGTTGGTGGATTCACATACGCCTTTTCTTCTACGGACGTACGCAGGTTGCCTCACGATGTTTTCCTTCACCGAAAAGCCAATGGTGTGAAATTCCGTACATAAATTCCAAAGAACTCATTGGTACGGGACCGGGGATTTGAACCCACGACCTCACGATTGTAAGGCGGGTGTCACTACCTCTTGACCACCACAGCTTCATATTTTGTTTAATAGATAATAATTCAGAAATGAGCCCATTTACATTTTAACTAAATCGGATGGATTGTTTTTGAAAAATCAACAATAGTAAAAATTTCATCAATGACACATTGATTGTGCGAACTATTCGAATTCTGTACTCGGTTGAAGTTGGTTATGCAATTTTTGGCGAAAAATAGTTGTGTCGACTACGTTTGATTTATCGTATGATTACGAGTACGATACAGTAGTTCTACATAGAGAAAGGTGACGTCCACAAGTGGTATATTATTCAGAGAAAAATCAAACCAAAATGATTTATATACATCATTTGAATCATTGTTTTATGGGCTTCCCAAAAATATTTAATTTCGATTTTTTCACCCCTCCGTTTTTTTTTAAATGTGGAAAATAAATTGTATGAAAAATAACAATACAGCTTATTAAGTACTTTTTCTAGTTTAGCGACGATAAAGTGGTTATATCGTTATTTTACTAGCATTCGTAGCTGATTCTTCCACAAACAACACTTAATTTGCTAAAATTAAAAATTATAACCTACCAGTGTATCCAGTTAGTAGGTACAATGTGACAAAAAAACACTTTTAAAGTATGTCTAATTGGTAAAACTGCTTTTATTTAACAATTTGGACGTTAATTAATCAGGGTTGCTAGAGATAGACTACCTATTGAGCCAAATATATTTATTTACCTTAATAAATTCAAAATTAATTAAAAAAAAATCGGGGTGCTCTTATTTGTTTTTAACTGTTGTAATAGACTCAGAAAAATATGAACTTTCTCGAAATGTAAAGAGTGTTGTGGTTAGAATTTTTGATTATTATTATACTAGCCTCCATACATTTTGTGGACATGTCCTTTGTCAGTTGTTTGAGAACCCATTAGTAAAACTTCGCGACGCACAGACAACTACTTTATAATTATGTACTGGATTCGATTATTTACAAGCGCTATTAAAAACCGCACCAACGAGTCCTTCCTAATCGTCAACTAAAATCGATGACTCGATGAATCGATGCCCTTGCAAATGAGTATGAAACTCATCGCGAATCCCATTCGAGTTTAAAAATTCTGATAGAAACCAACTAGAAAAGTTACCCTTGTAATTAACATGTAAATAAGTGGTGTAACAGCAAATACCGGTTGGTATTTGCTGGAGTACTCCAACCAAAGACCATACAGTATATATGGTCTCTGGTCCAACTAAGGAATTTCTTCAAGTTTCAACTAGGAAAAAGAAAACAACAACACACAACAGTGACTTGTTGTTGAATATTGCAGTAGTCGGCCCAGTGCAGGGCCGACTACTGCAGGGCCGACTACTGGCAGGTTTATCTATTTAAAATCCCATCCCCTGAAGCATAACGCTTCCACTACAATATAAGTGTCTTTTATTGTTTATTTAGCAACTGACTTTAGCGAGATCCTGCCTCATACTCGTATCAATAAAGAAAAGTCTCTACCTACTCTACCCGGCACTTTTGCACGTGTACCTATTCGTTTTATACTCCGAACATCACAAGCGCCGTGCTCCATCAATAAACCCTTCCCAGAAGGTGGTACAGGCTTTTAAGACCCGTACGTGCCTACCCCCGGGTTGACGACGGCTGGCGAATCACAGGAATGGCCAAAAAAACTCGCCAGAATGTTGGTTAGTTGTTAAAATTGGAATTTACTAATAGTTATGCCATTGTTGAAGTTTGAAGGTTTACTGATATTTGGGTTTTGGTATGAAACACAATCAAATAATATGTTGAATGCGGAATATGTGGTATTTTTTGACTGATTTTTAAAAAGGGATAGGTTTACGATTTAACTAGGTATGAGTTACGCCGGTTACGCGACATCTCAGTTTCTAATATCGTTTGATTTGAATTCAACAGTTTTAGTTTATTATTATCGATTTATCAGCCACAGGACTTCCACTGCTGGACATAGGCCTGCCCTATGGATCTCCAGTAACACCGGTTGGAAGCGGCTTGCATGCAGCGCGATCCTGCTGTCTTATCATTAACTCGGATGTCCTCCTTGTCATCCGAGTTTTAGGTCAATTTTAAGTTATATAGGTCAATTTTAAGTTCTATAATCTTCTAAAAACAAATAACTGTAGAAAAATAATATGAGAACTGCTCATGGCCCTGAGAATTTTATTTCCCATCCCTCATAGGTAGCGTATCTAGTTGTTTGCGTTTGACTACATACTGCCTGATTTTAAACAGATATGCAGTTTAGGGTGTAGCACGCTTACCTAGAAGATACCACCAAAGTAAAGCAATGTTCAGTATGGTCAGTTCTCGGATGGGTGTCCGTAGATAGCATTTATGATTGAACGCTACCGGAACTGGGATGATACGTTCTGGCCCGCGCTGTGATCACGGCGGTGCTACTTGAACGTGGCGGTACATGCGTATACGCAGCTCTTGTGCATTCAACCCGCTCGAGCGTCGTCGGCACATAGCTGGGCGTCTGCGGGACCAGACGGGACGCCCCGCTGACTCACCGAGGAAATGCGTATATTTGCGTTTAAATTGCTTCATTATTAGCATTCTGTAACTTGTAGTTAGCGTTTCGTTCCTAGGCCTTAAAAAGTAAGCTCGTACCTATAGGCCGATATTTACCGTCTGAGTTGTTAAGTGTTGGAAAGGCCTCTCTAAATATTTGGGATTTAGCAGAGCGTGTTATATTTTTATCGACTTCCAAAAAGGAGGAGGTACCTACTATGTTCGTCTGTATGTATATTATTTAGCTATATATTGTTTAGCAAAACTTAGTCAACCTAGAGCGCACCTATACTTTGTAGCGGACATGTATGACCTAATTTATAAGAAACCTAAAGGTAAGTAAATAGAAATACCCATTACAAATAGTTCAGTACGTTTGTCGTATGAGTGATTTACGTATGACTAACGCGATGACTTTCACTGACTTTGTACGTGACAAACAGACAGACATCAGCTGGCCGGAACCGGAGGTGACGTCACGGGAAGCTACTAGGCTTTGTAGGCCTCTACCACGGTAATGGTATCTATACAGGATTCAGTCTTCATACAAATCGTACCTTTTTTTTACGAGGGGGAAATTTTCGGGAGATGCTCTAACTGTATTGGGGTGCAGTAGGGTTATGTGGGATTGTACCCACTAAAACCCCCTCGGTGGCCAGCCTTTGTGCCTTCTTGCTCCAGGATCTCCGAAAGGAACGCACCGGTGCTTTCAGCACTTTGTGTGCCTACTCGCCTGGCAATAGGACCAGGCTTGTGCACTTGTGCAGACCTCTACGACGAGCGTTGCCACAAACGCTGTCGTCCTCCTCGGGCCCGCTTGAGTGGGGGGCCAGAGCCCCAACTCTGACCATCCACAAGCCCAGAAGTCCTCTTTTAGTAGGCTCTTACTACCGGGGATACCGTTGCCGTATTCTCGTGCCCCGGCATCAGGGCAAGGGGCCGGGTATGCCACCTCGGTTGGCGTCCCGTCGCCGCTTTCGCCGTGAAGGGTCTGCGCTTTCACGTTCCCGCTCTGCGGCGTCCTTCTGCGACATTACCTTTTCGCAGAAGTCTTCCACGCGAATCACACCTACGCGCATCGAGTTCGGTATACACTCTCCACTCTGTATACTAACAGTCGCAGATGCGCCGTAGTGATGACGCGTGTTACGTACTGCGTGGCGAGCGTGGCCACATAAGGCTGTACTTTTTTATTGCAAGGACAGGGTCAAGTCACCATACTGTATAGATACCATTACCGTGCCTGTCAAATAGTCATCGACCTGGCATTTTGCAAGTAGTAAAGAAATTTTAAACTAATAATTTGACTAAATATTACTAATAACGCGAATGTTTGTGCGTATGGACGACTTTTCCTCTTTCATGCGAAAATTACTGAACGGAATGAAATGAAACTTTGCAGTAGTATTTCTTATACATCAGAATATCACATAGGCTATAATCTATAAATATATTGAGAGAAACGAAGCTCGTCGGGTCAGCTAGTATAGTATACTGCTGTTCTTGTTACAGACTTTATATCTCATTCAAATTTAAATTAGTATGTTTGATTAATATCTCAAATCAAATTTTTAAATTTAATTTATAAGATTTCGTTTCTTTTTCTAAATAAAAGATTCTTTATTATGTCAAATTTGGCTTGAATTTTTTTGTTAATATATAAGTAAATTAGAATTCATAATTTATAACTAAATTCCATACTTATTTCTTATTTATTTTTTTAAAAATTAGTACGTTTGTTTTTTCTAAATTAGATAAGTCTAGTATTTATTTTCATTTTGGCATGTTTTTTTTATGTTAATATGGAGAAGCCACTGGCTCCTGAAACACAGTCTTAGACAAGTTCAGGAGCCTATGGATTATGTAGTATACAGTACTACGTATACGTTTATTATGTCAAAATAAATAATTTGTTTGCTCTTGAGACTTATTCTCGTAAATCAATGTACTTATTATATTTTTTTTACTACAAGCCCAACCCCTAAATTACAAGAAAATACTGTACAAAAATTCATCGACTTTTGACGAAATGTATAGAACGGCTGATTTTTGTCTTATCGGAGTTGACCCCACAGTAAAAGTTGGTCTTTATGTCAAGTAAAACTGGTAACCTAGATTTAGCTCTCAATGACGTGACGTAGCGAAGTTTGTTTTCTCATAGCGAAGTTTACTAGATGTTTCTAAGCGATAACCAAAGTTAAGCTACGTACACAGTTAATCTTCGGATGCGTAACCGAGGGCGGCATTTACAATCGAGCGCTACAGTGGGTCGGATGACATGATGAATTGTGGACCCCAGTTGTTTTAATTAACCGTTTAGCCATGTCAGAGGAATTCAGGCGGCTTACAAACTCTGACCTTCTATCTTACTTATCAAATATTTTCCCAAAAATGAAATAAATTAACTTACTGGCTTTATCAGAGCCCGGCGCGTCGTAATATCGTCTGAAAGTTCGTATTGTGAAAATATCACAGCCTCCTGGACGCTGGCCAACTTAATTTAGCTGGATAAAGTATTGGGAAGAAATGCCATCAAGTAAATAATTTAATTGTAAAGACGAGTCTTGAATTCTTATCGGTAGCACAGCCCGAAACTAATAACTTGCCGACTGTGATGTTACATACAAGCTACAAACTGCGGATAGTCATAGTCATAGTCATTTATTGCGTAATTATTATTTACATGTCAATTTTATAATAAAATTAATAAGTGAATCAGTTTAACAGTAAGATCACAATCAAATATGATTATTTTTTGCAAATAGCATGACTGACTTCACCCGTGTACAGAATAATTACATAGTATAAAACAAAGTCGCTTCCCGCTGTCTGTCGCCATGTATGCTTATATCTTTAAAACTACGCAACGGATTTCAATGCAGTTTTTTCAATAGATAGAGTAATTCAAGAGAAATGTTTATATGTATAATACACCTGTGCGAAGCCGGGGCGCATCGCTAGAACGCAAATATTACGCACGGAACGATGTTTAATTTTTCACATCATTGTTGATTTATCAAAAATGGCGGAGCCGATTACGATAAAATTTAAACGAGAGCAATTTCGAAGTATACTCTTTCCAATAAAAAAAGAATTATTGAAATCGGACTACTATGAAAATAGTTATGCGTGGTTATACATAAAAAAATACGTGTCGAATTGTATACCTCCTCCGGTGGTTAGTCGGTCAAAAAATAATAAATAAAAATAAAATTATCGTACATTTCGTGTGCAGCTATCATAACCATTCCAGTTTAGGAATTCACGATGACTAAGGAACGTCTGCTCGACAAGCCATCCAATCCTCGTGCAGCAGTTAAATGAGCTTCAGTCAGAGTTGAGTTATCCGCACCTTGAAGCTCACATCACAGACGCCTAGTTGTTTGATTCGACCTTACAGTAGGTACGGTAATGATATCATGACCGTGCTGGTCTAGAGATAAAGTAATTTGGATGTCTCGGTGGCCCAGTGGTCAGTAACCTTGACTCCTGCGTCTTGCGACGTGGTTTCGATATAAATTAGTATTTATAATTTATAACTAAATTCATTTTTTTTTCTTATTTATTTTTTAAGATTAGTACGTTTTTTTTCTAAATTAGATAAGTCTAGTCTTTATTTATATTTTGGCATGTTTTTTATGTTAATATGGAGAAGCCACTGGCTCCTGAGACAGTCTGAGACAAGTTCAGGAGCCTATGGATTATGTAGTACTGTAATACGTTTATTATGTCAAAATAAAAGATTTGTTTGCTGTTGAGACTTATTCTCGTAACAATGTACTTATTATATTTTTTTTACTTTTGCCCACTTTTGCATACATTTCTGTTATAAACAGGTGTTTGCTCTATGTCTGGATCTTATTATCTACATTTACCTGTACTGTACCGTACTATACCAGCCTTTTAAATAGTCCACTGCAGGACGTAGGCCTACCCACGAAAGGTGATTGAGCCATATCCATCACGCTGGCCCAGTGCGGGTTGGTGGATTCACATACACCATCGAATTTCTTCTACGGACGTATGCAGGTTGCCTTACGATGTTTTCCTTCATCGAAAAGCCAGTGGTGTGAAATTCCGTACATACATTCCAAAGAACTCATTGGTACGGGACCGGGGATTCGAACCCACGACCTCTCGATTGTAAGGCGGGTGTCACTACCTCTCGACCACCACGGCTTGCCAACTACATTGCCAAGTACATTTACCTAGGTATGTATTATTATCATTTATAACTACTGCGCTACCGTGGCTCGGATGACACGGTAGCTCCTGGTTGTTTTAACTGTTTGGTCATATCAGAGGCCTTCGGGCGGCTTAAAAGTTTAAGGCTAGCCACCCTTACTTTTTTGATAGGATGTATTTAGTATATCAGTCCCTGGCAGCCATATTACAAAGTTTTGCTTAGTTTGGGTTAGATAGGGTGAAACAGCCAGTTCACGACCACTTAGTGGACTAGTAATCTTTGAAGTGATATTATTCACTATAATGATAATGTTCTAATTCAAATAATACTCAGAAGTTTAGAAAAAACCTTAAATAATTGAAAAAACATAAGTTTTTTTGTATTTTATGTTAGTAAGTATAAAATAAATAATGATTTATCAAAATGTGCTATTATTTTAGTTCCCGACCACATGTGGTCAGTTTGCGTCCTACATTTTCGTTAGTTGACGTCCACTCAAAAGCCATTGAAAAAAGAGCCTTAGGGCATGTTCTTAGGGTCGTAAATAATAACAGCATCAAATAATCATGTTTGAATGACATTTAATTTTAGTTATCTAATCTTATTTATTCAATTATTTTAATAATATTTATTTATCATCTATTCACACATATTTATTAATTTAAATAATACTTATTTAGTCGTTTTTGTATGGCATAATACGTGGTCGTTAGCTGACCGATTGCCGACCAACGAAATAATGCTTTAAATTTTAATGGTAATCAACACATTTTGCTGGTCGCATTCTGAAGTGTACATAAACCACGTCCTAAAGATCTATCTGACAAAGACTAAAATGCCGTATCATGAAGTACCAGTTAGAAAATTTATGAACAAGATCGATGGGAAATAGTCATTTGCCGACCATGTGGTCGTGAAATGATGCATACACAATTTCAGTAGGTTAGTTTGCCGAACACCTATTATTTTAATTAAAAGCGCATATTTTACACTAAAATGAGGGGTAAAAACGTGTTTTCTTAAACATTCCAAGCTACATTTGGATGCGTGAATCTCGACAAAAACTTGTTTTACTTGCGGTTGAAAAAATGTCCTCTCACTATTTTTTTCGTACATTTGTGCAACCAATTCCGACACGTCCACTATGGGTCTGGTTCACTGGCTCATTGAAGTGCATCACGTATCAGAAGACAAATCACAGTGTCGCGGAGGGGAAGCGATATACTAAAGTATCGTTCAAAAACCAAAACAAACTTTGGCGAGCTTTTATTTAACTATTTATAGTGGTTTTATGAAAAAGTGGTCGTGAACCGGTGGTGGTCGGCAAATTGGCCATTTCACCCTACCGTGTGTAAGATGTCGCTGCTAAAGAAAAAGTACAAATTATTCAAAAGCTTAAAGAAAATGGACCGTGAAAAGTCCTGTGGGATCATGGACCACACATGTCTTTCTAAACAAGCTCGTTTAACATTTCAATCATCACCACACGGGGTGATTTTGTCCAAATAGTCGTGGCGGGAACAAATCATCGCTAATTTGTCCAAAATCACGAGCGGCGACGTTCAAACAACCTCACCACGCCCTGAGGTTACCAGGGGCTCTATATTGAATCATCAGAACAGCTAAACGTATACGTGAATTTTCAGGTGACCGAGTAAGCAGGAGCAAGCATTGAAAATCTGTGCCGGTGCGAACAGGAGAGCATACCATGCGAACGTTAGAAATGATTGGGTCAAAAATTGGGTAACCAGAATAATTCCCACATGAAACGACACCGACAAACTAGCAAGACCGGCGAGATTGACAACCGAAGTTGATTTTTATGACCCTCAGCATAAGAGTCAGGTGTAAACGTGATTGAAGAGCAAAAACGAAGTGAAGAATTCGGAAGGATAATAAGAAGGCACAACGCCGACTAAACTATAGAGCCAGTTAAAACTGACACACGAAGTTGATTTTTATAACCTTACATATAAGATTCAAGAGGTGTCATTCAATAGTGAAACAAAATGATTTGGTAACATAATTAGAAGGCGCAGTTCTCGATTAGTAGGGAGTCTTGCGCAAATACTGTCAGGCGTCTGTCAGGTGGTAGAAGGTGGACCACCGACATTGTGTTTGATTTGCCGCCGAATTAAAGACACATTATGGAAGGTTTTGGCAATCTTGGAAGATAAACAGCTTGCTAATTGCGGGACGATTCGCTACGACTGTTTTGGGTTTTTTCCTTAGACAAAGGTTTGGTCATCCTCGTCGGCTTGAAAATGTTTCCAGTCTCTATTTTATGATTGGATTCAGTTTGATTTGGTTTATGATTTATGAGAAAAGATTTCTATAAATACAAACTTTTTGACCGATGAAACCGAGGAGGTTGGTTGCCTGGAAGAAATCGCTTAAAGCGATAAGGCCGCCAGTTAGAAACCTATAAATTGTACTGTTTTGTCCCTGTAATTTGTTCTTAGGTAATGTGGTTGTCTAATAAAGTGTTATTGTTTGTTTGTTTGTTTGTTTGAGGTACTCAATTCGAAGCGTATATATTTTTTTTGTATAACCACGCATAACTTGTTACAGAGTAGTCTGATTTTGATAAAAAAAAAAATATTGGAAAAAGTATCCTTCGATATTGGTCCCATTAAAATTTCATCGAAATCGGCCGACCCATTTTTGATATATCAACAAAAATATGAAAAATGCTACTTCGATCTGTGAGAAATATTCGGAAATTCTGTACACGGTTAAAGTTGATCATGACATTTTTGGCGAAAAATAATTATATAAGATCTACTTTATAAGTCCAGTTGAATGTATAAACCTTAAAAAAATCTGTGAAACCTATAAAGTTTATACTTAAAGGTTTCACAATTCACATTATGGAAGCTAAGAATCACAATGTGTTTGGTTTCTACACAACTTTAACACTAGTTTCTCAACTGAAATGTTGCTATCAAAAGAATATTTATCTCACAGAAAAAAAATATTTTATAAATGATGCCTTCTCTTTAAAGATGATGAAGAAAGTATACTAACAATATAGATTAAAGAACGATATCCTCGAATTTCTCTACTTGGATCCTAAGTCTAGCAGCTAGTGGAATGTATTTGAATTCTATCATGAATTTCTCTTTGACAAAAACCTCTTCAAGACCCAGGCGGCATATTTGTGTAAAAAGGTAAAAAAGCCAAAATCAGTGAGTTTCCCACACCGCGCACGTCACGAGCACTTGTCCACTGGACTCGTTTTTTCTGACCTCGTGGAGCAGTCATCAGGGTTGCCAACGCTAACGTGAAATTTCTCAAAAGTCATCTAAAAAATCTTGTCAATTTTACGACTTTTGCAAGTGATATAGTTTATACTCTTATGATAGATCCCCTTAATCTTCTAGCTTATTTCCTCATTAAAGTAATAAGAGTGAAGTTAAGATGTCTCGACGTATGGTGAGGGTTGAATACAAGAAAAGATCATCACAGATTTGATAAATTTATTGTAAAAATGAATACTTAGTTATGACATAAATATACATTTTTACATTATATGTACATATAAGCTCAACGAAAGAAAAAAATATATGAATGTTGTGGGTTTCTTCAATAGTAATTTTATGCTCCAACATAGATTTTTTCATATTCTAAATTCCTCAAATTGTGGGAGGTTTTCCCCAGAAACTGACAGCCCCAAAAGTTATGCGCTTTTTGTCGGGATACCTGCGCGGACCCCCGGACAGATATTTTAACGCCATGGCCGCGGTATGCCCGAGATTCTACTTTTTACGGGTTACTGAGCTTTACATCATTTCTATGTTTGTAAAATGCTGGAATTCATCATTCAGTAAGGTCAATGGCGATGCTGAGCATAGTGGGAATACTGGAACGACGATAGCATTTAAATTGTTCCTGTGTCTTCTAGCATGAATTTGAAAAAAAAATGTTTTTTACATAGTTATGTGCCTACCATGTATTTACTAAGCCACAAAGAGGTGATCAAAATCATCATTTGGAACAAAGTTTAATATGGGGTCAACATTTCGATTCGAGAAAAAGAATCAGCAGTTCCATATAAAACTGCAACTCGGAATCGACAATATGTATTAATTACCTAGCTGATTTTTTTCTCGAATTCCGGGTGGGCCCCATAGTGAAATTTGTTCATAAAGATGGTCGGAATCATCTCCTTTCGGTTCAGTACGCCAGCTCTTTATAACCCTGTATTGAGGGTCTGGAAGACAGCTAAGGCTGTAGGTTAGTCGCGCATCCTCCACGAATTACAGTTTTAGTAGGTAAATCTATGAATCAATGCCTAGATGCGCCCCGCGGCGTTACCCGCGTTAGCCCGAGATAAAAAGGAGCCTATGTGTTAATCCAAAGTCTAAGCTACCTCCATACCAAATTTCATCTAAATCAGTTCAGCCGTTTGTCCGTGAAAGAGTAACAAACCCATACATACTCATAAACTTTCCCGTTTACAATATTAGTAGGATAAGCAGTGGTGGCCTAGAGGTAGTGACACCCGCCTTACAATCGTGAGGTCGTTGGTTCAAATCCCGGTCCCGTACCAATGAGTTCTTTGGAATTTATGTACGGAAATTCACACCACTGGCTTTTCGGTGAAGGAAAATATCGTGAGACAACCTGAATATGTCCGTAGAAGAACTTCGATGGCATATGTGAATCCACCAACCCGCATTGGGCCAGCGTGGTGGATATGGCCCAATCACCCTTCGTGGGTAGGCCTACGTCCTGCAGTGGACTATTCAAAAGGCTGATACAGTACAGTACAGGATAATATGATCGGTGGGCATCTGTTCAGTTCATAAACGCTCTCTGCCATTTGTAAAAGTTATAGAACTACGTATAAGTAGTGGGCACCGCAATCGAACATATAATAATAATATTCATATGTAATAATATCTAGATTTTGAATTGACGTCAATGTGACGTTAAGTCGTGACATTTTAGAGAAATTATAATTTTACTACTTACCAATTTAAATTAAACGACCGAGTTTACAATTTCAAAAACTAGAACATATTATAAATCTAAACTTGTTTCAAACACTCTTGATTTTATTGATCATTATTATCAGTCTTTGCTAACCTACTATTGGTCATAGGCCTTTCTTATTTGGTCTATCGATTGCCAGTTGCATATACCTAGTCATAACAAGGCGGACGGATGACCTCACCAAGACCGCATCTCGCTGGATGCAAGCCGCTTCCAACCGGTCTTATTGGAGACCCATAGGGGAGGCCTATGTCCAGCAGTGGACGTCCTATGGCTGATGGATGATCATAAAAATGTATTCTTTTATAATCATCTAAAAGTCGATTTTAAACTATTAAAGGAATGCATTGGGATATTTTATTCTTCAATGGAATCTCGTTTTCCAGTCGAGTGCCACGAAGACCCAGTGAGGAGCATTTCACTTACAACAAAAACATTTTTGTTGTCCCGAAACACTTTGTTATTGATAGTGTTTACCAAACTTCTATTCTGGGACGGCGTTATGCAGCAAGGAAGCATGACTTAAAATATGTATTAAGTAAATTCGTGTATAGCCTTGGAGTCAGGGTTTTTAAGCCGCCCGAATGCCTCGGGCGTGGCTAAACGGATAAAACAACCGATACCCATCCACAATTTAACGTGTTCCACCAATAAACACAATATATTGAAGAACATGATCGACGGGTAGGTTCTCAAATGGATAAGAAGATATCATATGGACATTGTATGGACCAGCACCAAAAACGTACCAAAAACCTAATTATAATATCTGTGTTAGTCTTTGAATAGTTCAACGCTGAACATAGGCCTACCTACGATGTGTGATTAGGCCATATATATTTTAAGTTTTGACAATTCATTTTGTTGTGTTTAATGTTGTACTATAATATAGTCATTACGTTAGATAAGACCCACAGCTCTTGTTTCTATCCTAACTTAACAAGGCAATTTTTGTTCACCAGAATACAATATTATAAGAGATTGTACCCACATACTGAAAATAATAAAACTTTTAATTGTACCTTTAAACAAGACTCCATTACAGCCTTATGTTATTTATTATTTCTATTTACGTGATTGTTTTTCTTTTTAACTATTCTACTGTAATCGATAATAATCGACGTGTCCAAGTGTTCCTACAAGACGTGATTTATGACTATGACTATATCTGTCGTGCTGGCCCGGTGCGGGTTAGTGGATTCACCAGATTTTTATCCAATTGTAAGGTGGGTACTACCACTAGACCACCGCGGCTTTTAGTTTTGTTGTAGTATAATTTAATGATTATTAACCCCTTACCGCATGGATTTTTAGATTTCAATAATTTTAATTTATGATGTTCCTGTGCCTCAGGGGTATCCATAAAAAATAATAAAAAAAAATAAAAAATTCATAGTTATCTAAAAATTAACAAAAAATAAATAGTTCCAATTTTGGCACAACATGCACTCTAGTTTATAAAAAACATGTGTTCCGAATTCGTCACAATATGCAGCAGTACTTAGTAGTCGTATAAAAAAACACAATGTTTTATAAGCTTAAGTTTTTATTTCGAAATTCGTCGTCTGTAATATTCTCATCTTCACTGATGTCTGGTTTAATTGCAGTACATCGATTTCGAGGGAAAATTGCATCTAAAACAAACAAAAAAATAATCAATAATAGGTATCTTCTTGTACATCAATTTATCTAAAGTTTATATTTCATAAATAACAATGCCGTCCATCATCTAATGATCTCAAACTTAGGAAGCTTGTTGTTTTATCACAGAGATGCCGTGGCCACCTTTTATCGCCATCATCAGATGTATTATATGTACATAAATCAGAAGGCGGGTCTAATTTTGTTTGCAAGGTTAGTTAGCCAAACATACATACATAATATATAGAGAATTGTAGAATAAAACATGTACTTTATCATAGGCTACTTGTACCACACTGCATAGTGTGCCAAATTTGTTTTGTCCTTCTACTGCATAATGTTCCATATTTGACGGGTAAATTGAAACTTGACTGCATGATGTTCCGAATTTAGCACAAAGTTTAAATAACAAATTAATCACAATTTAAAAGTTGAAACTTACTTTTTTTGCCATAAAACCGTCGTGGGTCCATTGTTCTTCACTCCTAGGTACTTTTTTTAATGATATTTAGCCGGAAACAATTAAAAATATCTCATCGAAAACTCTCAACCTCATGCTCGACCAAAATGGCGGAACACACTGCTTTACCGACGAAATTTCGTACTCACATAACTATTTATAAACGCGATCTGTATTTTTCTGGGTTCATACGTGCATTGGCTTGGCAAATAATGCGAAACTAGATACATAGATGGCATACATAGTTTGTTATTAGTGATTTTTGAAAATGTTCCAAATTTGTCCCGGTATGCGGTAAGGGGTTAAAGGTTTTGCTTGAAGATATAAGTGAGATTGTTACATCTCGTTGAAGCCCATCCGAATGTTTGCCGGGCCTAGTGTGGGAGTGGGCGCAGCCTGCCGACGCTCTCGACACCTTGTTTACTCTACATCGGCTCTACGTAGAGTACTCGCTCTACGGCTCTATCGTACTACGAGTATCTTCGAAAGTATAGAACATATTAGTAACAATATATTATTCTTCAGCCTTTTTTATTTTACCCTCGACTTGAAAAAAGAGGTGGCATAGTTTGACGCGCGTTTGTATGACTGTGGCTCCCAAATCGATGGAACCTTTAACGCGATTTTTTCTGTTAGAAAGCTGCATACTTCTATCGAGGTGGTTCTTAGCTGTAATTTGTAAGATCTGAGGCTTTTGAATTAATCTAGGAAAAAAAAGAGGGGAAGGAAGTGTTTGGAAATTAAAGCAGGACAACGTGAGAATGAAGTACAAAAAAACATTTAAAATTAGTTTTTGTTTGACTACTAAAATAAATTTCCTGATGACAAGCGACGTTGTAACTAAATATGAAGCCCGTAGACTTAAAATATGTACCTACCTAATAATTCTGCTTTTGGTAAGCTTCAGATAATAACTATAACTTTTATAAACATAAAGCAACAAAACTTTCTATACCCGTGAAATACACAAGTATAGTGTGTCGATCCTCATGTGAAGGATATATTACTCCTTTGTAATACCGTAGACACACTAAAAACCGTCGGAACTTGTTACATCTCACTGGTCGGAACATTGTAAACGGCTCCGCAGCGTCGTCCGACACGGCACGGCCTTTCCCGTCCGATCTCGACAACTTCATACAGACCTTTTATACTTTTTTCTCTAAAACAATGCGTCGGTAAACGATAATTAAAAGTGGAGGCTCCATCACCTTTTTCTACCCTTTTTTCTGTTTGGCCTTTTCTTTTATTGAGTTTATTTTTTGTGGCGAAGGCATCTAATCCGATCGTCTCACGGGCGGCTGACTAATTGATTGCTTTCTGTTTATTTTTGTCTTATCTTTCTCGATAAAATGTGTGGAAACTGGACGATACAGTGTTTTGACAAAATTGGCCGAGATAATTTGACCCGGACAGGCTTGGCTTTAAATTTAGATTGTCTAAATTGTCTACAACAAAAATAAAAAAGAAAATATTAAACGTAATAATAAAGACAGTCTAGACTACACTAAATGTCGATGTTCTCATAATTCCATTTGAATATTTTAATTATTCATTATTCATTACTTGAGGTTCATGAAACCATTTGCAGTCAGTTTTTAGAGCTTGGGAGTTATACTTATACTTATTTATTATTACAAGCCAATTAAAGAATCACATAAATATTATAAGCCTTTTAAATGGCTAATCCATAATCCGTAAGGTCCTGTATGTCGGTAGGCGTGCCAGACCTTTAATAATGATCTGCTCCTCGTTATTTACCTTTTTCGATCCTATAACACTCTTCGTGTTCGGAATTTTTAATTTAGCCTCGATTTCTCGAGCATCTTCGGTATGTACCACGTCCTTGGTATTTAAATTGTTTTCATTAAATTAGTCTTTTTTTAGTTTGTTTGGGAAATATTGCATTATTCATCATTTGCATACTTATTTATTCTACAATTCTACATCATCGAAATTTAAATTGGAGCAGAACTTTTTAATAGATGAATATTTTTACCAATTCCACGTACATTCCAAAGCCTTTTTAAGATATAAGTATTCACTCCTTTAAGTTTTAAGATATAATATATGTAAAGAATTGGAATTTCAATTTAATGAGGCACATATTTTAGGATAATGTCAAAACCATTGTCACGAAAATTCTAAATAACAGTTTCGCAATCCCAAATATGAAACCTAATAAACATAATTCGAATTCTTCCTTTACAAATTCCGAACATTGTCAGGTCTAGAAACATGTTTCCCAAGTTGACGAGTTAAAACAAAAGGCCAGCCGTGGAGCAGTTATCAACGACAGATAAGAAGTAACGGCATCCAAAGGCGATTCTCACGGTGTGACGGCACCGGCCGAAACAATATCATATTGTATTTGAATAGGAGATAAAATGACATGAGTTGAAGTCAATGCACTGAGTCTAAGACTAAATAATGCCTAACACGTTGAGGAAACTTTTGATGGTAAATGGTTTTTTTTTTAGGAAATTATCATATCTTATCAGCATTAAATATACATAATTCATTTATTATGGTGGTAAATACAATTTTGGTAACAGAGCAGCATAAGGACTCCGTCGCGCGCAGCAAAATCAGAAGAGAAGAAGGCACGAAAAATAAGGTAAATTGAATTATTGATAAAGAATAACCATGCCATTGTGAAGCATATTGTCTACGATTGTCACCATGCCTGTTCTGCGAATTATGAAAAAACTGCCAAAAATTATAAAATTTACTAGGGAGGTCTATATCCACAGTGGACTGTGGAAGTCTTACGTCTGATATGAGGATGGTATGGCAAAAAGAATGTTTGATAATAAAACTCCCGAAATGCTAGACAAACGAGAGTAGCGTTCCCCGAACGGTGCAACGGCAGGCATCAATGGCGGAGCCACAATGGCACTGTCCGACAGCGTAATCTCCAGAAACGCACATTCCTCACATAAGGCTGTGGTGTGAAAAAAATAGTCGAGTGACGAGTCCTTGCGAGGGTCCTGTAGGAATTTGTACATTTTTATACTAGCTGCCTCGTTGAAGACTTTATCCTAATAAGTTTTGGTGTTTTAAGGACAAAAAGATTTAACTTTATGTTGCATGCAATAAACGTGATTTTTATATCACGCATAATAATTATAAAGTAGGTTGTTGTAAGTCATTTGGTTCAAAAAAGGCTTAGCCTAGAAAGTTTTCCGGGACTATAGACATTAGATAAATTACCTAGTTGAAGTTTTGGTAAGTACATGCAATTTTATGATAAGAGTAAAGAAATTTCACTTTTTTAAAAAAGCAACGTGCTCTTAAACTGAGGAAAAGTAAGTTCGGAGATTATAAGCACATATTCGCCATTTTATGGAGTATTAAGACGATTCCGCGATCACTAAACGTGGGCAGATCCGATCGTAACTATTTAGTGTGGTGGAGTTATGTCCTGTCCAACAACAATAGATTAGGTTAAGAGCCCATAAAAACCTAAATAAACTGAATTTAGGTTAAATTGGCGATAAACACTGTTATTATGTTTGTCATTTATATTATTTCTATAGTCTACAAACAAAGGATCAACGCCCGATTACCTGTGAAAAGAAAATTATAATTTACAACAATAATCATATATGACCTTCTCTATTTATTTTACAGATTGTGTTTTTAGACAATGTTTTTTTTCTATGATATCAATGAAAATAAGTTCTATGATATCAATGAAAATAAGTAAGTTAAGTCAAAATCAAATCTCATCTCAAAAGTATCAAATTACTTAATTTTTTCTTTGATTTGATTTTTTTTCGATTTCAGGATTTGATCCCATAGTGATATGAGGAGAATCCCAATTGTTCAGCCATAGGTCAAACATTTTTTATTGATCAGTTTGCTTCTATAATATTAATATCTTAGATTACATTTAATTCAAATCTTAAAGTCTTGTGACTACTTGACTTGTGACTACCATAAAGGAACCCTAATTTCTGAACCCGCGGTACCCAAACTGGCCGAGCTACAATAATGCTTACCTATGAATAATAAGATCAAATAAAATAAAAAAAGCTTTCGTGCGACTGAAGCACAATCGAACAAGCATGTAGACAAACTATTATGTGAACACAATGCAGTCTCCTTTCCCACTCCTGCGCAGTACTTTTACAAAAGAAAATTCTCTGCCGTCTCGTTCTATATGATTGTTGTTAAGGAGGCTGCGATTGTGATAGTACCTTCTGATGATGAGATAAATGATATTCGAACGACATCATCAAGTTCAAACCTCACTGTCGTAATGGAGATAATACAAGCCAATATTTAGTTCTTTTTACTGAAGATGAATAAATTCTAAGGATAATAATTTAATGATACAATTACTGATTTGTATCTTTCAACATAATAATTATATTTCTTATAAATCTAAGTAACTCATATATTTTTTTTACAAAAATCATAACGAACTTAATATTATAGGTTTAATCAAATAGCATAATAGTAGGTCATACCGATCTTATATCCAATTACCAATAAAATTATTCCTCAATAGTCGTTGATTGGAAATCTACGGTATTCATCCCCAAAGGAACCCAGCTGGAGGCTCCGACCTTCACCTTGGTCTAATAGTACCGTCTGGAATTTGCCTCGGCAAAAGCTTTTGATACTCTCGACTATAAGAAATTTTAGGCGTACATTGACAGGTTTTGCAATAACATTATCATATTTATCCCTTTCCCTTGCGCAGTCTATACCAAAAGTTATTATAAATTACAAAAGCTAAAACTATGTGGTAAGAAAATTTAACGGTACGGAGTGTCTCAGGGTGGGGTCTCGTTGTCGCTCCCGTAGGTGACCCTTTGAAGGGCGTTCTTTGTAATTTACAAGTTATTTGCTCTGCGTAGTGGAGCAATCCAATTATTATTGTATAGGTTCAGTTAGGGGAACACAGCCGACGAGACGACTTGATTTATTGAAAACATTTTTTGCAAAATTGATTATATAAATTTGTTGATTACAGTCTTTTTGAGTTAATAAGGTAATTTAGTCAAATCAAATATTTTCTATACGGGTACTCATCTCAATGTTTTCAGAAATGAAAGCCCTTGATATAACATTCTAATGATTGAAGAAAAACAACTCGAAATAGATGGAATGTAAATAATAATCGATAAGGAACTGGCAATAAGGAGATACTTTATGAGTGACATGACAGTAACACTAAAACCAAAAGGCGATTTTGGAGGAGCATATCGACGTATTCATTTTTATTATTCATAAACAAGGGAAGATAAAATAAAAGGCAGTAACATGACGACATATGACGAGCAGACAGAGGGCACGCTTCACGCATGTCAAGAAGGCGACAAGAGTTATGGTGCACCCACACTGCAGCCGGTGCCGCATTGTCAAGACAACACTAATAAAGAATATCTTTACATTAAGACAGAATAAAATATTTTTAAAATAGAGAAAAACGAACGAGATATTTAGCACCTACCTAAATCAAATCGTAGTTATTTGATCACCTATCAAACACATTAATATCCTAAAGTTGATTAAATAATTGTAATAATTACAAAACAAAGAAAGAAGTTAAAAAAAACTTTCTCAATCAAACTTTTTACTCTCAACTTTTGGGTCAAACGAGGGCAGGTTTTTTAAAACAATGAAACAATTTTAGAGCCTCAAAACGTCAAGTTCTGATTAATTCTACCGTAACATGTACTCGTATAAGTGAGTAAGTAAAACAAATAAAAATGTGACGTTTCCTACAAAATTTTACACATCCCGGTATGGATAGATTACCTAGAATGAAAACGAAAGTATTAAAATCAAACATTTCGCCCCATTGCCACCGATTGGTATTAATCTCAAGCAGAATTTGAATCTCTAATAGCCGTGAATGGAGCCTGATGTAGCGTGAACGAAGCCTAACGTTTAAGGGTGGCTTTCCGAATGAATATTCTATTAAACATATTAACATAATCGGCGACAACCCGCGAACGAGGCCGGGGCGTGGCGCTAGGCCATAGAAACTAATCAAAATGCAAACAAGGCTAAAAAATTCCGAAAAAAATTTGTTAAAAATACGAACGACGACGTGTTATCTAAATTGTTTGTTATGATCGCTTTCAAATTAAGGGCTTGGTTGTTCTTGGTACCAGTTATAATAAGGAGATTCTAGCTATAGGCATGGAATAAGAAAGAGCTGTTATATAAGTTAAATTATAAATATTTTATAATTGTAGTTTAGTAAGTTTTTCATTAGCGGACAAAGATCTTGATAAATAATTATTTATAAGCAGTGTTTGAACAACAAGTTATGTCATAGGCGATGCAGTCGGGTGCCAGAAACAGAGAAAGCCAGAAAAATAAATTGGATTGAAGCCTTCCAAGTTGTTATAGAAATCTATGGAACATGTTTTATTTAGGCAATTGACGATATTTAGGTAGTGTTACTGCTCTTATATATGTATTCCGAAATACGGTAGCAATCAAGTTATAACAACCATCCATGTTTAATGTCAACTATAATTTATCCTAAGCCAATAAATCCAATAATCTAAATCAATTAGTATTACTATACTACAAAATAATTCGTAAGATATTGACGTAATAATAACTAATGTAGAAGAGAGGAACAAAACTTGCTTTTATTTTCAAATAAAATGTTTAGATTAACATATTATTTATATCTCAGACCGAATGTCGTAAAATTGGCATTAAAATGATCCTTGTTTAATTATGTAGAATGACCAAAATGTTTGGTTATTTAGATATTTTATAGTTTTTGAAGTGTTCATAAATGCTACGCAATCTGCGTATTGCTTGGGGTATTACTAGGTGTTGTGATAATAAGTTAAACTGACGTCATTTACCAAGCCGATCCCAGGTAGAGCTTTACTCCGAGATTATTTTTCTATATCTTCAAAGTTTTAATGGGATACCTATAATTAATTTCATCTCTGATTTTTTAATATTAACTATCGTAATTTAACCTGGTTCCGTTCTATCCATTGTCGATGTCGATATTGGACACTTGGTTTCATCAGGTTGATCAGGAGAACAGAAATTACTAACCATGCTATACGATTTGTTCGGAGACTACATGAGGATTTCAAGTCTTATTACACTTTTATTATTTCTCTTGGCTTTTGCACTTTTCGAGGTCATTTTCCTCAGCATTGGGTGGTCCTGTGCCTAATACTTATCTCATTGCTCGGCCCAACGGCCACACACATTTCTCGTATCAAAAGGAATTCGCATTACTTTGTTTCTTTTTCAAACATTGTTCGTCTTTTCGATATTAACCTTTTAAATAGCTTCATTTACATTTTTGGTGAGCGTAAAATTCATAAGTTTATTGCAGATTACGCGCGTGTAGTTTTAGGGACCTGCATTTTGGGGTTCGGTGAGTTTTGCATGTTTATGTTTAGTTGCTTGGGCTTATAAAGTTTATGGTTTTACTTTTACAGCTATTGCGTTAACCGTTGCTTATTTAATGTTACAGAATAATCGGGGAGTTACGACCTGGGGAGTTACGATGTATTTCTTTTTTATGAAATTGAGTGCCAGATTAATATACTTGGTAATGATATGCGTCACGCTTGCTGATAAAAGCTCACTGTGAGTCAGAATTTGATATTGTTACAGAATAAACCGTCCATCTTGAGCATTGATCAAAATTAGTATTTTAATGTAAACAACTAAATCAACATGCCTACCAGTCGTAAGAAGATCCCTTTGACAATATTGAACATAATACCTTTACTTGTTGATATAAACATCCACTTAGAATAAGTAGTAAATATAGGTATATTTAATTATAATAATATAACTCCATGGAAAAGTTTTTAAATATTTGAACTAGCTATATAGTAACTTTTTGATAGTTCCTGAGGTTTAAACAATTCAAAGAAGAAAAAGTATTAGGCATAGAGTAACTTAGGTATTAGGTATGTCAAAACTAAAATGTCAAATTAATTTTCTATTTCGGCTACAAAAATTATACGTGAAGCAAAGAATAGATTTTTTAAAATATGGATAAAACAAGAATAAATGACGTGAGATACGACGAGTGTTTTTCTGATAACATAAATATTGATTTAAGAACTCCAAGTATTGCAGAAAAGATACAAGACATCAGGGAGCAACTTGAAGACGTACTAAAATCAGCATACGATAAAAGAAGTAAAAGCCCACCAAGAACTATGGGACGTACCTCTTTAATGAATGGTCAAGAGGGTTCCGTTTCCTATGGATTGCCTTATGATGATTATGCTAGTCCATCACAAAGTTTCAGAGATAGCAGAAATGTTTTTGAGAATAGTTCATATCAAAATGATGGTGTTGTACCAGCTGATGCAAAGTTGTTGGCCTACCAAAAGTTTATCTCTAGTCTGACACGTATCATGCAAGACACAAACCAAAATAGACCCGATTTGTCATACTCTCTCTCAAAAAATTTGAATATTCAAAACATGGCTTTAATCACCCAAAAAAGAAATAAAAATATTATTACGGATTCTTTTGCTTACGGCAATCTGGAATCATATAAATCTCAAAGTGCAGAGAAAACTAAAAACTGTCGTCTAATAGAATACAGTCAAGAACTTCTCAGCAAGACATTGGAAAAGAATGCTAGATTGCAACATCTTTTAAAAAAAATATTGCAAGTCCGACAAAAAGAAAAACAAAATGAAACATGGGACAATTACATAAATGAGTTAAGAAACAAACATGGCTATGAATTAGAAAATAGAAATACACTTAATTTATATGGTAAAGAAAACGAAAACACACGTACGGCGTATGATAGTTATTCAACTAAGCAGACATGGAAACAACCTTACATGTGTAGACACGTATGTAATGATTTATACGGAACTAGATATGATAATTTCAGTGAAGAAAGAAATATTCAAAAGCGATGGCAAGATTTGACAAGTAAAACTTATAAGTATGAACAGAACAGCTTTTGTTGTCCAATGTCTTCTCAAGCGCGCCAAGAGATGACGAGAAAACACATGCGCGGACCTGGTTACTGTCTTCGTCAACCGATGAGATATTTTCGAGGCTCTAGTATTATAGTAAAGAAAGACCCATTATTGCCTAAAAAAACATCCAAGAAAACATCTAGTAAGTCCTTAGTAAAATCGTGTAATCAATGTTGTAAGATGAGATCTCACATGTTGTCTGATGTTTATGAATGTAGAGCAATACAAACTACAGAAAGAGATTTAGAAAAGTACATAGAACAAGAACCGGAAAACGGATTCAGAACCTCATCTAGAAAAGTTAGCAAGATTTCAGTCATTAAAAATAAATTCGAACAAGTTTCAAGTATGGCGGAAAAACTCAAAGTTAAATTGCACCATGAAAATAATAAACAATTGACTTTGAACAAAATAGAAGATAAATTGGATGCTTTAATGGCGTCTTTTGATGCCTTCATCAAAGAATTAAAAACAAAGAAAGTGTTAGCAAATGTCACAAGCGCAGCTGTGTCATGTAGTTCCATAACAAATAAAAAAGCAAACGTTAAGAGCACAGCTGTGTCATGTAGTTCCATAACAAATAAAACCATGTCCAAAACTAAAAGCGGAACATGTAACGTGTTAACAAAACAGAACATAATATGCGAATTTTCTCATCAAAAACCTCAATCTCTTTTCCTTCCTCGTCCAATAACCCAAGATACTGTAAATTACATTTTGAATGAAGAAAAATATAAAAGCAATCAAGTAAAAATGGATATCGACAATATCTTGAATGATTGTCAGCGTTCTGTGCAAATAACAGTAGATATTCCAACAAAAGATGACTCGACTGAAGTTACGAGTTCTTTTTACAAAATACAAAAAGAAGATGCTCTAGTAGAAGAAATAGAGCCTATAGAGAAAGATATGTTGGAGATGATGGAGCGTTCGATGACGATCGCTGTGAATACTGATCCTATGGGGATCCTGGCGCTGATTCGCGTGTCTACAGAGACGGTAAAGCAGATTCTATCATACGTGCCGAATTTGAACTATGTGACGTACCTGGCGCGCCGGCAGATCGGCCCTGACTCAGCGGTGGCTCGCTATGTCGGCAACATTTGCAGCGCCACCTTCTCACGCCCTTCGACACTGAGCAACCATGTTCAAGCACACAATATCGATGAGACCAAGTAAGTAAGATAAGTGGTTTGTAAATTATAAAATGATTACAGAATCATCGACGTGACTAAACCAATACAAGTGTGATGAGATTACTAGATATTTCCATTACAGATATGGCTATTACCATGTTATTTAGAATAAAACGTTTTTTTTTCAACTGAAAATTTCCTAACCACATACTCCAGGGTCTGTGCCCTTTGTTAACTAAAAATAATTATTAGATTTTACTGTACAAAGAGAGTTGGTACATGGTTAAATCCTAGTCTAAGTTATTCAGGCAATGCATTGCGTGGAAGCCACAAGCAGACCGGCGACCCGCTAGCAGCACCCGATCACGAGTGTGACACATGTGCCAGTCATCGCTCTCCTCGACCATATTTGAGGGAAGAGAACGACCCGACACATGATGCCCCCGCAAGAAGTAGCCTTCGATGGCGAGCTTGAATGCTTGGGGCATGCACGCATGTTTACACTCTTTCAGGTCATATGGCAATTCTCCTTCTCCTGGCCCAGAGCCTCCATCACCTCTTCGTTCTGATTCCTGACGGCCATCTACAGGTTGTATTCCTTGATGGTCTCCGATGACGCAGAGGATGCTCGCCGCACGAATCGACTGATAGCATCATTTTCAATGTGGTTGGCGTAGTAGATGAAGGTCCCTGGATTTTACCAGATCTCATATTCGGTGCGATAACATCTCTCTCAGGTCTTTTGCTGCCTCTGTTGTTCTAGTGATGATAGCATCCCTATTCACATCAAAGTTTCGAATCACCCATGTTGTCTTTGGTACCGCCCAGTTTCCCCAGCCTGCCTCGACGTCCGAGCTCAGTTCGATGGTTTTAGCCATCTCGAGGATTCTATCGTCCAGCATTATCTTAGGATAAAAAGTTAAATACTTATTCCACGTTCCTAGTCTAGAGCACCGCCCTGGAGTTGAGAGTCTGACCATTTTCTAAAGGATTTATTTCGAAGAAAAGCTACATGACCATATCCTACCATCCCCTTTTTTCTACTGGACAAGTGGAAAGACGCCTCAAAATAATTATCTCATCATCAACGATGTCAACAACGTATGAAAAAGAACGAAGCTTTTATTGGCTGTTGATAATTCTTTTCAGAAATTGCTGCGTCTGCCGTCACATACTGGACCGATTCAGCAAGCGCTCCGGCCTCTTTGCCTGTGCTCATTGTGGACAGATGTTCACACGAGCTTACTGCCGCGAGATTCACGAGAAGACCTGCAATAAAGCTGTCAAATCTGGCAACGCTGGTAGCAAGCGTGGTGCCAGGCCCAGTCTCATCATGCTCACTTAGATTGGCTGTCAACACACTGAACAGAATACAGAGGTATATATTCTTGGAGAGGCTAGTTGGTATGCTATTAAGTTTGCTTTCGGGCTGATCAAGATTTTTCTTGTGAAAAAGTGATAAAAACATTTTGAAAGAAAGTTTGAAATTTGAATCTTGAAAAATTAATGATGTCCCAAAAAATGCCCGACTTTGGAACTATTATAATATAATCTCGTGGAATAATGGAAACGATCAATTTTTAATACTGATTGGCTTTGTTTTTTGGTAAATTGTTTTGTACCTAACTAGAAATAATAAGTGACATGCTTTAAAACCTTTTTTTATTAGATCCCACATCCCAGTTATGTTGTCGATTTTTTTGGCACAGTGGTCGGACCGCCGACGCGATTGAACAAAAATACAAAATCCCGTAACATTTCCGAACTTTCGGATGTATAATTGGGTCCAACGCACTAATACATTATCTGTAACTGTCAATAGGGCTTTGTGCCCGCCGCATCGCATCCATCAAGACTGTTTGTCAGGGGCTTAGAAGCAGCCATTATCGTGAAATGGGCAGAAAATTCTGGCGATACATCTCAATGGCCCCAAGCGACATTATGTGTAATTATGTCAAGATTAAGCGATGCGTTTAACGAAATTAATATTTGAGAAGCCGACGCGAGTCTATATGCTATTGTGGAAAATGTGAGCCGTTATTTTCACAAAAGAGATAACTGGAGCATCTTATTTGGTAATACTTGTTTAGCGCTCGTTATGTGTCTACAGAATTAGCGTCATCAGTTTGTTTGGCTATTGATCTGTGGCGACATTTTTTAGCATCTATGATTTCTATTAATTTGATACTTATTTTGTCATAACTAGCGTTTACATACGCTATTTGACTTTGCTATTTTTGGAATTTATAATAAAAAACATTGTTATGTTAAAACTTAAGGAAGGATCCCTCTTAATAGACAATTAAAGAAGTGGTTACTTTCCAAAGGATTTCATGATTTAAAAAGAGTATTTCAATGATAATAATGATAAATTTTTACTTAATTTTTTGCATTGTTAATAATTACTTTTGATCCACATCTGTAAATTAATTATATTATTTTTAAAAACTGTAAATGTACTCCTAACCAAACATTGCACGCCCGTTAAGGGTCTACTATTGCATGTATCTTCTTTCCCCTTTGATCAAGTTTTAAATTTATCCAAATGGAACTTATACCAACTTTTTAGTCCTATATATCTAGCGTAGTTTGACTAGGTGTTCGTTAGCGATCATCAAAGTTAAGCAACGTTCAGCACGGTCAATCTTCTGATGGGTGACCGTGGGTGACATTTAAAACTGAGCTTTACCATGGCTCGAACGACACATTAAATTGTAGGTCCCGTAGTTTTAACTGTATAACCATGTCAGAGGCCTTCAGGCAGCCTAAAATCTCTGACACCAGGGTAACCACCCGGTCTATACGAACTAAATCTGGTCTATTAAAAAGTTTTCCATATCGGCTTACTAAATATCATGCGAAGAAGCGTAATGTTACCTACAAGCCGAATGGTCAAATCTTCCTTCCTTACTTTTAATCAACGATCTTCATTGTATAAGCTCACTGCTTTGAGCATTTAGCGTCAGTTCCGATTATCTCTTTGGATATTTTTTTGCAAACGGCCACGCACTGCGCCATTCTATCGGCTGGAGGTGTAAATTCAATAATAAGCCCAAAACACAATGGGTTTTGTAGGTTTTTGTGGACGCCGCGCGCGTTCGGCCCACCGGGGAGTCTCGGAGACCCCAAATCTACTAATTTATATACCGTTAAATATTTACCACGGCGGCGTAAGATCATGTCCGTTCTATTTGTTTAGGTGAAATTGTATATTGTTGCGAATGGACGTGGGAAGAAAACATTTGTAATGAAAAGGTTTTTGGAACTTTTTCAATTGATTTCTACAAATTGTGGTTTCTCTTTTAGTTGTGTGTTTGAGTAATTATTGTGCGTGTATTGCGCTCTGTGGGCAGGTACGTACATTGTCATAAGTAACAATAAGATCTTATTCGACTGAGTTTATTGAATCTCAAGACTCATGTCTATGAATCATCGTGCTGATCATTTCTAAACTGAAACAAAATATATTAAGGGTTACTGACCTGGATAAAAAAATTAACGAGGAAAATAAAACCGCCGCGATTAGACCTAAAAACTTTTAAGAATAAAAGGCATAAGATTTTTTTTATCAAAACGTTTAAATATTTACCACCTTATCGCATACACCTGAATTGAACATTCAAATGTGTTTATCTTTTCGGGAATAACATTCACCTGCTCAATCTTATCAGTCAAACAAAAAATCGTTGTATTTTATATGTGAAACCAATATTTGTCATTCTAATCACGACATTAATCCACTGTGCAGCTTGTGTCGCAGTCTGCATAAAAACTGATACAGAATCTGTAGTTTTAAATAATAACTATTGGATGTTCTGTGTCGTTTACGTGGTAACTAGTGTGAAAACTGTGGCGGTGCGCGTGCGTCGCAATCTTATCGAACTGTTTGTAGAATACGCCGGTGGTAAGTGGGGGCTTCAGAAAAAACTTGATACGGAAATAATATACTGTTTTTGATACAATATTATCTTTCAAAATTAACATATCCTTACAGATTGGAGCGGCTAATCATAGAACTGAGGTTTCCTCATGACTTTTCCTAGTAAAAACTGATATTATATAGCTAGGCTAATGTATACCTATACAATCATTCGTAGTCATCGTTACAACACAACCGAAGAATGTCAATTGTTGAACATAGGTTTTTCCCATATAAATGTCCAACAGGATCGACCTGCGAGACCCGCATCCTGCGCAAAACCTCGATCTTATTCAGGTCATCTGTCCACTTTGTGAGAGGACGTTCTACACCGTAGTCTCCATTTCAGAATTTTGAAAGTATGAACAAAACGACAATATAATTTTCTAAGAGCAAAACGCAAGTTTCTGATCTCATACTCGTTGAATAACAAAGTCCTACAACACAGAGAACAAAACAAATCTGATCAGACTAAAATGATTAAGACAGTAGAAGTGCAAGCAATGGAAAATGTTTATTTAATAAACTTTATAACTACCTACTTGGGCTTTTAAGAACTTTCAGTTGAAATTTGTTAGAACAGCAGTAAAGAATTGCGCGCGTTAAGTATTACCGTAAAACTAAAATATTATGATCTTACAAAATAAAATACAACTTTATCATAAAGATGTATAATGAAATACAATAGTCTGCTCTACATCAGAGCGATGGAAGAATTCAAGTTATTTTACATAATCCAAAATAACGAAGTTGACACATTTGATCTCATTTGTCTGCCTCATGAATTGCCCTACCCTGGGATTCATGAATAACGTATCAAGACTGTTTATTTTAGAGTAGTTTTTGTACTCGGTTTTACTCGTAGTTTGTGCAAAAATAAAAGCGTCGTAGCGTAGGTGAGGTCACCCGTATGCAGTTTTACTAAAGGACATGTCCACAAAATGTATGGCGGCTGGTATAATAATAATTAAAAATTCTAACCAAAACACTCGTTACATTTCGAGAAAGTTCATATTTTTCTGAGTCTATTACATCAGTTAAAACCAAAAAAGAGCCCTCCGATTTTTTTAAATTTAATTTTGAATCTATTAGGTTAATTAAATATATTTGGCTCAATAGGTAGTTTATTTCTAGCAACCCTGGTTAAGTAACCTCCATTATTGTTAATTAGAAGAATTTTTACCAATTAGACACAGTTTTTAAGTGTTTTTGTCACATTGTATCTACTAACTGGTCACACTGGTAGTTTTTAATTTTCAATTTTAGCAAATTAAAAGATTAATGTGGAAAAATCAGCTACGAATGCAAATAAAATAACGATAAAAGCACTTTATTATTGCCAAACTAGAAATTATACAGAGCTGTATTATTATTTTTCATACAATTTATTTTTCACATTTAAAAAAAAATGGAGGGATAAAAAATCAAAATTAAATATTTTTGAGAAGCAGATAAATCAAGCTTTCAAATGAGGTATATATCATCTTGGTTCGAATTTTCTCTGAATAATATACCACTTGTGGACGTCACCTTTGTTACGTTGACAACACTGCTCTGTCATTGCTAGTACAACTAAAAGTGTTTGTTAATTGGTAGACACCAATTCGATTTTTATCAGCACTCGTGTCAAGTATAGTCGGTACCTTGGCTGCTGATTAAAATCTTATTATTAGTTCATCGTAACGCCACAACGGTACTCTTTTTGCACATACTCTAACGTATCCGATTTACTTTTAGAAAAAAGTTTATGTTTATTTAGCTATTAATATTAGGTACATAGCAGTAGTAAAAAGATAGATGAAAGGTTTCGAAAAAAATAACGTAGGCAGTATTTCCAGTCGTCTCAATTTCATAAATACGTAAAACATAAATGAAGATGCAATATAATTTGATAATGACGTTATTATTAATGCTGCTATAAAGATTAAAAATTAAGATATTAAAAACACGATGTCTCCAAAACGTAACATTATCGTTAAATTTAATTTTGATCAGGTGTGAACACTGTGAGTTCAATCTGCACGTACAATACAAAGTTCTCACTCATTTGTCAAGCGAATTTCAACTTTAAAATTGTTTAGCTTCTACTTCCTTAATTGGTTTCGTTGTTTTTATATTTAAAAATCAGCAATTGAAGCTCAAAATTTGCTGAAATACGATGATCAATTTATAAAATGGTTAAAGTGTCGTCGAAATTGAATTACTCTTTCTGAAATTATAGACAAACTAACAGACAGGATAAAGAAACTTTTGTATAAATATGAGGAAGCCATAAGGTCGAAATGGGTCTGCCAGCAGCTTTGAAAGATGCCCACAGATAAGTGTAGATTATGACGCTCGCTCGACCAAAGGGTTCCTTTTGAATATATTAATTTTATTTTTTCGGCGCCATTTAACAGGTTTTGTGTGACTGTGCGTTATAAGTGCCTTGAAGGATTGTTGTTTTATTTGTTTCATTTTTGTTGTCCGCGACAATCGGGTGTGGATCCACTGTGTGTTATAGGCTCGTCAGTATAGCCTATTATTTCTCTTTTTCTTATCTTATGGGCTCATCAGATCTTATTGTTGATTGATAGACGTAGATTTGTGGATTGTATTTCTTTTTGGTAAATTATATTTGATCATAGTTAATCAAAAATGTAGACGTCTCAATCAGAGCCCTTATTCTCTATCTAGATAACTGATAGGTGCACAACCTCCCGTGATCTAATTTTTTCGCAGCTTTCCTTTAAAATAGTGGTTTTATGCCAATAAATACTCACAAACGTAACATTATTAATCAAGTTTAAGTTATAATAATTAACTACAAACAATTAACCATTGATTTATGTACTTTCTTCCGCATGCTGCAAAATCAAAGGTGTCAATGAGCCTCTAAGTCCTTTAATTGTGCAAAGTGTTTTTGCAAAGCTTAACTTGACTATCTGCCTGTTGCAAGTCAGAGTTTTTAGGCGGCCTGAATGAAGGCCTAACATGAACAAACCTAACAGGAACATGAATAAACGGTTAAAACAACCAGGACCTACAATTTAACGCGTTTAAAATCAAAATTTAATTAAGCCAGTTCAAAATCAAAATTTGCTTTATTCTTTAGACATGAAAATGCGCTTAGAATCGTCTTTTTACAATGGTTTTCGATAACATAATTACTAATTACAGTTGAATTAATCAGGTACACAAAATAATCAATTACAAATTAAAACATCCTAACATAAAATTATCTAAAAAAATTAAAACAATAATATAATAGGTATCTGCAATAGCATCGTCATAAAAAGATAAAAAATAATTAAATTAAGACAGCATTCAGTCAAATTACAAAATTTAAATAATCCTAACCTAAAAAAAGATTGGATCTGCAATAGCATTGTCAAAAGATAAAAAAAAAACAAATGAATTATAATATGATCTGAGATTTCAAATTCAGTTGGAAAATGCCATCCGCGGTCACCCATCCAAATACTGACCGTACGGACCGTTGCTTAATTTCGGTGAGCCTGTATAAATAGACAGGGCTTACTGTTATGCACACAAGTAAAAAGTTCTAAGATCTTTGCTTTTATAGGCCGCGTCACAGAAGTTGGCGGATATGAAGTTAGCTATAAGCTCCGCAATATTCAATCTTGACTGAAGCTCACACAAAGCCAGCGTTGATTGGATATTGCGCAGCTTGTAGCTAACTTCATTTCCACCAGCTTGTGTGACGCGACCTATACGAGCTAAACTTTAGCTCGTAACAGGCTAATTAAATCAACTTTAACTGCTAAAACAACCGTGCTAGTGGTAATTTTAGTGTAGGCACATTTTTCATGAATTGATAAACGATTCTGATCTGATGATGGAGCCGGAATGCGCCAAATGTACCATCCGTAGGTGTGCCGTCATCTCAGGTGGAATATAGACATGATTGTCCCGCTTCCTGCAGACCAGTGCCGACAGGACTGTGCGTAAATATGTGTGTGTGGAGGATGAATCAGCCGCGAGCGAGTTATGGCTAGACTAGGCTGGATATGACCTGCACCCCTAGCGTAGCCACGCAAGGCTAGCATGCCAAAAGGATAAAACTTTTAATGTTAGTCGTCAATGTCAATTCATACTTTGTTTCCACTTCAAGGGGATAAATTGGCAGAAAGACAATTTGTACCTTTGCCATACCTACTACATCCTATTCATCCAGTACGGATCGATATTGGAGGAACTGGATCATACTCATAACGCTTATCTAGGTATCTATGCTTATTATAGGGTTGAAAATTTATCAAGTGGAGACCATGTACTAGCTAGCGCAGAGTAGGCCGCCCACCCACAAGGTGGATCGATAATTAAAAAGACCACAGGATCTCGATGAAAGCAAATTGCTTCCAATAAATCTTGTTGGACATCCATAGGTCGGCCTGTGGATCCTGAAGTGGATGTCTTGTTGCTGATACAGGGACGATGAAGATAGATTCGGTACCAACCGGAGACGGACCGTGCTGAAAGTTGCTTAACCTCGATGATCGCTGATAAACACCTAGTTAAACTACACCATGAGCGCTACGCGAAGGATTCTAAACTCTACTAAGATTCTAAGTTTATTTTTTTCTTATTAGTGTATTGCGATCATATTCATCTTATAGCCAAATAGATCGTATCCACATTATTCTCAGCCGGTGCCGGCTCCGGCAGTGTTTCCTCGGTTTAACGGAAACCCATGCTAATGTCCATGTGCAGCACGGCACCGGGCACGGGACACGTCCGCGCGCGTGACTAGACTCGCGACGACGCCTCATCATCTACTACGATAGTCAACTCTACCCTAAATATACTGTTGAGCCTACTATAATTGATGAATCAAAAGAGACACAAATTCTCAATTCAGATTGTTTTAGGGATAGCATTATTCATCAGTTTAGGGATAGCATTATTCATCAGTTTGATCACACGTTATCCAATGTTTTTGAGGGGAGTTGATTTAGGGAACCTCGCGATATTAATAAGTACTGATACTAGTGACTTAGAACTTTTAACGTGTATCTGAAGTAAGTACCTACCATCAATGGCATACCCTAGACCCACCCTAGACTGCATATCTGCTTAACGTCAGGCAGTATGTAATCAAACGCAAACCTATACGAAATAAAATAAAAAAAACTTCTGAGTGCTGGAGTATTCGTCAATAAATAATACAGCTTATTACAGCTATTTTAAATCTTCATAGTCATTAACACGTATTGTTTTATTTGATCGACAATTGTGTGCTTGACAATTGTGTAATTCTGGCAGTCATAAGCCTTCATCATCCACTCCAGGGCAAAAGTCTCCCTTTCTTTCCTTTCTTTCTATTCATTAATGTTTTTTATTCTAGGAAATATTGGTTCAATTCTTTAGGTAGGTATTCGTCCAGTTATCGATGAAGAAGATGGAAGGTTAACATTTTGGATCAGTACCCGAATAATCAAACTTTAACGACATTAGTGACCTGATGGTGATATGTGACAGTACGTACTTCCTCTCTGATAGAAATGCAGACGGGTGCCAGACATTTTTTATAATTATTCATGGAAACAATAACCAATTCTTCTAACGGTTGATTAATTCAACGCTATGTGATATGATTGTGATGACTACAAAAGGTATTGTGTGTATTGTGCATGCTAGAATTACTTATTCATTTCAAAACATAGTCTTGGACGATATATTTTTCATATTTCTGTAAACAATTTTAAGAATAGTCTTTCTTTAGTGTCGAAGAATTCATACGTATGCTGAATTCTGTATTGCTATGTCGATAGGTACAGGAAAAACTTGTACTTAACTAAAGATTTTTGTTTACAAAAAATGTGTACCTATCCTACCTATTTAATATTCAGATTTTTTGTAGGAAACAATGTTGTTTCATCTTATGATACAGTTTTCGCGATTTTAATAAGAGTTGAGAACTTCCGGTTTTATTGGCACATTTTGGGAGATAATAAGAAATAAATATTGGGAGATATCTTACACACGGACTCTGTCCTCAAACTAAGCAAAACTTGTCATATGGAGACTGATATACTACATGTAGGGTAGGTAAATATTTTTAAATACATACTTATACAGTACTGTACCTACTGTACCAGCCTTTTTAATAGTCCACTGCAGGACGTAGGCCTACCCACGAATGGTGATTGGGCCATATCCACCACGCTGGCCCAGTGCGGGTTGGTGGATTCACATACGCCATCGAATTTCTTCTAAGGACGTACGCAGGTTGCCTCACGATGTTTTCCTTCACCGAAAAGCCAGTGATGTGGAATTCCGTACATAAATTCCAAAGAACTCATTGGTACGGGACCGGGGATTCGAACCCACGACCTCACGATTGCAAGGCGGGTGTCACTACCTCTTGACCACCACGGCTATCTTATCGACTTATACAGTAATTATACAGTAGGTATTTTAGATAATACCTAAATAACCCAAACACAGAGCAAACACCTAAGTTCACCACATAAATATTTGCATTCGGTGGGAATCGAACCCACGTCTCTTTGATCCCGAAGTCAGGGTCACAAACCACTGAGCCACCGAGGCAGCCGATATGACGTGACTAACAAACAGTGGACGTTCTATGGCTGATCTGATAATGATGATTACAAGTAAAAAAAAACACTATTGTCGCGTCTTATAAACTTGTATCGTCTTTTTGGTCTTGCACTCTGGAATGAGTTTTAAATCAGTCCAAAGACAACAAGAAATAAAAGTCGGCCAATTGCGAGTCGGACTCGCACACGTACGGTTCCGTACCATTTTTTTAATTTAATGATTTATTTTTGAAGTAAATACTTTGGTACATAACTAAATACATTATGAATATTTCAAGCATTTGTCTGTTTTCATTATTAATATCGGGCGAAAAATGGCTTTAAATGTTTATTTAATTCTGTTAGTTCGGACAGCGGAGTCTTAGTAATATTTGTATGTATGTCTATTGTATAATTATTTTATTATTTTGTTTTACTTTTAAAGTGTCCTCTAAATTAGCACACCTCGTCGTATTTTCTTTTGTACCTATCTCTCTCCATCCTAAGGTTGCCTGGAAGAAATCACTTTCAGTGATAAGGCCGCCGGTTGCTTCACATGTTTTAGCATCTATTTTAACTCTATTTTCTGTTTTATGTGTGTGTGAATGTGAATCAATAAAGAGTTTATCTATCTATCTAATAGGGTACCGTTTTTACCCTTTGGTTACGGAACCCGAAAAAAGATGTAGGTTCCAGAATTCCTACACGGGCGAGTATGGCGCCTCATTTGGGCGCTGGTGGCGTCCACCGTCCACCGGCCACCGGCCACCGGCCAGCATCCACGGTGCTCTCGTCCTTTTGCCGCGGTGCTAAGCGAGAACCGATGTATTGTGTTCTGAGAACAGGTCCATACAACGAGCCTAGTACGTTCGGCCGTGGATGCGACGAACGCTCAAGATCACTGAGATATCCATAGAGATTTTTTGATGTCCGCGAAGAGGATATGGGGAAGTCTCATATCTCTTTTCATTTGGAGAAGGATTCTGTTCAGCGATATGGTGTGAAGTAGGGTGCAAGGCTACAGCGCATCACATTAATCAGGATTAGAAGATAAGTATGTACTAATAAGATCAGTTTTTAACTCCTATTGAGTATTAAAAATTCAAAATCACTCTTCGCAACCCTCTTAACCAGCGTCGTAGAGTATTAAGGCAGTCTACAGCGGTAGCTTCCATATATAACTTAAGTGCTAATCTAATAATTTTACAAGTTATTGAAATCATAGTGAACAATTTTTAGGAAGACTAAATCTTGTTTCTAAATCATATTAAGCCTGTATCTGAGTAAGTAACTTTATTATGATACAGCTATTTACGTTCGATATTCTGTCCCAATTAATCTTCATGACAGGTATCGTACCTACAATCTTTACGCTACCGCATCCAAGCCCCAACTGTGCTCAAACCATTCTCGCTCCACGTCAAGATCGCCCGGAATGCGCCATCCTCGGCCAAAACAAATAAAAACCAAATATATAACGATCCCTTATCAGATCGGCGCAGATAATGGATTGACCCATTTAGCGCGTGAATCATTTAATGATCAACAAACTTAACTGGACCATCTCAAAAACTGACCACTCCAAGCATTTCTTCTAGGAATATACAAAACGAACCGCAGAGCTAACTTTGCAATCGTTTCAAACTCTACCTTCGATTCTTCTGTTTGTTTTTGTAATAACACTCTAAAATGATCCATAATAATAATAAATTCTGGTATTCTCGCGACACGTCGATGTTTTGTTATTCCTTTACGGTAATTTACGTCAAATTTTGGGATTTGTAGTAATTTATTTAGTCAGTATTTTTTGGTATTAAAATCGAGCTGTACAGAACAGAGCTGAACCTATATTTTTCGTAATTCTATAGAAGCTGGTTTGCAATTTGGTAGCAATTTCCACGAATTTCCAAAATGTTTTTAGTACCTCAGTTGGCTCACGCAAGTAATAGTAAATTATTTATTAGCTATTATAATAATATTAACATACTGGCTCCCTCAAGCGGCGACTCCCTCCAAATTACCGCTTAGGCTTTAATACATCACGAAAAACAACGAATTTATGCTAAAAGCAGTTAAATTTTAGTGCGACATTTTCTTAGGGCGGACACAGTTTAACAGCACAGAAGTTCGCCCTATTAAGGCTATTAGCTACCTACATTTGCTTAAAGTTATGCTTATTTCAAACCAACTAATGTGTATTTTAAGTTTGGACTAAATTTTAAGTTTTCAAGTTATCGCACTAATTTTATAAAATACGAACGTTTGTGTAGTTTAATTCCCAGTTTCTAACTAAACTAGTTAAAGTTATTTACTTTTATCTCGAAGAAGTGATGACAGTGCTTGCAGGATAAATGAATAGCTCAATGTGTTGAATTGCTAATATATTATAATTATTATATACTACGGGACTAATCGCGCACTAAAATTATGAGATAAATAAATACCTCCTCAAGCTAATATATTAATAGAAAAATGTCTGTTGCCAGACTCCATACCGCAACTCTAAATGTACTTACCTCCTTTCTCTGGTTCTATGTCTGATCTACGAGTATGTGACATTAAAACACTATAGGAGTACTATATCTTATAGTGTCTGAACGTCACGTCGTCTGAAGCAGATCATTCTCTATGCTGAAGTAATATGTAGTAAGTAGGTAGTATGCAAGTCGTGATTTTAGTGTTTACCCTAGAATCGCTAACGACTTGCATGGCGCTTCTGCATTTTCATCAGCATCGTCATTCACATCGCCATGATTTCAATCACCATCCAAGCCACTGGAGCTGGAGAATAGATGTGCCAGTGGCCCAGAGACATGCTCCGTTACTTTAAGGAGTTGGACTAAGTAAGTAAGTTTGCATAGGCCGGGTGGCTAACCCTGGTGTCAGAATTTTTAGGCCGCCTGAAGACCTCTGACATGGCTAAACAGTCAAAACACCGGGACCTATAATTCAACGGGTCATTCGAGCCATGGTGAGTTGGACTGATCGGGTAGACGTTGAAAAGGAGAAATGCATAAAACACCCTATGCGGGACGTCAGAGCAGGACGCTCCCACACCGAATAAGCATAATGTCGTGATTCTGTGTCCAGCCTTCTATTAGAAACAACATTTGGGCTCGGCTATCGTGCTGGAACCTAGGCTATAAGTAATTACCTGCCGGCCTCTAGCCACAGTTAACACAACAGTTAGATAGCAGGGTCTAACGACCTTGGTTTGCCCTCTCGGTCTAATTTAGCTAATTTAGCCCGACTTTTTATCGTAAGCACTAAATAAGCTTAAGTATTTATGTCTGTCGACACGTCAAATGTACATTTTGGGAATTAATTTAGATTGGGTGAGAAGTCTGGAGGGCAAAGAATGACCTAGCGAGCTTAGATTAAAATCACGGAATGAAGGACATTGTTAGAGATGACGATGTTCAGATAATTATGTTCTAAGAATAAGCTACCTAACTTGTTCAGGAAGTCTGCTAGCCTGGTACTCAAATTTTTAAGTCGCCTGAAAGCTCCTAACAAGATTTAGCGGTAATACTTTCTAGGACTTCAATTTCACGTGTCATCTTGGGCACGGTGAATATCAGTTGCAAATGCCACTCGCGGTCACCTATCCGAAAACCGACTGTATTGACGTTACTTCACTAAGAAACGTTGAGTAAATTATGTATTAGGTAATACTTGACGTTCTTAGTGAAATTATAACTTGAAGTTAATATCTAACCTAGTGAACGCCCTAGATTAGACTCCTGCAACAGAGCTGCACTAAAATTATAGCTGAAGCTAAAAGTGCAATTGAATCGAGGTATATTAGTAGGTATATGCTAAGATTTTTGCTTTTATCAAAAATAAATATGTACTAGCATACAGTAGACTTTTACAAAAACCGAATTACCGACTAACCACAAAAAATTTAAACACGCTTTAGTCACTGTCTAAATGTTCTAACATTTTATTTTAAGCTTTCTGGATTTGGGTAAATTATTCTTATTTAACGGGATTTATAGCGCAACGAAATATGAGATAAATAAATATAAATATCTCCTTTTTCCGACCTTTCGAATAAGTGGCATCAATTCTGGTGTTTCATTACGCAAAAAGTCCTGTAAAATAAGAATATAGCAAAATGTTTATTTATTTATTTATTTATTTATTTAGTCCGCCTACACTATGTACATCATCAAATTCACATAAAAAATAACTTAACATAGTAAACAAAACAAAGTCAAATGTCACAGTACTTAAAGGCGAAGACAACTTGCAAAAATAATTGAACGAAAAACATCATCAAAAAAAAAAACATAATTACAAATTCGAAATACAAAAATAATATTTAACATCAAAAGCAAAACAAACAATTGAAATAATAAATAAAAATAATAATTACTTTAAAATTATTACGCTAATGCTCAGATTGTCAGAGACCTTAGAGTAGTTTTAAACTTGTTGATGCTGTCACTAAAAATGTCAATATCAGTTTTCTTTGATATGTTCTTTGGATCAGAGATTTTACAGTGGTTAAATCTTTTCTGGCCAGAGAGGTAATGTTTATGGTGCATAATTCTGGCTTCTTACGCCTGAAAAGCTCCGAAAGCCCTTCGTCTCTAGTTCGAAGTTGAAGGACCGATCCAGGTGCATTTCACAGTCGATCGGTCGGTCGGCAGTGATTGCAGCCACCTGCGTCACGGTCTGGCGCCGGTGACCGGAGGGCTGCTGTGACCTGAGGGGATGGCTCTACGGCTATCCGTGCTTACAACTCTGTTTACTTGTTTTGACAGCATTCGTTCCGCACACAAAAGAGATAGCGCCGTTGTCGCTTAAAGCTGGAAACATACTATCGGACGCGGCTGACGGACGCGACTTAGCATTGTGCACAGTCTTAAAACATCCGGCGCGCCAGATAGCTCTCGGACGTCCGAACGCTGAAGCGCAGCCCAAGGTGACGTCCGCGGCTTATGTCCGATAGTGTGCAAGGCTCAGTGGACATTCACTATCTAGATACCTATCTAGTCGCGGCTGTCAGTCGCGTCCGTAAGCCGCGTCCGATAGTATGTTTCCAGCTTAAGGCAATTTTCAACCGCAAAAATGTATGGACAATCCTATCACTACTACTGTCAAATATAGGTATGCATTGGAAATTGACAAGAATTTGACACTATCGGGGCAAAAAGATATTTTACATGTCTCTTTCTAATTTATGCCATATTCATACAATGCGTCTCTTCCTTTATTTCTCGATCGACCACATTATAGCTCTGGTAACACTGTGGTTCCTTGTGGTACTCCCGCCATACAGGTTAAGGACTCCATGCTCTGTGCTTTACACGGTAGTATAGTAAAACAAAGTTCTGAGTTTTTTGTTTCATGTGAGAGTTTGGTAGAACTAAATCCACAAAAAGTGCACTTATCCCTACCAGGGGGGATGGCTCGGTAGGGATAAGTGCACCAGCCGCAATATTATGAAAGCCTAATCCCTACAAAGTAAAACTTGATTTTTGTCAGAGGGAAACTTCCTTAATTTCATTTCCAAGAGGATTGATAGTGGTGACCAAATAGCTCCTTCTAAAACGAATATATTGGTGGCAAATATAAGATAAAAAAAAACTCAATACAACAGTTTAAAAAACAGCAAAGAACCATTGCAGATTATTTGCTTTCAAAGAGAAAGAACCGCATCAATATCTGTGACGTTAGTGATATATACAGGATTATTTCTAATCAATTAGCATCTTTTTAGGGGCTTATTCTACACATCAAAACTAACAACTTTTGTCAAAACTCAAAAAAAAATCAGCTGTTCCATACATTTTGTCGCGGGTGAACAAAATAAATACAAAATATAAAATCGTTTATTTGTCCAATTAAGTAGCACAATTGAAATCTTGGTTCCCTGGCCCTTATGCTAGGTCAAAACCTGTATTATAAGAGCCAGTACCTTCCTACTTACAATGACTTGCTGACAAAAAAAAAAAAAAATAATAATCTTAGTTACACAGAATTGTTTAGATCTAAAGTTAGTAGGTTTTTAGTAAGGGAGAGCTGTGTATATGTGTGTGTGCGTAACACTGCAATACACAAGATCTCTTTAGAGTCAAGGTTTGCAGCGTTACTCGTGTGTGTTTTGTGTGTGGGTGTGTGTGTATATATGTTTATGCTAGAAGAGCATATGATATAAATACATATATAACTAATTTATAGATAAATATATAAATTAAATAAATAAATAAATAGATAGAGGGCATTGCCACATTGCATTTTCTCAATTTAATAAACGTGTAATAATTAAATGTTTCATTATTACATATACATATAATTATATAGAATTGATATTTAAAAGTTTTTTTCTATTAGCCTCTCAGCACCTTCATAATCCATCTCCAATAGCCATTTAGTAAGAGGGCTTTTAATTTGAAAATTACTAAGACTTTTGCAGTTTTCAATAATGTTTTTCAGTTCATTATATAGCTGGGGTGCGATATGTAAATAGTGTCTTTGGGCAACCGTGGATTTAATAGAAGACACTGGACACTGGTCTCTTCTTTTCGAATGTTTCGGTAGTAGAGGAACCGCACAGCGATGATATTTACGTAGAGTTTGAAAATAAAATAATTTACGCACAGTAAGGACCTTTGATAATTTATATAGCTCGATTGTAGGGAATCTATATGGCAGATACTGCATGACCTTGAGGATTGCACGCTGGGCACGCTCTACCTTAATCATATGTACTTTAGCAGCACCACCCCATGAAGTTATGCAATATTCTATAATACTTTAGCAGAGAGCTTTGTAAATTTGTATCAACAGCTTGTGGTTTGCTATAGACCTTAAGTTTTTAAACACATATATGAGTTTACGAACTCTAGAAGTTAGAGCTGTTATCTGATAGTCCCATCTGAGGTGTTTGTCTACGTGAATACCGAGATATTTAATACTACTTACTCTATCTAGTACAGTACATGAACATTTAGGATCTGGCGTCCGCGTCGGTTCGCGGTTGCATGGAAAAGTATGAATTTGGACAGAAAAATTTTTGTTTGGATTCGAAGCTTTAGTTTTGGTAAAGCAGATATATTTGGTTTTACCAAATATATCTGCTTTACCAACAATATTTTTCTATGGAACACCAATAAATTTTTTTTGGTTTTAACAAAAGTAGCAGAACAAAAGTTGTTAGATTTGATGTATAGAATATGCCCTTAAAAGGATGCTAATTGATTAGAAATAACCCTGTATATTATGAATACACAAACACTCAAATGGCCCCCTTTTTGTCGGGGTTAAAAACTGTATCATGATGTCACCTGCAGAGGCGATAACATGATACCAAGAGACAACCTGTTTGTGTCATCATACATTTAAATTCGCATATTTTTGCTCCGGTCGTTTGCTCTCGATTTTATTGGATGTATAATTCCATTAAGCGTTTGTTGTTATTTCCTGAAAACAGGAATTTATAAGTACCTATTTACGATTTTTAATCTAAGAGTAAGAATTTTGAAACTGAGTGATGAGTGTGCCTACTTCATGCCAAAATTTCCACATCAAAACATAACAAAATAGTTACATGCCGTTTCTTTCACATTTTTGCAAAGATTTGTAAAAAAATTGAAAATAGTTTACCCAGAATGCCATGCGACGCTGCATGTTTTTAGCCCATCAACTAACCCATAACATAAATAAAGGAATAAAGACTTGGATAAAGCTATTCAGAAAAAAATATCTAAAAACTACGCGGGAAAAGGTGAAGGCTAAAACTATTGAACGCTCCGAAACTGCAAGTAAATCCGCTCCGTAACTAGATCAGTCACGACATCACGTGCTCTATGCTCTTTGTCCTCACCAGCGTTACAAATGCCCATATCCCTAATTCCCCAAAAATTGAAGGCAAATTTCCCAAATCGGGGACAAAAATTATCCCCACAAATTCCCCACTATAGTATTTATGACTGAACCAAGTAATCTTATGCATAATTTACGTAAGTTTTGTCTTTCAAGTCGCCAAAATCGCTATTCTAAAGGGAGGGGTTGGCTTGGTCCCAGCGCGGAGCCTGACTTTATTAAATGTATTTTGCCAAATTGCAATCCTTCACAACGCGGAGCCAACCATAAATACATTGGAAAACCACAATCCAAAGATCCTAGGAAGATGTTTGGGATTTTCCTTGGATTTTTGGGGTCTTTCATTTTCCCTGCATATTCCTAGCATACAATCAAACTCCACACTAATCTCCACTGGAGGTAGAATTCCCCGCAATTCGGGAAATTCCCACAAATCGTCAACCCCGTCACTCACCCTCCGCCTGGTGCCAAAACCTTGCAAACACTTACCTGAAAAGAAAAAAATACCATTAGACATAAATTGAATACAAGTATAGAAAAGGTCGACCACCTACCACCAGATGGTGGATCTATAAAATTGGTTTTTGATATAAAAGGTGCAAAATCGATTGAAAGGGAAACAGCAACTGTATCATTCGATTACATACTCGAATTCGCCAACACTAAATCTAATTTCGGTCCAATTTAGAATCTTATTGCGATAGACATAGAAGCCAATGGAGATTTAGTTGATAGTGCCGGCGTGAACAGATGGTTAACGGTAGTAATAGTAATGCAAGATGTCAAATTTTAAGGGGAAATACGTGTCGGTGTAGAAATAATTCAGGTGTCAGTTTTTGCGCTGGTTGCTGCAATTATTAGAGAAGGTACCGGTTTCGGAGCAGACGAGATTTGCGCCGGTAGTTTTGGTATAAAGCTATTTTGGGACATTTACATTATTACAATTTTGGCTTATTTAGTCAAATTTTGTCAGTTTTTAGACGGAATTTATCCTCAAAAAATTTTAATATTTAGCTAAGGAATACCTAGCATGCAAGAATCAGGTTTTGGCAACAGGCAACAAAGCATTTTAGTTCGAATCTTTTTTGTATATAGATAGATAGAGACTTTTTAATGTGCACACTGGGGAAACAATTAAAAAACAACCAAAACTACAAACAGATCAGATCGACTGCTAGTGGTGGCCTTATTGCTAAAATCCATTTCTTCCAGGCAACAAGTTGAATGGATAATTTAAAGATGAATTCATAAAATAATTAATATTGATGGCTGATGGTGCTATAAAGTTCTCGAATAGAGACCACGTACCGGCAAGTGCAACGTGTCTTTCAACTAGGTGGACGGACAACCTTATTAAGACCGCAGATAAGTACTTACTGGACTTACATCCGCTTCCAACAGGTTTTATTCGAAATCTGTTAGAGAGGCCTATGTCCAGCAGTAGATGATAATAATATGATGATGATAATAAATAGGTAGGATATGAAAAAAAATATTAACTAATACTATATTCATGCTTTGTAAATAAGAAATAAGCAATTAGCTAAATCACAGCAAGATTCTTGCCTTGCCTGGCCAATAAATCCAATCTCACAACGTTAGACAAACACAAAACAATAAATCATATGTGCAATAATTAAATCACTCATCGCCCGAGCCCTCGTGTAAATACGGATAAAGTTCATAATGGAAATATTATCAAAACATCCAGAAGCGTGTCCCGCACACCTTGCCGCTATCGTTTGTTCAATCATAAACCATAAGGGGCTTTCGACTAAATATACCCGATGTACTCCCTCTTCCTGCCAAATATGTACTCTAAATTTACCATCTACTCATACAGTTCGTTAAGACTCTATTACGAAGATTTAAGAGCGGTTTTCGATTGGTTATAGTCGGTCGCGTTGTCGTTTTAAGGGCAGGTGTGCCGCAAGGGTCTTTACTTGGGCCGCGGCCTTAGAATAGATTCACAATCTCGAGACACGTGGCGAGGGGTGTGCTCGCAGAAAAACGCAGCTTTCGGCTCTCGACTTCCGCGAGGCACAAATATAAACAGATTTAGTAGTGTACGTTTTCCGGTTGCTGATTCAGGCTCGAGTGGTTGCCAAACTGAGGGTCAGTGTCGTTTGAAGGCTAATGGAGCAGAGTTGAGTGTTTGGAGTAAATAGCTATTGTGGTTTCTATTTATTCAGTGGACGCCTATTTTACGCCCTGTTTCTTGATATTGTTGAATTGACAGCATCGTCAAAATGTTATAATCGATATATTAGAATGTAATGTAAGTAATATTATCACCATTTGAAACAATGGTGATGGAAATGAATTAGGTATATTAAACGACTTCAGTTTAAATGTGGAACTATTCAATGTCAGAGTGATAAGTATCTTCTTAGTCTGCGTGTATGAAACACGCAGACTTAGAAGATACTTCGACCACAACGCCGCTTACCATCAAGCGATGCGGTGGTGGTCAAGGGGACTCATTAAAAACATTAAGTTGGTTAGGTACTTAATGATTAAAAATGATACTTATTATCGGCCCATCATGTTCTGCTCCTCAACAGTAAAACAAGAGACTGGATAACAGGAAAATTATGAAAAACCTCACTTATTCATTAGGTACTACTATTATCAATAGATCTATTTAAATATCAAACAAATTAAAAATAATTAATCCACATTATTTAAAAGTGCTGACTCAAACCCTTAAAAACCATGTAAAAATGAATTCCTCGTCAGCGTAGAAAATAATTTGTCCTTATTAAGGTCAAGATTGTTCCCAATTTCTAATCACCCCAAAATCAACAAAATAAACAAGCACGCAACAAAGCACGTTTACACGCAAAGCAACCACAGAATAACCCACAGTCACAAAAAGGGATTATCCACAAATTACGTGAGATGTTTATGGGAGCGAGGAGGTCGAGATAAATCTCACCCAATCTCACTTGGAGGAAAGGTTTCGGAAAATATCACGTAATTTTTACCTGCATAAAATTGTGTTGAATTAAATTGGAACAACTTCATAACTTTACCTTAGTTAAGAAATTGTTGTTTGGCAAAAATCTAAAAAAAAAATACTAAACTACTACGTGTTCAATAAAAGTGCGAGTGACAAAGCAAATTGTATTTTTTTAAATATATCCAACGCACTTACAGTAAACATACGAATTTTTAAAAATCTTAAGAGAGATTAGGAGCGGGTTTCGAAACAAATCTCACGATATCTCATCATCCAACCATACATTAGCCATAGGACGTCTACTGGTGGACATAGTCATATAATGTGTATGAAATTATGGAACTATGGATCCTTATTTGATTTGATAGGTCCCTGTGAATCTCCAATAAGACCTCTCACCACGGGGGTCAAAGTATCATGAAAATTGTCTCACGTAATTCATGGACGACCCTAAATACCCACAGAACAACCCAGCTATGTGTGACGGAGGTATTTGATGCTACAGATTAAGCTCACAAGTTTTTTAAAGCTGTGATTGCTCGCGTGCAGCAATTTTTATGTGAAATCGATGGCATTACTCAAAGGGGTTGGAGGGGGGTGAAAGGGGGAGAGTAGGCAAATCCTGTCAAACCCTGCGATCAATGATATACTCGTAGGGCGAGTTTATAGCGTAGCTTTCAGTGGATTTATGGCGAATAGTCAGATTTTTGATAGCGGTATAGAGTGGGGTCGGAGCGTATTGGTCTTTGGAAATAAAAATACTAATGAAGATTTCCTAGAAACAAGTATAAAATAAAATAGAAAAAAAATGTGATTTTAAACAGTCCAAATATCACAATGAAGGAATTTATTTTTTCTTAACTTTTCAGATATAAACGTTCAAAAGTGCTTATTGCTAGGCGTTTGGCCTTTGGGAGAAAAATATAACCAAAAATACATATATACTATGTTACATGCCCTTCAATATTCTTGAACCTTTCTGTGACACATTGTAGATAGATGTTACAGCGATAGTAATTTTTACATTACTGTTAATTTTTAAAAACGAGTCTGCCGATTTTTGTAAAATTTTAATGAGACTACCTCTGAAGTATGATCTGCCAAACAAAAAAATAACCGTAAAATATGTTCGTACATACAAAAAAAACGTAATCGAATGTAGAACCTCTCCTTTTTTGAAGTCAGTTTAAAACATCTGACAACAAGACCAACCCTCCCCGTACCGACTACACGAAAATAATTATGTAACATACATACAAAAAAACATAGAGTCGAATTGCGCACATCCTTTTTTGACGTCGGTTAAAAATATCAGACAAGAAGACCAATCCTCCCCGTACCGACTACACGTCGGCCGCAGCCTACAGCGGTTGACAAATGGCCGCGCGCGCACGCGACTACAGACCTAGTTACAGAGTGATTACACGGGGCAGGGGGTAGCTACCCTGCCCTGTATTTTGGACTATTCTGCTCTGGTATTAGTTTTATCAAAACCCATAAACTATGGCTTAGGAAAGTAATAGCTATGCTGGTTTGCGAGCAAAGCGAGGTCTAAAGATCTGTTTTCGTGGAATAGCGGTATCCATCATTTTAACGAAGAATGATGTAACTGGAACTTTGTCCATGTAAACAAAATGTCGAAGATAAATATAGATATTTATTTATTTGAGGAAATCAAAAAAAAACCCATCTCAACATGTCTTCCGTAGACAGGCAGAAGACGTCACGTACAATTCGTGGTGCATTTCTACATAAATACCTACAATAACCTAGATAGATTATTTACTTTCAAAAATAATGGTGATAATTCTATAGGCAAATACATCTAAACCCTTTGATAATAATTAAAAAGACAAATTACAAACAAATACTCAATTTGATGAATTGATTGTTTTTTTTATGCGACTGCCAAGGAATGGTATTATTCAGATTGTTTGACCGTAGTATCAGAGTAAATGTCCTAATCTATGCTTACTGGTAAGCCGTGATCTCCATTTTAGAACCGTATAACCTCGTCGGTTCTCAGTGAACTATTAGTCTCTACCAATTCTACTTGCATTAATTTTATATAAACACAATATACGAGACATTAGATTAAATAAGAGCCAAGTGATACAATAAATATTTTTAGAAACAGCTTGCTTTGACTACTTCTTAAATAATACAGTATGCTTGCTTGATTGTAAAAATGAGTTTTTTTGGCGGGAACGCGGAAAAATCATGTCGCCTCATTGTATTATTTTGTTGAACTTGTGTTTTTATCAGTGATAATTAGTGAAAAATGGTGGTATTTCGTTGATTATGAGCAGATTTACGTGCATGAGTGTAAGCAAGTGATATAATGTGACGTATCATGTTGTTCCGTGTTGTTACCAAAACTCCATAGACGCTTCTAGTAAAGTCTCCACTGCTACTGAGGTATGACTTGGACTATGATTGGACTTGACCGCGACTTTATTGGACTATGACGAGACTACGACAGTGACTATTTTGATAAAATATCAAAAATTATTAAAACTTAATACTTGACACTGGCAAATGCACAATAATGCGACGCCAAAATTAAGAAGAAGAAGATTGTAAAAATGATATCGCTAAATAATATTTTAATATCTACTATTTATTAAGCTGTATCATATTCATAGCTAGTAATTTGATAATCCAAGGTCAAGTTAATTTGAACATACACTGAAAATATCTGATAGCTTATTCTATGCTAAGGTAAATTCAGCACAAATACATTAAGATAGAGACTTCATTCAAATACAAAGACACAAAACACCCCTCGAAATAAATACCTTCCAAATACTAAATTCCTTGAATCTTAAGTATTCAAAAATAAGGTCCTATTTGTACAAGAAAGAAATATCCATACAAAATTTTTGTAAAGTTTGGGGTGCAATAAGTTTTTTCCAAGTTTTTTCACAGTGCTCGCTCACCAGATGGTATGAGGGCAACGACTCCTTAAATGTTTTTTTTAGGAATTGCGACCCTTAAATGCGGTTTTGAAATTAAGAGCAAGAACTTTATGTAGTTTAAGTAGATCCTTTGTGGTTAGCGATATCGTGCTAAACTGCGAAGGGTTGTTTTATACGTTTTAAAAATGGAAGGAGGTTAAAGCAACTACTTTAAGCTAATATTTATTATATCCGTCTTTGTTTTGACGTAGAAAATAGGCACATATGTAGATGTTTTTTGTGTGTAGAGTTAGTTGTTTTAATTATGTTAAAAATTAAATTTATTTAACATGTTTTGTTAAGTAACATATTTTTGTTTTGATAATTAACGATGAAGATAAATACGGACATACAGGTTGTTTGACAAAATTTGTTTCGTTAAAATGAAAGAACATGAAGTTTGTCAAATATTATAAGTACTTGTACAATCTATACAAACTACCATAAGCGTTTTCGAAATAAAAATACGCACAAACAAAATGACTCTACGCAAACAAACATCTGTCAGTGCACCTACTTATTACAAAATAACGAAGCATAATGGCTACTGGTCATCTATGAAAAAAGAAAAAAGCTCAGTACAGCACTAGCCACAAAAAAGAAAAACTCATAATCAACGGTTATCGAACGCAAAGTTCAAATTTCAAAAATAGAATGTAGCGCGGCGCGTGCGCAGTAATTGTACGGTGTCGGTGCGATCACCTGCAATCGATCGTTACCTCCACGCGAAATATCATTTATTTTCTCTAAATTGCTGGATTGTTATAGAAAATTGAGAGTCTTGGCAACATATTTAAATTTCAGTATTCTCGTGTATGTTCTGATGTTATGGGGATGGGGCAATCATATGATAGAATTCTGTACCCTGAATCAAGGTGCTTGCGTCTGTATTCATCATCATTTATTTTGTTTCTAAAATTATCCAACCATTTCAATTACTTTCTGAGGGTTGTTTTCTTTCTTCCCTATTAAATGGGTAATTTAAGGTGTGTCTAATATCTCCTAAGCAAATTGATAATCAATCAATTTGTTTAAGAAAGAAGTGTTTTTTGTGATTGCTAACTGGTGTAAGTAATCGAGATAGATTTTCAATAATAATAATTGGCAAAAATTTATGAAAAATGTTAAAAAGGTCAAAGTGCATGAAAACTGCGAACATTTATCACAAGTAAAAAGCATAATGAAAAATAAAATAGTAGGTAAGTATATACTCGTATGCATAGCGCGAATAGTTCCACGACTATAACATAGTAGATACTTACTCGTATTGTACACTAACGACCAGCGGCCTTATTTTGTAAGCGCTCTGACGTTCGGCTTCGCTTTTTCTCCTGCTCGCGCCAGTTACTCACGCCGCGAGAGCGAGCGGGAGGAAAAGCGAAGCCGAACGCCAGAGCGCTTACAAAATAAGGCCCCAGGCCCGGCTTCGCACAGGTGTATTATACATATAAACCTTCCTCTTGAATCACTCTATATGTTTTAAAAACCGCATTAAAATCTGTTGCGTAATTTTAAAGGTATAACGTATAAGCATACATAGGGTCAGACAGCGGGAAGCGACTTTGTTTAATACTATGTAGTGATTATTAGTTAGGATTATTTGACACGATTTTATTGTTTTAATGGCTAAAATTTTGAATTAAATATTTTAAATTGTATTATTGCCATGACATATTATGTACATGCATAACTTAGTAACCTTCTAAGTAAAAGGTAGATATTTAATAACACGTGTAACCTAATTTAGGTCATGCGATTTGCTTCCAAAAGTCAATATAAAAAGAACAAGTCGAGGAAGTTCCGGGTTCAATACCTAGAATCGTGGGAACCAATGAATTTGATGCATCAACCAAATAAATGGTATCTTTCAAACATCGCGCCGCAGGGAACGTTTACTATTCACACTAATCTAATAAAAATAGAGAATTGGTTTGCAGAGGCTTATTTGTAGAATTTTAAATGTAAATCATTACCACGTCTGAGTTTTTTTCTGAGCTTGACCTTGACTTTGACTGCCTCGGTGGCTCAGTGGTTAGTGACCCTAACTACTAGGCCAAAGAGGCGTGGGTTCGATCCCCGCCCAGGTCAAATATATTTTATGTGATGAGCATAAGTGTTTGCTGTGTCTGAGTGTTACTAAGTAACTATCTATATAAGTATGTATTTAAAAATAAGTATATGTAAAATATCAGTCTCTGGCAGCCATATCTTTGCTAACTAAGCTTTGCTTAGTTTGGGGTCAGAGACCATGTGTGAGATGTCCCAAAATATTTATAATTTATTTATTTTATTTTGGTGAAAAGAGAAAACATCACTAGGCAATTTGTGTACTTAAGTATGTTTGGAAAAGTACAAGTAATTTAAGTATGTACCTAAGTACAACACTAAGTGAATCTGCAACTAAGCCAAAGGAATCAAAACTAAGTGGATATCCCACGACACAGGTCGCCCTAGTGTGGGATCTAGTGTACTTACTACCACTTGTTTCTGTTAAGTTTTTGGAACAATAAACGTTTTGTTTATTTATTTTATTTAAGAGTATTTATGATCCAATCGCCTGTAGAGTGCAGGAGCTTAATTTTTTGACCGACAAAACTGAGGAGGTACTCAATTCAACGCGTATATATTTTTGTTTATGTATAACCACGCCGTGGTGGTCTAGTGGTAATGAGACCCACCTTACAATCGTGAGGTCGTGGGTTCAAACCCCGGTCCCGTAACAATGATTTCCTTGGAATTTATGTACGGAATTTCACACCACTGGCTTTTCGGTGAAGGAAAACATCGTGAAGCAACCTGCATATGTCCGTAGGAGAAATTTGATGGCGTATGTGAATCCACCAACCCGCACTGGGCCAGCATGGTGGATATGGACCAATCACCCTTCGTGGGTAGGCCTACGTCCGGCAGTGGACTAATAAAAAGGCTGGTACAGTACAGTACAGTACGCATAACTTTTTACAAAGTAGTCCGACTTTGATCATTCTTTTTTTATTGGAAAGAGTATACTTTGAAATTAGTCCCATTTAATTTTTATTGAAATCGACTGAGCCATTTTTGATAAATCAATAATAATTTGATAAATGCTACATCGATCCGTGCGAAATATTCGCGAATTCTGTACACGGTTGCAGTCGGTCTTTCCATTTTTTGCAAAAAATAATTATGAAACGTTAAAACCTATTTTTTGATACCAAAATAGGTACCCATTACCGAACTTTCGAACCAACATAGATTTTCAAAGATTCAAAGACCATTTATTTATATAAACGAGTACGTCCTAGCTAGCAGTTCAAAAATTGAGCTCTTGGCCTATGGTCGTTAGTGGACCTTGTTGATATATGATTGATAATTATAAATTTACGAGTACCTATACCAATTTTAGAGAAACATTTTTTATTAAAAAGCCTACTCATAATATTCCAGAAAACAATTTAAACTACACAAAATAGTTCATTATTTTGAAAAGTTAAAGCGCTAACAATAACAACAATTATTGGAATTAAAAGCATTTTCTTCAAAGCCAGCCCGAAGGCACGTCGATCAGTGAAAAAAGCGGTAGCGTGCAATTTAAAGAAATTTTGAATATTTGGAGCCAATTTAGCGTGCGCTTGAATGTATGGTATACCTATGTTCCTTGCTTAAACCTTCCCGAAATTGCGAAAGTCTATTCTACCTCATTCGATATTAGCTCGATCACTTTCACTTTTAAACTCCAATGCTATATCTTAGGTTACAAATTGCTCAAACCGTAGTAGCGTACTTACTACGTATCTTGCATAAAATGATTAATTTAATTTCATTACACTTAATAACAAACATCCTGAAGAAATTTTCGGATAAAACTTAGATTAGGAAATTGTGTAAGCAGATAAATAAAATAGACGCATTCAATGTTTTATGCAATGAAACTGTATTGTCAAGGTCTTGTCTGGACGCCTCTTTCGATCAGTTTTATCCTAAATCCATGGGTAAAATCTATGTTTAGCAGTAGGTAGATATAGTCTCACGGCTAATAATACGAACATGATAATAATATCTTAACTACTATAATTTAACCTTTTTAGATATTCGAAATAAGAGAAAATAAAATAAGATACCTACCAAAGATAGAAGAAGCTTGAAAAATTTGAAAAACTATCTATCAGACGAGACGGTGGTCATATGGGGACTTGTTAGCAATAAGAAGGTGCGTGTCAGAAAAATTTAAAAGGAAGACCATTTCTCTATCTTATTCTAAGGACCGAAAGACCTTAGGATACGACAGGTAGAGAGTAAGAGGGAGCAACTGAAATAATCTCGACCGCGTCAGAATTGTAGCGCGAATTGGACCAATCATGTCATTAACCAAATTATTCGATGCGAGCAACATCGGCAGTTTGTTGCGTTCTGGTTCAACTTTTTTTAGGCTTTTTATGTAAATGCGATAGTTATCCTTCCGAGAAATTACGAGTGAAGCCGCGGGCGGAGCGTAGCGTGTTGCGTAACTTGCCTATCGGGAAGGACATGCAAACTTCAAAACAAAACATTTATCTCACCAAAACATATGGATTTAGTCGTTTGCCCATCATAATAAAAATTATAGATTGATAAAATAATACAATATTGGTTAGGTAAGTTAGCTCAAAGACTCGAAAATTAATTGAAAAACCAATGTGTAGCTCCTGCGAAATCATTGTCGTCACTATTTGAGCCATTGTAGGATATTGAGTATAGGTACCTCTGCTGGGCATAGGCCTCCATACATTTCAAATAAAAAATGTACCTATGCTCTTAATTCGGAAACTAAACAGCCTCATTGGCCATCAAATAATTTACCAAATGAAATGAATTCCAAAGGATTCATTGTTTCGAGACCGGGATTTCAAATTCACAATAAAATGTAAGGCAGTAATCGCAAAGCAGGTCGTTTTCTAGGCCACCACGTATTTCATACTATTTGCTTTTCGGTGAAAGAAAATGTGGCGAGGAAACCAAGTTCGTTCGTTTCAGCCATAGGACGTCTACATAGGCCTCCCCTAAAGATCTCGATTATGACCGGTTAGTAGCGGCTCGCATCCAGCGCGATCCTGCGGTCTTAATGAGGCCATCCGTCCACCTTGTGGGTGGTGGTGGTGCTATGTGCTCCGCCCATTGATAAACTCGATACCATACCTACTACCTGATGATGAAATATCCGCAATAGCAGGTGTGATATATAAATAGGTTGGTTCCTCTTTGGTAGATCTATGTTCGATAGTGAACCCTTAGGACTTTCAAAAAAAAATCCTTCTCTTTCGGATTAAAAAATGATAAAGTTTAGATTATCTTTGCAGTGTTTGTAATAAATATTGGCATAACAACCGATTCGCGGGCCTACCCCCAAAAAAATCTGCCCAGCTAATGAGTCGCGTCTCAAGTGGCGCCACCTGGTGCGGTACAGTTACGCAGCTGCCGCGCAGATGGCGGCGCGGGCGCACGTGTCCTAACTGTGATCTACCTACACGTGCTAACACTGCACTTACTAACTATTTAGTCATTCTCGAGGAATGTATCAGTCATGGGACGCTTACTGTTGAACAAGTGCACATAGGCCTCCCCTATAGATCTCCAATAAGACCGATTGGAAATGGCTTGCATACAGAGCGATCTGAAATCTTCACGAGGTCGTTCCACAAGGTGGACTGATGATCGACACTGCTCTTCCTGGTTTTCCACTCGAGAACTTTTCGACACCATCGTTAAACTAGTCCTTTGTGATATATGCCCTGCTCACTACTACTTCAACTTACCAATGCCCTGAGCTACTTTGGTTTTTCTAAGGACCTTTTTCTATTTCATACAGGTTTGCTTTTGACAACACTCTGTCTGATGTTAAGCAGATATGCGGTAGGAAGGTTACCGCTTATAGTAAGGATAGGCTTACAGAAGATACTCGTACCTATTTACTCGTGATTTGAAAACACCTACATTGTACTTAAGCGGGAAGACAGACTCAGGCAAAGCGTTTCACATTCTGACGGTTCGTATGAGGAATATGGACTCGATTTCTCATTTATGATTCTTTTTCAACACAGAATGACTCCGCCCTCTTCATAGCTACTTACAGCAAGTTTGGACTTATGATTGGCAACGAAAATATTCGGTCTCGAGTAATCATCGACATGCTCGAAATATTATCATCATAATATGTCTTTACAAAGGGTCCACTACAGGCGCGAGGCGGTCACAGAGCAAAATTATACAACGTGTTTTGAACGTAATCGAGGAAAAGTTTGCACTCATAACTCCACCATTTGAAAAAGTTTAAAGTACTTTTAGCACTTTCAGTTTTCTCATCTGAGTCAGTGGCACCTGTCCATTAGTTGTCAAACTTGGCAACATTACCTTATCACTTTATTGAATTACGCTTAAATTATCAAAACACATTACCAAATTAACATTTGGTTACGAAACTGTAAAATTAAGTTCAGTAGAGGTTGAAATTCGACGTCACAGCGACGCGTGCGCAGGATTATCGCATCTGCTGCGAAACCTGATACGCTCCTTACATTATGAATACTTCCGAAAAAATACACAAAAAAATTGACAAAGAAAACTCTACCCTAACTCAAAACCGTAGAATGTAATTTCAAAAATAGTTTAAAAAATTTTTATTAACTCCGCTTTTAGCAACTTTCAACTCTATGGCGAAACTTGTAAGGTATAATTTCGAAGTAAATTTATCTGCACAGTGGTTCGAATCGTCAAGTCATCTGGCCAAAGACATATGCATATTTCGCCAAGGAGAGCCAGATGTCGCCACTAGTCGAGATGTCACTGCAGGCGCGGTTTTTTGCCGATCACAATGTGTAGCGGGTTATCTGATCCAGTTATATTTCGAAAATAAATACAGTAATACAGTTGCATTCTAAATTTTTATAGCGTTGTTGGTGTTTTGTTTCTAAGTTATGGACCACTGTGGAACACATTCAATGAATGTTTACATCCGTGATCAGTGATCAGTGAGTGAGTATTTTATGATTTTACCCAAAAAAACAAGTTTAAAATTTTTTTTTCATCACCTGTACCCATCAATATCTCAAAAAATGCCAAGTCGATGCCTGTACCGTTTCAGGTAAGAAAAAAAGATTTGAAAACTTTGATTGCACTTGCAGATAAACAAGTTTCAGGTTTACTATTTTTTGAAATTTTACTTCTTATAGGTCGTTACGTTCCCCGAACTAGCCTCTATGTTTATACTGCGACCACCCACGCGATATCACGCCACTGCATTCCGCAGCCCAGACGCAGTGTCAGCATAGATAAGCCCGAGCCTTCATTAGAATTTAAGGTGTAGGTTTAAACAAGTTTAAGATCAGCTTCACTAGGGTTAAGACGTGCCTAGCATCGGTACAATTAAAATAAGTTTAGAATTAATTAAAATTGTAATTTTTAAAAACATTAATAAACGCTCTCGAAAGTTAACTGGCGCAGCCGGTAGGATAGCTGGCTGTTGTCATCGCGGAGTATATTTCTCAAATAGTGAATTCTCTAGTGCGTGGCAGCAAAAAGTCTTAACGGCCTACCTAGAAAAACCTAGAGTCAGTGCACCCGTTAACCAGCTATCCTCGAACCAAAGAAATACGTTACTTCGAGCAGTACAGAGAAACATGGCGATTGGACTGTGAGTACAAGTAAAATCCTTCTACTTCCTTTCTTTCCCATCATTTCCCTGATTTTTGTAAATTAATTAAGTATTTGCGACGAAAACTGCGCATAGTTAAGTATTTTGTGACGAAAACTGCACATTAATTAAGTATTTGCGACGAAAACTGCGCATAGTTAAGTAATTTAGTATTTTGTGACGAAAACTGCACATTAATTAAGTAATTGCGACGAAAACTGCGCATAGTTAAGTAATTAAGTATTTTGTGACGAGAATTGCACAGAATTAAGTAAACTACTTTACTTATAGTTTATATAGTTTACTAATTTCCGAAAAATTATTACAGTATAAAATCTATTGTTTTAATATAGGAATTTGGTTAGAATTTGTGTAGATTAAGTGAATTAATTAATTAAGTGTATAATAATAAGGTAAACAGATTATTTACAATTAACTAAAATGGCTCAAGAAAACAGAGGCCCTTTGCCTTTACCCGTTCTACCACAAGCTCAGATTCCTAAAGAAGTACTATCATTAATTCCCGAGTTCAATGGCGAGACAAAATTGCTAAATTTATTTCTAAGAAAATGCGAATATGTATTACGACAACTCCAAGGCACACAGCCCCGTAATGAATTTTTGATGCAATACATCACAAGTAAATTAACCGGAAAAGCCGCCGCTGTTATCAGTGAGCGTAGCGATTTTGAAAATTACGATAACCTGCGAGAAGTCCTTGTGCAACACTTTGGAGACCCTCGTAGCGAAGGTTGTGTCGCAATAGAACTCGAGTCATTAAAAATACGAAGCAATGAGACCTATCTAGATTTTTGTAGCCGAATTCAAGATGTTCGTGCTATCTTATTTTCCAAAGTTTTTCAAACTAACACGCCAGAAATGAGGATTGCAAAGAAAATTATTTACGACAACACCGCACTTAACATATTTTTATACAATTTACCGGAAAACATGGTACGAATTGTCAGACTCAAAAATCCTGCGACTCTTGAGGACGCTTTGAAAATTGTTTTAGAAGAGGTTAATTTCCACGAACAATATAACCTCCGTTCAAAATTACTGAATAGGCCCCAAAATTCGATGCCGCTTCAAACCCAAAATAACTTCAAACCGACAATTCCCACACAATTTAAATTTGGAATTCCCGGAAACCAAAATTTATATGTGCCGCCAGCGCCTAGACAGCCTGCACAGCACCAAGCAGTAAGCAGACCGCAGTTTGGATTTAAACCCAACTTCGGGCCACAGGTAAGTCCACAGGGCTTCCGCCCTCAACCTGGACAGTTCGGATTCAGACCCCAGCAGCCTGGACAGTTCGGATTCAGACCCCAGCAGCCTGCACAATTTGGATTCCGCCCTCAGCCTGGTCAATTTGGGTACCGCCCACTACCAGCTCAATTTGGTTACCGCCTACCACAGCCTCAAGCACCAAAGCTAGGGAGCAATGACGTCACAATGCGCACTGCCCCTGCACATCCGCCTAGACATCCAGTCAATGAGATGTACACTACAGACGCGCAGGACTACAACGCTGAATACGGTGAGTATGCACAATACTACGACCCTAACCTTTATGAAGAATACCCTACATATGATTTCCCGGAACCCGAGGAAATCCCGGAAAATGCAGCGGAAAACGCCGACGAAGGTATAGAAAGCGAAAATTTTTATATGACAGCCTCCCCAAACAACCCGAAATAATTCAGTTAAACTATGACGCCACCTTAAAACTACCATACATATACATACCAGACATAGATGGAAAATTCATGCTAGACTCAGGGAGTACTAGATCGTTTATAAGCCCCACAAAGGCTAACGAGTATTACAGTGAATTAAAGCAATACGAACCTTTTACAGTTACTAGTACGCATGCTACCAGCACCCACAACGAAGTCGTGAAAATTCCGAATTTTCAAATTTTCAACAAACCCGGTTTCCACAAATTTTTCATATATGACGTAGACAGAAAATACGACGGAGTAATTGGATTAGACCTTATGTCGAAATTAAAAGCAAACATGGATTTAGGCAGGAAAATTCTGAAAACTCAAGAAACCGCTATACCTATAATTTACGACCGAGAATACATAATAAATTTAGAAGCACGCTCAGAGCACCGAGTAAGATTACCCGTGAATTTGGAAAATGGCGACGCTATTATCAATTTTACCCAACTTTCCGAAAACATACGTATGCCCTCCGCCATAGTTAGGTGTGAGAACTATTTCGCGACAACCGTGATTCAAAACGCATCAGACAGAAACATGACTATGACAGTGACAAGACCGTTCAAAGTGACTAAAATTAGTGAGGAAAATGAAATTTGCGACGTAAATTACAATAACGACATGACCAACGTAGACATAGATGACTTACTGAAAGAAAACTTGAAAAAATTACGACTTGACCATTTAAATTATGAAGAAAACAAAGCAATACGAGACTTATGTGAGGAATACAAAGATATATTTTACTGTGAAAACTTACCACTGACATTTACCAATCAAGTTAAACATCATATTAGGACAGTTAACGAGGACCCTATCTATATAAAACCGTATATAGAGAGGTTGTCTGGAAGAAATCGCTTTTAGCGATAAGACCGCCTTTTGTGCCTTTTCTGTCTTTGTTTCTTTTGTTATGTTTTCTTGTTGGTGTCAATAAAGTGTTGTTGTATTGTATTGTTGTATTGTATAGACAGGCTCCAGCCCAAGCCCAAGAAATTAAAGAACAAGTTGATAAACTACTCAGGGACAATGTGGTCCAAGAGTCACATTCACCCTGGAGCGCCCCCGTTCACCTAGTTCCAAAAAAAATGGATGCTTCCGGACAGCCTAAATACAGAATGGTTATTGACTACCGTAGACTTAACGAAATTACGACTGACGATAGATACCCACTTCCCAACATTTGCGACTTATTTGACAAATTAGGTAAAAGTAGCTATTTTACAACTCTTGACTTAGCTTCCGGATACCACCAAATCGAAATTGCAGAACAAGACAGACAAAAAACTGCATTTTCTACCCAAAATGGACATTATGAATTCCTTAGAATGCCCTTTGGTTTAAAGACCGCACCAGCGACGTTCCAACGCGCTATGGATAATGTGTTGAGAGGTCTACAAGGAATACACTGCCTTGTTTATTTAGACGACATATTAATCTATTCAAGTGGTCTAGTAGAACACCTAGAAAAACTACGAAAAGTTTTTGACAGACTCCGACAAACCAACCTAAAAGTACAACTAGACAAATCCGAATTCCTCCGAAAAGAAGTACAATATCTAGGACATACTTTGACTAAAGACGGACTCAAACCAAATAACGACAAGATAAAAGTAGTACTGAACTATCCTATCCCAGAGACTCAGACAGAAATAAAGCGATTCCTAGGTTTTATAGGATATTACCGTAGATTTATAAAAGACTTTTCCAAAATAACGCAACCCTTAACCGCCTGCTTGAAAAAAGGTAAAAAGGTAGAAATTACTGAAAAATACAAAGAAGCCTTCCAAAAATGTAAAGAATTATTAGTAAATGCCCCAATTTTACAGTACCCAGACATGACGAAATCTTTCATCCTCACAACAGACGCCTCAGAAGTAGCCATCGGCGCTGTTCTCTCTCAGGGTACCATAGGCTCAGATAAACCTGTAGCTTACGCCAGCCGAACGCTTACAGAAACCGAGAGGAAGTATAGCGCAATAGAAAGAGAACTATTGGCTGTAGTTTGGGCGACCAAACATTTCCGCCCCTACCTCTACGGGCACAAATTCGATATAGTAACAGACCACAGACCTTTACTTTGGCTTTACCAACTTAAAGAACCAGGAAGTAAATTAACGCGCTGGAGATTACGTCTCCAGGAATACGATTTTGATATAAAATACAAAAATGGCCGCAAAAATACAAATGCCGACGCCTTATCTAGACTTAAGGTAAATGCCCTGGAATCCGACGAAAACGACGACCGCTCTATGATAGTTAACTTAGATAGACCAACCGAACAAACGACTAACAGATCGAACGACAGTGACTCTGGCACTATTATACTTTCCGACTCGAATCGAACCGCTACAGCTAGCCCTATAAGCTTATTCGACGACGAAGACGTTAACGAAGAGTTATTACGTAAAGAATCCCATTGGCAAGTTAGGTCCGAAACCGAATCTAGCCATAGCCAAACTATTCATTCAGGTAAAGATTTAGATTCACCCGGTATTCCCATCTTGCAAGAAGCCGTAGACACGAAACCAAACCAAATATTAGTTTTTCAGAAATTTGGAAACGATATGCAAGTAACCGATTTATCCACGAAACACCAGAAAATTCTAGAAGTATTTCTCCCAATAAATAACTTGGAAATAATTAAAGAATTTTTGAAGAAATACGTAAAAATTTTATTTATTTTGAAAAATTCGAACACAGGCGCGATTTCGGAAAAACAATAATTACTCTATTTAAGAAAGGCACTGTTAACTTTTATGAATGCACCGAACGCGTAGTAAATGTATCCGATGAGACCGAGCAAAAGCAGTTAATAGAAAAAATACACGACGGTAAAACATGTCATAGAGGCATATCAGAAACAGTTAAAAGAATCAAACGAAACTACTACTGGCCGAACATGCAGGAAACAGTAGCAGCTGTTATAAATTCTTGCGAAAAATGTAAAACTACTAAATATGACCGTAAACCCATTAAACCGGTACTACAACTTACGGAAACTCAAGAATCCCCATTTCAGGAAATATTCATCGATATTTTCTCAATAGAGTCGAAACATTACCTCACCATAATTGATGCCTTCAGCAAATTAGGACAAGCCTTAGAAGTACCGTCCCGATCTACCCCGGAAATAGTTAGAGCACTATTGAAATATTTCAGTTTTTACGGAATCCCCAGAAAAATTAGTTGTGACCCCGGAACTGAATTTAATAACGAATTAATGAAGGAATTAACAGATTTACATAAAATTAAACTACATATCGGAACACCCAATAACTCGAACTCTATGGGAATGGTAGAGCGCTTCCATTCCACCCTTATAGAAATCTACCGCATAGCTAAATATGAGAGAAAATATACAGATGCCGCCTCCGTAATGACTTATGCTATACTAGCCTACAATAACGCTATACATAGCGCTACCGATTTAACTCCGTTTGAAATTGTATTTGGGCACACCTCAGTAAACTCTGCCTTCGATACAGACTTCGATAAAGCCTATAAGCAACAATTAATAAAAGACCACAGAAAAAGGATTAATGAGTTATACAAACATATTTCCCTAAAAATGAGCAAAGAAAAAGAAAATGTAATTAGGAAAAGAGGTGGAGAAATAGGACCGAATTTGGAAACAGGAAAAGTAATTTTCGCGAAAGCTGTTAATAAAAGACAGGCAAAAGATAAGCCTAAATACCAAAAAGCAGTTGTTACAGGAGAAGTAGTTAGGAACATAGTCCCCGTGGAAGTCAGAAACAGGAAGACCAAGGTTCCCCTTAAAAATGTTAAACGTCCTCCACAGGTGGTGCTGCCTACTCCTGATGTTATGGACATCGACCCAGGCTCTTCTGGATCGATACAGTCACCAAGACCAGGACCTTCAACTGCAAAGGATTAAAGATAATCCGGGTCTTACTTTGCGTAGATCAGAACATTTTGACATTCAGACCAAACCACCCGCACCCTTCTACCCGTGAAGTTAGGAAAAGCATTTTTAGAGCGAAACGAATGGTCTATTGTTAAAACAATTAAATTAGAAGGACTAGCCTCTGACTTAGAGCTTAACTCAAAACACTTTTCCGATTTTTGTACAAATTTAGAAACTTTCCAAAATATTTCCCAAATAAGTGGTATAAACGAAAATAAAATTCAGGTACAATACGTAAGGGATGAAGCCATTGAAAAGTTACAGCAATTAATCCCTCAGAAAAGAGTCAAACGTGGACTTATTGACCCGTTAGGCTCACTGATTAAAGTTATAACTGGCAATTTAGACCATGACGACGCCGTTCATTTTAATACACTTATAGCAGACCTAGATAGCCGCGAAACCGCGACATCTAATAAAATAACAATCATTTCTGAAATGTTAGATCATATAGTTAATTCCACTAAGGTTATTGATGAAAACACTAAGATGCTTAGCGATAAGATTATGAACTTAGAACAATTTTATAAGAATAACGTAAAAATACAAAGCACGGAATTACTTCAGTCTCATATAATAAATGTATTTAACTTATTTACTATAAATTTCAGAACTATCTCTATGAAGCTCAGTGACATAGAGACGGCGATAGCATTTAGTAAAGTTTCAGTTTTACATAAAGTTGTTCTAAACTCCGACGAATTATTAATGTTATTAACGGAAATAAGTAAGGTTGAACAATTAATGTATCCAGTAAATGAACAAACTTTAGTAAACTTAGAAGAGACATTTACGGTAAAGACATATGCTAGAGATACTGATGTTATATTTATAATTAATGTACCTTTAGTTGATAACACTACATATAGTTATTTCAAATTGTACCCACTCCCTGTGTTCCATGATCCTAGCGAAGAAGTTTACGCCATTATCCCTGAATTCCCTTACCTAATAGTAGAAGGTAATAAGTACCACCCAATAGTCCAGGAATGCAGAGAGATAACAGCTAGAGAATTTTTATGCCCAGAGAAAGCCTTAGCCATGCATTCAGCGGAAACCTGTGAGGAGCAGCTAATGCAGTTTCAACAGAATGCTACGAAATGCTACCCCCACCGAGTCGAGCTGGAAAACGTGAAAATCCAGAAAATTAGCCGAAACATGTGGATAATATTTGTGAAAATTGAGAAAACCATAGCCCAGAGATGTGGAGATGACGTAACACAGGAACGAATCCGAGGAACATATATATTAACTATACAGAAGCCGTGCGACGTCTTCATCGATAACTTATTGATCTACGGACACCGTTTTCATTCATTAGATATGCCGCATTATAAGCAGGTACCTATAGTTAACCTGCCCAATTTATCCGACAACAAGAAAATCGTCGAAGCGAATGCCGATCCGGTAAGCCTTAAGAGTGTGGACCTGGACGCCATTCAACGCCTCAACGAATTAGTAAAGAAAAGCCCCAGCCGCGGAAACAGCGAAATTAGTGTGAAAAGTGTCAGTGTTGCCACCATAGTGTTATATATGGTGATTATGGTCATTTTAGTGTACGCCATTTGGTGGAAATATAAGTGTTTCATGCGAAGAGACAATATGGAGCAGAACATTGAAGAAAATGTTAATGGGGTACCAATTCCCCTTTTAGTAGCATAAGAAAATGTCGGGAAATTGTAAAGAGCAAAGTTCTCGGAAAAACTGCATTTTTCCGATAACTTCGGTCTAAGGGGGAAGGCGTTACGTTCCCCGAACTAGCCTCTATGTTTATACTGCGACCACCCACGCGATATCACGCCACTGCATTCCGCAGCCCAGACGCAGTGTCAGCATAGATAAGCCCGAGCCTTCATTAGAATTTAAGGTGTAGGTTTAAACAAGTTTAAGATCAGCTTCACTAGGGTTAAGACGTGCCTAGCATCGGTACAATTAAAATAAGTTTAGAATTAATTAAAATTGTAATTTTTAAAAACATTAATAAACGCTCTCGAAAGTTAACTAGGTATCATATTTCTCTATATTTATTTTTGACTCTAAACCACATACAAACATTTAACTGAGTCAATATTTATGTAAAAATGATACATACGGAGGACTGGAGGAGTGGAGACCATGCACCGGAAAGCGCAGCGTAGGACGTCCACCCACAAGGTAGACGGATCACCTCATTAAGACCGCAGGATCGCGCTGGATGCAAGCCGCTACCAATCGGTCTTATTGGAGATCTATAGGGGAGGCCTATGTCCAGAAGTGGACGTCCTATGGCTGATGGATGGATGGATGATACACAGTATAAAGTATATAAACGTGGTAACTGGCACAAATAACAAATCTTAGGCATCGTGGGCGGAGCAACAGTAAATACAATTACATATCGATAAATGCACGAGCCTTATACGTCCGTACCTTACTTGTGTTTCCGTTGAGAGAGCTATGAGAAATTACAATAGTAAAAATATAGGTAATATACGTACATCTTTAGTATAGGCAAAATCAAACTCAATAGCATCTATAAAGTTGCAAGGTACGCAAATCCCCACTCATCATCGCGCCGCTGACTTAAATTTCCTACTGCGTAACGACTCGCTTCATTTACACAGACCTCATTAAAGGTTCCTATACGTAAGACTGAAACGGAGTATGACTAATTATTTTAAACTGTTAATTTTTTATTTGACGATTTGTTTGAAATTTTGTGAAGTTTTAAATTATTCGTATTTCTAACTGTTGACTCTAATTTAATTGACTTTTTTAATTTTTATAAAATTCTTTAGTCCCGCCTATTTACTTAGCGGGCATGCCTAGGCTCCAAGATACGGGTGCTTCATTGTCCCCAGTGTGGTGAATAGTGTCTGCATAATAATTATAACACTTGTATAATTTTGTATCTTGTGACAATAAATAATTTTGAATTTTGCTTTTTTCTTTTAATTTTGAATAGACATTGTGGGATATAATTGTTCTAATCACTATGCCAATCTTTGACTACGGGATAAATCCCAGAAATCGCAATAAAAATGCTGTTCCCCACAGACAATGGATGATTTTCGACGTAATGTATGAAATATCTTATAGTTATCTAAGATTTTGCGAGGATGATATTTTTATTTTTTATTATATTATTTTCTCTATACCCCTGTTTTATAAATAAATAAATATTTTGGGACATCTAAAATTAAAATTAGTACTGGCCGACCAATATTATTCAACACCACTCTTTTATACGAAGCGTGTGAGGTTCTAACGGTCAGACAATTATTTGTATTTAGCATTATTGCAAGGCAGCATTCGATCCTGACTTACGACCCGCAAACTCAAATCAAACGACGAAAATATGACGTTTGCAAATTGCCTCCGAGACTAAATACAACTTTTATTAGAAGATATTTGACTTTTATGGGCCCATTCTTATACAACAAAATAAATAAAATACTAGATATATATCACCTTTCACGGCATGAACTGAAACATAAAATTATTCCTTGGCTAAAATCCTTGACGTACAAAGACACTGAAGATTTATTAAAAGTAATCGAATAAATATTATCCCGTAACCTACAAACAAACTAACATAACATAATAGGTAGAAATTAAAAAATATCAAAATCGTACTGAGCTTTATATGTTTGAATGATTTATCATCAAACTATCTTATGAACGACGATTAATTACACCCTCTCACACACACTCATTCATTTACACACCTTCATTAAATAATACACAAACTAACATCCGGATATTGCAGTGTACCAGGATAGAATGAAGAAGAGGATACACTGTAATATTTCGCACACTCACACATACACTTCATACACATTTGCTTACACAACATACATCTTACTCAAAGAGAGGAACATTTTACACACACACGTGCATACCATTCTTATTCATAAGTATTTTGTGCATTTCGCTGTTGGAAGATTGTACGTTGTAACTACCTACCCTACATAATAATATTATATAATTTAACTAATTGATTTGATTTGGATTTAGTGGTCGCTATTTAAGCTATGTAAGTCTTCACTAATATTTTTATAAACCCTACTATTTACCTACTTGTGAATGCAAATGTGTGATCGTAATGGGTACATAATTTTAACCAGGTATTCCTGCACGCAGCCTACCTGCTACTTGTATAAATGCTTGTATCTACCTGCTAGTTGCAATGTATACAACACTGTAGGTATTCTAATTGTATTCAATGTAGGTATTGAAATTATATTAGGCCCAATCCATGCATCTGTATTTAAAGATATAGAACACAGGTTTTGTTGTTTATATAGTAAGATCGGTAATTAATGTTACTTAGTGTAGGTTAGGTTACTTAGTGTAGGCATGCTTGCTTATACATAATAGATTTATTAGTGATACAAAATTTTATATTTATTTATAATTGTTTTTTTATAAAGCACGATCTATATTTTAATTGCTATCTAAATTCAAATTATTTTTTATGCTAGAAGTGAATGCAATAAGTGAGGGCGCTGTAAGCCGAAACACAGGCCACTGGCCTAGTTCGGCAACAGATATATATATTAATTTTATCTTATTCTAGCTAATTAAGTAATAGAAATGTTCTTTATTACTGAAATGTTTAGAAATTTGAAATAAAGAATTATTATTATTATTATTATTATACACATATTTATTTATTGTCTTAAATTTAAGTTTTTTTACAATATTTAAATAATAAAAAACAAAATACTATAAAAAAACCTAAACCTAGAGTGCCGCCGGCAGCGGGGCGAGGCCCAAGCTACCGGTGGTTGGGTCTACAGAGAGAGGAACCTCCTGACAATGCGCGCTGTGTCCAGGACGACCGCCTTCTGTATCTGACCCTTGACCCAACCGTCTAGCGAGAGCCTCTTAAGATGGTGGTCGAGACTCTTCGCTATTAAGCCGTTTACCGAAACGACTATCGGGACAATGATCGTAGAGTCCACATCCCACATGGCGGTGACCTCGTGAGCCAAGTCAAGGTACTTGCTGAGCTTGTCCTTCTCGGCCTTCACGAGGTTCTCGTCATGTGGGATGGTGACGTCGACGAGCACTGCCCGGCGCTGGGACCGGTCGACCACCACGATATCAGGCCTATTGGCGACAATAGTCCTGTCCGTGATGATAGAGCGGTCCCAATAAAGCAACGCACGACCATTTTCGAGAACTGGTGCCGGTGCGTACTTATAGTACGGCACCTCAGACTCGACAAGGCCGTATCGAAGAGCAAGTTGCTGATGGATAATCCTGGCTACTTGGTTATGCCTGTGTAAGTACTCGCCGTTGGCAAGATGAGAACAACCGGAAGTAATATGCCTGAGTGACTCTCCGGGACGGTGGCATGCCCGACAAATGTCGACCGTACCGTCCTTCAGGATATACTTCCGGTAGTTGTTCGTCAAGACAACTTCGTCCGCAATTGCACAGGCAAAACCTTCGGTTTCCCCAAAGAGGTCACCGAAGCGCAGCCAGGCCACCGACGCGAGCAGGTCCACATCGGGTCCTGTTAGGGCCCGATAGAACCGCCCGTGCAGCTCCTTGCTCCTCCATACCGCCTTGCGATCATCGGTGCTGAGCACCGATGGCCTGCGCCAGTTCTCCTTCGCCAGAGAGAGCGGGGTGAGGCCTCTGTCAGCTGCCACCACATCGCAATGCATTCCACGCCCGCTGTTTCGGAAATAGTCCCGGAGACTGTATACTTCGCGGTTGTGGAGGTCTTTGGCATTTAAAAAGCCTCGGCCACCACACTTCCGCGGAATGTACAGTCTCATGACAGACGAGCGCGGGTGTAGCATGCGATGCAAAGTGAGCAGTCGACGGACCCTCCTATCCAGGGCGTCCAGCTCAGTCTGAGTCCACCTCAGTATGCCAAAGGAGTACATCAGCAGCGGCATCACCCAACCATTGAAGGCGCGCACCTTGTTGCCGCCGGACAAAAGACTATTTAGTACTTTTGTCAGACGACAAAAAAAGCGCTCCTTCACCGATTTCTTGATGTCCACTGCCGATATACCCAACGACTCTGACATACCGAGGTACTTGTAGGTCTCGGCTTCGGAGAGAGACCTGATAGTCATCGTCTCAGAAAGTTGTAGATTCGGAGAATCCACAACTTTCCCACGCTGTACATGCATGACCGCACACTTATCTACACCGAACTCCATCCTGATAGCCCTACTAAAAACTTCAGTGGTTTTTAGCAGCTCCACCAGGTCTTGGTATTTCGGTGCAAACAGCTTGAGATCATCCATGTACAGCAGGTGAGAGATAACTTCACCCTGTCTGCGAAGCCGATAGCCTAGCTCTGAATTCCTCAGCAAAGTGCTGAGAGGATTCAGGGCCAGGCAGAACCACAATGGACTCAGACTGTCACCCTGGAATATTCCCCGCTCAATCCTAATCAAGTCTTGCGGGCCAGCGGAGCCATCTCCACCGCCAGGTTGACGAAGGACCGTGGCCCATTGCCCCATGCATGACACTAAGAATGATTTTAGAGTTGTATCGATTTTATACAACTCTAAAATCCTCTCGAGCCACGAATGAGGCACAGAGTCATAGGCCTTCTTATAGTCAATCCAGGCGGCAGAGAGGGCTCCCTTGTTCCGCCGGACTTGCTGGCTTATGGTCATGTCTATGAGGAGGAGCTCCTTAGTACCACGGGACCCAACCCTACATCCATTCTGAGCGAAAGCCAAAACGTTTTGCGCAACGACGTGCGCATTAATTTTGATGCTCAGAATGGATGTGAGGAGCTTGTAGATGGTAGGCAAGCATGTAATTGGTCGATAGTTCTTTGCTTCCGTGGTACTACCGGACTTATGGAGCAGGAAGGTGACACCGGTGGTGAAAAAGCTAGGTAGAGAACCAACCTCAAGGGCTTCCTGGAATTGTGTGGCTAAGCGGTCATGCGAGCATCGAAACCATTTTATCCAAAAGTTGTGCAGCCCGTCCGGCCCAGGACTTTTCCAGTTCTGAGCCGTACGGATCGCACAACTAACGTCTACGGGATCTATTAAAACAGATCCCATAGGTTCGATAGTCTCGCATTCCCGCTCAACCACACGCATCCAGTCACCCTCCGTGTGTTCGACGGGCACCGACCAGATGCCACGCCAAAAGTCATTCATGGCGCTAGCATCCGGCAACTGCCCGTCGCTCACACGTTGGTCGGTTCTCTCCCAGCCTCGGTACACTTTCCTTTGGTCACTTTGGAAAAGGCGATTTAGCCAATATCGGTCCACACGCTCTCTGTAACGACGAATGCGGTTTGCCCACGCATAGACTTTCTGTTTCAGATAGTCTATGCGTTCCGTGACACTGGCCAAATAGTGCTGGGGTCTGATACCAGTCCCGGCAAAGGCCTGTGTCACGAAACACATGACTCGGGGGCGGTTATTCCCCCGGCTGAAACAGATTAGCTTTGCTATGAGAGTCCTAAACGAGTCGATACGCCGCTGGATCCGCATTTGCCACGCGGGCACACCCCCGGCGGGTCGCGGTGCACGGCTAGTGTCCGGGAACTTAACACGTGCAACGCGACACGCCGCGATGGCGCCGCAGTACAAGATCGAATGGGTATCGACTAAGCCTTCGCTAACCTGTAAATACGGGACTAGCAAAGGGTTCAGGGCTCCCATAAGCGCTAAGTTACGCCTATGGGTGGGAAAACGTGGCAGTCGCGGCCTAGAGTCGGGTGCGAACCGATACTGGGAAATCGCGTCTTCCAAAGCCCTCCTCAGTTGCTCACTCACCTGGCTAGATACGCTCATACTCGCGCCATCTGGCTCGTCGACCGCAGGACCAGCCGGTGGTGTCGCTAGTGTCGCCGCCGACATCGGCACTGAAGCCATTGTCGGGGCTGACGACGCGACAGGTACGGTCGAGTCCCGCGTCGAGGAAGCAGTGGGGCGAGCAGGCAGCGCCTCCAGGCGGAGCCGATCAATTACGGACTGATCCAGCAGTTTGCACCGGTGGATAGCCCGCACTTGGTCCGATAGTCGTTGGGCAGTCACGGCCACGGTCGGTTCAAGGGCCTGAAACAAAGGCAGCATTCTGGCACAAACAAAGGCAGCATTCTGGCACATTCTTATTATTATTATTATTATCTTACACTTTTTGGGCCTCTGACCCCAAACTAAGCAAAGCTGTGATATGGCTGCCAGAGACTGATAGATATACTACGTATAGTTATTTTTAAATACATACTTTTATAGATAGTAATTAAATAACACCCAGACACAGAGCAAACATTTAAGTTCATCACATAAATATTTGCCCTGGGTGGGGATCGAACCCACGCCTCTTTGACCCAGAAGTTAGGGTCACTAACCACTGAGCCACCGAGGCAGTCATATAATTCTTCTATGTATAAAACATGTCCTAAAAATAATATTGAATATCGAAATAACTTGATTAATGATAACTCTAACTTTTCAATCTATTTTTTCCATACCCAGGACGAGTATTAAATCCGCTGAATCGTTAGTCGTTACATTACTACGAAAATAGAAGAAAGGTTTTCATAATAATTTTCCCATTGTCGCGAAAAACTATCACACCTACGTATTGTTTACCCTTTTAGCAATTTCCTTAGCAAAAAATATTAAGCTCTAACATTATTATCTGAAAATACCCTAGTTATAAATGATTCGGGGTTGATAAATGCTTCAGCTTGAAATAGCCATTGTTACTTTTAAAACTAAAAAAATACTGAATAGCGCGTTCATTTACGTAATTTATTATTTTGTCCTATGGTCTTGATATTTTTTTTAGTTTATAGGTTAAAAACCTATATGAGCAAAATTTTTGGCATTTTGCTTCGAATAGTGAAAGTTGTTGATAATTATTTTTGTAATTTATCACTCTTTATTCACGCAAATATCATTGTCCCGTGATTTAACTTAATTTTTCATACCTAGCCATTCCCCATCTGCCATAAGACGTCCACTGATGGACATATGCCTCACCTATGAATCTCCAATAAGAACGGTTAGAAGCGGTTTGCATCCAGTATTATTAAGGCGTCAGTCTACTCTGTACAGGAGTAGTAAAATGTAACCCATAAAATAAACTGTGCAATTGCTTTTTTGCGTATAATTAATCTAATCTACACTACTAACTATTTAATAAGTTAGACTACATAAAGTATGTAAATTATGTCCGGGCGCCACGCGGGGCGAGCGAGGGGAGGGGTGCGGGGTGGGGCGCTCGGAGGGCGTCGAGACGGGCGTCTGCGCATCCCGTCTGCACCTTTGATCTCGCGCCGTAAGATGGATTAGACACGGCACATGGAAAAGTTGGGAATACCGAGACTATGCTAATGGAGCTAGGGTTCAAATCGAGCTTTCAGTTTTGCAGAAAAATCAGCTGTTCTGTACAATGGGTGCAGTGACTTTTGGCAAAGTGTGTAGAGCTACTAGTTTATCTTGGCGATTTCAATGATGAACCCATGGTAATGTATTTATTTTCGTTTGGAATGATGTCGTGCGGTCCGACCAGCGCGTTTTTTGGTAACGGACGCTAACGCTTATTTTGGTTCGATGTACCAAAGGAGTAAGCGAATAAGTTGCATTTGTAAATAGGCTTTGTTTTTGCATTCTACAAACATACAACAGGAACTTCTTGAGATATATGCTGATCACTATGAACAATTTAGTTTTTTTCGCGATTCCGCAATTAGTTATGTTGTAAAAGTGGTTTATAATGCTGACCTTATCTCCTGAAAGAACCTGCACTTTGCAAAGTAACCCGCCCATTTAAAAAAAACAAATATGTACCTATAAATAAATACTGGGGACATCTTACAAATGGTATCTGACCCCAAACTAAGCAACGCTTGTCATATGACTGTCAGAGACTGATTTACTACACATAGGTAGGTACATATTTTTAAATACCATACTTAGACATGTACCTACTTAATTACTAATAACAACTGGACACAGAGCAAACACCTATATTCGTCACGTAAATGCTTGCCCTGGGTGGGAATCGAACCCTCGTTTCTTTGACCCAGTAGTCAGAGCCACTAAGAGAGTTAAAAGTAGAGTTGCTTTGTCCTGTTCTAGTAGCTTGCTAGCCCGAGGTGCGTGAGTCTTGCGGGGGGCGCCCCCTACTGACTGGCGGGTATTCTGAGCTATTTGCGGGCATTCCGCGCCAAACGTCATCCAGACGGAAATAGGGGGACGTCCGCCCAGAATAGCGGACAATGAGTTCCGAAATAACGCGCTATTCCACCATTTAAGGCGCTATTAGCTATTTAGCGTTATGTCTTCTGGCGGATGAGAAGAGTTAATCGTTGTTGATAGCTAGGTAAGTAAGTTCGTATAGGCGGGAGGCTAGCCCTGGTGTCAGAATTGTTCAGCCGCCTATAAGCTTGATTTGATTTGGCTAAATTTTAAGATTAATGATTGACGCAGCGAGACCAATCGTTAATCTAAGGGTAAAACCTATATCTAAGCATTACCACGTTAAATGACAATGGCTATGTGGAAGCTGTGGTTGTGACTTTGTGGTGTTCACCAGAAGATTATCAAGGAGACCCCCACGCTTTCGGTCCCCACGGATCCAATGTCTCAACTCCAAACGGCTCTAATGTGTAACCACTGCCGAGGTTACAATATTTGCGCCGCTGCGCTTGCGCTTGTGCTGCTCCGCCGAATAAGCCGCCGCCCCAGACCTACTCTGAGTCTCAGTGATGGTGCCAAAATATCGACAAGTCGCGTGGTTGCATCCCATATCTACTAAGCCCGTCCACACTACCAGGGATATGTATTTTTCGGTTATTTATTTCATTAAAAAAGTATCAATTTATGAAACCGTATCAAATGACTCTCAATAATATTTTGTCCTCGGTTTCGCCCGTTAATTTTCATTTTTGTGGTATCGCATAGGAACCATTAATTTTTCCGGGACAATAATAGCCTAGGTATGTCCTGACCTCTTAACTTTTATCCATAATTATGAAATGTAAGAGAAAAAAGTCAAGTCGATGACTATGACCCGTTGCTCTGTTTTATCCTGAAAGAGTTTTTTTTACAAATCAACAAACTTACTTTCGGATTAAAATTATTAGTAAAGATATCAAATCATCATTTCCCTGCGTGTCCAATTTAAAAACCTACCGTCCCTACAAAATTATTAATTAACTCGCGCATAATTGTGTGAAAAGATGGCTATCGCGCCATAATGAACAGTTTTCATCAAAATGTCGTTTAAAATAAATAATGTTGCCATTTTGAACGCTAAATTGTTTCTTTTGCGATGTTGCAAGGGTTATTAATTTTAATATCGCTTTTTATGGTGCATTAAATTGAAAGGGTGGCGATGATTGGGATCTGTAATGGCTGGTGACTGAATTGATTTTGATGAGACTTTAATTAAGTTGTTTGGCGTTTTATTTGCGTTTTTCATTTTCAAAGGTTTTGCAGGAACTATTTTCACATTTAATCAGGTGTTTTAAATGTAGAGTATGCGAATTTCTAATTATTTTTAAGTACTGTACCAGCCGTTTTAATAGTCCACTGCAGGACGTAGGCCTACCCACGAAGGGTGATTGGGCCATAATTATAACCCCACGCTGGCCCGCTGGTCCAGTGCGGGTTGGTGGATTCACATACGCCATCGAATTTCTTCTACGGACGTATGCAGGTTGCCTCACGATGTTTTCCTTCACCGAAAAGCCAGTGGTGTGAAATTCCGTACTACATAAATTCCAAAGAACTCATTGGTACGGGACCGGGGATTTGAAACCAAGACCTCACGATTGTAAGGCGGGTGTCACTACCTCTTGACCACCACGGCTATTTATAAGTATGGCTTAATTATTTTTTTGGACTTTTCTGGGAGTTTCAGCTATTTTCATAGGTTTTCTGTTACGTAAAAGAGTAGGTGTATGTAGGTGTACAATGCTTTGACAAAATCGACTTTACGTGTTTACGTTCCTATATTCATTTTAAATCATAACTTGAAAACATAACCATCCTAACAGCGACTATAATTATTATATTATAATTTTTAGCTTGTTCTTAAGATACTATTCTTGAACTTTTAAGTAACAAAATAATAAGTGAAGCTGTTCGTCATCGTACCAAACACCCATAAAACTGTACTCCTACTCAGGATTTTGAACTCCACTTAAAGCAACGTAGGTACTATAACTACAATTAATTCGATTTGGTTTCGTGAAACTTAATCAGTGGAATTCAATTTAAATGTCATCAGCCGCAGATCGACCACTGCTAGACAAAGGTCTCCTTTTCAGAATTTCATTAAAACTGTAGCTACTCCGGTACAGCGCGTTTCTACGATTTTTACTAGGTCGTTTTTCTACACTGGCTAAACAATGTGGCCAGTGCGTGGTTTCCATTTAAGTGGGCGCCTAATGACAAAATCAAGCGAAAGGTGTATTTTTAAAGATGTGGTGTAAAGGTAACGAAAGTAAATATCCATATCAAAAAAATAGAATAGGAAAGAATAAAACCTATAGTAGCAAAGTAATCGCGTAGAATTTTGGAAAATCATATGGTTACTTTAGAAAAAAATAAAACTTTGCATCATAAAAAAATACATTTTATTTCAAATGCTCGAAATTATCAGCGAACACCACATTATTTTTGACAAATTACGTAACCAGACTAATGTTCTAGTCAAGTAATCAGTTAGTTTTTTTATTACATGCTTAAATTTTGAATAAATAACTAAAATCCCACCTAAAAATATAAGCTGGAGCTCAAAACCGACATAACTGTCTCATGCGATTTTCGACTCTAAACAGAACAGCATAGATGATAGCGGGCGATGCAAGAAGCGCGGGTGAAATCTGATTTTTTCATGGCATTAGGCGCACTCTTAAGAGATATGAGTCCCTATTGTATCGGTACTTACTAAACTTATAAAACTCACTTGGCAACATTTCCCGATCACATCGCAAGATCCATTGCCAAAAATCATTCAGAAGTTTCAAAAAGTTAACCAACACAAATCACGAAAACAAAGATATTAAAAACGCATTAGGGTTGGTCCAATCGTAAATCCGCGTTGTCGAAGCATTCATCAGGGATGTCGCGTCAGGTTGTCACGCGTCAGGCGTCTAGACATAGACGTAGGGATGGGGTACCGCCTGATATTTATATCGATTTTATATTGTGTTATATCGATCGATTATATCGAAGATTTAATTCGTAAGTCAATCAGTTTTTAAAACTAGACTGGAAAATATGAACATCGTTTTGCACAGTGGTAGGGCGTTTACCACTGCTGCTGAAAGATTTAATTTTGGAAGCAAATGTTGGAATGAAAAGCATTGTATGTATTAATTAAGTAAAATTGCATTGATATACACTTTTATTTACGAAGATTTTAATGTCAACGTTTCTTTGAAAATACACCAATTTTATTATACCTACACTTTATACATACACTTAAAAGTGTATTTAAGATCATTTTAAGTGTAATTAAAGATACGAAAACAGTGTAAGAAAGAGCGGCCTTATCGCTAGTAACGATCTCTGCCAGGCAACCTCAGGGTGGAGAGGATAGATAGCGTATAAATAATGGACGGGGTGCGCATAAAATTAAAAAAAAATATATGGACCGACAGTCGTTAGAACAAGAAAAGAAAATTCTTAAAAGATTAGAAGAATTGCCATTGTTCTAGTTTGCTTATACATATACATGGTAAAAAAAATCAGTTACGAAAAAAACTGAAAAATAGTAAAATCACTCGTTATGACCAAGATAATGGTCCTATTCGATAAATTATCGATACTTTGTTTCCCCGGATTCGATACTTTCAGTTCGCGAATCGCGGGCTGCTGGTGCATGCCTAGCGCGCCCAGTGTTGGCCAAAAATACTCAGACACGCCCTCATTTGCCGTCGGAGATATTAATAGCACATTTTTATTGTTACCAAGTTACGGAGATAGTGGTATTTTCCAATACGCGAATAGCCGAATACGAATAGATATTGTACCTACTATTGAGTCCGCAGCATGATTTTTACAAATTCTAATCCAAATCTTGCAACTTTTTGGTTCATAACCAACTTATGTATGAAACTTTATAGGTAGGAATGTAGGTAGATAGATAGGTATGTATTGTCTGGTATTATTTTTTTTTTGTTTTGTAAGTGTTTGTTTCTATGCTATTCAAATTTTCTTGCTGTTATGGCCACGTTTTTTTTGTCAAATGCTATTTTCTGTCCGTGCTTGGTTGCCTGGAAGAAATCGCTTAAAGCGATAAGGCCGCCAATTAGAGATTGTTTTGTTTTGTTCTTATAATCTGTTTTTTATGTAATGTGGTTGTCTAATAAAGTGTTGCTGTTTCTTTGTTTGTTTGTATGTAAATAAGGGCGCTATAAAGTTCTCGAAGACCGCGGACCAGTAAGCGCAGCGTAGGACTATCAACCAGGTGGACTGACGATATAATATTTTTAAGATTCAGGAACGCGCTGGATGCAGACCGATTCCATCCTCATTGAAAATCCATGGGGGAGGCCTATGTCCAGCAGTGGAGGTCCTATGGCTGATGGATGGATGGCTGTAAATAACATGGTCATCACCATCAAATCGGTCATAGAACGTCTTCTGTTGGATATCTATAGGCCTTTATTATCATATACTACGAAACTAATCGCGCACTAAAATTACGAGATAAATAAATACCTACCTCCTCATCCCGACGTTTCGGCCGAGTTGCATCGATCGGGATTTCGGGATCCCCGAGGGATGAGGAGGTGTTTATTTATCTCGTAATTTTAGTGCGCGATTAGTCCCGTAGTATATAATAATAATGTGTTCAAATCGCGAAAGTTTAAAAACAACATCTATAGGCCTTCCTTATAAATTGCCAACGGGACTGTTGAATCGGCAGACGTCCAGCGCGTTCCAACTGTCGGTCATAATTATCATGGATGAATAGCCATCACACACAGACAAAATATTATCACACACAGACAAAATATTATTACATATTTTAGATGTGCAACACTTTTCTTTTTGAATCAGAGAAAGAAGAAATGTATAGCTTTTTTATATTGTCGAAATAAAATTGATATAACTGTTTTTCGCAAAAAATGGTAAAATCGCCTTCCATCGTCTACAAAATTCGAATATTTCGCTCGAATTATTTACATTATTGTTGATTTTTCATAAACGGCTCAGCCGATTGCTGTGAAATTTAAATTGGTCCCATTTAAATTAGTAAAGTATACCCTTTCGTACTAAAAAAAGAATTTTCGGTTTGGTTCCAATTTGCGAAATTATCGATGAACGTACACAAAAAAAATACATACAGACGAACAGAGAACCTCCTCCTTTTCGGAAGTCGGTTAATGAGTCGAGAATCACGCTCGCCTGATGTCGTCATACTTAAGTAGGTAAGGCGCTGTCACAGCACCACTCAGAATTTTGAAATTCTGCAGTTCAGAACTTTGATGCGACGACGCAGTGTGCACATCACTCTGAGATTTGCTGCGGTTCTAATAGATTGTCTGTTTCCAATATACCTATGTATGTACTAGGTAGGTACATATATAATATAATATAGGTATGTACGACTATACTCACGCCCCTTCCACGTACGCGACCAAAGCGCCACCCTTTTATGGTGGACATTCCGCGTGTTAGAACAAAGCGTTTCGAATCCTCATTCCTCATACGAACAGCCAGAATGTGGAACGCTTTGCCTGGGTCTGTCTTCCCGCTAAAGTACAACGTGGGTGTCTTTAAATCCCGAGTAAACAGGTATTTGCTAGGTAAGCGTGCTACATCCTAGACCGCATATCTGCTCAACATCATGCAGTATGTAGTCAAACGCAAACCTACAAGGAATAAAAAAAAAAACCCTAGGACCCTAAGTAGTGGGTAAGTTGGGATGGTGGTGCCAAGTTGCCAAGTGCGAGGCAGTAGCGCGGTCCCTGACCTTGGCCATTTGGGCGCCCTCCAACGTTACGATGCAGTGCAGTTGTAGGGATGTGCTACTGTTACCGGGCTTATATCGAAAAATTAAAAATACATCGCATTGGGAACAGAATTGATACAATACGTAAACATTTGTATATGCCGATGTTCTGTAGATGTTCTGTACTGTTCTGTACTAGCCTTTTTAATAGTCTAACTGTAGGACGTACTCCATGAAGAATGATTAGGCCATAACCACCAGACTGGTCCAGTGCGGGTTGTTGGATTCATATACGCCATCTAATTTCTTCTACGGACGTATGCAGGTTGCCTTACGATGTTTTCCTTTACCGAAAAGCCTGTGGTGTGTAATTTCGTACATAAATCCCATAGACCTCATTGGTACAGGGCCGGGATTTAAACCCACTACCTCACGATTGTAAGGTGTGTGTCACCACTACCGCTAGACCACCAGGTGGTTCTAGTGTCCAATCAAACATGATAATAAAATAGATTAAAAAAGGAAAAGCTATTGCGCCACATCCACCACATTGGCCCAGAGCAGAGCGAAGAAGTAAGCACATCGAGTGCAGAAATTAATCTTCTATGAAAACGGTAAGTTTAACTAAAGTTACGTTAAGTGCGTTATTTTAAAGATACTAGGTCTCTTTTTACTGAGTTACTTATCAGATACGATATTGATAAACTTTAAATAAGTTTACATAACTTTTTGTTTCATTTGTGTTATGCTATAAACAAATCTACCACAATAATAATCGTATCGGCAGTAGAATTTTTGCTGTCGGACAATAGTTTCTTCAGCAAATTTCTAGTTAGACCGGTAGTACCAAACCATACAATAAAACATCGATAAAACTAGAAAAATTGTGTCACATCCCTAAACATCTCGCCTACGCCATTGCGCGTAATTTACAAGGGCTAGATAAAAAACAGTCGGCGGCGCTGTAGTCAAGCGAGACCGCTGCCAAAAACCATACGTTATGTCTTCTTACACAATGAGATGGTATTGTGTAGTTTCGCGTACAGGGTGTCACTTAACGGACTTCCTCATTCTGCATTTTACAGAAAAGAGAAAACCTGAAATTACATAAGCGTATATAGTAGTGATAGATAGTAGCTTCAAAAGATCATGGTCAGCTGAATATGATATATGCATCATACCTATTATACTCGTAACATTAAAATAATATAGGCAATTCTTGTTCTCGATAAGCACCGTAAGGATAGACACATGTGTAATTTTAATCATACTATGATCTTATTTGTCTATAAAAGGAGCTCAAATCAACAGGTGTTAAATAGTTTATCTAGTTTTTACCCAAAATAGGTGTATATACGTCTAAGCACGACTAAAATTAAACAATAAAAATAAAATATTTTGATTTCATGGTGTCATATCTTATGTAAGTATCTAATGTAATAAATGAAAGTCGTTCGATTTAAACATAGGTTTGTCAACTCAAAATAACGAGTGCCTTCAAAATTAAACCTAATATCAGGTAAACAAAATGTTCTTCCATACTAATAGACTACATATCGCACTCACATATAGAAAAACACGTGAGTAGCCAATATTTCGCAAAATAAATACTTACAGGACGTAAAAACAGCGTATCGAAAAATCTTTGTGTTCGAGAAAATTTTACTGTACAGAAGATACACACTGTACAGAAGATACACCCTGTATAGAAAACTTAGTTCTATAAGTAGTCTATACGATATGTGGGGCGATGAACCCGACTTATAAGGGAAATGGAGGAAAGCAATGATGTGGCCGTTTCCCGATGAAACGTCGATCATGCCTCACAGATAGCACGGGGTACTCCTGTGGGATAATCCGTGTTTTTTATGGGAAGAATTGATTGGGCTTCTTTTAGTTTGGATGTTTTTGGAAGTTCCAAGGTTAGTAAGTAAATGGGATGAAACTTAGGTTGGACTAAGATTTCTTATCACCAAATCCAAAAGCATGTTACTTTCATATTTATTAGGATTATAGTAAGTATAGTACAGGAGCAGTGGTACTTATGGGTGAGAGAAAGCGCTGGGTAAACAATTTGTATGTGTATAGTTCGAAGATATTGTATATTCTAAGTGGTAAATATGTATAGTCTTAAAAGTTTATAGGTCTAGCTTATTTATCAAGCTGCATGACGAACATTGTGTTGGAATAACACCACCTTTGGATAACATCTATTTTGTTAATTTATAGTCATACGATGTAAATAGTAAGTAGCATTTATAGCGTATTTTAACTAGGTGTCGGTCAGCGATCAGCAAAGTTAAGCAACGCTCGGTACAGTCAGTCTTTGGATAGGTGACCACGAGTGGGATTTACAACGGAGCGCTACTGTAGGTTGATTGGTAGTTAACCGTTTAGCCATCTTAGAGGCCTTCAAGTGTCTATCAGCAGTCAAAACTGACATATCAAGACTAGCCCCCGGCCTGTAGATAAGAACTTACTTAAGTATCTACTAGTACGTAAGTAGTAGATATTCTAGAAATAAAACCAAGCATTCGATTAATTATCAATAAATTATAATCAGACGGCGTATTGGGGCAATAAAATCGAGAATCGAATGAGACGTCAATCGCCAACGATGATCGAATGGTGACCGAAAGGCCCGCCCACCCCGAGCGGTAACCTCTGCACCCAAACCTTGGGATATCTTTGATTGCCTACGTCAAGATATTGTCGTCATCAGTCGGTCGTAGGATGTCCTCACACAGTACATGGATATGAAGCTACCTACCTACAAACTATGACCTATATGCTGAGGTACTCAGTGTGGCTGCCGGTTTGTATAATACATCCATGGGCTGCCGTTACTAAAGTAGAATAATAAAAGCCTTCTATAGAATTTGAGGCAACCGTTGCATTTGGTCAAGAACAAGTGGAACATAATAGGTACAGAGCTAATAGGTACAACCCAGAAAGATTGCGCTGTTATCGCTTCTCAACCACTAAAATGTATGAAAAATCTTGCCCAGAGCTGTCAAAACTGTCAAATATGAATTGGAATTTGACACTATCGGGAGAAAAATACGGCAACAGCCACTGAATCGATATATTTTTCATGTGCCTTTCTAACTCAGTTCAGTTTTACTGACACAACTTAACTACCTAACTTAGTTTTTGTCTGCAAAACTGAACTGTTCAATTTTTATTTTAAACCGCCAGTCTGTCAATTGCTCGAAAAATAGTAGCCAAAACAGACAGACTAACTTCGAATTATTAACATGGATGATTTAACCCGCCGATATGCCCGAGGCGTATCAAAATCCGTAAAATAAATAAATTATAGCCCTAAACCGACGACAGGTGTCATGACGCTAAACAAATTAATAATTTATACGTTAAATTGATTATGACTATAAGTGTCGCCCCCTGGCGGCTTGTATAATACACTGAATCGATTACCAATCAACCTGCTACGCGACCAATTTTATAAACTAACTAAAATGTTTGCTAAGAAAGCTTTCACTTTGGCTTAGAAAGGTCGATAGTAGCGCTCTCAAATAGTTTTCGTGTAAGTTGGCATAGCTATAAGTTTAATCTATTGGAAGAATTTGTTTAAAAAACCTTTTGAAATGGCCGCTAAGCACACGATAAGAATTCATTTGCATTGTAATTAATTAAATATGCATTTCATCATACCAAGGAAATGTTACATCGATGTTTAAGGGGTTTTTTTATTGAAATTTTTTTTTACAAACCACAGACTCCAGGGTCTGTGCCCTTTGTTAGCTAAAATTACGATTGTTAGATGATACTGTACAAAGAGAGTTAGTAGGTACTTGAAATTTTAGCCTAAGTTAGTTAGTTGGTGCAATGCGTGAACGCCACGAGCAGACCGGCGACCCGCAAGCAGCACCCGATCACGAGTGTGACACATGTGCCATCGCTCTCCTCGACCATATTTGAGGGAAGAGAGTGACCCGGCACATGATGCCGCCGCAAGAAGGAGCCTTCGATGACGAGCATGAATGCTTGGGGCATGCGCGCAATGCTTATTTCTTATAAATTACAAATACACAGTTTCACGTCCTATGGCTTTTTTTTTGCCTTCTCCCGGCCCAGAGCCTCTATCACCACCTCGTTCCGATCCCTGATGTTTAAGGGGTTTGCGTAGAACCTTTTTTGACCGAATTCAAAAGGAGTTTCCAATATGAATATTTTTTGTATGTTTATTACGCTATTACTCCGCCAATTATAAATCGATTTTCATGATTCTTTTTTTATTGGGTAAATAAACTCCAGAGGTGGTGGTTCATTTAGATTTTACTAAAATAGACTGAGTAGTATTTTGAAAAATCAATAATAATGTAAAAATTACTGCATGGATGACACGTTGGTTCGTGCGAACTACAGTAGAACTCCAATTATCCGAATTAATGGGGACCGGGACCCATTCGGATAATCAAATATTCGGATAATCGGATTTTTTTAAAAAAAAAAGTGCCATTGGAGAGAATAAAAGCTACGTTTTGATATTGCACTATTTTTTTATTGAATTAAATGAATGAAACATGAAATTTTCACATGTTTTAAATATAAATAAAATGTACTTATGTACAAGTTTAGAAATAAAAATCATTGTTTTTTAAACATCTCCGTCAATGTAAGCTATTTTGCGGTCTTTTTTGGGATTCGGATAATCGGCGATTCGTATAGTCGGAGTTCGGATAATTGGAGTACTACTGTATTCTAATTCTGTATATCTATACACGGTTGAAGTCGGTTGAGCCGTCAACATTGTCAAATATTATTATTATATACTACGGGACTAATCACGCACTCAAATTACGAGATAAATAATGATAATAAGATTACCCGTGACCACGGTCGATGTAACTCGGCCGAAACGTCGGGATGAGGAGGTATTTATTTATCTCGTAATTTTAGTGCGCGATTAGTCCCTTAGTATAAGTATAATAATAATGTGTTCAAATCGCGAAAGTTTAAAAACAACAATTGTCAAATATGTAATTAGACGTTTCTCAACGAAAAATCTGGCAATAGCTTCCGAATCGAGATATTTTTCATAAATCTCTTTCTAACTCAAAAAAAAATCAAACTCATAAGTAAATTATTGATGTTTAGGACAAAAGATATTTTTAGAACAATTCTCTTTCCGCGTTGCAGAGTAATAAGGCACTTTGATTCAAAAGTCATTCCTTAAGTTTCAACAACAAAAACCAACGGGTTATAAATTAAAATCAATAAAAAAACCAAATAAGAAAGTGCTAATCCAGAAAGCCACAAATTAAAACCCCTTGAAGAAAGTGCTTAATATAATCGACGCCTGCGCCGGGGTTGCCATAGAATATATCTAAAGTATGTCTAAAGCTGCATGCGCTCTCACCGAAGCCGCACGCGCTGAAAAAGCGCGACAGACGGCCCCAATAAAAAGGTACACAAAAAGTGTTACCCTAGCGTGTGTCAATAAGTTTGGAGAGCTAGTGTGGCCAGCTTTAGCCATATTTTTTTCTTGTTAGTTTTTAATTTAAATGTCGTTTTAATGATTTATACGCTGACTCATTTTCTTCATAATTTTAGCTCTAAAGCGTCCATTGCTGAATATAACTCTTATACAGATTTCTAATGGAACGGGATGACTGTTACCGCCTTACTTTACAAGTAGTACCTACAATCCTGCGATTATAATCAAGTCACCTATCCATCTCGTGAATAGACATCCTACGCTGCGCCTGCCAGTAAGTATTTAGCGGAGCGAATTTTTTTTTATTTATTTATTTTTAGTGAAAATTTACTAACCGCAGACTCCTGGGTCTGTGCAATTTGTTAACTAAAATGTAGGTATAATTATTTGAACACTTGTACAAAGAGAGTTAGTTAGTTACTTATCTGCTATTTATAAGCGATGATAAGTTCTAGAAGAGTAAGTATATAGGAATTAGAGACACAGGTCGAATCAAACTTTTTGGCGGCTGTGATGTTAGCTGCGCAAAACCCAATTTTGTTTGACATTTAATTTAATTTATTATTTTTATTAATTGATTAATCTGATGTAATTTTTGATTTTTTGACGTAAGTATGCAATTTTGTATTAATAAATGAATATGAATATGTTTGAAGCTCATTTTTTTTTATTAATTACTATTTTGGGCGAGGATTGGGCTCAGGCAGCTTGTACCCTTTGATTATTTAAATAATATAGTACCTTATAATAAGCTTGTACCTTACTTCACAACTGGCAAAAATCTACAGAGACTGGTCATTTTAGTAACACGATTCTACTTGAAAACAACTCCACCTTAACTTTTGTAGTCGAGCACAAAAACAGGGTCAAATAAAACATCATTTTATTCGAATATTGCCTTTTCATTACGGACAGGCCGGCAGCGAGCGCTTATCGACAAGAAATAAACGAAAAAATAAACAAAAACTACTTATATCTGCCCGCGCGCATGTGCTTCCATATTTGAATTTTGAATTTCGAATCGGATGCGAAAAAAATCGACGCAATGTGCTAGCACGCGCCGCGCCATATGTCGAGAAGAAAAAAAGTTTTTTTATTCATCAAACACCCAGAGGGAGATGTGTACGGAAAAAATGGTAACATAAGCATAATATTAGTAGGAGATATAAATAAAAACGAGCCGCAAAAACCGGTGCACTCATTTTGAGGTTAAATAGAGGATGGAAGGAGGATTGCGCCAGGGCTGTCGACGTATTCTTGTCTACGCCAGATACTACGCATTTTCTAGAAAATAATCTAGGAAAATGACGCCGTTAGTTGTGTAACTTTATATAACTTGCGTTTAGAAGTTCTGATTTTATTTTTTCAGTTTATGTCTTTGTGACAATAAAAAATGAATGCACGTCAAAAATGAAATTACTTTATTACTTTTTTTTTATTTTTTTTTATTTATTTGTTCCGAATATAACATACATAGGTACAATTAAAAGTAATGCCAAACAGCGAAGCGGTTTGTAGGCAGGATAGCTCTCACATTAGGTACATAACTTAGTATCTATGTACAAGCGGATAGAAATACATTCCCTTGTTATTATAGGTACATGTGGGCAATGTAATGTCATTGTCAGTTATCTATTAACATATTTTGTTTTTATAATCTGAAGTTTGATACAAATGTTTGCTTTCTAAGGTGTTAATCTTCATCGCTTAATTTATCCAACATCAGTTTCTTTAACATTCTTTTAAAGCCAAATTTTGTTTGTAATGATTTCTAGAAATTTTCCGGTAAGTTATTGCATAATCTAGGTATGATCCACTGCCTAGTACGCTTACCATAATAGTTTTTATATTTGTATTGCAATTCCAGCTGGGACTTAGCCGCTTTACGGGTTCTTTTCTGAAATATTCTAATCGGTTTAAATGTGTTATTTTGAAATTGTTGTAATAATAATAGATAATCGACTTTCTTTTTGACTGGTAGGATTTTACAAATTTTGAATAATTTATTATATTCCTTATTCAATGATTTCTTTGTTTTTTTGCTAACTAATTTTTTCAGAATTCTAATTTGTAAATTTTGGATTGGTTGTAGGTATGTTGCAAACGTAAGTCCGTAGCAGCTAAGTCCATAACTGATAACAGCATCAACCAGCGCATGATATACATTGTATAATGTGCCACGATTTAAGATATTAGCTAAATGATAAAACTTTCCCAATATTATTCTAAGTTTTGTACAAATACTATTAATATGGAATTTCCATGAGAAGTTATTATCAATTGTAAGTCCTAAATATTTAATCTGGTTGGTTTCTTGTAAACTCATACACTCACATTTATATCCGTTATCGTGAAAACAGTTGTAAGTATGGCCTGTTATGCGCACTGTAGATTCTTTGTTTTTATTATATGGCGAAAAGATACGAATTAACTTTGTTTTTTTAATGGTACTTGAAATAAACTGACACAAAGGCTCTTTTACTACTTTTACTTACTTTGTAAAACGAAACTTTGAAACGATCTTAGGTTGATTCAAAACATAAAAGATACAACTTAGTAGTGCATAAAACAGGTGTTGTAGTCATAGCGACTTAGTAGTGAATAAATTAATAACATTATAGCAATTTAAATCGAGATTTAAACTTATGAAGGCTCAGTTAATGAGATGTGCTTCGAGGTCTACTTTTCGAAGAACTACTAGTAAAGTATAGCTCTTAAAAATATAGATGAAACAAAAATAAATCTTTTACAATAGACATGATGACAGAGTAAAAAAAAATTCTTATAATTTTATTAGTCTGTGATTTAAATTATCTAAAAATATCGGACACGTATTTTTTGCTTTGGTCAATCAAACCACAAATGAAAAAAAACCTCGTCAAACTTTGGGAGTGGGGGTCGTGACGTCACTTCTCTGATAGAAGTCTAACGGGCTATGTCTTCATCAATTTTAGATAGACAGATTATACTCTATAAAATTTAACTTGATCTCTGCGACAGTGACATTGACATAGAAGATTGACATTTTTAGTGTTGAGATAGTGGTGGAAAAAATCGATTTTCAAACAATGTTGTAATGAAATCGAATGAGTAGTTGAATGTGAGAAATTAGATTTTATTTATGTACTATTATTTAAGATCAAGTATGTACCTACACATGTAAATAATGTTATGATATTAATTAAATACTCATAATAATGTAACGATAGTATTTATCGACGTTTTTCACTATTATCGATGCTAATGTAACATATAATTGGGTTTAATTTATTTACACATGTAAAAAATGTTATGATATTAAAATATACAATAAAATTAATGATAAATAAATAAATAAATAAAATAAAATATCTAAAACTCTGTGGTCACGATCATTCGTCGCCCATCACTAATTGGCATGCCCACAAAGTATGACATTGACATGTGCTGTCTGTACTATTAAGAAATTCAGGACTTCATAGGCGTGATTTTTCTGACAGCTGTCGCAGAGATCAAGTAAAATTTTATAGAGTATAGTTATATTTTTGACCGACGAAACGGAGGAGGTACTCAGTTCGACACGTTTTTTTATGTATATCCAGGCATAACTTTTTACGTTGTAATCCGATTTCGATAATTCTTTTTTATAGGAAAGAGTATACTTTGAAATTGGTTCTATTTCAATTTTATCGAAATCGGCTGAGCCATTTTTGAATACAATACAATAATGTGAAAAATGCTACATCGATCCGTGCGAAATATTTGCGAATTCTGTACAGTGTGCACGGTTGAAGTCGGTCATGCCATTTTTTGCAAAAAAATAATTATTTTAGTCGTCATGGTATAGTGGCAGCCCTGAGAATAGGCACTGCGCGGCCGCAAGACATCTGTCGCAATAGCAGTCCATCATTCCAGATTTGGATTCCAAAATGGCGATAAATCTCAAATGATCGCGTTCTTTGTTTGGATAACTCACTGAATTCTTTCAAAATATTATAATTATTTGACTAGTTTTAGCCCGCGGCTTCGTCCGCGTGAAACTTTGACTTTTGTGCTATCCCCTAGGAACTTTTTATTTTTTGGAGACATAAAGTAGCCTATGTCACTGTCCGACTTTTGAACTATCTATCTGTCTATGCAAAAAAGCAAGTCAATCTGTTCGCTATTCTGCCGCGTGAAAGAGGAACAAACCAATAAACAAACAAACACGTTTTCGGATTTATAATATTAGTAAAGATAGTAAAGATGTCTTTTGGTATCGTCATACGAGTATAATATATGGCTTTTTCAAAGTTTTGGCCTCGAAGTGAAAATAATTCAGAAGTTTTCTGAAACGGCTCTACATTTTTTCGATGAAATCATTGTGTTACTAAGATATTATAATTTATAACCCAGTTATTTATTATTATCAACGATAAATATCAAATCTAGAGAATATTCGAAATGTGGTGCTGGAGAAGAATGCTAAGAATTCCTTGGACAGCACATCGTACCAACACATTAATATTGAAACAGCTTAAAGTCAAGCTAGGCTATCAACTATATGCCTTAAACGCGTTCTTGAATACTTTGGCCATATTGCTAGAAAAGACGGTGATAACCTTGAGAAGTTAATGGTTACTGGCAAGGTAGAGGGGAGGGATAAGTGTACCAGCCGGCAACATCTTCGAGGCCGCAGTCCGATGCGTTGGTCCGACCAGATCCGCACCACTTTGGACTCCTCAGTGTACGACGCGCTGCATGTCGCCGAGGACCGGAAAGAGTGGAAGAAAATCATACGGAAGAAATTGGTGGAAGGTGGTGGTCACGACCCTCAGACATGAGGAAATCGACTGGAGGAGGAGAGAATGCCTGCCTAAATATTTAAATTGGAAACCCGGACTTGTACGAGTATGATTTCGCCTTTAACGTTTCATGATTTTTAGGCACGTATCTTTAAACATATTTCCAAGGCAAATGTTTGAAAATTGGTAGGTATACCATTACCGGCCAGCTAACCACCATCTCGCACCCTAAAATGCCCTAAATTAAACTAAAAACATCAGATAAAGCTTTAACGAAGTTCATGTCAGGCGATTTTCAAAGTAATCCCGTCAAAGATACGCCGACTACCAAATTAGGGACCGTATTAAACTTTGATAGAATTTTGAAACGTATGTACCTATTTAAGCTGAAATAAACTTAACGGCATCAGAACACGAGGCGAATCGTTGAGCAGTAGCAAATTCATAAATATAAATATTTTTAGGACATCTTACACACTCCCTCTGACCCCAAACTAAGCAAAGCTTGTGATATGGCTGCCAGAGACTGATATACTACATATACTTATTTTTAAATACATACTTACTTATATAGATAGTAACTAATTAACACCCAGACACAGAGCAAACACTTATGTTCATCACATACATATTTGCCCTGGGTGGGGAATGGGGATCGAACCCACGCCTGTTGGATCCAGAAGTTAGGGTCACTAACCACTGAGCCACCGAGGCAGTCAAATTCATATGTCAGCAGTAAGATGAGTGGGATTTCTGCAACTTATAGCTAACTTCACGGACCGCCATTCGGTTTATAGCTTCTTAGCTGCACTGTAATGTATTCTGTATTAGCCCTTTAATAGTCCACTGCAGGATGTAGGTCTACCCGCGAAGGGTGATTGGACCATATCCACCGTGCTGGCCTAGTGCAGGTTGGTAGATTCACATATTCCATCGAATTTCTTCTACAGACGTACGCAGGTTGCCTCACGATGTTTTCCATCACCGAAAAGCCAGTGGTGTGAAATTCCGTACATTAATTCTGAAGAACTCATTGGTACTGAACCGGGATTTGAACCCACGAGCTCATGATTGTAAGGCGGGTGTCACTACCACTAGGCCACCACAGGATTTCATAGATGAGCATTATATTCGACTATGATAGATTTCCAATAAGACCAGTAGGAAGCGGCTAGCATCTAGCGCGATCCAGCTTTAGATCATCTGAGGTGGATGTGCGGTGGGTGGACATCCTTCCCTGCGCTTGCCGGTACGTGGTCTCCAAACGAGAAATTTTTGACCCCATCGCTCATCAAATCGGTGTCTAAGATCTAAACTTAGATCAAGATAAAATATTTTGGCCGCAATTTCTAAAACTACGGAATTCGTTCTCTACATTCCGAAATTATCTCTCATTATACATTATTGTTTCAGGAAGTATATTAGGTATAACTATGCATGGAGTGTCGTCCGTCTGTCTGTCCTGGGCAGGTGTGTCGGAGGATAAAAACTCCCTCCCCCGCGATTTGAATAAGATTTTTTAGACCGTTGAGGACACGAGCCCCCGTTTTTGTGGCCTCCGAGGCCTTTTCGACAGTCATTGTTTTTTACTCAACTGCTCTAAGGGTAAGGTAAGGAGGGTAATATTTTTAGGATAGTCATTCGACGTCATGTCAGCCATAGAACGTCCACTGCTGGACATAGTTCTTCTTTATAGATTTCCAATAACACCGGTTGAAATATTTTTGGGCTACCAAAATAAGTAGCGCTTATAGCGTAGGTACTGGGCTAAGTGGTGGCCTAGTGCTGGTGGTTTATAGCTAAAAAGTACTATCCTTGCAGCTATAAGATCGTGAGTTCAATTCAGATCAGAACTAATTACTTTCTTTGGAATTTATGTACGAATCTTCCCATGTCTGGACTTTTGGCAAAAGAAAACATCGTAAGAAAATCTGCGTAGGTACGTCCGTAGAAGAAATTCGATGGCGTATGTGAATCCGCCGATCCGCACGTTTCGAAGTACAACATTGTGTACCGTACATTTTGACTATAAAAAATATGGTACTTGATGTGCGTGACTCATTACGCGAATGTCAATGTCTCGCGTATCAAGCTATATTTAACAAGGTATAGGACAATCCTATTTGACCTATTTCATTGGTATAGGAACGTATACGGAACTTTGACAATAACAGTTCGATATATTGGTTTGGTCAGATTTTTTACCGACGAAACAGTTTTTTTTTAATGTATAACGACGCATAACTTTTTACACAGTGGTCCGATTTCGATAATTATTTTTTTATTGGAAAGAGTATGCTTCAAAATTGGTCCCATTTAAATATTATCGAAATCGGCTGAACCATTTTTGATAAATCAACAATAATGTGAAAAATGCTACATCGATCCGTGCGAAATATTCGCAAATTCTGTACACGGGTGAAGTCAGTCATGGCATTTTTTTCGAAAAATAATAATTTAAATTAAGGTACCATGTTACGATTTCCCCATTTACAGTTGACGGTTTCTTCTAAAATAGCTGTTTCAGTATTAAAGACAGTAAAAAAAACTCGTCCGTAAGTTAAGTATACGTCCGAACCGTTCGAAGGTCAAAAATATTTCCCCTGACCTCCGAGCCGACCGAGCGTGGTGGGTATGGATATGGGATTTACGTAGCGTACAAATGCCATTAAGTTTGATGCAGCCAGTACAGTAGGTGCCACAAACGTCGTCATCAACACATGCGCTAGCGGCGGCGCCACAGCGCCACGAGTATCGTTATGAATGGAGCTATATTTAGCCCATATCGCGCATTCCGCCCGCTTCAGCTCATTCATGGCTCTGCTGAAGCTTTCGCCGTACAATCATACAATTTATGTTACATATGGCAGATGAGGCAGTTTGTGACCACTGCCATCAAATATTATCTATTTACAAACACACCTATGATAGCTTGGCTAACGAAGTGTTCGGCTATTTTTAACCGACTACCAAAAAGGAGGTTCTATGTTCGTCTGTATGTTTTTGAAGTGAAACTTCTAATGCGACTTACAACTAGGTTGCGTTAAAAGTTTTTCCAATTTAATTAATTAATTAAATTGGAAAAAAAGTTTTTTTGATTGAGTTGATTCCAATTTAATTAATTAACCAAATCTTTATTTTAATAAATTCTGTTGTTACATGCACATAGCGAGAATGCCTAGGCCCCAAGATACGGGTGCTTTGTTGTACCCAGTTTGGGGAATAGTGAATAAATGTAGAAGTTGTATAATTTGTATCTTGTGACAATAAATTATTTTGAATTTTTATTTTGAAGTTTAGCGCTACCATGGAGGGGATATGAAAGCACTGTTGCGCCGAAGTTTCACGTCTTCCGCGCGGGACTCCAAACACTATTTTTTTTGTGTATGAAAATTGTGAACCGAATCGAAAAAATATTTTTTAGTTCGAAAGGGCATACTCCCGAGGTCCTATTTAAATGTTGCAGAAATCGGCTGAGCCATTTTTGAAATATCAACAATTTGAGCGAATTATTCGAATTCCGTACACAAGGCGGTTTTTTTTTGCGAAAAATAATTAATAAATAATAATAAATAAATATTAGGGGACATCTTACACACGGCCTCTGACCCCAAACTAAGCAAAGCTTGTGATATGGCTGCCAGAGACTGATATACTACATATACATATTTTAAATACATACTAATATAGATAGTATCTAAATACACCCAGACACAAAGCAAACACCTATGTTCACCACTTAAATGCTTCCCCTGGGTGGGGATCGAACCCACGCCTCTTTGATCCAGAAGTCAGGTTCATTAACCATTGAGCCACCGAGGCAGTCCCAAATGAAATGAAGATGAATTACTAATGAAATTGGTGGCATTTTGCAACTGAGCGCTATTGTGGCTCGGATGACACGTTAAATTGTAGGTCCCGGTTGTTTTAAACGTTTAGCCATGTCAGAGGACTTCAGGCAGCCTAAAAACTCTGACACCAGGGCTAGCCCCCCGGCCTATACGACCTTACTTACTCTAACTTTTAAAGAACCATATAATCGCTTTTGCTCTTTAACCAATGATATCTCAGCCTACATCAGCATACATTGACTGCCTCGGTGGCTCAGTGGTTAGTGACCCTAACTTCTGGATCAAAGAGGCGTGGGTTCGATCCCCACCCAGGGCAAATATTTATGTGATGAACATAAGTATTTGTTCTGTGTCTGGGTGTTATTTAGTTACTATCTATATAAGTATATATTTAAAAATAAGTATAAGTAGTATATCAGTGTCTGGCAGCCATATCACAAGCTTTGCTTAGTTTGGGGTCAGAGGCCGTGTGTAAGATGTCCCAAAATATTTATATTTATTTATATTTATCTCCTTGAAAACAATTTTTGACCGGCAGTTTCCGTGCTTAGATTACCGTCATACTTAACAGCTATTAAGTTAAGTGGCCAGCTGATAGGCATCTAGGAAAACCTTCATTTAGGCGGTCTAGACTTATAAATCAAAAATGTAGGTTTGGCCCGCACTGCGGTGCCCTAGGTCAAACGCTTTACAAATGAGACCTAATACAGTCTAGTAAAGGTAGCCGTAAGTAAAGTATAACTTGGAACCCAACTTAGTAAGTACCTGAAGTATAGGGTGCCGTGGTGGTCTAGAGGTAGTGACACCCGCCTTACAATCGTGAGGTCGTGGGTTCAAATCCCGGTCCCGTACCAATGAGTTCTTTGGAATTTATGTACGGAATTTCACACCACTGGCTATTCGGTGAAGGAAAACATCGTGAGGCAACCTGCTTTGGCCGTAGAAGAAATTCGATGGTGTATGTGAATCTACCAAACCACACTGGGCCAGCGTGGTGGATATGGCCCAATCACCCTTCGTGGGTAGGCCTACATCCTGCAGTGGTCTATTTAAAGGCTGATGCTGTACAGTACAGTGCAGTCTAGTAGCGCTCCTAGCGTACTTTGACTAGGTATTTCTTAGCAATCACGGAAGTTAAGCAACGTTCGTCATGGTCAGCCTTCTGATGGGCGACCGGTAGCAAGGTGGCATTTTCAACTGAGCGCTTCCGTGGTTCGGATAAGTTAAATTGTAGGTCCCGGTTGTTTTATCTGCTTAGTCAAGTCAGAGGCTTTAAGGCGGCTTAAAAACTGACACCAGGGCCTAAATACCTACTTGGCCTATACGAAGTTATAAGCCGAATCAAACATCTCGGCGGCTATGATGTTAGCTACAAGCTGCGGATAACCCAATCCTCGACGAGCTGCTAAATGATATCCGTTATAAAGAATAGCTTCCCTATTATTTTGACTATTAATTAAATAAAATTTCTCTTCAGTATTCATTTTAATTTTTAACTTATGACATTTTACGTAAAATGTAACAAAACAACCATCAGTCACTAAAAAAGAGAACGTCTGAGTGGCGATTCACGATTGTTTTCTTTTTAAGAAGTGGGTACCTATATAATATGCTCAAGTCTGAGGTTGAACTGAAGTGCCACTAATTGAGCAAGTGGTGCCACTTTTAAACACTACTGTATCGATATTACGTCGAACTGATAATATGAAATTATTTTTTATCGTGCTTCACACACTAGGTGTATAGAAACTTTCTTTTTGTGATAAACATTTCAAAAATTGACGCGTTCGCAGGATTTGAACCTGCATCCTCTGGGACACCGGCCCAGATGCTTTGTCCAATTAAGCTAAATCGCGCCCTGCGAATGTGCCAAATTAGTGAGTGTTTATCATTTTTACCAACTACTACATTGTTGGAAGCGCCATTTGTGAGAACTGCTTTAAACCAGTCAGTCACTTAATGTGAAATTATTAGAACTTCTTACCATTAACGAGAAATGACGCATTGCTTAATCAATGAAATTATTGATTTGATATTGATTAATGACTGAACTGATAATAGGACGTAAGCATATATGGTCGAACAGCTATTTATCCCCAACGAGATATGGTCATATCGCGATTTAGTCTTAAAGCGATCTAGTCATATCTGCTGCCTAGTCAAATAGAGATGTAGTCGTAAAGCTCCTAACCCATATTCAGTCAGGATTGGGTTATCCGCAGCAACATCACAGGCGCTAAGACCTTTGATTCGACCTATACTTATCAATCAACTTTTTATAATACGATTCTAAACTATTGAACATAAAACTAACCGTTCATTGAAGAAATAACAACTGATTCTGATCCTGCAGTCTCCCTCTGTTGTCCCTTCAATGGACAGACAGGTTTTACTACCAAACTAATCGTACACCCAAATATGACGCTACCATCGCTTTTTCCTTTCAACATTGACAGCTAAACGTACCAAACGTGTAGTTCTTCAATTTGTCCAAAAGAACATTTAACTTGGCAAACGAATATGTGTTTGTAACGTCATGTCGGGGCGCTACTATCGATAAGTGAAGTCAAATCGGATTCTTTGCGTACAAAATGTGTAGTTCGTACAGTTGTCCGTTTGTGTATTTAAGTTAGTGAAATGTGTTGAGATTTTACTACTTCACGGGTGTCTGCGAGCGTGGGAACCGAGCACTGGATAATTGTTGTTACTAGTCACGCTGTGCTTACTAGTATCTGTCTTACTACCTATTAGTACTAGGTATTTTAGCTAGTAAGTTCGTATCTATAGGCCAGGTGGCTAGTCCCGGTGTCAGAGTTCTATAGGGCTATCTGTTGGTCCTGTCCCAGCCGAAAGGGGGTTAAGAACTTAAGAACTTCATTACGAACAATTTTGACTACGGGACCAACCCCGAAACATACAAAATATTTACTCGATAAAATGTATAGAACAGCTGATAAGCATTTTGAGATTTCACGGTTGGTCAGAAAATACTTAGTCCAAGTACAATGACATGCTAGACCTAGACTATTTCTTTTATCTAAATACACCTTGTAGGTCAATGTTGCCTGGAAGAAATCGCCATGGGTGATAAGGCCGCCACTTTATAATAATAATAATGCTTTATTTCAGACACTAATTGATCCATATAAATTACACAAGAATGTATATACTAATTTAAAAATTAATAACAAAATAAAATAAATTCTAGTCAAACCTTAACTAGCCATAATTTACACATATAATCATATATAAAATATGGCTAGTTAAGCTAGTTAATAATATTATAATCATATTTTGTCGTAAATGTGTAAACAGGGTTTATTTTTAAATTGTGGTTCTAAATAAAGAGTTTTGTCTGTCTGTCTGTCTGTCTAGGTAGGTACTTATACCTACCTACTGATGAAGTTAAGCAACATTCGGTGAGTCTTCCGACGGGTGACCGCAAGTAGCATTTACAACTGAGCGCTGCTGTGGCTCAGATGAAACGTCTAACTGTGGGTCCCGGTTGTTTAAACGTTGAGCCATGTCAGAGGCTTTCAGGCAGCTTAAAAGCTCTGACACCAGGGCTGGCCACCCTGCCCACACGTAATTTAGGTATTTATACCTACTGACCAGGATATGATAATCTATAAAAAGATCTACATTAACACAGATAATACAGTAGGCATTACTGTCTGTCATGTCCGATCTGTCACGGTTTTACTCAGTAGGTCTAAAAAAAACCTTTCGAAATAGTTATTGTACAATCAGTACAATCTATCACTAGGCTCAAAATAACTTTAAATATGTTTAAAGACCATGAAATGTCATTATACGATATCAAAATGTTTGTAATAAGTATAAAATTAAAATTTTGGAAACGTTTGAACAGTTTTTCAGTAAATCCTGGTTAAGAACTGGCTTTATAACACAAAAACAGCATCAAAATTGGTCCACTTGTTCATGAGATTAAGTATTTATATTTTTTAATATTTATTACAAAATATTCCATTAGTTTTTATCGAATTTTGGGTTAGCTCCATAGTAAGAGAGGATCATAATGACGACCTAAATCAACACATTTTGATTTTGAATACCCTGAATAACCCTGTAAAACTTCTCTCTCTTCTCAGCGATAGGACTACCAATGCTGGGCACAGGCCTCCCCTATAGAATAGACGCCTTTTAAGCTGAGCTTGCACTATGTATTTTCTTGCTGTACCGTAGGTATTGTACCTACTGTACTTACTGTAGTACTTTTTGATATCCTTATTTATCACGCTGGCTCAGTGCGGGTCGGTCTAATAATTCTTCTTACTAAGTAATTCACTGTGCTTATGTTACTAAACTGCTACCAGCTTTTTACAACAATACAAGCTATACAATAAGCTTAGAAAAGTTATTGTAAGTTTTATAGCTTAGCCACTACCTGTCCGTTCCCACGGCGGCACCCAAAATATGGCCGCAAGAACAAAAATCATTTTCACACCTCTCCCTCCCGCGTTTTATTACGAATGTAAAAATAATAATGGAATCATAAAACTTTTAAAACTTTCTTTAGATTTATTTGCGTGTGGTGACGACATCTAGTGAGAGTTGAAAGCAATTTGTAACATTGAACGTAATTTTGAGTTTAGCGCTATCTGTTCGAAAACACTTGAAGCTTTCAGTCAGTCAGTGTAGCCTAAGTTGTGTAGAGGACACCAAAGCGACCTCTTTTCATTACGTGTCGTTTGATAGAACTTTTTTGAAGTTGGGTTAGTAGTACAGACTGTTTTGTGCAGATGGCACTAAAATATAAATTTCTACCTTAACAAAAATTTTTAATCTTCTAATCAGAACAAAACTTTGAAATGTTTCATGAAGGCTTGGATATTATGATTTTTTTACTGATTTAAAACACATTAACGTAGAGATAAGTACCTGATTAATCAGCCCGATAAGCTCTGCAGACCATTTTAGAAGGGTTTAAATATTAATACATCAACTGGCGCTCTTATCGCGAAGTCTTCCACGCAATAATTTTAGAACAAAGAGAAGTTACAGGAGAGAGAAAAATGCTTTTGGTTGAATTTTACTGAAAAATTAAAATAGATTTTATTAAACCAAGAATAAGAATATTGTCAAGGTATTTTCGAATGTTGTGGCGTAGAAATAATTAAACAAAATTTGCTAGTAGTCTGCGTTTATAGAAGAGGGAAGTCAAATGTTGACAAATTTTTTGAATATCTAGAAACATTGCTGTTTAGAATGCTATTTAAAAATAAAAAAACTGTAGTTTTTGCCGGAGATATTAACATAAATACGTTAAAGGAAAATATAGTAGTAAAAAACTTTAAGGACTTGTTAAATAATTATAAAATGACTCTACATATTAAGGAACCCACGAGATTAAACTCATGTCTTGATCATATCATAAGCAATGCTAAAGATTCTATTAGTGAAGTGATTAAACTAGGTCTCTCCGATCATGATACTGCACAAATGATCAACCTACCAAGCAAAAAACGTGTACTCCCCGCAAATATCTGTTACGCCTTTAAGAGAGATTATTCTGTAGAGAATGTAAATAAATTCTTAAACTGCCTAGAAAGTCTAAGTTTTAGCGATGTCTACCTAAATTCAGATTTGAATATGGCTTTTAACACTTTCCACGAAGATTTTAGTCTGTTCTACAATCTATGTTTTCCTATTCTAAGGTACAAAATTACACAAAAAAGACGTGACCTCAAATGGATAAGTAAAGGCCTTCGTCAAAGTTGCAAGACAAAAAGAACACTTCGTTATAATTTTTATAAACAAAAAACAAAGCAAAGTAAGAAATGTTTCGAAAACTACGCAAAAATATTGCGCCGATGTATATATAAATCACAGCAGCTATCTAATCACAAATATATCTTAAACTCTAAAAACAAGTGCAAAGCTGCTTGGAATATAATAAATGAAGATTCTGAGAAAAGCATACATAATAACCTTATAGAACATATAAAAGTAGATAATAAAACACTAAGTACTCCACAAGATATTGCCAACGGATTTAATAAATACTTAATAGAGTTAACAAATGAACACCAGCGCATATGTAAAAATACGAATAATACTCGTTTAGATAGTAGTATTTTTCTTAATCCTGCAAGCTGCATAGAAGTGCATAATATTATAATGTCGCTGAATAATACAAGCTCCGTTGGGTATGATGACATAAGAACTGATATTTTAAAAAAAAGCAAACATATTATTGTCCCTGTATTAACTTATCTAATAAATCTCTCTTTTGAAACTGGAACATTCCCAAATATTTTAAAAAAATCCATTGTAAAACCACTTTATAAAAAAGGAGATAGAACTGATATGAGCAACTATAGACCTATTACATTGATTCCAGTTATGTCAAAGATTTTTGAAAAGGCAATGCTTAGCAGATTAATTAAGTTTTGGAACAAGTTTGATATTATTAAAGACGAACAGAACGGGTTTCAAAAGGGTAAGTCTACGACTCTAGCGGCTTACCAATTAGTACACAATATTGTCTCAAATTTGAATGCTAATAAGGATGCTGTGGCTATATTTTTTGATATGTCGAAAGCTTTTGATTACGTTCCACACCCATTACTCCTTGAAAAAATTGAAAATTATGGTATACGAGGTCCTGCTTGGCAATGGATAAAATCGTTTGTAACAAACCGAGAACAGTGCGTGGAAATTACAGGGTTAACAGAAGATAATCAAATATGTCATAAACAATCAACATATCAAATTAACAAGTGTGGTATTCCACAGGGTAGTGTATTAGGGCCATTACAGTTTGTGTCACTTATAAATGACTTACCTGACATCACAAATCATACATGCACACTATTTGCTGACGACGTCTGTATCCTCGTGACTAGTAATAAAAATAATATTGGATTTGACATTGAAATTAATAATACAATTGAATCAATAATTGAATGGTTAGATAAAAATAATCTTAAAGTCAATTTGGGCAAGACAAACTATATGCAATTCATAACACGCGGATCAAAATCCGTTCCGAGACAAATAAGATATAAAGATACAGAACTGCAAGAAACTAAAAATGTTAAATTTTTAGGAATAACATTAGATCAATACGTAGACTGGAAGGAACATGTAAAAAATGTGTGTACTAAAGTAAACAGGTTTGTATTTGTCTTGAATAAATTAAGAAAAACATCATCGCGTCAGACCGTCCTGCTGGCGTACCATGGCTATGTGAGCTCCGTACTACGGTACGGGCTGCTACTTTGGGGTAACTCTACGGATATCCAGAAAGCTTTCCTTTCTCAGAAAAAGTGCGTTCGCGCTATGGTAGGGATACGGCCATACGAATCATGTAGGCCCATATTTAAGGAATTAGGAATTCTGACGTTGGCGAGTATGTACATTTTTGAAATTGCAGTATTTGTCCGAAATCATCCCAAGTACTTTAAAACAGCCAATGACAAATACCCAAGAAAGGTAAAATATGGGAAAAGGTTAATTTTTGAACAACGGCCTAGATTGACATTATTTCAAAAGAACTGTTATGCCATGTGTGTCACCGTATATAACCAATTACCTGTATCATTGAAAGAACTCCCTTATGGAATGTTTCGGCGTAAACTTAAGACATGGCTAATAGAAAAATGTTACTATAGCCTAAACGAATTTTTAATTATGCGTAAACGATAACACTTATTAATTTGTTTGATTTCAACATGTTTATTATTTAATTTGACTTATTATTTTATTTCATTTTGTTATTTATTTAATTTGACCGTACTTTGACATGATTTTTTGACTTATTATTTTAATTTTATTTCATTTTGTTATTTATTTAATTTGACCGTACTTTGACATGATTTGTAATTAATTTTAGGAATAATCTGTAATAACTTTATTATTTATTATTTACTTAAGTGCTTTTTTCCACATGCTAGTAAATGGCAAATAGAAGGAACTAATCAATCTGAAACACCATTTATCTGTACTCTATTTTAGTGGAATAAATATTTCATTTCAAATATTTCATTTCATTTCATTTCATTTCATTTCATTTCATTTCATTTCATTTCATTTCATTTTCAAGAATAAGGAATCAAGAATAAATTTTATTAAGGAACGAGTTATGCAAATCTCAAAAATAAAATATGCATAGTTCGTAAAACACCATTTTTTTTACAAATTAACTGTAGGTACTGTTCCGTCTTTTAATAGTCAATTTATGAAAATTTATATGGGAACTATATAACCCCATGACGTTTAGTTTATTTCCACCTGTCCTCCATTAAATACCTACATGAGTTGGCGTCAATGTAGGTATACAAAAAAAATATCATAAATAAATTCATAACCAGATTTATAGAGCCATAAAAGATCAAAAGTAATGAGACATAATTCTTGTCACAGCAATAATAAAACAAAAGTTTTTGAGGTAACACCTGCTTCGCCCGTAAACACCATCGTGCCAACTTTTCAACTTCCGACAGATATATTACATTACTTTCAGCGCCATCTATACTGACAGCTGAGATTTATCGCAGCCAGTAATGAGCGCTGTCCTCGACAGATGGCGCCACGAGTTGTTTATTGGAATCCCGCAGATTTATTGCAAAGGTTAGGGCTACCAATGTTCAATTTGCCAATTTTAGATTGTGGAAAGAAAATATTTTCATCGTAAACCAAAGTCAAATAAAGTTTGGACATGCTTTAAAATAAGCGTAAACACAAAAATATTTTCAAAATTGAGTTTAGTTAGTTTTTGTTGATTTTTCAAAAAACACTTAACCGATTTCGCTAAAATTTAAATATTATAGGACTACCTCTGAAGTAGGCATGTGATCTATCAAATTAAACGACTAATGAAAATTGGTTCATTATGGCGAAGTTGACTGCCTCGGTGGCTCATTGGTTAGTGACCCTAACTTCTGGATCATTGAGGCGTGGGTTCGATCCCCACCCAGGGCAAATATTTATGTGATGAACATAAGTGTTTGCTCTGTGTCTGGGTGTTATTTAGTTACTATCTATATAAATATGTATTTAAAAAAAGTATATGTAAGGTGAAGGTGGCAAAGTGCGCCTAGCGGATAAGTGCGCCTACCACAAATATCTTGAAAACTACCGATTGGATACTAGTAGAGACACTTTACATCGATGATACAAACTAAAACATAGTTCTTGGTGATAGTCACAGATGGCTCTAGTCATGTGAGTTTGAGACACGCGCCATTTTATTTTCACTGTCATTGCAAGTGGTAAAGAGAGATGACAGTGGAGTAATCGTCGTCATAAATCTCAAGAAATTGAGTTTTTATCGACATACGAGTGAGGTAAGTGCACAATTTAAATATTGTGCATTGAGATTTTGACTTTATATCACGAATATCTAGTAAAATTTATATATTTTTTGCAAATTTAATATTCTGATCTCAAATTTTTATAGTTGGGGAAGTGCGCCATACTGACTTTTTATATGGCGCACTTTGCCGCAATCCAGAGGTTTGTAATCTTTTTAAACGTGTCTTTTTATAAGCTTTTATTTAACTTGCAATGTATGTTTGCTTGTTTGTATGGTCGGGTTATTATTACATTATTATTAATTCTTGATCCAATAAGAAGTGTGTGCTATTGTTGGAATTACTTCGAATCCTAATGTCATACGTATATATGTTTATTTATCGTGTTTTATGAGGCTACCCTACACACATGCACACAACACACAATCACATTCAGTAAAAGTCACAATAATTAATTATTATTTACCTGATCATGATTTTTGTTTAAGATGGGGATCTATGTAAAAAAACTGAAGGTCCTTAATGGTCCAGAGAGGCTTTGAATGAAGCAGTCGAAGCTGTTCGATTAGGTAGGATGTCTGGGTATGCAGCCGCATCAACCGTTGCTATCCCAAGAAAGACTATTATGGACCACGTCACAGGTCGAAGGGGCCAAAAGTCATCAAGTCTAGGCAGACCACCAGTATTTAAATATGAGACAGAACTTTTTGCATGTAATGGACCGCAAACCGCAGGCAGTAGAGGTTGCTCGTAAGAAAGCCGCAGACCCATTTGTCATCCATGAATTTTATGACATGCTAGAAAGAGTGATTGACGAGTTATAGCTTCATGACAAGCCTAAAAGAATTTACAATTTGGATGAAACCAGTTACTGCAGTGATCCACAAAAAAAAAGTCATACGTCTTAGGGGTGATGGAAATCAACTCGGACTACATCATCCTCCGGAAAGTCAAATACAACAGTTTTGATGGCGAGCAACGCTGCTGGGGAGAAAAGAGCTCCATTTATGATTTATAAAGGAAAGCACGTATGGAGTAATTGGACCTCTGATTTAGCGTACCCTGGAACGTTGTATACAGCCACATCTAATGTCTGGATAGAATCGCAAGCCTTTTTGGAATGTTTTTTATTTATTCCGATGATTGGCGATACGATTCAGCCAACACTTCTCATCTATGATGGTCGCAGTACACATGTATAAATGGCTGTAATCGAAAAAGCCTTATAACAACCATTAAGTAGTTCCATTCCATGGTATTTATTCGTAAATAAAAGAAAAAATATACTTGATACTCGTTTATCAATATTTAGAAAAAAGGTTTACAGCCACTGATTTAAGATTGTATGGCGCACTTAGCCGACATTTTGACATACATAGATTCTTCTAGAATGTGGCTATGAAGAAAAATTAAATGTTATGCGATTCGTTGCTTGTTTTCTTATAATAATATGAGGCTGTTTTTATCCCTACGCTTCATTATTGCGTTTTACTAATACCAGGCGCACTTACCCGATTTGGCGGTGTCCAAATCCAAAGTGCGCCTGGTATCATGTTTTCTTATTTTGTGCAAAAAATCATTATTTTAAGGTTCAGATTGCAATGACACGACATTAGTTGTAGTCGCAAAACATCATAGATCCATAAGATACCACGACAAGTGTCATTCGTAAACTAAAACACAAGTTATATTGCACCAAAGTCAACTATGCAAAAAATATGGCGCACTTTGCCCCGCTCACCTTAGTACATAATTATATCAGTCTCTGGCAGCCATTTCACAAGCTTTGCTTAGTTTGGGGTCAGAGCCCGTGTGTAAGATGTCCCTAAATATTTAAAAAAAAAGTATAGGTAAAGGTACTAATACAAAAAAATATTCAGTCATTTATTTTTTGAAGTCGGTTAGTAAAAATATCTGATTTGTCTGAGTGGTAGCCCTGCTGGCGGCAGCGGGCGGTAAAAGGGTGATAAGTGGCGGGAAGCTTATTTTAGGGATGTTGTAGTGATGTGTGTTGGACCTACATTGTGTTGGAGATATTTTGGCAATTAACTTAGCGTAACACGTGTCGTGAGAGTGGTTTCTTTGATAAGTTCCTCATAATAATACTTTGAAAGAATAGTTGATTGAATCAGGCGTTAGGTATACTTAGCAAAAGATCCTCGAAAATTCGAATTATTGTTGCACGTATCAAGAAGTGTAGCAACTGTGAGAATAAGAGTGCTACCTATTGATTGAGTTTTTATTGCCTTGTTATAATTATTATTAAAATATACAGGGTTATCTGCTTAGTGCTGTACTAATCCAAAAGACAGTGAATGAGAACATCGTTATGGACAACTTTTAATATGGGACCAACCAAAAATTCTAGAAAAAATCAGCTATTCCATTGATAACTGCAACTCAGAATCGAGAAAATGCATGAAATGACTGAATTTTTCTCAAATTTTGGGTTGGCCCCACAGTAAAAAGTCGTTCATAATGATCGTCTGAATCACTTCCTTTCGGTTCAATAGACCAGTTCTGGATAACCCTGTATAAATAAGTTAAGTTAGTTTAATATGGTTAACTTATGGATGCGAATTGCAAAATACAGAAGGACCTGGAAAGCTGGAGGCCTTTGTCGAAGGACAAGCTGGGGAAAAGGATAATACTGACCGTCAGCAATTAGTTAAGAAATCAAAATTGTAAACTCAGCAATAAAGGCTCATTTTATTTTATTTTATAGTTAAGGTTACAGAACAGGGAAAACGATTAGGTATCTATTTTATAAAATTAAAAAAACAAGTAAACGAAAATTTGAAAAGCCTTTATCATCAACTTAAGATAAAAATAGATAAACAAATTGTCTAGTCCCTATGTAGCTAACATTTTCACCAGAACATCTCAATTTCCGAAAGCTTAGCCAATAAATCTGCCACCACGAACCACACACGCTATTCGTTACGTTGACAAAGACAGTGCTGCCAGCGGCGGCGGAATGGGGCATTAACGTAACTGATGGGACCGCACAGTCAGCCACTGACGCTACATTACCTTGAAATACTGACTTTACACATACCTACTGATTTACAAGCTTATTGAAACAATTATTTTAATTATTGGTAGAAATCACAAAAAGCGATAAGGCCGCCCTTGTACAACATGTATAAAAATAGCTTCTTTAATTATTTGTCATTTAGTGAGGTTTATAGATATGATTGTTGTTATTGTTATTTTGCATTTGTACCATGCCATATTGGCAGAGGTAGATAAACTGATCATTATGATCAACTTTTATCATGGTACCAATCCTGAAATTGAAAAATAATCAGTTGTCTTCAACTTTTTTACTGAAGAAAGAGAAAACGAAAATCTTGAACCACACACGCTATATTTGTTACGTTGACAAAGACAGTGCTGCCAGCGGCGGCCGAATGGAGCATCAACGTAACTGATGTGACCACGTAGTCAGCCACTGACGTTTGATTACCCTGAAATACTGACTTTTATAATCTAGTTGGATAAGGTCTAATACCCTTTGAATTGATTGGACCATAATCTAACTTTCTGGTCTTAGTTAAGTGCTAGTTGGCAGGTTTCCTCACTATGCTTTCCTTGACTAAAAACCGAGTGGTGTAAAAATCCGTAGGCATATTATATTGAACATAATTTATTACATTACAAAGAACATTTTGGTTCGGAATAGGGAATTCAAAGCTTTCAATAAGTACAGTACGATCTACAATTTATAATTTTGTTTCATCTCTTTTATTGAGCAGTTTTATGTTTTGTTTACGTATTTAATTAAACAGTTCTAATAACTAAGACCTTTGAAAGTTCCTTGAGTCCTTTGTCCTAGATTCTAAAATGGAAAACAAATCATTAAAACTCCGAACCCTTTCTTCCAAGACACCAGTCATAACCTCTTAATTTGACGACGTCATAAAATGGCGCCCTCTGTCCTCCGCCATCCGCCCTCCCCCGACAATTAGCGATTAATGTGGCGGAAACACCCCGCTTCATTGTCGTCTGTGGACACTCTTTCAAGCTGGCGGTGATTTGGTTCCATTGGCTGGGTTTTGAACTTTAGATATGATTTATTGGCCCAAATGGAAATCTGTGGGCCCAAATAATTAGTTTTCAAATAAAGAGTGTAGCGTAGTAGCTTATTTTTTGCCTAAATTGCCACTACCGACTGTAACTGTGTATAGAATTTGAATAGTTCGATGTAGGTAGTAATATGTAGGTACATTATTGTTGATCTTTCAAAAACGACTCAACCAAATTTCGCTGTCGGGAGCTTGGTTCTTGAAGTTGTTGACTCGTACGTCTACTTAGGACAAGTAGTCCAGTTAGGTAGGTCCAACTTCAAGAAAGAGGTCAATCGCCGAATCTAACTCGGCTGGGCTGCGTTCGGAAAATTGCGTGACATCATTTCGTCCGACATACTTCAGTGCCTCAAGTCGAGAGTTTTCGACAGTTGTGTGTAGCTAAAGTGATGAAATATGGAACTGAAACGTGGTCTTTTACTGTGGGCCTTATAATAAGCTCAAATTAGCCCAGCGTGCTATGGCGAGGGCTATGCTCGGAGTCTCGCTGCGATATCGAATCAGGAATGAGGAGATTCGCAGAGGAACCAAAGTTACCGACATAGCCCAGCGGATTAGTAAGTTGAAATGGCAGTGGGCAGGGCACATAGCTCGGAGATCTGATGGCCGATGGGGTAAAGTAAAGTTCTCGAATGGAGACCACGCATAGGCAAGCGCAGCGTAGGACGTCCACCGACTAAGAGGGCCGACGATGAGCCGCAGGAACGCGCTGGATGCAGGCCGCTTCCAATCGGGCTTACTGGAAATCTATAGAGAGGCTTATGTCCAGCAGTGGACGTCCTACGGCTGTTAATGATGATGATGAAATTTCGCTGAAGTTTAAATGGGACCACCTCTGAAGTATAATAAACAAATTTTGAGTAAAAATTCTGTTGTTCGATATCCACCAAACAAAAACTTCATCAAAATCGGTTCTAATTGGCTGAGTAATAGCGTAACACATACATACAATAAACTTTCTTGTCGAAGTCGGTAAAAAAATAATTATAACTACGTACAAAAAAATCGAGATAATTTGAAAACCTGTGTTGTTTTTAAACTTTCGCGATTTGAACACATAATTATTACATATTACGGGACTAACAGCGCACTAAAATTACGAGATAAATAAATACCTCCTCATCCCGACGTTTCGGCCGGGTTGCATCGACCGTGGTCACGGGTAGACTGACGGGAATTTGAAAACCTATTTTATAGTCAGTTAAAAATAGACCCTAGGCAATGGTCAGTATTCATTCAAAGGTTCATAAATTCTCAAATAAATGTTTAAAAATATTTTTATTTCATTCTTGAAATTTTGTAATTGATTACTGAGACGTTCCTGGCTGAGTTCATAAATACCAGAAGCTCCAAAGGAATCTGGCTTTCATCTCTGGGCGCTCCAGTGCTTTTTACGAGCTCGGTGAATACGTCCCCTCGCGGAACACTCCCGAACTAATAATTTCCGAATTACCTCAATTTGGGGCTTTTCAACAGTGAAATTGTCGGGAAGATTTTGCTCTTACACTTGTGATTGGTTAAAGTTAATTGACATTTTAAGTTAGAGCTGTTTTCATGAACGGTTTTCGGGTAAAGTATTTTGCTCATAAAAATATTGAACGTCAGGGCAAAACGATAGTCAATTGCGAACATTGTATCACTACATAGTATAAAAAGTCACTTCCCGCTGTCTGTCTGTCCCTATGTATGCTTATATCTTTAGAACTGCGCAACGGATTTTGATGCGGTTTTTTTAATAGACAGTGATACAAGAGGAAATTTATCTATATACTTAATACAGCTGTGCGAAGCCGGGGCGGGTAGCTAGTAAAAAATAAAATCTAGAAACATTATGAGACTAAAAGAACCAACACATAGCTGCTATAACTGGCCTATGTACAGCAGTGGAAAATCAAAAAAAAATGTGAGACCGATAAACCGAACAGAGTACGGAACCGCCCCGTTGGATACAAGCCGTTTCTATGAATCCCGTCTTATTTAAAATGTACTTTTCGGGGAGGCCTATGTTCACCAGTGATCGACTTACGACATGGCTGACCATGAAAAATCATGATAAAGACACCACTTTCCAGTCTCGTCACAATTTAATCCAAAGAAAGTTTCTCTCCTATATTTTCTTCTAGCTAAAGTTATGATAGCAAGTTATCAGACCTTTTCAAATAAGTATTCAAGCTTCGTCTGCAAAGTAAAAGTTAGAAAACAAGGCTGTCGGGAAGTTTCAGAAAACTTGTGCAATCTATCTCGCCGCCAGGGGGCGCTTGCGAAGATGCTCAGTTTTGCACACTTTGGTTTCAGAGGCCAAAGTCCTGCGGGACAGTTCCGATGTGAATTTTGAAAAGAACCTTTTCAAAATTCACATCGGAAGAAGATTTTCAACGGACTTCAAATAATCCGGTTCTCAATTGGCTTCTGTTTCTTTTTTTTGTAATTATTCCGCCAATAATTAACCGGTTTTTATATTTTAACTAGTTTTTACCCGCGGCTTCGCCCGCATGATATTATGATTTTTGAAGCAATATCATTATAATTTATAGCCTATGTGTTATTCTGATATATAAGCTATATTATTGCAAAGTTTCATCTCAATCCGTTCAGTAGTTTTTTCGTGAAGAGTAACAAACATCCATACATCCATCCATCCATACTTTCCATACCACAAACTTTCGCGTTTATAATATTAGTAGGATGTTTTCACAGTAAACATAATTTTTTTATTTTGTTTTTTTTTGTTGGTAAATTATATTTCAAAGGAACCACTGAAACCTGCCTCCTCTAAAATATAGGTTTATTCTCAGTGTTACTACCATTGTAATCTACAAAAAAAATAAAAAAATAAGCAAATCTTGCAAGTTAAACATCCACCACTCATCATGCACCACTGGACAAGATTGATGGAAATGGAATAATCACCGTTCGTGGTTATATAGGCCTATGTTCAGCAGTACCAAAACTGTTTAGGTCAGTAGAGTACAGTAAATACAACCTTGGCCATTAATAAATTGGCCTTAGAATATCAAGCGGCTCTTTGTTAAGGCCATAAAACACCTGGTGACCGAAAACAAAGGATTCGGTTTTCTTTCGGTCTTATCAGTCAATGTTTGGTCACTCTGGACTCTAACAAGTAAACAAACTTTCATTTCTGTAATTTGTTAGAAATGCCAAACAGGAGTGAAATTAGTTTAGAAGATGGAGTGAAAATACAGGGTGCCTAATACTTTTGGCCAAGTCTGTATCTACGATTACCTATTGACATCAACTTTAATGTAGGTAAGTACATAACCAAGTTAAGCTGGAAACATACTATCGGATGCGGCTTACGGACGCGACTGACGGTCGCGACTTAGCAATGTGCACAGTCTTAAAACATCCGGCGTGCCAGATCTCTCGGACGTCCGAACGTTCAAGGCGATGAAGGCGACGTCCGCGGACTGATGTCCGATAGTTTGCACGGCTCCGTGGACATTCATTATCTAGATACCTATCAGTCGCGGCTGTCAGTCGCGTCCGTCAGCCGCGGCCGATAGTATGTTTCCGGCTTTATGCTACTATCGAGTTGTTCTGATAATGGAAGGAAGGTAGTTAAAGGAGTTATATTACGCAATATAACATTTCCGACATCCTTAGGCTAGTGGATTCGTCACTACCTAATCATCATCATCATTTCAGCTAGGTTTAGGAATTAGGACGTCTAATGCTGATTAGTCAGCAGTGGTGGCCTAGAGGTAGTGACACCCGCCTTACAATCGTGAGGTCGTGGGTTCAAATCCCGGTCCCGTACCAATGAGTTCTTTGGAATTTATGTACGGAATTTCACACCACTGGCTTTTCGGTGAAGGAAAACATCGTGAGGCAACCTGCATATGTCCGTAGAAGAAATTCGATGGCATATGTGAATCCACCAACCCGCACTGGGCCAGCGTGGTGAATATGGCCCAATCACCCTTCGTGGGTAGGCCTACGTCCTGCAGTGGACTATTCAAAGGCTGATAGAATTCTGATTATAGGCTTCCATATTCCTAAATCTTCAATAAAGCCGATTGGTAGCGGCTTCCACCCAGTCATAGTTATTTTATTACTATAGTTTATTTGTTGGGTAGTTTTGATTGCTAGTGATTCACTACGAGAAAAACTTTTATAATAAACCTTTTAGTGTAGAAGAAAATAACAAAAAAAGTAAAAATAAGATGTTTTCGATTTCGATCCATCTTGTTCGAGCACCCCTCGATAAAAAAACTCGTTAAAAGAGGGAGCCATCCAATAAGGAAATTCAGGATTAACAAAGCAGTTAAAACAGTGATCAAATTTAAAAAATGCAGAGTTTAAGAAATTAAGACATCTTGAATTACTAAGAAAAGTGCGGGGCGAACCTGCGACCTGTTCAACTTAATTACAGATTTTAATTCGGGGGGTGAAACGTAATTAAAATATTCGGTTTAAAACAAATTTGTAATTACTGAAGTTTTAATTATTATTGTAGGAATGCTGGCTGGTATTTGCAATGGAGATTTTTCGAGTATTAGAAGCTGTAATTTTAAATGTGGAAGGTATAAAGTTTTGTCTTTTCTGAAATAACTAATTAAGTTGGTACATTATTATTTTTGCTATATTACCTTTTGCTGTTGATTTTGTGTTGGGAATAAATGATTTCATACTGGTATTTGTTATAATATTTATAAGTAATTAAAAGCAAGTGTATTTATATGTATACTATTCATTAAGTACCTAACCAAAAGGAGTCGACACTGCAAAGCGTACCCCTCTGCCAAAAGTACGCGACCGGCGGTCATGCTCTTTATATAAATACTAGCTGCCCGTCCCGGCTTTGCCCGGGTATGATTGGCTATACATATACTTACCACGTAATGTAGGTATGCGCCACACACATGCTAGACATACCGGATGAACCATTATGATGAGTTAAAACCTACCCAAAGCGCGAGAGTTTCCGTAGTCTTAAACTGTTCGAAGTTTATGAAAAAGAGATAGTAGGTATTGGCATATCTAAATAAAAGTGAGTTCGTATGTGTTGGGTGGCTGTACATAATATATAGCCCTGATTTCAGAAAATGACAATGATGGGAATGAAAGCGACGTTAAAATATTACAGACCCACAGTCTATACATTCTACCCATGTAAGTTAGTTTCTTGATCTTGTCTTCACTCGAGAATTTTGAAAAACATTGGACATCAGTTCTACTTCTACGAATTGTGTGCCCTACCTAAGGCCTCTTCAACTTGCTAACCCAAAGAGCTGTAATGGAAGGAATCGAAGCGCTGGCATCCAACGTGTTCCGGACGTCACGACCAGATCTTAGATTCACGTGAAGACCTTCGCTACACTTGCCAATACATTGTCTACATTCGAGAACTTTAAGGTCGACAATTCGTTTCACATACTATCGTAGGGGCGTAGCTACCGCAGTATCAGCCGTGTCAATAATACGGGGCTCCCGGGCTACAGGGGCCTTAACGTGTGTAAGCAAAACCTAGTAAAATGTTATCCACAATGTCACTTAATCTCGTGCTTCCCGAAAAAAAATCATCTCTTTTTTTCCCGGGTTAAGCATTCTTCCAAAAGTTGTCCTAAGAGGCAGAAATTTTATAACAACTGAAATCGTCTTCAGCTAGACTTACTTAGCTGATATATGTAATTATATTCTATTCATTATCAATTATCAATTTCCTGAAAAAAAGGCAAGAAAAGTGTATAATATATATTTCATTTGAATTCTTTGGCTAGCTCAATTTCTAGGAGGAAGTGACAACTTATAAATAACCGTCTTACCACTAAAGTTTTAACAGTACAAATTGTACGGCTAAACATTGTTTAAATCTTTTGCGGTAAGGCGGTATATATTTATTTCAATTTAATGCAAGCATATTTGTTTCTTTTGTGAGAAATGAGTGATTTGGGCTCCCCAACTATGTTTGATTCAGGGCTCCTCCAAGGCACGCTACGCCACTGCATACCTATTTACTACCAATAAAACATAAATCGACACACTAATGGCGGAGATATATAAGTTTGGTGGTCTAGTGGTAGTAACGCCTGTCCTACAATCGTGAGGTGGTGGGTTCAAATCCTGATCCTGTATCAATGAGTTTCTTTGGAACTTATGTACGGCATTTCAAATTATTGGCTTTTCGGCGAAGGAAAATATTGTGTGGCAATCTGCACCAACCCACACTGGGCCCTGGCACTGGTGGTGGATATGGCCCAAGCACCCTTCTCAATTCTCAATGACCCGTTTCCTCGAATCTCGACGTTATATCACCTAATAAGTGCCTGTAACCGAGCAGTTTGGCATCGCGCGGCGTTGTAGTCGGCTTGGAATCGCCTTACGACTAACTAAAAAGCCTGCCCACTACGTAGCTTGGGCAGGGTTTTGGCTCGGACACTTTTTTTCACGATTGTGACTCTATAGATATTTGCTCGAAGTGAATTTTGTAGTACTCGTATGTACATTGTACAAAGTACATGAATTGCCAAGCGGCGAAACGGAACTTTTATGATACTTACATTTTTGAACTCGTGATATCTTTGTAATAAAATGTCTGAATTAAATAATTTAAAAAGTTGCATAAAGCTATTGAAACAGTCTTGAATATGAAATAATTTATTTTGATAAGGATTAATACCAAGATACAAATTAAGATCCTTTTCCTGCGACGGTATTTCAATTATTTTTTAAGAATAAAAGAACAGTTATTACTGCTTAACTATAATAGTTAGATATATGCTGTCGCGACATTTTTTGTAAATTATGGTGTGTTCTATAAAGTCGTAGTACATTATTTTATTCCATCATCAATAGTTTTCGCAGCGCACGCGATGTAAAGAATATTTTAGGCATTTTTTTACACCTTGGGTAACATTATTATAGTTTTAATAGGGATCCTTATTTTTTTCTTGCAATTAAAATAGCCTATGTTACTCAGTGATAATGTAGCTTTCTAATAAAAAAAGAATTATTAAAATCGGTCCAGTACTTTTTGAGTTTATTCATTACATACAAAAATACAAAAATACAAATCTTTCCTCTTTATAATATTAGTGTAGAAGTGTAGATATCGGTCTGGTTGCGCTTGTGTTGCGTTAATTTTCAGCTAGTGTTAGTTAATTACATTTGTGTGCGTGTAAACTTGCTTATTGGTTTGTGTGCATTTCTTCACCCGCCACTGACTTGGCAGACTTCGGTGCTAAGGCGTGTCGACTCCTTTTGGTTAGGTCCTTAATGATACTATTATTATGCCCGCGCGGTTACGCCCGCATTTTGTATAAAAAAATAAATAGTTAATACTTATGCATAGTAACCAATTATTTTACCGGGATACATAGCATTTTATTATAATGATATACGACCTTTAAAATATACTTATACAGATTAAAAAAAAAAAAAACAAGTCGCTCCCTCTTTCTGTTACCTACTACGTAAACAAGTGACAAATCAATTTGTTGATTGATCACTTTCGGATTTATAATATTAGTAGGTAAGAACACACCTTAATGTAAAGTAAACAAATCGCAAATATAAAAGTTTTGCGGATAATGCTGAGCAATTGCAACAGACACTGCTGGGGTTCCGTATGATTTATAGTCGCAGGATTTAAATGTTAGCGGCATAGCATTCCAAGGGGTGTGTATGTGTTGCTCTTTCAACATTGGCTATTCTTTGAGATTATTATATTCGAAGAAGAGAGACAATGGTTTCTCTAAATTTGTTACGTTCTGAATAAATTATGTGTAAAGAATGACAGTTACTAAAAGAAAATATTTACTCTTGGCACAACGTAGCTATAAATGATATTGGCACTTTAACATCGGAATCAAAGAAACGCAAAATAAAAACATGCTCTATGCATGTTGTCGAATATACGAAAATACTGCCTTACGCAGAGTAATCTACGGAGTAATTAATCTGCCTTTTCTTTTTTGTAATTCAATTATAATTGTCAAAGAGAGAAAAGGACTAAACTAAAGACGGAAAAAAATAACTACGTGGAGTTACTTCTGCGTGACTCAAGCAAATAACTATTTATTAGTAAAGAGGTAAATTGTTCATAACATTGGCTAAAAGATGTAATAAGTGATATAAGTGCCTAATATACCTACTTCTGCAAATATAGCACTGGATGCAAACAACAGTTTGTATTCTATTGGGCCAAAATGTACCTTTATTAGTTCACTGCTCAGATGCCCTGTACGTGACTAGAAATACAAGTAGGGCGCGGTGGATGTACACGTTTAATTCAATAAAGAAATAAAAGTAATTACTGAGGGATTCTCTCAGAAATGGTGGATTGAAATGAGGGTCAAATCTGACGGTATGATAGTTGGAGATCCTTAAAAAATACCATGCATGACTGATGACCGAAGGAGTCAAAAAGTGCTCGAGTTGAGACACTTACCACCTTACCAGCAAGCGCAACATAGGAAGTCCAACTACAAGTTTATTCTTCGGCCTTATAAGCTTGCGCTGGATGTAAGCCGCTTCTAACCGGTCTTATTGGAGGTCTATAGGGAGAACTATCTCCAGGAGTGGACGTAGGTACTATGGATATAATGCTGATGACGTCATACATTAAAAATAAACGAAATGATATACGTACCACGTATATTGAGAGGTTTTTTTTATTTTCATTTCAAATAGGTTTGCGTTTGACTACACACTGCCTGACGCCATTCAGTACGTATAGAATGCATTGCTAATCTATGCTGAAATTCAAATTCACCAGCTGGATAATAATAGAATGGCATTTAGAAAACCAATAGATATATAACATGAAACTAAAAAAGACGGTTTTATCGATGATGTTTATAGCTCGGGTGGATCATCGATGGACTAGACTTATAAATAATTAAAAGATCTTGCCTATGTATCCAAACAGATCAACAGGCCATCCACCAAAGCGATGGGTGGACGATGCAGAAAGAGTTCAAAAATGAAAAAAAGCTAGCAAAGAAGGAAGTCTATTCCTAGCTGTACCCGTTGGCAGGGTGCCGGCGCGTGCAGCTGGCGCACCTGGCCGCGGCCCAGCGCCTCCCTCTTCCTCTGGATGCTGAACTCTCGCAGCTCCTTCCGCTCCTCGTCCGACAGCGAGTGACAGTACCGCGCCTGGAATCCACGTAACAAAACTTTGAGTGAATTTGTTCGTGTACAGTGTTGCTAGGTGTAGGCAAAGTGAGCCCTCGCCCTCGTCTCTTTTAAACGAGCCTCACGAGGCCTGTTTAGTTAATATTTTTTGTTAGTTCCATATGCTTTTAATATTCTCCCACAGCGCATTTATATTTATTCACTATCATGTGATGTATGTCGTGTGAACGTATGTTTTGTATGGTACATAGATTTTGGGAACGAAGGAAAAGCGGCCTCCCGGTTACAACTTTGCCAACGTCTACATTAGTCCACGCTACGCCACTGTTAATATCTATGTTTTGAATTAATATTTAGTGTATTTCCGCTATCTTGTTGTAGGCAAATAAGTTTAGGGGCATTAAATGCATTAAGGACATTTAAAAGAAAAAAAAATTACAAACAATTACTAATATTACAATAATTATACCTCGAAGAGTCAACACGTCCTGAAGATGCCTCGTTGAGAGGCGAAACACGTCGAACAGAGTGTAGTGCAGTGAGAATAAGGATGTTATTTATCAGTGAAGTGTTTTCAATATTTTGTCAAATTATTTTTAAAAGATTTTTATAATATTATTTGTTGTTAACGGATTATTATTGTACTATTTTTAAAAATATATAATAGAGTGTAGTGAAATGTCCTTAATGCCCTTAAACTTATTTGCCTACAACAAGATAGCGGAAATACACTAAATATTTATTCAAAACATAGATTTGAAGATGAATTTCCGCAAAGTAACGCCTGATTCAATCAATCAGCCACTGTTCATGTAATTTGGGTGAGTAGCTCTGATGCCCTGCTCTCTAGGGCACAGACACAGCACAGGTGCATCTCTAAGAAGATCCCGGTGTGCCTTTTGAAAAGCTATAGAAATTCTACAAATTAAGTTATAGTTTCTTCGATAGTCGCCCCCTGACATTATTTATAGGTACACCTAGTTACACTAATGCATTCGAGTATCATTCAAAGATTTTCCTCCAACGCGAAAAAGCCTTAGTTTTGCCGCCCACCAGCTATCTGTTGCCAGCTCGCTTATTGTCTCCCAATAGTTCTGGAACCATGTACTTCTCTGGTATTACCTAAACTCTCAAATCCAATAAGAGCCCATCCAATTACTGCGGCGGGAGCAGCTGCAGTTTTACTCCTAAGCTATTTACTACCTTCCAAAAGTGGTCTTTCGAGAGCCACAGCTTGAAGCTAAGAGGAGTTTTTCTCATTACTTAGCGGTGGGAAAAATTATAGCTTAATCTGGTATTCTGGGAGTAAAGTTTCGGAGCGAGCAGAAACCTACCTCATTGTCCTGTGGTGGTAATTGCTGCAGCAGCTGCTTGAGCCGGTACTTTTCGCCCACGCTGTTGACGTACGGGACCTTGTCTTCTGGAAGCGCCGAGAAGTACAGATGCACCTGGAAACCGTAAAGAGAGTTTTTTAGAGTCTGTTGAAAGAGGCCAGTAAGTATCTATAGCGTATTCGGAGGGTCAATTGCGTTCCTGTTGACCTTTTCCGCTCTTCATAACATCCTATGTTAAGACTACAAAGGAGTTGTACCTGATTTACAAGGAACTCGGTATTAAAATTCTAACCAAGATCATATAATTTTTCTAGGAATGTACTTAAATTTGAAAGCTCCATGGACTAATAAAAAATTATATATAGCCCTGCATTTTTTTATATTTGGAAATTCAAAATAATATTTTCTACGAAAATAAATAGGGCAAATAAGCGCTAGATAGCCCTTTCCAGGCTAAATCATTACACAAATGAATAAACAAATACAAATACAAGGGGTTCACCTACAGTAAACAATGCTAGATCTAGCTTCAAAAGGGCTAAGGTGGCAACACTGATCGAAAATCAAATTAATATTCAATTTCCTTTGACATTGACATTTCTATTATACTTTTTTCTTTAAATTGGCTTTGAGTTTTTTCAGATTAGCGTGTTTCTTTACGAGATATCCGTTCCGTTTCACGTTACATACCCCAAGTATAATTATATTATCGATTTTCTAAATATTGCAGGGCTTTAAAAATATGTTTTTATCAGACAATAATTACATTTTGAATGCTCTTTATAAAACAGCAATCATTGATCTGGTTAGAATTTTTATTTATTTTAATACCGGTAACGGAACAAATCCTTTCTCGCCGCCATTACCTAAGCTTTTTTTATCGCGAATCAGTAGATACGCGCTTTACCGCGAACGCTTCGCGTATACGATCGAATTCATACGAACAGCCAGAATGTGAAACGCTTTACCTGAGTCTGTCTTCTCACTAAAGTACAACGTAGGTGTTTTCAAAGCCCGAGTAAATAGTTAGACCGCATAACTGCTTATCACCAGTGTGTTGTGTAGTCAAACGCAAACCTATACGAAATATTAAAAAAAACAACTGGAAAGTGAAAACTTAAACATATAAAGTCGGTTGGGCAGCGTTTGGAAAATTGCGTAACGTCTTCTCGTCCGACATACCTCAATGCCTCAAGTCGAAAGTTTTCGACCAGTGTGTGTTGCCAGTGATGACTTATGGCACAGAAACGTGGTCTCTCACTATGGGCCTTATTAGTAAACTCCAAGTAGCCCAACGAGCCATGGAGAGGGCTATGCTCGGAGTTTCTCTGCGAGATCGAATCAGGAATGAGGAGATTCGTAGAAGAACCAAGGTTACCGACATAGCCCAGCGGATTGGCAAGTTGAAGTGGCAATGGGCAGGACACATAGCGCGGAGAACTGATGACCGATGGGGTCGAAAAGTTCTCGAGTGGAGACCACGTACCGGCAAGCGCAGAGTAGGACGTCCACCCACAAGGTGGACGGATGACCTTATTAGGACCGCAGGATCGCGCTGCATGCATACCGCTATCTACCAGTCTTATTGGAAATCATTAGGGGAGGCCTATGTCCAGCAGTGGACGTCCTATGGCTGAAATGATGATGATGATGATGAAACATATAAAGTACTGATACCTATCTGTTATTGTAAAATACACGCACACTCGCGCAAGCGCCTGCGCCGTCTTACGAATTTTCGATCAGGTCACGTGTCCTGACGCGAGTTTAACATTTTTTACCCATCCCAAAAAGTGCACATCGTCGTTAAAGAAGTATTCACTTCAAAAAAAGCTCGCCGAAGATGAAAAACGCAAACTAAAAGGATAAATCAAACAGACTTCTATCCTATGTGGTCTACTCACCACGTTTTCAAACGTATCACGACATTAGGGTAACTTTCGATAACATATGCATGGATATCCTCAAACTCGATTCGATATCTTATTATCATATACCAACCATAGCTTCTTTATATTTATTCTATCGCCATTTTCTATGACACAAACCCATTAATTATTTTTTTCATTCTATCAACTAGTAATATCGCTCCCATTAATAACGCTATCTAACCTACGACCCCACAGACTCCATAACGCTGCTGGTCATAGATTATAAATAATCCCCACCATTAGTCCTCCCCCGCCATATTACCTACATGTCCCAATATTTCTTCTAATAACGCGGATTAGTTCGGTGAAACATTGCTCGGACACCGGCCGTACAGATAACGGGATTCCGTTATTAAATACCAGACATGAGGAAAGAATACACATTTGTTATGACTCTTATGACATAAAGGCAATAAATAATGCGAAACATGATTTATAATTGCTATTCGTACTTTTATTACTCTAAGAAATGTAGGTAACACTAGTTAAGTTGTTACAATTGAATATGCTACTCTAGCCGTCTTACTACAAAAGTTGTACACACGCTTTAGATCATTTTTAACAGTACAAAATACACGGTTAAACAAAGGTGTTGATATATGAGTTGGTTCACTGCATTAACTTGGACACTAATTAGTATTATTTTGTAGGAATAAGTTATTTGTAAGATTTCGTTTCATTATCAACTTTATCTGTAATAACTTGTGAAAATAATACATTTGTGGAAGAGCCTGGAGCCCACGACACAGGCCACCCTAGTGTGGGTTCCAGTGCACACCTACTGTTTAAATAAAAAATAATCTCCATAATACTTAAATTGTAAAATAGGCGTAAGTTTTTAGAAATAAGTTATTTTGCATAATAATAAAGAATTATCAAACACGTTGAAAGCGAGAGTGTTTAAATCTTTTGTGTGTTGGCGGTAAAAGTCTAGACGACTAAAAAAATATTTATAAATGAATCCGTTAGTTAGACTATCAAAATATATCAAACGTATTTTCCCTTAATTGTCAATTAAGACAAAAATTATAAAGATAATTATGTGACGCCTGAACTTTGAATCGCTATTTTTTAAACCTATTTAACTGATGGATGTGTAGCGAGGTTTACTGTTCGGAAAACTACTACTTTATATGACCATAACTTAAAAATTGTTTAATATACAGCAAAATTAAAAAAAAATCGATGAAAGTATTAAGCTCTATGCTCAGAAACGTCGTCATAAAACATACTTTCATTAAATAATTTATAAGACGTAGACCTGGTCTCCAATCATATGGCTTCATTACTTAAATACCTTTAAAAAGAATGTAATTAAGCCAATTGCAATAAATATAGAGCTGCAATAACGCAACTGTACCATATTTCATCGCACTGAATTGAGTGAGACTAAGGTATTGGCACTACATACCGAAAGCAACAGTAGTCAAGGTCCATACAATACGTATTCGAGCAACGCACACAAACATCACGCATACGAAATTAAAATAAAATTGGACTTGAACTGGGCCAATTTGACCGATTTGGCTAGATAAAATCGAGACGTTTAACTAGAGTCAATGTAAAACTTACTTACTTTGACTACTTATTTTTTTTTTCCGAATTGTTATGTTTTAAAATATGACACGCTTGTTATTCAGTAGGAATCAATATGCGCTACATAAAGTCCTGTATTGGTTCCTAATGATTGATTATTGACATGCTAGCATTTACATAATAACAAAAGAAGGCTAATGCCTTCTTTTGTCACCACCATCATCACATTCATAATAGATTATGGGTCAACATAAACACTCATTGCTTGGTAGTTTTTAACAGACTTCCAAAATGTGGAGGTTCTATGTTTGTCTGTATGTATGTTTCTTTGTTCATCGATATTTTCGCCAATTGTGAACTGAACCAAAAAAATCTTTTTTAGTTCAAAACTCCTGAGGTGTTCAAAAAATCAACAATAATGGAAAAATTGTATACATCAATTCGAGTGAACTATTCAAATTTTGTACACGATGAAAGTGGGTTATGCCATTTTTTGCAATGCGCAAAAACGAATCATTTTCGTAGTTCCAGTTGCGTTTCATCAGATATTCATATTCGAATAATGGCTTGAGCGCAATCTATATTTTCAAAATCAAAAATATGCATAGGTGGAGTTTATGTAAAAAGAAGAGCGTCGCGTCGTAGGTGACTGATCTGCACTGCTCTGTCATTGCAAGTACAACTAAAAGTGTTTGATACTTGGTAGACGACAATTCGGTTTTCATCAGTAGACTCGCGTCTACCAAGTATAGTCGGTACCTTGGCTGCTGATTAAAATCTTATTGTTAGTTCATCGTAACGCGACGGCGGTTCTATTTTTGCACCAACTGTACAATATTGAAATTGAAATTGAATTGAAGTTGAAAAAACTTTATTCGACATTACAAATACAAGAGACACAAAAAAACAATAATGATATACAAATAAAGAATTAGAACTGTCGAAAAGGGCCCACCTCAGCATGATGCTGAGTGCAGGTAGGAACCGCACACTCAGCGCTGGTTTTCAGGTTAGCTCTTTTTGAGGGTAGGAACAAAAAAACATAGAATAAGAAATAAGTGAAAAGTTATTTGACAAACAGTGCAAAGCTAAGACAAAGGAAAATCGAACAAAATAACGTTAAGGTTAAGGAACATGAAATAAACGCAATAAATATATATTTTCACATACAAACACAATATAAACATCAGTGATAATTATGATGATAATTAATCTACAAACTTATGTAACGAAAAAGAACAACACAAAAATGAGGAGAAAAAAAAAACAAAAATACATAAATTGCCAGCAAAAAATATCTAGAACATGGAAAAAGAGCGGAGTCATTTATAGAAAGGACTGGTTGTACACTATTAATCCGTGCTGAAGTTGTTTTGAAATAAGATAGCGTTTCAATTGTACTCGGAAAGAGTAGAGACTCTTCAACTCCCTAATAGGAGGAGGCAGATTATTCCAGCATTTGGCCGCCGCATACCGGAAGCTACCCCTAAAATTGAAGGTGCGACAAGGCGGCATGGCCAACTGCTGCAATATTAAGCTTGGCTACTGTTTCCACGGCAATAGTAGTATTGCGATGCGAGACACGCACGATTTTCATTAGCCCGTAGGCATTTATTGCTTATAGCCTTTATTAAACGTTCTGTCACGGTGTGGGGTGCTTAGTCTGTGCCTGCTGCAGTGGAATTCATTATTTTATTATAGGCTGCTCGGTAGTGTACCACTGATATTATAATTAACATAAAACTAAGCGCATTTTTCTACTATAGAGCGTTTTTAAGATCTGTTCTAGGATATTACAGCATACTACCTAATAATTACGAAATTGCGACATTAAAATCTGCTGTTTCATATCAAATAAAAGGGTATGAAAAGGTTGGGATCGTTTTCGTGATTTCGTGTTGATCTGATAGTAAAAGTTGGTCATAATGATAAGTGCAATGATAGTCATAAAGTATAGCACATATAGCTGTGTGAAAAAGTAACAATCAAACCACTCTAATCTAATCCAACCACCATTTTTGTTGCACTTAAAATATTATACCAAAAATAAGAATGGTACAGGTTAAAGAACGAGAAGCAAAATATGTACATTAACACTACTAGCACCGTGAAATAATTCTTAAGAATTAAATACACACACATAATAAAATTAAAATATCAAGTACTTAATTCAAATAATCACTTAACTTATAAGTTCCAAAACTTTAGCTAATAAAATGAAAAGTTATAAACCCATAAAAAAAATTAGAAAGTCGATGAAAAATCTTAAAAATTCCCTGCAGAGAAATCAGGACGACAATTAAAACAACAAATTAAAGCTACGCCTCAATCGCGCCCTGCCTGATACCATTACAAGGGCTCGATAATTGAATCACCAGAACGGCTGAACGTATGCGTAAATAGTCACGGACCGAGTAAGAGCAGGAGTGAGCATTGAAACTCTATCTTTGTGTGAACGGGAGAGCATAGCATGCGATCTTCTGCAAATATTAGAAATGATTCTAACGTTTCGGAAATTGGGCTCCAGCTGCCGAAATACTTATAAAGTATTGTAGGAGTGTACAAGGAGGGGGAAAGGAGGCAGTGCCGCGGGGACCATTTTAATTTTTTGCTTCGCTGCCCACTGAGTGAGTTCGTAAACTTAGGTCAGACTTAAACGAATAACATGACTGCATAAAAAAGTTTTTTTTTTTTTATTTATTTGGCAACAATTAAGAAAGCCCAACGCAACGCGCCTACGCGGCAATACAGTTTAGCAACGATGCCTATAGCACACAGCTATTATAACCAGAGAGATATCGCTGTTGTCGGTTTAGGCCCTATTTTTTTTGTGATTAAAACATATTTATCAACCTCAAAAATGTATAGACAATCACTATCACTAGTTGTCACTGCCAAATATGTATTGGAATTTGATAAAAATTTGAGTACACTATCAGGACAAAAACACGGCAACTAGCCGCTGAATCGAGATATTTTTCATGTCTCTTAAAACTCATACCATATTAAATCAATGCATTTCTTTCTTTCCTTTCTCGATCCACCACATTATCCCTCTGGCTGGTATCTCTGTGCCTAGGAGTGAACATAATCTTTGACGTTGCCTGTTCATACATGACCTCTCGTAGATGACATGTCACCAGTGTCATGTGCCAGTGTTGATTTCAGGGGTGATGTTTATAATTTTACCAAAAAAAGCTACGCTTTACGTCTCCTCTTTATGTTGTTGTACGATTTGTACAGAAGAGTGGACTGTATGAGGTGCGTCTAATGATTTTAAAACCCAGATATGTATCCCTGCAAGCTGCGAGACGGTAAAACATCAGTAAAAGGAAGTCTCCACCGACCTTCAATCCACGACCGCCTCCAGACTTCAGCATCAGTCACGACGTCTATGGAACGCAGAATTACCACAGCACTTGTTTTAGGCACTGGACACTTCGTTGCACGGAATACGGGGTAATATTAATCCTTAAACGATGACTAGTTTTCGAGGTAGGCGCAACGTGCGCACAGTTCAGTTCTCGTCGACTTAGTGACGCTTCCGTCCTTCGACGGTAGCGAATATCAAGCGGGTGGAGTAAATATTCCAATCTACCCTCACTCACTAGCAGAGATCGAACAGTTGTATATTGCTCAATGTTACACATTATTACACGGAACCAACTAAGAAGCCTCGCGTCATGTTGAGCGTTGTTGTGCTTCGATCTTGTTGACTACCTACTGTTTACCAAGTTACGCGTCATTTTGCTGCCTAGTGGAGACGAGGTTTTAAGTGCATTTCTAGCAATTAATCAATCGCATAGGTTTTCTTAATTCTACTTGATTTATTATTAAAGCGCTGGTGTATTCAACGCCATGAATTACAGTTTAGCCCGATTGCGGTAATGATACACCATGCATAAATGGCGAACGACACACGCGTTTTCATTATTAGATATAACTTGCGTATTAACTGATTCTATAAACATAATAATAACCCATTTTACTCTATTCTAATTCTAATAATGAGTGCTTAGTGTAGCCATGCCATTAATCTTAAAATTGCTTCTCGTGAAGGTGGCGTTTTGTACTCTATCGCACGTCTTTGCGTAGTCGCTCGTACATTTTATTTGGTATATTGTAGTCGCCACAATCGTACAGGTAGGTCTTCTTACCTACTTTATTTTTTCTGTAATTATAAACGACTGGTATTTGGTATTCAAAGCCGTTGGTATTCATCACCACGGGTTACTGTTTAGCCCGAGGGCAGTAATGATACACCATCGAGGAATGAGGACTAGCACGCGAATTCATTATAACTTCGATGTTAACTCTGTAAACCTAACATTATAATTAGCCCACCTAAGTTCATTGTTGTAATAACATATAATATGGTTAAGTAACATTGTATTTTTTTAATTCTCTTTAAAAAAGAAAGGTTGTTTTTTTAAGTTTGATGTACTAATGTGTCTAATAACTTTAGCATAATATGATGATTAGATGTTATTGAGAATTTTTTTAGCGGTATTTTAATAAAATCTCTGCTCTGAAGCAGCTTTACTTATGAATTGACTGCCTCGGTGGCTTAGTGGTTAGTGACCCTAACTTCTGGATCAAAGAGGCGTGGGTTCGATCCCCACCCAGGGCAAATATTTATGTGATGAACATAAGTGTTTGCTCTGTGTCTGGGTGTTATTTAGTTACTATCTATATAAGTATGTATTTAAAAATAAGTATATGTAGTATATCAGTCTCTGGCAGCCATATCACAAGCTTTGCTTAGTTTGGGGTCAGAGGCCGTGTGTTAGATGTCCCAAAATATTTATTATTTATTTATTATTAATTTGCCTATTAAAATTATCGTTTTCGTATCGTATGGCTATTTAGTGGTATGGCTCCATATATTTTAGTTAGCTCTTCCTCATTTTCGCTAGGGGCACTGCATAAAAATGAATTTGACCTCATGGAAACTAACTAGGTAGGCTTAGGTAGCCACTACGCTTACCGTTTAAGGCTGATGCTCTCGATCAGCGCGCGATAGTCAATTTTTTTTGGATTTTTTGCTTAAGTTTGCTTGAGTTTAGGAAAACTCATCAACCGGCGTTACTACACCCTAAAAACCAAATTAGTAGTCAGTCAGCATGAAAGTGCAACATCTGCCCCCCTACCGCCTAAAGTAATAGCAATCGTAATAGCAATCGTTTATGACTTCATTTTGTCATTTGGCACCGCCTATGTCACGTTAGACATCAAAGTCGTTCATTCAACGATTGCTTTCGCAATCCGCGCAAAGCAATTGATGGCTAACGTCACATAGGCGGTGCCAAATGACTAAAATGAAGTCATAAACGATTGCTATTACGATTGCTATTGCTTAGGCGGTAGGGGGGCTGATCTGACCTTATAGTTTTTAGTTGATGGAATCTTGTGCATACACTGATCAATATTTAAATTACTTAATAGGTGATTTCACGGGCTGACCACCTTAATTATAAACTCATACTAACTCTTCTAGATACAAAATATCTAGCTCTTCAACTATCATTAATTGGTGTAAATTCATTAGCTCATTAAAAAAAAATACATTTATCTATTGAGTATTTACAGCTTTATCCAAGTTAAAGAACAACCTTGTCTCGGGCAGTTTCAAGTGACAACTGGCCTCATCGTTCCCGGGCGATAATATCTCAGACAATGTCCACATAATGACATAATAATGATAACGCCGTAATGATACATACAGGGTTATGATATCATTGTCATGAGAAATCGTGTAATCTTGTAAAGGTTTGATGACTTTTTATAGCTGAACAGTGGGATATTAGAGATAAGCGTCACCAACTTTCAATAAGAAGCAAATTACATCAAAATCGGTAGTTTTGTTTGAAATTATGATGCTACAGACAGCAGCTTAGGACGTCAATAGACTAACAATACGTGTAATACTGAGACGACGCGACGCATAGAATATTACTGTGCCTAATCATCATTATGACCAATTCTTATAATGGAATCAATCCAAATAATTGTTGGACTTTACCACTATTTTTTTTTGATATCTGGGTTGGTTCCTTAGCAACAGTTGGGCTTATCGTAAGGTACATACCTAATATAATGAAATTATGTCTTTCGTATATGGCAAACTTACAACACAAAAAAATAACATACAAAAATAACTATTTTATCTAGGGTGCAAAAAGAGTGGGATTATAATTTTATTACTTGTAGGTATCTGAATGTCTGTGAAGATGGTTGCGACATACGGCTACCCAGATATTATGTCGTAATGTGTACGCAGAATCACTTTCTGATCGTTACGTGTTTGCAGTTCCAGAAATGCTCAAGTAAGTAATACTCAAGTCAAGTGCCAATGCGGGTTTTTATTCCAAGGGATAGAGAATAAAACGTTCGAGGTGTTTTAAACGTTATAAAAATTAAATGAATTCTTACTATGGTCATTCTAGCATCATAATGCCTGCCTTGTGAGCGGAACGGACCCATTGTCGATCATTTCTTCTTTTCTTTCATTGGATTCCTTTTAATTCACATGAGTTCTGCACTCTTCAAAGATCATTATGCGACTTTGTGTGTTGTTTTTGCACTACAATATTTCTTACAAATAAATAAATTGAATCTTAAACTTTCACTCACAGTGGAAAGGGGGTATAAATGCAGGTCATTTATACCCTCTAAAATTTTCATAGTGATTGAAATCTTTTGTAGTGGAACATGGCTATATATAGGTAAGCAAAACAGTTTTTTATATCGATGATATACGTCTAGGACAAATCATACGAGTCGGCGCGATAATCAAGGCGTAGTTTTATGTGAGCTTCAGTCAGGATTGGATATTGCGCAGCTTGTAGCTAACTTCACATCGACAAATTTGTATGATTTGGCCACATTTTTATATCCAATTCTCCATTTGTGTCAGACAAATACAAATGCAGCTATTTTATCCCTTTAAATCAAAATCAGCACTCTCATCAGCATCGCAGCAACGTTCGAAAAACAAAAAGGCTCCGAACCCTCAGAGAGGAACCTCCAAAACAATGGCTGCAGGAGGCTGCAGACAAAGGAACCGTTTTGTCGATGGCCATTTGTATCTGCAGAGTCCTAGCCTTTCCACGACCAAGTTATGCCTGCGTTTGAACAGGAAAGCTGCTCTCGAATTTCCCATTCGAACCAGACAGTCTCCTGCTGATAATTTGAGTTGATGCATTTCGCCAACGGTATAGTTATGTTGGTGGGACATCTGTAGGTATTTTATAGCCGAATAGAGCCTTTTGTGCTTTGTGTTGGGAAAGTGGTATTTGCGGTCGAATTGGCTGCGAATGGTTCTGATTTTTGTCGAGTATTGTACGCTTTGTTTACGAGCTATTTTGCACGTCTGGTATACAATTTTTCTCCTTCTTTTTTTATATTTAAATTATTGACCCCCAGACTCCAGGGTCTGTGCCATTTGTTTGTTGTTCTCAGATTGTTCTCTGATTTTAAATAAGTCAGTTATATCGATTTTTTGAGATAATTCATAGTATCCACAACCTCACAATAATATACAAGCATTATTTCGAATTCTTGCAAAATATGAGTTATCATTATTACCAAATTTTACTTTGGTAACAACCCTGATCCAAAAAAGTCAGCTAATACATTTTTTAGGGGCGGGTCCCGTAGAAAAAGAGTTCATAATGATGAGTGATGTGCCTGTGAACTTTTGGCAAGAATCTTAAACAAAACGATTACGAGCAGTAACTTAAAGATCTAAAGTGTCTGCGTGTTGTTATTGATACAAGTTTATATTTAAACATATGTTTTAGTAATATATCAGTATCTGGCAGCCATATCACAAGCTTTGCTTAGTTTAGAATCAGAGACCGTATGTAAGAAGTGCCTTGATATTTATTTATGTAATAAAAATCTTACCTGTTCAGGCCTCAAGCAGGGCGGCACCCAGGTATATTCCTCCAGCGCGCAACCCGAGTCATCATCGCTCTGCGAGTGGCGGTGAGGGTCTGCCGGCTTCATCAGCCTCTCCGCATGCTCCAGGAACCCCCGGAACTTCCCCTGGGGTACAGGATGGGGGGACAGCGACATGGCTGACTGGGGACTTTGGGGGTACGACCCGGTGGGATACTGGTAGCCTTGGCTTGGCTGGTTTAGCTGGGAAACGCTGTGACTGTGTAAGAGGTTTGGATATGCATCTGGGTAGCTTTGGCTAGGCGCCGGTTGACTTCTTCTAAAGTTTTGATAGGAGTAAGGATGTGGAGATCCAGAGTTGCTTGGGATGGAGGACCCGCTTCTACTGGGCTGTGGAGACTGTGTGGCAGGGGAGGGGATGGATTGGCGCGGGGAGTGCGGAGAACTTGGTGCGGGGGGTGGGGGAGATGATGCTTGCTCTTGAAGCGGAGGTGGCGAAGATCCCGTTGGTGAGACCACGCAGTTTCGGCAGACTGGCCTGGAAAGAAAGATAAGGTCTTATTAGTCAAGTTATTGTAAAATACAATTCTATATTAGCTTGCCCCGAAAAAGTCCATATCAAAATATTATTTTGAGATTGTTTATTGGTTAGACAAGTCTTCGACTTTATTGATGTTAAGTGTCATTTCAGGTTCAATGAATTGTACCTATTGCTCAATTCAGAAACAACTAGACACACATAGAACAAATGCGATACAAAGCAAACAAGCCGTATTTTCTAATCTAAAAAATAATAATCAATTTCTTTCGAGAAAATATCTAGATAGTCAATTTCAGATCAAAAATGGTTTCACTTGGTACTTGGTAGCAATATCTTGATACTATTGGTCCTGTGGTCATTTTCGCATGGTTAAGAAATTACTGTCTAGTAATTTCATTATTAATCGATAACAGATATCAATCAGGAATGCTTCCTTCATCCTTTTGTAGTAACCCGCACATTATCATCCCATCGATCCCACATACCGGCGGCCAATACCGGCGGCATTGCTGCTGTCGTGACTGGACGTGAATACCGTCGTCATTGCCCTGATTGATGCACTATGCTGTATGCAGTATGCTTCTAGCAGAGAACTAATGTAACGGGTAGACGCTGCAATTTATTTTTACATGATTATAGTTGATTTATAGCCGATAATGCCGCCAACTTTTGAAATGAGGATTACGCACCGGGAAATAAGCAAACACTTTCGTATAGGGGCGGTGGCTAAAATTAAAAAACATGCATTGTAGGTATGTATTATTTACGCATTTGTGAAGAATAAAAGTTGCCTTGAATTGTCACAGAAAAAGAGTACCATGGAATTTTATGTTTTTATAACATAGGTATACGGACAGTTAAATTGAGATTGATTGAATTGTAAGTTCTGTACTGTACTAGCCTTTTTAATAGTCCACTGCAGGACATAGACCTACCCACCAAGGGTATATTTACCACGCTGGCCCAATGCGGGTTGGTGGATTAACATATCTACTCCAGTGGAAAAGCCAGTGGTGTGAAAATCCGTACGTAAATTAAAAAAAAAAAACTCATTGGTACGGGTACTGGGATTTGAACCCTCGACCTCACAATTGATTGTATTCCCTCTCTATTTGAAATCAAAGAAAAGAACACGAGCTTACGGTGTCTATCCTTATAACTATCTGTGTCTCTTCAGAAAGCTCTACAATGTATGATTTATTGCACGCATTAGTGTTATCTGCAGTGAACGTATATTTATATCTAGCTGTAATTGTTTTGTTCACTGTCGTGATTGAATTGTATTAATATCTTATCATTGTGTAAGATTTTATGGGGAATTATTGACTAAGTAATGCATTATTGAAACGATTCATTCTCTATTGAGAAGACAAGCCATCAGTTGATAGGAAACAATACAATTTAACTCTACTGCACACCATAAGTAATTACTAAATATGTATAAAGTATTTACAAATAATTTAAAATAGGGCGGCCTTATCACCTTGAGCTATTTCACCAGCCTAATAATTATGGCAGATTTCGAATAAACCATTCTTCGAACTTTTCAAACATAATTGAAGTAAATTAAAAGTTTATGCATATTTTGGAAGATAGAGCCCACATAATTGATTCTTATTACTTCCATCCATCCATCAGCCTAAGGACGTCCACTGCTGGACATAGGCCTCCCCTATGGTTCTTCAATAAGACCGGTTGGAAGCGGCTTGCATCCAGCGCGATCCTGCGGTCTTAATGAGGTCATCCGTCCACCTTGTGGGTGGACGTCCTACGCTGCGCTTGCCAGTACGTGGTATCCACTCGAGAACTTTTCGACTCCACCGGTCATCAGTCCTCCGCGCTATGTGCCCTTCCCATTGCCATTTCAACTTGCTAATCCGTTGGGCTATGTCAGTAACTTTGGTTCTTCTACGGATCTCCTCATTCCTGATTCGATCCCGCAGAGAGACTCCGAGCATAGCCCTCTCCATAGCTCGTTGGGCTACTTGGAGCTTACTAATAAGGCCCATTGTGAGAGATCACGTTTCTGTGCCATAAGTCATCACTGGCAACACACACTGGTCAAAAACTTTCGACTTAAGGCACTGAGGAATGTCGGACGAAGTATATCACTGAGGTATGTCTTATTACTTACTTAGAGCCCCTGAAATAAACTTATAAATTGATTGTTACCTTTTCCTACCTAACATAATTATTTTTCGCAAAAAATCGCAACACTGACTACCTCATTGTACAGAATTCAAATAATCTCCACGAATCGATCTGACATCCGTATACATTTTTGTTGATTTATCAAAAACGGCGCAGCTGATTTCGATAAAATTTGAATGATACTATTTCAGGAGTAGGTATATTCTTTTGAACTAAAAAGTATTTTTTTAAATCGGTTCAAAATTGGCAAAAACATCGATGAACACATACAAAAAAAATCGGACAAGTGCGAGTTAGGCTCGCACACCGAGGGTTTCGTACAAATCCAGAAAATTTCACAAAATTGGGAAGTAAAATTGTTAAAATCTCTATACTAAAATCATCGATAATTTTATTTATTTTACTTTTCTCGTCTTACATCGAAAATTAAACGTTGTCGAAATAATTAAATACCTGTTTTGGCATGTACTAATGAAGCTTTTTTATATGATACCTCACATGATTCAATTTACTCACTTTTAATTTTCAACTCATATTGTGTAGGTAAATCTAGGTTCTATTTTTTGTGATACAAATAAAAAATTACGGTTTTCAGATTTATTCCTATATGTGTATTCTGAGACAATGCTTGTCGCTAAATTTCACAGTTATATGAAATAGACTTTGTTGTCCGTCTGTGTGTATATCATGACTCTTTATCTCGAGAACGCGTAAAGATATCGAGTTGAAATTTTATCTGTATACGTATATCTATGGTCTCTTGCAGTCGTGTCAAAGAAAAACTTCTCAGTTATCGTTTAAAAAAGTTAGAGCCATTTATGTCGTAAAAATACGCATATTTCGACACTTACAAAAATCAAAACCTACAGGGTACTTTCCGTTGATTTAGAACTATGAAATTTGGCAAGAAGCATTGTCTCAGAGTACACATATAGGAATAAATCTGAAAACTGTACATTTTTATTTAAATCTCAAAAAAATGGGCCTCAAAATTCACAAAATATGGGTTCAAAATTCAAAGTGAGTAAATCGTATCATGTAAGTTATCATATAAAAGAACTTCATTAGCACATGCTAAAAAAGGTTTTTAATTAATTTAAAAATGTGTAATTTTAGACGTATGACTATTAAAGTGAAAAAAAAAACTTTTTTGTCGGTTATGGTATAGAGATTTTAACAACTTACTTCCCAATTTTGTGAAATTTTCTGGATTTGTACGGAACCCTCGATGTGCGAGCCTGACTCGCACTTGTCCAGTTTTTTTTATCTAATAGCACAGAACATTAAACCCTTCGCCTCGATTTCTCGTCTTAATATGGCTATCAATATTCATCTGCAGATGGATGGTTGCGATGCGAAAATGCTTGCTTGCTTTGACCCACACTCAGTAGATACTTTTTAGTTATCTGTGCTTCCAGCTGTCTTTACATAGTAACTATTACTGATTCTTTGGAGCGGGTCTAATCGGCCCGATATGACCCTAATAAGGTACGCGGTTAGCACTTGGCCGTAATACGAGCTGGTTTTCTCTGCACTTTATAATAAATACAGCAGTTGTTGACTTTATTACTAGTGGTACACCGAACAGTATTATGATTCTTGCGAGATCTCGCGAGATATAATTATAATCAAAGATCTCACGACACATCTCATTATTGATTTTTTTTTTTGTATTATTGAATTTTTATATGCCCTTATCTCGACTTGCCCTTGATCGATTTGGTGAATATAAACCAACCAAGTGAGCAAATTTTGTCAGAATTTAGATACTAAACACCCTTGCCAAATATCAAAAATAGCGCGACTGCGATTTTCCTTCTTTTTAAGGGAAGTACATCCCAATAAAAAAAAACTTTCAATTAACAAAACCTATGTACCAAGTATCATCGAGATTGGTTGAAAGATGAAACCTGTAGACGAAAACCAATATCTGGACAGACGAAAGCAATATTGTTGTTTTTAAACTTTTGCGATTTGAACACATTATTATTATAAGTACTACGAGACTAATCGCGCACTAAAATTACGAGATAAATAAATACCTCATCATCCCGACGTTTCGGCCCGTAAGAAAAAGAAAGCAAAATTACCTGCATAAAACGAAGACCTTTGCTTCGATCAAACAGTACAGTTCAAAAGCTGAATGCAAGCCACTACCAACAGGTCTTACTACAGATTTATAAGAGAGGCCTATGTCCAGCAGTAAATGTCGTATAACTGATGGATGGATTGAAGTCACCTAGACAGTGAGGTATATTGAACTCTGAACAGTTCAAACCCCCGCGTGGCGCCGTACATTGAATTTCCCTTTTCCTGCAATTTCTCTGGAATCACAGACTTGAACTGACAACAATTGCATTTGAAATCATACCTTACCTACTCCACAATACTAAAAATAATTGTTGGGGTTTTTCCCGCGCTTCCCAGCTCGAGCGCGCGCGGGAGTGCGCCAGTAATAAGCGGCCAAGTGCGAGTCAGACTCACGCACGAAGGGTTCTGTACCGTATGGGAACCCCCTTAGCCCCATTTCAAGCGTCTACCTGTTGCCGTTATTAATATCGAGCAAAAAATGGATAAAACACGTTTGTTGTATAGGAGCTCTCCTTAATTTTTTTTATTATGTTACAAGCTTTTATTTAACTTGCGATGGATGTAAATATGTATGTAAGTTCGGGTGGAATCTTGCAAGTTAAATTTGACCAAATTTCCGGTTTCCGATTGATCTGAAAATATACACCCAAATGTATTTCGCCTGACAATGCAATAATATGGTACCATGGAGCTGATCTGATGATGGAGTCGGAAGGTGGCCATAAGGAACTCCTGTACTAAACATGATAGACCTATCGTGTCTCGGCTAGCACTCTGCTGCTACATGATAATATTATGTAGGATCTCAAAAGCTTGTGTTTGTAAAAAGTAACGATATCTTTTTAGTAAATATAAGTTTTAGTGCGCGATTAGTCCCGTAGTACGTATATAATAATAATGTGTTCAAATCGCAAAAGTTTACTAACAACATTTATAAAAAGTTGTATTTTAAACGGTTTTATTTAGCTCACCCCGTTTGTTTTATTATTTATTCTTGGGTCATTTATAATATATTGGTAGGTATTTGTCGTTACATCTGTCAAAATTTCAACTCTCTAGCTATCAAGGTTCATGAGGTACTGCCTTGTGACAGACAGACGGACAAACGAGTCAGAGAAACAACGGAGTCTTAGAAATAGAGTCTCGTTTTTACCCTTTGGGTACGGAACCCTAAAATCGTTAATCCACTGGTTTCATTGTCTGTAAACGATACCGTTTGTATCGCTGCCGTGGGTGAGCTAAACACGGTTATAAGCCGAATAAAACACCTCAGCGGATGTGAAGTTGGCTACGGCTGCGGGAAACTCGATCCCTGAGTACCTAGCTGTTTAGTGAGCTTCAGTCAGAATTGGCTACGGCTGCGGGAAACTCGATCCCTGCGTACCTAGCTGTTTAGTAAGCTTCAGTCAGAATTGGCTACGGCTGCGGGAAACTCGATCCCTGCGTACCTAGCTGTTTAGTGAGCTTCAGTCAGAATTGGCTACGGCTGCGGGAAACTCGATCCCTGTGTACCTAGCTGTTTAGTGAGCTTCAGTCAGAATTGGCTACGGCTGCGGGAAACTCGATCCCTGCGTACCTAGCTGTTTAGTAAGCTTCAGTCAGAATTGGCTACGGCTGCGGGAAACTCGATCCCTGCGTACCTAGCTGTTTAGTGAGCTTCAGTCAGAATTGGCTACGGCTGCGGGAAACTCGATCCCTGTGTACCTAGCTGTTTAGTGAGCTTCAGTCAGAATTGGCTACGGCTGCGGGAAACTCGATCCCTGCGTACCTAGCTGTTTAGTGAGCTTCAGTCAGAATTGGCTACGGCTGCGGGAAACTCGATCCCTGCGTACCTAGCTGTTTAGTAAGCTTCAGTCAGAATTGGCTACGGCTGCGGGAAACTCGATCCCTGTGTACCTAGCTGTTTAGTGAGCTTCAGTCAGAATTGGCTACGGCTGCGGGAAACTCGATCCCTGCGTACCTAGCTGTTTAGTGAGCTTCAGTCAGAATTTGCTACGGCTGCGGGAAACTCGATCCCTGCGTACCTAGCTGTTTAGTGAGCTTCAGTCAGAATTGGCTACGGCTGCGGGAAACTCGATCCCTGCGTACCTAGCTGTTTAGTAAGCTTCAGTCAGAATTGGCTACGGCTGCGGGAAACTCGATCCCTGCGTACCTAGCTGTTTAGTGAGCTTCAGTCAGAATTGGCTACGGCTGCGGGAAACTCGATCCCTGCGTACCTAGCTGTTTAGTGAGCTTCAGTCAGAATTTGCTACGGCTGCGGGAAACTCGATCTCTGCGTACCTAGCTGTTTAGTGAGCCTCAGTCAGAATTTGCTACGGCTGCGGGAAACTCGATACCTGCGTACCTAGCTGTTTAGTGAGCTTCAGTCAGAATTGGCTACGGCTGCGGGAAACTCGATCCCTGCGTACCTAGCTGTTTAGTAAGCTTCAGTCAGAATTGGCTACGGCTGCGGGAAACTCGATCCCTGCGTACCTAGCTGTTTAGTGAGCTTCAGTCAGAATTGGCTACGGCTGCGGGAAACTCGATCCCTGCGTACCTAGCTGTTTAGTGAGCTTCAGTCAGAATTTGCTACGGCTGCGGGAAACTCGATCTCTGCGTACCTAGCTGTTTAGTGAGCTTCAGTCAGAATTTGCTACGGCTGCGGGAAACTCGATCCCTGCGTACCTAGCTGTTTAGTGAGCTTCAGTCAGAATTGGCTACGGCTGCGGGAAACTCGATCCCTGCGTACCTAGCTGTTTAGTGAGCTTCAGTCAGAATTTGCTACGGCTGCGGGAAACTCGATCTCTGCGTACCTAGCTGTTTAGTGAGCTTCAGTCAGAATTTGCTACGGCTGCGGGAAACTCGATCCCTGCGTACCTAGCTGTTTAGTAAGCTTCAGTCAGAATTGGCTACGGCTGCGGGAAACTCGATCCCTGCGTACCTAGCTGTTTAGTGAGCTTCAGTTAGAATTTGCTACGGCTGCGGGAAACTCGATCTCTGCGTACCTAGCTGTTTAGTGAGCTTCAGTCAGAATTGGCTACGGCTGCGGGAAACTCGATCCCTGCGTACCTAGCTGTTTAGTGAGCTTCAGTCAGAATTTGCTACGGCTGCGGGAAACTCGATCTCTGCGTACCTAGCTGTTTAGTGAGCTTCAGTCAGAATTTGCTACGGCTGCGGGAAACTCGATCCCTGCGTACCTAGCTGTTTAGTGAGCTTCAGTCAGAATTGGCTACGGCTGCGGGAAACTCGATCCCTGCGTACCTAGCTGTTTAGTGAGCTTCAGTTAGAATTTGCTACGGCTGCGGGAAACTCGATCTCTGCGTACCTAGCTGTTTAGTGAGCTTCAGTCAGAATTGGCTACGGCTGCGGGAAACTCGATCCCTGCGTACCTAGCTGTTTAGTGAGCTTTAGTCAGAATTGGCTACGGCTGCGGGAAACTCGATCCCTGCGTACCTAGCTGTTTAGTGAGCTTCAGTCAGAATTTGCTACGGCTGCGGGAAACTCGATTTCTGCGTACCTAGCTGTTTAATGAGCTTCAGTGAGAATTGGCTACGGCTGCGGGAAACTCGATCCCTGCGTACCTAGCTGTTTAGTAAGCTTCAGTCAGAATTAGCTACGAGCTGCGGGAAACTCAATCCCTGCGTACCTAGCTGTTTAGTGAGCTTCAGTCAGAATTGGATTATCCGCAAATATCATAGCCGCCAATAATCATAATCATAATCATTTTATTCATAACGTTAGTTACAAGTCAACATATAGGTAATCTTATTAATAAGTATCGTGCTTAAGTACCAAATAATACATTAAAACATAGTTACATCATTCCAAAAAATTAAAAAGATACGACAAAATAGTATAACAATGTCAATATTCAATTCAATGTCAATATGTTTGATTCGACCTATAACTGCCTTAACGTACTTTGTAAGTACTCTATGTGTTCGTGTAACCATCGAATCAGTAACTTAGATTATGGATATTATAAAACAAAGTCATTATTTTTGTGTCTGGGTAAACTAATTTTAACGCGATTTTCAATATCTTTTAGTTTTTTTTGTGATACTTATTTTTTTTAACCTTTACTGTACCTCTGCTGGGTAAAGGTGATACTTATTTAAAATATTTTTTTTTTGCAAAAAACAGCATGACCGACTTCAATCGTGTACAAGATACGCGAATATTTCGCACGATCGATGTAAAATTTTTCACATTATTGTTGATTTATCGAAAATGGCTCAGCCGTTTTCTATAAACTTTAAATGGGACCAAATTCGAAGTATGCCCTTTCAAATAAAAAAGAATTATCGAAATCGGATCTACTACATAAAACGTTATGCGTGGTTATACATAAAAAAATATATACGCGTCGAATCCGCACCGTTCTGAGGGTCAAAAACTATTGTAAAAAAAAAATTTCGATATGAATGTACAAGATATTGTTCTTTTCATAACCAGTTAGATTACACAACGAATAGGATGGAGCAAAAGTTGATCGAAACCCGATGTATTGATAAATCGATCGGGACTAATCTATCTATGTGATCGATCGGTGCCGATAGCGCGGTTCACAACACGGATGCAGGCGGATCTATTAGACCGGGGACTGACGGACCGCGGGTAGGTAGCTGAATCATCGCAGGGTTAAGAATGGTACTGGAATACCTTGTGACTAAAGATACTGATTGAAGAAATGTGTCGCCGGGTCTGCTGCACGGAGAACTTCTACCTAGGTATAATTTATTCATTATGTGATCCTAGATATTTGCTCTTTGTCTGGGTGTTATAAGGTATGTATGTATAAAAATATGTATTTGTAGTATATCAGTCTCTGGCTATATTACAAGCTTTGCTTAGTTTGGTATCAGACGCCGTGTGTAAGATGTCCCTTAATACATATTTATTTCTGCGATAGCGATATTTTAGGGTAAGAAGAGTTTAATCAAAATTACGAATGCAGTGCTGTGTTACTGAATAGAGTATTGAATTAAGTACATATTGGTTCAGCTCAAAATTCTGTGTCAGATCCCTAAGAATCCCTTACCTTCAGACTTTTATCTTGTAAAATATTTAAATGAGTAATGCTACGCATCCGCTACCCATTTCTCTCAGCGACCGACGCTTTCTCCCATAAAACGCATTCGAGGGGACATGTTTACTCTTAGAGGCTCTGAAGGCCTAGTACGAGTTTCTTGTATCGCTCATAGCGTTGTTTAACAAGGTGTTTGCTAGCGATCACCGAAGTTAAGCATCGTTTGGCACGGTCAGTCTTTGGATGGGTGACCGCGGGTGGCATTTACAACTGAGTACTCGGATGACGCGTGAAATTGTAGGCCCCGCCCCCCTACCGCCTAAGCAATAGCAATCGTGATAGCAATCGTTTATGACTTCATTTTAGTCATTTGGCACCGCCTATGTGACGTTAGCCATCAAAGTTGCTCATTCAACGATTGCTTTCGCAATCCGCGCAAAGCAATTGATGGCTAACGTCACATAGGCGGTGCCAAATACTAAAATGAAGTCATAAACGATTGCTATTGCTTTAGGCGGTAGGGGGGCCGGTCGTATTAACCGTTTAGCTGAGGTAGAGACCTTCACGCGGCTTAAATACACCACACCGGAGTACACCAAGTACAAAAACTTCAATCACCTTCAAAAAATGATTTAAGCAGGTGATTTATTCCGCGATTTCAGGGTTGGTCCTAAATAGTAAAAGTTAGTTATTATGAGTAAGTACTATTATATTATTCTAGAATACACGATTAGTCGCTTAAACAAAAAAAATACCGGACAAGTACGAGTCAGGCTCGCACATCGAGGGTTCCGTACAAATCTAGAAAATTTTACATAATTAGGAAGTAAGTTGATAAAATCTTTATACTATCGACATAAAAGTTTCTTTTTTCACTTTTCTCGTCATACATCGAAATTTAGATATTGTTAAAATAATTAAAATCATGTTTTAGCATGTGCTAATTAATGAAGTTCTTTTATATGATACCTTACATCATACGATTTACTCAAATTAAAATCTTGAACCCATATTTTGTGAATTTTGACGCCCTATTTTTTGTGATTTAAATAAAAATGTACAGTTTTCAGATTTATTCCTATATGTGTACTCTGAGATAATGCTTCTCGCCAAATTTCATAGTTCTATGTCAACGGGAAGTACCCTGTAGGTTTTGATTTTTGAGAGTTGTCGAAATATGCGGTTTATTACAACAAAAACGGTTCTAACTTTTTTAAACGATAACTGAGAAATTTTTCTTTTACATAATTGCAAGAGACCATAGATATACGTATACAATTTAAATTTGAACTCGATATCTTCACGGGATCCCGAGATAAAGAGTCTTGACATACACACAGATGGACAGACGGACAACAAAGTGATCCTATAAGGGTTCCGTTTTTTTCGTTTGAGGTACGGAACCCTAAAAACGTACTTATTGATACAATTTCATTTTCATACTTACCCAGTGCTTAAACAAGTAGATATGACAGTAGTTTAAAACTGAATCAAGTAAACAAAAAAAACTCGTACTAGGCCCTCTGAGGTCAAACATGTAGATTCTAGCGCCCTTTGACTAAGGGCCTGTCGCATTGTTCAATTTGACTTACTAATTGCTAGGCACATACAAACGAGTGGACCTCATACTCCTTAGCATACAGGGTAACTTTAAAGTTATTCACAGAACTCTACCGTTCAAACCACAGTCTATCTCTGTAGTGTAAGCAATAACTTTTAGAATGTTCATTACTCTCAGAATTATATATTTTCACAAAGGAACCATTCACGCTATTGTATAAAACAGACCGTATTTGCGACTGTATCTTTTTTCCTAAAATCGCAAATAAAAACACATATTTTATTAATTTATTAAATGTTGACATTACACCATTAAATCATCTTTCATTAAACAATCTGTGTACACTATACAGGGTTATTTCTATCCTTTAGCATCCTTTTAGGGGCTTATTCTGTACATCAAAACTAACAACTTTTGCTCAACAACATTTGTCAAACTCAAAAAAATGAGCTGTTGCTGCTGCTGATCTATAGAACAATATTTTTTTTTTAGTTTTGACAAATGTAGCAGAACAAAAGTAGTTAGTTTTGATGTACAGAATAAACTCCTAAAAGGATTCTAATTGATAAAGGATGAAACAACCCTGTATGTTTACAACATGTTACTTTAATTATTATTATAACAATTAACTTTAGTCCGCAGATTCGACCGCGTGATCGTTTGGTTTTTGTGCTATATTTATAGGATTTTTTGTTATTCCGGGATAATAATAAATTAATGATAATTCTTTAAACAACATATTCATGCAAATATTCAAATCGATCCCCCTAAGTAGCTACATGACAGACTAACAAACCAATAAAGAAAGCTTTCGGATTTATACCTAGCATCAGAAAGGATCAAGACAGTTTTAAAAGTTTATAAATTATACGGTTTTTTTACACCACAAAAGGTGCCTAAAACACGTATAAAGCCACACAACAAAGGACGAAGTAGCAACTAAAACCGTTCCATTTCAATTTCCACGTAATGAATTCATAAAACAAATAAGTATAAATAGCAGGAGCTACTTAACATTGGGAGAGTGTTTGCAGTGAACGTCCCCGGCGGCGGACATTCCCACGTCACGACACAGGGTCGTCTGTGACACGAATACAAACCACTACCTAGGAAAATACTTTATACTTTATAGTGATTCCACACTTGGTAATAGGCTGATACTACAGAACAGCGAACTACGCTGATACAAACAACTCGGCGGCTGTGAGGTTAGCCACAAGGTGCGGGAAACCCAACCTGTTAGTAAGCTTCCGTCAGGATTGGGTTATTGGTTTGTTGCTAACATTACAACATTAAAAATTTTGACAACAGTTGAAAATAGAAGGGGAAAGATGTTTGGCCACCTTGTACGACATGAAAATCTAATGAAAACCATAATAGAAGGAAAAGTAGAAGGAAAGAGAGGGAGAGGAAGACCACGGAGAGCGTTTCTAGATCAGATAAAAGAGAAGGTAGAGGTCATGTCGTACAGGGAGGTGAAGACACTGGCGGAAGACCGCAAGAAGTGGAAGTTGCTCCACCGACAAGAGCAGTGCTCTTAAATCCGAATGAATGAAGCTAACATTACAGCTGCCAAAAAGCTTGATACTGTGATGTGTTGTTTCAATATGGAACCAAGTAAGAAATTGCAAAATGATAAAATGATCTAGTCCACACAAAAAGTTCGTCAATCCTCGACAAAATGTATGGAATAGCTGATGTTTTCACCATTTTGGAGCATAATCCTCATTGTAAAAGGTAGTCACAACTTCATTTGCGAAAGCGCGAAGCACGACTGCATCTTTTACCAGGCGTTTTTAATAGCCCACTGCAGGACGTAGGCCTATCGACGAGGAGTGATTGCGTTACATCTACCACGCTGACCCAGACCAAATTGGTGGATTCACATATTGTACCTACACCATTAGATTTAGGTAGGTGTCTTCAAATCCCGAGTAAATAGGTATCTTCTAGGTAAGCGTGTTACATCCTAGACCGCATAAAATCATAAGTAAGTAAGTAAGTTCGTATAGGCCGGGTGGCTAGCATAAAATCATGATGATCTGCTTAACATCAGGCAGTGTGTAGTCAAACGCAAGCCTATATTAAATAAAAGAAATCCAAATAACTAACATTTATTTTGTATCTACCCTCTACTTACGACTTAATGAGAACTTTGGCAAATTTATAACATAATGTTTAGACACAAGTTTTAAAAGGCGACAATAGCCTACAAAACACTGTACTATTGTAGTAAATTATAACTTGTTACTTAACGCTAAGTTGTACAAAACATTGTAATTATTGTAATTTTACTATGTCAATAAAGGTTTTTCAAAATCAAATCAATGGTGTGAAATTCCGAACAGAAGTTCCAAAGAACTCATTGGTAGGGCACCGGGATTTAAACCTACGACCTTGCGATTGTAAGACGGGTATAGAATACTATGACTTCCATCCTAGATTAGGTATTCCTAATGAATTTGTCTGACTGACGAAAATCTACCAAATTGGATAGATTTGGTAGGTTTTCGTCATTCATACTACTGGCACCGTGTTGTGTTTACTTGTTTTTAATGTATGATGTAGGTACCTAATTGTAATGTAATTTAATTAATTAATGTGGATAAGTGTAAATTGATGATTTATTTATGTAAGAAATTGATTTTTTTGTTAAGTGCTTACCATTGTGTAGATTTTTATTGACTTCTCAAAAGTGTGTCTCTGACACCCATTTGTTGAATAAATGAAATGAAAATGAAATTTGCACTCGCCTCATATAATCCAATCTTCTTACCAAAACTAAAGAAATTCCACGGTTTCGAACTTGCTCTAAATCTTCATCAATTGCTGTACCATGAAATTACGGCAGATCGGAATAATTAGCCCAGCGAAGTATATCGAATCTTAAAAACGAAGGCAACAACCTTGGACACAGAATCAATTTTAGTTACTACTGGATTTGGTAGACCGAAAAAAATGAAAAACTTCTACTAATAACGCAAAGAAATGCTCGCTCAATGACATTGGGAAAGAAAATAATGATTTGTATTTACTTTACTGTATCGAATCGGCTTAGTTAAAAAATCCACGGCCTTTTATTAAGCCATATACCTAATTGTATAGTGAGGTCGAGGGTTCACATTCTGGTCCGGTACCAATAAGTTCTTTGGAGCTTATATACTAATTTTCACACACAGACTTAGCTTAGCTAACTTAGCTGTGATGGAAAACATCCATACTTTCTAAGAATAAATTATATGGCTTATGTGAATCCATAAACGCGCTCACCAAATCGCCACCTCTCACGCGCTCACCCTTTTGCTCGCTGATATATGGCACTAGGCAGGTCACATTGCACGAAGGACTGATCATCAGAGCAAAAAGTTCTCGACTAGAGTCTAGTGCAACCATTGAACTCTAAGTGCAGCGCAGAACTTATACCTACAAGGAAGGCAGATGACCTCATATTAAGAGCAGAATCGCGCTGGAATCGCGTTGGAAGCGCGGAGCACGATTGCATCCTGTACCAGGCTTTTTAATAGCCCACTGCAGGACGTAGGCCTATCGACGAGGAGTGATTGCGTTACATCTACCACGCTGACCCAGACCAAATTGGTGGATTCACATATTGTACCTACACCATCAGATTTAGGTAGGTGTCTACAAATCAAACCACTTCACTTCATTCCAGTCCACTTCAATTCAAATAGTGCTGCTTCCAACTTCCAACTGGTCTTATTGGCGATTTATGAGGGAGTCACATGTCCAATAGTGAACGTCCCATAACTGACTGCCTCGGTGGCTCAGTGGTTAGTGACTCTAACTTCTGGATCAAAGAGGCGTGGGTTCGATCCCCACCCAGGGCAAATATTTATGTGATGAACATTAATGTTTGCACTGTGTCTGGGTGTTATTTAGTTACTACATATACATATATATAAGTATGTATTTAAAAATATGTATATGTAGTATATCAGTCTCTGGCAGCCATATCACAAGCTTGGCTTAGTTTGGGTACGTAGTATTATTATATCTTCTTTGGTTTGGGGTCAGAGGCCGTGTGTAAGATGTCCCAAAATATTTATTTATAATTATTTATTATTATCCGTGGTGGTCAAGAGGTAGTGACAGCCGCCTTACAATCGTGAGGCCGTGGGTTCAAATCCCCGGTCCTGTACCAATGAGTTCTTTGGAATTTATGTACGGAATTTCACATCACTGGCTTTTCGGTGAAGGAAAACATCGTGAGGCAACCTGCATATGTCCATAGAAGAAATTCGATGGCGTATGTGGATCCACCAACCCGCACTGGGCCAGCATGGTGGCCTACGTCCTGCAGTGGACTATTAAAAAGGCTGGTATTATTATTAACCAAAAAATGAAGAAGCTACTATTTTATAGTTAACTAGCGGACCCGGCGAACTTCGTTTCGCTTTCCGTAAGAACCTTGTACAGAGTATTAGAAAACTACAAAAAAAAAATAAGCCAAATCGGTCAAGCCGTTTTCATGTTATGTCGTGACAACGGAAAACGGGTTTCATTTTTATATATATAGTTAACTTTAGAATATAATTATACTAGAACTAGCAAATTGCACACCGAACCCGGGTTTAGAGATGAGACCACCGCGAAACCGAAATTATGTTTAATCTTGGATCATGCTGACTATTAAATAATTATCTAGTTGTAATTATAACCGCGGCATCCGCATAGCTCGGCGGCTCGACGTTTACAATATCCGCACGCTGTAAATTGTAAGTAATTTTGTAAGACTTTTTACAAGAGTATTTTTCTGTTTACTTTTAAGAGAAGAAAGAAAAGAAAGAAAGAAAATCATTTATTGACATAATATTACATTTACACATTCTCATTTAACGAAAAGAAGTATAAATGGTTCTATTATGGACTCGTCATAACTTACAGCAGTTCTTTTGTTTTTCCAGTCTAAGAAGAGATGGTTAGCTACGTTGTGGTCGAAGAAAAAGTACACAGACTTAGAACATACCTAGGTACTCTATTGACTATTCTAAAATATGTATCGACAAGCTTCAGATTACAGCAAAACTCTTCTCGCTCTTTAGGCGGAACGTGATACTTTTTCGTATGTGCAGCCGGCGTCCATCGATTTATAAGACGTTATCACGTTAAAAATAAAATATGCGTGCTTTTAGTCTTCCCTCGCTGCGCGACCCCTGCATGGCAAGCGGTCAACACCACACGTTAACGCGCGTTAATTCGTTAAACGGCGTTAATTATCAACCGTTAGCGATTAACGTGGCTGCCCACAAATACTCGCTGTGATTGCTGCAGTTGCCATTTCCGGAGGAAAAGTGTACACTGATGGGATGACTTACGTAAAGTTGAAAAATTCCTAGAATAGCAGGCTAAAATGTATAGATACTAACTATAACCCACGGTTTCACCCGCGTGGTATTATGACGCACTGTCCAATTCTAAACTATATGAAAAATCTAGCTGTTTCGTCATTTCGTTGCTTCGTGAAGGAGTAATAAACAAATCAACTAACATACCTACTCGTACCAAATATGGATCAATATGTATGATCAACTTTCGCTATGGGGTCAACTTCGAAATAGAGAATTTAAGGGGGCGCTTAATGCCAGAATCAAGCGAAAGGTGTATTTTTAACGATGTGGTGTAAAGATAACGAACACAAATATCCATATTAAAAAAATACCACAGAAAAGAAAAAAACCTATCAGTAAGCAGAGTAATCGCGTAGAATTTTGGAAAATAATATGGTTACTTTAGAAAAAAATATGAATCATAAAAAAAAAAAATTTCAAATGCTTGAAATTATCAGCGATAACACCACATTATTTTTGACAAATTACGTAGCCAGACTAATGTTCTAGTAGAGTAATCGATTAGATTTTATAATATATGCTTAAATTTTGAATAAATAAATAAAATGTCACCTTAAAATGTAAGCTGGCGCTCGAAGCCAAAATCATCGTAAACTGTGTCATGCGATTTTCGACTCTAAACATAGCGACATAGATGATAGCGGGCGATGCAAGAAGCGCGGGTGAAATCTGTTTTTTTTTTCATGGCATTAGGCGCACTCTTAACCAATACAAAAAGCGATTGACTTTTTGTACGGCTCCATAGTAGGTATAGGTAGTCCTATTATGTTCGTCGTTTAGAGATTCCTCACGAGAGATCTATAGGTATTTTATAGGTTTTTGGGATTTTCTGAAACCAAAGTTCTGTCGGAATCCTAAGAAATGCCGTAAAATCTTGATTATACATATATTATATGGCAAATCTAGGGGCATTCACCGTGATGACGATAACACTATTAGTTATACAGTAACTATTTTCTAAATTATGCTATTATCTCGTCTTTAGGTGTCATAAAACTCTTCCAGTCAAATGACTCGGTAATTGTAGGTACCTGTACCTAACAGTAATTGGTGAATTCTTAGGCTACCTAGAGGTCTATTGGAGGGCCTCCAGGCAGACTATAAACTGTACTTATATGAGGTCTCTGGCATCAGGACATAATTATAGCTACCTAGTAGGTACTTATATGTACTCGGCTAATGCCAACTTTAGTAAGTAGGTAGGTATTTCCTCTGTACATAAACACGGGCACAGTGGTTGGTGGATAGGCTCAATCACCCTTCGAGAGTAGGCCTATGTTCAGCAGTGATCGTTTAAAAGTCTGGCACCTACAGTACTCTACCTACCCTACTGTTATACGAACCACTAAAACACGATCCGCGTTGACCAATTAAACGTTCACTAATTCGTGACTTTACCATCGGAGTCTCGAAAACCGTTAAGAGTTATTTTTATCGCCAATAGCTCCGAGCTTGAATCGCCTGATGGCACAGCCTGATGGTAAGCAGCCTGATAATACAGTACCTACCAGGAATATCTACATCTGTCAGGAAACAGAAAAGCCGTCAGTTTGTCCCATTCCCCGAATGTACAGATCAGACACGTTAATCGCGATATTGTATCCCCAACGTCAGCCGGACTCCGGAAATAAAAGACGGAACCGTTTCACACATTTCGGTCGAAACTCGGAGCTCCGTTCCGATTTCAAACGCCTCCGGAGCCGCCGACACCGATAACGGAGAACAAACTCGGATCCAATATTTACACTGCAAGCGGTTATCGTCTTTACTCTATCACAATACTATTGCTATTCGCGTAGCAAAAACTCCGATACGACATCATATAAAAACCTACTGGACAAAAAACTCAAACGAGTTACAACTCTATAGCCTAAACAATAAAGCATGAAATCGTTTAAAGTGTGCCAATGCAGACGTCACAAGCTTCATCTCGCTCTAACATCATTCCGGACTCCTCCCTCTCGCGTCACCGCCAGTACGGCTGCCATTCTCAACGCGTCACCTCGTAGTTCTTTACAAAACAAAATGTCGGTCGTAGTAGCAAAAGGCGCCGGAAAGACGGACCCGGCAAAACTGATCCAGGCAATAAAGGAGCATCCGGAGGTTTGGAACAGCCGGTGTCCGGAATATAAGAGGAAGAAATTGAAAGAGCAAGCGTGGAATAAGATCGCTAGTGAAGTTGTCGACGGATGGAAGGATTTTAATCAAAACGAACGATACAGTACGGGTAAGTTATGTTTGTTGATTTGTTAGTAGATTTTTTTAGTTTAATTGGGTATGGATACTGGGCAGCTTAGTTTTTGTATTTTTAGTGTTTATCTACATGGTTGCTAGGTTATTTCCTTAGTAGGTAATTTGTTTATGTAGGTTATCTTTGTGTTAGCGTTCGTGCCCACTAGATGGCGCTAATTGTAGTAATTAAGGTCACAAAATAGCACCGAGAAACTTTTTTCTTTATTTATAGTGTTGCGTACCCAAAGGGTAAAAACGGGACTCTATTACTAAGACTCCGCTGTCCATCTGTCTGTCTGTCACCAGGCTGTATCTCATGAACCGTAATAGCTAGAACGCGTATTTTATTGCCGCTATAGCAACAAATATACTAAAAATAAAAAAATAAACTAAGTGGGGCTCCCATAGGTACAACACACCTGAAATTCTACACGTTTTTCGCTCGATATTAATTACGATGACAGGTAGATGCTTGAAATATACACAGAATATTTAGTTAAAATATCACTTTAAAAATAAATATTTAAGGAGGGGCTCCCATACAAGCAACGTGATTTTTTTGCTCTAAGTATATTAATAACGGCAACCGGAAGATACTTCACACCACAGAAGAGTCTGCTGTTCTGTGCTTGAAATATTAACTGGTATTATTCCTTTCAAAATTAATTAATAAATTAAAATAAAACATATTAAGGGGGGCTTCCATACGGTGGGTTGGACTTGGAACCCTTCATGCGAGAGTCTGACTTGCACTTGGCCGATTTTTTTGTATTTTGCGAATTCCCAAAGAAGGTAGGAAGGTTTTTTTATTTTTTATTTCCAATGGGTTTGCGTTTGACTACACACTGCCTGATGTTAAGCAGATGTGCGGTCTGGGTGTAGCACGCTTACCTAGAAGATACCTATTTACTCGGGATTTGAAGACACCTACGTTGTACTTAAGCGGGAAGACAGACCCAGGCAAAACGTTCCACATTCCGGCTGTTCGTATGAGGAATAAGGAATATAGAGTTGTTAGGAATGACATAGTTTTCTTTAGTAAATATCGTAAAGTTTTAACAGTTCTTCAGAATTAGCCTAAACCAAAACTAACTAGGTAGGCACCTACCTATGTTTGTGTTTTTGGGAATCAATTATTTTTTGCAAAAAATAGCATATTTAATGACAAGGACGGACGGATACAAATACTGTTATAAGGGTTCCTCGTTTTACTACGGATCCCTAAAAAACTTGAATTTGTTCCAGTATCATCCCTGATAAATCGTTGGAACAACATCCGGGACTACTACGTGAAGTCCCTCAAGGCTCGTCGTCGGAAGAAATACGCATTTGCTGAACAACTGGCTTTCTTACACTCAGAGCTGCGGAGGAAACTGCACTTGTAAGTTTCACTTTATCTATCAGTCGCAAAACGTCCACTGCTGGACATAGGCCTCCCTCATGGACAAACAACACAACCATTTATAAGCTACCAGCATCAAGCGCCTTTCTATGATTCTATGATTTCTTTATTATATCGTCTCCACCTAATAGTCGGTGGGCCTCCTACGCTGCGCTTGCTAGTACATGGTCTCCTTTCGAGAACTTTCTTCGAACTAAGTATGTGCCCTGCCCACTGCCACTTTAATTTGCTAATCCGCTGGACTATGTCGGGAACTTCGTTTCGTCTGCGGATCTCATGTCTGATTAAGTAAGTATGTTCGTATAGGTATGTTCATATATCGATGCCGTAATTTTCACATCATTGTAGATTTATCGAAAATAGTTCAGCCGATTTCGATGAAATTTAAACGAGACAACCTCAAAAGTATGATCTATCAACCGGTCCTACACGGTTGACGTCGGCCATTTTTTGCGAAAAAATTTCTAATTCTTTTTAACACGAGGCGTGTCTAAACTATTTAGTCCTGTGACGAGGCATCGGGCCGAGAAACACGAAAACGAGTACTTGTGAATGCGCGATGTGAGAGGACGAATGATATTGATTCAAATTTAAAAAATATTATAGATAAGGCAAAATCTTGAAAAATTTAATGAATTGGACAAAACTTTGAAAAGTGACCGGCTTTATTAAAAAAAAACTTACAAAGGATTTGGTCCGTTACCGGTATTTAAATAAATAAAAATTCTAACCAGATCAATGATTGCTGTTTTATAAAGAGCATTCAAAATGTAATTATAATCTAATAAAAACATATTTTTAAAGCCCTGCGATATTTAGAAAATCGATTATATATATTTGGGGTATGTAACGTGAAACGTAACGGATATCTCGTAAAGAAACACGCTAATCTGAAAAATCATAAAGCTAATTTAAAAAAAAAGTATAATAGAAATGTCAATGTCAAAAGAAATTGATTGATTAATTTGATTTTCGATCAGTGTTACCACCTTAGCCCTTTTGGAGATAGATCTAGGACTGTTTACTGTAGGTGAACCTTGGTGTGTAATGATTTAGCTCGGAAAGGGCTATCTAGCGCTTATTTGCCCTATTTATTTTCTTAGAAAATATGATTTTGAATTTCCAATATACTTTTTTAAAATAACAATTTAAAAAAAAAATGCAGGGCTATATATTATTTTTGATTACTCCATGGAGCTTTAAAATTTCAGTACATTCCTAGAAAAATTGAATGATCTTGGTTAGAATTTTAATACCGAGTTCCTAGTAAATCAGGTACAACTCCTTTCTCACCAAAAAAAAGTTTAATACTTAATTCGAATGCTCAGAATTATCAGCGACAACACCCCTTTATTTTTTACGAATAAAATAGCCAGATGACTTTTTTATTTAACGAATCGAGAAGTTTTTTTTTAATGTGTAAATTATGAGTAATTAATAAAAAACTACTGCCGCTCGGCGCTCTGGCGCGATCGTGTCGAGCGCGACCGCGTATTTGTCTGAGTGAAGGAGGGCGGGCGGTACTCGATTTTTGAGAAACAATAGTTCGTCAATGCGTCACCAACGTTCCACGGTCAGTATTTGGATGGGTGACCGCGGGTAGCATTTTCCAACTGAGCGCTACCGTGGCTCAGATGACACGTTAAGTTATAGGTCCCGGTTGTTTTAAACATAGCCAAGGCCATCAAGCGGCCCAAAAACTCTGACACTAGGGCAAGTCGTCCTATACGAATTCACTAAATCCAATGTATAATTTATTTTGTTTTAGCCAAGAAAGTTTAGACCAGATAGAGAACTTCAAAATAGAAACCCTCGACGACGAAGACCTGGAGGAAGTTCAGCATGAGCAGGAAGACGACATCCAGGAAGACTACGTCACCTTCGTGGACAGCCTCGACCATAACTATGATGACTCCAACCAGAGCAGAAGACGGGTAAGAAACACACGTGTTAAAGTAAACATTTGGAATACCAGCCTTTGACCATGAGTACTACCTAATGCCGGTTGCAGACCAAGAACTAAGCTAAGTTAGTTTAGTTTAGCTCGCATAGCTGACGCAGTTTTCCATAGATCGTGCTTAGCTCGCAGTCTGCACACATCTATGGAAACTGTTTCAGCTATGCGAGCTAACCCCGAACTAACTTAGCTTAGCTCTTGGTCTGCAACCGGCATTATACTATTAAACTATCATAAATTACTCTTATATATCAATAGCCTTATCAAAACAACTGTTACATACAAAACTGAAACTTGGAATCAACAAAATGCCTGATTTTTTTAAAAATTCCGCATTGTATCCTTAGTAAAGTTTGTTAATGAATAATGATTAATCAGTCTTTTCGGTTTAATACATCAGCAGGCCAATCGCGTTAATTTTAAACAGCTGCGTTCCATCTGTAATTCAGTTAAAGTTCAGTTGCAATTGTAGTTGAGTTTCGATTCAGCTTCAAGGAATTACGTATTGCGCTAAACATCATACACTAACCGTTCATTTGACACCGGTTACGTTCCAACTCTGATCGAGTTGCGTTTCAACTTTAGTCAGAATCATTAGCGCTATACGAAAATAGACAAAAAGTAGAAGTTCGGTTAAAGTTCAATTGTGGTTCAGCTGTAATTTTTTAGTGCGATTGGCCTGCTGTTCTGAGAGTTGAGGGTTTGAGGGGATGAAGCACGCAGACCTAAAAGATACCTATTCACTCTGACCTTGAAATGCTTTAGATTATATCTCTTAGGAAACAGGAAAGCAGGAATTGCACTGTTCCATTCCCTGGCGGTACGAGTCAGAAATGTGAGTCAAACCGCTTCGTACGTATCGAAGAAAAATCGACAGAGTTGGGGTGGTAAAGTGGTGGGTAGTCCAGGTTTACAAGTAAATTGAAACTACAGCTGTTTCCGTATGGCTCTATACATTGTTGTTCAGCGCCCCTGGCGGAAACGAGGAAGAACTAACCAAAATATATGGAACCACACGCAAACGCGAAAGTTTAAGTTAACTAGGAAAACCTGGACTAAGGTCTCTGGATAACCCTGCAGTTATGTGCTGAATATTGTGTTATTTTATTTCCATTTGTACTTTAGTAAAGTTTAATGTGATGGTTGTCCAGGAGACGCTACAATACGAAGACAGCCCTGAAAGAGAGGAGGACCCTGACCTCATGTTCCTCAAAAGCCTCCTGCCCGACATGAAGAAACTCAGTGATGAAGAGAAGTTCACCTTCAAATACTCCATCATGCAGGCCTACATGGACATACTCCACAAACGGAAGACATGATGTTTTCAAGATCTATTAGGGCCCAACGCGGTAGCGCGCCAAATTCGAATTTCGCGCGGCATAGATCCATACTGGTTCTTTTGTTGACCAACCAAACAATTTTTTTCATTGGCAAAAAAAGAACAAAATTTTTCATGATCATTGACATTTCAAGTTCAAGTCACAGAAAGATGGAAACTTCGTGTTTTCGCCGTCTTTAACTTAACTAAGGACTAGCAATCCTAAAAAAATAAGGCTATAGGTAATAAATAATTAAATTAAAAATACCGTCCTAGCCAACAAATAAGTCAGTTATTTGTTGGCTAGGACGGTATTTTTAACCGACTTCAAAAAAAGAGGAGGTTCTATATTTTTTTATGTATAACCACGCATGACTTTTTTCGTAGAAGTCCGATTTCAATAATTATTTTTTTTATTGGAATGGATATACTTCGAAATTGGTCCCATTTAAATTTCATCGAAATCGACTGAGCCATTTTTGATAGATCAACAATAATGTGAAAAATACTACATCGATCCGTGCGTAATATTTCCGTTCTAGCGATGCGCCCCGGCTTCGCACTGGTGTATTATACATATAAACATGTCTCTTGAATTACTCTATCTATTAAAACAAACTACATCAAAATCCGTTGCGTAGTTTTAAAGATGTAAGCATACATGGGGACAGACAGTGGAAAGCGACTTTGTTTTGTACTATGTAATGATTCTGTACACAGGTGAAGTCAGTCATGCTATTTTTTGCAAAAAATAATTATTTTTGTCCATGTTCATCGATATTTTCGACAATTGTAAACCGAAAAATATATTTTTTAATTCGACAGGAAAGATTCTCTATTCAAATTTTATCGAAATCGGCAGAGCAGTTTTTGAGAAATTAAAAATAACTTGGCATTTTTTTCTAGATGTACACATAATTTCGAGTTGACTATTTGAATTTTGACCACGATGGAAGTCGGTTTGCCTTTTTTTGCGAAATATAATTATTTACTGGTTCTTTTCTCTCATTCTTTTTCCTGTTTCTTTCCCATTAATAAAAGACCACAATAACGCTTGGTTTTGTATCAAGGTCGAGAATAAAGACTGGATTAGAAATATTTAGGCTATGCTATATTTTATAATTCCTAGATAGTATTGAATTGTACAATATATTTCGTGAGTATAATTAATTGATTGTTGATTAATTACAGTGTATTTTCACATATTAAGTTATTTCAATGTTTCCTCCCCTCAAACGACCAAAATATACCCATAATACATAGGTATAGAAATCCTGCCTTATTGGGATAAGGCAGGATTTCTAGGTGGGGTCGGCAGACCAGCCGGGCTAGGCAACCTGCATAAGTCCGTAGAAGAAATTCGATGGCGCATGTGAATCCACCAACCCGCACTGGGTCAGCGTGGTAGGTATAGCCTAATTACAATACTAAAAAAATAATAAAATAAATAACAACATTATGAAGTAACATCGTAAATTTAATAGCACCGTAAAAAGTGTTATCTCTATCAAATACCTAAAGTGAAATAGAAACAGAAATATTCTAAATTGCTAATTTAGCTACGATGGCGCCTTCATAATTGGGCCTAATATTATACTAACGCAATATCCATATTATAATCATACGCACGAATACTGGGTACATGTAAATGCCGCGGAGCGCTCGTAGACATACTTTGTACTTAGTAGAAACGAGTAGGTACAGAAAACAAACAAAACGTGGTCAAGTAGAGCATGTAGCCACGACAGTCGACGGACCGGCGCCAGGCGTGAACCGTGAAAGTTGGGATAGATTTACTTACATTACTTTTGGGGCTCTATTTCACATTATTTTCAGTCTACTGCAGTAACCCTACCCACAAAGGATGATTAGGCCATATACCACGCTGGCCCAATGCGGGTCGGTAGATTCACATACGCCATCGAATTTCTTCTAAGGACATATGCTGGTTGCTTCACTATGTTTGTCTACCCGTGACCGTCGAAACGTCGGGATGATGAGGTATTTATTTATCTCGTAATTTTAGTGCGCGATTAGTCCCGTACTATATAATAATAAAATGTTTCCTTTACCGAAAAGCCAGGTATAAAATTCCGTACATAAAATATTTTTTTACGTATGAGTAAAAGGCCACAAACTCGACTGAGAGCAGGAACAATCAGTATGTGATTCGAATAGTCAGTTTCTATCGGTTTCAAAATTGGGTTTCGGATACTGTCGGCAAGCTGCAAGTGACTGATGATACTTCGAACGATAGTCAACATATAGCCAACATATGTGTAGATAGTGAGTAAAGTACATTAAACAAACAAAACGTGGTCAAGTAGAGCATGTAGCTATGCTAGACAGGCCGCGACAGCCGACGGACGGCGTCAGGCGTGAACCGTGAAAGTTCGGATAGGGTTACCTACATCACTTCTGGTGCGGTCACCACGACTCAGGTGACTAGTGAGACAATGGAAACTGCTAACGGGTTGTGTAATAATTTATCACCATACCATCCATATCGCCGCAACTAACGCAGTGAAGGCAGCAAGGTGTAATGATTGTATTCTACTAAATCAGAATATCTCCTGAGACCCCCAGTATTCTGGGTGATACTGATACCGTTGGCGAAATAATATATTTCTGCTTTTTCAAGAGATTTTTGAACTGAGGGTCAAATCAGATACTTGATGAATGTTTGATGATAATAATATGAAAATTTGCTCTATAATCAGTTTGTGGCTATTTTCTCCTATTCCCTAGCGGGAGCACTTTTGATGGATTTTTTGCCAGCAGCCTAACTAGACTCAGCCAAGCTCTTCTAAATAAGTTCGTGTAGGCCGTGTGGCCAGCTCTGGTGTCATAGTTTCTAAGCCGCCTGAGAGCCTCTGACATGGTAAAACGGTTAAAACAACCGAGACCCAAAATTTTACATGCTCCGCTGTTTCAAGGTTTTAGAGATCGTACAATTTAAAAAAAATCTGATCTAGTCTTAGCCATATCGTATCGCTGTCTGTCTTTTAGCCCATTCGAGTTTAACTTCTCTTATTGTCATATTAAAATCCATATTGTAGGTTTATCTATACTTGTAAGTGGACGTCTTACAGATGACAATGTGAATAACACAAGAGGTTTTAGGGTGCCGCACCCAAAAGAAACAACGGGACCCTAAGACTCCTCTATCCGTCTGTCTGTCACCAGCCTTAGGGGGCGTCCATAAATTACGTGAGGTGTTTTTTTAAATTTTCTGACCCCCCCTCCCCTGTTGGTAAGATGTCGTGAGATTTTGTTCAACCCCCTCCCCCATCCCCCAATCTCACGTGAGATTTTTCAGAATGTGGGTTTCTTACGTAAACGCGTTGTGTTGTAATTGTAGAAAGAAAAAAAACAATTTGCTTCGTGCTTTTATTTACGATTAGTTAAGACTAGTAATCAATATTGCTGAGAGTTATAAATGTAATAAAAATTTAACAATAGAATACTTAAGTCATGACTACTGAGATAAAAAGAAAAGAATATGGAATAATGGCACGAAAACAAAGGACGGGCTACACTGTACCGTAAATTCAGACAAAATTGAGCTATTTGGTATAAAATAAATATGGTGGTTTGACATTCAGTAGATGTATAACGTCGAAGTATGAATGAAATTATTTTCTTTCGAACGAAATTAGTGAATAATCTTAATCGTATTACGATGACGCTCAAGACTAAATCTTGAGCATGTACATACAATTTGGATTGAATGGACCAAAATAGTATATTTTTTTTTTCAATCAGAACAAAAATTGCGTGATATTTGTCGAGACCCTCCCTCTCCCTAACGTGAGATTATATGAGATTTGACTCGACCCCCTCCCCCCCTAAATCATCTCACGTAATTTATGGACGCCCCCTTATCTCGTGTATCGTGATAGCTAGAACGTTGAAATGATCATTTCTAATAATATTTTAAAATTTCCTAAAGAAATGGTCACCCTCTTCTTAAGTAAGTAGGCGTCATAATACATACACGCATGATACGCGAGATGTTATTATTCTATGAGAGAGGCGTTTTCGAGTGATTTTTTTTATTTCTTATAGCTGAGGCGTTTAGACAGGCGCAGAGAATCTGTCAGTTCCTATATCAGAGGCGTAGTCAAAATTACTTGGCGTTTGTAAATATTTCCCACTTTCATTTTATTGACTGTTGCGAGTAGGAGTGTTTAGATACCTCAGTTTTAGCGGGAATATCCACATCGAAACCGCTAATAACTTTTGCAACGTAACTTGACTAAAAATACAATAAATATTTGGATATACTTCGTTCATAGATTGTTATGTAAGAAGTTCGTTGGGCAACCGTATAAAATATAACATAAAAATTTAATTACATAAAAGAAATACTAATTGTAGTAGGCTAGAGTAACAAAATGAAAGCAGTATATACAATAGTTCAATCTTGGCAAATATATTCTGAGATAGGAGCCAAATCACATTAAAAAAACTGGTCAATATCTGAAGCAATGGTAAAAGTGTCAGACTTTGCATGGGTGACCATAAGTAAAATCAATGAACGAGCGCTATCGTGACTCAAATGACACTTAAATTTATAGGCTCCAGTTATTTTAACCACTGAGTAATGTCGGAGGCCTGCAGGCAAATTAAAAGGACTCTGATTCCAAAACTAGCATCGCGGCTTATATGAACTTACTAATAAGGCTTAAAAAGTATTTTTATCGAGGCATCTTATAATAAAGGGCTTATCACAGTGCGGATCTTTTTTAACAGCTACTTTATTTGCGTGCAAGCCTTGCGAGCGCACAACTGTTACAAAATCACCTTTAAACCGCTTAATTTATGAGCTAAAGTGACCGCAGTAAATATTTCGGTAAAAGTGATGAGTAAAGGTGGCGTTATACAAACAGAGAATTCATTTTTCAGAAAAAAAATCTTACTGAAATTTTTGTAACTAATATTTTTGTAATGGTGGAAATCTTTGATAGTTTGAAACTGAACATTAGTAAAGCATTACCATATGTAACTACATACTTGTATCTAGAGAAATTAAGTGTCAGCTCAGTAGCATATTTAAATATGAAGAGAAGTAATTAACACTGTTATTTATTAGTCCATGTATAAAATACATGGACATGGCGAAGTATATTAACCTTTAACATGATTATATTATATTAAATTAAAAAATAACATTATAACGTACCTATACTTAACCTAAACCAGATATTATTAAATATAATAAAATATAGATAGCAACATACAGATACAGAGCAAACACAAAAATGTTTGCCCTGGATGGGAATCGAACCAACACCTCTTTGGCACAGGAGTCAGGGTCGCTATAACTACTGGACCACCGAGGCAGTCAACAAAGTACACAGTCATGTTACATTGGTACATTGTTGATGTTGCTAGCCTGTCGTATCCCACTGCTGGGCAAAGGCCTCCCCCCGATCTTTCCAGATTTGATGGTTTTGTGCTATAGTGTACCAGTTCCTATCAAAGGTGTCAAGGTCGTCGCGCCATCTCTTTCGGGACCTGCCAAGTGGCCGGACTGAGTTGGGGTGCCACTTGGTGGTGATTTTGGCCCATAGTTCTTCCGGCATGCGGCTCACATAGCCGGCCCAGTTCCATTTTAGCTTAGCGGCTTTAAGAGCTACATCCGTTATCTGCGTTCTGGAGCGCAGTTCCGTATTTCGAATGTGGTCGATTGGCCTAACACCGAGGATACTGCGCTCCATTGCTCTCTGGCAGACTTTGAGTTTGGACTTTTGGACTTTAGTCAAAGACCAAGTCTGTGCACCATGAGTTAGGACGGGAAGAATGCACATGTCCATTATTTTTCTTTTCAGTGACATTGGAAGGTCGCTCTTCATGAAAGTCTTGTACTCGTACATTGTACCATATATATTATAGGTTCACGAAGCTAGTGCAGTCCCACCCTAACACGTTCATTTTCGTTTTGTTCTCTCGCGTAAAATATGCAAGATGATATTCGATACGAGCATTTTTTTCGAAACCGGGATATCAGGTTTTCCCATTGTGCCGCCGATTAAGGTGATTTTTTGATCAAAATGCTCCCGGGCTTGATCTAAAAGAACTGCAAATATGCAGATGTGTTGAAAAGCTTAATGTTGTATGAAATAGGTAATGGCAGTAGGTAAAATAGTCAAAATACGATTTAATATGTATTTATGTACATAATCTGACATTAAGACCGTAGGATTGCGTTGGATGCAAACCTCCAAACGGTCTTGGAACTCTGCATGGGAGGCCTATGTCCAGTGGAGGTTCTGCAGCTGAAACGACGGCTTTTCATCCCGGAAGCGCTATCGAGCGCTGCCGTGGCTTGGATGACAGGTTAAATTGTAGGTAAACAACCGGGTTTTTTACCGATAAGCCACGTCGGAGGCCATCAGGCGGCCTAAAAACTCTGACACCAGGGTTAGCCACCCGGCCTATACGAACTTACTTACCTACTTATCCCGGAAACTGCGAGATATAAAACCATTAGAAGCGTGGCAATGCTGCCAGCATGCTGGGCACGCTGCCACTGGCAGTGGGCTTAAGCATTTGGATGGGTCTGTGTCTGTGGATGATCCAAGTGTTTTTTATATTGTAGTAGTTTTAACTTAAGTATGTTGTAATGTATCTTGTTGTAGATAATAAAGGCCTTGCCGTATTTAAAAAAAAAAGAATAACAGATGTCTGACTTATGAAACATTTGTAAAAGCCCGATTACAAAGGCGCCAGCGTAACTATATTAGCTAAATAGCATAGTTCTGTTTCTTTTTCACTTTAGGCATTCGATAGAGAGAACGCTTTTTACACTGCTATTTAATTTACGCTAGCGCCTCTTAAATCGGGCTTTAAGTCAAAATAAAGCTACCTACACTAAAGGGAGTCTATAAAACAACTTGTCGCACGGGGATTGTACAAGGATGCTATCGCCACAAAATACTGAACAAGAAGAAACACAGAAGTTAATCTTCACTTCTGCATGCACCTAATTTAATTTAATTACATAATAATTTGTTCGATCTTTGACGTAAAATGGGGAAGTAAGAAATTGAATTAAAACACTGAGCAGTCAGTTATAGTATAATTGCTCTACTTCTCTAAAATACAGGGTTGGCAATTTGTGGAGAGTTTCCCAAATTGCGGGAGATTTTAGCGCCATTGGGGATTGGTGTGGGGATTGATTTTATGTCGAAAAAAATTGGGGAAAATAGGTTTGCGATTTGGCGAGCTACATTTGAGCCAGACTCCGCATTGGGACCTCCCTCCCACCTCCCTAAGATTGCGATTTGGCGACGCACTTTTGGTGAAGCCAGGCTCCAGGCACCCTGCCAGCGATTTGGTGAGGGGAAAAGCAAAAGTTTGCGTTTTTCATTAAAACTAAAAGTGGCGGATTGGGATAATTTTTTGGGAAATGGGAATCGGCAACGCTGGTAAATAATATAGTTAATGGAAAAAATGTATGCGTTACTCGAACGCGAATCGTATGAAGCTTGGCTTCTGACTCTCGGTGTTTTGTGTTATCTCTCGATCGTCTGGAGCTACGACGTCTCGGGCTCTCGGGAGAGGACTTTAATAAACTGATGACTAAAGTCTGCAGGTGGCCAAACTAGGAATTAACATTTGAAAAGGGTGTCTAGAAGTTTTATTCAAAAAAGGCGGCAGTGGCTCCACTTTGCAAATTTAAAAATGTTGATCCCAGCTCTCTGTAGGTACAATGTTTTGTTTTTTGTAAGTTTTATCATTGTAGTAAGTGCTAAAAGCGATATAGAATGATTAGTTTTGATTCTTATAAAAACCAACTGAACGTCCACTGCCGGAACTAGGCTTCGTCTAATAGATATCCAGTAAAATCGATTGAAAATGACTTTGTCGTATTTTGGCATTGTTTTGTATTTAGCGTAGCTTTCTTCATAGCTCGTTTTAGGCTACTTGGAGTTTACTTATTTGTACCTACGTCAACCTAGGGAAAGTTCATAGGCCGGGTGGCTAGCCCTGGTGTCAGAGTTTTTAAGCCGCTTAAGCCGCCTGACGGCCTCTGACATAGGCAAACTGTTAATGCAACTAGAATCTACAATTTAACGTGTCATCCGAGCTATGGTAGCGCTCAGTTGTAAATGCCACCCGCGGTCACTCATCCGAGGACTGAGCGTGCCGAACGTTGCTTAACTTTGGTGATCTCTGACAGACACCTTGTCCAACTAGGTACGTTATATGCGCTACCATGTCTATATGTACCGTAATTCATCCATGGTAACACGCTCTGGTTAAAACTTTCAACTTGAGGTAAAATATTAATATTTGAATCAGTGGGGGCGGCAGGGGCGGCCCGTACCGGGCGGCATTTTCTAGGGGGAAGCAAAGTTTAACAATTATTTTTTTTGCAAATATTTGAACCATTTTATATTTTTATCGCTCTTTAATTTTTTAATCTAACCTCTAAAATGCAAAATAATTATTACTGTTCTTGCCGAAAAGTTATCTACAATTAATGTATGTAATGTTTAGTTTACCTACATTAAACTGAAATAAATAAGAGGGCGGCAAAATTGTTTTCCGCCCCGGGCAGCCCACACCCGCGCTACGCCACTGATCTGAATACTTATTATTTACAGAAAAATATCTAGTAAGAATTAAGATAAGAAAGCCAATAGCCCCATAAAGCAGAAAGCCTCGACATCATTGAGGCAGGACCAATAAAACTCTGCCAAGGAAAGTGCGGACGCCCAATAAAATTTGCATCAGAACTTTCACGGCATTATAGATACGAGTACTAGTATGAGTTTGTGTAGTAAACTAAAACTTTCGTAGTTTTCGTGTGGCTCTATACCATTAAGCATGTTAGTTTTTCTCGCTTCTGCTAGGAACGCTTTACGAAATATACTAAGTTGCACTATTAGCATTATAGCTGCAAAAACTACTATTGCAGTTTTTAGTCGACATTAAAAAAATAAGAGTTTCTAAATCCTTTTTTTTTTATTCCTATGTTACCTCATTATGTCTCTTGTTTGTTTGCCAATGCTTTGTGGCCAATTCACAAGTTTATTTTTAAAATCAGTCGAGATTTATTGCAAAATGCGGAATCGATATAATGTTTGACAGTACAAATTGCACGGCTAAACAGAGTTTAGGAAGGCTTGTTAAGTCTTTTGTGGTAAGGCGGTTCGCATCCACTAGGGGCATAGCAAAAAAATGGATGGAGCCACACGGAAACTACTGTTGTTGTTAACGAATAACTAAGGGTACTAGAATGGCAGTTTCTCTATGCAGCTGTCGACATGCATCACGTCTGTCGTCGAGTCGCGATCGCGTGCGACCGATAGTCGCATCGTGTGCAGCCCGCCTACGCACCCCTGGATTTCTAGCTACAAACTATGACTACAAAAACATTTTTCTACCTCTATTTGATAGTTGTCAGCAAGCCCAGCGTAGGACATCTACTCATGAGTTGACGACCACAAGACCTCACAATCGGCATAAGATGACGCTGGCTACTTCCAACCGGTAGATCCCATCCTAGATCTATAGGCGAATTTTATGCCGAGCATTAGACGGCCTAATGATTGAAAATATGACGATAGCTAGGTAGCTATGAAGTCTTGTCTTGTAGGTACAAGACAGCTGACAAAAGAGTAAGGAAACGTATGCTTGCAATGGGCCGAAACAAACAGATAATGGTGATTTTAAAGAGTATTTAACTTTAATTTACTTTATGTGGTAGAATACAATATTACACACGCTCACTCGTGCAAGCGCCCTGCGCCGCTTAAACGAAACAGCCTCTCCTATGCCGCGCTGGCAGTCTACGCTCCCTCCATGTTACGAATTAAGATCAGGTCACGATTGCTGACGCAAGTTTAAATTTTTTTACACATTCTAATAAGAGCACAATTTTTTTTTGATAAATCCTGGAAGAAATCGCTCCCAGCGATAAGGCCGCCGTTTGTTTTTACCTAGGTTAAGTGAAAATTGTATTGTTTTAATTTTCTGTTATGGTGTGAAACAATAAAGAATTATTTATTTTATTTTATGTACCTTTGAACTTATGTTACAAAAGACGGCAGTTTTACCATTCAGTCGCCGACATAACATTAAGCATCACGTCTGTCGTGTAGTCGCGATGGCGTGCGACCGATAGTCGCGTCGTGTGCAGCCCGCCTACGCACCCCTGGATTTGCAACCAGCAACAACATGCTTTTGACTTTTAAAATACTAAAAATAAACATCTCTGAATACTTTTTTAGGGTTCCGCACCTCAAACGGAAAAAACGGAACCCTTATAGTATCACTTTGTTGTCCGTCTGTCCGTCTGTGTGTATGTCAAGACTCTTTATCTCGGGAACGCGTAAAGATATCGAGTTGTAAACTGTATACGTATATCTATGGTATCTTGCAGTTGTGTAAAAGAAAAACTTCTCAGTAATCGTTTAAAAAGTTAGAGCCGTTTATGTCGTAAAAAACCGCATATTTTGCACTCACAAAAATCAAAACCTACAGGTAAGGACCGGAAAGTACTTCCCGTTGACATAGAAATATGAAATTTTGCAAACGAGAAGCATTGTCTCAGAGGACACATATAGGAATAAATCTGAAAACTGTACATTTTTATTTCAATCACGAAAAAATTGGGCCTCAAAATTCACAAAATATGGGTTCAAAATTCAAAGTGAGTAAATCGTATCATGTAAGCTATCATTTAAAAGAACTTCATTAGCACATGCTAAAACAGGTTTTTAATTATTTTAACAACGTGTTTGTACGGAACCCTCAATGTGCGAGCCTGACTCGCACTTGTCCGGTTTTTGTGTAAAATATTGAGAATACGTGATTTTAAATGTTTCGCATTGTCAAAAATAGATCTTATATATGTAGAGCCCCAACATGACCCAATTCTACTAGCCTTACTCTACAACTTTGTCAAAATAAGGTGAGCGCTAACAATTTTCAAATGTTTGACAAAAAAATTAGACAAATTATTAGACAGAGGATAAAATAAGGATTAGTTATTACTTTCGCTTCCAAAGAACATTGTCCAAAGTCAGCTTTGCGTGAACAACATGCTCTTGAAAATTTGATTATGTCAATAATTCAGTTTATATTAGATAAAAATTAACATGCATTATTGTGGTAACCAGTTATAATACTTAAATTTAAAAGTTAATAACCAGATTATTTTTTTGCAAAAAATTACATCACCGACTTCCACCGTGTACCGAATTCGAACAGTTTGCACGAATCGATGTGACATCCATGTACATTAATTATTGTTGATTTATCAAAAACGGCTCAGTCAACCTCGGGAGCATAAAATAAAAAATAATTTTTCAAATCATATAATCAAACCTATTAACTTATTATTACAACTATACGTTTTAACAGATCTGAGCCAACGAATAGATTTATATTTATTTGTTGGCTTACTATGATGGAAACTATCGAAATCTTGGACAAATCGTTTTTAATAAAGTGCTATGAATCAGAAAGCCTAGAAAACTGTAAAAATATCCTTTCTCATGCTCATAAGTTCAAGGTTATTACTTTGAACATAAGAAGTATAAGTAAAAACTTTAATTGTTTGATGATAGCCTTAATGAGGTTAGGATTGGAAGTGGATGTCATAATATTGACGGAATGTTGGTTGAAGCCGGACACAATAATCCCCAAAATCCCAGGTTATTGCTCGTTTAATACAACCAAATACATAAATAAGAGCGGGGGCGTTATAGCCTATGTGCGCAGTGTCTGGCCAGTATCGGTTACGGAACCAGAAGTGCTAGACTGTAACTGTTTAAAAATATGCATCGGGGATGAGTTGGTGGTTTTTGGTATCTACAGATCCCCGTCTTTCTCAAACGTTGACAATTTCCTTACATCTTTAAATGACGCGTCAACCCAAATTAAAAATAATCAATGCGTTATTTGGGCAGGGGACGTCAATCTCAATTTGATTGCGGACCCTCTAGGTGACGATTGTACGGAATATCTGAGTCTGGCTGCAGAACATCGATTACTTCCAGCAATCTCTAAACCCACTCGCGGTAACTCGTGTCTCGACCACATCTTTGTAAAACAGGGGTTTGATGCGGTGGGTATTGTTTGTAACTCTGCCATTACTGACCATAGCCTTTGCGTCGTAGGGGTAGCCAAATCAGGTCCAATTACTCAGCCTCAATCTCGCACTAAGGTGAAGATCGACGTTCCTGCGGTGGCTAAGGATTTATTGACGGAAGACTGGGGAGCGGTTACCGATGCATCTGACATCGACCATGCAGTGGATGAATTTGATAAAATTCTTTCTTCCTCTGTCTCCACCCACAGCCACTCTGTAACAATAAGTAGCTCTCGACGAAACCTTAAGCCCTGGATAACTCCTGGGCTCATTAAGTGCCAGAAAGTTCGTGATTTACTTCATTTAAAGGCAAAAAGTGATCCCAATAACAATGTCTTGCAAATTAAGTACCGAAGATATCGAAATTTTTACAAAGAGCTACTATACCGAATCAAAACAAGTTATGAAAAGGGAAAGCTCACTGAAAATAAAAATAATCCAAAGAAGTTGTGGAAGACGATTAATGACATTTGTGATAAAACAAAAGCCAAAACAAGTGCTTCAGAACTAATCACCAGTCCGGAGAATCCCGTTGCATCGTTAAATAAGTGTAATAATTTCTTTACAAGCATAGGAAATCAGCTGGCAGATAAAATCCTTAGCAAATTGTCGGTTACCGAAGAGAGTCTAGCAAACTCAGTCAGAGCTAAAAACTCTCCGGTGTCTTCCTTCTTCATTGCTCCGGCTGATAGTGGCGAGATAAAAACACTCATAGCCGGCCTAAAGGTTGACAGTGCTCCAGGGCTTGATGGCTACTCGGCTTCTCTCATTAAACAAATCGGACACAGTATTTTGCTGCCTCTGACACATATAATTAATTTAAGTCTCGAGAGCGGTCGTTTTCCAAGCAGATGGAAGCTTGCAACAGTCGTTCCCGTACATAAAGACGGTGCCAAGGATACTCCTAGTAACTATAGGCCTATATCACTGTTGAGTATCTTCTCAAAAATACTCGAAAAAGTTATGAACACGAGATTAGTCGACTACCTTGAGACCAATATGCTTATATCTGATAGACAGTTTGGTTTTAGACGTGGGCGTTCTACCGAGGATGCTGTAGTGCTTCTTACAGACTCAGTGTCATCTGCGGTTGATGCAAAGCTCCGTTGCGTTGGAGTATTCCTAGATCTGGCCAAAGGCTTTGATACGGTCTCCGTCCCAATCCTACTAAAAAAGCTCGAAGTTTTTGGAGTTCGCGGTATTGCACTGAACTGGTTCCGCAGCTACCTATCAAATCGAAGCCAACGCGTTAGGGTTGGGACCAGTCTAAGTGATGAGCTGCCGATGAGATTCGGAGTCCCCCAAGGGAGTATTCTAGGGCCAACACTGTTTTGTATTTACATAAATGAGCTGCTAGAAATCGATATTCCTGGTGCAAGCACTATCTGCTATGCAGATGACACGGTGCTCGTTTTTAAAGGCACTTCATGGAGTGATGTAGTTGCTATGGCAGAAAATGGTATTAACCAAGTAGCGGCGTGGCTAAGCAGTAATCTCTTAACCCTCAATACTAAAAAGACCAAAATTATGGCTTTTTATAACACGAAAAAAACAATGCCGATGGTGAAAATTGAACTTAACATATCCTCAAGCGTCTTATGCCCAACTAACTGCACTTCAGAAGACAGTAGCTGCGATACCATTGGTCGAGCTGATAGGATTCGATATCTGGGAGTAGAACTCGACGAGTCACTTTCCTTTAGGCACCACATATCTAAATTGTCAGGACGCGTTAGAAAACTTATTTATGTCATGAAAGGTTTACGTGATGCGTGCGATCTAACTACACTCAATATGGTCTATATGTCTTTATGTCAGTCTATTCTTTCCTATTGTAACCTAGCTTGGGGTGGAGCAGCTAAAACCTTAATGATAGGACTTGAACGGGCTCAGAGGGTTGTCCTTAAAGTAATGCTACGGAAACCATTTAGACATCCGACAGAAGCCCTTTTCATGGAAGCCAAAGTCTTGACAGTGCGGCAATTGTTCATCCAGAAAGCTGTGGTAAAAATTCACAACTTCATCAAGCAGACTGGGTTAGCCACGAATCAGCAGGGTAGACGGGCTTTTAAGATGCCTCTCGTAAAGGTTAACTCAACATATGCTGACAGACACCCCAATGCCCTCCTCCCAAAAATCTACAATAGGGTATCTAAGGTTTTTCCGTACTTAATAAAGGAGAAAACCCATAAAGTTAGCCAAATTATTCGGGCCTGGTTGCTTACTCTGTCGTATAGCGCCACTGAAAACCTAAGAGCAGATGAGTACACATACATTAGCACACTTTCACACACATAGCTTTTCAAAACTTCAATCGTTTACCCATTCGACAAGCTCGCGCGTACACACACAAACAAACAGCACTATAATATTATACTCTCGTGTCCACTTACTCAACGCAGCAATAAAACTGGCACACATTTCTTTCACGATAATTATGTACCTACCTATTCCTTTGTATATTTATTTATTTATTACTGTTTTTTGTACAAGTTTATATAATCTCACTAATTTTTCAGTTTTCGATAAATCAGCATTTCTTTAAAATTTAGGACTACCCCAGAATATCACCACTAGATAACTTTCTGTATGGTACCCACAACACGGGCCTCGAGCCTAGTGTGGGACCAAAGGATATTTCCCTTATGAATCCTGAATCTAGTTATCTTGCCAAATTACAACTGTTATTCATGTATTGTTTTACTTCAACTGTTATTCTTGTATTCATTCGTGTATTTCAATTTTAGTAAATAAATAACTTTCTTTCTTTCTTTAAATCAGTCTACAATTAACGAAAATATCGATGAACATACAAAAATACATACAGACGAACATAATAGCTTCTCTTTTTGGGAGTCAAAAAACATGTAATAAAAATTAAGTGTAAGAGATCAGAGCGTTAAACAATCTGAATTTACATTTAAATTCAAACTAAAATTATAATCACATTTAAATTAAGTACTTTCTTCCATTTTTCATCTCTTTATAGCAAAAATAGCAAAAAGCGACAGTAATTAAAGGCAGAAACAAATCGACGCTAAGTCGTAAACATTAAAGCGAAAGGCGGCCACAGACGGACGACATAAACCCGAGAGACATAATAACTTTATCTCTCATTTATACCTTTATCGAGGGAATTAAGCGCTGGTATGTGGCAGAATTAAAAGGCATTGAAAGGACAACGACTAAGCTTTCTGTAGACACTACATAGTAAAATTTTACTTGTCGGTATAACTATATTATCGCAACCTGTACCTTGAACAGTCAAGTGAGGCCGCTTTTTTATGCATGTTGTGAGTGCGTCGGTGTTTAGCCGCCGTAGTTCCACTGACAAGCCAAGGAGTAGTTTCCTTGTACGTGTATGTGTGTACCACAATCACACTTACACTCACGACTACAATCGTGAGGTCGTGGGTTTAAAACCCGGTCCCGTACTAATGAGTTCTTTGGAATTTATATACGGAATTTAACACCACTGGCTTTTTGGTGAAGGAAAACATCGTGAGGCAACCTGCATGCGTCCGTAGAAGAAATTCGATGGCATATGTGAATCCACCAACCCACACTGGGCCAGTGTGGTGGATATGGCCCAATCACCCTTCGTGGGTAGGTCTACGTCTTGCAGTGGACTATTAAAAATGCTGGTACAGTACAGTATGTGTGTGTAATTGTGTCTGTACACGGCGAGGCGTAGTTTTGCTGGCCTCACTTGTTTGCTCACAACATTCTGTCTCGATTTTTTTATTTGGTCTGAGATCGCAACTAGTTAACGCAACTAAGTACGAGATAAAACTATTAGGAAAAGTTATTGCGAAGTACACGCAATTATTTATTTATTTGGAATAGACTGCCTCGGTAGGTCGCTAAGTGGTTAGTGCCCCTAACGTGTTTCGATTGGCGCTTATACAGGGTTATTTCTAATCAATTAGCATCCTTTTATGGGCTTTTTCTGTACATCAAAACTAACAACTTTTGTTCTGCGACTTTTGTCAAAACTCAAAAAAAATTTTTGTTGTTCCTTAGAAAAATATCGTTCACCCACGACAAAATGTGTGGAACAGCTGAATTTTTTTTGAGTTTCTAAACAAAAGTTGTTAGTTTTGATGTACAGAATAAGCCCCTAAAAGGATGCTAATTGATTAGAAATAACCCTGTATACGTACTAAATCCTCCAAGATGGAAATCTGTGCCTCCAAGTTATATACAGAAAATACAGAAATTTACTTGCAACAAAAATAAGGGGAACTATACTTAAACAACAAAATAAATCATAAAACACAAAAAAAACAACAGTATTATATCGCAAGATCGCAACAGCGTTAAATATGATGATATAAATAGGTTTTGTCAAGAATAGACTGCCTCGGTAGCTAAGTGGTTACTAACGTATTTCCATTGGTGCACTTTGAGCCAATGCAATATCTAAAGAATCCTCATTCTACGCCTTGTCTATCAAGTTAAATCGTTGCTCAAAAGCCTTCGCAATAGAGTTTAGTCGGTCGATTACACTCTCGGAGCAAAACAACGGTGACTATCGGACGGGACATGTCGCCGGCTTGTAAATAACCGTATATCTGAGGCTTTAATACTGACTATAGACCAGCATATGTTATTTTTAACCTTTTACTATTTCAGTACATTATTTGTATCATATTATGGGATTACGCGCAATGGAAATATGAGAAAAAGTTCAATTTTATAACCGACAAAACGTTATACCTAAAATTGATTCAATTCGACGAGTATATTTTTTTATGTATGACACAAATTTTTGCAAAGTAACTAGCTAGTCTTTCGATTTCAATAAATAATTCAATTTGTTCGGTAGAGGTAGTTTCATTTAAATCGGCGGAGCCATTTTTGATAATTCAACAAAATGTAATGTGAAAATTACTTCATCGATCTGTGCAAACTATTCAAATTCTGTATACGGTTGAAGTTGGTGAGACTTAATTAAATTTCCATTCTTGGTGAGACATAATTAAATTATATTTTTATAACATTATGGTAGTTGTCGCACAATGGGATTTTTTTACCAAATCGCTTAACCCTCTACCGCTCTATAAACAAATACATTTATTATACGACGGTATGAGACAACTTATCAATGTCTTACAGTGGTGAAAGGTATTTCCTTTTCTGTTGCAATACTTGAGTTGTATGGTGAATTAATATATGAGCATATTCGTAAATCAGAGCAAAGGAAACTCAGATGTCAAGTCGTACAAGGAGGTGAAAACAGAAATATACTTAGAATGACTTGGAAATTGCTTTACCGACAAGACTAAGATTCCAAGAAATTCAATTCAAATCAAGACTCAGTCTTCAGTCAGTTAATATCTATTACATGAATGAAATCAAAACAATTTGATTGAAAACTTTAAAGTTTAATTAGTCTATGATATTTACGTGCTCTGGAGACTATGGTGTCTCTCTGCGGGATCGAAACAGAAATGAGGAGATCCGCAGACCGACAGTTATCGACATAGCCCAGCGGGTTAGCAAATTAAAGTGACAGTGGGCAGGGCACATAGTTCGTCGAACGCATGGCCGATGGGGTCGTATAGTTCTCGAATGGAGACCACGGACTAGCAAGCGCAGTGTAGGACGTACATAAAGATCGCAGGAACGCGCTGGACGCAAGCCGCTTCCAACCGGCCTTATTGTAAATCCATGAGGGAGGCCTATGTTCAGCAGAAGACGCCCTACGGCTGATAGATAGATAGATTTACTGCGTACTCGTATTTTATCATTAGAAAATATTATAATGATGTTGATTTATAACATGTTTTGTACACTAAGGTCAACAAAGTCTATAAATCTATCTTCATTAAAAATGTTATGGAAATCCGTTCATTCACCGTTCTAAAGTTAGATGACAACATATATCCACACTAAATCTTCTCAAAACTACCATTTTTAAATAGGTATGAATAAAAATGTAGCATGAAATTTGATAGAGCCGATGAGGTTGTCTCGCATTTTATTAGAATACTTTGCAAATTAATAACTTTATCTGTCACAGAAAATTAGAGAAATTCGCATATTTAATGAAGAATTTAAATATAAAGTGTTTTTCTTTGTAAGATACTAGTGTCGCGCTACGACTTCATTCGGACCAAAGATTATCAAATTTTTGATAATCTTTGATTCGGACTAAACAATTTTATTTCTCTAGGTATCAAATACTATACAGCCATGGCCAAAAGTATTAGGCACTTTAAAAAAATCAAAATGCATGTTTACTACTTAACCAATAACTGAGTGCTTATCTTAAATGACTTACCGGGGTCATAAATAACTTCTTAGAATATCAAGCGGCTCTTTGTTAAAAATAAAACACCTGGTGACCGAAAACAAAAGATTCGGTTTTCTTTCGGTCTTATCAGTCAATGTTTGGTCAATTGTGTTCTGGACTCTAACAAGTAAACAAGCTTTCATTTCTGTATTTTGTTAAAAATGCCAAAAAGGAGTGAAATTAGTTTAGAAGATATAGTGAAAATACAGGGTGCCTAATACTTTTGGCCAAGGCTGTAGTCTATGAGAATGCGGCGATTGTTCGATAATACAGTATATAATTATTTTTTATAATTTTCAATATCTATTATTTCTTGTAGATTTTTTTTGTGCAGTTATATGAAATGAAATGAAATGAAATTGTTTATTCACCAGACAATGTCCACAGATTAAATAAAAATTACAATTCAAATACTAAAATGTCAACAAAAAGAATAAAATTACAATATAAATACTAAAATGTCAAAAAGCTAAATAACGGGAGCGTGATACGCTCTCTACGTTCGATGCAGGGGACTGGAGTCCCACTCTCTCGCCGCCGAGACCAGGGAGTTGGAGGAGCGGTACAACGCCGCGCGGGCGCAGGCCGAGCGCGCCCGCAGCAGCGCCTGCCAGCCGGGCGCGCGCCCCGCCGCAAACATGCCGCTCGCGCTGCACCACCGCGGCAGTCGGAACATGGCGCGCCACGCATCGTTGTATTGCACCCTCATCTCGCTGAGTGCCGCTTTGGTGTGGTTTGTCCACAGTTCTACCGTATATACGCTCGTGCAAAAACTGATAAAAAGCTGAGTTTTTACGGAGTCTCTACATTTGTGGAACCTTCTGGCCAGCATGTTGGCGCGCACGGCGATGGCTCGCCGCTGCCTCTGTATGTCAGCGTGATCCGATAGGTCGGAGGAGATCATGTGCCACGTTATAACGAAGATTACTTCAGCAAACAAACTAAATCAGCAAACATAAGTTGTTACCAAATATTAGTATAGATAGACAAAAGATACTATGTTCTGGTGTTCATTATATCATTACAATAAATATACGAGTAAATTTACCGTACCTACAATAAAAGAGAACGGAAATAAAATAACTCTACATTTAAATTATCTGTTTTGTTTTGAAACTAGTTTTTTCATACTATTTTGTTCTTCTCGAAACTTACACCGCTGTAAATTGGGAATACAAATCGTCAAAATATCGTTTACAGATATGATTTAAGTTTTTAATTAGGGACAACCTTATAATAATGAAAGAGGTAGAAATACTTAAAAAAAAATTACAAGTAACAGAAACAGTACTAAAATAGCAAGAAAATACATCACTTTGTCTCATTTTATATATGAAATTTAAACTAGATAAAGATGGACATACACCCGAACTTACGTATTAATTTCGAAGGGTTACACAAACAAGCGTTGAGCTATCTCGTCTGTCCAAATTCAAAAAGGTAAGAAGTAGGAAGGTAAAATGATCAGAGGTTTGAACCTTCTTATTGGAACTAGAGGGTTCAAATTGCCGAAAAAGACAAATGACCTAATCTAACCAAATTTTAACCATTTTGACATTCCAGCTGGTGACGTATGCGACAGACAAAGCGTTTTTTTTTGTTCCACTCACTCTCGCTGTGTATATATAACCAGATATGAATTTTTATTCAGCATACGCGTAGCTGTAACGTAGTTTTTATTTGAGTAACATTTAGCATATTATATATTACTTGTAATTTTTCTAAGGAAATACCCCAAAGTAGAAAAAACATACGACAAGATCACAGCAAGATGGCGTTGAAAACGCATAGAAGCTGCTATGTAATCGACGACATAACTTGACACTAAGCCCGATTACAGAGGCGCCATCGTAATTAAATTAGCTAAATAGCATAATTCTGTTTCTTTTTCACTTTAGGCATTTGATAGAGAGAAAGCTTTTTACGTTGCTATTAAATTTACGCTGGCGCCTCTATAATCGGGCTTAGTGTGGCACTTGAACTACCGATCAAACGCGTTTCAGCAATATGATGGACAAAATTAAAGCTATTCAAGCTGAGGCTATTTTAAAAGCTTTCATTTTTTATACTACAAAATACAAACACCGTATCAATTTTCTATTAAAATGTATGTATAGATGCAAACTTACCGCTTGCAACCAGACAACCAGTTACTTAGAAAGAATTCGACCACGAAAAGAGTTTTGTCGACGTGTGAAAAGGTGACAGATATTTAATTTACTTCACCATAATTCTGTCTCGTTCTGACACGTCAGAAGAATTATTTCGTGGTGTTTCGTATACTTACCTAGTCCGGCAGGTGTCCTCAAGATATTTACTTTTGCTATTCAAACCTAACGGCAATTCATAACTTCGAAAAGGCTCGCTGCCTTGAGGTAGACAGAAATAAAGAGATAGACTTTATTTTTACAAGCGAAAATTCTAAGCAATCTGTAATTTATCAAGTAGTGTTCATCATCAGTACATCAGCCGTAAAACATTCACAGATGGATTATGCCTCCCCTATACAGGGTTATTTCTAATCAATTAGCATCCTTTTAGGGGCTTATTCTGTACATTAAAACTAACAACTTTTGTTCTGCGACTTTAGTCAAGACGATGGAACACCCAATTTTTTTTGAGTTTTGACAAAAGTCGTAGAGCAATAGTTGTTAGTTTTGATGTACAAAATAAGCCCCTAAAAGGATGCTAATTGATTAGAAATAACCCTGTATATTTCCAATAAGATCTATTGAAAGCGGCTGCACCCAGCGCGTTACTACAGTCTTAAGATCGAATGTAAAATGTACGCTGTGCTTGAAGAGCTTTACGGCCCCATTGGTCTTCCGTTCCACAAACTATACAGGGTTATCTGCTTGCCTTGTACTATGCCAAAAGTGGGTGAGTAAAACCAGCATTATGAACAACTTTTACTGCGGTAATGCTTTTAATCACCTCCTTTCAGCTTAGTACACCAGTTCCGGATAACCCTGTATATCCTGCCCATTGCCATTTTAACTTGCTAATCCGTTAGGTTATGTTGGTATATTTAGTTCGCTTCCACATCTCCTCATTCTTGATTCGATTACGTAGAGACTCAGATTACGTAGAAAGACTCCGAGCATAGCCCTCTCCATAGGATATTGGGCAACTTTGAGCTTATTATAAGGCTCACAATATAAAGCATAATTTAAGGAGCTAAATGTTAATCTCGATCTTTCCGCCTGTCGCGTCGTATCGCACGACGTCGCGCCACATCACCTCGCAACACGGCATGACGCATTCGATGCGCTCCCGAGTTAAGCTGTAAGCTTAATTAAGTGATCAACTTACCTGATCAACTTAAGATAAGTTTGAAAAGCTTGGACGAAAGCTGAATCGGTTTTTAAGTAGCTAAGGGCCTTGTTGTTCCCGAATTTTGGAATTGAAAAATGAAGCAACAGAATAAATCAGAGAGATGAGACTTTTGTCTTGCAGTGGGTCAAGTTAAGCTGTCAAAACTCATAGTGATGATGAAGTATTACACATTTATAAATTTTCGTACAACGTTACACAATCGTGGTGGCGTGGTGGTCTAGAGGTAGTGACATTTGCCTTACAATTGTGAGGTTGTGGTTTCAAATCCTGGTCCCGGACCAATGAGTTCTTTGGAATTTATGTATGGAATTTCCCACCACTGGCTTTTAGGTGAAGAAAAACATCGTGAGGCAACTTGCATACGTCCGTAGAAGAAATTCGATGGCGTATGATCCATCCACCCACACTGGGCCAGCGTGGTGGATATGACCCAATCACCTAGGGTAGGACTACGTACTGCAGTGGGCTATTAAAAAGGCTGGTACAGTACAGTTACACAATCGTCATCAGCATTTCAGCCATAGGACATCATTTGATGGATATAGGCCTCCCCTATGGGTCTCCAAAAAGACCATTTGAAAACGTCTTGCATCCAGCGTGATGCTGCGGTCTTTGTGCATTACCCACACAATACCTTTTAGCCTATTTTGTGTTCAAATATTTTTATTGGATGGAGTGAAAAATAAATGAAGTAGGACGAAAATAAAAAGGTATCTTCTGCAAAAGCTGCTTAATGTAAAAAAATAAAATAATAGTTACGAATACAAATAGGAGGATAATAGTGCATTACGATTGAAAATGGCCACGTAATTTTTCTACTCAACACCAACCACATTTTTGTACTCTGATTTCTGTCCATCCAAAGGTAGCCTGGAATAAATCGCTCAAGGCGATAAGGCCGCCCGTGTGCCATCTAATTTTAAGAATATTATGTACCTGCTTTGTTATTTAAGCTGTTTTATGGTGTACAATAACGTTATATTGTATTGTATTGTAATTCAGTGACTACGACAGTACTTATTCAGACTTCCAAATGTGCGAAAGAGATAGCTGAGGCACCACTACAAGACCGTTAAGTACGCTTGAAAGGTAGAATCGGTTTTTAAGTAGGCTTTAAATGATGGGAGGTATGTTTAGTTCTGAAGTAATTGGCGGCTAATGAATGACCATCGTTTAGTTAATTACCGTTGATAAGGGCCATAACCATACGTTACGTAAATCTTTGTTATTTTTTATGATTATGGATATTATAAAGTTTGATTCTATTGCATTTCGAAGAGTTAACAAATAAGTGACAATGAACCAAGAATAATATTTCATTTCTCTTGCCCACATACCGCATAGTAAGTACCTATGTATGTAAGTTCGTATAGGCCGGGTGGCTAGCCCTGGTGGCAGAATTTTTAGACCGCCTGAAGACCTCTAAAGCCCGAATACAGAGGCGCCAACGTAACTTTAATAGCAACATAATAAGCGTTCTCTCTATCGAATGGCTAAAGTGAAAAAGAAACAGAATTATAAATTACGATGGCGCCTCTGTAATCGGGCTTCTGACATGGCTAAACTGTTAAAACAGCCGGGACCTACAATGTAACGTGTCAGCCGAGCCACGGTGATAGAAATATTTATAAGCAGCTTTAATTGCTGTGTAAAATATTTTCAAATAACGAATTAATTTGCTTTCGAGCGCGTACGCAACCCATGTTCGCAACTGGTTGCCTATGAGGAGCTTTTTCCCTTTTTTTATATCTCCTCCACCTATTCCCCTGATATATAGATATTTCAAGATCTTTTAATAATTATTATTTAAATTATTACTACAAACATTATATCTCAATGTTACTAATGATCAAGTTAAATTTTTTAGCCTGATTTTAATTTTATACATTTAGGTAGTGTTGTTATCTTAAATTGTCATAAAGAAAAATATGCCAAAAGTTCCCAACTTCAAATATATTTTAGAGAGAAGCTTTTTCCCTTTGTATTCGAGCATACTGTACCTAAATAACATTTATTCTTCAAAACCAAGGTCAAGAGACATAATTACGTCGAAGATTTATGTACAATGGGTACTTACAGCCTACACAGCGATTTGACCTTTTAAGAGACCCATTAAGAAAACCTGTCACCTCGAGCTTTTAGTAAAAGAGATAAAATCTCTAAAATTAGTGGACTAATTGAGTGACAAACAGAATGACAAATCTTTTATATATTTTAAATAGAAAGTTGGGAATCTGATAATGTCAAAGTTAACAGGTAATTAGTTGTCGTGGAGAGAATTTCAATTTATGATTTGGGTGGGTAAAATTTAAAATTTATAAGGACATTCATTATTTTCCGCCAAAAATGGCCGACTTCAACCGTGTACAGAATTCGAATAGTTAGCACATATTGATGTATCATCGATTGCTGAATTTTCAAAAACGATTAAGCCGAATTTGAAAAAAAAAATAGAACCTCCTTTGAACTACCAAAAACCATCAAAATATATTAATAAATTGGCGGAGTAATCGCTTTGCTAACAGTCATACAAAATAACATTCAGTCGAATTGAGAACCTTCTCTATTGATGTCGGTTAAAATATATAAATAGTTGATTCGGTAGATAAATATAAGTATGTATATATATGTTAATTATGATCAACTATTAAACCAACTCTGAAATCCCGAAAAAACGGCTTCTCCAAACGTTTGTTGAGTCAATGATTTTTTTTGTACCGAACAAGTGATTTATTTTTCGTCATTACATTACACAGTAAAAGTTATTTACTGTGTAATTATAATCTATCTGATGCGTGGTTATAGAGTAGGGATGTTTACTGGGTACCTATAAAAATCATTATTACAATTAGTCCGTCAGTTAGATTACTGAAACATATTGGCCACGTATTTTTTCTTTTGTCAATCAAACAATTAGTGACTAAGATAAACCTTGTCCAAGTTTTAAGAGTGGGGGCTCGTGACGGCACTAGCCGGTACATTTGATAGCGTTAGTGACGTCACGCGGAACTTTAACGGGCTATATCTCCATCAATTTAAAAAATACGTGTCTAATATTTTTTGACAATCTATTTGACGGACTAATAAATTATATTTTGTATTAAATTATGATGATGTTAAAATTTATACATGTCTGTGAAGAACTAGGTAGGTAAATCTAGCCACTACCACCATCCTTTTAATTTTTTAATTTTGTCTCATTGAAATGGAAAGTAATTTCGTGGAACATCATTATTATTTCAATTACGTTTAGGCTAATGACGTTTCAAATTGGTTTTATGAGAATGAAGAACATCATCAATCAATATTATATTATTCCGTTCGTGCACTAGGCGAACCAAGCACCTATTCGATATTTTTAACGACTAAAGCAACGATGTGAATTAAACGCGAATAAATAACATCGGACATTGGAAACAGATGACCGCCAAACTTTGTTCCGTAAAACGTCCTTGTTACATAAGTGGAACTTGAAAACCAGTGGAAAAATGTCACATGACGTTTGTCGCTGGTTTATCTATAAAGAAAGCTAAGCTGTAACCACTTAACCAGCCAATAAAAAAATAGTCTAGCCATTGAGACGAAATGAATGATTGAACCAATCAATTATCTTTTTTCCCAGGACCGATATCCATTTTTAAAGAATATTTTCTACACAATGTTAATGTTCTAAATATATCTTACGCACAGGAAACATCTCAGAACAAGGTATCAGATGATAGGTGTAGCTGTAGATGAATAGTCTGCTAACAAAATATTATCAACGAATAGAATTACTTGACGGCACTCTGTTTCCCAATTCGCTTAACCTCCATTCTCTCCTACCACAGTTCATTTAACTAGGAGTACATGCTTTCACATTTAAAAAAAACATTGAAGTAGATCTATAAAATGGTATACATTGAAATATTTACTAGTTTGTAACTGAATAGCAAGAAAATAGAAAATTTCTTCTTTCGCACCTGGTTACAAAATACGGTTACACACGCGGCCGAAAGGTGTCAACCAATAAGCAAAACGTGAATCGGCAAGAGCTATATAATGACGTAAAAATCTACTCACATTGTCCCTTCGTGTACTAACGTCTTTCTAGCTTTTCGCTTTTCTATAGCATGGAACACTTGATTACTAATATTAATTACTTATAACTAGTTACATACGTGGAGTTATTTACTGTAAAATAGGACTGGTGAATGAAGAGTTTTGATGATCAACTTACCTGAAACAAGACACAAACGTTAGCAAATTTTATCTAGTAAGTAGGTAGGTACAATAAATGAAATAGAATAATAAATCAAATGGTAACATTTTGACCTCAACCATATCAGATATTCAATTATACATTATTATGCTGTGGACATCGGCTAATGTTATAATGATAATAAGTAATAAACAATAAAAAACCGGACAAGTACGAATCAGGCTCGCACATCAAGGGTTCCGTACAGATACGTTGTTAAAATAATTCAAAACTTGTTTTAGCATGAGCTAATGAAGTTATTTTATATGATACCTTACATGATACGATTTACCCACTTTGAATTTTGAACCCATATTTTGTGAATTTTGAGGCCCTATTTTTTGTGATTTAAATAAAAATGTACAGTTTTCAGATTTATTCCTAGATTTGTACTCTGAGACAATGCTTCTTGCCAAATTTCATAGTTCTATGTCAACGGGAAGTACCCTATAGGTTTTGATTTTTGTGAGTGCAAAATATGCGGTTTTTACGACATTTACGGCTCTAACTTTTTTAAACGATAACTGAGAAGTTTTTCTTTTATACGACTGCAAGAAATCATAGATATACGTATACAGTTTAAATTTCAGCTCGATATCTTTACGCGTTCCCGAGATAAAGAGTCTTGACATACACACAGACGGACAGACGGACAACAAAGTGATCCTATAAGGGTTCCGTTTTTTTCATTTGAGGTACGGAACCCTAAAAATGACTCTCTTGCTCTCATAATACTAAATTGTAACAAAATAAAACGTGTAGGCAGATAAGTATTTATTAAAAATACATGCTCTCAATTTGTAGTTCCCCAAAAGAATCTTATCTCCGAATTCTAAAGAGTCCGAGAAATCGTTTATTTAAAAACGTTTTCGGCCGTCAAATTAACATAAGTATGTTACGTTATTTTCGATTTATTTGTTTATTATTTATTTATTCCAGTTGTCGGGCCATTTGTCTGTCTATCGGGTATTTCTCCCGTGGCATGTAATTGCCCGTCGAATCTAAAATGTTTGGTAGCTGTATAAAATATTTGGTTGTTTAGTGTTTATGGTTAGTTGATATAGAATGTCTTACTAGCGGCCCGCTCCGTCTTTGTATACCATATGAGGCTTTCCAGGAAAGTTATAGTAACTATGTCTTTGTATCCCATCTTATTTATATTCGGTGTAGAGGCGATTAGTTCTGTACACTTCTGTTATGACATCCCGCATGGGGTGTTTTGAGCATTTGCTCCTCCAGAGGCTACTGTGTCCAGAGACTACCTGAGCTAGCCCAAGAGTATTATTTTTGAACTTTGTACAACTAAGAACGTCAACGTCGTCTGGGCCGCTAGCACAACTGCTTCAGTAGCTTAGTGTGTAGCCTTTTATCCAGTTAGTTTGTCTTTAAAAATACGCTATTTATTATTTTATTATGGATTTTAATGGGATTACGTATGAGTATGATGTTATTGTTAAAGTAGAGATAGTGATTTGCAAGACAGCTCGACTTTTTCGAGTCATAAGGTCGTTGGTCCAAATCTCAGGCATCATCAAAAAGTACTTTAGAATTCAATTTTCGTAGAAGTGGATTTTCGATGGAAAAAAAACATGAGCAATTTAGCATAATTTTCAAACAAAGTTGGTATATCTAAATCTTCCAACTTAATCTTTTTAAGCAGGTCTGACGTGTAGGGCTTAATCGGCGTTCCATGGGAGGCCTATGTTCAGATATTTTTATTACATGTATAAAAAATACAGATAAAAACGAAAAAAGAATATCCCCAGGTCGAACACTCCGAAAGAATGTACCAGTGTCTAATAATCACTATTTAAAGTACTGTACTTAGGTCGTACTTAAAATACTATCAGATACTTAAGTATCAGGTTTCAGAATATGTATTACATTATGCTAAACGCGCGGTGGCCATTTTAAGCTGGATGCCTAGTCTGGAGTGGTGACACTCTAATAAAATTAGCATTTTCTCATTTATTAGCTAATGTGGGACTTAAATAACTTAGGTTAGTGCTTTGTGACTTGCCTTGGACTAAAAGCCACCGCAGAGTTACAGATCCGTTAGTCCAAGATTGAATGTGAAACATTTTTATCGCAATCTTATCTATCAGTATCTCTTCCCAACCCATTACTGCACATAGGTTTCCTCTTATGTCTTCCCAACCCACTACTGCATATAGGTTTCTTCTTATGTCTTCCCAAGCCACTACTGCATATAGGTTTCTTCTTATGTCTTCCCAACCCACTACTGCATATAGGTTTCTTCTTATGTCTTCCCAAGCCACTACTGCATATAGGTTTCCTCTTATGTCTTCCCAACCCACTACTGCATATAGGTTTCCTCTTATGTCTTCCCAACCCACTACTGCATATAGGTTTCCTCTTATGTCTACCCAACCCACTACTGCATATAGGTTTCCTCTTATGTCTACCCAACCCACTACTGCATATAGGTTTCCTCTTATGTCTACTCAACCCACTACTGCATATAGGTTTCCTCTTATGTCTACCCAACCCACTACTGCATATAGGTTTCCTCTTTTTCGTTAGGAATACTTAGCAAGTTACGTTACGTTATTTCGAAAGAGAATCAGGGCTCTGGAGGTGCCGGGTAGTTCTAGCTGTTTGTTCTTGTTAAATTATATTATGAGGCTCAGAACCTTAATAACTTCATACACCAATTTGACTTTAGACTTTGGTGGTATCTTTTTACCATAGTTTCGTGTATGATTCAGGTCCGTCTGCTTATTTGCCACAGCCTACGCTAATGCACCTCTATCTCTTCTTCTTCCTCTTATTTCTACCTTCTTATTTTCTTCTTCTTAGCTAGGCACGTGTTACGTCTAAATACGTAAGTTCATATAGTCCTGGTGTCAGAGTTTTTTACCCGTTTGAAGGCTTCTGACGTAGATAAACGGCTAAAAACATTGGGACCAGCAACTGCATGAAGCCACGGTAGCGGTTATTTTGCGTTTTGTTGTAAATGCCACCTCCGGTCACCGATCCAAATACTGAACGTGTCAAACTTAACTTCGGTGATCCTGATCACTAATCACGAAACACCAAGCCGAACTACGCTATGAGATATCTTTAAGGCATGACTGAATACATATATAAGGTACCTTCAAGGTTTACATGCCCCATCTTCGGCTACAACCTCGCTTTTCATCAAGCGAGTCGATGGCCAAATGTAGCCCTACCTATCTTTATACAGGGTTATTTATAATCAATTAGCATCCTCCTAGAGGCTTATTCTATACATCAAAACTAACAACTTATGTTCTGCGACTTTTGTCAAAACTCAAAAAAAACATAGTTCATCCGCGACAAAATATACTGGGAACAGCTGATTTATTTGAGTTTTGACAAAAGTCGCAGAACAAAAGTTGTTAGTTTTGATGTACAGAATAAGCCCATAAAAGGGCGCTAATTGATTAGTAATAACCCTGCATATAAAAATGAATGTTTGTCTATATGTCCTTTATAGAATCGTAAAGTATGCATTTGATCATTCGATGATCTTTAGCAAAGTTGTTGTGTATGAGAGAAAGACGGTTACTGAGTAACTTATAAAGATATTGCGTGAAACAAACGCCGGGTCAACCAGTTATGAATAAAAAAAAGCCTATAAAGTAATACATCTTCTACATTAGATGGTAACATAACAGGTGCGAAACAAAATACAAGCAAAAAGCCTCCAAGTTAAATATCATAGCGGGAAACCGGAACTGGCTCCACCTCGGCAGGTGGTGGCTATAAAAAAAGGGTTATATCTAGTTCATCTAGCTATAAAACAATGGCGGGAATTGAGGAACGGGTTCAAATATGCGTTATGGTAAAACAGGTCAAGATAATGGTGGAAAAGACGACACAGTATATTTCTATGAACACAGAGCAAGAGCTCTACGTTTATAAAATGATAGAAAATAGTCCGTTTATCCTTACTTTATAGATATACTAGCTGACCCGGCCACGCGTTGCTGTGGCTAAATAAATTAAAATTGCGACTATAATTTGAGATTTAAACTATCCTATCTCTCAAGTTGGATCGAACTGCACATGGTGTGCGAATTTTATTATAATCGGTTAAGTGGTTTAGGAGTCCATTGAGGACAAACATTGTGACACGAGATTTATATATATTAAGATGAAATCCTAATTAAAATGATAAACAATTGTATAATGTATATACCCGATCTGACAAAACTAATTTATTTTTTCGCCTTTTACTTTGCCCTAGACTTTTTAAATGCTGTTCTTGTTTTCATATCTAAAGAGAGAATTGTGAATTAACGATGAATTTTGGTGACAATTGACAACATTTCAAATTTTTAACATAGTTAAAGTTTAACAACTGCCAATCACCTGAAATATGTAACAGGATCTGCCATACAGGCTTTAAATTAGGACCACTTAAAAGAAGAAGAATAAGTACTACTAGTTCCAAGATACTTATAAAATTCAAACAGATTCTTCTACCAAATGCTAGGGAACCCAGCTGACTGACTCCAGGGTATTGATGTACACCATTTTGATAACTTAATACCAATAATTCAACTTTTGGAAAGTATTTGCATTTTTTGCGTTTACCTCTCGGGCTAAAGCAAAATAAGTTATTTGAAAATGACATTGACATTTTATTTTTAAACTAAATGTTATGTGTCAACACTGTCAGTGTAAACTGTCATTTTATAATGCTAGTAATTTTTTTATCATTGGCAACTGAACTTTTAGTATAAATCCCGAAACGGCTTGGGTGAGAGTTTTTATCTAATATCTTAGCAGTTACTGCACTAAAAATTTTGAAAAAATAAGCATAATGATCAGCATCCCGATATGTCGAAATGGTTTTGGAATTTCATAGCCTTGTGAAATATGAAAACTTGTCAATTTTGTTGAAATAGATGCTTTAATGCTTATTTCGTGATGAGACTGCACTTAGACATATTATGTAGTGCCTTATTAAATAATTGTGAGATTTTGATGAGAAAACAGCGAAGACTATTTTTTGTTTACTATTATATTTCAGTTTTTTTACTAAACATACTTTAGTTACAGGGATATTATTGTATTCGTATTCAATGCTCTAATTACTCGCAAAAACTATCCGTAAATTTAAAATGTCAAACTTTTTTAAATGAGTCATCATATCATTGGACTTGAATTTGAAAAAATGATGTAAGAGTTATGTGGCCAAACTGGTTTGAGACAAGTTAGACAAAATTCCTAAAATAAATGTAAGTAACTATTCTAAGAAAGTAGCTAGCTAAACACTGACTTTTACCCGCGATTTCATGGAATTCTTATTTTTTGACATCCCATAGGAACATTTCAGTTTATCGGGATAAAAAGAAGCCTGTGACACTCTGTGATCTTTAAAGCAGGTACATATTCTTTCTTTATTATTTATTTCAAACCTTGTCATCTATTAAAAGTTACAGATTAAACCCTTTAGTTGTAGGGGCGTTGCAAGTAGTTATACAACTAAACTAATACAAACTTAATTTACGCTATATAATTTGACTAGCGACTCGCCCCGGCTTCGCGCAGGTGTATTGTATATAATATTGAATCACTCTATCGAGCAAAAAAACCGCATCAATATCCATTGCGTAGTTTTAAAAATATAAGCATAAATGGGGACAGACAGCGGGAATTGACTTTATTTTATACTATGTAGTGATAGTGATAATACGGTTTATGCATTTTATTTATGTACGAATTATTACAAATCTGAGATGGTCCAGTCTTAAAACCTTATTACTAATTATCATTGTTTTGACTTGTAAATTTTCTCTTTTACCAATAAATTATCTGTATCTGTAATAAATAGCTCTAAATTACCGCACACTTCAACATCCGTTAGGAGTATAAAACTGCGGATCTACAAGATTCAACACTCCTATTAATGGAAGTGCCAACCTGACGACGCGAACCGTCAATTACTAGATACAGTAGTACTAACCTAACAAGATGAGCACAGATAAGTTGATTTAGATGCCTACTGAAACTCGGAGCTTTCTGACCTTTGATGGAGACATCTTGAACGAAATTGTCGAAGTGTGTAGAGCTGGTAAGCGGTTGGTTAGTTCTTCATTGATACTAGTGATGTCTTATTTCTTCTGAAAAGTGACTTACTGTTATAGTTATAAACTACAATAAGATTAAAGATACGACTGACATTAACACTGCACAGGACTTTAAATATCTTAATTAGGACTAAAATTTATAGAAATTACTTACTTCCTAAATATCTTTTTTTTCTGAAACAAGATAAGAAGCAGTAAATAACTAAAAATTATCAATTTTCCTTATTTATAAAAGACAATAACAGCAAGTATCTGATTTGACCCTAGTTCAAACTTGAATTTCTTGTTGGAATACTTAGTAGACATTTTTTACTAGCAAGTGGCTAAATCACTGGTGATACCAGGGGTCTCAGGAGGTTAACAGATATTCTAAGATATTATACATACCTAGTCTAAGGCAATTTAGTATTTTTATAATATTTCAAATTTATATCGAACATACATAATTAACTCTTATGTTCATATGTAGGTGAAAAATAAATCGAATGGAAACCAGCGCAGCGGAGGATGTCCACCCGCAAGGTCGGATGACATCATCAACGGCACAGGATCGTGCTGGCTGCAAGCCGTTTCCAGCCGGTTTTATTGGATACTAGCTGACCCGGCGAACTTCGTTTCACGCAATATCTTTATACATTACTATTTTTTACCCGCGGCTTCGCCCGCATACGCAATATATCATTATAATTTATAGCCTATGTGTTATTCTGATATATAAGCTATACTATTGCAAAGTTTCATCTCAATCCGTTCAGTAGTTTTTGCGTGAAAGAGTAACAAACATCCATCCATCCATCCATCCATCCTCACAAACTTTCACGTTTATAATATTAGTAGGATAACCTATGTGTTAATCTGATGTATAAACATTGCTATTGCAAAGTTTCAGTAGTTTTTGCGTGAAAGAGGAACAAACATCCATACATACTCACAAACTTTCGCGTTTATAATATTAGTAGGATCTATGGGGGAGGCCTATGTCCAGCAGGGGATGTACTATGGCTGAAGCGACGACGACGATATAGTAACAACATTAACATTTATTTATTTATTTGTTTATAGGCGAGCAGTGTATACTGATGTGCCTATTACAGTGTCGAATAAAATTAGTATTTATCTGTCAAGGAATTTTTTTCCTTCTTTATCCAAAGGTCCAGTCTATTTTTAAATGTGTTTATAGTTTTTGCCGAGATAACATCCTCAGGCAACCTATTCCAATTGTATACAACTCTATTGCAGAGGATGTGGTGTGCAGTGTTGGTTTGTGATGGTGTAGGCTGTAAGAGGACTCTATGGCGTCTGCTATCACGCATATTTTCCTTCAAGGTGTACATATCGTGGATATCCGGAAGATTATAGAAGCCATTGAGAATTTTGAAGGTCTCAATCAAGTCTCCACGCAATCGTCGTTCTTCGAGGGTCGTGAGACGAAGAGCTTTTAACCTGTCTTCATAGGTCTTGCGGCGCAGAGCATATGGAATCCTGGTGGCTTTTCTTTTAGCTTTAGGATTACGTATATAAACAAAGTAATGAATATCTATAAAGCTTCATAGAGATAATTTGAAAAGACTATGGCAAAAGACTACGAGTAACAATTAAATCTTTATGAAGCTTATGATAATTATTATACAGGCCAAATCAAACCTCTCGGCTGCTGCGAAGTTAGCGACAAGCTGCACAAAACCCAACCGACTTCAGTTGATAAGTGAGCTTCACTCAGGATGGGGTTATCCGCAGCTTGTGGCTAACATCACAGCCGTTGAGAAGTTTTATTCGGCCTATTTATTTTATTTATTCTTTATTTCAGACGTACAAGCCCATATTACAAAAGTACATCAAAATTATAATGTCAAAATGCCACAAATATCAAAATCAATAATAAATTCACAAATAAATACAAAATTTATAAAAATGAAATTCAAAATTAAATAATACTTAATGTCAAGTTTTCAATGTCATATCACAATTGTCACAAGTTGTCAATAATAATATGATTATCTTAGCCTATACTTCGGTTTGGATCAAAGTGCTCAAGATGCAGCCTCGTCCAGTGTTGCATTTTTGGGCAGTCCACTCTATCCTCGAGGCGAACAGTTGCAGGTAGGTGTTGGAGCTGTCGCGCACGCGGCGCACCAGGGACGCGACTCGCTTGCGCATGACCGCTGCGAATCCGTCGATACTTGTGTCTGCGAACATCCCTGATGCGCTACAGTACCGCGGCAGCCCCAACAGCGCCCTGAAGGCGTTGTTGTACAGGACGCGCAGAGCGCTATACGACCTTCCGGAGTATTGGACCCACAGGCTGCACGTATAGAAAGACTGACAGTATGCTCTGAATAATGTAGCCTTCACTCGTTCAGTGCACCGTGCAAATAGCTCGAACTGCTAACGCTCTGCGCTCCCTGTCGATGCCAAGGTCATCCTCGAGCTCCTCGGTGACCCGATGACCCGTGACACTAAAAATTTCTTCTTTCAATCCCATTTTCAAAACGAATCAAGTTTGTTTCGGAAGTGTTTTGTTCAGGGCCGGACTTAGAGGAGGACAATCAGGGCAACTGCCCGGGGCCTCCACAAAAAAGGATTTAGAAAAAAATAATAAATAATATTTGTAAATTATCTGTTCACTCTAAAAAAGTACATGGATAAAAACATCTTAAGAATGTATAAAAAGTATCCGATGTATAGTCCGCGCGATTTGGCAAAGCTACTCCGCGCTGTCACCCCCAAGAATTACGAGTTCGGTAGACCATGAGGTCTCTTCTCTTTGACCCTGGAGTCCCACACCTCTAAATCCAGCCCTGGTTTTGTTGTAAATGGAACTAGTTTCTTCCAGATTCCTGAGCCGAAGCCGAAGTTAATCATCAAAGTCGTAAAATGGATAATTTTGTATCGAGAGAGCATTGTAAATGACTTTGGACAGGTAGAAATTATAGGGGTCGGGCAGCGCCCCAGGGTATCTAATTTGTATTATGAATATAGGAGTATAAATAGGTAAGCCTGTGTTTGTATGTGTTGACATCATCATCTCCACCACAGAACAATATGTTCAAAAGACTTTATAGGTTACTAGCTGTTGGCTGCGGCATCGCCCGCGTCTAATATTGGTTTTTGTGCTATCTCATTAAAACTTGTTTTTCCGGAATAATACATGTCATGTCACTCTCAGACCTTTGAATTATATCCATACTAAAAATCAAGTCAATCTGTTTCTCCGTTGCCGCGTCAAATAGTAATAAACAAACGAACACACTTTCGGATTTATAATATTACTTCGACTTAAGTATAAATAGGTGAGTATGTGTGAGTATTGCGGCGTTTCGCCCCGCAAGCGGTTGGGCCCACGAGGCGAATCGCCCAAGACTCTTTTTGAAGGTCCCTATTCGGCCCGCTCCAAACAATGCGTTTGTATGTGTCAGCATCATCATCATAGTTTTAGGACGTTTGCATCTCATCAAAAGCCTCTACATATTTTCAAAAGAAAAGAAAAAGGAAGTAGAAATAGACTGTTGCTAAACTAAATACTACGAAGGCTCTCTTGACCGATTACTTTTTAGGGTTCCGTACCCAAAGGGTAAAAACGGAACCCTATTACTAAGAGTCTGATATCCGTCTGTCGGTCTGTATCTCTTGAACCGTGATAACTAAACAACTGCAATTTTCACAGATAATGTATTTCTGTTGCCACTATAACAACAAATACTAAAAATAGAATAAAATAAATATGGGGCTCCCATACAAAGACATGGTTTTTGTGAGTTTTTGCTCAAAAATAACGGTTAGTCAAATGGGGCTATGGGACTCCCAACACGGTACGTCTCTTCGTGCGAGAGTCCGGCCCGCACAGGGCCGATTTTTTCTTTTTAGCGTTTAATACTCGTATTCTGGACAAGTACATTATTTAATAAAGCCTAGTCGATGGTGACTGGATCATATGCACCCTTCTGGTCTACTTGCGGGTCCATGGGGGTTACATGCGCCGTTGATTATTTCATGCCTATGCAGTTTTCCAGTCGGTATTTTGTCATCACGGACATCCGTAGAAAAACTCGAAAGAACTCGTAAGTATAATACTGGGAGCCGAACCAATGAATCACTTTCGAAATCTTGCGCTAGGTTATATGCTGAATCACACAAGTCGGCGGATGTGAAGTTAGCTACAAGCTGCGCAATACCCAATCCTGACTGGAGCTTATAATGCAAAAAAAATATGTATCCGAATACTGATGAATATCCGACAAAAAGACAGTTGTAGACCCCACTTCATTCAACAAAACATACTAACACTCCCAAGCCTTTATATACTAGAAGCGGCAACATTTGTCAAGAAAAATCCAGAACTAGGTATTTACATATAACACAAACTCTCGCAGAAAAAACCAACTAATAGCCCCGCAGCCAATATTAGAAATAGACGAGGACCGGAGATATGATAATAAGAACATACAACCACCTACCTAAAGACCTACAAGAAGAAACTAACCCCAAAAAAATTCCAAAATAAACTCAAAAAACTTTTAACAAAAATATGCTATTATACCATTAAAGAATACTTAAACGAAAAAGTTTCAAGCTCACAAATCTTTATAAAATAACGCTAAATTTTGACATGCACGTTATACCTACTTTGTTTATAAAATTATACTATTTGCGACACCCTAACGACAGGGTATAATGTGTACTGTGTTACTATTATATAAGTGTAAATAATTGTAACTAGACATATTATAAGGCAATTGTATACCGGAATAAATAAAATAAATAAATAAATATATAAAGCGGTGCGTTAATTGGGGTTTCGCGCTACTTTAAGCTTACTTCACATCCGTCGACTTGTATGCTTCGGCCTATACCCTGACTTGTTTCATTTTATGTAGTTTTGAGCATGTTCCTGAGTAATTATCACATAGCCGCGGGCTAACCGCGCCGGCACGCTCCTCCGTCGGTTGCTCGCCACTGGACTGGGTAAACATGGGACGGGCTACCTGGGATACATTGGTACAAATTGGTTGTAGACCTACGAGGCTGTCCACTACTTCGGAAAACGTGTTTTCGTTGTTGGTCCTATAGTATTTAATGCAGAAATTTTCGGGGTTGTTATACAGGGTTGCCCAGAACTGGTGTACTAAACCGAAGGAAAGTGATTCAAACCATCATTATGAACAACTTTTTTCAAAAATCTGAAGCAAACGTAGGATGCGTAGGAGGCGGGCTAGCTCAGTTGGGAGAGCGTCAGGCTAGTGATCCGAAAGAGCAGGTTCAAATCCGGCGTTCGCTTCAGATTTTTTTTTTGATAACTCTTTGAGACAAAATCTAGTGTGGAAAGCACTCTAAATAAAATCATATGAATTATTTTAACACCTTAGCCTTCTCAGAAATACACAGGAAGCTCATTCCACATTTCGCAACTTCCAAGTATTGGGACCAAACAGATCGTAACTTTCCACACGTCTTGTAACATAATTCTAGCTCAAAATGGCTTCTTAGTAAGGCTAAGCAGGGTTCTCATTAGCTGGTAATGAGGCCGCTACATGCCGCCACGCTCGTGTGTCCCGCCCTAACTTGTCGCTAATTATTGATCAATGCTTGTAGATTACAATGAACATAGGAGATTACAATGTACACGGGATTACATTAGACGCGGTGGCCACCGTGCACGATGGAGTTAATTTAATTTAACTATACTCTATAAAATGTAACTTGATCTCTGCGACAGTTACATATTGACATATTTAGAGTTGAGTTGAGATAGTGGTGGAAAAAATCGATTTTCAAACAATGTTGTAATGAAATAGGATGAGTAGTTGAAGGTGAAAAATTGGATTTTATTTACTTACTGTTATTTAAGATCAAGTATGTACACATGTAAATAATGTTATGATATTCATTAAATACTCATAACAATTTAACGATAGTATTTATCGACGTTTTTCACTATTATCGATTCTAATGTAACATATATAATTGGGTTTAATTTAATTACAAATGTAAAATATGTTATGATATTAAAATATACAATAAAATTAATGATAAATTAAGTTTTATTTACTATGTCGTCAGTATAAACTATCGATATTTAAATTAAAACTCTATCTAAAACTCTGTGGTCACGATCATTCGTCCCTCATCACTATTCGGCATGCCCATAAAATATGACATTGACAGGTACTTTCTGTACTATTAAGAAATTCAGGACTTCATAGGCGTGATTTTTCTGACAGCTGTCGTAGAGATCAAGTTAAATTTTATAGAGTATAGATAAAAAAATTAGTCAAATCTGCCGCTTACACGAACACTCAACCTATCTTTAAGGTGGATTCACTAGGTCAGCGCGCGAAAATATTTTTTTCTTCCTTTTTTGGTATTTACGGAAAAAAACTGGTTATAGGTTTGCGTTTGACTACATACTGCCTGATGTTGAGCAGATTTGCGGTCTAGGGTGTAGCACGCTTACCTAGAAGATACCTATTTACTCGGGATTTGAAGACACCCACGTTGTACTTTAGCGGGGAGACAGAACCAGGCAAAGCGTCCCACATTCTGGCTGTTCGTGTTAGGAATGAGGATTCGAAACGCTTAGTTCTAACGCGCGGAATGTTTAGGTGGTGTGTAACTCGTAAATACTACTTATTCAGAGCTGCTAAATGAGTTTCGTACACTTCAAATGAGTAGTTTATCAGTAAAAGGCAAAAAAAAACCAAAAATGACGCGCTGACCGAGACAATCAGTCATAAGCCCAAAAAGATGTCGAGACGAGCTAGACCTGGGGCCTTATTTTGTAAGCGCTCTGACGTTCGGCTTCGCTTTTTCTCCTGCTCGCGCCAGTTACTCACGCCGCAAGAGCGAGCGGGCGGGCCAGCGCTTACAAAATAAGGCCCCTGACCAGAGATTCCACTTCAGCGGGTGGAACAGCTCTCGACCGAAAAGAGTGGAAAAAGATAAAGGAGATCTTTGCCCTACGGTAGGACGACAATGGAAAAATAACAATACTAGTACTTCTCCGAACAGTGGACCTCGCGGCTTATCTTTTTAACTGAATCATCATAAGCTTATTCCTCGACTCATGACACATCGATTCGTGCGAACTATTCGAATTCTAATCACGATACAAGTCGGTTAAGCTATTTTTGGCGAAAACTGAATATATTTGATAAACAATGTTGTAGTCGGACTTTTTCATTATAAAATATACCTTTCTTAGGGAGCGAGGCAACTACAGTGGAATCTCGATAACTCGAATGTCAAGAGAAATGCAAGAAACTGCGACTTATTGAGTCTCAAGAAGTTCGAGATATTGAAGTATTTGATGACTAAAATTTCGACTTATTAACGCTCGTTTTTGGAGTATACTCGTATTTTCGAACTCTAGTTCAGAGTATTCCATTTTTTCTCTACTTCGACTGACAGAGCCTGATTTTTGAAATTCGAGCTATCAAATATGTTCTAAAATGGCTACGCAGGGAAATAACACATTGCTTTAGTTACAAAGTCTAAATAATTCGAGATACCGATTATTTGGCGGTGGAGCGGAAGTGAATTGCGTTTTTTTCCTTACGGGGTTCGAGTTATAGAGATTCTACTGTACTTGTTCTGATCTAGCACATTTAATTCAAACAACCTGGTAACAACAAACTAGTAGTAGGTATTTATTGACACGGCCCTGCACCTGCTCATCCATCAGCAATTAGAAACCCACGGCTCTCAAACAGCTCGCGAGCTACCGAGAAATCTTACACCACCCTTCTCTTTCCCTCTCACGCGGTTAAGCGAGACAGAAGGTGAAAAAATGTGTGAATAAACATTTAACATGCAGCGCGTGTATGACAATATATGTATGAGAAACGGTGTCTAGTTACAATCTGTTGGTGTGACCAATTGAAGGGGCTCACTCAAAAATGTTTTAATCGTCTTTCAGATTTTAATGGGCGCGCCAAAAAAGCCCTATTTCTTAGGCGTTTAATGTGTCATCCATCCATCATCCATCAGCAATAGGACATCCACTGCTGGAGAAAAGCCTTCCATATGGAACTCATTTTGACCCTGAATATACTATCGAAGCCCTGTACTTTTATGATGATGTCCAAATATATGATGTCCGAATATTTTTAAGCTAACTTACGAATAACGAAGTAAACAAGATAAGTAATAAGTAATATAACTATTCACTCTTTCTTCCTCCACGAGTCAAATCGCTAAAAGCCTTGTGTAACTGCCTCTTCGCTGATGACTTTTAAAGCTGTATATATCATGTGTGGAAGCTATTAATCGGTACACTTCCAATCTTAGGAAAGCGGTAAATCATACGCAGGAGCTGGTTTATAGCTGGCGAACACGGGAGCCAACGCAACTTGCATAAAACATTTTTTTTTTATCGCGAATTAATTCGCGCTTGACCACCAGCTCACCTGATGGTAAGCGACGTTGTGGTCGAAGATGAAGCACGCAAACCTAGAAGATACCTATTCACTCTGACCTTTTTATTTGTGTTTTATACTCTACAGACTCCGGGGCCTGTACCTTTTATTAACAATGATTCGACTTTTTCCTAAGAAGACAATATATTTTACTAAACTACGTTACGTATATGCACCGAGCAGTCCTGCCCCCGCAACCAGCACCCGTTCACGAGTTGACGCACGTATCAGCCGTCGTCCTTGTCGACCACATTTTTGGGAAGAGGGCTCGCCGCCACGCATCGCCGCCGCAAGAAGAGGCGCCTATGCTAGCCTGAGTGCTCCGGGCATACACGCAATCCTTATGCTAACTTAATCTACTATTAACTATCGTCCATTCGCCTCAACACCTCCGCAACCGCCGCGTTCCTATCTTTTATGGCCATTTTAAAGTTATAATCTATAGGATGTCTTTTGGTGCCGCAGCCGTTGCCCGTCGCACGAAGCGGCCGATAGCGTCATCTGCGTCATCGGCGTCACTCTGACCTTGATAAGCTTCAGATTATATCTCTTAGGAAACAGGAAAGCAGGAAGGCTGTTCCATTCCCTGGCGGTACGAATCAGATATGTTGAGTCAAATCGCTATCGCTCCAGTACCGTACCAATGAGTTTTTTGAAAGGACATGTCCACAAAATGTATGGAGGCTGGTATAATAATAATCAAAAATTCTAACCACAACATTCATTACATTTCGAGAAAGTTCATATTTTTCTGAGTCTATTATAATAGTTAAAAACAAAAAAGAGCCTTCCGATTTTTTAAAAATTAATTTTGAATTTATTAGGATATTTGGCTCAATAAGTAGTTTATCTCTATCAACCCTGATTAAGTAACCTTCAAATTGTTAAATAAAAGCATTTTTACCAATTAGACACACTTTTAAAGTGTTTGTTTGTCACATTGTACCTACTAACTGGTCACACTGGTAGGTTATCATTTTTAATTTTAGCAAATTAAGCGATGAATGTGGAAGAATCAGCTACGAATGCAAGTAAAATAACGATAGAAGCACTTTATCATTGCTAAACTAGAAAAAGTAATAAGCTGTATTGTTATTCAACACACAATTTATTTTTCGCATTTAAAAAAAAATTAGAGGGGTAGAAATATCTAAATTTAATATTTTTGGAAAGCCCATAAAACAAGCTTTTAAATGATGTATATATCATTTTGGTTAGGTAGATTTTATAATATACCACTTGTGACGTCACCTTTATGTACGGAATTTAACACTACTGGTTTCTCGGTGAAGAAAATATAGTATTATTGTATTATTATTATAGCTTATGTTCACCGGCGATAACGTAGCTTTCCAGCAGTGAAACCGGCTTTAGTAGTTTTGGAGCCTATTCGATGCAAACAAACAAAAAATCAAATCTTTCCTTTTTATAATATTGGTATAGATTATGAGGGTAACCTCTTCTTACGAGTAAATCTCTTTAATTTCATCATTGTTATGTTTTATCGTTCAGTACTCAGTATTATAGATAGGTACAGTTTCTGTTGACCTGCAATGAAATTATCTTTGTTTATAATTTAAGTTGCCGGTACCACAGAGCAGAAAATAGATAATGCAATCATTTATTTTATTTTTTTCCTTAATTATTGCGACAAAAGTTTAATATACTTATTTAATACCCGTGGCTTTGCTCGCGTATTTTAGGTTACTTTAAATCATTTTATTTTATTATTTGCTAGTTTTTACCCGCGGCTTCGCCCGCTTGATATTTTGATTTTTACGTAATAGCATTATAATTTATAGGCAATGTGTCATTCTGATATATGTATAAGCTATATTAATTCAAAGTTTATCTCAATCCGTTCAGTAGTTTTTGCGTGAAAGAGTAACAAACATCCATCCATCCATCCATCCTCACAAACTTTCGCGTTTATAATATTAGTAGGATATTGACCAGCCTTTTCAATAATCCAATAAAAGTCTAAGAAGAATAAAATTCTAAAAACACTCCGGCCAACGAAGGCCACCGCTTATAGAACAATAGTAATTAGAAAATGGAAAATATTTAAAATCATAATTAGTATTATACAATATAAGATATTCAAAATCATAATTAGTATTTAATTAATAAAATAATATTCAATTAATAAATATTAGTTAGTAATTCGTACTTAGTTTGTGTTTTTTTAGCGATCACCGAAGTCACTATAATGGTATCTAACAGTGTTGTGACTCGGGCTTCTCGCCTTCAGTATTTTAATTTCATCTACTTAATCTTTACCTACTTGAGTTTCTTTCTAGTTTTTAGGGTTCCGTACCTCAAATGGCAAAAACGGAACCCTTATAGGATCACTTTGTTGTCCGTCTGTCCGTCTGTCGGTCTGTCCGTCTGTGTGTATGTCAAGACTCTTTATCTCGGGAACACGTAAAGATATCGAGTTGAAATTTAAACTGTATACGTAAATCTATGGTCTCTTACAGTTGTGTAAAAGAAAAACTTCTCAGTTATCGTTTCTCGTTTAAAAAAGTTAGAGCCGTTTATGTCGTAAAAAACCGTATATTTCGCACTCACAAAAATCAAAACCTACAGGGCACTTTCCGTTGACATAAAACTATGAAATTTAGCGAGAAGCATTGTCTCAGAGTACACATATAGGAATAAATCTGAAAACTGTACATTTTTATTTAAATCACAAAAAATAGGGCTTTTAAATTCACAAAATTTGACTTCAAAATTCAAAGTGAGTAAATCGTATCATGAAAGGTATCATAAAAAAGAACTTCATTAGCACATGCTAAAACAGGTTTTTAATTATTTTAATCACGTGTTTGCGAGTCAGGCTCGCGTATCGAGGGTTCCGTACCCTCGATACGCGAGCCTGACTCGCAATTGTCCGGTTTTTATCTATTATGATGTAAAATGATTATATTTATTCCAAAAAAGTAAATTAGTTGTTAATAAAGAGGAAGCATTCAATAAAAATACATATTGTGTTTTTTGATGTTCTTAAGGTTACGTATTAAAACGGGGAATCCTAAAAACGTAAATCTACGCTTACTAGTTACAAATCCACACGTTCATTCATCACTACGGCGCGCCGCGGCTGACTAGCTATTATGATTTTGATTTTTCGATTTTAGTGTTGACAAAAGTCGCAGAACAAAAGTTGTTAGTTTTGATGTACAGAATAAGTTCCGAAAAGGATGCTAAATGTTTTCCAGTCACCCAGTACACAAGACTTACATCCGAATGAGGCTGACTTATGCTGCGCCGGCATGGTGCGCCCTCTGCTAGGACGCAAGGAGAAAGAGATTGCAGAGAGTGCAGAACATCACCTTGCGTGTTACCACGGGAGCCGGCCGGTACGCACGGAACGAACGCATCAAACGTGACCTTAAAATCGAGACAGTGGCGGAGTTCGTTGTCCGACTGTCGCGTGGAATGTTTGACCGCGCAGACAATGGACCTTACCCCCACTTGAACAACATCGCCCCGCTTCACGCTCGACCCCCAGATATACGTACCTGGCGAGACCTCCTAACGGCCGACCTAGAAAAAGAAGAGGAGGACGAAGAAGAGGGCTATTAGGCAGCCATTAAGATAAGGCCCCAACAGGGCACAACAATGCCTAGATTGGGCATCTATTCCTAGATGGCCAACGTAGTCACGCGACCTACGCGGTACGGTATTAACACCGTATCGTCGGGGACGAGGAAGAGTTACACACACACATTGCAGACGTCCCAGGACGTCCAGCCACAGCAAGAGGGGTCACCCTGAAGCTGGAACCAGACTCCTACGAATACACGGGAGGAGAAGGATCCGATGATGATGAGAGCATAATAAATATTGAACTCCGTCAGTCTCTAGATGGGTGGTCACGTCAGCGCTGAAGTAGCCCGAACATCGATTTGGTTTTTTTTTCCGAACGACACGTCAAATTGTAGGGTTCCGATTGTTTTCCGTTTAGGCATGTCAGCGGCCTTTGGGCGCCATGAAAACCCTGACATTTCTACTGCTGTGCCAAAATATAGACAAAGTGCAGTCAGTGTCGAGTTCGTTAATAAATCAACGTCAATACAGAATACAAAAAGTTACATTGTCATAAAGCTGTGTATCAAATATCATATCAATCTATCCACGGGAAGGGGGTCAAAAGACATGTCCACAAAATGTATGGAGGCTGGTATAATAATAATCAAAAATTCTAACCACAACACTCGTTACCTTTCGAGTTAAAAACAAAAAAGAAGCCCTCCGATTTTTTAAAAAATTGTTTTTGAATTTAATAGGATAAATAAACATATTTGGCTCAATAGGTAGTTTATCTCTATCAACCCTGATTAATGAACCTCCAAATTGTTAAATGAAAGCATTTATACCAATTAGACACACTTTTAAAGTGTTTTTTCACAGTCACATTGTACCTACTAACTGGTCACACTGGTAGGTTATAATTTTTAATTTTAGTAAATTAAGTGATTTATGTGGAAGAATCAGCTGCAAATGCAAGTAAAATAACGATAAAAGCACTTTATCATCACTAAACTACAAAAAGTAATAAGCTGTATTGTAATTTTTCATACAATTTATTTTTCACATTTAAAAAAAATTGGAGGGGTGAAATAATTTAAAAATTAAATATTTTTGGAAAGCCCACAAAACAAGCTTTCAAATGATGTATATGTCATCTTGGTTCGATTTTTCTCTCAATAAAATACCACTTGTAGACGTCACCTTTCAATTACTAGATTTCAAATTTCAATTACTAGATTTGACCCAAAAAGCGGTCAAGTGAAGTTTAATAAAACCGTTTAAAATGATATCCTATTCTTTTGAGATGTAAAAATTTACTACAGTGCAGTAAATTGTAAATATGCTAGTTTATTTTGGGTTATACCGCGATAACAGATTTATATAAAATCGGCGCGATCGCTGTCTTCTACCAGTATTCCATTCGTTGTTGCCCTATTCTCCAGTGCGAATAAAACTCGGAAAAATGTTAAAATTATTAATAGTTTTGGCGTCTTGTATCGTCGTTATACAGTGTCACTGCCGAGAACCTATGTTTAATCAATTGTATTTCAACCGCATCGCGGAACGGCTCAGCGACTTCCGTTTGCAAAATCCATCAGGAAACCAGAAAATGTGTCCATACGGAACTAGATATTTGATAAAAGCTTCAGATGTGTACTGTAACTGTGGTAGTCTAGTAAAATCAGGCTACGTGAATTCCATGAATAATGTTTATATAATATTTGAAGTCGACAATGAGCAAGATGTGAAAGAAGCTAAGGATACTTATTGTTCCTGTCATGGTAACCTTCGTGCATCACTTATCAAACTGTTGATGAAGCGGTTTGAGCCTGGATACTATTTAATAAAACCGTGTATCATGCAAAATCAGGTTCTGGTGTGTGTGTATCCTGAACTTCTAGCAGAGCGCGTGCCGTCGGAGAGTGAAATAAGACAAGTCATGAAGAGTGTTGAGCTGTTCGCTGAACACAGCCCAGACTTCTATTACAATGACTGGATTATCGTTTGCTACCAACAAACATATCAACCTTTCAAATGGGATTTCTATTGTCACTGATTAAAATTTTTAATTCAATATGTATCTTCTCGGTAAGCGTGCTACATCCTAGACCACATGTTTGACTAACATCAGGCAGCTGGTAGGTAAACGCAAACCTATATTAACTAAAAAAATGTTGTTCGTTGTTGTTTCAGTTTGTTTCAAGATTTTTCTTAATATGATATTATGTTATTTATTTTTGTCCATTTTGACCAAAATGCTGGCCTGTATTTTGGGCAGAAAGTCATCCTCGCAATTCAGTGAGGCAATGCGGCCAGCATTTTAGACACGTTGTCTCAAATTAGGAAAAAAGGTTCCCTAATTTGTTTTAGTTTAATTTGTTTATTTGTTTAAGTTTAAAACCTTTTGTAGGTTTAAACAGTGTCTAATTTTAAGCAAATTTATACTTTGTTATTCAAACTGTTTTTCTGGTGTACAATAAAGTTATATTGTATTGTAATTATTTAATTTTTCTTGCGAGCGACCTCGAAGTTCAACACGTCCTGAAGATGCCTCGTTGAGAGGCAAAACACGTGTCGAACAGAGTGTAGTGCAGTGAGAATAAAGGTGTTATTTATTATTGATGTGTTTTCAATATTATTTTTAAAGTATTTTTTATGCCCTTAAACTTATTTGCCTACAACAAGATAGCGGAAACACACTAAATATTTATTCAAAACAAAGATTTTTCAATTAGTTTACTTTAATAAATAATGAATAATACGCTGGAAACAAAAATAAATATAGCTTTAATTAATATAGTAGATTGGTTGAATTCGAATAATTTATTGATCAATTTTGACAAGACAAATATAATGACATTTTATAAATTTAAACAGTTGACATCTAAAATTATTTTTCAAGGCAATGACATTAAAGAAGTTACAGTGACGAAATTTTTAGGTCTAAATTTGGATTCTAATCTGGACTGGAAGGTTCAGGCTGAAACTGTACGCTCGAAACTTAGCAGTTATTCATATGCCCTTTATATGTTGGCTAAGGTAGTAAATCAGCAAGCAGTACTCACCTCATATCACGCTTATGTGACGTCGACTTTGCGGTACGGCATAATATTTTGGGGGAATTGTTCAGAGCGAGAAAATATTTTTAAATCTCAAAAGAAGTGTCTGAGGTCAGTCTGCCGCTTGAAATCCACGGATTCTTGTAAACCGTACTTTGTAAAATTGAATGTATTGACATATCCATGCCTCTATATTTACGAGGTTGCCGTTTTTGTCAAGACTAATATACAGATGTATGAACATCTTAAGAGTGAAAGACACAAGGCTAAAATACGCGTACCAACTCGGAGAACTGCATGTTTCGGTGGGGGCATTTGTGGTATGGGTCCGGTAATATACAATCATTTACCAAAAATCATATTGGAGTCTGTTAGTGTGGCTAAATTTAAAAGGAAGCTGTTTAGTTTACTAGCATCAAAAGCATATTATAAGGTGCAAGAGTTTTTGGATGACACATTTTAGTAGTTATATTTTGGAAGTTATTGTTAGATTATTATGCATGGTTAAGAATTGTTGATTTTATTGATTTTCATAATGTTAATTCTTGCGACATTTTATAATGAAATTTTATTGACATTTTTTGTAACAATCTATTTAAATATTGTATGTTCATTATGGACCAAACTGTTGGCACTTTTTAGAACTAAGACCTTATAATGTAACACAGTTTGACAATAAACTTTATCTTATCTTATCTTAGATAAGACAATTTAGAGTAGATAGGATAATTTAGTTTACATAGCTTTATTTTAATTTAGATAGGTTTATTTTAGTTTAGTATATTTTTTATGTTATTTAATATTTTTAAATTAAATTAATAGTATAGTTTAATTATTAATTTTGTAACCTACTGGGATTTGCTGTATTATGATTGACAAATATAAGTAAAACTTTTTTGTAATATTGACTGGTGATATTATCCTATCTCTATCTACTTATTATAATTTATTTACTCAGTAAAACAATAGGAAAAAAAATATTTACAACTACACGGAGTACAATGTTACGACCAACAGCGGTTACTATTTGTATCTACTTAGATAGCTTTGCAATGCTTCGCAGCTTGGCGGTTGGGTCTTTGGTCGCACTGTATCTAGCTAGCTACCGAAGCGTGTAAGTGTCCACTAAACCTTTGGATATCCTCTAATATAGGCCGAATTATATATTTTGGCGGGTGTGATGTTGTCTGCTGCGGGTAACCCAATCCTGAGCGAATCGAGGATTGGGTTAATCGCAGCTTGTAGCTAATATCAGGTCGGCCAAGATGTTTGATGCCTACTATACTCCTGCATTGCCACGCTACACTGCCTAGGTATACAGGGTTATTTCTAATCAATTAGCATCCTTTTATTATTATTTCTGTATTATATACTTATTCTGTACATCAAAACTACTTTTGTTCTACATATTTTATTAATTCTCAAAAAAAAGAAATGTTGATCTATAGAAAAATATCGTTCACCCTCGACAAAAGATATGGAATAACAATTTTTTTTGAGTTTTGACAAAAGTATCACAACAAATGTTGTTAGTTTTGATGTACAGAATAAGCCCCTAAAAGGATGTTAATTGATTAGAAAAAACCCTGTATACAATTTCTTCATCCAAAATACATAACTAAGAAATACTTGGGAACCTTTATGCCGCTTTAGAGGTGGTACAAAAACTACGTCGTATAGCAAAGTAATTTTTTAAGTCTATCGAGCTGCTTTTATACCTAGATTTGAATAAAATTATTAAAAGTCGAAATATTATTGAACTAAAGTAATTTAAAGGCCAAGTATAGTTTATCTTATTCGTATAGTAGTAACGCAAGCGGACTTTAAAAATATTCTGTATTTATCAGTTTCTCTTAGATAACCTAACTTGTTTTATCTCAAGACTTGACAAATAAATAACTATAGAGAGGGGACAATTATTGTGATCTACGAGTACATAATTATGTGCAGGAAGTTAATAATTTTATCAAAAATAAGAACTTAATATTTAGGGGATCATTCTATAGACCACCCCCCCGCAGATTCCGTACTTATTCGTATCTCATAGATCTGTAGTATGCACGGCCCATTCAGAAAAGTCGGAGAGTCACAAATGTCATGGGACAAAAACTAACTCTGATAGGTATTTACGAGCTGTTTTATTTGTAAAGTTTTTAGTCGTTAGGCACTCAGGTTCAAACCATAGGTTTGAAAGATGGCAAGAATGGCTTTCTAAATTCAGAGTAAAGAGGTAGTTTATCTTCTAAGTTTGCGTTCTTCCTTATGTACCCGTTAGTCCGCACCTACTCATTAATACGACTAATTATCTTTGCTTATAAGAAAAACCGGCCAAGTGCGAGTCAGGCTCGCACATCGAGGGTTCCGTACATATCCAGAAAATTTCACAAAATCGGGAGGTAAGTTGTTAAAATCTCTATACTATACACTTTTCTCGTCATACATCGAAAATTACACATTGTTAAAAAAATTAGAAACCTGTTTTAGCATGTGCTAATGAAGTTCTTTTATATGATATCTTACATGATACGATTTACTCACTTTGAATTTAGAAACCCATATTTTGTGAATTTTGAGGCCCTATTTTTTTGTGATTTAAATAAAAATGTACAGTTTTCAGATTTATTCCTATATGTGTACTCTAAGACAATGCTTCTCGCCATATTTCATAGTTCTATGTCAACGGGAAGTACCCTGTAGGTTTTGATTTTTGTGAGTGTCGAAATATGCCAGAAATTACAAAGAAGGATGCGCGAGCCCATACATACCAGGACCTGTTATATACGAACAGACTAATTTTTCCTCACTTATTTTCTAAGAATGATATGTTCACCAATGTGATTTATGACGCTTCTAAAACTGTTCAAATATGTACAATTTGGCTAAAATTGAATATAAAATAAGAAAAAACGAAAACAATTTTCAAGCTATAAGTACCTATTTATAGACATGTATACACACTAATGATTATGGATTGCCAGGTTTGTTATGTTCAGAGTGCTAAAATGGTGCTCGATTTTAAAAACTTGATGTCATGTATTTTTAGTCAATATTGTCTCAATGATATTTATATTGATTTTTACAACAGTGCATGTCATCTTGTCTGTAATATCAGATTACTTTTTGGAGTTCATCGATTTATAAGATGTTGTCACGTCAAAAAAATCAATTTCTAGGACTGATATAAAAAGAAAATGAAAAATGGAATGATAAAGAAAATTCGGTATTCATCCATTTCATTAGCAAAAGTACAAGAACCGCAACTATAAGTTAAGAATATAAGTAAAGCAGCTATTCGAATAAATTCAGCTCGGCTGCAGCCTGCGGATGCAGGTTGCGAATGGAGGTAGCACACACATGAGCCGCTGCTTGTATCCGCAGTCGGGAATGATTCCGATGCTGGTTGCCTACGTCGTACATCGCAGGTCCGTTGGACTTGTTTAAACAGGCTAACAACACTTGCAGCCGAGGCTCGGTAGCACATGCTGCCGCAGCCGTGTTCGGAATCTTTTTGTAGAAATTCATACAACTACGTAGATAACCAGAGCCCTTAGTCCAGGTTTTGTGTTGTTTACTTAAACTTTTGCGTTCGCGTGTGGCTCCATACGTTTTGGTTAGTTCTTCATCGTTTCGGCCAGGGGCGCTGTACAAAAATGTATAGGGCAATATCGAACAGATGTATGAACAATTTATGTGTAAACCTGGACTAACGCCTCAGTTGTGTAGCCACAGCCGGCCTAGTGCAGCTGCTGCAAGTGTAGTAAAGCAAGTAAAAGATTCGAATAGCACCCTTAAGGATTAATCCGAGTAATATTAAAATTGCCACGAATTTCTCGGATAACTTCAACTACTGCTTTTTGTTTTTAGTAGTAAAGTATATGATAAAAAGTACATAAATAAAAATAATAAGAATATTCTTTCTTTTTGATAATCTTTTAGTATACAAAAATGTATGTTTCTATAAAAATGTATAACAACACCTCAGTTTGTAAACATTATTATGTGCCAATAGTTAAAAAAGAAAATAATTATTACATAAACACGTCAACATTTCCAAAATTGCTAAGTCTGGATACCGAGAACGAAGTCTGGCAACACTAAATACGTCATCTGATTGACTGAATTTGACATTTCCTTTTTTTTTGACAGCAACAGTAATAAAAGATTGTTTTTTTTTTTCAAATAATTCGCCCATTTTTAGACTCTAAAGCCTTTAAGACCATACCGCCACTTCTTATGTATGTAATCCGTAATGTAAAAACAATAAAAAAATCATTGTAATTTTTCTGGTGGGTTAATTTTAATTTTAATTAGTGATTTAAAAACAGCAAAAAATCCCTATATTTTTGAAGCACATATCATTTTTAGAAAATATGTTTGTTTTTTTTCTAACAAAAAAAATAAATATTGACAGGTTAATTCCGTGCATCCTTCTTTATAATGTTTGACGTTGACACGGAATATGATGTGCAAGAAGCCAAGGCAGTTCAATGTCTCTGTAATAGTAATTCAGCAGTTTACAAAGGGGTGCAGAAACTGTTTGTGCCTGGTTACTATTTATTCATAACGAGTCATATCAATGATCAGACGTGCGCGTATCCCGAACTGCTAGCCGAGAGGATTCCATCTGAAAGTGAAGTAAAAGAAATCATGAAGAGCGTCGAAATATTCGCTCAACGCAGTCCAGAGTTCCAACACAATGATTGGAGTGTCATTTGCTACCAAAAATCATATCAATCTTTCAGATGGGATTTTTTGTTTCACTAATTTATTATTCTCATGTCTTTGTAGCTATTTTAGGACTTTTGTAACCTTCTAGAATTTGCAGAGTTTTAAATATGATTGATACAACTATTTTTTGTATTATTACTTTGAACTGGTGTTTTTATCCTATCTAAATAAAACAATTTATGTACCCGTATATAGGATAAGAATGAAAAAGCCTTTATTTACAACTACACGGAGTACAAAATTATGACTAATAGTAATTATTAGTTATAACTAGTAGTTCTTCAAACAATCGACCTCGCTGCACATCTCTTACTGAATCTTCATAACCCTATATTTTAACTTGCTCTTGACGGACTTGGTTCATACTAGAAAATCCTATTAGGACTTAGATACTAACAGATATTGAAATAGCACGATATAAGATTTCACCTCATTTTGAAGTAAATAAAACCAAAAATCGCCGATAAAAAAAATAATAATATAAGAACCAGTGCACCAAGTTTCTTCAAGATTCGTTGAAAAATGTGACCTGTATCGAAGAATCAACATCCGGAGAGACGAAAGCAAAATCGTCGAGTTAAAACTGCTTCAATACTATTTTAATGCTCTTTCGCAGCTTGGCTCTTGGGTATTTGGTCGCACTGCGAACAGGTCTAAGTAGCTATCGAAGCGTATGACTGTCCATAGAACCTTTCAATATCCTCTAATACGTCTGAATTGCGACGTTACACTGCTGTCTTTTGGCCAAAAGACAGAACTTGCAAACACTTGGGACTTTTTTTCTCACTCTATAAAGAAGCACAGTTCGTCGTGTCTGTGAGCTGCCTTTATACGTAAAAGAGATAATGCTATCGAGCTTAGGCCTGTACTGCATTCATTTTATTTAAATTTATTTATCTTACAATCATCATTTAAAGGAATTTTTTACTTTTGAATCTTATTATTTGACATTGCTTGTAAAATATGGCGACGTGATGGCGGCCTTGAACAAAAATCTAATTAGAAAATATGAATATATAATACCTGTATGTTAAATTCCATTAAGACATTTTACTAAGTATTGTACCCAATACACAATGGTGAGCTGCGCGGGTGAAACCGCGGGGCGCAGCTAGTTAGTCATAAAAGCAATAAGAATAAACTATTTTTTAAATAATACTCGCCAACATGATCAGCCGTGCGGATTTTATCACAGCGCAGTATATACGTAGATAAACTTTTTATTTTGGTTTATATAGTGATAACAGGTTTTTATAAAATTCTCCAGATTGCTCTCAACGTCCAGTCTTCTAGCCGTTGTTTCCCTCTCCTCCACTGCGAGAAATATTTAGAAAAATGTTGAAATCATTGATAGTTTTGGCATCGTGTATCGTCGTCATACTGTGTTCCTGTCAAGAACCTACGTTTAATCAATTACATTTCGACCGCATCGCGGAACGACTCAGCGACTTCAGTATACAAAATCCTTCAGGAAACCAGAATATGTGCCCGTATGGCAGCGAATATCTCTTAAAAACTTCAAATGCATACTGTACCTGCGGCGCTGCAGTGAAACCAGTCTACGTGAACTCCAGAAATGATAAATTTATTCTATTTGATGTTGCCACGGGTTTGGATGTGAATGAAGCTAGGACTGCTGAATGTGACTGTCATGGTAATACAATACGTTACAAAGGGTTGATAAAACGGTTGGAGCCTGGTTACTATTTAGTCTTGACGTGTTTTATGAATACCCAGAATTGTGATTATCCCGAACTTCTGGCCGAGAGAGTACCTACGCAGAGTGAAGTAAAAGAAGTCATGAAGAGTGTCGAGCTATTCGCTCAACACAGTCCAGAGTTTCAACACAATGATTGGATTGTCATTTGCTACCAAAAAACGTATCAATCTTTCAGATGGAATTTCTATTATGACTAATTTCATTACTTAAATTTGTTCGAAGAATTCCATTGAGGTGTTGTTTTTTTGTGATATTTTAGAATCTACGGTATTAAATATGATTGATAAATAACTGTTTTATAAATAAAACTTTCTTAAAATGGTTGGTGTTTTATCCATTAGCAATTTATTTATGTAGATAGTAAAAAGTAACTATAATAAAGCCTTTATTTACACCTTCATGCAGTACAGTAGCCTTATTGTCTCCGATTAGCCGCAGAGCATGTCGTTCAATAAAATCCAAAGCTTCGAGCTGGTATTTAGCTGATCCATCAAAATGGTGGTTGCAGTACTCCAAACAGTAAATAATAAATAATAATTTTATTTTACTTTACTTAAGGCTTGGTACAGAATTGGGTAGGTAGAGTTATAGTTAAATTACTAACAGTTAAACTTATTATGCTACAAACATTGAATAGAGTTATAGGTTAAGAAGTTATCTCGGATTAAAAATAGTTAAACTTACAATGCTACCTACTAACATTGAATATAGTTATAAGTTAAGAAGTTATCCCGGATTGAAAATAGTTAAACCTATTATGCTACAAACATTGAATAGAGTTATAGGTTAAGAAGTTATCCCGGATTGAAAATAGTTAAACTTATTATGCTACAAACATTGAATAGATTTATAGGTTAAGAAGTTATCCCGGATCGAAAATAGTTAAACTTACAATGCTACTAACATTGAATAGAGTTATAGGTTAAGAAGTTATCCCAGATTGAAATACCTCTTCACCTTCACGCTTCACTAGTCTCAATCAAAAATAATAATTTATTTGTTAAATATTCCCCGAAATGATCATATCAGCCATGCTGGTTTTACCACATCGCAGAATTTTCGGAGAACTTGTTTATTTAGGTTTATATGTATACCGATAACAGATTTATATAAAATACGCCCGATCGCTTTCATCAACCAGTCTTTAAACCATTGTTCCAATTTTGATCTCCACTGCGAGCAAAACTCAAAAAATGTTGAAATCGTTAATAGTTTTGGCGTCTTATATTATCTTTATACAGTGTTACGATCACGAACCCATGTTCAATCAATTATATTTCTACCGCGTCGCGGAATCATACGAAGACTTTCGTGGACAGAATCCGTCTGGAAACCTAAATATTTGCCCGTACGGCCGAGAATATATGATCAAAACTGCAAATGAATCCTGTATCTGCGGTGCAATAGAGAAACTTTAATTATAATGATATGTAACAGCTGTATTTTTTCTCGAATTCTTCATTGTCCTTATAGGAAAAAAATCTATGTAATAATAGTCTGAATTACATCCTAAAGTATAATATAGTTCTGGATAACCCTGTATAGGCTAATGATTACGATGATGGTAAAGGCGGTATGACCGCCCAATTGAATGGTTTTTCATAGCATAAAACCACCCAGAATTAGATTTAGAATAATTTATTGATGTATTGAGCTAAATACTAAAATCAAATATTCAATATTGTATAATAATAATTAGTACCGCAAAATATATCTCGTCATTTCACAATACACAATCGTAAAAATTAAATTTAAAAATTGATTAAATAAAAAATAAACAACTAACTACTTCAGCAACAAGATTAAATGCTGTAGAAAGGCAACCGAATACAAAATTGTCGGAACAATACAAAATATCAAAAGTACAATGTAAATATCTAGGCCAGAGTAGAACCTTTAAAAATAATAAAGATTGAAAAAAAAATAATAGTAGGATGAAACCCATTAGAAAAGGAGGGGAATATTATAAAAATAAAAGGAAAAATAATTTACGGGCGATCTGAGGTCGGGAAGGGGATGAGGGGGGGGTTTTAAGGGGAAAAAACGGTTTTTCTCGATTTCCGGCAAAACTAAAAGTCCTATCGAAAAAAGTCAAATGGCAAAGTTGTAGGTAGTAAAAAGATGTAAAACTTTTGTATTGACACTTTTTTCACATAACCTCAAAATTTATGTGAAAAATCCAAAAAACCGAGTTTTTGGTTTTTTATTTTTATCTTTTACAATAATATTTTTTTTTTAACAAAATTTGGTGAAAACTTACCTTTTTATGTCCCAAATACGCTGTAATTTATTTGATCAAAAATATTAATTTTTTTCACCTTATTTTGAATGAATATCGAAAAAACACCCTAATTTTCAATCGAAAATTCAACCGTCAAAATATCAGCTTTTTTCAAAAAGTTGGTATGTTTTCTGTTTGTTGAAATCTCTACTTTCCGATGGTGAAAAAAATATATATGTTACTATAGTAAATCTTCTCAGAAAATGCAAAAAATCGAAAATAAATATTAAAGAAATAAATGTCAAAATGTACTAAAAATATATTATAAATCTATTAAAAATGTATAAAATATATATAGAAATCGGCCAAAAGTTTGTTATTAAAAATATATTTACGATATATATTTTATATATTTTTTATAGATTTTTAATATATTTTTTATGTATTTTGAAATATTTTTTTTTCATGGGATTAACTAAATTTGTTTGTCTAAAATTAAGGAGATTATTATTTTTCTATCTTGTACTAAAATATCATTTAATTTCAATCTTTAGGTTATGTTACGTTAAGCATACTATTTTTTAAAGAAAATATTACGATTTTTATGTTTGAGTTGATTGATAGAGATAGTATTTACCTTCCTACGCATCATGCTTCATATTTATATCTGTATTATGCTTACATATTTGGGAGTCTTAAATAGTACACCGGTTCTATCTTCTTTATCAACATTTTATGGACTTCAACGTTAATAACACAGTCATAATTATGACTTACATTTTTTCCACATTATATGATGCCTCTAGGATATCATCTTGTGCGTTGACTTCAAACAATGCTATTGTGTTATTTTTCTAAACATAAACTGATTTCAAAAATATGATATACCAAATACAAAAATATTCATCAAAATTGGTTCAGTGAATTGGTGGAGGGATCGCGTAAAATTCAGCGAAAACAAGAATTTCCTTTACTGAAGACGGCTAGAAATTATTTCAATTGATGAAAATTAAGGCAATAAGAATTCCCATTTGAAATTTTCTTCGTAGCAAATTACACTCCAATCTGAGAGTCTGAACTCTGGCCAAGAGTCAGCGACCAGCTCGACCTTCTTCATCACTTCTGCTGCCCTGGTCTCATTCGGCACCCTTTCCGCTACAACACTGGAGAATTCACATTTTCGACTCCTTCTTTTACACGTTGATATTAAAAAATAACCAGGTTCCACCTCTTTAACCAGCAGTTTGTATGCTGGTGCGCGACAAGCGCATGCAGCATTCTTGGCTTTTTCGACATCTTCTTCTGTCTTAACTTCAAATAATACATACTTGTTTTTGTTCTGGTTTTGGTAGACTGGCTTTACATCGCCATCACAGATACATGTTCTATTTTCAATTTTAGTGTATTGTATGGTTTTGTAAGGACACAACTCATTTAGGGGGCTGAGAGAGCTGCGCGTCGATTCTGCGATCAAGAACAGATGCTTAGAACGCCTTTCTTCTAAATCACATTTGGTTACGGCTATAGCCGACGCCAAAAATATTAATAACTTGAACATTTTTGCAGACTTTTACAGATAAACTGGACGATGAGACAATTTAGAACCATTTATATAGCGGTTATCGTTTGAGGAAAATAACTTGCAATCTTCAAGTTTCTGCACGATGTAATGTACTTATAACTAAACTCAAGCAATTTTCCTTAAAAAATGTTAAATATGATTTTATGAGTAAGTGCCATACTTTTTCTTCTTCATCGTATCGATGTTCCAAATAGGTATCGGTTTACAAGACCTTTTCCCAACGCTTCGCCCCTGCCACTCCACGTGGAGATGCTTGGTACAAGTCTTGGAGAGTGCAGGTTGGTCCCTGAGGAACATTATTAGTGCCATACTAACTAAATTCGTTCAATGTTACTGTGCTAGTGTTTATTTTATTTTATTTCTTATAAGCTTGCGTTTTACTACACACTGCCTGATGTTAATCAGAATAGATATAGGTTCTAGGGTGTAAGACGCTTATCTAGAAGATACCTATTTACTCGAGATTTGAAGACATCTACATTGTTGCGCGAAGACAGACTCAGGGAAAGCGTTCTACATTCTAGTGGTTAGTATGAGAAATGTGGACTCGAAACGCTTGGTTATGTCCATCATAAAAGGGTGGAGCTTTGGTCGCGTCTGTCTAGCCGTACGATAGAAGAAAGGACTAAATAAAAAAAAGTACCACGCCTACTGCTAAAAGATGTTACTGAAACGTATAACCGTACCTATCCTACCTACCGTACATACCTTAGTTATGATCTGCAATAATAATGGTTTTTGATGCATTTCCTTATACAGGGTTATCTACTTACCCTGAGGTAAGTCGGAAGTAGGTTATTTAGACCACCATTATGATCAACTTTTAAAATGGTGCCAACCCCGAATTTAGGAAAAAAAACCGGACAAGTGCGAGTCAGGCTCGCACATCGAGGGTTCCGTACAAACACGTTGTTAAAATAATTAAAAACCTGTTTTAGCATGTGCTTATGAAGTTCTTTTATATGATATCTTACATGATACGATTTACTCACCTTGAATTTTGAACCCATATTTTGTGAATTTTGAGGCCCTATTTTTTGTGATTTAAATAAATATGTACTTACAGTTTTCAGATTTATTCTTATATGTGTACTCTGAGACAATGCTTCTCGCCAAATTTCATAGTTCTACGTCAACGGGAATTACCCTATGTAGGTTTTGATTTTTGTGAGTGCGAAATATGCTGTCTTTTACGACATAAACGGCTCTAACTTTTATAAACGATAACTGAGAAGTTTTTCTTTTACACAACTGCAATAAATCATAGATATACGTACAGTTTAAATTTCAACTCGATATTTTTACGCGTTCCCGAGATAAAGAGTCTTGACATACACACAGACGGACAGACGGATAACAAAGTGATCCTATAAGGATTCCGTTTTTTCCTTTTGAGGCACGGAACCCTAAAAACAACGGCTTGCACTCCGGGAGTGCCGGCAGCAATGAAAACTTGAACATTAACGTTATGCAGTTTTGAATATCTTGGAATGGTTAGGGAATAATTTAGCACAAATTGCTGGCATACATTTTCGCCACGCGATAAAATTACAGGAGGATATTACTCCGCGCCGGCGGTCTACTCTCCCTCCGTCTGACGAATTATTGGTCAGGACACGTGTCCTGACGCGAGTTTAATGTTTATTATCCATTCCAAAAATGCACAACGCCGCTAAAGAAGTTTCATCCATCCATCAGCCAAAAGACGTCCACTGCTGGACATAGGCCTCCCCTACGGATCTCCAATAAGACCGGTTGATAGCGGCTTGCATCCAGCGCGATCCTGCGGCCTTAATGAGGTCATCTGTCCACCTTGCAGAAGATGGACAGATGACCTCATTAAGGCTAAAGAAGTTTAGTGTTCACTTAAAAAAAAACTGTGTATTGCTGTATTCTTTGAATACTATAACACCTAACCGGGCCGTAGATTTTGTCGTTGACAGACTTCATAGATTCCATCTTCAATCCATCCATTGGCCATAGGATGTCCACTGCTGGACATAGGCCACCCTATGGATCTCCAATAAGACCGGTTCGTAGCGGCATGCATCCAGCGCGACCCTATGCGGTCTTAATGAGGTCATCTGTCCACTTTGTGGTAACGCTGCGCTTGCCAGTACGTGATCTCCACTCCAAAGACTTTTTCACACTCATCGGTCATCAGTCCTCCGTGCTAGGTACCCTGCTCACTGCCGTTTTAACTTGCCCATCCGCTGAGCTATATCGGTAATATTGGTTTTACGGATGAACACGGATAATACGGCTAATGATTCCATCTTACTACTTACGTAAATTATCAAGGAAAACGTAACTTTACAACATTTTTTCCTTATTACAATCTTATCGCCGAACACTTTTGGTACTTTTCTAAGAGCAATATTTTTTTATTTCTTTATAATAATATTGGTATCTGTAGGAAAAAAACACCAGCATCATCATCGGATATATCAGAGCGCAGAAGGTCAAAAGATAACAGATTTGTATAAAATGAGGATCATTGTTTCGACCACTCAGTATCGCAGTATTTATCGTCAATTGCGAGGAGAATAAAGAACAAAATGTTGAAATTATTAGTAGTTTTGGCGTCAGCCATTGCCATGGCCAAGTGTGATTACGAAGAAAACGTGTCTAAGCAACTGTTTCAAATCGCGGGACTTAAGCGCCTCGCTGGAACACGAGTAGATCAGAGTTTGTGCCAGAGCACGATCCAAATCAATAGAATTGAAAATGAATCATGTATCTGTGGTGATACAGAAAAACAAATATACCAGAACCAGTACAATCAAGTATTTGTAATATTTGAAGTCGATACCGAAGAAGATATCAAAGAAGCTAAGAACGTTACAAGTGACTGTACTGAGTGTACAATTGACGCCATGAAATTAGTAACAAAACAGGTAGAATCTGGTTACTTTGTACAGGTATTCTGTTATATGGAATCCCAGTTATGTAGTGCTCCCTGGGTTGTAGCCGAGAAGGTGCCGAAGCAGAGCGAAGTAACAGAAGTTATGAAGAGCCTTGAAGAGATTGCCGGTTACTGGTCCGATGTACGTTACAATGACTGGGTAGTGATTTGCTACGAAGAACCTTTCAAATGGAGTTTCTTTAAACCTTAACTTTCTTCAGTAATAGACTAACAGTCCACTGCAGGACGTGGGGCTACCCACGAAGGGTGATTGAGCCATATCCACTACGCTGGACCAGTGCGGGTTGGTGGATTCACACACGCCATCGAATTTCTTCTACGGACGTATGCAGGTTTCCTCACGATGTTTTCCTTCACCGAAAAGCCCGTGGTGTGAAATTCCGTTCCGAAAAGAACTCATTGGTACGGGACCGGGAATTGAAACCACGACCACGCGATTGTAAGGCGGGTGTCATAATCACAAGACCACCGCGGCTTTTACCACAAGACTAGACAAATAAACGTGGTGGTCTAGTGGTAATAACACCCGACCTGCAATCGTGAGGTCGTGAGTTCAAATCCCGATCCCGTACCAATGAGTTTCTTTGGAACTTATGTACGGAATTTCACATCATTGGCTTTTCGGTGAAGGAAAAACATCGTGAGGCAACCTGCATACGTCCGTAGAAGAAATTCGATGGCGTATGTGAATCCACCGACCCGCACTGGGCCAGCGTGGTGGTTATAGCCCAATCATTCTTCGTGGTCTACGCCTACGTCTACGGCCTACGTCCTGCAGTGGACTATTAAAAAAGCTGGTACAGTACAGTACAGACAACTATCTTTAGTTAGTGCCTTGTTTTCATTTTTACTGTATATTTTATTTATTCTAAGCTTTTGTGGTTGGTGGCGTAGGAATTATGAACACCTGTTGCTGATAACCACGAGTTTATTGAAGGTCATACAACAATTAATTACGATAGTGGAAGGGTCGCGCGCGAGGGACGTGAGTCAACCTCGTTTACGTATAGATGACTGGGGCGAGCCGCAGGTCGCGGCGGTGCGCTGCGGGGTGCGGATCGCGGCGCGCGGCGTGAGGCTCAGGTAGGCATCGGCGAGCGGCGCGTAGGCAGCTAGCTGTTCTATTTTCGAGCGGCGGCCGGCCATTTGCGTCGGTTACACCTGACGACCGACCTCACGACTGCCTTCCGACTTTTTCTCGGTAAGTTGATTTTAACTTAGGTATTAATTTTGTTTCGTGTTATAATGTAATTTGTTTATGTTTCAGGTACCGGACGCCACACCACTCCCCTCCAGAGACCGTCTAAGGGCGATAATAATTAGGGAATCTAACTGTTCTTCCTGACCGTGTTTTCTTTTCAGGTCGTTTCTCGTGATGGGGTTCCGGGGCAGGCGGAGACGGTACATCATCATTATCATCAGCCGGACTTTTGCTGTTTTCTTTTATGGTTAGAATATAGGCTGGTTTCAGTCGTTCTATCGACACGTTTTCTGGTTTCCCGTTTTTCAGGATTTTGAAAACTTTCTGGCCTCTTTCTAGAACTTCATGAGGTCCAGTGTAAGCAGGCTGAAGCGGTCTTTTCACGGCGTCTTCTCTGAGATATACGTGAGTACTTGTAGCGAGTTCTTTGAAAATGAATATAGTTTTATTACAGTGCCTCGATGCTGGTTTTGGTTGAAGATTCTTAGCAATCAGTCTTAATCTTGCCATAAAGTCCGTTATGTCATCTGTTTTATCTGTAGATGGTTGAAATAACTCTCCAGGCAATCTAAGTGTTTCTCCATAAACGAGTTCAGCTGAAGATGACTGAATATCGTCTTTGAATGCATTTCTGATTCCTAGTAGGACTAGTGGAAGTGATTCTGTCCAGTTTGGATTGTCGTGGCATACGATGGCGGCCTTCAACTGTCTGTGGAATCTCTCCACCATCCCGTTGCAAGCCGGGTGGTATGCTGTTGTTCGTTTGTGCTCGAAACCAGTCATTTCAGCCAAGTTTTTGAAGAGTGCTGATTCAAATTGACGCCCTCTGTCGGTTATTATTGAGGTTGGACAACCAAATCGCGCTATCCATCCGCTCATGAAGGCTTTGGCAACCGTCTCTGCAGTAATGTCCATTATGGGTATAGCTTCGGGCCATCTGGTGAACCTATCCACGGCGGTTAAGCAGTATATGTAGCCATTAGATGAGGGCATCGGCCCTATGAGGTCTATATGGACTACTGTAAATCTGGCACGTGGAAGCTTGAATGTTCCAGGAGTAGTGGACACGTGTCTAGTAATTTTTGATCGCTGACAGGGATGACATGTCTTTGTCCATTCACGGCAGTCTTTCCTGATGCTTGGCCAAACGTAACGCTGCGCCACTAAGTTGGCGGTCGTGTTGGCGCCTGGGTGGCTGAGGGAATGTAGACTTTCAAATGCTTGACGTCGCATCTCTTTGGGTACGTACGGTCGCGGGATGTTAGTTGATTCATCACCGTATAGTTTGATGTCGCTACCAGGAATGGAGATTTTTGTGAGCTTCAATGAAGTGTTTCCATTCAGTAGCTCTTTCAACTCAGCATCTTTCTCTTGTGATTTGGCTAGCAATATGAGATCTACAGGTTGTACTATTTCTTCAATTCGACTTAAAGCATCGGCGACAACGTTGTTCTTTCCAGATATATGACGAATGTCGGTTGTAAATTGGGCTATAAAGTCGAGATGTCTGAATTGTCTAGGCGAACATTTATCTTTGCGCAATTGGAACGCATAGCATAAAGGTTTGTGGTCGCTGTAGATTGTAAAGTGTTTTGCTTCTACCATATGTCTGAAGTACTTCACTGCTTCGTAGATGGCTAGCAGTTCTCGGTCGTATGGTGAGTATCTTTTCTGAGCAGGGCTTAACTTGCGCGAGAAGAAAGCAAGTGGCTGCCAGTTACCGTCTTTGTATTGCTGCAAGGCAGCCCCTAGAGCTATGTCAGAGGCATCTGTGACGATAGCTATCTTCGCGTCAAGATCTGGATGCGCTAGTAGTGTCGCTTGACAAAGGCTGGTCTTGCACTTCTCGAATGCCGCTAGCGCGTCACCGGTGATCGCCACTGGGTGCGATCCTTTCACGTTGTCGATGAGTAGCGCGTGTAATGGAGCTTGGATTTGAGCTGCGGCCGGGATGAACTTCCGGTAGAAATTTAGCATGCCCAAAAATCGGCGTAATTCCTTCACAGTTTTTGGGGCTGGGAAGTTTTGTATTGCTTCTACTTTTGATTCCAGCGGTTTGATGCCATCAGATGAGACTGTGTAGCCTAGGAAGGTCACTTCGGGAGCGCCGAATACACACTTCGCTGTGTTTATCACCATGCCGTATTCGCGCAGTTTTTTGAAGAGCTGTGTCAGATGTTCTTTGTGCGTTTCTTCGTTTGGTGAGTAGACCAAAAAATCGTCGAGATAGGCATATGTGAAATCGAGCCCTCGGGTCATATTGTCGACGAAGCGTTGGAATGTCTGGCCTGCGTTCCGAAGTCCGAATGACATAAACGGGAACTCAAAGAGGCCAAACGGTGTACAAATTGCCGTCTTCGCGATGTCTTCGTCGCTGACAGGAATCTGGTTGTAGGCCTTAACTAAGTCTATTTTCGAAAAGACGGTACAACCAGAAATGTTGTGAGTGAAGTCGTGGATGTTGCGGATGGGGTAGCGATCGGGGATGGTTCTAGCGTTCAACATCCGATAATCGCCGCATGGCCGCCATCCGTCGTCTTTTTTTGGCGCTAGGTGTAAAGGCGATGCCCAGGGACTCTCTGATGGTCTTGCGGTACCGTTCTTGAGCATGGCTTCGAACTCTTTCTTAGCTATGAGTAGTTTGTCCGGAGCCAAGCGACGTGGAGTGCAGGAAACTGGAGGTCCTGGCGTAGTCCTTATGTGGTGGACAGTGCTGTGCTTTATTGTATTTTCGGCGCCTGCAGGTTTAGTGATTTCCGGGAACTGACGGAGTAATTCGTGGTAAGCTGAGTCGCCGATCAATGTCTTGATAGAAGATATAGTGTTCGACGACGATGCTGCTTTTGCTGCTGCTGACAGAGCTGTAGTGGTGTCAATCAAGCGTTTGTTCCGGCAATCGACTATAAGACCGTAGTGTGACAGGAAGTCGGCTCCGATTATGGCTTTCGTCACGTCTGCGACAATGAAACGCCAGCTGTAGTCCCGCCGTAGTCCAAGATTTAAATTGAGATGGGCGAAACCGTACGTATTTATGGGCGTCCCATTTGCCGCATAAAGTTGGTAGCTGGTTGGAGTTCGGCGTTCACGGAGAGCAGTGCGAGGGAAAACGCAGAGGTCGCTACCCGTGTCAACCAGAAACTGCATCTTCGACCTGCTATCTGTCACGAACAGGCGACCAGGTGTAGATTGGCTATCGGTCGTCGCCATTACCGATTGCCTTTTTAGTTTTCCTGTTTAAAATCGCAGGGCTTCAGGCATCGTTTCGCATCCTTGCCGTATTTGTGATGATACCAACAATTGGGAAACCGTCGGTAGCTTGACTGGGATCGAGATCTGTCGCGGCGATGATGGCAATCGCGAGTGTTTGACCGCGATCGGCGATTGCTGGGTCCGGTTAAATTTTCTACCTTTCGCGTCAACTCTGCGATTTGTTTCGACATCGTTTCTAGAGCCGAGCCTGGGGGAAATGATGTAGCGGCTACCTGTAGCGTGCTGGGAACGATTTCATGCACGCTGTCTGCCAGGTCCGCTAGCACTTGTAGATCGGTTGATTTTTGCGATACTATGATTGGCTGCAGGGCGGTAGGCAGGCGACTAGTCCATATGGTCTTGATGAAGTCGTCCGGGACCGTGGGTCCCGCCAATCGCTGTAGGTGTCGAAGGAATTGCGACGGTCGGCGGTCACCCAACTCCTCATGCATCAAGAGTTGTTTCACTTCTTTCTCGCGGGATGCCGAGAGGCGTTTGATCAGCTCAGTTTTTAAACGCTCATATTTACCCGTTCTCGGGGGAGAAATTATAATATCCTTAACCTCAGCTGCGTATCGCTGCTCCAGGGTCGATGTTACGTAATAAAATTTCGTGTCGTCGTCCTTAATTCCGGAGAGCACAAAGTTTCCTTCCAGTTGGGAAAACCAAACGGCGGGTTCTTCCGGCCAGAACGGCGGCGGTCGGACACCGACCCGAAAAATCTCGGTCGTGTCGTGAGGTGTAAATGTCCTCGTTGACGTGCCACTCGATCCAGTCGGCGCGTCGTCATCTTTGCTTCTTCCGTCCATGTTCTTGCGGGGTCACCAATATGTGGTTGGTGGCGTAGGAATTATGAACACCTGTTGCTGATAACCACGAGTTTATTGAAGGTCATACAACAATTAATTACGATAGTGGAAGGGTCGCGCGCGAGGGACGTGAGTCAACCTCGTTTACGTATAGATGACTGGGGCGAGCCGCAGGTCGCGGCGGTGCGCTGCGGGGTGCGGATCGCGGCGCGCGGCGTGAGGCTCAGGTAGGCATCGGCGAGCGGCGCGTAGGCAGCTAGCTGTTCTATTTTCGAGCGGCGGCCGGCCATTTGCGTCGGTTACACCTGACGACCGACCTCACGACTGCCTTCCGACTTTTTCTCGGTAAGTTGATTTTAACTTAGGTATTAATTTTGTTTCGTGTTATAATGTAATTTGTTTATGTTTCAGGTACCGGACGCCACACTTTTCTGGAAATTGTTTTATTATCACGCTCTTTATATCTTTTAAAATTTGTATGAATTTAAAAGTGATAAATAATTTTTTATTTTATATTATTTAATGTTTTTTATTCATGTTTGGTTAGTTTTTGAGATAAATATAATTATGATACCGTTTTCACCTGATTTTAGAAAGAACGCGTTTTCCCTAGTTAGAACTAGTTTTCCCGAAAGGAGTCAATTGAAATCTACCGTGTAGTAGGTATTCGTATCAATTAAACTTAATGGTGCCAGGGAAGCTAACTACAAGCTTTTTTTTTCATATAGGTTTGCGTTCGACTACACACTGCCTGATGTTAAGCGTATATGCGGTCTAGGGTGTAACACAATTACCTAGAAGATACCAATTTACTCGGGATTTGTTGACATCTACATTGTACTTTAGCGTGAAGACAGACTCAGGCAAATTAAGCGTTCCACACTCTGGCAGTTCGTATAAGGAATTTGGACTCGAAACGCTGCGCAAATTCTCACTCTTTGTGCCGATAACATATAAATAATTTGCTACTGCGCAACTTTTCGCCTCGTGTTCATAGTCGCTCAGTTTTATTCGATCTATACGTAGTAGGTAAAACAAGCTCGAAGAAATGGTACCCAATCTAAAACCTCTGACCAAACCATAAGTATCGCGTGTTATACCGCCCCCCGCGGCGGCCAGTGAGCGAGCATTGATATATACGCCATTTTTGTCACATTTAAATACGAATTTAAATAAATGATAGACCTTAATGCTCGGTTTTCGAACGGTAAAGTTGTGTTTTCATATATTTCAATAATAATACGCGACTAAAGCGCCACCCTTTTATGGTGGACATTCCGCCGCGCGTTAGAACCAAACGTTTCGAATCCTCATTCCTCATACGAACTGCCAGAATGTGGAACGCTTTGCCTGGGTCTGTCTTCCTGCTTGGGTATCTTCAAATCACGAGTAAATAGGTATCTTCTAGGTAAGCGTGTTTCACTCTAGACCGCACATCTGCTCAACATCAGGCAGTGTGTAATCAAACGCGAATCTATACGAAATAAAAGAAAAAAAAATTTGGCGTGTAAACGCGTCAGGGTTCTAAAACTCTCTTAAAAAGGTGGGCTCTGAGACATGTTGCTCACAACTACCAAAGAAAGGTAAAATATGGGAAAAGGTTAATTTTTGAATAACGGCCTAGATTGACATTATTTCAAAATAACTGTTATGCCATGTGTGTCACCGTATATATCCAATTACCTGTATCATTGAAAGAACTCCCTTATGGAATGTTTCGCCGTAAACTTAAGACATGGCTAATGGAAAAATGTTACTATAGCCTAAACGATTTTTTAATTATGCGTAAACGATAACATTTATTAATTTGTTAGATTTCAACATGTTTATTATTTAATTTGACTTATTATTTTTATTTTATTTCATTTTGTTATTTATTTAATTTGACCGTACTTTGACATGATTTGTAATTAATTTTAGGAATAATTCTGTTATAACTTTATTATTTACTTAAGTGCTTTTTTCCACATGCTAGTAAATGGTAAATAGAAGAAACGAATTAATCTGAAACACCATTTATTCTACTAATTATTAAAGTTCTATAAGTTCTGCTCTTCTTATGGGACCATCTCACAATATTCCTTTAAAGATTAAAAAATAGCTCCAAAGTCGGCCGACAAATAGCGAGGAAAAATCAGATTAATAACCAGAGTACTTATCAAAACAAAATAATTATTTTTGCAAAAAATAGCATGAACTGACTTAAGCCGTGTACAGAATTTGCGAATATTTAGCACGGATCGATATAGCATTTTTCACATAATAGTTGATTTATCAAAACTGGTTCAGCGAATTTCGATAAAATTTAAATGAAACCAACTTCAAAGTATGTTCTTTCCACTAAAATAGGAATTATCGAAATCAGACTACTATGTAAAAAGTTATGCGTGGTTATACATAAAAAAATATACGCGTCGTATTGAGAAGCTCCTCCGTTTCGTCTTCGTCAAAAAATAAAACATGGACGAATTGAAAACCTCGTCATTTTTTTGCACTATAATTCCATAACATATATCAATATTCAATACTCTATAATTCATTACAGACTATCGCCTGGTCTAGGTGGAAAGTACTAATCTCACGAAATTGGATTGGCTTTCAGAATAATCTCTCGGGTAGCTCGGGTACGAGCCCCGTCCGGCCCGTTCCGCGCCGGCCCCGTCCTAATATAAATCATCCCTTACCAAGAAGAAGAAATTTTTGTTTCGTTCGTAAGCACTATCCAGAGTGTCTATCCTTGCGTTGCGTACTAATATTATAAACGCGAAAGTTTGTGAGTATTTATGGATGTTTGTTACTCTTTCACGCAGCAACAAAGCATTGGAATGACTTAAGCTACCTAATATCTCGGAAATATAAAAAGTCTCGACAGCAAAAGTAGATAGTGAAAACATCACTCGTTTGAAGTCGTGGGCACAAGCTCGTAACTAAGACATAATATTAACTTCTGCACTCTTAGCGTTTTGTGACCAATACCTGTGAACGGTAGCACGAACGAGATACCATCATAACCGCTCGCTGCTCGCCGCCATGTTGCTTTTATAACTTTTTTATTTTGTTTTTTTTTTTTCTTTTTACCGGCACAAGGACTTCGCTGTTGTAAATTGGTCAGATTAAATTGTCTGACCACTGTTTCTTTTCCATTTGCTATAAATTTAGTTGGTGATAATCGATTGATTGTATATAATAACATTCTTCGCGTCGACTTTGTTAATGACGGCCATGTTTGTGGTAGAGACATTTTATAATTTAAAAAAAATAAAGGGACTAAAATACGCCATTGGATTAACAGGCATATTTATGTAGTAGCTCCCAAAGTTTCATTATACGAACTCATTTATTGTACTAACTCTTTTTGTACAGTAAAATCGAATAATTGAACATTTTAGTTAACAAAAGGCACAGACCCTGGAGGCCGTGGTATGTAATTTTCCAATAAAAAAAAAGTTTCATTATAATAAGGTGATTCTAACCTGAGACATTGCTTTGAGCCCAGTAAAGTCTGAATAAAACATCAAACATGTTACACCCTTGGCTAAACATGCTTCCTCTTCGTTGTACCTAATAATGGTATGGTCAAAGAAGATGTAATGTAGTATGGTGCAAAAAAAAAAGTTCGTTTTTACTCCCAAGTTTTGGCCGCTGCGACCCCGCAGGGCTTAAAATACGCTTAAAACTGCTTGAACAATAAGGTAGTTAATTCTTATAAGCTTGCGTTTGACTACACACTGCCTGATGTTAATCAGAATAGATATAGGTTCTAGGGTGTAAGACGCTTATCTAGAAGATACCTATTTACTCGAGATTTGAAGACATCTACATTGTACTTTAGCGCGAAGACAGACTCAGGCAAAGCGTTCTACATTCTAGTGGTTAGTGTGGGAAATGTGGACTCGAAACGCTTGGTTATGTCCAAAATAAAAGGGTGGCTTTGGTCGCGTCTGTCTAGCCGTACGATAGAAGAAAGGACTAAATAAGAAAAAGTACCACGCCTAGTGCTAAAAGATGTTACTGAAACGTATAACCGTACCTATCCTACCTACCGTACATACCTTAGTGCAATAATAATGGTTTTTGATGCATTTCCTTGTACAGGGTTATCTACTTACCCTGTGGTAAGTCGGAAGTAGGTTATTTAGACCACCATTATGATCAACTTTTAAAATGGTGCCAACCGAATTCAGGAAAAAAAACCGGACAAGTGCGAGTCAGGCACGCACATCGATGATTCCGTACAGACACGTTGTTAAAATAATTAAAAACCTGTTTTAGCATGTGCTAATGAAGTTCTTTTATATGATATCTTACATGATACGATTTACTCACCTTGAATTTTGGACCCATATTTTGTGAATTTTGAGGCCCTATTTTTTGTGATTTAAATAAATATGTACAGTTTTCAGATTTATTCCTATATGTGTACTATGAGACAATGCTTCTCGACAAATTTCATAGTTCTACGTCAACGGGAAGCACCCTGTAGGTTTTGATTTTTGTGAGTGCGAAATATGCTGTTTTTTACGACATAAACGGCTCTAACTTTTTTAAACGATAACTGAGAAGTTTTTTTCTTTTACACAACTACAAGAGACCATAGATATACGTATACAGTTTGAATTTCAACTCGATATCTTTACGCGTTCCCGAGATAAAGAGTCTTGACATACACACAGACGGACAGACGGACAACAAAGTGATCCTATAAGGATTCCGTTTTTTCCTTTTGAGGCACGGAACCCTAAAAACAACGGCTTGCACTCCGGGAGTGCCGGCAGCAATGAAAACTTGAACATTAACGTTATGCAGTTTTGAATATTTTGGAATGGTTAGGGAATAATTTAGCACAAATTGCTGGCATACATTTTCGCCACGCGATAAAATTACAGGAGGATATTACTCCGCGCCGGCGGTCTACTCTCCCTCCGTCTGACGAATTATTGGTCAAATCACGTGTCCTGACGCTAGTTTAATGTTTATTATCCATTCCAAAAATGAACAACGCCGCTAAAGAAGTTTAGTGTTCACTTAAAAAAACTGTGTATTGCTGTATTCTTTGAATACTAACATCTAACCGGGCCGTAGATTTTGTCGTTGACAGACTTCATAGATTCCATCTTCCATCCATCTATTGGCCATAGTATTTCCACTGCTGGACATAGGCCGCCCTATGGATCTCCAATAAGACCGGTTCGTAGCGGCGTGCATCCAGCGCGACCCTGCGGTCTTAATAAGGTCCTCTGTCAACTTTGTGGTAACGCTGCGCTTGCCAGTACGTGATCTCCACTCAAAGACTTTTTCACACCCATCGGTCATCAGTCCTCCGTGCTATGTACCCTGCCCACTGCCATTTTAACTTGCCCATCCGCTGAGCTATATCGGTAATATTGGTTTAACGGATGATTACGGATAATACGGCTAATGATTCCATCTTACTATTTACGTAAATTATCAAGGAAAACGTAACTTTAAAACATTATTTCCTTATTACATTCTTATCGCCGAACACTTTCGGTACTTTTCTAAGCGCAATATTTTTTTATTTCTTTATAATAATATTGGTATCTGTAGGAAAAAAACACCAGCATCATCATCGGATATATCAGAGCGCAGAAAGTCAAAAGATTGTTTTAGTTCCTACATAATTTTCCTTAACTGTAAAGATAACAGATTTGTATAAAATGAGGATCACTGTTTCGACCACTCAGTATCGCAGTATTTATCGTCAATTGCGAGGAGAATAAAAAACAAAATGTTGAAATTATTAGTAGTTTTGGCGTCAGCCATTGCCATGGCCAAGTGTGATTACGAAGAAAACGTGTCTAAGCAACTGTTTCAAATCGCGGGACTTAAACGCTACGCTAGAACACCAGTAGATCAGAGTTTGTGCCAGAGCACGATCCAAATCAATAGAATTGAAAATGCATCATGTATCTGTGGTGATACAGAAAAACAAATATACCAGAACCAATACAATCACGAATTTGTAATATTTGAAGTCGATACCGAAGAAGATATCAAAGAAGCTAAGAACGCTACAAGTGACTGTACTGAGTGTACAATTGACGCCATGAAATTAGTAACAAAACAGGTAGAATCTGGTTACTTTGTACAGGTATTCTGTTATATGGAATCCCAGTTATGTAGTGCTCCCTGGGTTGTAGCCGAGAAGGTGCCAAAGCAGAGCGAAGTAACAGAAGTTATGAAGAGCCTTGAAGAGATTGCCGGTTACTGGTCCGATGTACGTTACAATGACTGGGTAGTGATTTGCTACGAAGAACCTTTCAAATGGAGTTTCTTTAAACCTTAACTTTCTTTAGTCTATTCCAGCCTTTTTAACAGTCCACTGCAGGACGTAGGGCTACCCACGAAGGGTGATTGAGCCATATCCACCACGCTGGACCAGTGCGGGTTGGTGGATTCACACACGCCATCGAATTTCTTCTACGGACGTATGCAGGTTTCCTCACGATGTTTTCCTTCACCGAAAAGCCCGTGGTGTGAAATTCCGTTCCGAAAAGAACTCATTGGTACGGGACCGGGAATTGAAACCACGACCACGCGATTGTAAGGCGGGTGTCATTATAACAAGACCACCGCGGCTTTTACCACAAGACTAGACAAACAAGCCGTGGTGGTCTAGTGGTAGTAACACCCGACCTGCAATCGTGAGGTCGTGGGTTCAAATCCCAATCCCGTACATCATTGGCTTTTCGGTGAAGGAAAAACATCGTGAGGCAACCTGCATACGTCCGTAGAAGAAATTCGATGGCGTATGTGAATCCACCGACCCGCACTGGGCCAGCGTGGTGGTTATGGCCCAATCACCCTTCGTGGGTAGGCCTACGTCCTGCAGTGGACTATTAAAAAAGCTGGCACAGTACAGTACAGACAACTATCTTTATTTAGTTAGTTCCTTGTTTTCATTTTTACTGTAGGTATATTTTATTTATTAGAAGCTAATCTGGAAATTGTTTTATTATCATGCTCTTTATACCTTTTAAAATTCGTATGAATTTAAAAGTGATAAATAAAAATGTTTTTTTTTATATTATTTAATGTTTTTTATTCATGTTTGGTTAGTTTCTAAGATAAATATAATTAGGTATGATACCGTTTTCACCTGATTTTAGAAAGAACGCGTTTTCCCTAGTTAGAACTAGTTTTCCCGAAAAGAGTCAATTGAAATCTACCGTGTAGTAGGTATTCGTATCAATTAAACTTAATGGTGCCAGGGAAGCTAACTACAAGCTTTTTTTTTCATATAGGTTTGCGTTCGACTACACACTGCCTGATGTTAAGCAAATATGCGGTCTAGGGTGTAACACGATTACCTAGAAGATACCTATTTACTCGGGATTTGTTGACATCTGCATTGTACTTTAGCGGGAAGACAGACTCAGGCAAATTAAGCGTTCCAGTTCGTATAAGGAATTTGGACTCGAAACGCTGCGCAGTTTCTCACTCTTTGTGCCGATAACATATAAATAAATTGCTACTGCGCAACTTTTCGCCTCGTGTTCATAGTCGCTCAGTTTTATTCGATCTATACGTAGTAGGTAAAACAAGCTCAAAGAAATGGTACCCAATCTAAAACCTCTGACCAAACCATAAGTATCGCGTGTTATACCGCCCCCCGCGGCGGCCAGTGAGCGAGCAATGATATATACGCCATTTTTGTCACATTTAAATACGAATTTAAATAAATGATAGACCTTAATGCTCGGTTTTCGAACGGTAAAGATGTGTTTTCAAATATTTCAATAATAATACGTGACCAAAGCGCCACCCTTTTATGGTGGACATTCCGCGCGTTAGAACCAAGCGTTTCGAATCCTCGTTCCTCATACGGACTGCCAGAATGTGGAACGCTTTTCCTGGGTCTGTCTTCCCGCGTGGGTGTCTTCAAATCACGAGTAAATAGGTATCTTCTAGGTAAGCGTGCTTCACTCTAGACCGCACATCTGCTCAACATCAGGCAGTGTGTAATCAAACGCGAACCTATACGAAATAAAAGAAAAAAAAATATGGCGTGTAAACGCGTCAGGGTTCTAAAACTCTCTTAAAAAGGCGGGCTCTGAGACATGTCGCTCACAACTTTTGACGCGGAATAAGGAACGAAATAATTAAATTATTTGAGGAACTTATCAACTGACTTCGTACACGCACTCCCGAACCAAATTAATTGAACCAAAAGTACTCGTAGCAATTCTACTTATTATTAAAGTTTTATAAGTTCTGGTCATCTTATGGGACCATCTCACAACATTCCTTTAAAGATGAAAAAATAGCTTAAAGTCGGCGGACAAATAGCGAGGAAAAATCAGATTAATAACCAGAGTACTTATCAAAACAAAATAATTATTTTTGCAAAAAATAGCATGAACTGACTTCAGCCGTGTACAGAATTTGCGAATATTTAGCACGGATCGATATAGCATTTTTCACATAATAGTTGATTTATCAAAACTGGTTCAGCGAATTGCGATAAAATTTAAATGAAACAACTTCAAAGTATGTTCTTTCCACTAAAATAGGAATTATCGAAATCAGACTACTATGTAAATAAATATACGCGTCGTATTGAGCACCTCCTCCGTATCATCTTCGTCAAAAAATAAAACATGGACGAATTGAAAACCTCGTCATATTTTTGCACTATAATTCCATTACATAAATCAATATTCAATACTCTATCATTCATTACAGACTATCGCCTGGTCTAGGTGGAAAGTACTAATCTCATGAAATTGGATTGGCTTTCAGAATAATCTCTCGGGTAGAAAATTGGATCTCGCAGATTGCATCTTTCTCAGATCGAATTATGGCTTCTTTATGTATCTTATTTGCCAGCCCGTTGAGAAAGCTATTTGAAACGGTTTTCTGATCTAATATTAAAAAAAAATTCTGAACTAATAACCCTTATTATAAAAACATTTATCATATTATTTCTAATCACGACATTTTTTTCAATAAATGGCGTAATTTTACGTATTCAAGAAATAGTTGCTGGAAAAGCACCAATACAGCTGTATTTTGATAGATAGGTAGTTATTCTTTTAACGCGAATAAATCCGCGCTTGACCAGCAACCTGCCAGATGGTAAGCGACGTTGCGGTCGAAGATCAATCACGCAGACTTAGAAGAAGATGCTTTAGAGTTGCAATTTTTTGAACGATTTTGTTTTCACCTTAGAATTAGACAGATTGATCTGTATTAAAGCATTCGTCCGCTAGCTGCGTCTAGCTAGTCTGACAAGTAACAGTTTCGTATCGGCAAATCACAGACATTTATCTTCTATCGACAAATAAAAGTAAGAGATCAGGAAGAGCCGGTCGATCACTAATCGGCTGGGCTTTCGCTGAACAACGCTAATACACAACACAGACAATACAGAAGGAAAGCTTCATATATCTGTAAGTATTCATATTTAACCCGTTTAGCATTTTGACTCTACATACAGTTCTAGTAGGAATAGCAAGGATAATTATGGAGCTCTTTGCCTGGGTCTGTCTTTTCGTCCAAATACAATCTGAGAGTCTTCAAATCGAGAGTAAACAGATACTTATTAGGTAAGCAATTAAGCTAGGAAGTATCAGGTATAGAGGCCTATACTTAGCAGTGGGATAAAGAAGGCTGTGGATGATGACGATGATGAAGCAAGCTACACCAAAGACCGCATCTCTCCTTAAGATCAGACAGTATTTGATCAAACGCAATCCTATGTAGAATAGATACCTAGTAGATTGTATTCAAAATGAATGGTATCATTATTACCACCTTTTAAAGGCTCCTTTACACACAGGCGGTACGAGCGGTATAGCAGACGGGCGGGCATCTGTATTGTACTGGTTATATAAGAAGGGCTCACACAGGTCCGGTCGCGGTACTGCCGTACCGCCCTTTACCGCTCGTACCGCTCGTACCGCTCTACCGCTCGTACCGCCTGTGTTTGATGGAGCCTTAATGTTGGCAGGAATGGCATAAGACACAGTTGATACACACATGATTGGAGGAATATGATAACTTTATACAATTTAAAACCTACATGTTTTAATTGTTGTTAAAGTTTTCAGCGTATTTTGAGCCTAACTTATGACCATTGTAACCCCAAGGGAAGTAAAAATTAACTATTTATTAAGCCCAATTTTAAAGGCGCCATCATAAATTTAAAAGCAACGTAAAATAGAGTTCTCTCTGTCAAATGCATGTAGTGAAAAATAAATAAGGCTATTCTAAATTGCTAATATAATTAAAATGTTGCCTCAAAAATTGATTTGCATAATTATTAGCATATAGGACGGAGCGGGCGCGGGACGGGCCAGACGGGGCCTGTACGACGCCCGTACGACGCACGTATGACGCACCCATACATTTTGTGTAAAACCCCAGACGGGCCCCGTCCGGGCGTCGTACGGGCCACGAAAATGTATGGAACGTGCGTCGTACGAGCCCCGTCCGGCCCGTTCCGCGCCGGCCCCGTCCTAATAGAAATCATCCCTTACCAAGAAGAGGAAATTTTTGTTTCGTTCGTAAGCACTATCCAGAGTGTCTATCCTTGCGTTGCTTTCGTATATCCTATAGTACTAATATTATAAACGCGAAAGTTTATGAGTATATATGGCTGTTTGTTACTCTTTCACGCAGCAACAAAGCATTGGAAAGACTTGATTTTGGCAAGTACATAGTTCCAAAGTCAGAGAGTGACTTAAGCTACCTAATATCTCGGAAATATAAAAAGTCTCGATAGCAAAAGTAGATAGTGAAAACATCACGCGTTTGAAGTCGTGGGCACAAGCTCGTAACTAAGACGTAATATTAACTTCTGCACTCTTAGCGTTTTGTGACCAATACCTGTGAACGGTAGCACGAACGAGATACCATCTTAACCGCTCGCTGCTCGCCGCCATGTTGCTTTTATAACTTTTTTATTTTGTTTTTTTTTTCTTTTTACCGGCACAAGGACTTCGCTGTTGTAAATTGGTCAGATTAAATTGTCTGAACACTGTTTCTTTCCATTTGCTATAAATTTAGTTGGTGATAATCGGCCTTATTGATTGTATATAATAACAATATTCGCGTCGACTTTGTTAATGATGGCCATGTTTGTGGTAGAGACATTTTATAATAAAAAAAATAAAGGGACTAAAAAACGCCATTGGATTAACAGGCATATTAATGTAGTAGATCCCAAAGTTTCATTATACTAACTCATTTATTGTACTAACTTTTTTTGTACGGTAAAATCGAATAATTGAACATTTTAGTTAACAAAAGGCACAGACCCTGGAGTCCGTGGTATATAATTTTCCAATAAAAAAAAAAGTTTCATTTTAATAAGGTGATTGTAACCTGAGACATTGCCTTGAGCCCAGTAAAGTCTGAATAAAACATCAAACATGTTACACCCTTGCCTAAACATGCTTCCTCTTCGTTGTACCTAATAATGGTATGGTGCAAAAAAAAAACCGGACAAGTGCGAGTCAGGCTCGCACATCGAGGGTTCCATACAAACAAGTTGTTAAAATAATTAAAAACCTGTTTTAGCATGTGCTAATGAAGTTCTTTTATATGATACCTTACATGATACGATTTACTCACCTTGAATTTTGAGCCCATATTTTATGAATTTTGAGGTTCTATTTTTTTGTGATTTAAATAAAAATGTACAGTTTTCAGATTTATCCCTATATGTGTACTCTGAGACAATACTTCTCGCCAAATTTCATAGTACTATGTCAACGGGAAGTAGGTACCCTGTAGGTTTTGATTTTTGTGAGTGCGAAATATGCGGTTTTTTACGACATAAACGGCTCTAACATTTTCATACGATAACTGAGAACTTTTTCTTTTACACAACTGAAAGAGATCATAGATATACGTGTATAGTTTAAATTTCAACTCGATATCTTTACGCGTTCCCGAGATAAAGAGTCTTGACATACACACAGACGGACAGACGGACAACAAAGTGATCCTATAAGGGTTCCGTTTTTTTCGTTTGAGGTACGGAGCCCTAAAAAAGAGTTCGTTTTACTCCCAAGTTTTGGCCGCTGCGACCCCGCAGGGCTTAAAACACGCTTAAAACTGCTTGAACAATAAGGTAGTTGACTAGTATTGAAACATTTAAAGTATTAAGATTACTGAATTCTGAAATTAATTATGATTCGTAAACTGAAAAAATAACGAAAATTGGCTAATCCAGTTCTGAGATATCAGCTTGTAAAGATTTTGGTAGGCATCAATAGGGGATAGGTAAGGTACCTTGTGGGTGGACGTCCTACGCCGTCCGTCGGATGACCTCATTAAGACCGCAGAATCGCGCTGGATGCAAGCCGCTTCCAACCGGTCTTATTGGAGATCCATAGGGGAGGCCTATGTCCAGCAGTGGACGTCCTTTGGCTGATGGATGGATGAGGTAAGGTACCTATCCCCTATTAATGCCTACATTGTCCCTTTCCCACAAAGCATAACATAGTATGGCGAATGTATAACGCTTAAGGGCCGTGACGTCATATACTGCAAAGTGCGCTCTTTGTCTAGCAAGAAAATAAAATGCTTGTAACTTCTTTATTTCTAAGCTGATTTTAATATTTCATTAATCGGCTCTGTCTATAGTTAGCTGTTACAAGAAAAATTTTCAACTAGCATAGTCTAGTTGTTGGCATGCAAGGTATGCATAATAATATACGTCTTTGACTATTCAAAGAATATTCAGTTTGGTAGACGAGCTTAATAATATGCGTGATGTCCTTAAACGTTTCGAGTACTTAACAAATTACAGCGAGTAGCGATAATATATCTAACTGCTCGTAGAAAAACTAATTATCAATTGCTTTGCGTGGAAGCAATCGTTGCATGAACAACTTTGATGGCTAACGTCACATAGGCGGTGCCAAATGACTAAAATGAAGTCATAAACGATTGCTATTACGATTGCTATTGCTTAGTCGGTCGGGGGGCTGGTGTAATGGAGACGGCTAGTACGTATACACAAATTTTCGAATTCTCCATACAGACTGTCAAAGGTGCGATTTATAAACTTCGAACGCCCTATACTGCATAAAAGATAGTTTGATCTCTGCGACAGTGCATTGACATAGAAGATTGACATTTTTAGAGTTGGGATAGTGGTGGAAAATAACGATTATCAAACAATGTTGTAATGAAATCGAATGAGTAGTTGTAGGTGAGAAATTGGATTTTATTTACTCACTATTATTTAATATCAAGTATCTATACATGTAAATAATGTTATGATATTAATGAAATAAATTATAAAAAAATATAATAATGTTACGATAGTATTTATCGACGTTTTTCACTAATATCGATGCTAATGTAACATATAATTGGGCATAATTTAATTACACATGTAAATAATATTATGATATTAAAATATACAATAAAATTAATGATAAATTAAGTTTTATTTAAAATATCGTTAGTATAAACTATCGATATTTTAAATAAAACTTAACTAACGTTCCATTTCACGATTTCCCCCTTTGCAGTATAGGTTTCTTTTTAAATATTGCCATGTCCAGTACAAAAGCTTTGCGTGAAATTAATAATCAAGAAAAAAGTCATTCGTAAAGTAATTACGTCCGAGGCGTGCAAAGTTCAAAAAACCGAACAAGTGCGAGTCAGGCTCGCACATCGAGGGTTCCGTACAAATCCAGAAAATTTCACAAAATTGGGAAGTATGTTGTTAAAATTTCTATACTATAATCATTGTAAGTTTTTTTTTTTCACTTTTCTCGTCATACATCGAAAATTACAATCTGTTTTAGATTGTGCTAATAAAGTTCTTTTAAAATGATACCTTACATGATACGATTTACTGATTTACTGATGTTCTTTCAAATGATACTTTACATGATACGATTTTCTCACTTTGAATTTTGAACCCATATTTTGTGAATTTTGAGGCCCTATTATTCGTGATTTAAAAAAAATGTACAGCTTTCAGATTTATTCCTAAATGTGTACTCTGAGACAATGCTTCTCGCCAAATTTCATAGTTCTATGTCAACGGGAAGTACCCTGAAGATTTTGATTTTTGTGAGTGCGAAATATGCGGTTTTTTACGACATAAACGTCTCTAAATTTTTTAAACGATAACTGAGAAGTTTTTCTTTTACACGACTGCAAGAGACCATAGATATACGTATACATTTTAAATTTCAACTCGATATCTTTACGCGTTCCCGAGATAAAGAGTCTTGACATACACGCAGACGGACAGACGGACAACAAAGTGATCCTATAAGGTTTCATTTTTTTCCGTTTGAGGTACGGAACCCTAAAAACGATCCCCAGGCCGTATAATGCCCCTGCACATGATTGAAGTCGGTTATTTATGACATTTTTGGCGAAAAATAATTATTCACATATAACATTACTATTATCAACTTAATTTTAACTCTAGACCGCGCGTAGTGCGGTTGAGACCCGTTCAATCCATTCATCTCTAAACTATTTTTGCCCCGAGCCGACCGCAGGCGATGTGAAGTTCTCCGTAATATCATTACGGTCGACAACAATGGCTGTACGCAGTATAGCACTATTATTTCTTCTGTGGTTCGGAACATTGCTCGTATACAAGGTGTCGCTCTTTAAAGGTATACTGGGTGTTTTTCAAGACAAGGAAGAATGCGTAGTACGTGGGTTGATCAGTAAGTACCCGTGTTCGAAATGAAAACACATTTATTTATTTTATTACTTTATTCTATTTTTCGACATAGTCTCCTGCGAGGCTTATGCACTTTTCCCAACGTTTCTCCCATTTTTTTAACCCCTCCAAAAAGTAAGATTTCTCAAACTCTGCAAAGTACGCTTCTGTTTTGGCTATAACCTCTTCATTTGAGTAGAATCTTTCTCCTTCGAGCCAAGTTTTCATGTTGGGGAATATGAAAAAGTAGCACGGAGGTAAATCAGGCGAGTAAGGTGGATGCGGAAGCAATTCGTAGCGCAAATCTTGCAATTTAGCCGCCACGATGCGAGATGAGTGCGCCGGTGCATTGTCGTGGTGAAAGAGCACCTTTTTTGGACAACTGGGGCCGTGTCTCCTTCAATTTCTCATCGAATCTATCTAACAACTCATTGTAGTACTGCCCTGTAATTGTTTTCCCTTTCTGGAAATAATCGATGAGAATTATTTCTTGAGAATCCCAAAATATCGTAGCCATAACTTTTTCGGCTGAGGGAACGGTCTTAGCCTTCTTTGAAGCAGATTCACCCCGAAAATCCATTGCTTCGATTGTCTTTTTGTCTCTGGCATGTAGTAATGAATCCAGGTTTCATCGACGGTCACGACTCGACGAAGAAACTCCTGCGGGTTTTAATTAAAACGGTCCAAACACTGCTTTGACATCGTCACTCGTACCCGTTTGTTGTCCGGTGTTAGCAATCGCGGCACCCATCGCACGGACACCTTTCTCACACCAATTTTATCGTTTAAAATTTTTATTATTGTGCCTTACGAGACGCCTACTTCTTTAGCTACTTCGAGGACTTTCGTTCGGCTATCAGCGAGAATGATATCGTGGAATTTTTTGACGAGTCCGTCAGTAACCACTTTTGACGGACGTCCTGGCCGATCCTCGTCAAAAACAGACGTACGACCACGTTTAAATTCATTGAACCAATATCTCACGGTTGTCATAGATGGTGAAGGGTCCCCATAGACAGCATTCAACTTTGCTTTTATTTGGTCGCAAGTTTTTCCGTCCAAAAAAAAGAAACGAATTACGGATCGGTATTGTTCCAATTCCATTTTGCTTAGAAACACAAGACACCAAAGACACAAACAGCTCTCATAAAAAACCTAGCCAATGAAATAATCTCAAATTAAGCACAATGACATGTTACAGACTATAAAACAAGATGGTAACGTCATTTTTACTTATCAGCGCCATCTATTGTCAAACACGGGTACTTACTGATCAACCCAGGTAATATAATTTTCACTCACCATAACAATTTTTACAATGGGATCTTTGACATTGAAATCATGAAATAAATTTTGCACATGTACAAACATTTAGTCGAGTTTTGGCTAAAAAATAAGAAAATACTTTTTTTTTCATGATTTCAGTTCATTTTCATGATTGACTAGGTGTAGAGTTTAGTCCTATATAGTTAGACGCTTGGCTCTACTTTCCCAAGTATAGAGCTGATAACTTTTAGATAGTGCGAACTGTAGTCTTGGCTTGGTCCTATTTTACATGAAAATGTTTTTTTTGGATTAACTTTTTCCAAAGACGATAAAATAGTAAGTTTACTATCAAAATCAGTATTATATTATTTTATTTTTTTCAAACACATAGATCCACTTTAGAATTATTAAAAATTGATTGATTTAATATGCAGCCGATCCTGAAATCGCGAAGAAAAAATCTAATTTTTTACCGGTATGGCAACCCGTTTAAATCTATGCACATTGCAAGGCATCATCTTGTATGACCACATGTTTCTACAAACGTTTCTCTACAGCTCACACGTCAGCCATTGTTGTGAAGGAAATCGTTCAAAATAGCTTCATTCTGCCAAGAACTTATATTTACGAGTTAAAAGCCTATTCTTACAAATTACAATAAAGAGAATGAAGATGTAATTGTCAATCAGGTTTGAGGAACAATGGACAATGTGATGTTGAAGGCAAGCCGCAAGCTATTTGAAATAACTTTCTGTTGTCATAATGTTCTGGGACTTATGTTCGAAAAGGAGAGATGTTATTAGTAGGCGTGTAAAATGGGAGGTAATTCCACTAAGATCAGATGAATCTGAACTGGAATTTATCTGATTCTCTGTCTTGGAAAATGCGATAACATCACGCCGCCAATGTTTATGGACATTAAATTAATTTTTTATGAAATTTTACGTTTGATTCTTAAGTGTATCATAACTAGATTTTACTATTAGCAATACTTTAAAGCTGGACTGATTTTAGCTTTTAGAAGTAGTTGCAAGATGCTGATTTTTTTTAAACATTCAAACGGATACTCCCTCCTAACGCTAAGGAGCCCAGCTGTCTGACTCCGGGGTAATGTTGTACACCACCTTGATAACGTAATACCAAACATACAATAATCTATGTACCTCAACATTGTAAAAAAAGCTTACTCACTCATTACACGACGTTACTGAAGTCTGCGAGACGGTGACCAACGTAGTTGTAGTCGTCGTCAACTGGTCTCCGAGGCACTTACTCCTCGAACATTTGTTCAGCACTCTATCTTCCTTCAATGGCTGTAGAACTTCTTTGCTCTTATTTGGTCCAGTCTTTACCGTAGACCTTTGAAACTTCAAATTCGCACTCGTCTTAAAATCCGTTGTAATCTCCGTATCTTCCGTAACTATAGCCCCTTTCTTTGTCCTGCTCACTAGCTTACAACTTTTACCAACTGTTTCTCCATCTTTAACCAACTCTTCTTTAGAATCTATTATTTCATTTTGTAGAGGTAGACCATTCTCAATCATGCTCTTAATACTATCAGTACTCAGTAAAATGTTATCTAAATCTGTGGTATTCACGTATTCGTCGTAGTTTTGCTGAATGGGCTGTCGTCTTTGGTCTTTTTGCCACGTGTTTTGGTAATCAAAGCCGTATATAGCTTCTGTTTCGACGCCAAAGGTTCTAGTTTCGTCTGGCGCCGGTTCTATATTATTGTCGTCAAAGAATTCATCTGTCAGTTCTGTGATCTGTGCTCCAGGTCTTTTAGTGTCCATATTGTCAAAGTTGAGAAAATTTGTGTTTATGTTGTTGAATTTTCTTTTGCCATACAGTTGTCTGTAGTATTTTTCTTGATCGCCATACATCCAGCAGACTTTCCACCATTGCTTGCACATGAGTATGTTTGCTGAGTTCGATGCCTTCACTTGTCGGGTCGCCGTAGCCGACATTTTGTTTTCTTTTGCTGCTACTGCTGAGTGATTAAGATTAATATTTATGGAAGCTGTTAAGAATGTTTATTGTGATGAATGAGACTGCAATATGTCTTAATTTACAGGGCAATTTGCGAATGCATTACCTACGTGCTTGAGCTCAATGTCATTCGGAGATTTGTGATCGTGCAAATATACAGCGGATGATATATTTTTACACCGGGCAAGACATATTTTTTATTACATTTATTTGTTAAACCATATTATATGTAGGTTTAGCAAACATATTTTTCCTTTTTAGGCTTATTCAGAGTTTATGGTATATCTTTTTTTAATAAATTATTTACGTACTTTACTGCTGGTGTTGCTTCTAAAATTCTAGTTTAGTGATTAACATGTCACAGCGGTTAAGATGTGCCTAATTTTTTTATCTGTAGTCTAAAGTCTAACCGTAAGTTTAATGAGAAAAGTGTCCGTAACTTTAAAACTCATTTTTTGCCAAAATAAAACATCGGTGCTTATAATAGTAGGTTAAAATTACGCAATATTTTAAATTGTCAAGGTAAAAGCCTATGTCACGGAGATTTGTGATAAAATCCCTCTTTTTGCTCTCAAATTTCACTAAATATATTTAGCAATGTCAGAGGCGGTTTCAAATCTCAATAATCTCTGAAATATCTTTGATATCAAAGCTTGAAAACAGTGAGCGCAGAAAAAGTTATTCAATGTACGTTTGTATGAATCCTAATTAAATTTCTTACCTACTTTAGCTACTAAAACTTCAACATAGTTTTACATCCCTTATTACAATACACATCATACTCGTATAGGGTCCCGGAGTAAGGACAGGTGTATGTCAATGTCAGTGTCCCTATAACTCTTATTACACCGTCCTTCCCTTCTCAGAATAGGTCCCTGAATACCGTATAGTCTAATATCCAGGCAGCTCCAGGCCCATCATTACGGCTCTTCGGCTACTCCATGCGGTTACATCTTATTTTATTTTATTTCTCATCTTATCTCATTCCATTTTATTTTGTTTATGCTCTCGGGCATGGCTACGTGATTTACCGACTAATTGCGATGGAAGATTTTGCTTTCTACTTTACGACATGATGGCATTTGATGTTTTTTGTTGTTTGTGAGGCTTATATATGACCGTTTTTACTATCACACGTTTTATAAAATTACGTTGACCTACTGGGTGGCTAGCACTGGTGTTAGAATTTTTAAGCTGCTTTAAGGCTTCTGGCATGGCTAAACGGTTTAAAAAATTCTGGACCTACTAAGAATTTAACGCGCCACTCCGCATTGATAGACAAGAAAATCATGTTATAAACCATGACACGACAAACCAATTTGTGTAATCGCAAATATATTTTTGGTTGATCCGTCTGAATTGTGCAACATTGTTCACCCAAATATCTCTCCGATGTCAATTTATTTTTTAACCAGATCGAAATTGAAATGATTAAAATATTAAGCGGATTTTTAAGATGCAGAAACCAGATCGGAAATAAAAATCCGCGAATAAAAATACCGGAGTGGATGTGAAACGGTACCGATGTAGTTATTGTCGAGGACCTAATGGCTTTATTAATGAGTCTTGAAGTAAGGATGGAGTCACACCACAACTGTGAAATAAAGCGCACGATAGGTTAAGTCCTCAAATCATATTATTGTTATATTGTGTTGTAATTTTTAGTCTTTACGCTGATAGTTTATTTTGTTTGTATATTTCTTTTTTTGTATATTCATACTTAGATGTGGTAGAATCGACTTGATTTTTCTTTTCTGTTTATAAATAACTTATAGGATTAGGCCTGTTATTGGATGTTTATATGTATCTGTACAATTAAGTTTAAATATATTTTTGTGCTGTTGGCCTATAAATAAATAAATATAAAGACATTCAAGCAAGTGCAGTGTAGAACGTTCACTGATGAAAGGACCGTAAAAAAGCGCTGAAATCAAGGTGTTTTCATCTTATGGAAAATTTATAAGTGAGATCTATTTATAACAATGAACTTTATGGCCTACGACTGACATGATGATGAATATTGTTTTTTAAAAGAAATAAAAGTACTCGTAGCTATAATTTACTTTATAGTTTTTTGATCTACCGTACAAAAGATATGTTTGTCACTAAATCGTGCTAAATCTACATGGCACAATAGATATGTTTGTCACTGAAAAAACGCTTTCCGCCGCGTACGCAACCAATGTTCGTAACTGGTTGCCTACGAGGATTTTTCTCCCTTGTACGCAACTAGTTGCGAACAAAGAATTAGCTTATCCTCCATGGCAACTGAATTCCGTATTTTTTACATTAATTGCTTATTGTACTTACAGCTATTCTGATTCTTTATTTCTTTTATATGGGACGACTTCGAATGAAATGACCGTGCTATAAACTTATTGCACTCTGGTGAGGCCCTGGCCTTATCTCGTATACCGGTAACCGATTGGTCACAGGTTTCTGGGAACCAGGTAACTGACGGTGCCGAGAAGGTCAACAAATCGATGGCGAGCGCTCTTCGAATTAACAGCGAGTCACACGCGTTTGGGACGCTTCTGTCCATTAGCACGTCGAAATCAGGATTTTACGGTTTGAAAACACGTATTTTGCTATGAAATATAATACAGAGTAGTAATAGTACGATCTTGCCCAACAAGAACTATCTGTTGAGTTTTTAAACCAGACTAAGGTTTGAATTTATTACGGTAGAGCTGTGCGGAGTGAAAATCTGCGTGTATAGACCGTAAGCCGGGTAAAAATATCAAAAGAATTGTTTGTCAAATCATGAGTTATAGAATGTAAGTTTGTCAAGTGATTATTTTGAGATAAAACCAATTTTTTAAAAGATTTTTTGTGCAATAATCATTTAACTACTCATGGGTTTGTGAAACGTTGGTTATCACATGCCAGTTTATGAAAAAAAGTTTGTGAAATGGACGGATACCCGTAAACCCACTGGATAAATACCATATTTGGTTAGCAACTGAAGATTAAAGTAAATAAAACTAAATAGTAAATGATTTGACTTTGACTTTAGTTTAAACTATAGGTATAGACAATACACAAGAGAGTGAGAGGATTTGAGACGGTTTTAAAACTAACAACTGGCAAATACAGGGTTATTTCTAATCAATTAGCATCCTTTCAGGGCATTATTCTGTACATCAAAACTAACAACTTTTGTTCTGCGACTTTTGTCATTACTCAAAAAGAAATCAGCTGTTCCATACATTTGTTCGCGGGTGAACGATATTTTTCTATGGAACACCACATTTTTGTTTTGAGTTTTGACAAAAGTATCAGAATAAAAGTTGTTAGTTTTGATGCACAGAATAATCCCCTGAAAGGATGCTAATTGATTAGAAATAACCCTGTATACGAACTCTATCAAGCCTTGTAAAATGCATGTATTATAAACATTGTCGGTATCGTGTCAACACCTGTTACTTCGAATCGTGACGGATTAACAAGCAGAATTAACACAGTGTCAAACAGAATTCCGTCCCGTTATCTATTTTAAATCGCCTTATTAATCCGTACACGGACCTGCGCGCGCGCATGCAAAACCAAAACAAAACTACAGCCATCTCTTTTAGTCTTTTTAACTTATCGAGAGTGGAATGAGATGGGCGTATTTTTCACTGTTCGTGTTGTGGTAATAAATTATGTATGTATTGTTTCACCGGTACGGGAGGCTTTCGGTAGCTTAATTTGGCTTGGCCTCGGTTTTTATGCGAGTTTAATGATTTATGTCTGGTAGAATATAGTTTACTCTCTGGAGATAATATTTTTGGCTTTGGCAGGTGTTTATACCTACGCAAGAAAATGATATTACACTTCTCATCATTCTTATTATTATTGTCTATAAATTGACAGTAAAAAATACGCCCATTAAAATAAATTGACCAGTAAATTGACTTATAAAGATTTCTTTAGACGAGGGACATGTTCTAGATCTAGGATATCATTAAATTTAACATTATGAAAAACTTTGGCTGTGGGTTCAACCAAAATCGCGAAAATAACTCACTTTATCGAGAATGAAAGAACTTTTGTATGAAACAACTGATTTTTAGCGCAACGCTTAAGTCAACGAAATTATGTCTCCAGCACTAATTTAGACACAAAAATCCCTGACACAAGAAATCGTTATACCCTAAATCCTTGTCTTAATTAAAATTAATCCCAAATAGTACTTGAAATATGAAATTTTACCCTAAAATAGGGTGAATTCCGTAAAATTGGAAACACTGGGTGCAAGCACAAGCCACTCTGTTTTTGATGGCATAAAAAGTAAATTCGTATAGGCCGGGTGGCTAGCCCTGGTGTCAGAGTTTTTAAGCCGCCTGAAGGCCTCTATCATGGCGAAACGGTTAAAACAACCGGGGCCTACAATTTAACGTGTAATCCGAGCCACGACAGCGCTCAGTTGTAAATGCCACCAGCGGTCACCCATCCGAAGACTGACCGTATAGCATAGAAGGTATTTCTTTTACAAAGATTTTCATGGATATAGTTTGTACAATGTTTCACCGGTCGCTTTACATTTTAATATTTATGGCCCTAATACCGTTTTCCTAGCTAATGGCAAGACCTCATCCTGTTATATAGTTTTATATCTATGGCACCATTAACCTGCACTTTGTAATACATTTTATAATCTAATTAAAATACGAGTGCGCATAAAATTTAACAGATTTGAGAAAATATTTAGCCATAAGTACCTACTATTTAATAAGGAACTCGACTATTATCTATTTGCTTATTGAAATATTAGGTTTATGTGATGACGACAAGTTTTCTATTAATGTAAAGTAGATATTTTTAACTGACTTCCGTAAAGGAATATGTTCTTCATATAACTTTTATTAATAAATCACACACTAACAAAAAAATAAAAAATCGAACACTCGCTAAATTGTTGGCTCCTATTGTTTTTTTTAGTGACGTTTGTTTTCATTCTCCAAAAAGCCTATTATGTAAAAAAAACTGTAGGTATGTGTATAATTTAAATAAGTCATTGATACGTACCGACTCATTGAGATTTGACGAGTAACGGTTTATAAAAAAGCGTTTGTTGATATGTGATCTACATTGTAAAACTTTACGGCCCGTTCCATTTACAAACTATGTGCCTGCCCCCTGCCATGTTTAATTATTAATCAATTGCCTTTTTCCTTTTGCCATTTAAATTATTAATAAATTCCTTATTTCTACCTTAAAATATGTATGTACGAGTACATAGAAAACGCACAAAAGGGACAGTTCTACGCAGCTTCGCTGCATTTTATACGAATTTTAACATCATTTTGAGCATTACTATCACAATAAATCAGGCTAGTACAAGCTGCGGAGCGGTTAAGTGCCAGAGCTGGGTTATTGTCGTAGAAATTGAAAGCCATTATTGAATTATGTCGGAATTGAATCACGTACCGAATGATAACTTCGAGAGATCGAGCTCTGTGAGCGTAGCGGTTTTACAATAAGGTGCATGTGTTTAGAAGCGGGGTTAATAAAACTATCTACATGTAAATAACTCAGATATAAAAATCATAACGGTAAGAGCAGGTAGGACGTGTACTACCCCCTGGGACCAGTGCATTCGGATACGGGTGTCGTTTAACGTCCAGTTGCTGGTCTGGTCCTGAGTGGAGGATGACGATAAGTCGGAAACCGAATGGCGCTGGCGCTGTCGGGGCCGCGGAAGAGAGCGAAAGCGTGCCCGTAGCCCCGACACCAAGCTCTGTGGTGCGACACTCCAGGGTTTTTAGTGGGTATAATCATACCGACCAGTCGGCGGGGACACCCACATAACCACCCAATGACTGCCCCCGAGGCGCGGTGGTATCCATGATTTTACCGGGACAAAAAAAGGCCCACTACTGACACCTTGAAATCGCAAATAAAATAGTTTACCGTGGACGTCACAATCTGTCATTTCATTTGTCATTTGTCTTTACCTCCGCCGAATTGTATGATTCGGCCTATGACATAAATGACGATGATGAACTAGTATCTCTGTATCTATGCCCGCATTCTCCATCATATCAATAAATTCCTCAGATCCTGTAGTTCTACTGCACGTGCCCCGCCTAGTAAGCCACAATTTATCATTCAATTCAGATTTACGGGCGGTTTTTATAGACGATGTCTGTTCAGCACAGCTCTGGCAAGAACAAGAAGTGTATTGAATTAACGCATAGGAATGCTTCAGATCTCGACTAGAGCCTTACTGGTACAGGATGTTTATATATTCTATAGCTTGATTTATATCAATGAAAATAATAATTAATCGAGCAAAAGCGACAATCTCCGTTTTAGACACGGCTATTTTGTTTTCACCAGTCAGATGTTGGTTTTCGCCTACAGGTCGCATTTTTCAACTGATTTCAACAAAACTTGGTACACAGGTTCTACCTCAGCAGGATTTTTTGTCGCCGGCGATTTTCGTTAAGAGGTAGGTGGTTATTTCTCACAAAAAAGGGAAATTAGCTGTCGCGCTATTTATCAGCGATCTCAATAATAATTGGCTAAATTCGATTGAGAGCGGTCGAGATGTAGGCTTATAAAGATTTAGTTAAATAAATACGTCTCGAGGTTTATTGTTCGGAGAATTAGTGAATATAATTAGTGTGTCTATATATCTCTATTTAACTTAGTTGATTTCATAGATGCTCAAGTAATTAACCAACCGGCGAGCAATGCATAAGTTGTGTCTACGTTGAATATGTCTAAATTAATCGGTGGCGTCCAAAATGACCGGTTGGAAGCGTATTTTTCCAAAATACCATGTTTAAATGCACAAACTTTCAACACTGCTGACTATTTAGTGTTTATTTTTTAGCAGTTTGCATTTAGCAGAAAAGACAATCTCTACTCCTATCCAGAAATTTATCGTCTATCCCCCGTGACTCAACTGCTTGGCTCAACTAGTAGAGCGAAGGGAAATTTTAGTTTCCCGTGACACTACTAGTAGTGTTACGAGTAAAAGTACATTTCCCATGACACTACTCTGTTTCCAGAGGTGTCACGGGTAATATTATTTCCTGTGACACGACTGGCCTAGCTAAAAAAGAATTTCATAAAATAAAATAAAATAAGAAATAATAAAATTTTAAATTTGACAGCTGTCAAACGAAATGTAGAACTCATTGAGCTCTTTCACTTTTGCGAAGAAAATAATAGCCTAGCTTCGATAGTTACGGAGATAATCCACTTTTAAGTTTGACAGCTGTCACTTTGACACCTGTCATGCTATTCTAGTATGGATTCAAGAATATGACAGATGTCACTTTTACACCTGTCACGCAGCTTGCAAGAATTCTAGAAAACGACTGCTGTTACTTTGACAACTGTCATGAAACTCATACGATTTCTTGATGTCATTATGACATCTGTCATTTTTAAACTAAAAAATATAATAATTTACAAATTGTTCGGTCATCCTAAACTCAGTAGTGCCACGGGTAATGACCAAGTTCACGGGTAATTCGATTGTATAGACTAAGCAGCCATAGAAAATTAATCGTGCCACGGGAGAGAGACATTTCCTTTGGCACTACTAGTTGAGCCAAGCAGTAGAGCCACGGGGGATAGACGAAATTTATTACCAAGCACCTTAGAAATCAAACTAGTTATTGTCTTCCCAGATATATTGCCGGACGGGACAGTTGGCAATCAAAAGAGCACATAAACGCGGAAGCATCATACATAGAGCTAGTAATTGATGATTGACATCAAATAGCCGCTAGCACCGCTGCGGCCATAACTCTGGTAAAAACTGTATTGAATCAGGCGAGGAATGTCTCAGATCTAGCGCACAAAATACTGAGACTACAGAAGGTAAACTTTATACGGCCTAATGCTAGTATAGTAAGCTTTATGCTTGCTCAATGATCTTGGAAAAAAATTGAACCATTTTGGGCACGGGCCGCCTATCGCAGACTCGAATTTAGTGCAGAAGTGGAGAAAATAAAGTTGTTGAAAACATTTATTTTCAGTACCACAATAAAGTAGATAATTTCGTATAAGCCGGGCGACTAGCCTTGATGTCAGAATTTTAAAGCCGCCTGAAGGCCTCTGACATGGCTAAACACCACAATAGATTATAAATTTTCTACAGCATAATTTTTAGTACAAGGCAGTCTTCATGGCGATGCTGCGGTAGTTACAGTAGCTACGCGTAGGTAGGTAAGTATGACAAAGCTTTGATTGAACGATATGTGAGAAAGTTTGTCAAATACATTTTACTAAAGTATTTTGTTATACGTCAGCTTTTGAAGAATATGTACATGTACTTATAACATTCTTATTTTAGCTTTTTGTCTGAGTCTTGAGTCTTATATTTATTTTAACCGTGTTTTTAGACTTATTTTTAAATTGTAACTGAACGTTACTTAGGTTTCTTGTACTAGCTACCCGCCCCGGCTTTGCACAGGTGTATTATTCATAATAAACCTTAATCTTGAATCACTTCATCTATTATTTTTGCCAGACTGCTAAGATTTATATAATTATGATTTTTTTTTGATTATAAATTTGACGTACCTAATGTAACACACGTAGTTATAATGGCAATAAAAAAATCTAATTCTATTAAAAAAACGCATCAAAATCCGTTGCGTAATTTAAAGCGACTTTGTTTAATATAGTGATGTTATATCGTTGGGTTAGAATCGGAGGCAAAGCCGAGAGTAAAACATTGTGTAAATACATATTTATTATGGATCTTGATTATGCGACAAAACAGAGGAGGTACTCAAGTCGACGCGTATTTTTTTTATTTAAAAATAATTTTTACTTAGTAACCCGATTTTCATAATTCTTTTTTTGTTTGATACTTGGTATTGAGACCCCATAATTGGTTACATAGAAATTTCATCAGAATTGGTTGGATAATTTTAGAAAAAGAAATAATAATTTAAAAATGCCATGCAACGAATCGACCTTAGTATTCGAATTTTGCACATAAATTGCAGTTGCAGTTTGCATAACTGTATTTTATGTCTAGAGCCAGTGACAGGAGTGAGACGTTTTCGCGTTTGGTCTGCGCCCGCGCCGGCGGCCGCCGTAATTTGTCGTTAACGGCAATACTGGTTCCACCACGAGGTGCCATGGTTTATCTTGCTCACTGTGGTGCGGGGTGAGTGATGTAGACTAAATATTTGGTCAGACAGTGGCTCAGTCATGCAGTAAGTGGAGATACTAAGACTTAGACAGTGAGTCAGTCAGAATACTACCAACCTACTATTAGTTCTCCAAACAGTACATATCACGACTCTCTTATACTGAATCTTCATAACCCTGTATTTTGACTCGCTCTTGATCGATTCGGTTCGTCGACAAAAAAAATATAATTAGAACCTATGTACCCAGTTTTGTCAAGATTCGTTGAGAAATGTGACCTGTAGATGAAACCCAACATTAACAGACGACAGCAAATTCGCCGTATTTAAAACCAACATTTTCGCTTACGTTCGATCAAAAATATCTTTATCCTACTATATCCTATCCTACTAATATTATAAACGCGAAAGTTTGTGAGGATGGATGGATGGATGGATGTAGGGATGATTGTTACTCTTTCACGCAAAAAGTACTGAACGGATTGAGATGAAACTTTGCAATAATATAGCTTATGTATGTATCAGAATAACACATAGGCTATAAATTATAATGATATATTGCGTATGCGGGCGAAGCCGCGGGTAAAAACTAGTATAACATAAAACATAGTAGCTATTTTTTTTTTTTATTAGTGCCTCCTATTCCCCTGGTGTAAACATATTTCAGGGTCTTTTTATAATTATTATTTAGATTTTTACTACAAACTCATATATCAATGTTACAAATTATCAAGTTACAATTTTTAGTCTAATTTTAATTTTATACGTTTAGTAAGTATTCTTATCTTAAATTGTCATAAAATAAATATGTCAATAGTTCCCAACTTCAAATATATTTTAAGTATAGTTTATTTTTACATTTATGCCGTACTATTATTTTATACTGCAAGTATCAATATTTGTCTTGACTCGTAAATATAAATATATATATAAATATTATACTGCAAATATAAATAAGTTAGCTATAGGGTGTGTCAGTCATGAGAATAATTATAAGCGTGTAGGTATGTAATCGTCCCAAGTGCATACTTATGGGTCGAAAGGCCCATACGTTGCACTTTCGGATGTTTAAGTTCATAGTAGCTATTTGTGTATAGGACGTCCACTGCCGAACATGGGCTCTCGCCTATTATAACTTAAGTCATCATCATCATAATTTCGTGTCAATGGCTAAGAAGGTTTTTTTTTAATAACTTAATAACTTAAGTCTTAAGTAGGATCGGTTGTAAGTTAGCCTCCAACAAAATAAAATCCTTACTCTATGAAATCTACAAGAGAAATTTATGTGCAGAAGACGTTTTATGAGTTTTATGACTGAGAAAACAATAATGAACTTAATTCTCAGGATCAGTAGGAAACGTGTTGCATCCAGCGGTTTCCATCAGCTAAGCACCTTGTCGATAGAGCTTCTGCAAAATTTCGAAAAGTTGTTGGTTTAAAAACCAAATGATGATAAAAAGCCATGGCCGACGTAAGAGCATTAGGTTAGGTATGTCGCAAGTCGTAACTTAGTACCTACCTATCGGACATAAAATCATATAATCTATAGAGCCTTTAAGAGCAAGTCCTTATAGGGGTATACACGGGTTCCGCTATGTGACGATAAAGTTTATGGGATGTTTATCATGAAATAGGAGGATTTTTTTTCACTTAAGTTCCACTTAATATTAAGCAAATAGATACTAGAACAGAGTGCCCTGTAGGCGTATTTTAACCTATAAAATGAGGCTACAGCATTATTTACTAATATTATAAATGCTAATATAGACCTATTAAAATTTTATTTAGAAGTTTTTCAATTAATATACTAACTTATTATTATAGTCTGGTTACAGATTTCTCTAATTTCTGATTTAATTTCTAAGTTCTATATTGTTCCGAATATTCGTGATGAATCTGGCTCTAGAGTCAGAGATATGAATTTATTTTTCCTTAAAGAACAGGATTCTGACCCCAGGTTAATAAATTGAACAGCACTTCTATGAAAATTACTTTTTTCTGCTTATTATAAGCTCTTAATTTTCGAAGCAGTACCAAATATTAACTTGTATTTGGAACTCCATAAAAAGTTACAAAATCATAGTAATTAAGTAACTCCACACACTTCAACTATGCGTTTAAAGCACAAAAGCGTTGCATAAGGGCCATGTTTGGCCTTCGCGTAACCGATAGTTGCAGACCAAAATTTGCTGAATACAAAATCCTAACACTTCCGTCACTTTATATCTTGGAAGTGGCTTACTTTGTAAAAACTAACCAACACTATTTCCCCCTATCGAACGACAAAGTAATTCGTAATAGACGTAACAAACATAAACTTAATATAGACCAACGTAAAAAAAAGATAACAAGTGAAAGTATTTTCTGTATGGGACCTGTAATCTACAACAAAATACCGAACTCGCTGAAAACACTCAGCCACAGTCTATTCAAAACTAAATTAAAGAAAGTCCTTCAGACTAAGTGTTACTACACTATTAGTGATTTTATGACTGACAAAAAAATTAATTGGAATACTATTATTGACTAATCAATCCATGACATTGCAATCTACTAACATAACATAATAACTAACCCATGACATTGTAATCAACTAACATCATATTGACTAGGTAACTAAACCTGACATTGTATTCAATGTAAATATAATTTGAGAATTTTAATATTGTAATAATATTTTACTATGGAAATTAACGTGGTTTTCACACATTTTATACTATATATAACGGGACTGAACTCACGTGTGGGGATAGTCGTAACGACTATATTCGACCGAAACTATAGTCGTTACGACTATCCCCACACGTGAGTTCAGTCCCGTTATATATAGTATAAAATTGTAATAATAATTTGATTTAGGTAATAATAATAAATAAAGCTGCCAGTAACGTTGCACGCCTTGCATAGGCAAGTTTGTATAGAGTCATGATTATATCTATACCACCTTTGTACATGCAAACTGCAATAAAAATCTTTGACTTTGACTTTGATGTAAGTTAATATGAATTCCAAAAAATTCCACATATTGGAAACAAAATGAAAAAGGAATAGAGTCAAATAGAGAATCGCCTGTCTAGAAATCGGTCGAAAATTAGCAATTGCCTCCTTTCGTATAAATAAAATGGCATGTAGAGCTGACATTTATATTAGCACATCGCGTGAGCAGCTTCTTCTTACATTACGTTAAAGGCAGCAACATGCGTCACGGACCCTCTGGTCCAGCCTATAATTTAACAGGACCTAACCGCAGGCCATCATATAAATACTTTCGAAAAACCACGCCATACACAACTCTATCATAACGACGTAAGCTCTAAATCAACTACCATAAAGGTTAGCTTCAAAAACCTTATGCGTGTACGACATACATAGATCTCACTCGATGGGAAATGTCGCTTCTATCTGTCGGGTACATAATTTTACACAAAACTGCTCAAAATCATAACTTTTTTTTTTATTTCAAGTAGGTTTGCGTTTGACTACACACTGCCTGATGTTAAGCAGATATGCGGTCTAGGATGTAGCACGCTTACCTAGAAGATACCTATTTACTCGAGATTTGAACATTGTACTTTAACGGAAAGACAGACTCAGGCAAAGCGTTCCACATTCTGGCAGTTCGTATGAGGAATGTGGACTCAAAACGCTTGGTTCTAACTCGTGGGATGTCCACCATAAAAGGGTGGCGCTTTGGTTGTATCTATCTAGCCGTACGATAGAAGAAAGAGGCAGGTGGGACCAGATTGTGCAACTCCTGGGCGCACTCACCGAAGTGCATCCGATAGTAGGCTGGCAGACACGCCACCCTACGTCGATGCTCGAGACTTTGCAGCTTCGACTCAGTCAAGGTTTCGTTGCCTTTCAGCCTCCTGGCTCCGCCTTTCAATGGACTCCAAAGCCTCCAACTGGTATTTGGCAGAGCCATCCCAAAGGTGAGAGTATTCCATGCAAGACCTGCAGGCCAATCGCACTAAAAAATTACAGCTAAACTACTATTGAATTTTAACCGAACTTCGACTTTTTGTTTATTTTCGTATCGCACTAATGATTCTGACTAAAGTTGAAACGCAACTCGATCAGAGTTGGAACGTAACCGGTGTCAAATGAACGGTTGGTGTATGATGTTTAGCGCAATACCTAATTCCTTGAAGCTGAATCGAAACTTAACTACAAATCCAAAAAAGAGCCGAACAACCACACTCATCTCAATCTTTACCTGACATACTTGAAACTGACACACAGATAGAAAACAGTCATCCAAATAGCACACCCAGCAGAACCACACCAACTATCACTCAAACAACGTACAACTCTCAACAACCACTCACAACTCAAGATAGTATACCGATGCAGGACATGTATGAAAATGACATGCACTCACTCAATCGACAGACTCACTCTTCTCAGCATAGCATACCGGTACAAGGCACATATTATGACCACATGCATTCGCTCAATCAACAGACTCAATCCATACCAGACCCAGACACACAGGAAATAGTTGTGAACGAAGACCAAGACCCAATCATACTTGACTTACTACAGACTCTTGCAGAGGTTAAAGAAACTCAAATTGAGCTTAGGAAATTCTTACCAAAGCCAAATTTCAACAAAAAATTCATAACAAACTTAAATACCATCAATAGTTACTTACCAAACCTGTTAGAGCCAAATGAAACATTACGCGAAATTAATGACATTATATACGCAGCTGCCAAAACATTAATAACGGCAAACGAGCAAAAACCGTACACACCACCTACCGTGCAAAAACCCAAACAGGATCCACCGTGGAAAAGAAGGATAAAACAAAGAATAGATTTACTCAGAAAAGATTTAGGGCGACTAGTAGAAATTAAATCAGGTACTAATAGCAGAAGAATGACAAATATAAAACGGAAACTTCACGAAAAATACAAAATTACAAACGAAGAAGAACTAAACAACAATATAGAAATAGTAAAACAAAAAGTGAAAGCTTTGGCAGGTAGGCTTAGAAGATACGAGGAAATGAACGATAAAAAGATTCAAAACAAACTATTTGCAGAAAACCAACATAAATTTTACAGGTCGTTAAACAACACTCAGAGCAATCCCACCGAAATCCCACAAAAACAGGAAATACAAGCCTTCTGGACAAACATCTTGTCAAACCCCACAACATACAACACAGATGCATCATGGATAGAAGAAATAGAAAAATCTGCCGAAGACATAGAAACACACCAGTTTGAAGAAATAGATGTACAGAAAGTAAAAGAAGCCATCAGAAAAACCCACAACTGGAAAACACCAGGGATAGATAAAGTTCAAAACTACTACCTAAAATATCTAACTTGCACGCACAAATACATAGCCAAATTGTTTGACAAGATGATGAAAGGAACTGAACCCATAGATAGTTGGTTTACAACGGGGCAAGTCATATTAATACCGAAAAGTGACGACACCCGGGACCCGAAGAACTGGCGACCCATAGCTTGTTTACCGACTATGTACAAAATTTTAACGTCCATTATGGCAAACGAACTGTACTTGCATTTCGACAAAAACGAAAAAGGGGATGCAGACGCCGAGTGCGGGGCTGCAAAGACCATCTCATGATTAAGAAAGCCATACTCGAAGACGCTCATAAGAACCAGAAAAACTTGAGTATGGCGTGGGTTGACTATCGAAAGGCCTACGATAGCATGTCACACGAGTGGATACTCAAAGTACTCGACATCTATAAATGCCCACCTGCTATCAAAAGGTTCCTAAAAATAGTCATGCCCACATGGAATGTTGTCATGACAGCTCGCGGCACAAACGCGTCTGTAACCACCGACCCCATATACATCCGCCGAAGAATATTCCAAGGCGATTCACTATCACCAATAATATTCTGCATGGGTGTCAATCCGATCTCTCAAATACTCAACAAGTACGAATTCAAAGGATACCATCTGAAAGACGATACAACAATAAACCACTTGCTGTACATGGACGACCTGAAAATATACGCCAACAATAAAACCAACCTCAAAGTACTCATTGACAGCACAGAAATATTCACTAGGGATATAGGCATGGAGTTCGGACTTAATAAGTGCAACGTTTTACATCTGGCAAACGGTAGAAGAAAAGATGCCCAAGGAGAGGACCATATCCTGCTGAGTGGTGAAGAATTCAGACATCTGGGAATGAATGACAGATACAAATACTTGGGCATTAATGAGGCAGGCAAAATAGACCACGAAGAAGTTCGACAACACACACTAAAAGAATATTACCGAAGAATTCGAAATCTAACAGAATCTCACTTAAATGCGCGAAATCTCTTTAGGGCAATAAACATCTACGCAGTTCCGGTATTATTATACACTTTCGGCATAATCAACTACAAAACTTCAGACCTAAAAAAAATAGATGTTAAGACTAGGAAACTTTTAGCCATGAACAAAAAACACCAACAGAAAGCAGATGTAGAACGATTGTACCTACCAATAGACAAAGGAGGAAGAGGCCTAACCAGCATAGAAACACTACATAAAACGCAAATAATTAAATATAAAGCATATTTAGATACCGAAAAAGATCACATACTGAGAGCAATAGTAGAGCACGATAAAAACAAAGATAAATATTCAATATTCAAAGAAACACAAGCAAATCTAGAAGAGATAGGACTACGAAGATACGAAAAATATACGGACAAAGAACTTAAACAGGCGATAATTAAAGATAGGATAAACAAAATAAAATCCAAACCACTGCACGGACAGTTTTATAAGAGTGTATTAGAAAAAGAAAACATAGATAGGGAACAATCATTCAGGTGGCTTAAAAAACAACCGGTATCTCCCTCATTAGAATCATCCATATTTGCAATTCAGGACCAAGCTGTAATGACTAGACAGCACGAACGTGACATTATGAAAAAACCAGTAGATGGTAAGTGCCGGCTTTGCCAAGTCAAAGATGAGACCACGCAACATATAATCTCTGGATGCGAAAAGCTGGCAGGCACTTACTACACCAAACGACACAACAATATAGTACAGTACATCTTCTGGGCATTAGCCAAAAAGCACAATTTCTCAGTCTCCAACTTGTGGTGGCAAGAACACCTAACGCAGCCACAGGTAAAGGAGAATGAGAGTGCTAAGCTAATGTGGGAGATACCGATCCAAACAGACGTTACAATAGTTCACAACAGACCGGACATAATATACATTGACAAAACAGCAAACAAAACATACCTCATAGTCATCACGGTACCATCAGATTACAATATAGGAGCAAAAGAAATAGAAAAACTCAGCAAATACCACCCACTCAGACAAGAAATAGCCAGGTTATGGAAAACATCCACAGAAGTCATACACATAGTAATAGGAGCCACCGGAGTAATAGCCAAATCACTACACAGATACTGCACAAAACTAGACGCCAACATTAACACCAACATCATTCAAAAACAGGCAGCCATCCACACATCCACAATACTCAGCAAAACGCTAGGGGACACAGTTTTTGTTCAAGGGGGAACTGAACCACCCTTTCCCTGAGGGTCTCGGGGCGGGAGTTCAGTAAACCGAGCCAAAAAGCTCGAGTAGAGGAAAACCTCATTAACTCATAATAATAGGTTACACAGTTATTACTCAAAGAACACAATATTTAAATGCGCTCACACAGCACTACATTCTTAAATCTTAATAAAATCTTTCTTCTTTCTTTTATCATTCGTAAAATAATAAATATGCATTTTGTGAGCTATCAATAGGTATAAATCGAGGTGTAAAACTATCAGGCTAAGGCACATTTTGGACACATTTTTGCATCGCCAAAATGAGAGTAAGATGAGTTTGTTACATATACAGGGTTACTGGTAATCAATTAGCATCCCTTTAGAGGCTAATTCTGTACATCAAAACTGTCAATTTTCGTTCAAGGACTTTTATCAAATCTCAAAAAAATTGTTGTTCAATATATAAATATTATTCACCTTCGACAAAATGTACGGAAAAACTTTTTTTTTTAGTTTAGACAAAAGTCGCAGAACAAAAGTTATTAGTTTTGATGCACAGAATAAGCCCCAGATTAAAAGATGCTAATTGATTACCAAATAACCCTGTATAAATGCCGCAACAGTGAAGACAAAGCCTCTCCTTTCATCTCTATGGAAAGGAACCTCTCCGTAAAGTTGCCAAATCGAAAAATAAATTCCAACTCTATCACACATAACTTAAAGTTTAGAATAAGGAAAATGGAAAGGAACCTCTCCGTAAAGTTGCCAAATCGAAAAATAAATTCCAACTCTATCACACATAACTTAAAGTTTAGAATAAGTTGAAAGGTAAATAACATAGTTTAGGTTGCCGGTTTCGCCCGGGGCCACCTGCGACTACCGTTGTTTGTAAGGTTTCTGTTTTTCCGTTGGTAATTGATATTTAATGATATTGTCTGGTATTTTTGATTATAATTTGGAGATCGTCAGAGACCTGTCTTGTTTTAATAGAGACAAATTAACGTGGATAAATGAGTTCCCTGCTATACACATACACACACTGCACACATTTTATTTATTGATTTAATTTATTCGAATAATGTATAATATTTTATGGCTATTGTTGATTTTTCAAAAACAGCTCAGCCGAAATTTAAGTGACATCACCTCTGAAGTAGGTATGATCTACCAAATTAAAAAAGAATCATCACAAATTCTTTCCTTCCAAAATGAGATCCCTAATAATTGACAGAGTTATAGCGCACACATACAAAAATTAATCATTATAAAAAATATAACTTTTTAATTACAAGCTTTTGAGATCCTGGGTATCATATAGCAGCAGAGTGCCAGCCAAGACAAGTAAAACGAGCCCAAACACGAATGGTCTACCTTGTTTAGTACAGGGGCTCCTATGGTCACCTTCCGACTCCATCATCAGATCAGCTCCAGGCTACCATAATATTGCATTGTCACGCAATATACATACCAATGCGTGCAAAATTTCAGCTCAATCGAAAACCAGGAAGTTGGACAAGTTCAACTTGCAAGATTCCACTCACAGTAACGTAGGAGTCTGTAACAGTTTCTTGGCTTCACCATCATCGGAGGGAGCCAAGAGGCTGGTACGAATATACCTGTTTCTCTATGGAGCAGCAGTTTATATATGTACATATTATATATGTACATATTGTTAATTATGGGAGTGGCATGGTCGAAAAACGACAAATCTCCTCAAACAAAAAAGATTTAAAAAAAAAAAAGATTCCACTAAAACTTACATACATTGCAAGTTAAATAAAAGCTTGTAAAAAAACATGCATTCGAATTAGAACCTCTTTTTTAAGTCGGTTAAAAATACGAAATATAAACTGAGTACCTACCTTATTTTGTCATAATATCTTATTGCCTAAGTAACAACCTGCCAACATTTCCATAACAATGGAGAATGCGTATGCGCAGTTCCACTAGACAAGTTCATAGTTTGTACGTTGAAGACAGAGATTCATGCATAGTTTTGATGACAATAGCACAGCTAGGACCACAGTTTGTGTGGTGTCGTTGTAGAATAGTATAGAGTTTAAATTACAGTAGTTTCACATTGTTGTGAAGTATTGAATAACTGACAATTCTCTCTGGTTGTATTGTGTTTATTTTCTGTATTGTGAACGTAATTTCTATAGCATTTTCTTTTTCGCTAGCAACAAAACAGGAAAATTGTGAATTGGTATTAAGATAAATAAATATATTTGTCTATTATATTTATTTATTTTATATTATATCTATTTTTTAGTATATAGGTAGGATGTATTTATATATGTACAAGGTAGTTAAGAATTAAATTTCAATGTTTTTTAAGTTATAAAAATAAATATTTCTTTTCATTGTCTATTCTGTTACATTTTCACTAAACTTGTCAATGTTTTTACCGTCTTCCAAAAAGGAGGAGGTACTATGTTCGTCAGTATGCATTTTTTGTGTATGAACATCGATATTTTCATCAAAAATGATTTGAAAAATCTTTTCATTTCGAACTTTTTTACTGTACTCCCGGAATGATCCCATTTAAATTTTATTGAAATTGGCTAAGCCGTTTTTGATAAATCAACAACAATGTACATGGATGTCATATTGCTCCGTGCAAACTATTCTAATTCTGTACAATGAAAAATGCCGTTGCCATTTTTTACGAAAAATAACTTAATTGTATTAATGTATTCTTAATAATTTACACTAACAAAAAAGCTTTTAACATTTACTTAAAATACTAAATGTGAACTACAATATGGGTAAGTAGCTCTAATTCATAGACTTAATAGAATACTAGTTTTTACCCGCGGCTTGCCCGCATGATATTTTGATTTTTGACACAATCTATATTAATAATTTCGTCAAGGGGTACGGTAGACTCGATTGAAACCTTTCCTAAATGATAAAACATAAAAAAATAATGATTTCGAGTCGACAACATATATCCGTAAAATTCGGATTATCGAGTATTTTAATAAATTATAACGGTGCTGACAACCAAATCGCAGTCTCCATATTGTCCGCCAGTGCTGCTAAATCCTTTTGGCAAAAATGCGCTATCAGTACGTCAAGAACGCGCCAAAAGCGCTAAATGGCACCTACGACGACTGGTACAACGAAAAAATGCTCTAATTGGCTCGAATCATTGATAAAAGGGTAATGATAATGTCGTCATCCAACCTCAAAACGTCATCCGGAAGTTTATAAATAGTATAATGACTTTTTAAATATAAGTTTTATAGAAATGTGAAAAAAAAATTAGCATTGACACGAGATGAATAAAATATAAAATGAATCGAAAATGCAGTATGGTATTTGTGATGTCTAAGCTCAAAAAGTCCGTTACTTATTTTTAATCACTCTATGTCATCGTCAGAGTATGGTAATGAAAATACTTTTGTTGCTACGATACACAAAAAGAGCATTTCAGTGTTTTTGTTTATAAAAAAAAATAATATATTCTGTTTTTGCTGCAGTATTATTTCGAAAACGCGCCCGATTTAGCGCTAAGCGCTAAAACGCGCTTTAGGCCAAAAAAAAGCGTTAGATCTAGCGCCGAAAGCGCTAAGTTGGCAGCACTGACACACGACATATCTTGAGCAGTCATTCTTCGCTTTCTTTTATGTTTTGGCGTCGCATTGATGTGCATTTGCTGGTGTCAAGTATTAAGTTATAATAATTTTTGATAATATTTTATCATTTTATCAAAATAGTCAGTCGTAGTGACGTCATAGTCCAATAAAGTCGCGATCACGTCCAAACATGGTCCAAGTCATACCTCAGTAAAGCAGTGGAAACGTTACTAGGGGCGTCTATGGAGATTTGGTAACAACACGGAACGACATGATATGTCACATTGGAAAACTGTTCCACATTCTCTTTGTGTACAACCCATCAATATGGAATGTAAGAAAATGCCAAGTCGATGGTATAACCATAGACACCAACGTGCTATGCTCGGTGTCTCTCTGCGGAATCGAATCAGAAATGAGGAGATCCCTAGATGAACCAAAGTAAACGATATAGCCCAGCGGATTAGCAAATTAATGTGGCAGTGGGCAGGGCACATTTTCGAAGAACGGAAGGCCGATGGGGCCGTAAAGTTGACCTCGGACCAGCAAGCGCAGCGTAGGACGTCCACCGACTAGATGGTCTAACGATATAATAAAAATAGCTGGAACACGATGGACGCGGGCAGCTTCCAACCGACCTTATTGGAAATCCATGGGAGAGACCTATGTCCAGCAGTGGATGTCCTAACCATATAAAAATAATACTGATTATAATCTTTACAGTTGAAGTTGACTTTCTTTACGTAATATAAGAATGTACATTTTCAGTAGGTAGGGACCTACTTATTCATTTAGTTTTGAGTACCTAATTTTAATTTTGAGCAAAACATTTTACTCTGGGATATTGTATTACACAAACATACAAAATCGCGAGTACCTATTCCTTAAAATGAATGTCTTTCATTGGTCTTTCATCATTGTTTTGCTTGATGATACCTACATCATTTTGTTAACAGCCGAGTCTCCTTGCATTTGGTAAACATTGTCATAATTGTGGAAAATGGATGCAGCGAAGGGCTCTTCGCGTTAAGATGGTGATCGACTAACAGCAAAATTATTATGAGTGTGTGTATTATGAGTCACATTCACCCGAGCGAAGCCGGGTTGTCATCTAGTATCATTATAATTTATGACCTATGTGTTATTCTGATATATAAGCTATATTATTGCAAAGTTTCATCTCAATCCGTTCAGTAGTTTTTGCGTGAAAGAGTAACACACATCCATCCATCCAGCCATCCTCACAAACTTTCGCGTTTCTAATAGGAATAATAGAAGGCTCTGTCTTGAAACTTTCAACATAATTTTTTCCGTCATGATTATTGATCAAGCGAACGAAGTAAGAGAGATCTTCGTTTTAACTCGGTGAATTTGCTTTCATCTGTCCAGATGTTGGGTTTCATCGTTTCAACGAATCTCGACGAAACTTAGTTCACAGGTTCTGTACATTAATAGAATTTTCCTGTCGATTTATTTACTTATTTTATTTATCCAACGTGGCAATTCAAATTCAAAATTTATTTATTTCGCACAACTCGAATCCATATTTTATTAGTAACTTATGCTTATGCTTACAAACTAGGGTTAGTTAATATTTATTTGGTCATATACTTTGGAGGCATCCCCTGCGGAATCATGGTCCGCACGAGATGCCTCAGTATCAATGGGGCCAGCATTTTGGTAACTGTGCCCGCTGGTAGGCTTTTAGATTAAGGTTTTCATCGTCATCTATACATACTAATTTTTTTAGTTCGAGTGGTTTTTTAGGGTTCCGTACCTCAAAAGGAAAAAACGGAACCCTTATAGGATCACTTTGTTGTCCGTCTGTCCGTCTGTGTGTATGTCAAGACTCTTTATCTCGAGAACGCGTAAAGATGTCGAGTTGAAATTTAAACTGTATACGTATATTTATGGTTTCTTGCAGTTGTGTAAAAGAAAAACTTCTCAGTTATCGTTTAAAAAAGTTAGAGCCTTTTATGTCGTAAAAAACCGCATATTTCGACACTCACAAAAATCAAAACCTACAGGGTACTTTGCGTTGACATAGAATTATGACATTTGGCGAGAAGCATTGACTCAGAGTACAAATATAGGAATAAATCTGAAAACTGTACATTTTTAATTAAATCACAAAAAATAGGGCCTTAAAATTCACAAAATATGGGTTCAAAATTTAAAGTGAGTAAATCGTATCATATAAAAGAACTTCATTAGCACATGCTAAAACAGGTTTTACACAACTTTTAAATATTTTAACAATGTGTTTGTACGGAACCCTCGATGTGCGAGCCTGACTCGCACTTGTCCGGTTTTTTTATTTTGTTTTGGTTTGTACATTTAGCGTAGTAGATGTAATATATAGTTAAGTTTATGAAATGTTATTTTAGTTTTATGTAAATAAATTATATTTATATTTAATTTACTGATTATAACAAGATTTGCGAATATAAATCAGTCAAGAGCGAGTCGAGACACAGGCTTATGAAGATTCAGTTAAAGAGATGTGCCGCGAGGTCTGTTCATCGGAAAACTACTAGTAGTAGCTTACAATAAATTTTTAAAAACGCCCTTTTTTCCATCAGGGATTAAGATAAAATGACGTCTACTGCACTATAGCTACAATAATCGGCCAAGTGCGAGCCGCACTCGCGCACGAAGGGTTCCGTACAGTATGGAAGCCCCCTTAATATATTTTAATTATTTATTTTTGTACGGAATATACGACTTAATATTCTGTGCATATTTCAAGCATCTTCCTGTTGTCGTTATTACCTAATATCAAGCAAAAAATAATGTTTCTTGTATAGGAGCCCCCCATAAATATTTATTTTATTATTTATTATCAAAGTGATTATTTAACGAAATATTCTCTGAATATTTCAAGCATCTACCTGTCAACCTTATTAATATCGATCGAAAAACGGCTAAAAATCAGGTTCGTTGTATGGGATGTGATACAGCCTGGAGACAGACAGACAGACAGACAAAACTCTTTCTTTACAACCACAATATGAAAAATAAACACTATTTACACAAATACGACAAAAATATGATTATAAAGTGGCGGCCTTATCACCCATGGCGATTTCTTCCAGGCAACCTTGCACGAATATGAACCGACAAGAACAAGAAATAGTGGCCTTAAATAGATATTAACAAAAGAAAACACCTATAAATAATAAACTAAACATATTTAATTCAATCTAAGTTTTAAATATACTTACATATATTCGCGACAGACGGACAGCGGAGTCTTAATAATAGGGTCCCGTTTTTACCCTTTGGGTACGGAACCCTAAAAAGTACTGGTGATAGTCCAACTAGTTCGACTAGTACAGAAAAAAAACCTGTTTCACGATAAAAATAATACAGAAATATAATATCTAGAATTCTAGATCGTTTATCTAGAATTTCCAGAAGACTGAACCTACTTCAAATTAACTTTTGCATATTATTAGTATAACGGGACAGCAACCAACCAAAGGCACTTAGTAGTTTATTTTTACTTACTCGATTGCGTAAACTACAAGTTGTATAGAAAGGAAACCACGCCAACTAACACGGTGTACAAATTCCAAACAAATTGTAGTTTACGATCGAGTTAATGCAAAACTCGTACTAGATCCGCAGTAAGATGAACTCTAGAGTTAAAATATTCTTAACGAATAGGTTGCCTTATCGGTATGATTCCGTTGAGATTTTGTTATTTTTTAGGGTTCCGTACCTCAAACGGAAAAAACGGAACCCTTATAGGATCACTTTGTTGTCCGTCTGTCCGTCTGTGTATGTCAAGACTCTTTATCTCGGGAACACGTAAAGATATCGAGTTGAAATTTAAACTGTATACGTACGAGTATATCTATGATTTCTTGCAGTTGTGTAAAAGAAAAACTTCTCTTCTGAAATTAGAGCCGTTTATGTCGTAAAAATCCGCATATTTCGACACTCACAAAAAACAAAATCTACAGGGTACTTCCCGTTGACATAAAACTATGAAATTTGGCGAGAAGCATTGTCTCAGAGTACACATATAAATCTGAAAACTGTACATTTTTATTTAAATCACAAAATATAGGGCCTCAAAATTCACAAAATATGGGTTAAAAATTCAAAGTGTGTAAATCGTATCATGTAAGGTATCATATAAAAGAACTTCAGTAGCACATGCTAAAACAGGTTTTTAATATTATATCAATGTGTTTTTTGTCGATAGTTATAGTACTTATAGAGATTTTAACAACTTACTTCCCAATTTTGTGAATTTTTCTGGATTTATACGGAACCCTCGGTGTGCGAGTCTGACTCGTAATTGTCCGGTTTTTTTTACTTATAAAAGTAATTTGTAGTTTACAATATTTTGATTTTTTTATATTTTACTAGCTGCACGCCCAGGCTTCGCCTGGTTACGGATGAGTTATAGCTATAAACTTTTCAGAAGAAATATTCTAAAATGTAGTCAGAACCGCATTGCAATTTGTTTTCTAGTTCGGACGATATAAACGAATACACAGACAGACAAACAAAAATAGCGGTTTTGCTTTATACTATGTAGAGATGATAACCAATTGATAACTGAATCAATGTTTTGTAACAGTTATAAGTTTCTGAACTTGATAGATGAGATAAATAATGTTTACTGCAAATTTACTTTTGCATATAAGATTCAATGATCATTGAGGCAGTATCGTAATTATGAGGAGTAGGCTTCCACTGCTAGACATCTACATTTATGTCCCCCCAAACATTGAATGTTAGCGGTTAAAGTGTAAAAGCATTTCTGATTACAGGCCCTAAGAACCGAGCCCTAAGGCCCTGAGAACTGAGTTCGAGCAAATTCGAGTTGGCTTACGCATACCTGCATATTTGCCAACTGAAAAGCTTTACTCTAAGTAGTTTCCAGATAGAATCAGTAGCTCTAGACACGCTACAAATTACGAGAGAGTATTTTAATACCCTACCGCCTTGGAAGCCTAGATGCTATCTCGATGATATATTTTATGGAATTAAAAGGCAAATGTATGCCTATTCATTGGTGTTATCGATTTGAATTGCAGTGCCATAGATTGCGATAAGACCGCCGATTGATTTTAATGCTTGAACAAGTAAGAAAATTCACGCAAACTGTTTTCTAACCTTGCAAAGTTTGCCCTGTTAATAAAATGTTCTTGCTGTTTCTGAATATGCTCTAATTTGTAGGAATCGATTCAAAAAGTCAAAGGTGTGCGTAATTTGTTGTTTAGTTAGTTTAGTTTAGTTTCGATCCCGAATTCGAGATCCAATGGCAAATAAGTGCTGAAATTACAACATGACTTATTTAAATTATTTCAGCACTTTACACATGCTAGATGATAGATCATAAATGCATGATTATTTTTGCTGAAATCTAATTCCATCGAGATGGGTCTTACATAACGAGTATATATATTTCAATTAAATCTGTTGCCAGAGTAGATTTTCATTTAGTTTACTTCTAATTGACCGACGAACCACCGGAGGAGGTATACAATTCGACGCGTAAATATATATATATATGTTTATGTATTACCACGCATAACTTTTTTCATAGTGGTCCGATTTCAATAATTCTTTTTTATTGAAAAGAGTATACTTCGAAATTGGTCCCATATAAATTTTATTGAAATTGGATGAGCCATTTTTGATAAATCAACAATAATGTGAAAAATGTTACATCGATCTGTGCATAATATTTGCGTTCTAGCAATGCGCCCCGGCTTCGCACAGGTGTATTATACATATAAACATTTCTCTTGAATTACTCTATCTATTAAAACAAATTGCATCAAAATTCGTTGCTTAGTTTTAAAGATATAAGCTTTCATGGGGACAGACAGCGGAAAGCGGCTTATTTTCATACTATGTAATTATTCTGAACACGGGTGAAGTGAAGTCGGTCATGCTAATTTTTGCAAAAAATGATCTTGTTTGATCATCAGAACAGTAGATACGTGTAAACGTAAAATTATTGATTGTTGGCTTAAATCTCGGTATTAGCATATAACATTTCTGTACAATCAGTACATAATCTTAATATATATTAATTACGCGTCACGTTGTTTGTCCGCGATGGGCTCCTAAACTGCTTAATTGATTTTAACTGAATTTCGCATATTGATAGAACTTGAAAGATACTTACGAGTAGGTTATTTTATATCTCAATTTATAATCGCATTTGTTTATTATACTTTTACAAGCTAGCATAGCTAGCTTTTTGGCAGCTAGTTATTCATATATTTTGTTGAGCATTCAACTAGTGATCATAGTTGAAATGCCGCAGTTTACGACAACATTAGAATATAGAGATAAAACCGAGATAATACGTTAATAGCCGAGCCCATCCGGGTGTAAAAACTATGCAGATGTAGTTATTATTTAGTTATTATATGTAACTGCAGGTGGCGCGCCGTCTCTACTGACGGTTAACTTTACTTGACCGTAATTTGAATATTATAGTTAAGTAGATAATTTTATAATTATGTGTACAACATACTTGAGTTTAACGTTTTCTTTTTCGTGGCATGTGTTTTGAAATTCTTGAAAAGGTAAATTGGTCGTAAAAGTATGTTTTTGATGGTTAAGTTTTATGGATAGATTTAAGTTAAATTCTCAATTTATTCGATGCGTCAAAAGATATAAAACTGTCATCATTATTACAAGCTGTAAAATGAATAAGCTATACATATACAGGACATACTTTCACTGAGCTGTATCTACAAATAGGGTAGTTGACTAGCATTGAATTGATCATCAGCTTATTTCGGCCCACTGCAGGACATAAGCCTCCTCCCCCTTACGCCAACTATCCCTGTCCTGTGCCAGTCTCATCCAGGTGTTGCCGCAAAACTTTTGGATGTCATCACGCCACCGTTGTAAGGGTCTACTGGGACTGCGCTTCCCGTCACGGGGCCACCAATCACTCAGAGACCTGCTCCACCTGCCATCATCACATCTGGCTAAATGTCCAGCCCAACGCCACTTGAGATTGATTATACGGGATCCGCTATCTGCCACCTTTGTCCTCCTACGGATCTCCGTATTTCGAATTCTATTGAATTAATTAAAAATATTAATATTAGTGAACTCTGCGATTAATTAGAATTCGTAAACTGAAAAAATAACTTACATTGGCTAATCCAGTTCAGAGATATCAGCTTGTAAAGATTTTGGTAGGGATTAAGAGGGGATGCTTTGTCCCTTTCCCACCAAGCATAACATAGTATTTTATTACAATTGGTTCGGTAACAGACATTAAGCTTATAACTATAATACAATTTATAATTTATAATTTTAGCCAAACTTTCTAAACCTAATGTCCAATGATAACCGTACACAGCTTATATTTTGTGGACAAGTGAATAAAAGAAAAAAAAGTTACATAAACAATAATAGATTCTAATACATAAACAAAAAGAGTAGTACAAAAACAAAACTAAAATCATAACTTATTTGATTGAATTAACAATTGACGATTTATAGGCATAAAAACTACGTGAGAAAATGTCTACAGGGTCACTCAAATGGTTGTAAGCGGCACATCCTACTCACAGGGCTGTTTCGAGACACATTATTTAGGGCCGCTGATATTGTATGGCGAATTTATGACACTTACGGGCCGTGCCGTCATATTCTGCTATAGTTCTCTCTTTGTCTGGCTAGAAAATAAAATGCTTGTAACTTCTTTATTTCTAATTTGATTTTATTTTTGTTTTCGTTAATCGGCTCTGTTAATAATTAGCTGTTGCAAGAGGACATCAAAAAAAAATCGACTAGCCTACTGTATTATGACTTTATGGGACACATGTATAGGTGGATATTCTAACCCAAAATTTCATGGTCTCCATCGAATGTATTTGGAGGATATTTTAACCTAATTATACTGATCTCCAATTAAGAATTAATTTTTCAAAGGGCCAATAGAGTTCTATTGACCCGTTGAAAAATTCACATCACATTAACTTACATCATGTGTACTCTCACTTAAAATTACGGATGCGGATTGTTAACGTTTATCTGTCTACGGTTCTATTCATATCGAGGAGATTCACTTTCTTTTAATTTTCTTCCTAATTATATTCCTTCAAAAAGCTCCAAGCGTACGCATTATAACTATTACTTCTTATAAGAAATATAGTAGCTTAGCTAGATTATATGAGCTACTTATTTCAATGCATAAGTATAAAGCATTTTTCAGCCGTAGACCATTTGATTGTTAGACATAGAGCTCCAGTAAGACCTTTTATCAGCGTTTTTCATAATCTTTACCAGAACGTCCGTCTCCCTTGTTTAGGTTAGATGCATAGATTCCATCTTAAAACTTTGTGTACCTATCGAGTATCCGTTTTGTTTATTTTATCCGGGCTATCATGGAAAAAATGCCAAAGCAATGATCCGGTCTATGCGCTCTACCCATTGTTGCCACTTCATCCATAGGTGTAGCAAGGGCATGTGTTGTCTTTACCCAGTCTTAAAAGCTTTTATGTCTAGAAAACTTCAAATTCAATACGTACTCTGTACTCTTTTTCTGTAGATAATAGAATTTAGCAGTCCCTAGAAAAATTTTTTGGTTACGCGAAGGACTTCATTTTTATGATTTATTGGATTATCCCGCTATAGAGTAAAACACTAGTTATAGAAGAAAATGGAAGATTTATTCACCCTAATTACAACCTACCAGCTACTTATTAATATTTAATTAAGCGCCATTTCTCACGGTTCTCTCGCGTTTTGTTCAAACAGTGAAAATAAGGTTTCTCCATTGAAGTGATACCATCTACAATCTACATGCAGATTATGGAACTTATTTTGTTACCATTAACACCTATAATTACTTTCCATTAAGCAGAAAGTGTAAATATAGAACGCTGTTTTGTTTAGTTAGTGTATTTTTGAACCGATTTTCATGGGTTTTCTTCATTAATTTACGTTTACAATTTTTTTGCGATTATTTTTGTTTTGAACAGTATTACTAACTAAAATATTTTAATGGGTAAGATAATATCTTAGATACTTAACAGTGTCGCATTTTAAACTTTAACTTGTGTGTGTGTGCGCGAAACTTTGTGTCTTTCAGTGGCGTCGTAGCCCAAAGTTTCGATGCGATTTTTTCTTTTTGAAAGTTGCTAGGATTCGAATAGTTCTTCCATTTTATTTTCACTTCAAAAGTTTTGCATAAATATTTTCATTGTTTAATGAGTAATGACTTATGGTACTTTGCTAGCTATTCAATTGAAAGTTTGAAGAAAACTGCATCGATGTAAAATATGGTTTTATATTTGTACTTATTATGTAATGAATTGAATTAGTCAAATTTTAGATTGTTATTAATAATTTGATAATGATTGCGTAACCTCTATGCCCGGCTTAACATTTTAAGGAAGTGACTTTTTCGCATATATACCTACTTATATGTAAAATGTGCGAAAACTACGTTAAGTTCTAATAATAAAGCCTACATATCTTTGGCTTAGCCTCCGGAAACATAAAATATGTTTTGTAGACAAGCCACTACCAGCGTAAAACCGTATTTAAGCAATATTATAGGTACCTAGAGTAAAGAAATATTGCAGTCTCAACTCTATAATGATCAATAGCCATGCTAATTTCTGATTGACAGCTGAATTTGGTAGTCAAAACTTTTTGACAGACGTCAAGAAGTTTAAACGAATTCACTTTCCAAGTTTGAAAAAGATGACTGTGACAATGCTAATTATGGTCTTCCATAAATTAACCTTAATTGCCAATAAACCAACTCTCACGTGCTCCAACAATAACACTGTAATCCTTTGTGTTCACTTTCTACTGCACAAAAACGCACTGAACCGCAAAACTGTGGCATCTATCCTGGCCACACCCTTACATCACTCAACAGCCTCGATTCACTCACTGACACATCAAATTCAAATTTCGTACATAATCACTGGCCACTGGGAACGAAAACGCGCGAAAAACATTTAAAAATCGAACGCGAACGCTGCTAGCGACCGCGTATGCGCTACTGGCGCTTGAGTGGGCAACCGAGCAAGATGCCACCGCACATGAGACAAAGCATATAGTTTTCCTTTCAGATGACAGAGATAGATGAACCATCCCTTTGAGCGAAGGCTTTACTTGCTTTTATTTTTAACTATTAGCAACTTGAGGCTTTTTTTCTGGGTTTACAAGTTCTCAAGTTGCAATTATATATAAACTTTAATTTAATAGTATGTACTGAGTAGAGATATGAATATAATCTAAAATAAGTTTAAAAATAAATTGAGATAAATAATGAAAACAATTAAAAGATTTCATTGACTGCATAAGCAAAAAAAAACATGATGTCACTGTCAGTGCACTGTTACGAAACGTCAAAAACATTGTAAAAGAAGTTTCCATTTTAATTAAAAAGTAGAAAGTTTTTCAAATGAAGAATGTCGGAGCTTGGATTAATGAGGTTGGTAATAGCGAGTAATAAATAGGTTTTATGAGTTTTAGATTAACATTGATGGTTAGGCTTAGTGACCGGTATTATGTGGGTTGATACTTGGACCGATCAGTTTTTCTGTTGGGCTTTGCCTTTACATGGAATTGATATCACATATCATGTATGTATTTTTAAAAAAGCTTCTATATTTGAGTTTTTAAACTATCTGTGTATGCAAAATAACTATTTCTTGAAATATAATTGAATTCACAATGAACTCAAAATATTCTTATATTATTTTCAGAACTGTCTTCATTTTTCTTTTAAATTAATCAGTATTAAGAAATAGAAATAGTGGTAAAATGGCAGCGTGCAATGTGCATATAGCCCTAATGACAAAATTTGCAACTTTTTCTAACACGACTTGCAGATAGATGCAGATCAAGCGGTAACCTAATTAGTTTGGATTAGCTCGCATTCCATAGATGCATATTTCATATTTCACTCTTCACCCTTCGTGAGTAGGCTTACGTCCTACAGTTTACCATTAAACAGTACAGTGCGTAGTTAAGAATCTGCATAGGTTTTTCCCTATTTTGAAAAAAAAAATGTTTAGTTATAAAATGATACCGTTCCTCGAACATCTTCGAAATCAAATTGAAAAAAGGCACCGGAAAGCATTACTAGAAGGTACTAAAATACTAGTTATTGATACCACTATACTAATTTATAAAAGAGAATCATTTCCTTTATTGTGATTGGGCGGCGTCAGAGGCCAGTTGAAATATTGGTTACTAAAGACTCATGTTAAATAGTTTCTATGCTTCCCGTGGTCTTCACGAGATGAGGAGATGATTGATGGGATACTGATTGTTTATTACTTCTGATTGTGTAAATGATTGTGAATCAAGGTATATTAACTTCCTTGGGAAAAAGAATAACACCTTTTTAAGTGTTATTATAACCTTCTATTCTAATTTTTGACCTTTTTGTTTTTAAATAATTTAGAATTTTTAATGTTGGAATTGTAATTTGACTGTGTAGTGTTGAAACGAAATGTTTTCTTTTTCAAAAATGTTGTAAGTGTATTTTTTTTGCTGTTACAATATGAAATTTGATAATTCTGACTAGGTAACATGATAGCTTTTAATCAAATCCTAACTAATATTATAAACGCGAAAGTTGGTGAGAATGAATGGATGTTTGTTATTCTTTCACGCAAAAACCACTGAACGGATTGAGATGAAACATTACAATAATATAGCTTATATATTAGAATAACACATAGGCTATAAATTATAATGATATATTGCGTATGCGGGCGAAGCCGCGGGTAAAGACTAGTAATGAATAAAACTAGAAACAACTTTAAATTTAATTCAAACTTATATATATACCTCTAAAAATCTGATTAGTTCGGGCTACTTATTTCACTTCATACTGAATGCAATTTAATTTTTAAAAGTTCTACTTTTTACATTTTAGATTTAATTTACCAAAACCTATCACGTAATTAAGCACTTACTTGATGTAACACTAACTTAAGATCATAAAATTCCCAAAACTGGCTAAAATCTTATATCAAGAGGAACCAAATAAAGCTTTTTCCGTAATTAAGTTATAAAAAGGTAATAAAACCAATAACATATAGACCTTTAGCTATAGAGACTTGGACGCAGATGTTATGCTAACGAATACTATATTGACTAATTATCAATTAATATTCATATAGCCAACCTAACAACGCTAATATATCAAATAACCGTTACCAACCTGATAAACCAGCTTCTTTATCGGTAGCTTCGAAAATCTGTGCCAATGTACTGGACGGCGGTAAATCAAACTAGAGAGCGGTTTGATGAATTTTCTTTTTATTTGCATAAATTATGCATTTGCATTTTGAGTATTTTTTTATCTTTTCATCATTACTCAAAGTTGATCACGTTAGAAATCTTTTTAGTTTTGTTTTTTTTTTGCTTATAAAGGTAATGGTTTACTGCTTATTTGAGTTTAGTCGTGGTACTTTTTATATTTATTGGGCGGTCTCTTTATTTCCCGTGCAGTGGTCAACGGAGACTTCCTCTAAGCCAATCATGAAAGACTAAATTGTGCACTGTTATACACTTATCTCTCTTTTTATTCGTAATAATTATTTTTTTGCAAAAAATAGTACGACCGACTTCGCCCGTGTACAGAATTCGGGAATATTTCGCAAAGATAGATTTTTGTCACATTATTTTTGATTTATCAAAAATGACTCAGCTGATTTAGATAAAATTTAAATGGGACTAATAGTATACATTTTCAAATAAAAAATAATTATCGAAATCGGACGCATACTTTTTACGTAATAACGTAAAAAGTTATGCGTGGTTATACATAAAAAAAAATATTCGCGTCGAATTGATTACCACCGTCCACGTCAATCACATGTATCCACACAGTAGAGGTTGCCTGGAAGAAATCGCTTTTAGCGATAAGACCGCCTTTTGTACCATTCTTCTGTCGTTATTTCTTTTTCTGTTATGTTATTTACAACTTGTGGTGTCAATAAAGTGTTTTTGTATTGTATTGAGTACCCCCTCCGTTTCCTCGGTCGAAATTTAGCATTTTTCTCATTTTATGCACACTATCATTACAATGCTTACATCATGTTGTAAAGTCAAATCCGTACATTTTAGACATAAATACCTAGAGAGCAAAAACAAAGTGTGTATTTACCACTTACTTCCTAACCACTAATAAATAAATTTCTCCATGCTTTCAAAATGCATTCGATAGAATCATTTGATTAATATAAATCAATTGAACACTTTTAGTTTTTAATTATCAAGTAAGAAGCAGTTCCATATCACAGAGTTAATTAGGAAATGGTTTCTAATGGACGCAACTATATCTCGTATCTTAGCGGTCACTTAAACTGCAAGAGCTTAGATAAACTCGTATTAAGACGTAACTTTGTTATTACACAAGGTTTTATTATTATTGGGTAATTAAATTTTGAGAACTTTTTATCATGTTTGTATTAAAATTAAATAAGATTTTTTATGACATCAATTTACCTTTATTAAAACTCAAGACGCAAAAGGGGTGTAACAGGGTTATAAATTGTGTTGAAAGTTTATAGAGGTCAATTTTGAACTTAAAGCGACTTTTTACATTTTTAAATAATTTATTGCTAATTGTCTAAACTCCCGCTAAATATTCAGTCTGTACCAGCCTTTTTAATAGTCCACTGCAGGACGTAGGCCTACCCACGAAGGGTGATTGGGCCATATCCACCACGCTGGCCCAGTGCGGGTTGGTGGGTTCACATACGCCATCGAATTTCTTCTACGGACGTATGCAGGTTGCCTCACGATATTTTCCTTCTCCGAAAAGCCAATGATGTGAAATTCCGTACATAAGCTCCAAAGAAACTCATTGGTACGGGATCGAGATTTGAACCCACGACCTCACGATTGCAGGTCGGGTGTTACTACCATTAGACCACCACGGTTTTTCTACCACTAGACCACCACGGCTTTTGTATTTGTAATATTCAGTCATCAGTCAGTAATTATCATAGCTTTCTTCGCCAAACTTCTCCTGGTGGAAAAAAGTTACTGTCGTCTAAGTTTAAGATAACACCATTGTTATCAATGCACTGCCGACAAGGGAGAATATTTTCAAAACCGGGTTACTGATAACTTTCGCACTACTTCTTAAGGGTGGGTTTAGTACATAAAGATAAACTATGTTTGACCGACGTACCTCTTCTGGGTACTCAATTCGACGCGTATATTTTTTTATGTGTAACCACACATAACTTTTTACACAGTGGTCTGATTTTGATATGTTTTTATTGGAAAGAGTTTCATTTAAATTTCATCGAAATCGGCCGAGTTCTTTTTGATAAATCAACAGTAATGCTAACAATAGTACCATTCGCAAATTCTGTACACGGTTGAAGTCGATCATGCTATTTTTTGCAAAAAATAATAGCATTAGAAGTAACCCCAGTATCTTGAAACCAAATTAGTAATACATTTTGTCGATTGTAGTTAATGAAGTTTTTCTATAGAAAGTTCACTTTAACCCTCTGTATTAATACTATTGATTTTTTTACATTGTATACATAAAATGAATAAGATTAGATTAGATTTTTTATCCTTTAATGTACTCATGATTATCATAACCGTATCAGTCAAATGACGTTTGTTGTTTTTTTTTTTTTTATCGGACAAAAGTGTCTTTATTAACTACAATATGAAAAACTATCTACACTACTACAACATAGAAAGCAATCGGATCATCCACAGACCCTTGAAGGTCCAAAGACAATCCAAATGCTCAAGCCCACGACGCGACGCGTGACCAAAATGCTGGTGTTTATTTGGCTCCAGGTATAAGCATTGCCATTCAGCGTGGCAATGCTGCCAGCATGCTGGGCACGTTTGTTGATGAACGTAAAATATTCCCAATAAGACCGGTTGGAAGCGGTTTACATCCAGTGCGATCCTGTATTTCCAGGGAGTCAAGTGGTGTAAGTGTTGTGGTGTGCGCAGACCGAGCGGTATCATTTGCAGCACTCCATCCACGTAATCACTACACGGCAGTGCGGTGGGAGGTACCATGGACCCATGGGATCGTGGAAAGTCATAGGTAAAAAAACAGAATAAATAATGGGTGGTATATGTCCAGCAGTGATCAATTAAAGACAGATGATGATGAAAATGAGTGTCTCGAGTGTTCTAGTTCAAGTAAGAGAGTTAGGGGCATTTTTTTTTATAGAAAAGTGTCGATACTTAAAATAAATAATTAAAACTTTAAATTAAATAATTAATTAAATTAAAATTGGAATAAACATTCCAAAAAGACTGATTGCAAGCAGCTTCCATCCAGATTTTCTTTGCATATTAGTATTCTAGAATATTTCCGTTGTTTAAATTAAAATAAGCCTAGATCTACTAAAGAACTAGACAGATATATCCCTGATTTCAGGGTCAAGTCTCACAGGAGAAGTGTGTAACATAATCCTACTAATATTATAAGCGCGAAAGTTTGTGAGGAAGGATGGATGTATGGATGTTTGTTACTCTTTCACGCAAAAACTACCGAACGGATTGAGATGAAACTTTGCAATAATATAGCTTATATAATAATATCAGAATAACACATAGGCTATAAATTATAATGATATCCAAAAAAGTTAACAAAAACAAGTTGTGCATCATGCAAATGAATAATATAATTAAATAATCATTATTTTTCGCAAAAAATGTCATGACCGGCTTCAACCGTTTTTGAACGAATCGATGTAGTATTTTTTACATTTTTGTCGATTTATCAAAAATGGCTAAGCCGATTTCGATAAAATTTAAATGGGACCAATTCCAAAGTATATTCTTTCAAATAAAAAGAATTATCGAAATCGGACAACTACGTAAAAAGTTATGCGTAGTTATACATAAAAATATATATACGCGTCGAATTGAGTAAGTACGTCGTTCCTCCGTTTCGTCGGTCAAAAATTTGGTCAAAAGTAAATTGTAATACGCTTAGGTAACTACCTAAGTTATTTTATTCTGAATATATTTTGGTATCTGATGGTATTGAGATAAATAAGCGATTATGACAATAATCACGTACGAAACTGTGCACAGTGTTAAAACTTCAGAACAAAAGACTTAAACGCGCGCTCGTAGCTCCGGCGTGTAGCGCTAAGAAAATATTTAGATATTCTGTTTCTTTTTTACTTTAGGCGTTCGATAGAGACATCACTTTTTACGTTGCTATTAAATTTACGATGGTGCTTTCATAATTAGGCCTAGTGTCATGTTATATTTCCCACGATTAGTTCAATACATATACATTTTAATACATATACCTATCTATTGATATTAAAATGTATATGTATGTTCCAATTTCGCCTTTTTTTTAATAACCCTAAGGAAACTAATTAAATTACTTAGAAATTTTCTTTGTGTGCGTATAAAACGACAAAATAAAAGTTTTCTGCGATATTCGCTATTATTTAAAAACACACAAGATCCATTTTAAATAAAACTTTTTTTGTAAAAACAATTACTTTATCGTTAAAGTAACATTTAAATATTTGTAGAACTATTTCTCAACTTTTTAGAACTGTAGTAGCACCCACAAGCGCACGCGCCGCATGATACAATCTCATCACGAATCCCTACTCTATCCCTTTGATTTACGTCTCAATTTTCCTTATCTACCCTGGAATTTAGAACGCTACTTCAAATCATTTCTATTAACCCTTTTATTTAAAATAATCTCTAAACTTCAGCCAATAAGGTTCATATCTGGTTATAAATTATTTTTTCCTATTCATAACATTGTTACAGCAAACTAATCTCTATGTTTTAGTAGTTAAAGTTTAAATTATTTTTTGTAGTTAGTAGTTAGAGTTAGAAAATTTCCGGCAACAATGTTTTACCGGTTGATTTAGAGGCCTCCTTTGATATTATTAATGGAGTTTAAACTGTAGTAACTGGTGTATAGTCTGTGTCAGAAGTGGATTACTTTTTGATCAATTGATATCAGATACGAGTACCTTTGAATACAAGCACAAATTGTGTCAAAGTAGCGCTACGTTTTGAAACGGTTGTAGATTTATTGGTTTTGAAAGTGTGAACTTTTTTTAACTGGTTAATTTGTTAGAAGTATTTTGTTTATTGACGTGTGGTACAAAGAAAATTGTGTTATGTTATATCTAGTTTTCATTTTCAGTTTTTAATGAGTTTCAATGGCTTGATATATATTAAAAATCTTATTTATATTTCTTAAAGATATTTACTGCTGATTCTGATAGCCCTTAGTACTTCCACAGTAGACCTCCAAAAAGACTGTTTGTAAGCAGCTTGCATCCAGTTTTTCTTTGCAAATTAATGTTCTAGAATATTTCCGTTGTTTAAATTAAAATAAGTCTAAATCCACTAAAAACTAGACAAATATATCCCTGATTTCAGGGTCAAGTCTCACAGTAGAAGTGTATAACATAATCCTACTAATATTATAAACGCAAAAGTTTGTGAGGATGGATGGATGGATGTCTGTTACTCTTTCACGCAAAAACTACCGAACGGGTTGAGATGAAACTTTGCAATAATATAGCTTATATATCAGAATAACACATAAGCTATAAATTATAATGATATATTGCGTATGCGGGCGAAGCCGTGGGTATAAACTAGTATGTAATAAATAACACCTGAGAAAAGGTCCAGAAATACATGCTATATTTATAATTTCATAGCACAAAATCTGAGATCACCGCGACCCTCCGGAAGCCACTTCAAGGTTGAGGAGCCCGAAGGGCGCGGCTGCAGCCGTGGAGCGATGGTGCGTGAATCCTCCATCAAAATTAACTGACCGTCACACCTCGCTTAATATAATGAAATAAAACTTTCTTTTCTAAAAAAGATCACTTAACATGTCCGTCCTTCTATCAACCATAAGACCTAAGCCTGCCCTATGGATCTCCAATAAGACTGGTTGCATCCAGCGTGATTCTGTGATCATAATGAGGTCGTCAGCCCATCTTGTGGGTAAGAGTCCTATGCTGCCTTTGATGACACGTGCTGGACATTTGCTAAACATATACAACAGTTTGTTAATTGCTAGCACACGTATCTTTTTTGCTCAGAAAGAGCCTGGATCCCATGACGCAGGTCAAATTAGTGTAGTATCTAGTGTAAATCTTCTGTAGTGGTTCATTTTTATCCAGTGTAGATCTGCTGTAGTAGTTTTAGAATATTTTTTTTATTATTTCAGAATACAATCTACGCTGGACATAGGCTTCCGTTTGTTTATGTAATACATATTTTTGACTCTTACCAACTGCATCCATTTGCAGCACACTTATTGCTTAATGTCATCGGACCATTGCATTCTTGGTCAGTTCAGATGACGCTAAAATGGATTATTTTAGCTATAAAGTAATCCATTTAAACACAAGACTCATTATACTATACATTTAGTGCTGTTATATCAACTTCAATGATGTGAGAATGCGCAAACGAGAGAAAATTCCAGAGCTATAAGAATATTCTCCCACACTTACTAAGCGCATAACTCAGAAGCCCAGCATCACTTACGCAATAACTTAACAAAGTAACAGAGTCGCAGTAACTGGCTTATTTTACTACTGCAGTATCAAATATGCTGGGGGGCTAGCCCTGGTGTTACAGCTTTAAAGACGGCCTGAAGACCTCTAACATGGTTAAAAACGGCTTAAAATACCGGGCTCTACAATTTAACATGTCTTTGAACCCATACTATTTTATTCTACTGTAAAAGTACCGTAAATTAATAAGCTACTGCCAGACATAGGTATATTCTCAAAAAGCAATAGAGTCAATTCTACCACGCTGGACTAGTTGCGGGTTGGTTTGACACAAACATACACCATCGATATTTTATTCACACACAGTTACTTTACCGATAAGCCAGTAGTACGACAATAGTAGCACTCATAGCGTAGGTTGATTAGGTGTTTCTCAGCGATCACCGAAGTTAAGCAACGTTCGGCACGATCAGTCTTCGGATGGGTGACCGCGGGTGGCATTTACAATAAGCGCTACCGTGGCTCGAATAACATATTAAATTGTAGGCTCGGTGGTTTTAACCACTTAACCGTGTCAGTGGCCCTCAGGCGGTTTAAAAACTCCGACACCAGGGCTAGCCACCCGGTTTAAACGAACTTACTTTTTTTAGTATGAAAATCATACCGGACCGAGATACTAACAAACAACCTTACGATTTTAAGGCCAGCGTTCTTTCACTAGACTACCAAAGTTTAATACAACACAATAAATATAGAATTTCGGTTCCGCCCAAGCTTCGTAAGTCAGCCCGGGGGAAACAATTAAATATCTGGGTCTCTGATTATAGTTTTTGAACCGGTTTTCGATTCGTTTGAAGTTGCCATTTCAGTATTTTTGTGAACACATTGGTCTTAGCTTATTATCATCATCATCATTATTTAGATAGTAACATATTTTGAAAAGCTATACAGGGTTATCGAAGGATGCTAATCAATTAGCATCCTTCTAGGGGCTTCTTCTGTACATCAAAACTAACAACTTTTGTTCTACGACTTTCGTCAAAACTAAAAAAAAAACAGTTGTTCCATTCATTTTGTCGCGGGTGAACTGGTATTTTTCTATGAAACAACAATTTTTTTTTTGTTTTGTCAAAATTCGTAGAACAAAAGTTGTTAGTTTTGATGTAAGTACAGAATAAGCCCCTGAAAGGATGCTAATTGATTATAAATAACCCTGTACCATGAACAACTCTAAATTCGAATTCAATAAACTTTTTATGGCCAGAATTCTAAAAGAAAAGTTTTTACTGTGTGACAATACTCATAACCTGACTAGGTATTTTTCTATGAAACAACAAATTTTTTTTTGTTTTGTCAAAATTCGTAGAACAAAAGTTGTTAGTTTTAATGTACAGAATAAGCCCCTGAAAGGATGCTAATTGATTAGAAATAACCCTGTATAATAGCGTTTATTACACCTAATGCAAACCCATTTTAACCGACTTCCAAAAAGGAGGATGTTTTGTTCGTCCGTAGGTATGTATTTTTTTTGTGTATGTTCATCGAAATTTTCGCCACTTGTGACCCGATTTAAAAATAGTTTTTTAGTTAAAAATAATATACTTAAGTGGTTTCATTTAAATTTTATCGAAATCGGCTTAGCCGTTTTTGATAAATCAACAAAAATGACATCGTTGTCACATCGATTTGTGCAAATCATTCAAATTCTGTACACGGTCTAAGTCGGTGTTGCGATTTTTTCGATAAAAAATTATCTAAATCAATTTTTGGAGATTAATGTGACAGACCTAAGTCTTCTGTTTTCTCAATGGACTAAGATAATGATGACAAATGAGTCATCCACACAGAAGTTTTGTAATTTTAAATTTAGAACCCATTAGAGCGGCGATGTATAATCAAATCGATTCAATAACGTATAATTCGATTTCTAACAAAAGAATTGACTTGTTTTATTTATAATTCACAAAAGAATTGGAGTATAACACCGATCGGGCACAATTTGCCGGATTCAGTAAAAGTTGGATTCGTGCGTGACGAACGCGTTTTGTGATATACCTAATTCTGTATGAAAACGCGCGTTCCGTGCCCCAAGTTAAATTTAGTTTTAAAATTATTGGTTTAAAATATATTTCTATTTTTTGACCGATAAAACGGAGGAGGTACTCAATTCCACGCGTGTTTTGAGGGTTCCGTACCTCAAAAGGAAAAAACGGAGCCCTTATAGGATCACTTTGTTGTCCGTCTGTCCGTCTGTGTGTATGTCAAGACTCTTTATCTCGGGAACGCGTAATGATATCGAGTTGAAATTTAAACTGCATACGTATATCTATAGTCTCTTGCAGTTGTGTAAAGAAATACTTCTCAGTTATCATTTAAAAAAATTATAGAGCCGTTTATGTCGTAAAAATCCGCATATTTCGCACTCACAAAAATCAAAACCTACAGGGTACTTCCCGTTGACATAGAAATATGAAATTTGGCGAAAAGTATTGTCTCAGAGTACACATATAGGAATAAATCTAAAAACTGTACATTTTTATTTAAATCACAAAAAACAGGGCCTCAAAATTCACAAAATATAGGTTCAAAATTCAAAGTGAGTAAATCGTATCATGTAACTTCATTAGCACTCATTTTTAACATTTTCAGTAATTTTCGATGTATAACGAGAAAAGTGAAAAATATAACTTTTTTGTCGATGGTTGTAGTATAGAGATTTTAAGAACTTACTCCTCAATTTTGTGAAATTTTCTGGATTTGTACGGCACCCTCGGTGTGCGAGCCTGACTCGTACTTGTCCGGTTTTTTTTTATGTGTATATAGGTATATTATACACTTAACTTTTTACGTAGTCGTTCGATTTCGGTAATTCTTTTTTTTATTGGAAATAATATACTACGAAATTAATTCCATTTAAATTTTATTGAAATCAGCTGACCCATTTTTGATATAACAAGAATAATGTGAAAAATGCCACATCGATCCGTGCAAACTATTTATTCAAATTATTTTTTAAACGTTCTGTACACGGTTGAAGACGGTCAAGCCATTTTTTGCAAAAAAAAAATGAATACTAATATAACTTAAACTCTCTTTCAACTTAGCTTTTCTTTTTCTATTATTATAACTTAAGCTATATTTCTTTTCTTGGGCCGACATCGCTCAAAGGATTGGCAAGTTGAAATGGCAGTGGGTAGGGCGCATAGCGCGAAGGAGTGATGATCAGTGAGGTCGAAAAGTTCTCGAATGGAGACCACGTACCAGCAAGCGTAGCGTAAGACGTCCACCCAGTGTACGGATGACCTCATCAAGACCTAGGGATTGCGCTGGATGCAAGCCGCTTCCAACTGGTCTTATTGGAGATCCATAGTAGAGATCTATATCCAGCAGTGGACGTACTATGGCTGATGAATGGATGGAAATTTTCTTTCCAGGTATTTAATCGCGCGCAACACAATATTAGGTTACAAGGAAATTTAAGTGTTTAACACTTCTGATCAATCAAACCGCTGCCACAGCGTATTTAGACTTTAGTACAGTTCAAAATTCAGGGTACACCAGTCATGGACATGCTCTGGCCAGCGTATTGCTCATCTCGTCATTCCATCGTATAATCTTATTCTATATCCCAACCCCGCTCTTGACAATTCATTCTAATTTTCCATGCGTGCGCTTGAGTCACTGCACAAAAAAATGTTCCGTGATATAATCGTAGATACGTTGGTAGGTGGCCATCACCCAAACTGCGGGTAATGACAGCAGAGTTTTGAATCTATTACCATCATCGGACACTGGCTTTGCTCACAATAATGGTAACGCACGCTATTTTGGTACAAATTACTACCGGTCGCGGGTACTGCATTGTAGACCGAAAGTACAGTAGTTAAGCTTCATACGTTGCGTAGTCGAGCAACGTTCACATAAACATTGCTTCCATAGAGTCCAGAGACAAACATAGAACACATTTTAATACAAACTTGGAGTACATTCGCGTAACGTGAGCTAAAAGAAAAGTCTAAGTAAACTTGGTCGTATTTAAATGAGCGTGTAATACTGTAAATGTGATTATTACAAAAATATTTATTGTAACTCCAAGATTTACCAGGTTTTTGCCATCAATGATAATGATTTTTTGAATTTGTCAAAGTAATAAAATAATAATGACGACTCTAGATGGCGATGTAATATGGATGGAACCTGACGATATCATGTGCGATTTAGAGAACTTTCTTATAAGGAACGCTAGCGCTAAACAGTGATACAAAATTCAAAGTTGAACATTAAAATTTGAAACTCGTACAAAAGTTTGAGTGCGAATTTTTAGACAAAGCGTCAATGAGCATTGCCTTACCCTGTGTGCGTTAGTCGCGCGTTATCTGAAGCTTGACTACTGCATTCGGTGTTTAGTGGTAATAGTTCAGAGTAAATTGTGACTGAATGTATGTGTTTAGGTTGTAGAATTCAGTAAATTGGCTTCACACGGAGCCGGTGGTCGGCGTGTCCGGGATAATGAGGGAGCGAGATGAGCAATTATGAATGCTTGGGAATAGCAGCGATACGGATGCTTCTACCTACTCATTACATATTTTTATTTCTGGTGAGAATTATGAAATGACAAAAAATGATACAGATCTAACCCGGCGTTTCCTTTCAGCATTTACCACTACTTCTGCAGCTGACAAATATCTAGATCCTAATGTGTTCGTTGGTTTGTTTGTTAAGTACTGTTTCAAGCAGTAACGAAGCAATCAAAGTACTTGATTTTTTAAATGGATCAAAATTCTGTGATTTATGGATATATATCGAAGTTCATAGATCTGTGAGTAGAAATTAAAATATCCTATGAGAAACAAACAAACAAATGACTCTTTATTGTACACACAAAATAAACTAACAATAAATACATTAGTGAAATTCTTAAGATAGTGCAACACTAGGCGGCCTTATCGCTGGAAGCGATCTCTTCCAAGCAAGAAACCGTAGATAAAACCTTAAAAACTTCTGATGTAATATCAAAGTTTGAATGTGTCACTGTACCAGCCTTTTTAATAGTCCACTGCAGGACGTAGGCCTACCCACGAAGGGTGATTGGGCCATATCCACTACGCTGGCCCAGTGCGGTTTGGTGGATTCACATCTGCCATCGAATTTCTTCTACGGACGTATGCAGGTTGCCTCACGATGTTTTCCTTCACCGAAAAGCCAGTGGTGTGAATTTACGTACATAAATTCCAAATAACTTATTGGTACGGGACCGGGGATTCGAACCCACGACCTCACGATTGTAAGGCGGGTGTTACTACCTCTTGACCACCACGGCTCAAAATGCGAAAGAAGGCTAATGTGTCACACCCAGGGTTTATTCAAGGTATGTTACTTACACACCTGCAATTGAAGCTATTTTTACCTGCAACAAAAATAAACAGAATTAATTTCACAACGAATAAAATCATAAAACACAATCAAAAACACATTGTAGACACTTTCGAACCAATCAATAAGTACACAACGATAAAAATCATAATTAAACCCTCCCATTAGGTAGTTATGCATACCAACGGACGAGCTTGTTCTAGTTAAATTGTAAAAACTTGAATATACAAAAGAAAGAGTGGGTTTTCTACAATGTTCAGGATACATTGACCCCGATAACCTGAATTCTAGAGGATACAGGCAATAAAAGATGCAATGTATGTAAAAGCAGTTGATGAAGTATGATTGTAAAAGCTGAGATAAAAACTGGCCAAGCGTAACGTATAGCGGCTGTGATGGTTCTGTACCATTAGTTATTTTTTAAATTTGGTCACAGATTATCTGTAGTACCTATAGTCATAATAGCGATCGAACAGAGATCTTCAATTTTTGTTGTTCTTTGTTTGGTTTGATTAAAATAAGAATACCTATTTCATTTTCTTAAGAGACGAACCATTTTTAACACGATTTTATTAGTTTCACCTGTATGTTTGTTTGCTTGCTTGTAACCAACTTCTTTAAGCGATTCGACCGATCGATTTAGACCTATTTTGAGCGATCAAATGTTTTTCAAACTTTGCACACCTATCAAAAAAAGATGACAATGCATTTATAAAATAAAAATATGACTCCTCCGTGTTTTTTAGTTTTTATTATATCTATATTTACATTATTGTATAAAGAGATTAAATGTTTTGTGCAGTATTGCACAAAGATTTTTTTGTGTTGCGTTGATTGTATGTGTCATTGGTCATTGGGATGACTACTTTTTTTGATAAGTCACTCGATCGTTGGGATACTGCTGAAACATAATACTAGATTTGGTACATTTCAGTCATTGTATTGTACCTTTGAATATCAAAATGTCGCCTGACGCGAAAATCAACGTAAATTAGTAAGCTTAGTGACATGGTTTCGTGTTCGCTTTTCAGGCACGGAACCCCAAAAAGCACAAGAACTCGTTGGTATACATTACCCGAGCGGGAGTGACGATGTAATTTATAGGCTGACAACGTATTATGGCAGCAGCCCGCTCCTCGGCCGGCGGACATTTCTCTTGAATATAAATTGCACGCATTAATGTAGCGTGCTGAGTGTACCAGTACCTACTCGTAGGTTTATATTTTTGACCGACGAAACAGAGGAGAAGGAGGTGCGAACTGAGTATCGACGCGTATATATATATATATATATATATATTTTTTACGCATTACTTTTTACATAGTAGTCCGATTTCGATAATTCTTTTTAATTAGAAAGAAAATACATCGAAATTGGTCCATTTAAATTTTATCAAAATGGGCTGAGCCATTTTTAAAAATCAATAATAATGTGAAAAATGCTACATCGATCCGTGCGAAATATTCGCGAATTCTGTACTTGGCAAAATAATTATTGACCGATAAAACGGAGGAGGTGCTTAATTCGACGCGTAAATTTTTTTTATGTACAACCAAGCATAACTTTTTCATAGTAGTCCGATTTCGACAATTGTTTTTTATTGGATAGGGTACTTTGAAATTAGTCCCATTTTTTTTAATTGAAAACGGCTGAGCCATTTTTATAAATCAATAATAATGTGAAAAATGCTACATCGATCCGAGCGAACTATTCGCGAATTCTGTACACGGTTGAAGTAGATATGTCATTTTTGGTAAAAATAATTATAGACAAAAAGAACTGATATAAAAATCATTATAGTCATATAGTCATTAATTCATAACACCATTTGTTACAACTCAATAAGTAAACATTACAAAGGGCACTATACAATATAGATATGTAATTCTTCAAGGGTCTGTGGATGATCCAATTACTTTTTATGTAGTACTAGTTTATGTAGTTTTAGCCTATGTAAGTAGTGTTGTATTTTTTGATAAGTTTATTAATTATTAATGTGTATTTTGACTAATTCATGTGATAACTGTAGTGCTCAATGAGGCTTTTCTACTTCCCGTATAAAAAAAAAAACGTTTTTTGTCATGTATCGTCACGTCAGTGAGTACGTGTGTGTCAATTTGATCATAATCATTTGAACGAATGATCCAATTTCGATGAGGTTTTTCGTGTGAAAGCTAAATCTCTACCACATCGGCTTCTATCAAACAAAAAAAAATCGCAACACGTGACCAAAATGCTGGCCTCTATTTTGCCCAAAGGATCAGTATTGCTATCCAACGTGGCAATGGGGCCAACATTTTGGGAACTGTGCCCGCTGGTAGTGGGCTTTTAGGTTAGGGTTTTCATCGTCATCTATACATACTCATTTTTTTAGTTCAAGTGGTTTTTTTTCGTAATAAATAGTTATAAGTTTATGAAATGTTACTTAACTTTTGTGTGAATAAATGCCTTATTAATCCTAAAAAAATCTTGAAATATTAGAGAAACATCTAGAATATAAAAGATTTTCAGTCAGTCCCAAACAATACTCCAAGAATTAGTAAGGTTACTTAACTTAGATTGAATGTAAGTTTGTATTAAAATGGACATGAAATAAAATAACGTTAACAACATTTTAATTTATAGTAAGAGTATTTCTTTTATTATTATAAACTACCTCAAGAAAAATTTAAAAAAAACTATCTTTTTGAGTCCTGTCTTAAAAACTCACTCCGATCATGACTTGCACCATACCCCCTTCCCATAAAAGTTAGACACCATTAGTTTTTCCCTCCATTGACGTCTGCGCTCTGCATAATCTGACACTAACACTTTGCAATTCAATGCGTAATGCCGACAGCTAGAGCACGGCGACTTCATCAAAATACCGGGAGGTAATCAGATTACTTTTGATTACTTCAGATTACATCTGATTACTTTTGATTACTGCTGATTTGAGCGCGTATCGTCTTAATGTCACTACTAATTAGGTAAGTAAGAAGGTAATTAATGAGATGTGGTGATGATTAGAATGTAATGAGATGCGACATGTTTTTTACAGTTGTTGTAACGTGTCAAACTTGGTTCTATTGATCAAATATGTGCGAGCGTAATTGCGTATATACGCGTGCATTTTACATATATACAGTGTGTCTTTTATAATGTACTCATCATTATGAAAGTTTTCTACTGTATGGCCTCGAGTTTAAAAACTTAAACCCATTGAAAAGAAAGCTTTAGATCACGACTTACCAACGTATTTGCATTGCAATAGAGTGTTTGACTAGTTTTGTTTTAAATTATTCGTTAGTACATAATAAGCTCACTACATTTATATTTAAGAGAAATCTACTGTATTAACAATGAAAATAAGTGTTAAAGAACAGATAGTTAAGATCCCGCCAAAAAGACATTGTGTAATGGCGCTGATCTTTGACGTCACACACTAGTAAATAACGTTAGTTAATACTAGTAAACACGCTAGTTCACATCTAAAAATTGACAAAAATTACTCTAAAAGTAACTTACAGATCCAATAATATTACTCCGAAATCACAAAACACAAACAACCTGTCAATCGAGAAATTCTCGTTTATTAGCACGTGACGTCACCAGAGTTGCCGCGCTTCATAGAGCGTTTACGTCACAGATAAAATATCAAAGAATATCGTATTATATTTCGTTCGATTTGCGAAATAAAGACATATTTAGTTTAAATAAAGTGAAAGATGTCTTTTTCAGGCTATTATCTGTATGGATTAGGTACCACAATTAATAGAATATTTTCAATGTTGTCAAATAATTACTTATTGTAGGCCGAATCATACAAGTCGGCGGATGTGAAGTTAGCTACAAGCTGCGTCAAGCCACGTCAAGCAAGCCCAATCAACGCGCAGCTTTATCTGAGATTTAGTCAAGAGATATTGCGCAGCTTGTAGTTAACTTCACATCGGCCTGTACTTACAGCAAAATGATATGACCCATAGGTACAGTTTTGATCCTCAGATAAACTCGAATCGTCTCTACATCACAAAAAAAATATCAAGTTGTATCAATCTAGATTGCAAGTCACGATGCGGATGAGCATGTCATGATGATACTTATTTAATACTAAATAATCATTAATCAGGTTTATCTTAGATTATCTCTGAGCCATATTTGGCACGGACAGATATGGATCTTCGGACGCTGGGACAATGCTTGTAAGAGAAAATATGTGAGGACTACAAACTGACTGTTAAGAGTGCGCCTAATGCCATGAAAAAACAGATTTCACCCGCGCTTCTTGCACCGCCCGCTATCATTTATGTTGCTTTGTTTAGAGTCGAACATCGCATGACACAGTTCACGATAATTTTGGCTTCGAGCGCCAGCTTACATTTTTAGGTGAGATTTTATTTATTTATTCAAAATTTAAGCATATATTAAACAAACTAATCGATTACTCTACTAGGACATTAGTCTGGCTACGTAATTTGTCAAAAATAATGTGATGTTGTCGCTGATAATTTCGAGCATTTGAAAAAAAAGTTTTTTTTTTATGATTCGAAGTTTTAATTTTTTTCTAAAGTAGCCATCTTATTTTCCAAAATTCTACGCGATTACTCTGCTACTATGGGTTTTTTCTTTCCTATAGTATTTTTTTAGTATGGATATTTATGTTCGTTATCTTTACACCACGTCTTTAAAAATACACCTTTCGCTTGATTCTGGCATTAGGCGCCCCCTTAATGCTTGAAAGAGCTTACAAGTTTTGTAATGGTTGCTAACCGCTCTTATTCAGCATATTTTTGTAACATATGACGTAGATTATCGTATGATATGCCTAATGAGGATTTCTAATTGTATCTTGGAATATTACGCGATATGGAGCCAATGCCGTTATCGCTCAACGAGAGATACCTAAGTAGAAATGAGGAGATCAGTTAAATATTCAGGTTTACCGACATAGCCCAGCGGATAGGCAAGTTGAAATGGCAGTGGGCGGGGCACATGGCAAGATGGACTGTTGGGTTGTAGACTGATGGGTCGAAAACTTCTTGAGTGGAGATCACGTACCGGCAAGCGCAACGTTGGACGTCCACCTACAAGTGATCTCATTAAGACCACAGGATCGTGCTTGAAGTAAGTCGCTTCCAAATGGGTCTTATTTCAGATCCACAGAGGAGGCTTATGTCCAGCAGTGAACGTTATATTATTGATGGATGGATGGATACACGATATAGCATATAGGTGCGAGCATTAGTATTCCACACATGTTTTTAATAGTGCTATTAATAAAAAAAAACTAATTAGTAGCAGTTATGGTGGCACTTTGCTTAGTTTCGTTTCTCTACTAAAAGTACCTACCTAAATTCGTATAGACCAGGAGGCTAGCCCTGGTGTCAGAGTTTTTAAGCTGACTAAATAGCGAACTACGAACAATACGAAAAAAATTTTGATAATTATGTATTATGAAATGACAAAATAATTGAAAACAATTCGGACCCACTATTTAACGCGTCTACAAGTCACAGCGCTCAGTTGTAAATGCCACTCACTCACTCATCCGAAGACTGAGCCGAACGTTGCTTAACATTGATGGTTGCTAAGAAACACCTAGTTTAACTACAATATAGTCTATCAGCGGCTACAACAACCGGGCCCCACAATTTAATATGCCATCCGAGCCTTGGTAGAGCTGAGTTCCATAGACCAGACGCGGTCACCCATCCGAAGATTAACTATGCCATTCAGTGATCCCTAAGAACACCTAGTCAAATCATACAACAGAATAACTATAACAGAATACGGCTAAAACTCACGTTATAATTATACGGTCGATCCGGCGCGCCAGTCGACGGGGGTGCGCGTATTCCCTGAGGATGGAGTTCTAAATACTTCCAAACTGGTCGGACTCCTTGCGGATCGACCGTATAATTATAACGTAAGTTTTAGCCGTATTCTGTTATAGTTATGATGAATACTCACGGTAGTTTTAATGAAGTGATACTACAGAATATAAGCCCTACTTTTAATTCATACTATATTCATTAATTGAGTAAAAAATAATCAGGTTGACCGACATAGCATATTTACAAAGCCGTGGTGGTCTAGTGGTAGTGATACCCGCCTTACAATCGTGAGGTCGTGGGTTCAAATCCCGGTCCCGTACCAATGAGTTCTTTGGAATTTATGTACGGAATTTAACACCACTGGCTTTTCGGTGAAGGAAAACATCGTGAGGCAACCTGCTTATGTCAGTAGAAGAAATTCGATGGCGTATGTGAATCCACCAACCCGCACTGGGCCAGCGTGGTGGATAATGCCCAAACACCCTTCGTGGGTAGGCCTACGTCCTGCAGTGGACTATTAAAAAAGCTGATACAGTACAGTGTAAAAAATCAATTTAAGTATGCTACATATTGATTGATTTATATTCCCCTGGCAATAAATACCCCTTTAAGAAAATTCCGCAATTTATCACGCTCTAAGATTAACATAGCCTTAATTAAGGTGAATCCACCACCAGACCGGGTTAGTACCTATCTATTATAAAGGGTGGATAGCTGACGCCGACATTAATTCTACACCCAACTAGAGTACTATAATCAGTCCCTATTCTTATATTAAGAAAAATAATCGGCCCAGTGCGAGTCGGAGCACTTCTAGCGTCTATCTGAAAAAAGTTAAAGGCTCTTAAACGCTTGTTTTATTCTGTTTTTAGTATCTGTTGTTATAGCGGCAACAGAAATGCATCGTCTATGAAAATTGTAACTGTCTATATAGCTATAACGGTTCTTGAGATACAGGTTGGTGACGAACAGACGGACGGAAGGACATACGGACAACGGAATCTTAGTAGGGTCCCGCTTTTACCGTTTGGGTACGGAGCCTACAAAAAGTAATCTTTATTCTCGGTCCATCAAAAGTTTCATCTCCAATTGTTTTAAAAAGAAACACTGAACACGTCATTTTTTCTTTTAAATTAACTAAAAGACTTTCATACAAACGTTGTCACCCCTTTTTACCCTCTTAAGGGTTGAATTTCAAAAAACCCTTTCTTAGTATACCTCTACACATTAAAACACTTCTTCTCAGTCAATGAATGAGTGTGTCAAGACTTTAGTTTTTATAGATTTATAAGAATATTTTTATTGCAACAAACTTAAATAACATTGGGAAAAGTATTATTTACAGCATTTATTTATCCACATAATCAAAAATAAACTTGTACCAAAATCATTAAAACTAATATATATACAAAACTAAATTTATAACAATATATCAAACTAGATTTATAAGATAATCATTTTTCGCTAAATATGGTGACACCAACAATATTTTTACATTCGGTTCACAATTGACGAAAATGTTGATGAACACATACAAAAAAAAACAGAACAAGTGCGAGTCAGGCTCACACATCGAGGGTTCCGTACAAATCCAGAAAATTTCACAAAATTGGAAATCCCCATATTTTGTGAATTTTGAGGCCCTATTTTTTTATGATTTAAATAAAAATGTACAGTTTTCACATTTATTCCTATATGTGTATTGTGTACTCTGAAACAATGCTTCTCCCCAATTTCATAGTTCTATATCAACGGGAAGTACCCTGTAGATTTTGATTTTTGAGAGTGTCGAAATATGCGGTTATTTACGACATAAACGGGTCTAACTTTTTTAAACTATAACTGAGAAGTTTTTCTTTTACACAACTGCAAGAGACCATATGTATACGTATACAGTTTAAATTCAACTCTATGTCTGTACGCGTTCCCGAGATAAAGAGTCTTGAGTCTTTGTTGTCCGTCTGTCCGTGATCCTATAAGGGTTCCGTTTTTTCCGTTTGAGGTACGGAACCCTAAAAATACATACAGACGAACATAGAACCTCCTTCTTTTCGGAAGTCGGTTAAAATGGATACGAATAATAAATGATCGATACATTATAGACTAATTAAAATCAATTTATGCAGCATATTGATTGATCTGTACTCTCCTGCCAATAAATGCCTCCATTTGTCGCGCTCTGTGATTAGTATCGCCTTAATTAAGGTGTATCGTCACGGATCGCGGCGTAATGGCGGACCACACGCACTTGGCCATTATTGGCGGATGTGGCGCCCATTACATATGGAGATCTCAGATCGGTGCTTCGCGAAACTACAGATTTATCGGTGGTACACGTGACATGATTGATGCGAGCGATATAGTCCATTAAAATGTTACAATTTAGGCACCTAATATTGCATTTTTTAGAGAACGCAATTTTATCTTTTAAAACATGTGTGGTCGATAGAAGCTTAACCCCAAGTTTATGGCGTTGCCGCCCTTGTCCCCGGCCGCCATCTTGGAAAAAGAGATGCAAACACCTTTGTCGCGATATCTCGGAAACTGTGCGTCCTACAAAAAAGGACAATTTTAAGACATAAATTGTAGCAAATTACTTTGTCTACAAATATGTTCTCAAAATTATTGCTCTAAATTTAATATTAAAGAAGTTATAAGCAAAAAAGTGAGAAAATTTATATAAATTTTCTCACTTTTCTTGGGGTTCAAGTCGCCCAAGACGAAGACAGACTTGGTCCTAGTGGTGCCTAGTCTGCTTTTCATACTTCCTGCGAGAAAATATAACACCAGGAACATGAGTAATACTTACGTCATAAACTCATTAAGTGTTGGTACTCACTATACACATGTGTGTATAGTGAGTACCAACACTTAATGTGTGTATAGTGAGTACCAACACTTAATGAGTAATAAAAAATAAAATTGCGTCCTCTAAAAAATGAAATGCTCATGTAAAATTTAAATGGACTAATATGGAGAGGATCAAAACAAAATTTCGTATATTTTTTTAAATTGGTCTTAATTTTGACGTGATAACGTCTTAAACGATAAACGCCGGCTGCACGTACGAAAAAGTGTCACGTTCGGCCTGAGCCGAGCGTGCAAGCGAGAGCGGGGAACAAGCGATCGAGAGACACGATTGGCCTAAGCATTCGGCTTGTTTCAGTTGTTGTTTCAACAATGTTTTCTTATGACTTTATCACGTAATATTATCGGCCGTAAACATAGGTACTTTATAGATAACCAATTTTTATAATAATTATTGCGTCTTATTTTATTTAAAAGTAATTAGTTGTTTTTCGCCAAAAATGGCTTAGCAGCTTAGCTAGCCGATTGCTACCGCGTCCAAAATTCGAATAGTTTGCACCGATCAATGTATCATCGGCAAGCTGCCCGTCCTGGTTTTGCCCGGATACGATTGGCTACAGAAGACTAAAAGTAAGGATCCCTAATTTTTTTGAAAATATTATATAGCCTATGTTCACCGGGGATAGTGTAGCTTTCCAACAGTGAAAGAATTTTTCAAATCGGTTCATTAGTTTTGGAGCCTATTAGATGCAAACAAACTATCGAATCTTTCCTCTTTACAAAATTGGTATACCTAGATGTAGTACTAATTTTCACATTACTGTTGATTTTTCCAAAACGACTGGTCAGGTAGTTCCATTTAAATTATATCGAAATCGGTTGAGACATGTTTGAAAAATAAACAATAATGAAAATATTACTACGTCGATGATACATCGATTGGTGCGGATAGTTCACACGGATCTTAGTAATTTTCAGATCATTGTTGATTTTTCAAAAACGGGTCAACCAATTTCGATAAAATTAAATAAGATAAGGTACTTCTGAAGTATAATCTATAAAACAAAAAAGAATCATCAAAATCGGTTCACAATTGGTGAAACTATTGATGATCAATAAATAAACACAAAAAATACATAGCTACAGAACATACACTGAACCCCCTTCAAATTTCAGCGTAAAAAATAATAATACACTTATTCTAAAATTACGTTTGATGATATCGGTGCGCGCTTGCGTGTGCGCAGCAGTATGCGTGCCATCGCAGTTCATCGCAACCTGTTTCCGGTCGGTTTCAGCTTTATTACCGTTTGCCATTTTAAATACCTCAACGAATTTATTTAGGAGCAACGCTTATCTAAGCTGCGGAAAGAACTATCTAGAATTATTTATTAGGACGGCGAAGCTGGCCATAGCTATCTTTACATTAAAAGTTATGCAGACAGCTGTGGTCTAGTTAATGTCCAACAGCTGAGAAAGAAATGGTTATAATTAAAACCTGTGATTGGTTGATAACTACGCCGCAGTCGTGGACCGCATCTGTATGCGGGACGGTTTTTAGAAATGATTTTAAAATACAAAAAATCTTATATTAACAAAAATAGCTCTACAGTGGGAGAGTTCAAGAGACGAAGCTAGTTTAAATGTAAAATGAAATATATTGAAAACTAAAATTATCGATTTTTTAATTTTATATACGAGTAAATATTGAGTATCAAAATAGATTTAAAAGGATGCAAGGAAGGACGAAGCTAGTTTAAATGTAAAATGAAATATATTGAAAACTAAAATTATCAATTTTTTAATTTTATATAAATATTGAGTATCAAAATAGATCCTTTTAAGATTGAAACTCAAATTTTACTAATAAAGTTTAGACGAAAACTTAATACTTAATAAATAACTTTAGTAACATATTAGGTCCAATTATGAAGGCGCCATCGTAAAAATAGCAACGTAAAAAGTGTTGTCGATGCCCAAAGTGAAAATAAAACCGAACTATTCTAAATTGCTAATATAACTACGATGGCGTCTTTATAATAAAGTATAGAATAAGAATAATGTTCCTTAAGCTAATATCACTTAAATCAACTAGATTATTTTATTTATTTCTTAAGATACATATTTAAATATTGTACATGCATTAATTAAGATTTATTATTAATTAAATAAAAATAAATTGAATTAAGTACATATTTTAGGATTCATTATAAAAGTTTTTACCTATATTTAAATTTAAGCAAACATTGTTTACTTATTCGCATTTAGCTAGTTGTGAAGCACTAGCTTCTACGGTACGATTCATTCTCATTCTCACTCGAATATGCAGTGCCCGACAGGGTCCATACTGAACTTTGTACCTTTGTTATTAACATCCTGTACAGCCTGTACTGTATGAAAGCATAAATAAATAAAATGAAATGATTCCCTGTGTTTGTGGAAGTTAGTTCTCTTCAGCGATGATTTGAAACAGAGGGTTAGTAGGAGTGAATAATTAATAGTGATTGCTGGTCAGTATGTGCAATCGGAAATACAAAAAAAATTGTATCTATGAAGGTATTATATAACCAAAACAGATAACATTGATACAGCATCAGCAATATATCATGGAATCAATCAAACCACAATATTTTTAGACCACAGAGAGATAGATTCACCAAATCGAATTTAAAATTATTCATCTCACATTCTAAAGAAAATTACTTTCTATAAACTAAACTATGGAATGTTCGTAATAAGAAAACTATTAAAAAAAAATTAATTTTCTTTATAAAAAACAGTTATTACGTCATCGGTTCATCTTTTGTGGAGTAACTCACGTGTGGTGACAACCATACACAATCTCTGATGAATGGTTGCAACCATTATACAACCTGGTTTTTGAAATTAAACCTTATATTAAACAACTTTAAAGTTTAAAATTAGTTTAAATGTATACATATTAAAATTACGCAATTGTCAGTAGGAAAACGAACTTTATGACAGTTAGATAATTTTGAAAATTGTTTATCAATGCTGTAAATGAGGCGTGCTGTTATGGTCAACATTCTAAAATATTTAGAGTTGCTGTATTTAAAAGAAACGTACTGTTTTTTAATGACCGTAATTTTTTTGTCAAATAGGTCATCATCATCAGCCGCAGGGCGTCCGTTGGTGGACATAGGCCTCCCCTTTATATATTTCCAACTATACCGTTGGAAGCGACCAGCATTCAAGGTGTACCTGCAGTCTTGAATCTATAGCCTACAAGAAACATGCACTAGTAACAAAATGATACAGTGACCCAGAGCCTATGTATACTGAGCGCCACACAAATTGAAAGATGGGATGTTAACCACAGAGAGCTGCGCAAACGCCAAAATATAAACGTTAGCGGGTGCCAGAGAGACGAGACGCCGGCGCACACCCGCCCGCCAACCTCGTGCCTCCCGCGCGCTCCTTACGCCCGAGCTCACTACTTCGCCATTTGTATAGGCATTGTGCACAGCGCAATAACAAGCGAATCACGGCGAAGTGTCATCTGCGGCTAACTTCCCATCTTTCAATTTGTATGGCGCTCAGTATACTTACTTACTAAGCCGAAAGGAGGTGATTCAGGCCATCATTTTGAACAACTTTTATCTCTATTGGGTCAACCTAGAACTTGAGAAATAAAGTCACCTGTTCCATACAAATTTGTCGATTCTGAGTCGTAATTTTGTAAGGAACAGCTGTCTGAATCACCTCCTTACTGTCTAGTACAGGGCATAATAAGTGCTTTTAAAGTTAGTCTACACGCTTAAAATTATGAACAACTTATACTTACTATGGGACTTACTACGAAATCGGCCGCTTCGTGACTATACTACTAACATGAGTATTCTATTAACAGCTAATTTTTCGTGATTTCAGAGTGGGTCCCAATGCTTCTGGACACTGGCCGCTCCTATGGATTTTCAATAAGTCAGGTTAGAGTCCTGTCGGAGTCAATTGCATTATTGCTAAATTTTACAAAATTTGGCAAAATTTTACAATATTTGGTCATATCTATGGATACAGAGGAGCCGACGATATAATTCAGACTGTTGGAAGTTTGGAACGCGCTGGATAGAAGTCGCCTTCAACCGGTCTTAATGAAAACGCATAGGAGCGACCTGTGTCCAGCAGGGAAAGTCATACGGTTGAAGAATAGATGGATAGAATAGACGTCCGCCGTTTAAATAGCACGCAGTAGGTATCTACAGGCAAAGTTACAATGCTGTGCCGTAAGCCATTAAAATTACATAAACTTGATTGTCTTACAAATTGTTTTAAAACTCCCCATCCGGTTCCAAGTTACGAAAACACGGACAAACAGACATAAATCTCCATAGATATGCGTAATGGCGGATAATGCTAGGGTCCCACGGACCTCGGGCGTCGAATTTGGGCCTCAGGTACCCAAACTGGTTCAGCTGACGTACGATTAAATTGACTTTAAAAATTGGACTTCAATTTAAAGAAGTTGGTTCGGCCTGTAGTAGTTGTCGATTTTAAATTAACTAGCTAACCCGGTGAACTTCATATCACCTTCTTCTCACTTATTCGATCTGTTCTAATTTCGATGGCGTTTAACGCCGCCAATGGTAGGAACATTTTAGCCCAACGAAACGGAGGGGTTACTCAATTTGACGTGTATATTTTTTATTGTGTAACCAGAACCACGCATAACTTTTTACGTAGTGGTCCGATTTCAATAATTATTTTTTATTAAGGTGATATATAGGTAACTTCGAAGTTGGTCCTAATTAAATTTAATCGAAAACGGCAGAGCCGTTTTTGATAAATCTACAATAATGTGAAAAACGCTACATCAAAGCGTGCCGTGCGAAATATTCGCGAATTCTGTAGAAGTCGCTATTTTTTACTAAAAATAAGTAATGATGTATGGGAAAATTTAAACCGACGTTTTTATTAATTATCTTATTTTTTTCTTTCATAAGAACCTTCTCCTGACAATAACAAATACAACAAAAAAACGAAATCGGTCCAGTCGTTTACCGTTTAGTGATTTATGATAAAGATTTCGTCATCGTCATCAACATACTCGTAATTTTTCAAGACAGCGTGCTTCATTTTCGATCACAACCTTAGCCTATGCCAACTTTTTAGTTTTATTTATACCTAGCAATACCGGTTTTTATTTTCTAAGTGACACACAACGTAGCAAGATTCCAAATAAGTTCACACTCATTTTTTAACCCTATTTTTTCTAGAATTTTCTTCGCATGCCTTACAATGTTTATCAAAACCAGTTGCTTCATAACCCATTCGCAGCACAGTGATCTAATAATGTTTTCTATACCAGTTCCACTACACTGTGCAGTCATAAGATACGCTTTTAATTCCAGCAATTAACCGCACAGTGGGCGCTCGCGCCACTCTCGTGGACATAAAAAATGTTAGGCTCTTTCATGGAAAAAGGAAATACAAAAGTCGCATACAAATGGCTTCAAGCACAGCATGCAATGTAACACGATCATTCTAATGATTTAAACGATTAAAGATCTTAGATTTTTTCTTATACTTTAAAAGTATCAATTTTTTAAGTTTAATTTATTTTTTGTACGTTCTGTGCAAAATATGAAACTATATAACAAAATATGAACTATGAATCTTAGTCGACTAGCAATAAAATTTCATTTTAACTTATTTGACCCATGTGTAGATTGAAAATAGGGCAGGGACCGGTTGCGTCATATTTGTCCACATTGAATTTTAATGATTTTTAAAATAATGTTTTTAAAGTTTTCAAAAGCAAAGTCAATCTCTATGCTGTTACGTTCTTTATATTCTATTTATGCAATATTTTTTGACATCAAATAGCCAAAGCCGGGTCAGTGGCCACAACCGGAGCATCTACTTTATTCAATGCAACTAGAATATCTCAATTTTAAACATTTAGGTACGAATTTTAAGTCATGAAAATAGTAATACTTAAACTAACATTGGATAAAAACAATTAATTTTATTACAACATTCACTTCTGACTGTATACCTACACTTTTTTAAGCAATACTGGATTGCTATAAGGTAACTTAAACGCAAGTAAAGCTATTAGAGAGGGCTATGTTAAATATCTATTACCTTCAACGAACTTTTTTGTACGAAATCGCAAACAAATAAAAAACATTGCATGATTTTTGCCTAGCAGTTCCTGAATAACATTATTCTGTAATCTTATGTCGCATAAAACCTCTACGTATGAGCCATCAAAGTGTAGATAATAAATAACTGAGAGCTCCAAGTAATGTGAAAATATTACTCTAATATCTAAATAGTGATCATCTTTATTGACTGTACAAAGGCAGAATATAAACAGTTTATTTATTTTATTGCAAGTAATTATAGTGTTACGATGTGAAGAGCTTTAATAGACAGGTTGTCTTGCACAATTGCACAACATACATGTCAATACATGTTTTGATTATGTTTTCTTTTTTTATTTTCATGGTTTTATTTTATGAGTTTTAATAAAAACATTATAATTGAAGTCAGTTAATGAAATGTTTAATTTGTTTTATATTAAGTACATTCATTGTTCGTTACGAATATTTTATTTGACTTTTTTAAATAGTTCTTGTGTCGAAAGTCTATGAATAAACTTTTTGTGTGGAACAGCCTAAATTTCGAGGTTGACCCCATAGTAAATGTTGCTCATAACGATGAGCACAATAATAAGTAATTTAGTATAGGTCGAGTGACTAGCCCTGGTGTTAGAGTTTTTAAGCACAATGATACCCTAGAGTGTCTCCGTTGTAATTTAATATTATATTAAATTATAGTGAAATAACGCAATTTATTATGCGGTAGGTACTATATATTATTCTAGAAAGTATTGAATATTTAATTTTAATGTAAAGCTTAATATTTAAAAAAAAATATTTAAATTTTTACTATTGCAATTAACCGCATTTTGGTAAGAAAACCGTCAACACCACACCACTGTGCACTTCCGTAAAATCATCAGAAGCAATAGAATCTTAGAAAGTGGCCCTACGCCGGAAACTGGATGCAAACGACTTTCCTTAATAACTTACTAAGCACTGCCTTAAGTAGCTAATAAGTAATAAGTACTTAGCTCCAACTTAATTACTTGAAAAATGTGATGGCAAAATTAATGAAAAAAACTTAGTACTTTATTTTAGTTTTCTAAGAAAATAACTAAGTTTTGTGATATTTATTAATAATTATCTATTTGAAAATCAATTTTTAATCGTTCGCCGAATTTCAGACGAGGGGTCAAGGTTCACATTTCAAAATTTGTGGGAGTGTTTTTACCTAATATCCTGCATTATTGCAGTGCAATGTAGGTAACTAGCAAAGAGTGATGTCGAGCTTCAGTTTGTATCCCAAGCGTGCGAGCGAACTATGGCGAACTATATGTCGCAGTTCAGTTTTGTCGAACTAGCGTTATTCGCACAAGTGATTGTCGATGTCAAGTAGTGCACTCGCAAAACAATGTTCATAGTTTTGTTATAAGGTAGTGTAGTCTTCAATTTTAATTGCGAACTGGTAGGTAATAAAAATCGTCAAACCAATAGATAATAACAACTTCTTATTACAGTGTGAAAATCATCAAACCAGTAAAGACTTGATACTAAACTCCATGGAAAGATTCAGTTTCCAGCTCCATTATGTAATCTCACATTTTAAGTACTTTATCTATACAGGGTTATCCAGAACTGGTGTACTAAGCCTATAAGAGGTAATTCAGATCATGAGTGACCAAAGATGACGTCCACAAGTGGTATACATATTATTCAGAGAAGAATCGAACCAAGATGATACCTATATACATCATTTGAAAGCTTGACTTAAGGGCTTCTCAAAAATATTTAATTTAGATTTTTTTATCCCTCCGTTTTTTATTAAATGTGAAAAATAAATTGTATGAAAAATAATGATACAGCTTTGTATTTTTTCTAGTTTAGCAATAATACAGTGCTTATATCGTTATTTTACTTCCATTCGTAGCTGATGCTTTCACATCCATCTCTTAAATTGCTAAAATTAAAAATTATAACCTACCAGTGTGACCAGTTAGTAGGTATAATGTGACAAAAAACACTTTAAAACTAAACTTTTTAACTAAAAATGCTTCTATTTAATAATTTGGAGGTTACTTAATCAGAGTTGCTAGAGGTAAACTACCTATTGAGCCAGTTATGTATTTAACCTAATAGATTCAAAATTAATTTAAAAAAAAAAATGGAGGGCTCTTTTTTGTTAACTGATGCCATAGACTCAGAAAAATATGAATCTTCTCGAAATGTAACGAGTGTTGTGGTTAGAATTTTTGATTATTATTATACCAGCCTCCATACATTTTGTGGACATGTCCTTTACTGCGGGGCCAACCTGGAATTCGAGCAAAAAAAACAGCTGTGTCACACATTTTATAGATTCTGAGTTGCAATTTTGTATAAAAGTTTTTTTTTTTAATAGGTATTGGGTTTGCCTCATAGGAAAACTTCTTCAACGATGGTCTTAATCACCCCCGTTTAACTTAGTACAGGGCAAGTAGATAACCTTGTAGAATGCTGCTTACAAAGTAGACTCATTGAGTGTTTACTGCGCATCAACACGAAGTTAAGTGCCTCTTTATTAGAGCTTGCGAAAGCTAGCTAAGAAATCGCGATGATGCTTGGGTAACTTGAGAGCTTTGGCGGCGAATACAACTAAATGCAACATACCTATAGGTATACTTAGTATTAAATAACGACCCATGTTATGCAATACCAGTACTGTACTGTACCAAACTTTTCATTAATCCACTGCGGGACGTAGGCCTACTCACCAAGGGCGATTGGGCCATTTCCACCACTATGGCCTAGTGCGGGTTCATGGATTCACATACGCCTTCGAATTTCTTCTACGGACGTATGAAGGTTGTCTCGCGGTGATTTCCATCACCGAAAAGCCAGTGGTGTGAAATACCACACATAAATTCCAAGGTATTCATCGGTACGGGACCGGAATACCAACCACCTCACGATTGCAAGGCGGGTGTCATTACCACTAGACCACCATGGGGGTGATTCAACCCATATTTATTTTGTGACGACTTTTCCTATGGTCGTACCTATTTCGAAAAAAAAATCATTTTGTCCTGTAGTTAACTACAGGGCCAACCCGAACAACGACAACGGCCGAGTTAACTACAGTTGGTCAAATAGATGGTCTTAGTCACCCTCTTTTGGCTTAGAACAGGGCAAGCAGATAAACCTTTAATGATTACAAAATATCCTTACATTTAGGTACCTACCGGTGTAAACTAACAAGAAATTATCCGTTCTACTTTGAGTACCGACCTGTGTAATACAAATGGTAATTCCTATTTCAGTTTTAAACGGTATGCAGATAGCGTCTATAAATAACAAACCAATTCCAATGGGAATACTACATTTGCATTTTACGCTCCTTGCCGAGTTTCTAATGCAATAACTTTTAACTAGATATGTAACTGTAGCGCCAACTACTAATAGAAGAACTAAAACACATAAAAGTTCCCCCGTCTAACCACAGATGGCGCTATTCTCAAGAATCTTAAAGGCGCGAGTTGAAACTAATTTCTCGACCTATATTTTCATTTATAATCGTTATTGCCACCCCGTATTGTTCTGTCTGTTCAAAATACAATTCCATTGGCTTCGTTGAGGCAATTGGCAGTAAAATGGCAGTAACGGGGAGTATTATTGCCCTTTTAATTATTGGAATTAGGTCTTATGGCGGAACCGCCGCAGTTATTGCGATGTTGCATTAAAACCGTTTGAATTAATGAAAATATGGGTACGAATGGGCGGAAAATTAGCCGTTATTGGCGGCAGTTTAGCTAAAATATGAATGAGGTATGTCCATTAAATTTTACGCCATGTTGTGGTAGAAACTGGTAAACATCACACGAGTTAGTAGAAAATTATAAAGACGCTATTACGTAAAGAAACTTAGTATAACTTACTGTAGTTAGTTACGTAGTAGGTACAAGACAAGATACCTACGCACAAAAAACAATAGGTAAGTACCCCTTCTTTGGAAGTTGGGTAAAAATAGGCTGACTCGGGTGCCTGCTTCCTTATCAATTCCAAGTAGGTACTTAACGCTTACATTGTGAAACTGGGCATGTTGAAATTGAATTGCAACAACAATACTTTCATTAGGTATATTATAATTATTTGTGAACCAATACAAAATGGCAAACCATGTTGGAACCACAGTGCATAAATGTTTATGTACAATACCCACCTACTTATCTGATTGAAACCGGAAATGAACGTAATTTAGGAAACATTGCTTTTCCGCGTCTATTGTTATTATAATTTATTTTTTGCTATGTATAATGTAGATATACAGGGTTATTTCTAATCGTACAATGGCTATGCTGGGAGATAGGGGAGGCCTATGTCCAGTAGTAGAGGGTGGCTAGCCCTGGTGGCTAACAACCGGCACCTACAATTTAATAACGTGTCATCCCTGCCACGGTAGCGCTCAGTTGTAAATTCCATTATTTTTTTATCTCTGGGTTCGTCTGGACAAGTTGTTTAGGCCAAAGCACTCAAGCCTAAACAAATACAAAAAAATATATAATATTCAATAATCAATCAATGTCAAAATATCCTAACGTCAAACAAAAAATCTTATTGTCACTTATTACTTTTCTTTTTGCAATGTAAAAGGCCGGCCGGCATAAAAAATAAATAAAATACATATAAAACAAAATAACCCAGTGAATAAGAAATTACAAGTTAACGGATGCCGTCCCTCAAGCAGCAGAAGCATCACATCTTCAAAGTCAAGGTATTTACCCTTAACACAAGTTCTAAGGCTCTATAAATGAATTGAACCGATAGAAGGGCTGAACGTATGCGTACCTAGATAGCACCTGCTAGCTTAGTAGGTATACCACCACGAGTTCTTTCGACGTGTGACAAAGTGACAGATTATATAGGTACCTACTTTACCTTAACTCTGTTTCGTTCTGACACGTCGAAAGTATTATTTCGTGGTGCGTATACTAGCCCGGTAGATCTTTCGTTATATCTTCAAAAAGCTCCTTCTAATTCTAAATAGAAACATCCCTGTATAACAATTACTGTACGAATCATCATCATCCATCCATCAGCCGAAGGACGTCCACAGCTGGACATAGGCCTCCCCTATGGATCTCCAATAAGACCGGTTGGAAGCGGCTTGCATCCAGCGCGATCCTGCGGTCTTAATGAGGTCATCCGTCCACCTTGTGGGTGTCCTACGCTGCGCTTGCCGGTACGTGGTCTCCACTCGAGAACTTTTCGACCCCACCGGTCATCAGTCCTCTGCGCGATGTGCCCTGCCCATTGCCATTTCAACTTGCCAATCCGTTGGGCTATGACGGTAACTTTGGTTCGTCTACGGATCTCCTCATTTCTGATTCGATCTCGCAGAGAGACTCCGAGCAAAGCCCTCTCCATAGCTCGTTGGGCTACTTGGAGCTTACTAATAAGGCCCATAGTGAATACTCATAAGAAAAGTTAAGCAATCACTTAGTTTTCTATGGAAACAGAACATGTGTCTAGGTGATTATTGATTGGTGAGTGGCCCTGATAAACTAGGTCCACATAGCACCTGTGCCCACCCCCACCCTATTCGCTGTTCTATACCTATTAGAAACTAATTAATTATACAGGGTTATTTAGAAAAGGGAACTGCGTGGAAAGGAGATAATTTCACACTGTCGTTATGAACCACCATTTATTTCGGAGCCAAGCCAAAATTCGAGAAAAAAACAGCAGATCAACTGTTTCATAAATTTTGTCGATTCATGTGCGTGATATAATAATATGACCCAATCGCCCTACAAAAGTATCTTCGTTCGTCATTTCAGCTATAGGACGTCTACTTCTGGACATATGCCTACTACTAAATTATAGAATTTAGTAGTAGGCCTCCCCCATGGATTCCCAATAAGACTGGTTTGTCTACATCCAACGCGATCCTGCGGTCTTGTTATGATCACAAAAGTATCTATGCCGTTCATCAATAGGCTGATACAGTAGGTACGATAAGGTATGGCTAAAAGATCATAGTACAGTTCTAAGCTAACATAATTATATTTTGAAATCAAAAAATCAAACTACATTCCTTAGTTCGTGTATTGGTTTTATTGCGAAAACATAAAAGCCTGCCGTTATATTATAGCAAGAGTGATTTGCTCTTCGATTTCGAGCAGGCGTTGTAGCGTAGCTCGTTTTGATAGTGCATTGTCTTGGTCCTATTGATTGACCTCTAAGTTAATTGATATTGATTCAGCGATATGTTTTTAGCCATGTCAGAGGCCTTCAGGCGGCTTTAAAACTCTGGCGCCAGGGCTAGCCACCTTATACGAACTTGCTTAGCGGATATGCTGCTGTTATTTGAGAGCTACATAACTTACTGTTACCTATAGCTTACCAAAGATCGTGTCATTTCCATGGTGATATTTTATCGGCGGATGTGAAGTAAGCTTATTAGCTAAAAGCTGCGCCATATACAATCAAAGCGCAGCTTTATTTGAGCTTCAGTTGGGAATCGGGATGCGATATCGCGCAGCATATGGCTAACTTCACATCCGCCGACTTGTATGATTCGGTATATAATTATATTGTGATGTATATACCCAAATCGCTGCAAAAAATTTTAGTATTTTCATAGAAACTTTTTGTTCACGCTGAAAGTCAGATTTGCTTTTTTTGCGAAAAACTATCATAGTTTAAAGAAGAAAGCAATCTCAGAAGTTTAGCTTTGCTTACCCAGAGTTTGCGATAAAGTATTTCCGTCATTCATTTACCTGTAACAAAAATAAACCAAACATTAATTACTTCATTAAAACTGTACTATGCGCGTATTCCCTGACGAATGAGTACTAATTACTCTGAAACCGGTCGGGTTCCCAGCGGCCCGGCCGCGATATTATACGTGACTAAAAACCGGTGTTTTCTTTAGTACAAACATTAATTTACAATAATAGATGATTCTATTTCTAAAATTAAATAAAAGCAGAGAATGTCTTGTGACTCAAATAATGATGATAATTCAGCGCTAGTAACAATTAACAATGTTTGCGAAACAGAATAGTCAACTAGTGACGAATAGATTAATAACAGAACAACAATAAATACAAATAACGTGAACCAGCACAGTTCACGACAACACAAGCGACATCTTGGAACCAAAGAATGCCTGAAACATAAATGTAAACAAATCATTGTAAACAATAACCTTGGAACTGAGACAGCACAAACGATTACTGCAAAAACAAATAATATTGAACTGAAAGCAGTATAACTTAAAGATCAGATTAGTAGAAGACTTGTAGCTGAAGTTGTTACATTTTTGCTACTGAATATAGTATAGGATTCCTCGTTTTATACGTTAACTTCAGGCATCGATATTTGATACATTCGCGATCTAGACGCTACAGTGGACTATAAACTTGTATAAATTAATTACAATAAAGTGATTGGTAATTTTCCAGCTAATAATATAGAAACTGGGAGAATATAGATATTTTTTAAAATTTCAATCGTCTAAATTAGTTTTAGGAAAATTAGTACAAGTGTTATGTGAAAAATGAAACAGGCTACGTGTTTTGACTGAGTGATGTGTGAAATAAGAATTGGTACTAACATTAAAACTATGTGCGTGTGTAAAGTGGAAACTATCAATAATTGCTATTAAAATGAAATCGAAGAAAAATACGAAGTAAATAGTAATAAAGCAGCTATAAAACCAGAAGGAGAAGATGCAATGACTGCAAATATAACCGACGAGCTGTGCAAGATTTGCGACGGCAGGATAGAGTGCGCCCCTACAGCTATACTTCTCATTTCGCTTGTTCATACCCTGTATGGAGTTCTTGGTCCTGAGCCCAATTACTTTGGGAAAAACAAAGGTTTGAATAACCCGTTACATTATAAACAACGCAACTATAACGTGGAAGACAAAACTAATGGTGAAATTGAGGAATACGACTTTATAATAGTTGGTGGTGGAACGGCGGGATGCGTGGTTGCTAGTCGATTGTCAGAGAATAAAAATTGGAAGGTAATGAATTATTTTTTGTGTCCAAAAACTTTCGAACATAGATTTTTGACTGGGTAAAGTATTGTACTTTACTACCAGCCTTTTTTATAGTCCCCTGCCGTAGGCCTACCCACAAAAGATAATTGGGCCATATCCACCACGCTGGCCCAATGTGGGTTGGTGGGTTTACATACCCCATCAAATTTCTTCTAAGGAGGTATGCAGGTTGCCTCGCGATGTTTTCCTTCACCGAAAACCCAGCGTTGTGAAATACCGTACATAAATTATTATTCCAAAGAACTCATTGGTATATGATCAGGATTTGAACCAACGACCTCACGAGCGTAAGGCGGGCGGCACCACTTCCTTTTCAAAGGCAAAGTAATACTGTAAAATGTTCGTCACTATTGCATTCATGCTTGATGTATTTTTATGCACTTAGGTAGGTAATTTATAAAAATAGATAATACATAAAATGAAACCGTTTTATTTTTTAAAGTACATTCCAAAAAAAGCATGTAAATTCATTATACATTTTTTTTAAATCGTTATTATCTTACCTAGCCGTAAAACAATCGCTGCCACTTGATTTCTCGAACTCCTAGCAATAGGACATTCCAGCTTAAAGAAATGGCTAATGGTATAGATGAGACGATTCTATCGCCAGGATGTCAACCTTCTGAGGCTATGTTGGCTGTTTTTCATCATTCGAATTTCCTCACACTAAATTCATAATAATAATGGCGTCTCTCATGTAACTTTGCATTAGCACTAGTTATAACAACAACAAATTTAAAAGAAAATTTTTTTTTTTCAGATTTTGCTATTGGAAGCGGGTCCTGAGGAGCCGAAGATGGCGCTGATTCCAGGACTGACTAGCGAGTTCAGAGGATCATCGATAGACTGGCAGTACTCTATGAGGCCTAAGAGAGGGTATGTACAATTTCAATACCTTAAGAATATAACTAGCTCTATCCGCGGTCTCTTACAAGACCCTCTTTTGTTTCCGGAACTCTATCTGATTTTTAAATAATATTTATGCAAAAATCGAGTCAATCGGTCGCTCCGTTGCTGCGTGAAAGATTAACAAATAAACCAAAACACACATTTTTGAATTCATAATATTCGTAAAGACAAGAAATGAGAAGGAACTATGTCCCACAGTATTTTTTTGTTGATTGTTCAACAAAAATAGCAAAAAAATAAAATCTTTTAGCTTTTAAAAATTTTAGCTAGCATTATGGGATACTTTTTTACCGGGAATCTTGAGGAGCGGGTTAATTGACTTGAATTTGTAAGTTTCGTTGTTATTTACATTTATATTTTAAAATTGACTTGTACCTAATAAAAAAATGATTAGTGCTTCAAAAATATAGGTATTTTTCACTGTTTTCATATCATAAATTAAAATTAAATCACTAGAAAAATTACAATAAAATCTTAAGTTACTTCTTAAAATTGTACTATAAATATTATTTGAATATTACTGTTTGGCCATAGAAGAGTTATCTAAGGTATAAAATTATCCCCGATGAGCACTACAATAGCGAAAGTTTGCCGAAATAATGATTTCCGAATTTTCTAAATCAAGATGATGAATTGAATTTTTCAGGTTCTGCCAAAATAGAGCTGAACTAGGCTGCGAAGTGGTACAAGGCAGAGTTTTGGGAGGGACCTCAACTATCAACGATTTGGCTTACATCCGAGGCAGTCACGCTGATTACGACGAATGGGCCCTTGACGGCAACGAGGGCTGGACGTACGGACAAGTACTGCCCTTCTTCAAGTATTCAGAAGGAAACTACGATAAAGACATCGCAAAAAACAACTTCTACCACTCTACGAAAGGTCCTCTCGATGTAGGCCGATACCCTTACGTCGATGACAATGTAGATATACTTCTCAGTGCGTTGGCCGAGCTTGGCTACAATTACACAGATGTGAATGGAAGAAATCAGTTGGGCTTTATGAGAGTACAGGCAATGTCTTATTTTGGAGAAAGAGTCAGTACATATAGAGCTTATGTAGAACCAGTAAGAAAAGTAAGACCTAATTTACATATAGTAACTGAAGCACTAGTAATTAAGTTAGATATGGTAAGCGGTAGTGATATTTCTATCGCAGGGGTCACTTTTTTAGTAAATGGTACAAAAGTTAGCGTCAGAGCTAAAAAAGAAGTTATTGTTAGTGCTGGAGCAATTAACACTCCAAAGTTACTGATGTTGTCTGGACTAGGGCCTAAAGATTACTTAGAGTATTTGGGTATAAGTGTTTATTCAGATCTACCAGTTGGAGCTAACTTTCAAGATCATATTTCGGTGTGTTTGCCTGTTATCACACTAACCAAAACTTCAACAACAACAAAGTTTCCTTTGAAATTAAAAGATATTTCAAACTACTACGCGAAAGGCACCGGACCCTTATCTGCAAACTTTCAAGTAATAGCTTTTATGGAAACAAAATTATCCGATATCCTTGATACTGCTGACATAGAAGTAAGGTTTAAAGGACACGACTCTAACATGTATTACGAAAAGATCGATATGTGTATAACATTACTTACTCCTAAAAGCAGAGGTCAAATAGTTCTGAACTCCACAGATCCTGTATTTGGAAAGCCTTTAATATACCCTAATTTTTTGAAAAATCCCATTGATGAAAAGAAATTATTAGAAGGAATCCAACAGATCGTGAAAATTTTTGACACGGACGTTTTTAAAAGTGCAGGTTTTGAATTTGACCCGAAGACGATATTAAAAAATGAATGCAGAGAATTCGAAAAAGTTTCGGAACAACTGTGGTCGTGCATCATTAAATACTTTTCTGAACCACTTCATAACTATGCTGGTACATGTAAAATGGGTGTTGCAAAAGACTCTACGTCAGTGGTAGACAACCACTTAAAAGTGTATGGAGTATCTAATTTAAGAGTAGTTGACGCGTCTATAATGCCTAAAATAACGAGAGGTTCAACGGCTGCTCCAGTAATTATGATAGCTGAAATGGCAAGTGATAAAATAAAAACGACTTGGTATTGAAAATATTTTAATCTATAATTATTTAAGTATCACCTTCTAGAAAAATAATGGCCTTTGTTTTCTTTCCAGTCTTTAGCTATCATTTTCGCTCCTTTTTCTGCAATCATCATCGTAGGTGCAAGAAGACCACCGCGTACATGTGTAGGCATAACAGATGCATCTACGATTCTAAGTCCTTCAACTCCATGTACTCTTAGTTGAAAATCTACAACAGATTCAGTCTTATTTTCTCCCATACGACACGTACCTATAGGATTACTCATAGCTTTAGTATAATGTCTAGATATACAATTCCACTGATCTCTATTACTAAGCCTATCACATGGAAATAAATCTAAAGGAGCGAATTTAATTTCATTTTTCTTCATTTCTTTTGTATCAAGTAACTGTAGCGCTATATCTATACTATCCACAAGCGTATCCAAATCTTCTGTTTCTTTGAGAAAATTTGCCTGGATTACTGGTCGACCATATTTAGGATTCCTCTTGTTCAGCATAACTTTGCCTTTACTTTTAGGTTTCAACAAAATAGGATATATGTTTACTAAGTTGTAATAAGATAAAGGTAAATTAGTTTCCTCAGCTGCATGCACACTCACATTAGTTAACATGAACTTATCACTCCTAATAAAGTTTCCTTCTAAAGCTAATTCTACATCTGGAGCGTTTACATGTTCATACAGTTGCAAGAAGGCAGATATCTGATTGATACCACGGGAAGCTAGTGGTCCACTACGACTTTCAAACCAAGTTTTGAAATCATTTATAACCTGATTCTCACTAACTTGCGCTACATCATTCAAACTAAACGATAGACCACCTATAGTGACTTGATCTCGATAATTAAGCCCTACAGGCAGGTCTAAAAGTGCAGTTATATTACTTTTCTTCAAATCGTCTTTGGGTCCTATGCCAGATAGATGCAGAAGCCTTACATTGTTAATAGCACCTGTTGTTAGAATAATTTCTCTCTTCACATAGGCGGTTCGTTCTTTGCCCTTTTCAATTTCGTATAAAACTCCTTCTACCGTTTTTTCTTGTTTATCGATGACTATTTTAGTGACAGTAGCGCCGGTTACAATGACTAGATTCTTTCTATGTCTGACTGGTTTGATGAAGGCGGTGTTGGCGCTGAGGCGGGTGTTATTGGAGACTGTGAACTGATGGTTGACGAGGGCTTCAGGAACGTTGGTGTTGATGTCGAGGGTTCGAAGACCCATCTCAGAGAAGGCGTTCTGGAAGACCTCGATGTAACGGTCGACGTACTTGAACCTCTGAACGTGCATCTCTCCAGCGCGCGCGTGGTAGTGGGAGTTCATCAACACGTCGTAATCGCCTTGAAAAGATAATAATTTTAACAGTTACTGTTTGTAATTAAACTGCTGAACACTCGTATTATTTTAATTAGCAGACAGCGATAGCAAAAACTAACCTTAACCCACAAATATCGACGTTTACGTAATTTTAGCTAGATCACATTTAGAAATTATTATTATTTTCATCGTTCTCATCCATTCATTATACCACTGCCTGGTATTAATAGGCTTTTGTTTTATTATGCTACCTGCCTCGGTAATGTGTCAATCGTGTCCAGGTTCAACGCGTAATTTTCACAAATCGTCAACCCGTCGCGATGATGCCAGACCAACGCTTTGTTTGCGTAGCCTTGGTCACTCTGTCAAAGCTTTACTTCACCTGTCTTCACTTTGCCAAGCAATGATGATACCGCAATAATGGAACCTAACAGAACCTGTTCTATTATTGCGGTATCATCAGTATCTTATTCAGGATTACTGTTACCATTGTCTTCTGAATGTTTGAAGTGCTCGAGCAGGTTCTCGAACTTCCAGTCCAGAGAGCCCAGCGCTCCGGGGCTGTGCCAGCCGTCGTAATCGTGCTTGGAGCCCCGCGTGTACTTCATGTCGTTGGTCACACTCGACCCGCCCAGCACCTTGACATTGAGACCATATAGTGAAGAGTGATTTCTAGATGAACTGAGTTATTCTAATGTTACTACTCTATCTGCTTTTTAACGCGTAAATTAAGACATAAAACCTCGACCACGAAGGGTTTGGCGGCAGCGACGCTGGTGGGATATCGTGGTATCATTCGAACATTTGACCGAGTGGGTACGTATATACGTTTTAACTTTTAACGCGTTAAAACACAAGTATTGAACACATGTTATGTCTTAGCGGTTTAGTAGTAGATATACTCATGATTACAATCAACTTTTACTACCAGGAGACTAAAAATGTTCAGCAAAAACATTTTATCGAAAGTGATGGAGCATTTGGTATAGAATGGTTGCTGGCTTTCATTTCATGTTTTCAAGATTGGTGCTATAGCAAAAGTGGGCGATAATGGCGATGTCAAGGTTAATGAAATGGTCAAAATTGTTCAAAATGGTCAGAATATTATCTACGTCTGTAAATAGGTATGGTAATGATGCAAAACATTAGCGTAATGTGTCACCAAGTATTCAGTTATCTTATCAAGTGGTGGGATATTTCTGCGCTCTTTATTAAATCATCTACATATCTGCCTAATGAGGATGAATAAATATTTTCCGCAGATTTATTTTGAACTGATTTCATTTTACTTTTTATTTTTTATGTATTATAGATTTTTGCTAGTTGAACCGACTTCAATGATTCTGGTTTATTTCAAATAGATATTCGTTTCAATTAAAGATAAAGATTTCACTAGTAGGGTGAAATATTAATTCATATATAATTGACTTCTATATAATATACTAAGTCAGTTGTTACATTGGTTTTTGTCAATAAAATAATATGAACAAATTATAGTTTTTACGGAGGCGTTAGGTGAATAGGTATCACGCCGTGTCAGGCTATTAGGCTACCAGGGTCGTGTCTAAACTGGGGTCAATTGTTTGTCTCCAGTCACTTTATATTATGACAACGTCCATTGGCTTTGGCCACCGAAGGCACATTCTTATGAGCCTAAATGTGTAGTTCTATATAGACCAAATATCCTTTCCTACTATATAAAATTATAAACGCGAAAGTTTGTGAGGATGGATGGATGGATGGGTGGAGGTTTGTTACTCTTTCACGCAAAACGGGTTGAGATGAAACTTTGCAATAATATAGCTTATATATCAGAACTAGTTTTTACCCGCGGTTTCGCCCGCATGATATTTTGATTTTTGACGCAATATCATTATAATTTATAGCCTATGTGTTATTATGATAAATAAGCTATATTATTGCAAAGTTTTATCTCAATCCGTTCAGTAGTTTTTGCGTGAAAGAGTAACAAACATCCATACATCCATTCATCCATCCATCTAACCTCACAAACTTTCGCGTTTATAATATTATTAAGTAGGATAGCCTATGTGTTATTCTGATATATAAACTATATAATTGCAAAGTTTCATCTCAATCCGTTCAGTAGTTTTTGCGTGAAAGAGTAACAAACATCCATACCTACATCCATCCATCCATCCATCCCATACATCCATCCATCCATCCTCACAAACTTTCGCGTTTATAATATTAGTAGGATAACACAGGCTATAAATTATAATGATATTGCGTAAATTTTTCATGATATAACGATACGTGTTAAGTAAGATCTGAAAACTCTGAGAAGCTATTCTAGAGTGCGCTTCAAGAAATGTCAAAAAAAAATCAACTGTCGAATCGAAAAACCGTCAAATAGTTTTTTTATTTTAACTTTTTGGATTTTCCACTTCCTTTATTAAGGGTAGTAGGGTAGGGCGTCGGGTTTGAAAGACGGAACGTGACATAGTCTACATTTTATCCCAGATAAATAAAGGGTTCCCATGGGATAGCACAAAAATATAAATATCATGCGGGCGAAGCCGCGGGTAAAACCTAGTTCTATATATGTCTAAAGGTAATATACAGAGACGCTGTGTAATATCTTCAGAAAGAGAATAATGGGATAGATAGAGCGTTAGCAAGTATTCATAATAAAAAGTATTTTGATGCCAATCAGTGGGGAAAATTCTAATGGGAATTATTTTAAAGAAGATAAAGGATGTGCGCAGCATGTTATGGTCTCCAGTGTTTTCCCATACCTTGCCCGTGCGCACTTCACAGCTGCCCCCAGGACGCGACAGGCACGAGTGGCCATTCCTTTCAGTGCGGTAGTTCCAGAGAATCGGCCGGTATTCCCGGGAAGGCACGCCCGGGATGTCGTAGTCGATGTTCTCCACGTCACCAGCTTCTAACACCAGGACCTGAACAGCAGTGGAATTAGGTAGGCATTGATTAGTACAATTAAAATAATAATATCTTAGAGACATTTTACACACGGTCTCTGACCCCAAACTAAGCAAAGCTTGAACAATTTGAACGAAACATCTTGGTTTCTGTGATGTTGGCTTCAAGCTGCGGATGTATAATCCTAACTGAAGCTTACTGAACAGCAGCGCGAGGATTGGGTTTTCGCGTGGCTTGTAACTAATTTCACAGACGCCAAGATTTTTGATTCAGCATATATGTAATATAGCTACCAGAGACTGATACATAACTATCCAGAAATGGAGCAAATATCTATGTTCACCACATAAATGCTAGCACTGGGTGAGATTCGATTCCACGTCTATTTGGTTCTGGATTCAGGATCACTAACTATACTGGACCACTGAGGCAGTCGACTGAAATTATTAGTGATAGCTAAATAGAAGAACGAGCCATAGATCGTGGAAGGCGTGAGTTCAAACCCCGTTCCTGTACTAATGAGTTCTTAGTTTGTGTACGGATTTTTTACAACTGGATTTTCACTGAAGGAATACTTGAATATATTTATTATTAATAATAATAAATATTTTGGGACATCTTACACACGGCCTCTGACCCCAAACTAAGCAAAGCTTGTGATATGGCTGTCAGAGACTGATATACTACATATACTTATTTTTAAATACATACTTATATTGATAGTAACTAAATAACACCCAGACACAGAGCAAACACTTATGTTCATCACATAAATAAGCCCTGGGTGGGGATCGAACCCACGCCTCTTTGATCCAGAAGTTAGGGTCACTAACCACTGAGCCACCGAGGCAGTCAAAAAATATTGATAGTATTAGTGCAGAGTTAAGATATCAAGGCCAAGGTATTTGGTAATGTCCACTATACTGTCTTTCTTTTTAACCCGTAACACGAAGATTACGTCACCATGCCAAGCCATCAGGGTTGGTCTACTTTACCTTCTCTCTTAACTTCTCTAGTTTGTCAAATTTTTAATTAATTAACGAGTGGTAAACGGTTTAAAGAATCCCCGGCAGAGATCCGGCTGCCACCCCAACCGACGACGACTGGCCCTGGCAACATATAACGTGCGCACTATGAGGACTGATGAGAAGATTGCGGAACTGGAAGAAGAGTTGGGTAGGTTGCAATGGGATATTATGGGGTTATCTGAAGTCCGTAGAGAGGGCGAGGACACGATAACCCTGAAATCCGGCAACCTACTGTACTACCGGGAAGGTGACCAACGGTCCCAAGGTGGTGTCGGCCTTCTCGTTCACAGGTCTCTCGTTAACAATATCATTACCATCGAAAGTGTGTCGAGCAGGGTTGTATACCTGATACTCAGAATATCCAAACGATATTCGTTGAAGGTCATCCAGGTATACGCACCGACCTCGTCAAACCCCGATGATGAAGTGGAGGCTATGTATGAGGACGTAAGTCGGGCCATACATACGTCTAAGACCCGCTTCACGGTTGTTATGGGAGACTTCAACGCGAAGTTGGGCAAGAAAAGCGATGATGAGTTGAGAGTAGGGCATTTTGGATATGGGCAACGGAACCCCAGGGGCCACATGCTGGCAGACTTTCTGGAGAAAGAGGAACTCTTCATGATGAACTCTTTTTTCCAGAAGCCACCTCGCAGGAAATCAATAACGATCAATAACGGGCTCGTAGAAACTGTCCAAACGGTGGGTTCTAAGTTCTTTAGACCCCGCCGTTCAGATAGACCTCAGAAATTCTCCGATCATACTCTAAATCTCATGGCCGAACGACGCTCGCTAAGACTGCAGTCTTCCGATGATGCAAAGTCATACAGGCGGCTCAATAGACAGATTTCAAAATCGGTGCGGTGCGACATTCGTCTCTTTAATACTAAACATGTTAAAGAGACAATAGAGCGGAACAAAGGCTCCAAAGTGTTCGCAAGGCATTTGTCTATTGGGCAAAGCCAGTTGACAAAGCTGAAGAGAGAAGATGGCAGTATAGCGTCAACCAAGGCAGAGGTATTGCAGGAGATCGAAAGGTTTTACGGACAGTTATACGCCTCGGTAGCAAAGCCTGTAAACAGCGCGGCCAAAGACCCAAGAGCCAAGCTAACCCGACACTTCACCGAAGACATCCCGGACATTAGCCTGTACGAGATTAGGATGACCCTGAACCAACTTAAGAACAATAAGGCGCCGGGTGACGACGGAATTACTTCAGAGCTTCTGAAAGCGGGTGGAACGCCGGTACTAAAAGTCCTTCAGAAACTATTTAACACCGTCGTCCTCGAGGGCATAACGCCAGAAGCGTGGAACAGAAGCGTGGTGGTGTTGTTCTTCAAAAAAGGTGACAACACCTTATTGAGAAACTACAGACCCATCTCGCTTCTGAGCCATGTTTATAAGTTGTTTTCAAGGGTCATTACGAATCGTCTCGAACGCAGGCTTGATGACTTCCAGCCTCCCGAACAAGCCGGTTTCCGGAAGGGCTTTGGCACCATGGACCACATACATACGCTGCGGCAGGTTATTCAGAAGACCGAGGAGTATAACCTGCCACTTTGCTTGGCGTTTGTGGACTATGAGAAGTCTTTGATTCGGTTGAGACATGGGCTGTGCTTGAGTCTCTTCAACGATGCCGTATTGACTATCGGTACATTGAAGTGCTGAAGTGTTTGTATAATAACGCCACTATGTCGGTTCGAGTACAGGAAGATAGCTCCAAGGCGATCCCTTTGAAGAGAGGCGTAAGACAGGGAGACGTAATATCTCCGAAACTGTTTACTACTACTCTGGAGAACGCCTTTAAGCTCCTGGAATGGAAAGGACTCGGCATCAACATCAATGGCGAATACATCACTCACCTTCGATTTGCCGACGATATCGTGGTCATGGCAAAGTCGATGGAAGAACTCAGCACGATGCTCGAAGGCCTTAATCAAGTCTCTCAACAGGTGGGTCTTAAAATGAACATGGATAAGACAAAGGTCATGTGTAATTCTCATGTTGTACCCACCCCTATTTCAGTTGGGAACTCGGTTCTTGAAGTCGTTGACTCGTACGTCTACCTGGGACAAGTAGTCCAGTTAGGTAGGTCCGACTTCAAGAAAGAGGCCAATCGCCGAATCCAACTCGGTTGGGCAGCGTTTGGAAAATTGCGTAACGTCTTCTCATCCGACATACCTCAGTGCCTCAAGTCGAAAGTTTTCGACCAGTGTGTGTTGCCAGTGATGACTTATGGCACAGAAACGTGGTCTCTCACTATGGGCCTTATTAGTAAGCTCCAAGTAGCCCAAAGAGCCATGGAGAGGGCTATGCTCGGAGTTTCTCTGCGAGATCGAATCAGGAATGAGGAGATCCGTAGAAGAACCAAGGTTACCGACATAGCCCAGCGGATTGGCAAGTTGAAGTGGCAATGGGCAGGGCACATAGCGCGGAGAACTGATGACCGATGGGGTCGAAAAGTTCTTGAGTGGAGACCACGTACCGGCAAGCGCAGCGTAGGACGTCCACCCACAAGGTGGACGGATGACCTTATTAGGACCGCAGGATCGCGCTGGATGCAAACCGCTATCAACCGGTCTTATTGGAAATCATTAGGGGAGGCCTATGTCCAGCAGTGGACGTTCTATGGCTGATATGATGATGATGATGATGATGAAACGGTTTAAGGTTCTGATTAAAGAGAACAAAAATGTTCAACAAAAATTGTCCAATTTCAGCATTTATCTGTAGCATAGTGTTTGTTATTTTTGGAGCTACGTTATCAAATATTCGAGGTTCCACAATGAAAATACGACATTGTACTAATTTTGAACCAATAATTACTTTCAAAACTATTGTTTTCAAATACATCTACATACCTAACCGCTGAGTAGAAACGCTGGAAATAGAAAATCAATAATCAATTACCAAGAAACTTCGCAATGAGAGCTCGAGGGGAAATAAAATGCAGATAATTGAACGTGTTCAAGTGTTTATTGACCGACTGGCGGTATCCATTACTGTTCAGCCCTGAAACGTACTCAAGTGTTTATTCAGGCAAGCGAGTGTTCACATCGTACCACATTATACTTGAAATCAGGCCTCAGGGGCCTTATTGTGTAAGCGTTCTTACGTTCGGCTTCGCTTTTCCTCCCGCTCGCTCTCGTGGCGTGAGTAACTATAGCGAGCAGTAAAATAATCAAAGAGTTATCTTTGTGATAAGCATTTAAAAAATCTGAAGCGAACGCAGGATTTGAACCATGCCCTTTCGGATCACTAGCCCGACGCTCTAACCACTGAGCTAGCTCGCCTCCTACGCAAGCTTCAAATTTCTGAAGTGCTTACATTTCCCAACTTATAGCGTTGGTGGCGCCACCTGTTTGAAATGCTTATCACAAAGATAACTCTTTGAGATAAAAATCTAGTGTGGAAAGCACTTAAAATAAACATCATAACAGTAAAATAATCAGCCAAGTGTGAGTCGAACTCGCCCACGAAGGGTTCCGTACTATACTGGAGCCCCCCTTATATAATAATTTTATTTTTATTTAATAATTAATTATTGAAGTAAACATACAACTAAATTTCATTTCATTCCGTGAATATTTCAAGCGTCTACCTGTTACCCTGTTATCGTTATTAATTTCGAGCGAAAAACGGCTAAATAATCAGGTATGTTGTATGGCACGGCAACAGAAATACAGCATCTGTGAAAATTTCAATTGTCTAGCTGTCACGGTTCATGAGATACAGCATGGTGACAGACAGACAGACGGACAGACGGACGGACAGCGGAGTTTTAGTAATAGGGTCCCGTTTTCACCATTTGAGTACGGAACCCTAAAAAGCGAAGCCGAACGTTAGAGCGCTTACACTACAAGGCCCCGGTTGGGTAATAGAATACGGCATAGTTTTACACAGACGGTAGTAAGTAAGAGCCTGCAAAAAGGGACCTCTGCTTTGCTCTGGGTTCCTGGATGGTTAAAGATGGGGGGATAGGGGCTCTTTCCAGCCACTCGAACGAGCCCAGGGAGGACAACGTTGCCGAGGCTACGTTGTTGTAACTATGTACTGTTAAAGCTATGTAAGCTCGAGAAATTAAGCAAAGTGCAGAGACCTCTGGTGCGTTCTCTTGGAAATCCCAGAGTATCCAAGAGCGGACAAAAGCCGGTCACCGAGGGAATTCAAATGGGTACAATCTCACATAACCCGGCTGCACTCCAAAGCAGTAGAGTAATGTACCAGCCTTTTTAGTCTTATTATCTTAATAGTCCACTGCAGGATCTGCAAGACTTAGGCCTACCCACAAAGGGTGATTGGGCTATATTCGCAATGCTGGCCCAGTGTGGGTTTGGTGGATTCACATACGCCATCGAATTTCTTCTACGGACATATGCAAGGTCACCCCACAATGTTTTCCTTTACCGAAAAACCAGTGGTGTGAAAATCCGTCGCAAAACGAGTTGCGAAGATTTCCACCTTGTAAAAAAGGGCCAAAAGCAAAATGAAAGAAATGAGGAGATCCGCAGATGAACCAAAGTTATCGAAATAGCCCAGAAGATAAGTAAATTGAAGAGCACATAGCACGGAGAACTGATGACCAATAGGGTCCAAAAGTTCTCGAGTTGAGACCACGAAGCGGTAAGGGCAGTGCAGGAGGTCCACCTACAAGGTAGATGGATTACCTCGACAAGACCAAAAATCCGCTCTGGAAGCAAGCCGCTTTCAATCAATGTTATTGGTGATTCCAGCAGTGAACGTCCTATGGCTAACACGACGCCTACGACGACGACTAACAAAAAACCTGGTGCAATAAGTTATACAATACACCGTTGTACAAATACAATGGAATGGACATCACACAATAAAATCATGATTTGGTCATCAAATGCCTAAGTGTCAATTAAATGTAAGTTTAGTTGCCTCTTGCAAGCCTCAGGGTCAGGTTTAGGGATGCAGATATTGGTGAGTGAAAATAGGTGGTTATTCTGTGTCTATGTAATCAACAGAGAGAGTAGAGTTAGAATCACCAATATTGGGGAGTGATTATTCAGTAGGTATAGTGCAGCTGTAATCTGTATATTTTTTAATACATAATAGGGCTACAATCGGCCAACAACTCGTCTGAGAATAAGCGATGTTGTAGTGAACAGGGGCGGAGGTAGGACATTCCATTCTGTGGCGGTTCGCATTATGGAGGAGAAAGCAAATGGCTTATATATCGCGTATACGAGTATTAAAGAACTCTGATACTCGTATACCTTTCGTTAAAAAGCTATGGTGGTCTAGTGGTAGTAACATCCGACCTGTAATCGTGAGGTCGTGGATTCAAATCCCGATCCCGTACCAATGAGTTTCTTTGGAACTTATGTACGGAATTTCACACCATTGGCTTTTCGGGGAAGGAAAACATCGTGAGGCAACCTGCATACGTCCGTAGAAGAAATTCGATGGCGTATGTGAATCCACCTACTCACATTGGGCCAGCGTGGTGGATATGGCCCAATCAACCTTCGTGGATAAGCCTACGTCCTACACTGGACTAATAAAAAAAGATATACCTTCCAGTCAGCGACAGCAGACAGACGATTCGCCAGCACGCAGCCAGCAGTTCCTCCGCCGACGATGATGAAGTCAAACACGCTGCTGCGGAGGTCTCTCTCATCAGCCTTGGAGCGAGTAGCCTTAGAGAACAGGTCCCCAAAGGAAGGCCACGCTTGGAGCACCACGAGGACGCTCAAGTAACTCCTGGATTAAGTGCATACACAATATAGATAGTAAGTAAGTTCGTATAGGCCGGGTGGTGTCAGAGTTTTTAAGCCACTCGAAGGCTTCTGACATGGCTAAACGGTTAAAAAACCGGGGTCTACCTACAATTTAACGTGTCATCCGAGCCACGGTGGCGCTCAGTTGTAAATGCCACCCGTGGTCACCCATCATAAGATATGTTGTTTTTAAACTTTCGCGATTTGAACACATTATTATTTTATACTACGGGACTAATCGCGCTCAGTCTACCCGTGACCACGGTCGATGCAACTCGGCCAAAACGAAACGTCGGGATGAGGAGGTATTTATTTATCTCGTAATTTTAGTGCGCGATTAGTCCCGTAGTATACAATAATAACATAATAAGACTGACCGTGCTGTTGCTTAACTTTGATGATCGATAACGGACTCCTAGTCAAACTACGCTATGAGTGCTACAATATAGATGTAATATGGGACCAAAAATCCAAAATCCTGCTTTGTACAAAATTTTTAATGACCTTGGACAAAATGTTTTAAAACAACAGTTTTTTGGTCATAGTCGTTTGGTCGGTCCTATAGTCAAAACATGTATAACACTCATGCGTTGACTGATAAGTATGTAAATGGAATAGGTACCTAACCTATTATCATAAATATAACAATTGTATTATAAATATAACTCTTGCAAGAATTGCGGAAGGAAAACGTCTATTTTTACGGCGACGAACGATACTCGTACCTACTTAGCATGTCTGGTGCACGATACTCGTTACATTCCATTATAATACCTATTCCACATACTTATCATTCATTTAGTACTTTTTTACTACAGGAACGACTCTAAAAACGCTTAAAAATCAGTAGTTTCCTACATTTTAGCAAGGACGAGGTTTTTAGATAAATCATAATGATTAGGTACAATGATATACCATAATATGTTCGATGTCAAGAGGTATACTGAGCGCCACACAAATTAAAAGATGGGAAGTTAGCCGCAGAGAGCTGCGCCCGCCAACCTCGTGCCTCCCGCGCGCTCCCTACGCCCGAGCTCACTACTTCGCCATTTGTATAGGCATTGTGCACACATGCGCAATAATTAGCGAATCACGGCGAAGTGTCATCTGCGGCTAACTTCCCATCTTTCAATTTGTGTGGCGCTCAGTATACACTCTATAAACTTGGTGTTCTCTCTAAGGTGAGACGGTATTTCACACCTGAGCAACTGCTTAGTCTTTATAAAGCACAAGTCAGGTCTTGCATGGAATACTGCTCTCACCTTTGGGATGGCTCTGCTAAATATCAACTGGAGACTCTGGAGTCGATTGAGAAGCGAGCCAGGAGGCTGATTGACAACGACACCTTGACTAAGACGCAGCTGCAAAGTCTTGAGCATCGTCGCAAGGTAGCGTGTTTGTCGGCCTTTTGCCGGATACACTTCGGAAAGTGCGCCCAGGAGTTGCACAATCTGGTCCCCCCTGCCCCTTTCTTCTATCGTACGGCTAGACAGACGCGACCAAAGCACCACCCTTTTATGGTGGACATTCCGCGCGTTAGAACCAAGCGTTTCGAATCCTCATTCCTCATACGAACAGCCGGAATGTGGAACGCTTTGCCTGGGTCTGTCTTCCCGTTAAAGTACAACGTCTTCAAATCCCGAGTAAATAGGTATCTTCTAGGTAAGCGTGCTACACCCTAGACCACACATCTGCTTAACATCAGGCAGTGTGTAGTCAAACGCGAATCTATTCGAAATAAAAAAAAAATACTCAGCATAAAACAGGGTTATAAAGAACTGGTGCAAACTGAAAAGAGGTGATTCAGACCATCATTGTGAACAACTTACTATGGGGCCAACCCAGAATTCGAGAAAAAAAATTCGTTGTCTGTAAAGTCGATTTACGGACAGATTTACGCGACAAAGTCATAAGAAAACATTGTTGAATCAATAACTGAAACTAGTCAGATGCTTAGACCGATCGTGCCTCTCCATCGCTTTGGCTGCGCTCTCGCTTTCATGCTCAGGCGGAACGTGGCACTTTATCGTGCTTGCAGCCAGTGTTCATCGATCACTTCATTAAAACTCGCGTGAGAATTCATTATAATATCGCGGCCGGGTCGCTGGGAACCCGACCGGTTTCAGAGTAATTAGTACTCCTTCGTCAGGGAATACGCGCGCTCCCGTTTATACATGAGTAAAAACCGGTGTTTTCTTTAGTGTTCATCGATTTATAAGACGTTATCACGTCAAAAAATTAGCTGTTTCATAAATTTTGTCGATATCAAGTTGCAATTTTGTATGGATCAGCTGATTTTTTTCTCAATTTTCGGGTTAGTTTGGCAAAAATTGTTCATAATGATAATCGGCTTACTACAGTGCAAGCAGATAATAAATAGGTTTCAATTCGAGACATATATTAAAGGTTTGGCCCCGCATAGGCCAAATCATACAAGCCGTCGGATGTGAAGTTAGCTACAAGCCTACAAGCTGCGCGACCAGAGGCGGACTAGCACACTGGGCCGCCATAGGCCAGTTAGTTCGGTCGCCTCCTCTTTTTCTCCCTTCTAGGATTCTCTCAAGAGTGATATGAGGTGAAAGGGAAGAATGTTATCAAGTCGTAGCAAGGAATTTTCGATGGTTACTAGGAAAGCCAGAAGTAAGGATTGAATACTAGCATAAACATATTGCGCGAGTGCAGCCAGCGGCCACAATCTTTTTTTTACGTTTTGACGAGTCTTACGTTTTAATCCGACTGTCTAAAAAGAGGAGTAAGGATTTTGGTAAGAATGTAATTATGTAGATGATTGTAGAAACGTAGGTATAGGTAAGTAGTATCAAGTATGTTTATACCTCTTCTACACAGATTTAGCTGCTGCACTTATTTTGATAAGAGTGACGGAGTAAGTACCTAACTTCCGTTCTCGGAGAACCAACGACAGTTTAATTTGAAACTGTCAACGTATAAACCTCTCAAATACACCCATAACTTGAGGTACAAAAGAAACACAATTTTGAGCGAAGTTCATTGTCTTAGAGTATAGTAACTAGTAGTAGTAGTAGTAGTAGTAGTAGTTATTTATATACTCTAAGTTCATTGTTATCGATAACCGGGCAAATCGTAAAACATCCTAAAACAAGAAGTTATGAACTATAATTTTTCTTTAGGGGAATTACACAATGCAACTTCCAAAAAGGATATTTTTTGTGTTAAATCTATTTCCGCACATGTGCATTCGGTTACCTGAATAATGTTTTGTCTACCGGGACGTAAACCCTATATTGTGTGCCATAAATGCCATTTTACGTTTTCTCTGTGTACCTAGAAGATATGATTGTTCATTACCTCCCGCTGATTGGGACGGTTGAACCGATAGCACTTTTTTAGCATATTTTTGTAGGATCAGTGTAGGTACGGTACGTGTAGGAGAAAACAAATATTTAAAAACTGTTGTAATTTGTGAGAGCTGCGTTAGATGTGATGTGTAAGTTTTTCGATAACTGGCCGCCCCTAAAACCTAGCCGCTCTAGGCCTGAGCCTAGTCGGCCTTAAGGCAAATCCGGCTCTGTGCGCGACACTCAATCAACGCGGTTTTAAGTGAGCATCAGTCATCATGGGTATTGCGCAGCTTGGAGATAACTTCACATGGACCGACTTGTACGATTCAGCCTATACCTAGGTATTAAGTTTCAGTTCAAACGAGAAATCGATCGACTTATAAAAGTAATCAGTTAATGTGTTTGAAGTGTTTGATATTATCAAGTGTTCCAATAAACGAAGGGATCGAATGATCTCATTTTACTTGATTGATTGGAAATGGTACACTTTGTACCGACAGTGTTTGGCTTTACCAAATAGGTACCTACTTAGCTCAAATAGGTACAGCTGAGTTAGAGTAGGTAAATCAATAGGTAAGGTCAATATTCATTTCAATTATAATAGGGTAGTTGACTGGTCACCCTTCATGGGTAGGCCTACGTCCTGCAGTGGACTATTAAAAAGGCTAGTACAGTACAGCACAGTAAACTGGTATTTTTTAGTTATATTAGGATTAGTAAATTATGCAATTAAATGAGATTGGTAAACTGAAAAAATAATTGAAATTATCAAGTTCAGAGATTTTATCTTAATAAGATTTTGGTAGGGATAACGAGGAGATGTCTTGTCCCTTTCCCACAAAGCGTAATATTGTATGACGAATGTATGACACTTGCAGGCAGTGACGTCATTATTGTCTGCTATAGACGCTATAGTGCACCACTGCGCTCTTTGTCTAGCAATAAAATAAATATGCTTGGAACTTCTTTATTTCTAAGGCCATTTTATTTTTGTTTTCGTTAATTAATCTGCTCTATTTATGGTTAGCTGTTACAAGAGGGCATCAAAAAGGAAGGCATGCCCTTCAGTTAGGAAACAGAGGATGGGGTACCGCTCGCAAAAACGATCGCTTTCTAATCTAACATTATATTATGGTGTTCAGCAAGGGACAATAAGTGGTGCAGTGATACTCACCGTTTCCAAAGCTGCATGGTTGTATCCGCGCGCGCGCCTTGCCCAACACTGCGCGTGCGCACGCTCCAGCGCGCATCCTCGATGCAAGGAGGATGCGCTCCGGTTGGGAAACGGAGGATGGGGTACCGCTCGCAAAAAACGATCGCTTTCTAATCTAAATTTATATTATGTTATGGTGTTCAACAGGGAAGAATAAGGTGAAGGTGGTTACTCACCGTTTACAAAAGTGCATGATAGTGTCCGCGCGCGCACCTTGCCCAACACTGCGCGTGTGCAACGCGCATCCTCAATGCAAGAAGGATGCACTCCGGTTGGGAAACGGCAGATGGGTACCGTTCGCAAATAAAATCGCTTTCTAATCTAACTGGTGGGTACAATAGGCTAGATGACTTAAAAAATATAATTATGATTGGTCCGTCAAATAGATTATCAAAAAATATTAAACACTTTTTTTTCTTTTTCCAATTAAACAAAAAATAAAGAAGACTTGGCTCGTTAAAGTTTTGTATAACGTCACTTCTACGTCAAAAGTACCAGGTACGTGTCCAATTTTTTTTTAAATACTTAGTCACCTAAATTACAAAAAAATATTGAACACACATTGTATTTAATTGTCAATGAAACTATAAATAGCAAAGATAAAGCGAGTCAAAGTTCATACAATTTACCAATCCGCTACCAATGAATACGACGTACGATGAATAATTTGAGACGAAAAAGATTAATAAATTATAGGTACCTATTTATATCACAAGGAAAATCAAAATAAGAGCTAGGTATGTCACTAAATAAATAAACATTGCCCTGGGTGGGGATCGAACCCTTTGATCCAGAAGTTAGGGTCACTAACCACTGAGCCACCGAGGCAGTCATTACTAGCATAAGCATTTCTTGTATTACTGTTCGTCTTTTTTAGGGTTCCGTACCTCGAAAGGAAAAAACGGAACCCTTATAGGATCACTTTGTTGTCCGTCTGTCCGTCTGTGTGTATGTCAAGACTCTTTATCTCGGGAACGCTTAAAGATATCGAGTTGAAATTGAAACTGTATACGTATATTTATGATCTCTTACAGTGGTGTAAAGAAAAAGCTTCTCAGTTATCATATAAAGAAGTTTATGTCGTAAAAAACCGCAGATTTCGAGACTCACAAAAATCAAAACTACTTTACTTTTTTTTATAGGGTACTTTCCGTCGACATAGAACTATGAAATTTGGCAAAAAGCATTGTCTTAGAGTACACATATAGGAATAAATCTGAAAACTGAACATTTTTATTTAAATCACAAAAAATAGGGCTTCAAAATTCACAAAATATGGGTTTAAAATTCAAAGTGCTTAAGACGAGGCACCGGGCCGAGAAACACGAAAACGGCAAAAACGAGTACTTTTGAATGCGCGATGTGAGAGGATGAATGATATCGATTCAAATTTAAAAAATGTCATAGATAAGGGAAAATCTTAATAAATTGAATGAACCGGACAAAATTTTGAAAAGTAACCGGCTTTATTAAAAAAAAAATAAAACAAATTGCTCACCAAAAAAATTTTAGTAATTCGAATGCTCAGAATTATCAGCGACAACACCCCATTATTTTTTACGAATAAAATAGCCAGATCCCTTTTCTTTATTATAAACCGAGAATTTTTTTTTTTAAATTGTATATTATGAGTAATTAATTAAAAACTCAATCAAATCTCTTCGCGCCTACTCTAGTTTAGCTTTTACTCTACAGTGTTTGCTCAGAATATTTGATCCGGCACTATCTGGGCCGCCGCCGCCGTACCGGTGCGACGTTGCGACTCCGACGAGCGCATGATTCGCTCAGCGTCGGGCTGGCAACGCCGCAAAGTACGGACGGCGCGAGATGCGTGCTGTTTGTTTTTGGTTATTGTCTTCTAGGTACTCTGTGCGACGACAACCGAGTAATTTACTTCAGAATTATTTTCAAAATTATAAGTTAGACTTTAGTGTACTATATTATATTGTAGCTTTAGAACATTATTATAGTAGGTAGTAAGTTAGGTACTTAGTATTTTTATTTGGTAGTGTGTAAATAGTAGTGAACAAGTGTGCATAGAAAATGGGGAGGAAAAATAAGCGGAAAGAATTGTTTTTACAAAAACGAAAAAGAAAACCTAAAAAAAATGACGGAATGTTTGGGTAAGTCGAATTACATATATAATAAACTTGCAATAAATAGTTGCACTCTAATGCCCTAATAATAAAGTCTATATTTGGCAAATACACATTCGTCTACAGATTATGGATTATCACATTCTTACTACCTAGGTACTTCAATTTTTCTGCATTTACCTATATTTACAATTTTTTTAGGTCAAAAAAACGGAAACTGCAACCTGACGATTGTCAATCCACATCCTCAACAGGGCCAGTAGATAGAGAGTGAGTCCATGCCAAGTACCTATCTATCATGTCAGCAATCAATTTAAAGTATCTAGTAATAATACTCCGTCTATTCTTTATTTTCAAGTGTGTACCTACTAAGATTTGTCTGTACAAACTAACCATACTGTAGGAAACAAATATCAGAACAAAAAGCTATGGAGTCGTCTCTTGATATTTTAGAAACCTATCTAAAATAATGATATTTATTAGGTGATGTTCTATCACCTAAATAATTGTGTTAGCTTTAACTTTTTAATAATTATATAATTACATCATTTTATTTTGTAGCCACCCAGAAATATCACCAACATACGCAGAGTTACACAACGTGTTGCCGACATCTGGGGATTCAGAGGAAACGGTAAATTTAAACACTTTTTTTAAATTATCACGGTTATAGTATTGTCTTTTACCGACTTCAAAAAAGAGGAAGTTGTCGATAGGGTTATTATTTTTTCTTCTTTTAAATAAACGAAATTAAAATTATTCTCCCTGCTTTATCACAAAGATTTTCCAGGTATTTAGTGAGTAGTTAGTACCTATACCTCCGCCACTGTACTCCATTTTGTACATGTCTAATTCCTTTAATAGTAATGTAAGTAATTTAATTTCAGTTAAAAGAACCAAATCCTGAAAATGAAGAGTTACAAAATGTGTTGCCCACATCAGAGGATTCGGTGGAAACGGTAAAAAAATCAGACTGGTATTTTCAAGTCCAAGGCCAGTTACATATTTGCAGAAAACAGGAGGCCTTACTTGGAATATGGTATGGAGACAAAAAAATGAAAATAGAAATCATAGAAAGAGACGATAAATTTTGGTCAGATATAATGGAGCCAAAACTGCTTAAATTTTACTATGATTGTCTTCTTCCCGAGTTGGTTGACCCTAGACACATAAGGAACAGGCCAATTCGTGACCCAGAATACGTGATTTCAAAAGGGAAAGAAAATGATTCAGCTACCATTTCAATAGAAAAAAATACTGGTGACGTTGACGATTGTTCGGTCGGGGATTCCATAGATTATGTGATGCCATTTTCAGAATATTGATATATTTTTCACAAAAAGCGTTAGTTTTAACATTAAGATACCTACACTTTTCAACACTATAGTAGTTGATAAAAATGATAAACACTTTACTAATTTGGCAGCTTCGCAGATAGCGTTCTAGCTTAATCAGACAAAGCAGAGCCGGAATTTCAGAGAGATGCAGGTTCATATCCTACGAGCTCGAGAGCCATAAAGGACTTTATCGTGGCTGACTCTCTGCTTAGATTCGCAAGTGAAGTAATAATTGCGAATATTTTCTCAAAATTGGACGCAATTTATGTTGGAAGAAGTATTGATGGCTCTAAGAAAAGGACATCACTCACAGTCCATATATATTTGAGCTAATTCTGTGTAAGAAGTAAACGTGCTGACCAAAGCGATTAATTGGGAGATGATCTACAAAAAGATGAGCCCCTTCATCAAACATTTCGAAATGTTTAATGAACTGGTTTCGAATACTGCTGCAGCAACTGCAAACTAGACGAAGCAGATAAGTTCACTATCTATGAGGCTACCGGAGAGTAAATTATGATGCTGTGATATATGGCAAATGGCAATAGTCATTGAGAAGCTAGCTTGAGGAGACATCCCCGACTTAAATAAAATCGTCACGTAGATGGAAAATGAATGATATAAAACGAATGCGGAAAAGACGATGACCAGAGTTTTCTGAAAATCTCGATGAATATTCTCCAGGATAAGCTGTAAACAAATTATACATACGACGCAGAAACTTAAACCTGTAAATTCTAATTTGCGAACTTGGAATATTGATGGAGTACAACATTAAAGGAAAAAGTGTCTAGCTTGCTATTATTTGCGACGGAAGAGACAAAAAAGAAAACGAGCCAATGAAGTTTTCTAAAGCAATTGAATGCGCAAGCTTATAAGTACAAATAAACTTTTTGTATCAGGGTTGATGATCAAAAGTGAAAATTACAAATATTTACGGAATGTTGACACAAAACCCGAACATATGGTTCTATGGCTAAAATAGACTTTTACAACACAAAAAAGGCGATAATAAAAGTAACACTTCAAGTGATGACGCCCAAGATCGTGCTAAGAGAATGCTACAGGACGTTCTGTTTCGTCCAGAAATCCCACTTAGATGAAATAGACAGCAGCAGACCGGTATGACAATGACAGTCATTTTGGCAAACCTGGCGAGGAACAGGTACATAAAACGCAAAAGGTAAAGCGATGGAAATGGGTGAGTTTTTGAACACATATTTTGATCAGGCATAACTCAGTTGAGATATTTGCTTTTATTCTTTGATAGCTCATTAAATAGAGGCGTAAATAAAAAAAAATGGCCAAATTGTTGGATATTAATCCACATTGGCAAAGCAAATTATATGTTAAAAAGCAAAGTAATGTTCACTGATTGAGAGCGAATACGATAAATTCGACAGAATGATAAACTTTGCAAAGTATATACGTATTAATGGTGAATTAATAATGTAACCGATCAAAGAGGTTTAATATAAAACACCCTTTATTTGACGTGCATACAGTTATGTGATCTATAGTCCTTCCGATATTTCCGAAATTATTTTGCTAAGCTCAATATAATTTAAAGTTAAAAATTGTCAATGGTGTAAATAATGGTGTTGAGTTTGTCAAATGAATAATTGATAATGATAATGAGTTCTGTTTGCAATATTATAGCGGGTATTTGGCTACCACTAAACAGTGCATCATATTGACAAATAAATGGTATGATAAATAGTACGTATTACGTACGGAGAATAAAGAACGTATTGTATGAAACGTTCAGAAGTAAGGTCTCGGAAAATAATCTAGGTGAAGTCAGTGACAACTGCTTCTGAAACCTAAGATGTTGAGCCCTACAAAGCACTGAATAACGCATTTTGTGCGTCGCTAACACACCAATAAATTATAAATTTAGTCGCATCTGGCGGCAGTATTATTCGGTTCAAAATTAAAATTTTAGCGATGGAACCAAGTTTGATGAAAAATCAGTGAAAGTTATCTTGGCCGATTACTTTGATTTATTGTTAACAATATTGTCGTTACTGTTGATGCTAATTTTATTAGTGGTGCAATGGTACATAGACTTTATTGGTGTTATTCTATGGTTTATTGGTATCGATTTCGTTGTTGTTATTGTTGATGCTAATTTTATTAGTGGTGCAATGATACAATGACTTTATTGGTATATGTAACCAGGTATACACAAAAAAAAAAATGTAATCATAAAATAATGTACTTTAATCTTGACTTCTATTCTATTGAAGACTATTTTTTTTTGTTTAAATTACTAATTTATTAAGTTTAATGAATTTATTTTTATTAATTTATTGAAGTCAAGAGATATTGTAAGTAAGTTCACTAAATTAGTATGAACCGAATTAATACAAGGTGTGAGATGTGGTAAACGAAAGGTTTATAAAGCCAGTGGTCAATAGAGTGAACTCTATAGAACCAGGAAATAGATGAGAGACAATTAGCTCTTATCTGGTAGATCGTTACGATCTAGCGATAACGATAGTAGAATAGATAGTATAGAAGTTCTAACGATAATACAAAAGCCCGTTGTAGAATCAACCGACATAATGTTGTAAACATCCAGCAGATTTGATAACAATAACAATCATTTGATACATTTTAAAAAGGGACCTACTCGTACGATACTTGAAAGAGTTGAAAGGGACCACAGATTTAATTTAAAAAGGACATTTGAGAACTGAGCCAAATATTTATGTCACGAGAAGTAATGTTGTTATGATATTTATAGTGGTAGTGTATTAGAACAATCATCAAAGCACACTATTTGTTTGAATTCTTTGAACAATATGAATCAGAGTACAATACTATACCTTATTGAAAAGGTAGTTTCAATTACTGAAGCCTATGTAACTCACTGTATGCATAAATAAATAACATTTTGATATTTAAATTGTAGAGTTACTGAAACAGTATATTTAAGATGAATAATTGGTTTGATTGGGTTTTTCTGGGTTTTCCCCAATCCTGCGCAACAAATGTTGAACCAATTTGAATGTATCCCCAGACAAGGTAGGAAGGTGTGTTGTGTTATTTTAATTGTATAAAATTTCGTTATCAAAATAGGAATTGATTTTTAAATAGATTAATTTTTGAGGGGGCGTGTTGGAATATGATACAAAAACTAATCTATCTCACTCTAACATGTAATGTATGTGAGTGTTTCTCTTTCCTTCACGACGTTTACATTATAGTAAAATACCCCTTTGTTCTACAACTTTAATGCTTATTATGAATTCCTCACCACTGTTCTTATAGAGCTGTGCTAGACCGCACTCGCACCTATCCTACCAAATATCGGTAAATAAATGATTTATATTTTAAACCGATTAACTAAATATTTTATTTCTGGCATCCAAACCCTTTTCTAAGTGTGTGAAGCACGATAAAAATAAGTTCATTGATTATGATACCTGTACATAATCAACATTAATTTGTATACAGGGTTATTTCTAATCAATTAGCATCCTTTTAGAGGTTTATTCTGTATATGTACATCAAAACTAACAACTTTTGTTCTGCAACATTTCTCAAAACTAACAACTTTTGTTCTGCAACATTTCTCAAAATTAAAAAAAAAAAGCTGTTCCATACATTTTGTTGCGGGTCACGGGTAGACTCACTATTCTACGGAGTGTCTACCCTTGACCACGGTTGATGCAACTCGGACGAAACGTCGGGATGATGAGTTATTTATTTATCTCGTAATTTCAGAGCGCGATAAGTCCCGTAGTATATAATAATAATGTGTTCAAATCGCGAAAGTTTAAAAACAGCAGTTGAAATAACCCTGTATTGTATGAAAAAAAAAAACATTAAAAAGATCAAAATAATTTTTGCCTTTTTTTTAAATTGTTGATTAAGGACAAGGCGACTCCATGATTATCTATGCTCTAGGCAAATTGAGTTGACGCGTGCCGCCGCCGCGCCGTTAGCAGCGCCACGTACGCTAGCCCAGCGTTGCCGCCCGCCGCTCTGGCGTGATCCTGTCAAGTGAGACCGCGTAAAATTTTGTCCGAGTGAAGGGGCGCGGTACTCGATTTTGAAACTATAGTTTATCAATGCGTCACCTTAAATCGTATCATGTAAGGTATCATATAAAAGAACTACATTAGAACTTGCTAAAACAGGTTTTTAAGCGTGTTTGTACGGAACCCTCGATGTGCGAGTCTAACTCGCACTTGTCCGGTTTTTTTTTAGTGCACAATAAAGTGTTATCTATGTAACATACTTGATCAATAATCTTTTTTGCTAACCGTTGAATGAAAAAGAGATTTCCCTACGCATAATAATATAATACCCAATTTACTTAGTTACTACTTACCCAGTGCTGTTTCCGATATCTATGTACCTTACATAAGTACTACTTACTTCCGATCTTACGATAATTACAATATATAGGGTTATCCAAAACTGATGTACTAACTTTTATAATGGGGCCAACCCAAAATTCGAGAAAAGAAATCATCTGTTTCATCTAAAATTGCAACTCGGAATCCACAAAATGTATGAAACAGCTGATTTGTTTTTCTCGAATTTCGAGTTGGCCCCATATAGCCCGGGAGGTAAGTGCAAAAAATTGCAACCACTTTCTAAAAGCTGAATTTTTAGTAGGTATTACGTAATCATAATGGCGACAACAATACCCCGGATTGTTGATAAAATCTTTTTTAATGCGTGTTTGAACGATGGTTTAGTTTAGTTATTTTTCTACCCGTACACCAATTTTCAGCTATTAAAAGTAGTTGCAAGATAGGTCATTCTCATTTATTTGTTTAAAAATCCATACGGGTATCCCCACCAAATGCTAAGCATCCTAGCTGACTGAATCCGGGGTATTGTTGTACACCACCATGACAGCGTAATACCAAAAATTCAGCTTATAGAAAATAGTTGCATTTTTTGCGCTTACCTTTTGACCTAATAGTAAAGTTGTTCATAAATAACCTCCTTTTGGGTTAGTTCATCAGTTCTGACCTTTTGATGGTCCACTGCGGGGCGTAAGCCTATCCAAGAGGTGATTGAGCCATATCCACCACGCTTGTCCAGTGCGGGTTGGTGAATTCACATACGTCATCGAATTTCTTCTGCGGTATACGTTTAGCGTTTGCATTACCATGCCGAACGATGCTAACTTCGGGGATCGCTTAAAAAACACCTAGCAAAACTACGGTATGAAAATTCATTTGTTCAAACTAAAATAGGCGACTACATTCTCAATACGAAAAACATCTGCAAGAATTTCGCTGAAATAGTCCACTTAGGCTATTTATAGTCTGAGAGCCAGCGCACTCGGCGCTAACGACACGTGCCGTGACGTCACCGATCAATACACTGACGGAAGTGACTGCTATTTCCCTAAGGCTATTTCAATAAAAGCGCCTTCACTTTGATGGATCCATTTGTGACGTCGTGACTTGTTATAATAATTTGAAAAAAGAATCGAAGCCATAAGTGTAACATTTAATTTTAATAATAATTGTATTGAAAGTACAAATGGCAGTTTGCATTTTTTGACGTGATAAACGTCACGTAGCGTCTTATAAATCTGCTGCGCTCACGAAAAAGTGTCACGTTCCGCATGCGATAGAGAGGCACTACGTTTGGTTTTTATGACGTTTATCACGTTAAATTATTGTCCGTAAAGCGACTTTAACAGGCAACCTTTTTTTTTAAGTTGTGATATAGTGACTAAGTTTTATTGGAGATCTATAGGGGAGGCTTATGTATAGAAAATATTCAGGGTTATTCAGAAAAATAATTTACAAAGCCGAAAAGGCATAGGTCAGACCATCATTAAGAACAACTTTTATTATGGAACTAACCGGGTATCAAATAAAAATATTCAGCAGTTCCATATATCGATTGTTAATTTTGAGCTGCCATTTATTACGGAATAGTGTATTGTTTTTTCTCAAATTCCGAGTTTGCCCGCAGTAAAATTTCACTATGAGAGTTGGCTGGAAATGTTATATTTTTAATAAACATTTTAATAATGTGAATGAAATGAAACAATCCTCTATCAAAATAGCACTTTTATTTATTTTACCATTTTTATATTTTCATACGTACAATTTTGAAATGGGTAATACAGGGATAATCTTTGTATTATTATAGCGTGTGTACTATATAATAAATATACGTGTATAATGTAAAAAAAAACATAGTTGATCATTCCAGAATAAATATATTAAACACATTTCTTGGAATGTTCTTAATAAGTAATAATAATATTATGTTCAGTTGGCGTTTTTATTTTTTGTTTATAATTCTTAAATTATAATATTTTGAAGGCAAACTTTCACATTACATAGTATTTTTTTTATTTATTGTCTATAATTAAATGCTAGGTACACTATAAGCGTAATTATAGGCACTCATTCTTGTAATCATTTATCCTACATTTCCAAACTTTGTAACAAACAAAAACTCTTTAGAACTTAAACTTAAGTATGAGAAAATTACCTCCAGAAATCCTGAATGATAAATCATCATGTTACTAATGAGAATACAAAAACATAATTATGTATCAACAAATATAATTATGAATGATAATAAGTGATGTGATGCTACTTAATTTATGCCAAACTTCATAACCTTAAAATGATTTCAAACATAACTAACTATTGCCACTACTAAAACAAAAAAGGGATGAATGAAGAAGTCCTAGTTTCTCCATCACAAGTAATAAACCTATTAATTCCGCATCAAATTAGAAAAAATGGCTATCTAAGTCCATTTTTTCTAATTTGATGCGGAGTAGAAAAAGAAAATAATAACAAAATCCTTAGTAATGTTTCTTATCTATACGAGGAAACTAAGACATAAAAACTTCAGTGCCAAGAAGGAATAGCGTTGTAGCAGCAAAGTTACAATGATATTTACGCCATTATATAAAAATAAATCTAAATAAATAATGGATGACGCTGGCAAAATATTTACAAATAAACAAAGAACTTGAATGACATCATAGTTTTCATTGATCAATCATTGTAATTATGAGCAGTGTATAACTATTGATATTAAACATAAATCACAACAAGATCGCTTATCAACGTAAAACATTGGCGAGATGAAATTGTTTCAAACGAACGCTGATAAAATATCCAATTGGACCAGCCATTACTCATAAACAACAAAAACAATAAGTTTAATTTTATGATAAGTACATTACTACTAAAATAACAGCCAAGAATAAAGCGTGCACTTAACTTATATAATGTCAAATAAGATAAGTAAGACAAAACAGCTATTTGGAGAAATATATAGTTCAAACAAGTTCTCATGAGATTCGTTCATTTAGATACACATATTAATTACATTTTATAAGTTAACAGATTATGGTTGCAATAACATCCAACAAGTATTTAATAATATGAAAATTTAAAATTTATCTATCTAAATTACATGCTATAGAGTATTTTTATTTTGATATCTGTACCATTACGCTAATGCTGTCTTTCTATTTGCATTATATGCAAATTATTTGAGTACAAAAGTGTGAGCGTTTTTCCAAGCAGTTCCAATTAAGTTTAAAAAGTTAACTTTTGGCAGGTCGAATTACTTATTTGACACCAAATCCAGGTAGCTATTTGATTCTCAACTGTATTTATTCTAAGAATTAGATATCTATTTGTCTTTTTCATCTTTATTTATGCTTAGGCTTGTATTTTTCCTGTATCAAACGTTCGCAAAGGCTACATAACGTATAGCTTTCCTGCGTTCCAAACGATGTTATTTTTGGCTCTCTCAGGCATCCTTTGAACTTTTCTTTAATGCATTTTGTTGTCGTTTCGATCAGATACCTCTTTCCGGGTTCCATTGCCGCTTCGGCTTCAGAGAGGAGATTCCTTTTACCAAACACTAGGACAGCATCGAATTCAGTCATTGGGAGAAAGCCTTTGTTGTTGGTGATGAAGCATTTCTCGCAGCGTCTTGTTGCAAAGACATCTGCAGCATCCGTATCCGAGAACACCGGTCTCGGTGGCGCCACCAAGAACATAAGCACATATTTTTCTCCAATCCTGTACTCATCACTCACAAACGTCACCGGTGGGTCTGGAATAATCGCAAAAGAGAACAGGGAGTACACAACGTAATAGAATATCACTATCCACACAGTCTTATGAAATTTGCATAAAGCACGGAAATACATCGCGGCCGACAACACATGGGCATTTTTAGTTTTGAGCGAGCGGCGTTAACCGCGCGTCGACCGACCGCGCGCGCCCCGGCTCGAGTGAGACGACAGACAACGGTCGATACCCCGCTGCAAGTTTCCTTATATACAACCCGCTACAAAACAATCTAAAACCAACTTTAATCCATTAGTGTAAGGTCAAAAATCTATCCAGCACAAATTTAAATGACAGCAAAGAAATTCCAACTCTAATACATCGCGTTACGACTCTCTTTTTTTAACTGTTGTGTTCATGACAATACGGAATATTCGTGCGACAGGTTTTCGTCTTGTCAAACGAGATCACGAATGATGTCATGGCCTTTAAATCGTTGGATTAAGGTTTATACTGGCAGAATTTATCCTGAGTATTGCGTGTAAGGAGCCGCGACGTTCAGACGCCGTATAGTAGTACTTGTTCATGTATTTAGGGTGAGTCTGACTGGAGTAGTAGTAGTACCAACATAGTATTACCTAACCCTGGATGTATAATTTGTTATTCATTATGTTTATAAATTTATTTATCACTGTCCGGAAACGATTTCACTGAATCATTCACCATTTATTCAGAACTGTGTCTATCATACAAAGTTATTCAAAAACCGTTTTGTATCTACCTACTGTGCCAAGAGGGGGTGATTCAGATCGTCATTATGAATAACTTTTATTATCCAAAAAAATTATTTATAATGACGGTGTGAATCACCCCCTCTGTGGCCCCAATGTAGCCAATTCGTGATCCTATAAAAAAATCGATTGTTTTATACAATTTGTCAATTCAGTTGTAATTTGGTATGGACAGCAGATTTTTTTTTATCAATTCCGGGTTGGCCTCATAGTAAAAGTTGTTCATAATTATGGTCTAAATTTCTTCTATTGGCTTGATAGGTAGGTAGATCCTTTCTGAATAATCCTGTATAAGTGTATATTTAGCTTTGATTTTCAAATTCAATTTTATATTCCATCACTGATATGTCTGATATACAGGGTTATTTCTAATCAATTAGCATCCATTTAGGGGTTTATTCTGAACATCAAAACTAACAACTTTTGTTCTGCGATACCTATTCGTTAAAATAAAAAAAAATCAGCTGTTCCATACATTTTGTCGAGGGGGAACGATATTTTTGTTTTGAGTTTCGACAAAAGTCGCAGAACAAAAGTTGTTAGGTTTGATGCACAGAATAAGCCCTAAAAGATGCAAATTGATTAAAAATAGCCCTGTATACTGAAGTGCCTACTTATAAAATCTTTAAAAGCCATGTACCTACCTATTTCTCTATCATATTTACTTAATTTTATTGACACCCTTTTATTTTAATGAAATTTTCAGACTACAGAACTTGGCTTGATACCTTTAGTAAAATTGGTAGATGCATTTTTTTTTCAATAAATAAATTTTAAAATATTTTTTATTTAGATGATGTGTTCTTGAATATTAAGTACCTATCTGAATAACATAAATTGCAAAAATGCAACTATAGCTCTTGCACTATATTACTAGTTTAGTTACCTACAAGTAGTAATTTTTAAAAATATTTTTTTCACCTAGTTAATGGTTGTGCGAGCCCATCATAACATTATGAACTATTCTGAGACATCTCACAGAGTATTACTGGACTTTTATAAAACTAGAACATGTTGAAAACTAAGTTGAATTGAACTGGCTACTACACTTTGCTATAGTTTTACAAAGATGGCGCCACCAGTAAGGTTTTACGGAAGGCTTATTGAGCTTGAATAGGAAATATTCAATAATAATCTTTTAAAATAGACATTGTTCGGTAATAGTGAAGCGCTCGGTAGTAAAATGCCAGCCGTGGTCACTCATTCGAAGACTGACCGGACAGATTGTTGCTTGACAGTGTTATCTGCCTTGTATTATGCCGAAAGGGTATAATTCAGATCATTATTATGAACAACATTAATTTGAGGTTAACCTGGAATTTGATAAAAAAAAACAGCTGATCTTTACAAACTTGCAACTTGTCATCGACTAAATGCATGAAACTGTTGTTTTTTTTGTCGAATTCCGGTTTGGGTCTATAGTACTTAAAAGTTGTTCATAACGATGATCTAAATGACCATCTTTCGGTGCTGTAGGTACACCAGTTCTGGATAACCCTGTATTTAAGTACTAAATTATAATCAACTAGCTATTGCTTGCGGTTCCTCCCGGGCAATAATTTGATTTTTGTACTATCACCTCAGACCATGGACTTGGCATTTTTTCTGCCAATTAAAACAAATAAGACAGAAAATCGTGAACAGACAAGTGATGTCGGTTTTTTATACATGTGGTGAGTGCGTTAGTGTTGCGCTGTCATAGTTCGACTGACAAGCCAAGGAGTAGTTTCGTTGTACGTGTTTGTGTCTGTAATTATGTTTGTACACGGCGAGGCTTAGTTTTGCCGGCCTCACTTGTTTATTCACAATATTCTGTCTTTATTTTTTTTATTTGGTCTGAGGCCATCACATGGGTTCCTATTATTTTTTCGGGATAAAAAGTCACTCCGTCTTTCAAACTACCTATGTCCAAGCCAAAAATCAAGTCAATCCGTTGCTCCGTTGCTGCGTGAAGAAGAAAAAACAAAAAAACCGTAGGTACAAGTGCGAGTTAGGCTCGCACATCGAGAGTTCCATACAAACACGTTGTTAAAATAATTAAAAACTTGTTTTAGCACGTGCTAATGAAGTTATTTTATGTGATACCATACATGATACTGTTTACTCACTTTGTATTTTGAACCCATATTTTGTGAATTTTGAGGCCCTATTTTTTGTGATTTAAATAAAAATGTACAGTTTTCAGATTTATTCTATGTGTACTCTGAAACAATGCTTCTCTCAAATTTCATAGTTCTATGTCGACGGGAAGTACCCTGTAGGTTTTGATTTTTGTGAGTGCGAAATATGCGGTTTTTTAAGACATAAACGGCTCTAACTTTTTTAAACAATAACTGAGAAGCTTTAAGCTTTACTTTTACACAACTGCAAGAAACCATAGTTATACGTAGGTATACAGTTTAAATTTTAACTCGATAACTTTACGCGTTCCCAAGATAAAGAGTCTTGACATACACACAGACAGACAGACGGACAGACGGACAACAAAGTGATCCTATAAGGGTTCTGTTTTTTTCCGTTTGAGGTACGGAACTCTAAAAAAAAACTACGCTAACGCACTTTCGGATTTATAATATTAGTAAGGAAGTAAGGAGAAAGATAGTAAGGTTAATACAGTTAAGAATGTTAAGTACATTATGTCGATAAGGAATTGAGGCCTAGTGTACGCTATCCCGGCGTCAAGTGCGAGCAGTAAATCGTCCAGTGGTTCCGTAGGTACCCGCGGCGACCACACTTCATAAATCAGTCGTTATCGCCCGCGCGCCTGTGTGGAGGGGTTTAGGGGACACGGGTGTGGAAGCACTGTTTATTTTATATATTATTTCCTACTAAAGGTTTTATGAGTTGGCCTATTATTCTAATAAGTCGTATAGGCCGGGTAGCTAGCCCTGGTGTCAGAGTTTTTAAGCTGCCTGAAGGCCTCTGACATGGCTAAACAAGCCGAGACCCACGACTGAACGTGTCATCTGAGCCATAAAAAAGATCGAATAGTTCGCTCAAATCGCTGATTATTCAAAAACAGGTCAGCCGATTTCAATAAAATAAAAATTTAAATTGGACCACTAGAGGAAAAAAAAAATTTTAATCAGTCTTTACTAACTAACTTAAGTCGAAAACATCAATGGACATACACAAAAGAACCGGACAAGTGCGAGTCAGGCTCGCACATATCAACCCGTACAAATCCAGAAACACAAACTTGGGAAGTAGATAAGTTGTTAAAATCTCTATACATAACCATCGACAAAAATGTTTTTTTTTTACTTTTCTCGTCATACATCGAAAATTACACATTGTTAAAATAATTAAAAACCTGTTTTAGCATGTGCTAATGAAGTTATTTTATATGATATCTTACATGATACGATTTACTCACTTTAAATTTTGAACCCATATTTTGTGAATTTCGAGGAGCTATTTTTTGTTATTTAAATTAAAATGTATTTTTCAGATTTATTCCTATATGTGTACTCTAAGACAATGCTTCCCGCCAAATTTCATAGTTCTATGTTAACGGGAAGTATAGGTCCCGGCACGTAAGTTAAAAACCTGTTATTAAACAAAAAAATATCACTCTCTCCCTTTCGTTAGCAGAGAAAACAAAAGAGAGGTAGCTATGGTTTGACGTTCAAGTTGTTTGCCGACTACTATATCCCGAAGGTTTTGATTTTTGTGAGTGTCGAAATATTTACGACATAAACGGCTCTAACTTTTTTAAACGATAGCTGAGAAGTTTTTCTTTTACACAACTCCACGAGATCATAAATATACGTATACAGTTTAAATTTCAACTCGAAGTCTTTACGCGTTCCCGAGATAAAGAGTCTTGAAATAAGTACAGACAGATTGACGGACAGACAGACAGACGGACAACAAAGTGATCCTATAAGGGTTCCGTTTTTTCCTTTTGAGGTACGGAACCCTAAAAATACATACACAGGAACATTGAACCTCCTTCTATTTCGGAAGTCGGTTATAAAGAATTTTCTCATTTCAGTTTAATCCCATCTTGTCGTTTATGAGTTGGCATAACTTTGATTCAAACGCTTACTCAAGAACTATAAAACCTTTTTGAATAGACTCAATTTCCTAGCCGAAACCAAATACGATTCACTTCGACGCATTTTGCACGCATAAATCTACACATTTTGAGATTTAGGAGCCTAATCTCGACGTAGGTACATCCCAAATGGGGCTAATATCCGACTATCGGACACTGGTCTGCGGGACCCGCGCTCTTAGGGGCTTGAGACGCGGGCCTGGGAGACCGGGGTCTAATGTACCGCAGATAACGCACTTTATGATAAGTGTTTGTGTGGTTCTTGTAGGTAAATAGCGCATTGGAAGGGTTAGATTGAGATTCATGAGGCTTGTCGTAGAATAAAGAAGCAAGGTGGATATTTTTTGCAAAAAGATTAAACGAAAACTCCATTAAAGGAGTGTAAGAATAATATAAAATGTTTCCATATTTTCTCCTGAAGCATAGACAAAAGTACTTTTGTCTATGCCTGAAGTAATTAATAATCGAGTGCTATTTGTATATGCACGTGAAAGGTATCGTCTCACAGTACAATACTATATACTAATAATAAAATATTATAAACGCGAAAATTTGTATGTATAGATTTTTGTTCCTCTTTCACGCACAAACTACTAAACGAATTGAGATGAATCTTTGCGATAGTAATATCTATACATCAGAATAACACATCGCCTATAATTTTTAAAGATATTGCGTGAAACGAAGTTCGCCGAGTTTTTACGAGGCAATCCTCGTAAATCTCGTAATCCTATAAAACATATAATAGAATTCAGTTTGTCTCAAGAGCCTGATCTTCTAGAAAAATGTATTGACATTGTAATCTAATTTTATTACACTACATTTCAAGTTCTATTTTCAAACGCAATTGCTTAATAGCCTACAAATACAGGTGTTCCTCGTGGGCCAAAATAGGCACTGTAGCCATAAATAAGCCATATCTAAAGACAGCTTCGCACATCTAGGGCGGCCCCCGTCTCAAGACAGCCCCGGGGTCAGCGGGACAAATCGGCGGCGATCTCCGATAACACCCGCCTGTCCCGGCCATGCAGTTTACCCTGCGTCTAGGACTCTAGGGTTACCAAATCGCTGATTTAAATGCGAAGGGACCACGAATAAAAGCAAATAGTGTTGCAACTTGACTCGCCACTTTAACCAGTGTGTCTTGCCCACCATAACGTATGGTGCCGAGACATGGTGTCCATGTCTCACTCACACATGAGGCTGTGAACAAAATCAGAGTTGCATAGAGAGCCATGGATGGTTCATCGATCGAGTTTGCATACGGAAATCCAACAAAGTACTAAAGTTAGGGACGTTGGAACCGTAGTCATGAAATCGAAGTGGAGTTGGACAGGACACATAGCGAGGCGAAGTGACGACAGGTGGAGTAAGGCTGTCACAAAATGGTGTCCAAGGCAAGGTATGCAAAGCGTTGGTCGTCTGGTTGCAAGATGGCGATACGATATATTCGAAATTGCGGGTCGAACCTGGACACGACTGGCACAGGACCGAGGCAGATGGCGCAGTAAGAGAAAGGCATATACCCAGCATTGGGATAAAGGCTGTGGATGATTATGATGATGATAAGTGTTGTACCTATTTTATTACGTGCTCGTACCAAACGACTTGCTTCTTCCTTCATAATGCGGACCGCCAGAGAATGCCCTGCCTCCGTCATTGTTTCCTGACAATTACAATTTAAATATTTTCAAGGCAAGAGTGAAAAGGTATCTTCTAGGTACATACGAGTATACTCCATCTTTGGCCACAACATTGCTTTCTAGCAGGCGAGATGGTCTAATTGGCATTAAAAATAATTAATGCCAAGATTGCCAAGAATATATGGCAATTTATTGATGGAAGAAAAAGATATACACAATTTTAAAAAATTTAAATGGCCTTTTCGCTTTTAATCATCGAAATAGTACATTGAACATTACAAAGGTTTTCTCAAATTTGAAATATTTTAATAAGCACTTGGGTGTTGTTCCCAAAGGAGCCTGAATTTTTTATTTAGGTAGCATAAACTACTTTTTTATGGAATTTGTTTATTAATATCTGACTTTGAGTTCGCGTAGTTTAATTTCCGTATAAAACTATGAAACTCGACAAACTCAGTAAGTATGTTACTAACTACTACTTAATAAGCATACAGCTATCTACTATGATTGTAGTAGCCAAAATGTACTAATTTAACGATCCTGATATATCTTCAAATTTTCAAAGTATGTATTCTGAGAAGTGCTTAATAATCGTAAGATATGGCAGCCCTGCGTCCCGCCGTTATCCAGGACGATTGGCGGGATCCCGGCCGATTGCGGGATTACGGGCGCAGGTGGACGTTACGTTGTTAAGTCTATGGGGCTTATGGGCCTCCTTAATGATAAGGACGGTCCAGATTTCGCACCGTCTTTATACGTTGAGATTCTCTTGTTTTTAGGGTCGATTTACACTGAAATGGGCAATGTTTGTACATGAATTTTTCGTGCCTGAGTATTCTATTATTACCTATCTTTTATGAAATAATATGATCACTGTTTATTATTAAGTTAGAATTTGTGATGTGTAATATTTATATTTTAAAACGCGCATTTAAATAAATAACATAAAAATCGAAAAAATCAGCGTGATAACTTTGTCGTGTAAGTAAACGACCAACTTATGATTAAATTTATTTAACTTTGAACTTTTGAATTTTATTGAAACCAAATAACATTTTTTTGTGGATGTACCTACTCTTATAAACATTTCTCTCTGGTCTGCTATTCTTACCTTAACAGTGATGCAATCTTGTCTGTTTTACTCCTGCTCTCTACTACTCAGTATGGCGAGTCTTACCTGAAATAAACAAAATTTTGCTATAATCACAGTTTTGTGCCAACTACAATCCCAAAGGATAAAATCTCTTGAAAAATTTGGCACAAGTCGAAATATAAAACATACTTATTACCTAGTTTCAGCAAACATTTATTATCTTTTGAAAACTACCAGAATATAGTGATATTTTTAAAGCAAACCTATTAGGTAATTATATTCGTCAAAGGTCGTCACGACCTTAGTTTACAGCGGTTATGGGACGGACTATATGTATAATTTACTATCGCATGATACTTTACGCTCGCACGCACGATTAGAGGGAGTTATATTTATAGCTACGCTGCGCTGTGCGGTGCGCACTCATCTTAGATAAAACAGATTTGTATACGTCTCAGTTTATATAGGTAGGTAGGCACTATAAGGTACATACGCCTTCGATTTCTTTCGCAGACGTATTTATACAGGATTATTCCTAATCAATTAGCATATTTTAAGAGGCTAATTCTGTACATCAAAACTAACAACTTTGGTTCTGCGACTTTTGTCAAAACTCAAAAAAAGTACTCAACTGTTCCATACATTTTATCGCGGGTGAACGATATTTTTCTAGGGAACAACAAATTTTTTTTTAGTTTTTACATATGACGCAGAACAAAAGTTGTTAGTTTTGATGCACAGAATAAGCCCTTAAAAGGAAGTCAATTGATTAGAAATGACCCTGTGTAGGTATCTTCAGAATGTTTTCCTTCACGGAAAAGCCGAAGCGTGTTTACGCGCCTTTGCCATTTCATTTTTTGGCTCTGCCGTTCTAGCTTTTGATTCACCCATGTATAATTTCTTTCCAAAAACTTATTGCAATAACGAAGCCCCACGTTTTCCCACTTGGATATCACGGCTTTTATAAATGTATTGGTACGTAGGCGTACATTTATGTATTTGTACAGTACAGTACGGTAGGGCTAGAGATATGGTGTGCGGCGCGCACTCGGCTTATCGGCGTGACAAATGTCCCGCGACTTCTGGCGCATAATCCGCGGGATCTCGCTGCAACACGGTGCGTCTCCGTTGTCATCTGGGCCGGTGTGTGCCACACGATGCTGACAATGTTTATAATGTAGAGCACGACTACATATAGCTGAAAAAGCTCTAGCATTAGCTAGAGCGGCTTAGGAACAACTTCTAAAATAAAATAATAATTTAACACCCTAGTAATATTATAAACGCGAAAGTTTGTGAGGATGGATGAATGTTTGTTACTCTTTCACGCAAAAACTACTGAACGGATTGAGATGAAACTTTGTATAGCTTATATATCAGAATAACACATAGGCTATAAATTATAATGATATTGCGTCAAAAATCAAAATATCATGCGGGCGAAGCCGCGGGTAAAAACTAGTAATTAAAAGTTAATAATAACCAACATAACATTAATAATAACCATTACATTTTGATTATCTAATTGGTGCTGAATATAAGGTGATCACCATTTATTCCACCCTGCTTGTTAGTAGAACACGTAGGAAGAGTTGGGGGTTGATGCTACATCCACTGGATGACGTCATACCTGAGCTACCATATTATCAATCAGCGATCAGATTTTCTAGGTTGTGTAAACAAATACTACAAACCACATCGAAAGTGAAATAGTTTAACTAAATGACTACTGCAAATGCACTGGAAGGTAAAAAAGTTAAAATAAAGAATTCGCCATAGCAAAAAGGACGTTACATAGGTAGGTATGTTGGTTAGTTAGGGATCCAGTGGTAAATATGCTAGCAGAGGAGAATAGGTGTCTCTAACAAGAAGGGAAGTTGATGGTGAATAACATAGTTAAGCGTGAGTAGGAACCTATAGAGATACTTAAAGTTCCGTAGGAAAATAGGAAATCATATCAGTCATCAATAAGTCAGTAGGAAATAGTTCGAGTTTGATTGTCATACTGGATCGTAGGATTCTTAGGGTCTTGTAGGTGACGTTAGGTATTACAGACTGATAAGCCCCCTCATATGAACTTGCTGTGATTATTACAGAACTGTAGTGCTTTTTGTTTAACCACGTGTTTACATAACTACTAGTAGGTATACATATAGTACACTGGGAGTTAGCTTAACGGCTAAACACTGTCAAGACACAAACACTCTAGACTCTAGGGTGCAAGGCTGTATTACTCTAGGGCCTAGAGTAATTCAGCCTAACTTTACGACTTGAATTGATCCGGGTTTTCCATCAGGCGTGGGCGTTAGAGAATTTAATATTCGGGGAGTCCCACTTTACCTAACGCCTGTACAAGTTCCTTATTTCTAAGAAATTATCTTATTACTAATAAGCTCTTAAAATAGAAAATATATGCAACGACCAATTTCAAAACGTGAAATAATGGAAACACTCATCGAAACAACGCACCGCCATCCGCCTAATGTCACGCTAAACACATACTCGTGTCACTTCGCAGACTCCAATTACGGCAATTATATTCAACAATAGATCCTATCTCCAAGCAATAGGGGCTATTTTGGCGTAGCAAGAATAATGGCAAGTTTATGAGGATTAATTACATGGCAGATGGTTTACCGCGCCAGAGTTGGAATTGAAACAGATTCGCTAAGTTTGCAAATGATAACTGGTTAAATTTTGTTATGGAAACTAATGACGCTTTTATACGGTCGTATGATAAAGATAAAGATAAAGATATCATTTATTGCTCTAAACTGTGTACACTATGTATACAGGGTTGTGCAGAACTGGTGTACTAAACCGAAAGGGAGTGATTAAGACCATTATTATGAACAACTTACACTGTAGACCAACCGTAAAATTTAAGAAACAAAATCAATTAGTACAGGGTAAGGAGATAGCCCTATGTATACCTAGGTGTCCGAGCTGAAAAAATCTGTTTCTAACGACTGTTGGAGCCATACCTATATAATTCTTTAGGCTAGTATAAGTATTTTTAGTAAGTATTTTGGGACATCTTACACACGGCCTCTGACCCCAAACTAAGCAAAGCTTGTGATATGGCTGCCAGAGACTGATATACTACATATACTTATTTTTAAATGCATACTTATATAGATAGTAACTAAATAACACCCAGACACAGAGCAAACACTCATGTTCATCACACAAATATTTGCCCTGGTGGGGATCGAACCCACGCCTCTTTGATCCAGAATTTAGGGTCACTAACCACTGAGCCACCGAGGCTAGCTAATATATATTATTTGGTTAATTGGTAGATTTAGATTTTATACCGTTTCGTTTCAGTTTTTTGATAGTTCACTGCTGCACATAGGCTTTACCATAAAAGGCGTTTGGGTTGCATACCGTACCATGCACCTAACGCAGTGATTAGTTCAAGGGCATACGTCTTTACCACAGTTTGCAGGTTTCTCTACGATATTTTCCTTCATTGAGAAGCCAGCGGTGTGATAATCAGTACATAAATAGCAAACATTCACGATAACCTGTTTTTGAAGTACTTATTGGTACAACCGGAATTCTGTATTGACTGATATGTATTTGCACATATCTCGTAATATTAGGTACCTACACTTCTTCTTGGACAGTCGTGAAAAAAGGTAACCGTCTGTTAATTTATTACTATTAAGGTTTAATCGTTTTTAAAATACAATAATTATTTTTCGCAAAAAATGCCATGACCGACTTCACCCGTGTACAGAATTCGCGAATCACACGTATCGATGTAACATTTTTCACATTATTGTTGAATGGCTCAGCCAATTTCGATAAAATTTAAATGGGACCAATTTCGAAGTGTATTCTTTTCAAAGTTATGAGAATTGAGTACTACGTTTCGTCGGTCAATAATACGACTCTATCCAGTAATAGTATATCGATAAAATTAATGGCGACAGTGGTGTGATATCAGTACATAAATTGCAAACATCTACTAAAACCTACTTACTTTACTTTTACATACTTACTAGGTACTTAAGTACATTTTGGTACAAATCAGGATTGTGTATTGACTAATATGTACACAGAGAATATGTACTTACACAGTTAGAGTATTCATATTTATTCTCTAAGTGTACATATATCTCGAAACATTACCTACTCTCCTTCTTTGACAGTCGTGTAAAAAGGCAACCGACTGCGATCGATTAAAATACAATGAAACAGGCTCTATCTAGTAATAGTAAACCGACAACATTAATGGGCACTATACGGACTGTAGTTAAAGTCATTACAACCATAATGGCTCATTTACACGCGCAATACAAAACAAAACCACGAGCCATATCCATACAATCATAATAGCAGAGTCATCTTCCAACTGACAATTAAAAATCTTGCTAATTCATTTGTTAACTACATACTAACATCGATTAATTAATACCACGACTCGATATAAGGGCATGATAATGATTGACTTGGGAGAATCGCCACTATGTTCGGATTGGCACGTTGGTCGGTCCTCTGGCACGTTTGCGTGCTGTTTGGCACGTTTTTGGATCAGTTAGAAGATGTGCGAGGTTCGCAAGAAGTTATGCATAACCTTGCAAAGGGATTTTCGATGGTTTTGGAAGAGTGCAAGAAACAGGTGAGATGAAATTAATTTCTCGTATAGTATGAGGTGTACATAAAAATGTTTTGAAATGTGCTGTCTCCGAAAGATAAATTACTGGTATTTATTTAATTTATCGTCCGATGAAAAATGCTATTTAAACTGACGCATAGGAGCTAAGATGAGTTTTGCGATAAAACTATTATTACTTAAGTTCATCTCGAAATGTGTATTTTGAAACTGATATGTCATTTTTTTCTGGGTACAATCCCATTTTGCGAGTGGGCTCAAAAACGCGTAGAAATAAAACGCGTGTCGAGAAGGGTACAACACAATAAACTAAAGGGCTAATTGTATTACTACCCTTATAAATGTTATTGCTTTTAAGAACGTTAGAGCGAAATAAATGATTACTGCATTTTTGACCGACGAGCTGGAGGAGGTACTGAATTCGACGCGTATATTTTTTTTTATGTACAACCACGCATAACTTTTTTCATAGTTGTCCGATTTCAATAACTATTTTTATTGGAAAGAAAATACTTTAAAATTGGTCCCATTTATATATTATCACATTCGGCTGAGCCATTTTTGATAAATTAACAATAATGTGAAAAATGCACGGTCGAAGTCAGTCATACAATTTTTTGCTAAAAATAATTATTGGATTTGAAAACTATAAACATAAAAAATATATAGAAAAAAGTACTTATACAAAAAAGAAAAAAATACCCACACAAAAAAACAAAATAAACAAGGAGACAAATGAATTAATGAAACCTTTTTTGAAATATCTCTAGGAGAATGTGGGCGACCACATAATGCAGGACTTCTACAACTTCTGGCACGAGGAGTACCAGTTGGTGAACAAGGAGATGGGCTGCATCATTCTCTGCATGGCAACCAAGTTGGAGCTGGTGGATGGAGACGACAAGATGCATCACGGGAAGGCGCATGAGTTCGCCAAGCAGCACGGTGCTGGTGAGGAAATTTGTTTCACGGTTTGGTTTAGAGCCTTTTCAGATAAGGCGTAGGTACTTCACTTGCAAACACGCTCAGCACCTATAGGTATGGTGTACCATGCCGTTATGCCATAGTGCTGATGGTGTTGTTGTGCTTCACCGGTTTGAAGGCATCTTCATTATTATCAGTGTGTCGACCCATTGCTGGGTGTAGGCCTCCTCACTCGTTTGCCATTGTTCCCTATCTTGGCTATTTTCATTCAAGCATGAGCTGCGATGAGTCTGATGACGTCGATCCTTCGGGCTGGTGGACAATAGAACGTTTATTTGCTATTGCGAGCCTCTCAGTCACGGATATACTCCACCTGCCGTCATCACGCCTAGCCCGGTCCAGTCCGGTGTCCCACCCAGCGTCACTTGAATCTTGTAATACGGTTTCCAATACATATCTCTAATCTTCATCCTTCACATCTACCGACCGATCTATAGAAAATAACTATAACAGAATACGGCTAAAACTCACGTTATAATTATACGGTCGATCCGCAAGGAATCCAACCAGACAACCAGTTCGACGGGGGTGCGCGTATTCCCTGAGGATGGAGTTCTAAATACTCCGAAACTGGTCGGATTCCTTGCGGATCGACCGTATAATTATAACGTGAGTTTTAGCCGTATTCTGTTATAGTTATGATGAATACTCACGGTAGTTTTAATGAAGCTATAGAAAATAGTCCCATAAGATTTTTTTTCGGTAGGTTTTAAAACAAAAATTTACACAAATATTTTTAGCGCCAACAGAAATAATGTATGATTTACGCGTATGGTACACACGTCAGTATCCTAAAAAACTAAGTACCAATGTAAATACGCATTTCGTTTTTAAATTTTTCGTCATAGTTTTGAGAAGTAACTCTTGGTTTTCAGACGACGAGTTAGCCCAGAAGCTGGTGACCATGGTCCACGAATGCGAGAAGACCAGTGAGTCCATCGCCGACCGCTGCGAGCGCGTGCTGGAGACCACCAAGTGCTTCCGCGCCAAGATCCACGGCCTTAAGTGGGCGCCCTCCATGAAGGTCATCATGGAAGAGGTCATGGCTGCCATGTAGATTAAACACCAGCGAGTTGAAGTGGTTTTCTAGTAAAAAATTGTCTACAAGCAATGATATTTCTCTGTACTCCCGATACTTGATGAACAAGCTCCTACTTAGGCAAGCAGCAAGTGGTAGATACTGTTCCTCAAATTTGAGGGCACTGAAACATATATATCTAGGTCTATTTTTAGAATTCTGTTCGGCATGATAGACAGTCTTATAGTAGGTATACTAATAATTATGATAGTATATCTCTGTTTATATTATAAGTCTAAACATTTTTAAAAGGTGTGATAAAATAATCGTCCAAATGCGAGTCAGACTCGCGCATTTTTAATTTAATAATTTATTTTGAAGGGATTTTACTACTTAATATTCTGTAAATATTTCGCGCATCTTCCTGTTTAATCGAGCGAAAAAATCAGGTTCCTTGTATGGAATATATAAAAATATTTTAAATATTTATTTTATATTAATTTAACTATTTGTTTTCATAGTACATATTTAATTAAGTATACTGTGAATATTTCAAGTACATATTTACCTGTCACCGTTGTTAATGTCGACCGAATATCACCTAAAAATTCAGCTTTGTTGTATAAAATATTTAAGGGCTCCCCTTAAATATTTTTTTTTCTGTTTTGTTGTTATAGCGGCAATAGAAATACGTCATCTGTGAACGTTCTAGCTATCACCGTTCATGAGATACAGCCTGGTGACAGACAGACGGACAACGGAGTCTTAATAATAGGGTCTCGTTTTTACTCTTTGGGTACGGAACCCAAAAAAGGAGACAAAAATCTCTTTGTTGTACTTTCCAAGATGTTAAAAAGAGACATACCTACCTATCCGTAAAAGGGCCGATTTCAGCAAGTCACCAACAAGTCAACAATGGCGGAAACCTTTCGAAAAGCTTGGAAATAAGGGAAATAAAATAAAACGCACCTGCGTCGGAAACAGATTTTCGTACAGATAATAAATAGAAAAGTACAGTATGCGAGACACGCGAGGGAGACGAGCAGGGGCGCAGCAAGGACTTTCAATTTTGGGGCAAGTGAGGTGAAGTAGTCTTTGAGATAAACCTAGTGTGGCAAAGCACTATAAAATAAAAAATAGATTAATGGAATAATATTGTTTGTTACGGCAACAGCTAGAAGTCTCATTTAATATTATTTTTGATTTTTTTTTTCATACCGAGATCTTCATTATTTATAATTCGTAATAAATAATGAAGATCTCGGTACGCTTTGCTATATGTATGGTATCTCATCTCTAGAATTGGATATTTTTAGAATTCGTACAATCTACTCGTACCTAATATCTTTATTAAATGACAGACAAAAACAGAAAATCTGGATTAAAGCCTAATTAATGTACAATGACGACGACAAGATGAATTAAATTAGGCATTTGCCTTTGAAATAAACTGAACTATATGTACCTATCTGCGTGAGACAGGTGAAATAAAAATACATATTTATGATACAGTTAATAAAAATTATCATGGCAAATTATCATCAGTAATTTTAACAACCTATTTAAAAAATAGTATTTTTTATGGCGAATACGTCCGCACTTGTCCACCAACTCGCCTGCTGGTAAGTGACGTTGTGGTCGTGGTTGAAGATGAAGCACGCAGGCTTAGAAGATACCAATTCACTCTCTCTTGAAAAGCTTTAGATTTTATATCTCTCAGGGAACATTTAATTTCTACGCTCTAGAAGACCTACGAAAGTACATAAGTATAAATCTATGCCCCAGCCAGCCCCCGCCTTGAGTGCGGCCCTGCCGTAAAATAGGGACACCATGACAATACACGGAGGCTCAGGTGGCTGCAGGAGAGATTTAATGGCAACTTACATTGTTTGTTTTCGTTACATACCGCCGAATTTATTTTATAGTAATGTGCGCCTGCTTGCGAGCGAAAACGTGGCTTAAATTAGGCAAAATTTTTTCAATAGTAAATTGTTATGAAAAAGTATCATAAAATATTTTTAAATGTAATATTATGTATTAAACTCAGATAATTATAAGTACAAAACATAAAACTACATGTTTTAATAATATTTCATCACTGTAAAATATAACAAAGTGTTATTTTGTAAAGCGCAGAAATTTAAAGAGGTCACTCATTACCTATTTAAAAAGTTTTACTACCACACTGACCTCAAAATCGCGAAAAATCAGCTGTTTCGTATAATATACCTATATCATTCAATCTTGAAAATTGTATCTTTAGAAGTTCTAATAACTTCTAGTTGAGTGATAACTTGTCTAATACGGGCAACGACATTAATAAAACCTAAAGGGTTAGGTTAGGTTTTATTAATGTCGTTGAATACGGGTAGGTATCACAGGTGGCGCCACCAACGCTATAAGTTGGTGTAATGTAAGCACTTCAAGGATTTGACGCTTGCGTAGGAGGCGGGCTGGCTCAGTTGGTTAGAGCGTCGGGCTAGTGATCCGAAGGGGCAGGTTCATATCCTGCGTTCTCTTCAGATTTTTGAAATGCTTATCACAAAGATAACTCTTCAACAAATTTTATTGGTAGAGTCGGCGATTTTCATCACGTTTATTTTATGTGGTCTTTAATAGTTTATTCATTATTATATTATCATACACAATCTTTCTTATAGCTTTTTCTAGTAAAAAGTCTTCAAAAGTGCTTTAAAGTTATCTTCAAGAACTAACAACGAGGCGCCCTCCGATTGTTATCTAAAATAGCAGCAACACTTCATAAATCGTCCCACAATAGGTCAGGTAATTCCCGCGAGCGGACACAATGTTGCCATCCTATAATCTAAGTAACGGGTACAAAACACTGCGGATACAGTGTCGTATCTTCAATGATCAAAAATTGAATAGGTACTTATAGAGGCCTCAAATCAAGCTTCTTGACGGCGGTAAAGTTTACAACAAACCGCGCGAAACCTGGAATGTACTTATAAAAAAAAAACGGACAAGTGCGAGTCAGGCTCGCACACCGAGGGTTCCGTACAAATCAAGAAAATTTCACAAAATAGCATGTGCTAATGAAGCTCTTTTATATGATACCTTACATGATACGATTTACTCACTCTGAATTTTGAACCAATATTTTGAGGCCCATTTTTTGTGATTTAAATAGAAATGTACAGTTTTCAGATTTATTCCTATATGTGTACTCTGAGACAATGCTTCTCGCCAAATTTCATAGTTCTATGTCAACGGGAAGTACCCTGTAGGTTTTGATTTTTGTGAGTGTCGAAATATGTGGTTTTTTACAACATAAACGGCTCTAACTTTTTTGTACGATAACTGAGAAGTTTTTCTTTTACACATTTCCAAGAGACTATAGATATACGTATACAGTTTAAATTTCAACTCGATATCTTGAAGTGTTCCTGAGACAAAGAGTCTTGACATACACACAGACGGACAGACGGACAACAAAGTGATCCTATAAGGGTACCGTTTTTTCTTTTTGAGGTACGGAACCCTAAAAAAGCCAAGTCGATGGCAAAACCCCATCAATATGAAATTTTCAAGAAAAAATGCCAAGACGATGGCTAAACCCAAACTCGCCCACCTGTTATATGGGAGTTTTAGTCAGGATTAGGTTTTGCGCAGATTGAAGCTAACATGACAGCCTCGAACAAATTTGGTGCTGCCTATAAGAAACCTTAGTAAAACAAAGGATACTAGTATGAATCATTTCTTGTGTAAGTACGCAAAATCATAAAAAAATCACCTATTACTTACAATTTTTCTATGAATACAATACATTGATTTTGATGTAAGAACATTTCGCGATGCTGCCCGTTTTAAAAACAAGTGCAAGTACGAGTAACGAGTGAAATCTTCATGCTGAAATGAAGGAATGAAGAAAACGTCTCAAAATCCTTGTATTCCTTGACTACTAAACATACAAAACAGTCAGGGTTATCCAGAACTGATGTACTAAGTCAAAAGGAGATGTATCAGGCCATCATTATGAACAGCTATTACAAAGCGGCGAACCCGGAATTCGAAAAAAATCAGCTGGTTCATACATTTTGTCAATTACCAATTGCAATTCTGTATGAAATAGCTGTTTTTAATTTCTTGCATTCCGGGTTAGACCCAGAGTAAAAGTTGTTCGTAGTGGTGGCCTTAATCATACTTTTTTTTTGATTAGTTCAGAGAATCTGTTTGCTCTGAATATACCCGGATAACCTCGTCACGGATTTCTATCAAAAATCTAGATTCTAGAACATAGGAACATGAACTCTACTCCTGTACCTACTCCAAGCGTCTTGCGCTAGGCAACGGTGCGGCAGTGTTGAATGTTGACGGGCTTTGTAATACCCGGTATCTGTACATCGGTGCTCATCTAGCCGGTCCACATTGTCCCGTCCGATGCCAGAGTTATGGCACTGTTCAGTTTAAACTGTTATGTTGACCATGCCGATGAACTTGCTATACTACTCTAGATGTGTATAAGCTAGTTGTTCATTAAATACTTATATGTACGTACGTTTATCTATCGTACTCGTATGGTACCTAAATAATAGAATTGTAAGTCATATTGACCAGTTTAGTAATTTATGTCTTCTAAAGCTTTTAAATACAAGAATTAGAATACTTATTAATGTAATAAATGCATTGCCGCATTTATTACATAAATAAGGGTTGATGGAAATAGCCGTAATTCTCAGTATCTGTACCCAGTACCCACATCGGAGTTCGATTAAGGCGCTATCTAGCAGGTCCAGATTGTCCCGTCCGATGCTTGAGTTATGGCACTATTCAGTTTGGACTGGTATGTTGACCATGCTCTGCTGAAGGGTCCATATTGGTCTAGATAATTATGTTAGGCCAGAGCTATTCGTTAGATAATTGAAAATGAAAATTATGAAAATGAATTGTTTTGAATAAATATTTAGTGTATCTCAAATCTCAAATAAGTTTAAGGGCATTTAAAAAATTCTTTAAAAATAATATGACAAAAAATTGAAAACACTTCACTAATAAATTACCCTTATTCTCACTGCACTACACTCTGTTCGACACGTGTTTCGCCTCTCAACGAGGCATCTTCAGGACGTGTTGACTCTTCGAGGTCGCTCGCAAGAATCGTAATAGTTTTCGTTAACTATGTAAATTCGTATTAAAACTTCAGAATTTTATGGTTAGTAGTAATAGAAATAGAAAAAAAAACACAACATCATTTTTAATACCAAACTTTTATTGCTGAACTAATACAATTCTCCTTTGGCTGTTTTATGTACACTACTAACTAACAAATGAAAAAAGTATAAAATTAAACTACGACTATCTCTATTTACAAAACTAATCTAAAACTATTTTGTTATTTATCTTTAGTACAATTAATATTATTCAGCTTTTCTGAGATTGTTATAATATTAAAATTAAAACATTATACATAAATATCAAATTGATATTACAAGCGCGATACTCAAAGTTTGCTTCTTTCCACAACTGATTGTTTGTTTTATAATACTAAATGTGTTTGTTCGTTTTTTTGTTACTCTTTTACGTAGCAACTAAGAGCAACGAATCGTCTTGATTTTACAAGAGTATAATTCAAAGTTCGGATAGGTTTTTTTTTATCTAGAAATGAAGAATCACGTGGAAAGCCGCTTGTAAAGCTAGTTTAATGTAATCAGATTTCAGTGAGAACTTCGGTGACGATGACGTCAACCTTGGGGTCCCAGTGGAGCGCGTGGATCCCGACCCTGAAGCACTTGGCCACCTCCAGCGCGCGCCAGCAGTCGTCCTCCACACCCTCACTCTCGGCTTCGCAGGAGTGGATGATTCCTATCATCCTGGATGCTAGATCTTCAGCTGAAAGCAGTCAAATGCCAGTGAGAAAATTTTGCTTTGAGTCACCGCCTGAAGCAGCTCAACATAGCTTATTCATTAATGAGTTACCTTGAGTTAAAAGGTTATAAGAATAATATGATTAGATAGACTAAATGAATTATTCAATTACGAATGATAGAGTTACTAATGTTACTATAGATAGAACTACAGTTTTATAATATTAGTACCTAACTTTAAAAGCATAGGTCACTTACGAGTAAAGTCGGTTAATTTTTGCTAAGAATATAATATATAAATATTTAAAAACGAATGAAGACTTGCTGTGGTAATTGATAATGAACGATGCAACTGTACCGATTAGCATGCCTATTCTAATTTCCAAAAGCAAAGTGAATGCAATTACTATGAAGACTAGAGCATGAAGTCTAACGTGGAATACTTATTTGAAGAAATAAATATTTTGACACATCTTACACACGGCCTCTGACCCAAACTAAGCAAAGCTTGTGATATGGCTGCCAGAGACTGATATACTACATATACTTATTTTTAAATACATACTTATATAGATAGTAACTAAATAACACCCAGATACAGAGCAAACACTTATGTTCATCACATAAATATTTGCCCTGGTTGGGGATCGAACCCACGCCTCTTTGATCCAGACTTAAACTAGACACGTACATTAGAAAATTAAATGTTAACAAAGACATCAAAATAAATAAGAAGACATAAGACAAGAAAGTATTGATGTAAAAATCAACGTACTAGCTCCTTGTTTCATAGCATATTCCTTGGCACTGCCATGGTGAAACTTGCCGTCGTCAGTGAGCATTTCTAACTTCTTGCTCATACAAATAATGGCACATCCCGTCTCCCTGTGCAACTCCGTAAAATCTTGCTTCCAAAACTTGTATAGATCAGTAATTAGGCCATCTTGTATGTTTAGCTGTAAAATATATCTCAGATGAAATAGAAACTAAGAAAGAAAGATTGACAGAGACCATCTGAAAATTATATCAATTCAACTAAACGCAAACTAATTTAGGAAATTACAAATCGTCGTTGCAAAAGCCTTCTTATAACTTAGATTTTCGATTTTTTTGCAAGATTCCTTTAGGAGCTATCGTTTGCAAAAATTTTCATGTAAATATCTCAATATTTCACTGACACACGGTGCATTTATAATATAAATTGCTCTATGTAACAGCCTACTAAAAACTGTTGATCAGATTTTAATGTTTTTCTCAAAAAGTTACTTTTTGAACATGAAAGATTTTAAATTTGCAACGACGAAATATAATGATACAAATATCAAATAAACAGTCGTACACACGTTACACGTAGTTAGGTACTTAATGGTTACACGTAAACTAGTACCTACATAAAAATTTACAAGATAATGCAAAACTTGTCAATAATGTAGAATTTATATTAGGATATTTTACAGTGAAAAAAAAACTGATGTACAAGAATAAAACATACTTCATTTGCACAATCTTCCAAAACTGATACGAATCCAGAAGCCAACAGCCTCATGGCATCAGCTGCCTCCGAATATCTCCACGGCACTGCAGATAAGACCAGAACTACTAGCACGTGTTTCCAATCCATCTTCAGGTCTTCAAATGGGAAGTCCATTCATAAGCTAGCATTTAAGGCTTGATCATTAAATGCAACGATGTCATACAAACCACTAATTAGCTGTCTACTTTGTATCAATTTAAGCTTTCAATGAAATGACAACAAACCAACAATTAAAATAGTAATTAGGACGTGGCTACGATTAAAAACAGTGAGTTTTACTAATCTAAGTGATATTAACGAGACATGGTATATTCTAGGAAAAGCCCAATGGAATATAAGAGAAGATATTGCTGAGAATTCACAGAATTCATTGACAGCAATGAATACCTAAACTGTCCTTGCCATGAGTAAATAATTTTAGTGGTAGATTTAATTGCAGCAGTGACACAATAAATAAGCAGGTGAGGTTGACACAATCTTCGTCATCATCACACACATATTTCTCTATGCCACTGCTGGATATTATATAAGCCTTTTTCTTACGGTGCCATTTGTTTCGATCCTGTGCTCATCATACCCAGGTTAGACCAGCGATTTATAATATATCGTCAGCCCATTTTGCAGCCAGACGACCAACGCTCGACACAATAATTGAAATGAATGAATAAAATAATTTGACATAGAAATGGAAACACTTTATTTGTTAAAAGAAATGAGATTTGATTTAGTCTGAAATACCTTTTTTTTAACGGTTTTTATTGATTCTTACAGTAACATCATAAAAATAAAATACAAATAACACCAATCAGTAACTATTTATACGAATCATTTATTTGCTTTCATCAAAAAAGTTGCTAGGGCAAAGTCGAGTAAATTAAATTGGAACTGGAATTCAATTAAATTCCTCTTCGTTTCCTTATATAACACTGAGAGAATCATATGTGTTTTTGTTGCTGAAGTCATTGTATTCATAATCATCATCATCAGCATCTTGGCTCAGGGAATCAGGAGCCCAGTTCTTCATGAGGATCCCTGCTCTGAAACATTTTGCCAACTCTAGCCCAAAATTGCATTCTTCTTCAAATTCTATTCTTGTGCACATGTCGCTTAATTCCAGTATAGCTTGCGTTAGAAAATTATCTGAGAAAAAGGATTTGATGTTATAGTGAATTTACAAAAGTCACTAATTTAAACAATTATAATTGGTATCAACATTCATTTATTTGGCTTCCATACAAGTACATAGTCGTCAATAATTAATAAAATGGGTACAATGTTACCTAATATATCATGACCCATGAGTGCAGCAAAATCAGTAGAGAAGAGGTACCTAATCTCTTTTTTATCGTTTTCGTTTAAATGCATCTGTTTCGTTTAAGTGTACCTACGTATTGTGAACTCTATTAAAATGAGTTATTTTCAAATCTTGGTTAAAGCACCTACTATATTTGCAGTCACTTAACGTTTTGAGATATTTTATTCAAAATCTAAATTATAACCCTATTCTATTTAATATCAATAATATGACGAGGTGTGTCAGCGCTCATTCGAATTTCCTAAATTATGTTTCACCACCTTCCACCATCCTTTCTTATGTTAACCAGTTTTGAGATACCTACACAACGGAACATGCTTGTAAAGAATTTGTTTATAAAAAATTTGATTACTTTATATTTGAAAACTGCAGAGATTCAGATGTGGAATTTCTACATATTAGCTAAAATTATCAAAATTACCAGAGCCTTTGGCGGACAAGAAAGCTGCTAAATTGTCTTTCCTAGCTTTTCCATTAGGGTCCAGAAGGTCCAGTTTCCTGATGACACACGTGACGACGCAGCCCATGTCAGGGTCATCTAGAGTCGTGTCTTCTGACCAGAACTCGAAGAATGTATTGATTATGTCTTGACTGAAGTCAGTCTAAAGTGTTTAAACACACAACAAACATGTTTATGAAATATGGTTTTAAGAATATATTGGAGATTGAAATCTCCATAATTGTGTCTTATTAATATGCTTCAAGAACCGCAACGAGCTAAGGAGACGGCTAATATCCTCCGCGTCTCAAAGTTACTGACATAGCACAGCGGGTTGACCAGTTGAAGTGGCAGTAAGCACATAGCACGGAAAATGTAAGAAAAATATTCTGCGTGTGTCGAAAAGTTCTCGAGTGGAGACCACTTAAGCACAGAGTAGGTCGTCCCCACGATGTAAACAGATGACATCATAAAGACTGCAGAATCGTGCTGAATGTAACCTGTCCTACTGAAGATCGTAATGGGAGGCCCATGTCCAGCTTTGACCGTCCTAGGTACGGGTGATGATGTATTGATGTGCATTATACATAAAAACCTTTCTCTTGAATCACTTTATCTATTAAAAAAACCGCATCAAAATCCGTTGCGTAGTTTTAAAGATATAAGCATACATGAGGGACAGACAGATAGCGGGAAGTGGCTTTTTTATACTATGTACTGATAGTAAAGAAATTTATTTCAAATAAATTGCGACGCCTCTAAGTAGTTATAATATCACTAAATTAACACTCTTAGTTTGTAAGAAATTTACGTTGTAACAACGCAACGAATGTCTTGTTATTTATTATACCTAAATAACGTTACAAGATTTTTGTAATACCTATTTAATTCAGTTAATTAATTCAGCAACAAAGCGCTACAATTACTAGTTCTATTTTAATACGTACTGCGGGCTAATGTTTTTATTGACTACAATATCAATCCACTACTTAACCATTACTTAAACATTCACTAATAACTTATTAAAATATGTGATCTTTTGATACCTCCTGTTGACACATTAAGACATATTCTCCAATGGTAGCACTCAATTTCTTAAGAACGAGTTTCGGATCACTTGCTCTCACATAAACCTCATAAACTAAAGCAAATATTACTATGTTCTTAAAAACCATTACTTTTAATTTCATCACAGTATAGTAAAAATCTGAATTTTCTTTTTAAATTGTATTCCCAATCAAAGACCTGCCTCTAAGTTAATCAACGCTGTATCGTTAGTTCTTTGATTGTTTAATAATTAATTTACTGATTTTGTATTTATGATTAGTCTTTTATTCATTAACTTGAGAAGAAAAGAATCGTAGAATGTAATTTTTTTCTCGACATTCATTTCACATACTTGATGTTCTGATCAATCTTAAAATATTTGTTCCTCTACAAACTTCTTTAAGATAAAGAAATTAAACCATTGAAGCTTCAACAAATATATTTATACAATTAATGAAATAACTTATAAAATCGACAGCTAAGACGAGGGCAATTACAATATTAGCGATTCCGTTAGAGTAGCCTGTTTGATGTGTTGGTCCAAGAATGCTTCCTTGAGAGAGCCCTAAACTTCAGCTAAGACCTCTGCAATGATAAGATCTGGGTTTGGTGCCCATTTGAGATCGTGAATCTGTTGTTTGAAGCACATAGCTATGGCTATGGTCTTCATGCAAGCGTCGTTGTCTGGAGGCGTGCTTGTTCCGCATCCGTGGATCATGTCGATCAACTGCTGCGCCATTGTCTCGTCTAGTGGAAAATAATAATAAAGTTAACAAGAGAATTCTAAGTAATGGGTGAAAACAGCAAACAAAATAAAAATCGGTCAAAATTTATTATAGGCCAAACCAAACTTCTTGGCGGCTGTGAAGTTAGCAACAAGCTGGGCAAAACTACTGCTTGTACTGTTCGTTTTACATGTCGTCCATTTACAAGCGTCAGTGTGCGTCAAGTTTTTTTTATTACTCGACTTTTTTTTGTATGTACCTATACATTACGCGGTTACTACGCCAATTACGAACTGATTTTGATGATTCTTTTCTTGTTTGCTAGATCATAATTCACAGGTGGTCTCATCTAAATTTCATTGAAATCGGCTGAGATGTTTCTGAAAAATCAACAAAAATCAAAAAATAGTATAGGTACATCGATTCGAGCGAACTATCCGAATTTTGTACGCGATCGAAGTCAGTTTTGCCATTTTTGGCGAAAATTATTATTCTTATTTCAAGTAGTACTTAGGTATGAACTTTACCAGCGCCGTGCTTCATGGCGAATTCCTTGGCGTTCCCGTGGTGGAGCTTGAGTCCATCGTCCAAGAGGTTCAGTTTCTCCGACATGCACATGATAGCGCACCCAGTCAGACGGTTCTTTAGCTCGTGCCCTTCCCGCCAGAAGTTCATGAATTCCTTCATCACGGCGTCTGGGAGATCCAACTATAGTAACAATTAATTGGACAAGTGAGAGGTGGAGCCCAAGATTACCTATTGTGTTTTAAGATATTAGGTCATTCGTCATCATCATCATCCGCAGCTCTCCCAGCTGGTTATAGGCCTCTCTCTTACGGGGCTATTTGTCTTGGTCATGTGCCAATCGTGTCCAGTTTCGACCCACGATTTTCATTACGAGTAGGCATATCGTCAAACAATATTGACGCCGGACGACCAACGATGGGGTAAATTAGGATATTATTCCATGATAATAAAATTATATGTTTTGCTATATTTTAATGCATCTTCTTATGATGTAAAACAACTCTAATAGCGGGATATATCATAAGAATAAACAGCGGCAATATCTCTCCACAATTTTAAATAGGGGCAAGAGAAAATTAGTGTTAAAATTTTGTCTATATTAGAATGTGTGTGAGGGGGCCGTTCATGTATTACGTAAGCAGATTTATTACAAATAAATACCCCAAACCCCACTTTCTTACGTGAACATATATATTATATATACCTGTATATATTTTATATATATAACATATATACCTGTACATATTTTTAAACTATTGCTGATGTAATCACCGTCCAGACCCCCCTATTATTTACAATATTAAACAAATTAATTTATTTACAATATTAAACAACTTATCAATAATTTTAAATATTTCGTGTTTCTGGTTTCCACAATACGAGCCCGCGAGCCTAGTGTCCCGCTGGAAATAGTTACAAGGAATTATTTTATTTATGTTTCGTTTTTGTCTACATGGTACCTATATTGTAATTTGTATGTGTAGAAATAAATGATAAGATATCTTATCTTAGTAGAAAAATGTGTTTCTCACCTCTTTTTTACAAGCTTCTATAGGTTTCCCGAAGTTGATGGTCATAGTGTGCATCACATCTTGTGACGGCTCCACGCCTGCGATGGCGCACACCAGAAACACCGCCAGCAGTTCCTTTGGCTTCATCATAGTGATGCTCCTTCGGATGACCAGCCGCAGATGGCTTGCTTTGTCAGTTGACGGCTTTATATCATTAGCAGCTCATTCGCAAGGGTAATTTTAATTACTAGGTGATGCGGTTTTGTTAACATGAATAAAGACATGTTTGTAATTCTGTCTGTTATATTTTACGAGCCAAATAAGAGCCCATTAATTATTTTCAGTGTTAAAAGAGACTGAGTACTACTGAGTAGTCACAACAAGTGTCTGTCAATCGGACGTAGTTTGGCAGAAATAATCAAACGCTCACGTTTGTCCAAATTCGAAACGTAACAAGTGTTTTACACCGCAAGTCGTTTTGATTTTGGATAACCGTGTGGGTTGAGTCTTTTCTGCTAAACTATCCAATTTTATCTTCTGCATATGTCATATCAAAAGTTCAAGTTTATGTGACGTTTGAAGTTTCGTCAGCCTAGTACAAGGTACTGCTGCAGCAGTTGCTTTATGATGATCCTCAAGTGAGCAGGTATAATTAGGACAGGCAGGAAAATAATTGTTTTAAAAGAAGCAACGCAGCCAACGCAATTATACGACTCTGTTGGGTGTCACATAAGCCCGATTTTATATGTTAAAGATGTTAAATTACAAATTAAGTTGGTATAAGCCGGCTGGTTAGCCCTGGTATCAGAGTTATTTAGCCGCCTGACGGCCTTTGACATGGCTAAGCAGTTTAAACAACCGGGGCCTACAATTTAACGTGTCATCTGAGCCATGGTAGCTGTACTGTACTGTACCAACCTTTTTTATAGTCCACTGCAGGACATAGGCTTACCCACGAAGGGTGATTGGGCCATATCCACCACGCTGGCCCAGTGCGTGTTGGTGGATTTACATACGCCATCAAATTTCTCCTACTGACATATGCAGGTTGCCTCACGATGTTTTCCTTGACCGAAAAGCCAGTGGTGTGAAATTCCATACATAAATTCCAAAGAACTCATTGGTACGGGACCGGGGATTTGAACCCACGACCTCACGATTGCAAGGCGGGTGTCACTACCACTTGACTTGCACGGCAGCCATGGTAGCGCTCAGTTGTAAATGTCACCCGCGTCACCCATCCGAAGACTGACAGTGTTGAACGTTGCTTAACTTCTATGATCGCTAATGAACACCTAGCCAAGCTACGCTATGAGCGCTACGCCAAGACTATGCCAAGTTTTATAAAATATAGACAAATCCGCAAAAATATCTAGTCATGTCGATGAAACTGAACCATGTTTATTCAGACAGAGTAAGAGGTGATTATAGGATTTTAATTGTAGGGCAAAGCTGCTAATAAACTCATGAATATTAGTACCTACATAATTGCATGTTTCTTACATGAAGTGCAATTAAATGATATTAGATGCGCATTGCGGTTTTACCCGTGTCAGTTTTTTGGGACGGTTTTTAATTTAACCTCTTTTATTGGGAAACTTTATGACATACTACAGATTATGACAGCCAATAGAGTAAGATCACAATTGAAGCCAAATCTTAACACCAAACATGATTATCAATTTCCGTCCGAAGCCGTCCACTGTTAAGCATAGGCCTCTTACTGATCATGGAGGATGATAGACAACAAAACGTTGACTAAGTCGCAGCCACAAAGGCTGGATCATCGACGTAATGTGGCGTGTCTGTCAGCTTTCTTTCGGATACATTTTGGAGAGTGCACCCAGGAAATGCACAATCTGGTTCCAAATGTCCCTTTTTTCTATCGTACGGCTAGCCAAACGGCGTCAGACGTACGTGTCAGAACGTTTCGAATCCACATTCCTTATACGAACAGCCAGAATATGGAACGCTTTGCCTAAGTTTGTTTTTCCCGCAAAATTACAATACAACATAGGTGCCTTCAATTCTCGATTAAATTCTTCTAGGTAATCGTGCTTCCTCTTTGACCGCATAACTGCTTATGGTGAAGGACTATGTTCAATATCTAATACCTAGTTGCAGAGATGATGATGATGATAGACCATGTAAAATTCGTATTGATAATTAATTTACTATTCAAAGAAACACAGAAGCATTGTATAGTGTTATTAGTACTGGGATTATCTAGATAGTACTCGTAGGAACAATTATTTTGATAATTACGCTGTAGTTGTTTTAAATAAATTATCTAGCAGGTAAAGTTATTTGACCCGAAGAAAGAATAACATTGAAAAAAATTACAAAGTTGTAGTTTAGTAAGTTAAATATATTTTAAAATAACAATGAAAACATAAAAAAAACATCGGCAGCTTTGAAGAGGTAACTACAGCAAACACAAAATCATTAGTAGGTACTTTATCGAGGAATATCAATGAAGTTTCATCCATAACCAACAAACAATCTATATCACAGGTTCTCAAAGTGGATTTACCTAATTTTCTTTTGAGATATTAAGGGCAAGAGAATTCAAGGAAATATTTGACTATGATACCTACTATGCGAGAGTCGCGTGATAAAAGTAGCTGATTCAAATTCGGAACAGAGCTTCCTTTTGTAACAAGTTTTGTGACTAGTGAGTGGATGGAAATTGAAGTGGTGACCAAAATATGGTTGAGAACCTATGATTTTCTATACTTAGCTTAGACGAGGGCGTCTATATCCGTTTCCTTTATTCATAGCCACAAGTCACTTTGTTTCTCAGATGAGTCATAGTAATGCAAGTTTCAGGCTTCAGCCAAAATTTCTCCAATGACAATATCCATAGTGGGTGCCCAGTTCAGTTTGTGGATCTCGACCTTGAAGCACTTGGCCACGTCGAGGACCTTCAGGCAAATGTCGTCGTTGGCTGGCGTGGACTTCTCACAGCTGTGGATCAAGTCTACCAGCTGTTGGGCCATGGCATCGTCTGCGGTATAATTATAATTCTTCAGAGTAGAAAACATTACGGCAGCCGAACTTGAACACCAGTAAATTTCCATTTCAGTTTTGAATCATTCCAGGAATAAATTCAAGTATTGCAACCTTCTAGTGCTCAAATAATAATTGCAAGTTGCATTCATTTCAGTCTCGTCTACAGCTATTGTGTATTTATATAAATAGAACATTGTGAGGTCAATGATCCAAAATAATTTTATATACCAGATTCTGAGCGATTTCGCACTCTTCGAACTTTTTGTGAGAAGTAACGTAATAAATATTTTATAACAATCTTCTTCAAACACATATTATCTCTTACACACTAAGTATTCTCGAGTCGATTATAAGTCCTGGAGTGGAAACCACGTACCGGCAAGTGCAGCGTAGGATCTCTGACCTATGGCCTCTGCAACACCCAGGATCGCACTGGATGCAAGCCGTATCCAACTGGTCTTATTAGAGATCTATTGGAGAGGCATATGTGTACTGAGCGGACACCCTATGGCTGAAGCGATAACTAACGACGACGACAACTAAGTATTCTATAAGATAGAAGTTCTCCAAACAGTAAAGTACACCACACGTGTTTTTAACTGCATCATCATGAACCTACATGATCTCTACTCGTTCTGCCGATTTGATCCTTACTTGCAAATGATATCAGGATTTTGAAACCTTGCTAAATATTATCGAAATCGGAAATATCGCGACAGTAAATTTCACCCCCTTTTGAGAGACCTGTCCAAATCAAAAATCGACGACAGCAAATAAGTCTACTTTCATCGAAATTCCTTTAAAAATGCGACTTATAGAGGAAAATCATCATCTGGACAGACGAAAGCAAAATCTTCGAGTTGAAGTAGAGATCTTCGCTTCGGTCAATGTAAAGTACTAACCAGCGCCATGTTTCTTCGCGAATTCATGCGCATTGCCATGATGCAGGTTTCCTTGAGGATCGACGAGGCTCAGCTTGGAGGAGAGGCAGTGAATGGCACAGCCGGTCAGCCGATCACTTATTTCGTAGTTCGGTTTCCAGAAATTGACGAAATCTTCAAACGTCGAGTCAGGAAGAGACAACTGGAATATAAGCACACTTTGAGCTCAAAAAGTGTTTCATGTCGTTGCCTCACTGGCTAAAATCTATATATATAATGAATGTTTGTCTGTATCTCCTTTGTATAATCGTAAACTTTGCATTTGATTTTGTGATGATCTTTAGCAAAGTAGTTGTGCATGAACCAAAGAAGGTCTCTTAGTGTCATTGACAGTTGACAGTTGGTAAGACGAAGTTAACATATAAAATCCTACAGTACAAGATTAGTTTGAGAACGGATAATGGATACCTATAAGCATGAGTTAAGACTTTAGAATGATATAATCGTAGGACGAGATCAATGATATTTTATTTATGGACCAGATAGTTTGCTCATGTAAGATCATAGATGATAATAACTGACTAAGTTGTAAAGTTTTCTAGCAGCTTAAATTTTGACTTATGATATAACATTAGGATTGCAACACTTGCAACTAAGAAATTTGCCGATGTAACTCTGTTTTTCATTATTCTGAGATGTAACTTAAGTAAGCCAGTACATGACAACTATTTTTTGAGTTTGGTACATAAATCACAATACTTACGGATTGCAATTCCAGAGTTCCTTTAATTTTTGACAGTAGAAACGGGGGAGGTGCTCAATTCGACGGGTATATATTGTTGTTATGTGTAACCACGTACTTATACCTTTTTACGTAGTAGTCCGATTTCAATAATTATTTTTTTTATTGAAATACTCGAAATTGGCTGAGCCATTTTTAATAAATAAATCAACAATAATGTGAAATGGTTACATCGATCCGTGGGTAATAAGTACTTGCGATGTCTGTTGAAGTCGGTCATGTTATTTTGTGAAAAATAATTATTAGTACATTGCTAACTGATTTGTTCGATGACCAAAACAAAAACAACGACAATAATGCAGTTTCAATTCAAAATTAATGGGTAATGACTTTATCAATATTATTTTATGAGCGCTTACCTCCTTTTTACACTCATCAAAAGCCTCTCCAAACTTCAATGTCAAAATTTTCATCACATTCTTGGTAGCACCTACTTCACTGCAAACGCACAAAAAGGCCAAAAACATCAAAGTTTTGACTGCCTTTGTTTCTTTGTACGGATATTTTTCCATCTTCTTAACATCAATGCTGCATTACTGCAGCTTCTGAACCATATTTTTAGTCATTTACAGTTTTATATAAGCATTTAACTGACAATTAAACATTTAATTGCTGAGCGATTTGCAAATTGTCTACTTTGTAGCTGCGAAGTGTTATTTTGTCATTATCACTATGACGTTAAAGTCAGGTTGTAGCCCTTAAATTAGATCCAATGCCGACTCTATGGTTTACGCCATTGACTTCTAGGAATCTACGTGGCAAGGGTTAGAAATAACACATCTCTTAGAATCCAAACGTTATTAAAATCCATATGTGCTAGGTGCATAGCTTTGGTAATGACTGTTGCACTTGAAGCTTTTTTGCGTGGCTGCTTAGGCGTATAAACAATCGGCAACAATTTCGAATGTATATAATGGACCGCGAGTTGCATTTACAACTAAGCGTCAGACACTTTAATACTTAAAATTATGGGCCTCGATTGTTTTAATGCAGGTCAAAATGATACTGTACTGTATCAGCCTTTTTAATAGTCCACTACAGGACGTAGGCCTACCCACGAAGGGTGAAGTCTAAATAATGGTGAGTTGTAAATGCCACTCGCGATCACCGAATACTTTGTCGATCACTGCTTCACCTTGGTAAATAGGTACATTGAAACACCTAGCAATAAAATTGTGGGTGCAAATGCTACAACAGCAAATGAAAAAATCGGCCAAGTGCGAGTTGAACTCGCGCACATAGGGTTCCATAGCCGTACCGTATGGGCCCCTTTAGGTCCATTTAAAGATTCTGCCAGTTGCCGTTATTAATATCGAGAAAAAAAAACGTCAAAATATGACGGTTATTTTATGGGAGCACCTATAAATATTTATTATATTAGTATTTCTTGTTATAGCGGCGACAGATCATCTGTGAAAATTTCAACTGTCTAGCTATCGCGGTTTATGAGATACTGCCTACTGGACAGACAGACGGACGGATAACGAAGTCTCAGCAGGGTCCCGTTGGGCATGGAACCCTAAAAACTTGCTATGGATAAAACACTTATTAAATATACCGCTGTGGTATTATCTGGCGTCATCCAAACACGGTAAAACCTTTCCCTAAGTATGCATATACAGAATATACCATAAACCATATTTGGATTCTACATTTCTCCCACATAACTAGAAAAGGGCCAGAAGCTCGTTAGCAGAGTTGGTGTTTTTTTTTGTAAAATAAATTACATTCATTATCTATGTCTAGTGTAGAAAAAACTTTTATGGTGCAATAATGATCGAGGTCTCTACCGTCTGTCCTTATTTTATGACTACTATTATTTTCTTCTCTACGAGTTATAGGTATTCCACGCTATAATAAACATTTTGTCGCAGTTTAATATCTTTGCCAATGAAAGAAATTTATTTTGCATTTATGTACTTATTTTTTGGCTGCAAATTCTGCGGTTTAGCACGTAAATTAGGGCATTAATTAAGCCCTTACGTATATTGTTGTGACAACATTCTAACGCGTTAAAACGTTGGTAAATTAGCACACTAATTTACGCGTTAAGATAAAAGTGAAGCAGTAGCATCGCAGTCAAATTAAAATATGAACACACTGAGTTAATTGTAAAGAAATCAACCCAGAAGGTGTTAATGCTTGCTTGCAATACTTTTGTGTAATTTTTTTTTGTAAAATATTTACTTTTGAAATTGTAGGTTCATTACTTTATCTATATTTGAAAAAATAAATATATTCAATATTTTGGGACATATTCTTAGTTAGAGACATAAATCCTTGGACGCATACAGTAAATTATCGACCATACCCCCTATTAGCTAAATACTACTTGTAATATGACTTGGCAGGAAGAGTCACGACTAAATCACTACTTTGTCGTATACTACCATTGTCGTCACTACATCATTATAACATTTATCGCTACTTGAGGAATTTTCAACTTTATTAACATTAAAATAGAAGATATACTTTACTAGCCTTTGTCCGCGGTTTTGCCCGCGTGGTATTTTAAATTTTGTACTATCCCATGGAAATATTTTTTTTCTAGGACAAAAAGTAGACTAAGTCATTTTCCGTCTTTCAAGCTGTGTTCATGCCAAAAATCAAGTCAACCAGTTGCGCCGCTACTGCGTGAAAGAGGAGCAAACCAACACAAACTCACTTGCGGATTTATAATATTAGTAAGGATGTTGTTAATGCTATAATTTTCAACCAAAATAAGGATGTTATTTGTTAAACCATTTGAAACTCTAAAATAAATAACAAAAGAGATGCGACGACAGCGCGAGGAATATGGTATGATAATGATATGTAATTGGGATCCAGAAAAAAGTCTCCTAAAGATATAATAAGGTGGGAAGGTGGTGGTGGTGCCAGTGGTGCTAGATGCTCGAGAGGATGAAGATCTGTCTGGTGGTGGCGGTCGTGTCGAGTGTGGTGGGGCTCGCGGTGGGGACAGCGGAGGTGATGAGCCATGTTACGGCGCATTTCGGGAAGGCACTCCATGAGTGTCGAGACGAGGTAAGATTCCAAAACTATTGCAATATAAAAATGAAATTCAAATTGTTGTTAAATTATTTTAGTTTCAATATATGGATAGATTAGGTATGTATTCGCATCTAAGCGGTTTCAACGTTTAATCCACGTCAAGCAAAATTATAATTACCGGTAAGCCTCGCGTACGGATGATCTGATCAAGACGCGCGCTGGATGCAAGCCGCCTCCAACCGGTCTTATCGGAGATCCACAGGGAAGGTATATGTCCAGCAGTGGTTGTTATATGGCAGACATCTAGAGGCTTTCAGGCAGCTTAAAAGCTGTGATACCAGGACTACCCACCCGGCCTATATAAACTTACTTATGACGACAACGGAAATTATATTAAGACAATCTAACTTATTGACTCTCTGCCTCTCCTATCAGTCAGGTTTATCTGCCGAGAAGTCCTGGAGGAGTTCCAGCAGTTTTGGTGCAAAGACTGCGACATGGTGATCTCATCAAGACCACCGGAATGTGCTGGATTTAAGCCGCTTCCAAGCGGTCCTATTGGAGATCTGTAGATTAGTATTCTAGGAGTACAGCAGTGAACGTATTATGTTTTAAACAACTACGACGATGAATCTAATATTATAAATCCAAAAGTGTGCATGTTGGTTTATTTGTTTTTCTCTTTCACGCAGCAACGAAACAACGCGGCAACGGCATAATTTTTGGCATGGACGGTTTGAAAGTCGGAAAGTGATATCGGCTACTTTTTATCCCAGAAACATAATATGTTTCCATGAGATACAAAAATTAAAATAGGTACATAAGCTAGTTTTAAAATAAAACCATCCAAGTAAACGAATGTTTTCTTCTTCAATCAGTCAGGTCTGTCTGCCGAAATCCTGGAGGAGTTCCAGCACTTCTGGCGCGAGGACTTCGAGGTGGTGCACCGCGAGCTGGGTTGCGCCATTATCTGCATGAGCAACAAGTTCAGTCTGCTGCAGGAGGACTCCAGGATGCACCACGTCAACATGCATGATTATGTCAAGAGCTTTCCCAATGGTTAGTGCTTGGTATTTTCCACTAACAAACCAATCAGGTTAATCTCATCTGCATCTTTTTCTCAAAACATGGGAGAGTTTGCTAAGGCGCCATTTAGGTACCAGATATATAGATTAGAGTTATATTTTTGATAAAAGCGATTAGCAAAGTGAGAAATAAAAATGTTGAATATGTTTAGTACTTGTGATGTGAAGCGCGCGAAGACTTAGGTAAGCGATATTTTTCTATATGAACTTACTCGTAGCACTGGAGATAGTTTTTTTTTATGTTTGCGTTTGACTACATACTGCCTGATTTTAAGCAGATATGCGGTCTAGGGTGTAGCACGCTTACCTAGAAGATACCTATTTACTCGAAATTTGTAGACACCTATGTTGTTTTTAGCGGAAATACAGACCGAGAAAGCATTCCACATTCTGGCTATTTGTAGGAGGTGGATTCAAAACAGTCGCACGCGGAATATCTATCATAAAAGGGTGGCGTTTTGGTCGCGATTGTCTAGCGGACTCTAGACTCTAGCCCTACAATTGAGTCTTGCCTGATGTTAAACAGGAGTGTCAGTAGTCCAGTTTAAACTTAGGTCATAGCTTTAATATAAGTCCATCAACTCCAGGTCAGGTACTGTCCGCGAAGCTAGTAGAGCTGATCCACGCGTGCGAGCAGCAGTACGACGACATCAAGGACGACTGCGACCGCGTGGTCAAGGTAGCCGCCTGCTTCAAACGGGACGCCAAGAAGGAGGGCATCGCGCCGGAGGTCGCCATGATCGAGGCGGTCATGGAGAAGTACTAACGAAGATACTGATGCTGTGGGTGGTCGATTTGGGTGAACTTCAGAACTTCTTGCAATCAGCAGTGGTTGAATGTAAGCGTTGGGTCGGGGAATAATAAGAGCATTGTTGTAGCTAGCATTTCTATTTTATGCATTCTATTTTTCTGGGGGCAGCTACATTCTATATTTTACAAAGTGGTCCCCCAGAAAAATAGACTTTGTCGACTTTATATTTTCTGGGGCTGGTAAAGAAATTTTCCGGGTGAATGTAATAAGAACAAAAATTCGATAAATCATATTTTTGAATTTGTTTCGGCAATGACTCTTTTAACAGACTGTTTGGTTTGAATAATCGATGTGCTTTTGCCAGAACCAATCAATATTGATATTTGTCAAGCTATCATTAATTGAATAACTATTACCCACATAATGACGACGATGAATATCATGAGTTGTAGGAAAGTTTTGAAAAGTATTTTGAAGTTCATTCAAATAACCAAACATGTCGTACGCTTGTGTAACACGGACTTTGCTGTAATATGCTAGAACTTATAAGCTTTTGATACTAGGTATTTTAAAATATATTAGGTTATAAGTTTGCATTATAAAAACTAAAAAAAAAATGACGTGAAGTCTTCGTAAAATATTAAATGTAACATAAACCAAACAAAGCTGTCTTTTTGTTAATGATTGAGTGTTGTTTTTAAATTTTCGCGACTTGAACACTTTATTATTATATACTACGGGACTAATCGCGCACTAAAATTACGAGATAAATAAATACTTCCTCATCCCGACGTTTCGGCCGAGTTGCATCGACCACGTGGTCACGGGTAGACTCAATCGGGATATCGGGAATCGGAATGAGGAGGTATTTATTTATCTCGTAATTTTAGTGCGCGATTAGTCCCGTAGTATTAATAAAAATGATTGAGTGATTGAGTGAATTATCAGATTAGAGAAAATGTGAGTTTTAAAAGATGCAGCTTGAATTACGCGGACGCCCACGACGCTATCAAAACCAACCCAGATAGCATTTTTGGTAGCCGTTACCAAAGAAGTTAATAATACTGCCGTTACGAAACTAGTCGACACTAAAAATACTAGTTTCGTAACGGCTACCAAAAATGCTATCTGGGAACAACATTCAGGACGTAAGTATACGCCAAATCAAACTTGTTGGCGGCTGTGAAGTTAACTACAAGCTGCGCTGAATGCAGTCCTGACTGAAAAACACTTAACAGCTGCCCGAGGATTGGGTTTCGCGCTTCTTGTAGCTGACTCCATAGCTGTTCGACCTATACTTACGTCTTTTCAAATCTTGATTTGGACTGCACATTCACTAAGAACCACGAGACCACGGACCAGCAAGCGCAGCGTAGGACGTCCACTGGCACCGTGGACTGACGATATAATATTTCTTTCTTTATTTATTTTTTTATTTCGAATAGGTTCGCGTTTGACTACACACTGCCTGATGTTAAGCAGATGTGCGGTCTAGGGTGTAGCGCACTTACCTAGAAGATACCTATTTACTCGTGATTTGAAGACACCCACGTTGTACTTTAACGGGAATACAGACCCAGGCAAAGCGTTCCACATCCCGGCTGTTCGTATGAAGAATGAGGATTCGAAACGCTTGGTTCTAACGCGCGGAATGTCTACCATAAAAGGGTGGCGCTTTGGTCGCGTCCGTCTAGCCGTACGATAGAAGAAAGAAAGATAGATTACAGGAACGCGCTGGATGCAGGCCGCCTCCAACCGGCCTTATTGGAAATCCATGGGGGAGGCCTATGTCCAGCAGTGGACGTCCTACGGCCGATAGATAGATTGATTCACAAACTTTCAAAGCCTTCGACGAATAAGGGGAAAATACTGCCAGTTGCGGATAAATATTACAGATATTTCTCTCAAAATAACGTAAATAAGATCATCAATCTCTCCTGTCCCAGCCAGCCAGCGAGAACAATCTGTCAACGCGATGAGAGGGTCGGCCCTCTCACCTCACCTGGGAGTCGGTGATGAGACTGGATGAGAAATGGTGATAATTCGCGGGTTTGAATGGTTTTAGTGTGTTTGGGTAGCTGTCGATCAAAACTGTGGAGATAGGTTTAGTGAAACTAGGTTTTTAGCTAATATTATACCCGAAAATACAAATCTGGGCTAAGACGAGCCAAGCGAAGCGACACGCAATGGAGCAATGTAATTTTAGGGATTCCGTAACCAATGGGTAAAACTAAAAACGGAACCCTATTACTAAGACTCCGATGTCTATCTGTCCACCTGTCTGTCTTTCACCAGGCTGTATCTTATGAACCGTGATAGGAACATGCCCACAAAATGTATGGAGGCCGGTATAATAATAATCAAAAATTCTAACCACTACACTCGTTACATTTCGAGTAAGTTCATATTTTTCTGAGTCAATTACATCGGTTATAACCAAAAAAGAGCCCTCCGTTTTTTTAAATTAATTTTGAATCTATTAGGATAAATATATATATTTGGCTCAATAGGTAGTTTATCTCTAGTAACCCTGGTTAAGTACCCTCCATTATTGTTAAATGGAAGCATTATTACCAATTAGACACAGTTTTAAGTGTTTTTTGTCACATTGTACTTACAAACTGGTCACACTGATAGATTATAATTTTTAATTATAGCAAATTATGAGATGAATGTGGAAGAATCAGCTACAAATGCAAGTAAAATAACGATAGAAGCTTTTTATTATTGCTAAACTAGAAAAAATACAAAGATGTACCTATTATTATTTTCCATACAATTTATTTTTCACATTAAAAAAAAATGGAGAGATAAAAAAAAACAAAATTAAATATTTTTGAGAAGCCCAAATATCAAGCTTTCAAATGATGTATATATCATCTTGGTTCGATTTTTCTCTGAATAATATACCACATATAGACGTCACCTTTACACAAATGATGTATTTCTGTTGTCGCTATAACAACATAATACTAAAACAGAATAAAATTGATATTTTATCCGATACAACAAACGTGATTTTTCTGTAGTTTTTTATGGTGAGAGGAATGGCGCTAAAGAGGCTCCAACACGGTACGGAACCCTTCGTGCGCGAATACGACTCGCACTTGGCCATTTTTTTTCATGTCGTCCATCACTGGATAAACATAAATTTCTAAAAAGATCGCTTAGAAATGGTTTTCGTACAGTACGTCCATGCAGCTCAATCAGATCATCCGTTCAACTCGTGGGTGGACGTCCTACGCTGTGTTGGACGTTGGAAGCTTGCTTATACTCATTTCCAATATACCCACCTACTCTACCATAAACGAGGCACTATGTATAAACGTGTAACACCTTGCATATACTCTAGATAGCAATTTGGCAAGCTCCGGAGTAATAACGATATTCAAATAAGTATTCCAATCACGGCTCGTCTGTTTACTAGGCACCTGAGCATTCAGGATTTACTATAATCTCAACCAGGGATGTTCAAACTTTTCTCGGTGCTACTATTTGGTAGTGAAAGTATTTGGAGACTTAAACCTTTTCTCTTTAGTTTCTAACTTAGTAATCGAACCTTTATTACGGCCCATTTAAAATTATTATTTTCTTTATTAAGTATCGAATTAAAGGAATACTTAATGATCACTTAAACAAAACCTAATAGCTTCACCTAAAATGTTGACAGGTGCCTAACACAATAGTACCTACAAGGTGCAATAAGTAAGAAGTTTAAGTTCAACTTTACGTTTAAAATTATGTTTTATGTTACCTTTGATTGTAAAATAAATGATTAGTTAGTACCTAATCTTTAAAACCTTATTAATGGATTGTAGTTACTTGAGGAATTTCTGTAACGAAGGGCTTTGCGATCCCCAGGTTGAAAAACTCTGATCTAAACAATAAATGCGAACAACACACGTCGCTATTTTATTCGATGGAAAAAATATAAAAATTTACATACAAAGCGAGAGTCCCGATTTTTCGGAAAAATGTTTATGCCTCCCCTGATAACACTACGTGATGGGAATGGGTAAATCTGGCAACCCATATGTCTTTTACTTATTTTCTGTTTTTGCTTCCCCTTTATTTTATAGTTTGGTGGAGGGAATTGTTTTTTTTTCTTTTTAGGGTTCCGCAAAGCTAGAAAACTGCAGTTTTTATTGTTGTAGATTTGCTCGTGGTTCAAGCACCGAGACTTTTAGCTTTAGCTTTGGCTTGAAAAGCAATGTTTTCAGCATTTTGAGCGATATAATTATTTTTTAGCAAAAATAGCATGACTTCACATTCATTCAATAATTACATAGTATAAAACAAAGTCGCTTTCCGCGGTCTGTCCCCATGTATGCTTATATCTTTAAAACTATGCAACGGATTTTGACGCAGTTTGTTTTGATAGAGTATTTCAAGAGAAATGTTTATATGTATAATACACCTGTGCGAAGCCGGGGCGCATCGCTAGAACGCAAATACAGGGTGTCTCAAAAGAAATTTTATATTTGTTTAGCTTACTGCGTGAACGCTGCGTACTTGAGGGGTGCGGGGGTTATGTCAATTGGTAGCTTGGCTCTTGGGGATTCAGTCGCTATGGAGCGTTTCTCGGGAGCAGACCGCGCGTTGTGCGTGCGAGAGTTTTACAAGAACGGTGATTCGACAACTGTCGCGCGTAGAAAATTCTGCAGTATTCGAGGTTTTCGCCACTTAAATGATGCGCCAAGCCTTCCTCTCATTCGACATTGGGTTAAAAAGTTTGAAGAGACTGGATCAACGCTGGATAAATCAAAATCCGGGCGACCTAGGTCATCAAGAACGGTAGAAAACGTGGAGAGTGTTAATCAATCTGTACGTGACGACCCGAGCCTTTCAATTCGGAAGCGCGCGAGTGCTTTAAATGTGCATAGATCATCATTACATCGCTTTATGCACAAAGATCTAAAGCTGCACCCCTACAAAATTCAATTGGTGCAAGAATTAAAGCCCCAAGATGCCGGTCAGAGGCTTAATTTCGTAAGTCAGATGATCTCCCGGAGAGGTGACATAAATTGGCCTCCACGTAGCCCAGATTTAACCCCTATGGACTTTTTCCTATGGGGTTATCTTAAATCTAAAGTTTACGCCAATAAACCAACTTCACTGGCGCATTTGAAAGAAAATATCCGTCACGAAATGGCAGCCATCCCTCACTCCACCTGTCGAGCAGTCATAAGTAATTTTACTGTTCGATTAAATGAGTGCCAACAACGTGAGGGTTTACATTTAGACGATATTATTTTTAAGAAATGAATTCCCAAAAAATGTATTTTAACAATAAATAAACATTTTTTCTATATACCGCTTCCTTTTTTTTTAATCAATCCACTAAATATGAAATTTCTTTTGAGACACCCTGTATTATGCACGGATCGATGTAGCATTTTTCACATTATTGTTGATTTATCAAAAATGGCTTAGCCGATTTCGATAAAATTTAAATGGGACCAATTACGAAGTATACTCTTTCCAATATTAAAAGAATTATTGAAATCTAAAAATATACGCGTCGAATGTTATACCTCCTACGGTGGTTCGTCGGTCAAAAATTGAATTTAAATTGAATAAGTGCGAATAGCTTACTAATCCACCAACACGCACTGGGACAGCGTGGTGGATATGGCCTAACCACCCTTCGTGGGTAGGCTTACGTCCTGGAGTGGACTATTAAAAAGGATGGTACAGTACAGTAAGAGCTTACTTACTAAATTTTAACTTCATTATCTTATCATTCCGCTGTACGTAAGTACCTATAAAAAAAGTAATGTGATTGGTTTGTATAGTCGCTTAATATACGTTATTGTGCATATAAATGATTACAATCGATTGTGGCTGCAAGCAGGACCCGATGGTGTCTGTTACCATAATGTCCAATGAAAAACTGCACAAACCTATTTCACAATAATTGCCACAAAGAAGTAATACCTTTGCTCAACCAATAGTTTTTCCTTCTCGAGTTTAATTTTAATGAAATCCACTAAGAAAGCTGCAATAATCCATCAACCTGTCTGAACAGTCTGCGCAAACATACTTTTGCACTCAAATCTTCAATCCCACGAACAAAAGAAAACTTTTCAACCGCAAATAAAACTTTGCCCAGAAATATCATTAGGAATTTCCTTTTTCAGTTGAGACAGAGAAAAACGACCTCTGTCGCAATAAAAATACGTGTCACGTGTACAACTTGACGTAAAGAACCTTAAGTATCAAAAGTCAAAACAAGAAGGTCCTACAAACTTTTTTTTACCTTTCAACAACATCGCTTTTTAAAAAGTTAGATCTTATTGCAATGCAATACGATTTAGTCATCACAACTTTGTTTTTCAGCAGTGGTAGATTATTTTGGGGACGGAAAAGAAATGGTTTCCTCGGGGAATTCGACCATTTTTCATGGCAACAACGTCGTGAATAGTAATGCTGTAAAATAGACTTGTTAATAAAGAACGCTGGATTCATGAGTTCGTTGCGAATCGTCACGGAGTCGCAGAATGGCGGCCATTTGTAATCAGAAGAATTTTGGGCGTAATGAAAACATTTTCAAACATGCTTAAGCTTGGCTTTTCTTTGCAGCTTTTAGGTGAAAATAAATCTAACAAGACTTAGGTAGTTTGTTCAAAAATATTTCTAGACGATAAAATTTCAAGAAACATCAATACAACTTCAAAGAAACTATCTAATTTGCATAAATATAAATTAACCCTATTATTGCTGCTGTGCATTTTAATACACATATTTTTTCAGAAAACGTTGTGAAAAACAATTAAGAAGCTTTGAGTATATTCATACGTACCGCTTACTGAAACACTATCCATTAACGTAAGTGCAAAAAAATCTGTAAGAAGCATTCGAAAAATCCCTTCTAAAATATTTTACACTTCGCTGTCATTTAAGCGAGCACTACGTACATATGTGTACGTGTCCGACGCTTTAGTACCCATAGAGCCAATGTTATATTATTATAGTGCTCTATCATGTTGACTCACTACACAAAACACATATTTGTCTATTGAACTAACCTGGCAATAGCGTGTAGATGCACATTGGTGGCTAGTTTGACCAGATTTCGGTGCGATTGCCTCACAGAAGAGAGATCTAGTTCTGCTGTTCTGTGGATTGCCTGCTGGGTGGGCTGTACGTGTACTTCGACGTTTCGGCCGAATCACCGATCCGCCACGACCAATGCTCTGCTATATTGACATTATTGACTAACCTGGCAATAGTGTGTAGATGCGCGCTGGTGGCCAGTTTGACCAGCGGCCGGTGCGGGGGCCTGCTAGGCCGACTCGGGGGGCTGTACGTGTACTCCGACGTTTCGGTACCGGTTAACCACGACCAGTGCTCCGTCATATTGGTTCACTTCACGCACTTTAATTTTGTAGGTAATTTAATTTTATATGTTACTCTAGCTAAAGCTATACTAAATGTTTTTCTTATTATAATTTCACTGATAATATTTTTAAATGAAGTTTTAATTTTTCTTCATTCGTCTTCATGATGAATTGCATAATTTTACTGGGTCCAATAAAAGTAGTAAAATTATCATCTGGCTATAAGTCCATTTTATAATTACTGCAGAATAATAATATTTAAGTTAGAATTTTGGATTAGCTCAAGTTAATTAACTTGTTGTTTGCGCAAAATACACCGTGGTTTGTCAAATGTATAAATTTACCACCTAGAAAAATCAAATTTAAAATCAGTTTTTTATTTGTACTAACACATATAATTATATTTACTATCATATTATATTGTAATTATTTATTTTTTGTTACCTCAGGTATGCTACAATCTATTTCATCGTTCTTTCAATTATTTTTACCCCGAAATTTTCTTTATTCTACTTACAAAACTAATGTATATCCAGACAAAGCAGAGTTTTAAGATCAAATTATTCTCTAAATCCTTTGCAACAGCTTGTAATGCAATCTAATATTTCAAGCACTGAACTTTCACAACCTCTCAACGGGAACATCCTTCAAATCTTCAATGTTATTAAATTCGCGAACAATGATTGATAATGGCTGAAATACTGCAACTTTCTTACAAAATTAACGGAGCTCAAAATTGGATGATTTAAACCTTATACGAAAGACATAGAGCTGTAAACAAATGCATTTAGAAATTGAACTATTTCTGAAGCCTGTTGAAGAATACTCTTTCAAAATTAGGGAGAAATGGACTCTACTGATCAAAGAATAGAGTTCAAAATATATAAAAGTAAGGCTACGAATTCAAGAAGCCTCGACACCCTTCACGAAATAGCGTTATTATAGCTCCCCTTTCAAAACTACGGATTACACGATCAGGATTTTCCGAATCACCAAGTTTGTTTCCCTCTCTTTCTTATCCATATTATATGAAAGAGTGATATGACACTTGGAAACTTATAATGCAAGGTGTGCACTATTGAGTGAAGTAATAAATCCAAGACTTAAAGCCTGATTCACACCGTGAGTGAACACTTGAGTCGCAGGCTACTTTTAGAAATCAACGCATTATGATGACTTTGATAAACCAGCTAAGTCTATTTTTGATAACCAATGCAGTTATAATATTTTTCGTTACCAAGTATAATCGTAGAGTTAAAAGCTATTCATAGTTACTGAAATTTGCTGTCGATAAATAATAACCAGTATTTTTAAGAGTTACTTAATTAACATAATCATATCACAGCATAGATAGTCAATACTAAGTCGTGCTTCATTTACCGGACTGCTTAAGAAAGAAATATGTCATAGCTGCATTTGTTGAATTTATGCATGAAATTTCAATGCTAGGTTTGCACTTTTGCAGTGTGACTGAGTCGTACACCACACGTACGTGTGACACAGGGAGGCGGTGATGTCTGTAAGCCGATATAAACGGCTTTATTAGAAATCTGTAAGGGAGACCTATCAGTAAAAGGTTATCTTAATGCAGATGAAAATACAACACAGTGATGTTTCGGACAAATCTTGTGTCATTAACGTCAATGATACGAAAATGTGATAAGTAGTGTGAATTGTACTTTACAATGAAAACCGAGATCTCCAAGTTATACGGTGACGTCATGCTGTTCACGAAATGAAGTTTAGCCACAGAATAACCGCTAGTTGCCCGTGTAATGGACGAATTATGCCAGAAAATGGGCTGGAACGTGGCTGGAACAGCGAGCAGCGTGTTTAATGTGCTTTGTATTTATGAACTGAGGTACTATGATGTTAGTGTTAAGGCATTTATTTTTGTTATGAAGTCAAACGTCTCGACTGAAAAGATGTAATTTTTCATCAATCTGATACACTTAACAATAAACTTTTACCCGCGAATTCACCTAAAATTAGCCTAGCCTTTCGATTTTCAAACAATATCTGTGCAAAAAATATAGTTTAAAAAACTCGCTTTCACAGCATAGCATATCAAACTAAAAAGTGAAAAATAATGTTTAATATAGGTAGAAAAAAATATTAATAATATTGTAAAAAAGCGTGGGGTGTCGATTTACGAAAAATTATAGCACAAAGTCCAGGCTTTTTTGCAATAGTATTAATATTTTAGTTGATTAATATTTTCTGCCTATATTGAAAATTATTTTACACTTTTTAGTTCGATATGCTATGAAAGCGTGTTTTTTAGTTTTTTATAACGATATTTTTTTCACTTTCTTTTCGTCTTTGATAGGTGTGTAAAGCTTAAAAAAATCTGATCGCTCAAAGTTGGGAAAGATCGAGCTCAAAAGGGTTGACTACAAGCAAACAAACATACAGGTGAAACTAATACAAGCGTGCTAAAAATGAAGTCGAACCGTTGCTCCGTAACAGCGTGAAAGAGTATCAATTAAATTAACAAATCGTCGCTTTGGTGGTGAACAGAGGTCAACTCACATTTTTAGTTAAATTAGTTACAAAGATAATTACCAATTATTATATTTAAACGGGCATTCAATAAGGATATTTTCCTTATACGACTCAATTTTAATCAAAATCGGACCAATGGTTTAGAAGATATTATAAAAAATATATTTTGTAGCTGACCCTTGTCCCTTAATTGCTCATTATCTCAAATTGATTTTGTGTGTTAGCTCTCTTCACCACCAAAGCGACGAAATATAATATTGAAATCTTTGATTAAAATAAAATACAAAAGAAAATATAATTTGGCCCGCTACATTCACATATGCAATAAGAGGAAATATCATATGCAAGAAGGAGGATTTATTAAAAAATGAATTTCAACATTTTCGTACAGAGGGCAGTTATTTGACGAAATACTATTGTTACTATTTTTAAGTAGATAAATACCTATAGTCACAAGATACATTACAAGATAAAGGATTGGATTGGTAAGCGCTGCGCCTGTCTAAACATCAATAGCCAAGATAAACGTTCTGTTCCAACCTCATCATCATAATCCGCTTGTTTAATCTCTGGCACGGGAGGGGCGTTCCATTTTCACGCCTAGGTGAGGAACCCTTTACCTAGGGTTACCTTCATTCTCCTTCAGAGGCACAAAAATAAAATAATTAAATCCTGTCGATTTTTCAATGTGCACTGTAGTATACATGCGTGAGTAAAAATGTTAATAGAAATAGTTATTAGATAATTTGGCAAATTTTAATCGTGTAGCTATATAAAATTGTTGATTATCTTTGTCTATGGAAAATATGAAGTACCTAACCAAATTGAGTCGACACTGCAAAGCGTACCCCTCTGCCAAAAGTACGCGACCGGCGGTCATGCTCTTTATATAAATATATCGGTCTGGTTGCGCGTGTGTTGCGTTAATTTTCAGCTAGTGTAAGTTAATTACATTTGTGTGCGTGTAAACTTGCTTATATTTTGGTTTGCTTGGCAGACTTCGGTGCTTAGGCGTGGCGACTCCTTTTGGTTAGGTACTTAATGATGGAAAACGAAGAATATAATTAAAACTTAATAAATTATTTTATTTTCATTCGAATGCCAAAGAAAAAAAAACATGGTTGTCTGTAAATTCGGTTTACAGATAGGTGCTAATAATACGTAATAAATTCATAAGAAATCATTTTTGAATCAACAACTGAAACAAGCCGGACGCTTAGGCCGATCGTGCCTCTCTATCGCTCGTTCTGCACTCTCGCTTGCCAGCTCAGGTGGCACGTGACGTGACACGTCGTGACACTTTTTCGTACGTGCGTTCGACACTTTTTCGTACATGCGTACGTTCATCGATTTATAAAATGTCAAAAATAATAAAAAAACAAAAATTTAACTTCTCAAAAGCTATAGTTTCTACCAAATTAAATTCAAGATTCAAAACAGCATTTCCGATAAGATCACATAAACCACCCGTCTGCAACCCCTAAACGCATTTAATGAACCAACTTATAGCTACCGTTGAGCAAACAAGAAAATAACAAAATTTTCCTACAGTTGCTTAGTTTCTGGTTAGAATATTTAATGGTAGAGCTTTCAGTCAACTGTGAAGTTAAGTTTGTCGCTTAGAAGGAACGAAGAAAAGGCGGGTCGATGCAATAGATTCAGGGCTTTTCACTTTAACTTGATGCGATTTCACTGAATGGGCCGTTATTGAATAGATTTCGATAAATTACTTTCCTTTGTGTCGTAGTCGCCGCCAATAACATGCAGGCGTTTTTTTACGAAAGTTTTGGACTATTGCTACAGTAGATTTTGATTTCGGTTTTCAAACAAAAAGTGAAAAAAAAATTCCACTAAGGAAAGTTCAGTGTTCAAAGTTCATGAAATTGAGCATAAGTAAATTAAAAAAAAATTGCTAAGTCAATTTTTTTTTCACGGAACATTCATACACTGTTTATATAATTTTAGGTTGGACTTTCATAGGTATCTTGCAAATTATAAATACATCGACATTGCGCCCAATTTTTCAAGGTTATTTAGCTATCATTTCCATTGCGATCGATTAGACTGAGAAAACATCACTTTACAATCTGTACAATACATGTACACTTAGAGTTGTCAAAAAGCCCTCAAAATTGAGTCGGTAAAAATATTTTTACTGTTTTTCACGCAATCGGCGAATGCCAACCGGAAAACAATCAAAGGAGTATTAAAAACATGAACCATCTGCAACATAGGTAATTTAAGTAAATTTTATACTTTTCTCAAACTACCCCAAACTAATTTCCTCGTTATTATGCCGCGTCATTTCCCAAAGTAATGATAATTTATCGTATCAATTCCGTTGGAGTACCGTGTTTGCTGCACCCTGCACCCCGAGTGCACTACTGCCGTCTCTGTCGCTCTCTTTTTAGGGGTAGAACTGGAAAATCCATGGAGACTCCTAATCCAAATAATTTCGCTACAAGACAGGCTTATTCTAGATCACATTTTAAAAATCATTATGAACAATTTTTACTAAGGAACCAACTGTAAAATTGTGGAATTAAATCAGCTATTTCAGATGAAAATATAGTTATTGTTCTTATAAATATAGCGGCTTATTTATGTTGCGGGCTCAGGGTCGACGTCATGCTAAAAAGTAGACTTTTTACTACTGAACAGCCGTTTCAGACAGTTCTGGCATCTACGGCCCTTCTAGGATTTGACAAACAAAAAAAAATCCTTTTACATACTGGAAAAATTCAAATTCTTTGAAATCGACAATCATGGCACCCTTGGCGCCCTATCGGTAGTGATTTATAGCTCACTATGGCGTAGCATCTGTGAAGGGTAAGGAGTGGAGTAACTACTTATTCTATGGCACTCTGCTGCCAGAGATTAGATAATAGTTACTAAGTAACTTCTATCGAAAACGTGGCAAAAGCTGCAATATTTAAGTTCAAGTTTTCTTTTTAACGGGCAAAAGTGACTTTATAAACTACAATAATATACATAACACTACTTTATACGCTAAAACTACTGACACTACTACTACATAAAAAGCAATTGGATTATCCACAGACCCTTGAATGCTAAAGTTAATTCTCTATATGCTAAAGTTAAACGAGTATTGTACATCATAATAGGCAGAGTTCGTCGAGTGATCGAATTCAAATTGAATTTAAAATTTGATGTACTTAATAAAGGACACGAATCGTGGAGCATGTTAAGAAGAAAAAAGGTAAAAAAAAATATTTAGAAAAACATATTCCATGACAATATAAACATTTGCCTAAAGCACTATGACAGTATTTTATCCGTAGATCTCCTTCAGGGTCCTGGATATTGCGTAGGTAGTCTAATAACTCCTCTTGTAACGTTAAGTTAGGACTCGAACAACTGGTTATTCTGTGGCTTTTGATACTACTGTGGAGTCTGTGACAAAGGCTTAGTTTGATTACTAGTTATCGGTGGGCATAGTGAGAGATTAGTAGGGTTCTGCTTGTGGATTATTTATTGACAATTTGTAGATTTATTGGTGAAATACACATAGGGAGGAACTCTGTATGCTTACTTATAATGTACCCATTGTACTAGTGGTAAGAATAAGATGATATGCTATGAAGAAACTCGCAAGTTTAAGACTTTAACCGCCTTACCACAAAAGATTTAAACACGCTTTAAACATTGTTTAGCCGTGCATTTTGAACTGTTAAACATTGTCTAGATCGTGTGTAAAACTTTTGTGGTAAGGCGGTAATATTTTAAAAGATGTGTGTGTGCAAGAATATCATGCCACGCACGTGTTGTAATACAAAGAAGTAGTCTTTAGTGGGAAGTCTGACTTTATTATTTTTTGGGGTTGAATTTGATCAAGGATTTTCTACCCAAATTAATCCATCCATGGGTTTAATTTTAATTAACAACATAACCAAAATTAGTCAAAAATCAAGTTACTGAGAAAGGACATTTATCTTTACTGAACTAAGTATCTAGTAAAGGTATATTAAGTTTTACCCTTCCTCTCATACGCAGTCGGGTAGAAAGATTTTGAAATTTAAACATACGATTGCCTCGGTGGCTCAGTGGTTAGGGACCCTTACTTCTCGGTCAAAGAGGAGTGGGTTCGATTCCCACAGCTTCTCAGGGCAAGCATTTATGTGATGAACACAAGTATTTGCTTTGTGTCTGGAAGTTATTAGTTGTTATCTATACAAGTATGTATTTAAAAACATGCAGGTATACACATGTAGTATATCATTCTCATCAGTCTTTGGCAGCCATATCACAAGCTATGCTTAGTTTGAGATCACAGACCGTGTGTAAGATGTCCTCTAATACCTATAACCAATCTATAAATAAATGATTTTATTTAATTATGTTAATAAATGTAAAACATATCATATAGGCAAATGGAAATAACATACGTAAAGCAAGTGGGAGTTGTTTAACACACTACACTCTATTTCCATACATTTCCTTCTATTTTACAAACAGAACGATCAAAACATTGTTCCTTGCCATTCAATAATCACCTGTTTTATATTCATTTAAGGTTTAATTTAGTTTGAAGTGCCCTTGAAGGGGTGAGATCCCCTAATTTAGTGTGTTTAGAGTCGTCTGCGTCGTTTTGTGCGAGTGCAAATTAAAAATACGCATAATGAAAGGCCTGTCAGGTATGTCTGCTGTTCTTTTCTTTTTTTCGCGAGTGAGTAAGAATATGGACATTTTTAATGAAAGACAAAACGAACTGACAGATCTACTAATAGGTAAGCATGTTGAGATATCAATGGAAATATCATAAAGAGTGCGTAGAATAATTCATATAAACAAGAACAAAAAAAACCGGACAAGTGCGAATCAGGCTCGCACTTTGAGGGTTCCGTACATACACATTGTTAAAATAATTAAAAACCTGTTTTAGCATGTGCTAATGAAGTTCTTTTATATGACACCTTTCATGATACGATTTACTCACTTTGAATTTTGAGCCCATATTTTGTGAATTTTGAGGCCCTATTTTTTTGTGATGTAAGTAAAAATGTACAGTTTTCAGATTTATTCCTATATGTGTACTCTGAGACGATGCTTCTCGCCAAATTTCATAGTTCTATGTCAACGAGAAGTAGGATTTGATTTTTGTGAGTGTCGAAATATGCGGTTATTTACGACAGAAACGGCTCTAACTTTTTTATACGATAACTGAGAAGATTTTCTTTTACATAACTACAAGAGATCATAAATATACGTATACAGTTTAAATTTCAACTCGATATCTTTACGCGTTCCCGAGATAAAGAGTCTTGACATACACACAGACGGACAGACGGACAACAAAGTGATCCTGTAAGGGTTCCGTTTTTTCCGTTTGATGTACGGAACCCTAAAAAACAAAAGGTTGCACTCCGGGAGAACCGGCAGAAGCGAAAACTTGCTCCCCCTGTCTTACGAATTTTTGAACATGTTACGTCATGTACTGACACGAGTTTAACATTTTTTAAAAGTGCACAACATCGCTAAATAAGTTTTCACTCCAAAAATATTGATTGGTGTTTTGATAAGATTATCTTTCAACCCGCTCTGGGTCAGCGTGGTGGCCAATTGGCAATATAACCCAATCAACCTTCGTGGATAGGGCTATGTTCAACAGTAGACTATTGAAAAGGCTGAGTACAGTAAGATTTTATTATTATCTTCCAGGTAACGAGATTATTTTTTGCATAAAATAGTATGACCGACTTCACCCGTGTACAGAATACGCGAATATTTTGCACGGATCGATCGAATTTTCACATTATTGTTGATTTATCAAAAATGGCTCAGCCGATTTCGATTAAATTTATATGGGACCAATTTCGAAGTATACTCTTTCCACAAAATAATTATTGAAATCGGACACTGTGTAAAAAGTTATGCGTGGTTATGGTTATACTTATAGAAAAAATACGCGTCGAATTGGAGGTACTCCGGTTCGTCGGTCATACGAGTAAAATGCAAGACAATTTTTGCTCAGGTAACTTATTATATACCTACTTTGGAATTAATGATGGCACATACGAATACATCTGTATTTTAAGAAAAGCGATTTTGTTCGATCGATATCTACATTATTGGTTATGGTTTAATTTCATTTCAGATGTTATAAACGAATGTTGCCAAAATCTGTAGTCTTTTGGTAGAGACGATGATGGTGATGATGACAATTATATTAGTAGTCTGCATAACACGTCGATTCATACATCATATGATAAATAAGACAAATGACTAATTAACAACACACAAGTGTTAACAAGCCCGAATTAAAATCATTAAAGTGCTAATGAAAATGTCCCATTGCACGCCGCCTTGCGGCTGGCAGTTGGTAAATATAGAGCAAGACGCCGTAAAACTACTAAAATTCATGCGTGTTGACGTTTTATAAATCGATGAACGCCGGCTGCACGCACAGAAAAGTGTCACGTTACGTCTGAGCCGAACGCGGACCAAGCGACTTCAGTTCAACTGAAATAAGCTGAACGCTTAGGATAAATAAGTCAAAAAGATCACCACGAGGCCAACACTGCCGCAATATCCGTGGCCTACTACTGGCCAATTTAGACATTTTATGATCGAATCGCTGACTCGACAAGAAGATCAGCTTGATTTCTAGAAACCAATTAATTAGCGTACGCATGATTTGTTTATTTTTTAACACTACGTGATGACGTAGACTTAACAAGCCTGAATTCAAAACATTACGAAGCGCCTGACATATAATGAAGATCAAGGCGGTTTGAGTCACCGTCAAGCTTCACACAGGCGCCGACGGCTCTACAAGTGCCAGTGTACCTACTGCTGATGAAGATGGTTATTATCATCTTCGTTCTAGTATAACATTGACGTATTAATGTAAGTGTCCCGCAAAGAGCTTGGCAGTTAATGAAGAGCAAGCGTGAGTCACCGTGAAGCCCCGACGGGCGCCGGCGAGTCTGCGCGCGCCTGTGTGCGTGCGGCCGCGATACGGTGCTGCCATTCATGATATCTCACATTTTTTTTTAAAACCCACAACTAATGAAACGCACTGACATGAAAAAATTTGAAAAAAAGGAAATTTAAAAAAAAAATTGGTAGATTTTTAACTTACAATACATTTTTAACTCTCGTCTATCAGATGGCATAACATAAAACTATTAGCAGACTAGTTAACTAAGTATGTTTTGATGTCTTATTAAAGAAGATCGAATGGATGTTACAGTTTATAGGTAAGTTTAATGTGTTTATGTGTCATCTTATAAGTGTGCTTAAATAATAATATCCATGATTGTATGCTATGGCATCATAGCACCCAAACTAATTAACTGATTTTGATGCAAGTGGCTTATTCTAAACTGAAGTGATGGTTTTCCACAATAAACTCTGTCGTAAGGAGGCTTGCTCTACCTGTGCTAAAAGTGCACTTTTGACCTTACATAACTAGACTGTTATTTCTGAATAACGAAAAAAGCTATTTATTTTTTATCTGTGATGATTATCTATTTTCTACTATAATAGCTCTGTGATTTTCTATAATAGTCAATGTTTTTTATTCTATTTGATGTCTGTTGTCGTTGACATTAGTTAGTTTACATTGACTTTGTTATACATTAGTTATTTTTTAAAATTGGTTATTAATAAAATTGATAAATTGGTTCGAATGTAGTATGTAATTGTAGATAAGTATTTCAAACATTGTTAATTGACGATTCCAAGTGCAATTGTTATGTCTACGGAATAAATGAACTTTGACTTTGACTGTCACAACTCTACAAGACTATAATCTAGATAGGTACCTATCAAGTTGATGCGTCTAGCCTTATAGACGTACGACTAGTCATACGACTACGTAACCCTCTCTAATGAACCTAAATGCGTTAAATGACCTCCCGGTGTCACCTGTCCGCTGCCCGCGCCGCTCGCCACCGTGGCGCCCCCGCGTGTTTATGTGAAATCGATGCAACCCTGTTTTGTAAACACGTCTTGCACTCACCCACACTCACACAACTCATGGGGATATTTTTGTCAAATATTATTACTTGTCTTATCGATATTAAAAAAAATGTAAGTATGAAACGGTTGATGATACTGTTGCGCAATCAACAAGTTGCAGGTATTTTCTAAGAATTTGTTAGTTTTTTGTATTGTCTGTTTTTGTATTGTAATTGATTGTATTTTTAAATAAACTATGCATTAATTAAAATGCAAGTAACTATAGTAATAACGTACACAACACATTATAATACAAATTACTTTTGACACAAAATGACATAAAGCCCATCGCACATTGAACTTCACAGCACAATAAATAGACAGTGGTCAAATGACGTCAGAACTGCACTGAATTTAAAACTGCATGTTCGATTTTTAAATATTTTGGCGCGGGAGGTGGCGCGGCTAGGCGGCCACGTTGCGAACTAACCTAACCTTGCCGCGTGCACTGAGGGAGCCCTCGTGAAATCCCTCTAACAGCTTTGTTAATCTTGATCCTTGGAGCAATTTGTAGGACGTTTAGTTTACTGTAGCGTCTGTAGCTCTGCGGATAGTTAAATAAAATAGTGGATTTTAAATTGTGTGTAATAAAAACTTTTGAATTTATGTCTGATTTTTGAGATTGACTGCTTACCCTATTACTACTACACCTACTAAGCCGAAAGGAGGTGATTCAAAAATTCAAACCATCATTATAAAAAACTTTTACCCTGGAGCCAAACCAAAATTCGAGAAAAAAAACAGCTGCCATACATTTTATCGATTCCGAGTTGCAATTTTCTATGAAACAGCAGTTTTTTTTTTCCTGATTTTTATCATGATGGTCGTAATCACTTTCTTTCCGCACAAGGTTAGCAGATAACCCCGTATACCTAGGTAGAGATTCATTAAATGACAATTGTATGAGCTAATTCTGTTAATCCATGAACTTAATAAAAATGTAACAACTACATCTAACAATTTTGTTATTACTTTATTTTATTTTTGCCCAAAGATTTACTTAATATATTTTTAGCACCACTCAACAAAGGACAACTTATTAGTCCCGCTGCTTGCCACTCGAAATTAATGATTTATAATGACTCATACTATCTGTATACAATTCCGTTGGCTCTAGATAGGCTGATAGCTCAAAATAGCTAGGCTCTGTTGAGTCTAGCTATTTTGAGCCATCAGCCAAGTATCAAGACATGTGATCCAGCTAGGTCCCCCGAGCCACCCCGTGGTCCGGCGCCCCTCGTTCATTCATTCGTCGTAGTACGGCGGCGGGACACGAGTGCGGTGGAGACGCTGACCTTGAAATATTACTGTAATACTTTGTCTAGGTACATAGATAATTTAAAAAATAGCGCTGTGGAAGCAGCTGCAACCTTGGAATGTTGCTTTAAAACTTTGTGTATTGTTAATTTTTTCATAGCACAAAATAATATTTGTATTTCACAAATGCTTAGAAATCACTGCTTAGAATAAGCTTGATCTATAATATTAGTGTTTTGACCTAAATTGTAATTTTTTTATGATACATTCAAGAACGCCTTGATTATGATTTTGAGCTATCCAATGAGAACCTTTTATTTTTTCGGGATAAAAAGTAACCTATGTTACTCTTTACCTAACCGTTGAACTGTATCCATATCATTTCATACTAATAATCAAGTCTATCCTTTGCTTTGTTGCTGCGTGAAAGAGTCACAAACCAACAAACACTTTCGGATTTATAATATTAGCAGGTAATTTTTGGAAATTAGGAGGATTTGTGAATCAGTAGTTATTATACATCCTATGACTGAAATGCTAAATGTATTTACATTTATGTATTTTGCATTATTGTAATTACCTACATAAAATTACATAATGTCCAGCGCATAGTCTAGTGTCTTGTCTAGCTCATAAATCTTTTTTAATTAACAAAATGTAACGTTCTATCTCACTCTCACCCCTCCAAACAATCACATAAATATAAAGCACGGTGTCTGGTGTCCCCTTACCCTATGACGCGACGATACGCGTGCGTGTCGTTACGAATCGCCCGGTGCAGTGTGCGCGGACCCTTATCGTTCGATAAGTTAATTTTATTGAATTTCATTTGTTTGTATTAAATTAAGTATGTTTGATTGATTTGATTGATACAATGAATTGATATATTTCTGTATACAGGGTTATCTGCTTGCCACTAAGCTGAAAGGAGGTGATAATAATACTTCGTATAGACCGGGTGGCCAGCCCTGGTGTCAATATTTTTAGGCCGCCTAAAGGCCTCTGACATGGCTAAACGTTTAAAACAATCGGGACTTACAATTAAAAGGCGGTGATTAAAACAATAATTATTGAAATCGGACTACTACGAAAAAAGTTACGTGTGGTTATACATAAAATAAATATATATATATATATATGACAGAGTGAGACAGCATAGCTGGTTTTAGTTGAAAGCAATAGTGATGATTTTAAAGTGGGTATCACCCGAATGGAGTCGCACGTGGCAACACTGCATGCTTGTGTCGGAATGAAATGACTTTGACAGATGACGGAGAAACGTCATGCCATTCCGAGCGCGAGGCGGATTGCACCCGTGCAAATCCATTGACTTTGAAATCTGTTTTCATCCTGGATAATTCTTGTTAAATTGATTACCAAGTGATACTGGGTTAATAAAACCACCCGTTGCAGTAGTACAGAGTGTTTATTTTGGTGAGATGGACAACTGGAGACCGCCGGCGAGCTGTACCACAGAATGACCCACAAATAACGATGTCGGGTGATTGAGACGATCACTCTCAGACCCCGACATATATATATATATATACGCGTCGAATTGTATACCTCCTCCGGTGGTTCGTCGGTCAAAAATAGAGTATGTGCAAAAAGAGAACCGTCGTGGTGCTACGGTGAACTAACAATAAGATTTTAGTCAGCAGCCAAGGTACCGACTATACTTGGTAGACACGAGAACTGATCAAAACTGAATTGGTGCTATCAAACACTTTTAGTTGTAGAGTTGTACTAGCAATAACAGAGCAGTGTTGCCAACGTAACAAAATTAGTAAAATGGCACACGGGCGACCTCACCTTATTTAGGTATGTAAGTATATTATTTTATTATCCAAGTATATTATAAAAACAATTTGACAAAACATTGTATATTAATTAACTTTACTGACTAGACTAATGAGTATATTATTATTAGTGTTACTTATATAGCATATTAAATAGTTAAACAGACCAACTATTCACTTCACACACATTATTATTATAAATAAAGCTCGTTAGAAATTAACAATTTACAAACTGATAACTTGTAATTATTAGTAACTTTTAGTTTTTTTTTAATTTGTGTTAAGTATCTGTGTTCAAAATTAGGTTACTTTAACGGTCAAAAGACCAACAGAAAAATGTACCCTGTTATACAGGCTCTTACGAGACCTAGTGTAAGGTCCAAATATTTTAAAGGTACTTTTGCGACATTCCACCGCACCGTGTTGTAATACGCAATAAAATATTTTATTATTTATTATTTTATTTCCTACGACGCCTCTCTGTTTGCACAAATTCTGGCAACTAGAAATTGACAAAATTTATGGACCAGTAGATATTTTTCTCGAATTCTCTGTAGAAAATTTTGTTCATAATCATCATCGTCATCATCATTTCGTGGCAATGGCTAAGTTTTTATTTATATATGTATATATATACTTTTTTATTTTATTCTATTTTTATTTTTTTTCCTTTAGGTAGATATTTACAATATTTACAAAACATCGGTGATCAAATCTTTTGGGACCAAAATCTGGCAACCTCTATCGCGTCCTCGGTAGCCAAGTTAAGATCAATTTGGCTGCAGTTTTTTGGGGAAAGGGGGCAAGCTAAGAGATGTGCCATAGTTTGGGTAACAGCACCGCATTCGCACTGTTCTTCATCTGATATGCCCCATTTCACCATGTTTTCGTTGCAGCGGCCAACTCCGACACGTAGGCGATTGAGGGACTTCCAGATTGACCACGGCAAATCGTGTCCTGGTGGGAGACTCTCTGAAGGCGGTATAAAGTCAGGAGGGGGTGGATGTCTAGCTTGCCACAATTCACGTCGTTGGTCGGGTGGGTGTGAGTTAAAGGGTTTTGTGTGTCTAAGAAAAATGATTATGATGGTATGAATCACCGTCATCATATAATAATATGCCGTTCGTAGGTAGGTTGAATTCTGATTATGCCTGTACTAAGTACACCAGCACTAGATAACCCTGTACATAGAATATAGACCGAAAGGTACTCTGTAGGTCCATCACACCCTCCCATAAGACTCATGCATGTCCACGCATAAATTGAAGAGGACTGCAATAGATTACACAATAGTCACTAAGCACCACAAAGACAGCCAAGTTTATCAAAACAATTCACCAAATACTTCAATTAAAACTTTCAACAAAAGTCCTTTGTTTTGATTGGAAAATGCGACAGTAGCTCCCTCGTTCAACCGCATGAAAACAAAATAGTCGTTAAGCCATACCACCAAGTTTATTAAAGCAGTTTACCAAATAGGTCAACTAACATTTTCAACTTGAATCCTTGGTTTTTCTTGGAACATGCGACGGTAGCTCCCTCGTCGAACGGTACGGGTAATTAAGTTGGGTGATGTTCAGATGAGGCAACGGGATACGTCTGAGAATTAATTACCTTCTGGGTGTGGAAGTGTTGAGCTTACCTGGAATTAAAAAGGGCGCATTATTAATTTGGTGAAATTATGTAAGTTGAACGATATAGGTACGTATTCTACAGGGAGAGCAACAGAAGTATAAAGCTTTTAGTCCAGGTTTTGCGTAGTTTACTTGAACTTTCACGTTCGCGTGTGGCTCCATACATTTAGGTTAGTTCTTCCTCGTTTCCGCCAGGGGCGCTGTTCAAAAATGTATAGAACCATAAACGGAAACAGCTGTAGTTTCAACTTACGTGTAAACCTGGACTAACCCCTTTGGCTATAGGGTAGCTCGGGAGAAAACAGAAAGAGAAATTATGGCTGTCATTTTAAAGCTTTAACGAAAATAAGAGCTGATTTTCGCGATTTCAGACTTTAACGAAAATAAGAGCTGATTTCCGCAATTTTAGAGTTTAACGAAAATAAGAGCTGATTTCCGCAATTTTAACGAAACTTTAACGAAAATAAGAGCTGTTTTAAATTTCGCAATTTCAGACTTTAACGAAAATAAGAGTTGATTACCGCAATTTTAGACTTTCACGAAAATAAGAGCTGATTTTCGCAATTTCAGACTTGAACCAAAATTAGAGCTGATTTTCGCAATTTCAGACTTTAACGAAAATAAAAGCTGATTTTCGCAATTTTAGACTTTAACGACAATAAGAGATGACTTTCGAAATTTTAGACTTTAACGAAAATAAGAGCTGATTTTCGCAATTTCAGGGTTGGTCTCAAGTATATTGGGAAATGTGATGACGACTTAGGAAAATCGTGAGGGCATTGTGCAAGCCGCTCCCAACCTGGCCTCTTTAGATGGAGAAAGGCCTACATCCAAATGATTTCCTGGGGCGCAGACAATAGGTAATTAATTAATGATTATTAAGGAGTTCGCAACCGAGATAAACCTCATCAAATATCGTCTGGAATTGGCAAATATCAGCAATATATTCATTGACTGTACAACATCCTCTGCTGGACATAGGTAGGCCTTCAGTATAAATTTCCATGGCCAATTGAAGACATTTAGCACCCTAGCATAATTTTCTGTCTGTCTACTTTATCAGTGTGTCAACCAACCCACGTGATGTAAAAAAGATAGTCAACATTTTTCTGACAAAAAAAATTTTTTTTTTTTGTTTTGCATATAGCACCTTGAAAAAAGTCTTGCATAGGTAAGCACGTAATAAACGTACTCGTATTGCTCTTTGTACATGCCCCTACCGTGTGGTGACAGAAATTTATTTTGATAAAATATTCCCGTCACGGCGTGAACTTATGAAAACACATTTCACATCAATCTCATCACATAAAAAGATGGCGACATTAGGTATACAGGGTGGCGCAGAGTAGGCAAATTTTTTTAGTCATTTAGTTTCGCGTTTGAGCACACCTGCCTGATGAATTGAAATATAGTCCGAATCAGACTTCATGGTGGCTGTGAGGTTAACTACAAGCTGCGGATAACCCAATCCTCGCGCAGCTTTCAACTGAGCTTCAGTTAGGATTGGGTTGTCAGCAGCTTTGTAGCTAACATAACAGCCATCAAGAAGATAGATAAAAGTTTTATGTATTGCAGCGCCATCTGCTGGGCTTATTTGTGAATCTGAACCGTCCAGGGTGCCCCCCAAACGCATAGAAAAAAGTTCATTCAAATCGGTTCAGTCGTTTACGAGGAGTTCAGTGACATAATCATAATCATTTTTATTGGTAATATCTCTTGAATTACAGGTCATAAAATATTAAATAAATTACAAAAAATTCTAATTACTACATCACATTACTAGATAGTCTATTTCTTTCAAAATCGTGTACACACGTACCTACAATAGAATTATAAATACAAAGAAATATTAATGAAATATAAACCGAGTTTGATTTATAATCATCGTAATAGATAGATATTAAATACACGTAATTCCGCCGATTCAATTTCTTGAAAACAATACTTGGAACTGTAGTTTCGCTATAATTTTTTAGAAAAGAAATGGGCAGATGAAATGAAATATTGCTGTATCGCGGTACACTCATATTTCCTCAAATCAAATCATTAAAAGATAGTCTGCAATATACACACTTACATTATATTTTAATTCCTATAAATCTTTAAAATATAGTCCGCTAAATACATCGCACATAATTTGTAATTTTCGCAGGTACTATCTATAGTACTAGTAAATAGTACATAATTCGTACCTACAATATTAAAAAAAGTTCTAACACACAGAACCAACTCACATATAAGTATAAGTGTACACACCCTGTATAAGACGGCTAGAGTGGGAAACTGGTTTCCTTTCAATCTGTGACAAATCACTTTGAATAATATTCATATTTCGTCGGCAGAGGACATGGGATCACGTAGGGAGAGCAAATTTTAGAATAGGCATAAAAAATATTGAAAACGAAATCGGTAGAACTGCCAAGAAAAATCGGAATATTGGTACCAAAAATCGGTATGGAAAGATTTTCAGGCTTAAAACTATAAATAACTTACCTTCTTAATAGAAATAAATTTAAACAATATTCAATTCATTAAATAACAATATGCATTTAAAAAATAAATTATTCGATCCAAAGAGTAAGAAATAACATAATGACAATTCAGTAATGATGATACCTAATGACCCAATAATAGTCCCGATTTTATAATCTCATATTTTATTGTTTCGACTACGATATTATTCTTTGGAGGGGCCAAAATTTAGACCATAAAACTTATCTATTATTAGGTACATTTTCTACCCTTTCTGCCTCTTGCAAAGTCTGCCCCATATCTCAGGGTGACAGATTTTCCTCATGACGAAAATATGGCGCGCGTCACAATAAAACCAGCGAGGGCGCTATCTTAATAGAATATCGGCCGGCAGCAGGGAAATAGCTAGGGATGGGAAAATAGTCATAAATATCCTAGCACGGGGTTTACACTTGCTAGAACACAAAAACGTGATACTACACTCTAAAAGTATTTCCACTGCTGTACCTACGCCTCATATATGGATTTAAAACAAGATCGATTGGAAGCAGCTTGTCTTCAGCGTGTTCCTAATACCTACTGTCTTGATCAAATGTTATCGTCGGTCCACATAGTCGGTGGACGTGGTGGTTAAAGAAATACGATCGAAAAAGGCCATACGCGCCAAAATACTTATACAACATACTTCCGCTTTTAAGTAAGTACTTATAGTTTCATATTTATGGTTAATGTCATAACCTATAGCTAGATTTACCTTATACAATACACAGAGCGGTGGCTAAGTCCTAACCTGTGACATTCTCCGGGCTTTAAATGTTAACCACCCATCCATGCAAAAAATCACGACAATCCGTCGTTCCATTGCTACATGAAAGTAAGAAACAAACCAACAAATACTTACACAAATTACAATATCTGTGAAGATTATTTAACCGTACTTGAATACACATATTTTATTTAACTATCTATTACACCAGTAAACTACAAAACTTCGGTTTGGTAAGCAAGAAAAGCGCACTTTTCGATTACGAATTTTCCGCTTCTACGTCCCTTCACTAGCGCCTTACAAAACCGCCAGAGGGCGTTCGTGCATTTGCATAAAGAAATGTAGCAGGCACTTGATGGAATGCGTCGTTTCATTGCCGACCACTTACGGAACACCAACTTATATGGAAATTTGAGGGGAGGCACCACCATCGCATTTACTTTACGAAAATGAGAAACGCGAATGTAAATTTTCAGTTGTATTATTAGGCCACGTATGGTAGGTTGTGAGGAAATTGCGTGTTCACAGTTGTTCAAGTATTCCCGGATTTCCTGAGCTGGAGTATTTACATTTTACATTGCTCAGTTTTGCATTCAGCACTGTGGAGGGTTTTACTTACTAAGAAATATATTTATAGCTTGCGAAATTATTATAGCGATTGAAAATTTAAATCAAAACAACCCATCTGCCTACTTCTACTGTAGATAATATCAACACTGAAATCGCGAAATAAAATCTTCTGTTCCATACATTTTGTTTGAAGGGCAATGAAATTTATATACCTATGAACTTCTGTGCCTATGAAGTACCAGCATGATTTTTGAACTTATAAAAAATTTAAAAAGTAATCTAATACAATTATATTCACTTATCCACACTAGGCCGCTGTTGTAGATATGGCCCAATCGACTTTCGTGGATAGGCTTATGCTCAGCAGTTGACTATTAAGTAGCGTTCAGCACAATACGCACATAGACACAATGTAGTCTTGTCAGTAAGTCAATAACGTATTCTTGTTTTGTTTGTCAGTCATATACAGGGTGGATAGTTGACGTCGACGTTAATTTGACACACAAGTAGTACTAGTAACCAGTAATCGTAAAAGCAAGAAGAAAAAGAAATTAATAATGAATTTAAAAAAAAATGAACCAATCTAAATAATAAGTAAATAGAGAAAATAAGTAGGCATCATACATTAAATGGAACCACGTTGTAATAGATCTGTGTATGGAACTCATTCAATTCCATATTGAAATTAGACCTATAATAATAATCATTTTTTATTGGTAATATGTCTTGAATTACAGGTCACAATTTTAAATATATTACAAAAAATTGTAATTACTGACATCACATTACTAGATAGTCTATTTCTTTCAAAAACTTACTTAATATAAATATAGTTTTAAAAAAAACTAAAAAACACGCTTAGGAGTCATAGTTTTTCAGGATCTCTCAAAGTACTTAGGTCAAAATCGAGCTCAAAAGGGTTAGTTACAAGCAAGCAAACAAACATACAGGTGAAACTAATAAAAGCGTGTTAAAAAAGCTATTTTGACACGCTGTTTATTTTCACTAATGTCAAAATAGCTCAAATCGCTGTTTAGAAACAGATAATCCCAAATGTTGTTTTAAAAAATTGGACATAACTAAGAAAATAGCTTTATTTATTAAATTATAAAAATGTATGTCGAATTGTCGAAAGTCAGCTTAAAAACAGAAGGCCAAATAAGTGATTTCATTTAAGTAATGTCGGTGTCAGCTCTCCACTCTGTATTATAATCGTATAGGTAGGAATGGAAAAAATGCAACAATTCCCATTTCATCATACCAACGTAGCATAAATTCTTAAGATATTCTATTTCCCAACAAAAACAAATCGCTTACCATTTGTAACTATTCCAAGATCGTCCGATTAATTCGAATTGTTAAACGTTGGATTCCTCAGATTGAATCGATTGTCATTAATTATTCGGAATCGATGTTTTCAATCGGTTTATCGATTGTGGTGTGAATTAGAAAGCGTAGATTTGTACGGTTTATAGAAATAAATCATAAAGTATCATTTTTGTAGCATCGGTTATTTTGGTATCTCATAGGTGTTTTGATATTAGGATTATTGATTGGTTGTTTAAATTATCGTGTTTCTAATTCAATATGGAAAGAAGATTAGCAAAGTTAGTCTTCGGATGGGTGACCGCGAGTGACATTTACAAATGAGCGCTGTCGTGTTCGGATGACACGTTAAATTGTAGGTTCCGGTTGTTTTAACCGTTTAGCCATGTCAGAGGCCTTCTAGCGGCTTTGAATCTCTGTGACACCAGGGCTAGCTACCCGGCCTATCCATCCATGCATCCATCAGCCATAGGGCCCATAGGAAGTCCACTGCTGGACATAGGCCTCCCCTATGGATCTCCAATAAGACCGGTTAAAAGCGGCTTGCATTCAGAAAACCTTTTCTGTTGTTGCTGCCCGACGGGCTCCATATGCCACTTTGTACCATTTATATTTTTTACCATCATGTACTTTATGGAAGCAGAATAAATGAATTATGAACCTGCGGCCTATACAAACTTATTTATAGACCGAATCATACAAGTTGGCGGATGTGAAGTTAGGCTGCGTGAATACAATCCTGACTGCAGCTCACATAAAGCTGCGCGTTGATTGGATATCGCACAGCTTGTAGCTAACTTCACATCCGCCGACTTGTGTGATTCAGCGTATACTTACTACACTTGACACGTTTGGAATCTGTATCCATACTCGTAAGTCCGGAGTTATGTTGAGTCTGCCCCGAGTCAAATCTGTAGTTATTTTAACGACATGTGAGCCACGTGCGCCGCCGTGCTGCGCTTACAGCAGGATAGTGGATAGGGATAGTTACAGCAGGGCAGTGGATAGGCGAGTGTAGGGTGTGGGATTTACAATAATATTGAGGTACGAAAATTTGTTTTATTAGGTTCTGTGATGTTTTATTTTATATCAGAAGATAATTAGTAGGAAATAATCGGCCAAGGGCGAGTTGGACTCGCGCACGAATCGTTGTGTACCATATGGGAGCCCCCCTTTGAATATGTATTTTATTTTAACGTATTTATTTATTTTTAGTGTGAATGTACAACTATTCTGTGAATATTTAAAGTGTCTAGTTGTTGACTATATTTTATTTTAACGTATTTACTTATTTTTAAGTGAATGTACTATTATTCTGTGAATATTTAAAGTGTCTTCTTGTTGTCTATATTTTATTTTATCGTATTTATATATTTTTAGAGTGAATGTACAACTATTCTGTGAATATTTAAAGTGTCTACTTGTTGACTATATTTTATTTTAACGTATTTATTTATTATTAAAGTTAATATACAACAGCTATTCTGTGAATATTTAAAGTGTTTTCTTGTTGCCTATATTTTATTTTAACGTATTTATTTATTTTTAAAGTGTATGTACAACTATTCTGTTAAAATTTAAAGTGTCTACTTGTTGCAGTTCTTAATATCGAGCGAAAAACGGTTAAAAATTCAGGCATGGGGCTCCTCTTAATTATTTATTTTATTCTGGTTTTAGTATTTGTTATTGTTAGTTGTGATACAAGACACATCATTTGTGAAAATTTCAACTTTCTAGCTATCACGGTTCATGATATAAGCCTGGTGACAGACAGACAGACGGACAGCGGAGTTTTAGTAATAGAGTCTCGTTTTTACCCTTTGGGTACGGAATCTTAATAATAGGGTCCCGTTTTTACCCTTTAGGTACACAACCCTAAAAACTACTCCTAAAACTGCACAAGATACGTATCCACGCACTGGATTGATTCCAGCGCGGCTCGGTGCGTGTCGGATTTAGCGTATGTTTATTGCACCGGTTACCGTCCGGCGGCTATTCTCGCCCGGCCCGCGGTGCACCGGCACTGTACAGTGGTTTACTCTTGCTTTATGACGTCGGGTAAATATTACGACGTCGCTGAATGAAGGTACGCGAGAATGTGGCATTTTCTTATAAATTATGGCCGGAACAAAGTAGGTCTTTCAATCGAGTTTCGATGTGTATAACTGGTTCCGCTTTGAATGCTGATTGATATATCTGTAAAAAAGGCCTATGTAAAGCCGTGGCCGTCCTACGGCTATTATGAAAGTGAGTGATGATGCATGCTCCATCCTGAACTAAATGTTTAGGTAGAGTGTACTGTACTGCACTAGCCGATTATTAGTCCACTGCTGGACGTAGGCCTACCCACGAAGGCTGATTGAGTTATATCTACCATGCTGGTCCAGTGCGGATAGGTGAATTCACATATGTCAGCGAATTTCTCCTAAGGACGAACGCAGGTTTCCTCACGAAATCCAAGTCAATTTTTACTAAAAAATAAATAAGTACGTTTCAGAGTTTTAAGTTTACAAATCGCATTTATTAACGGAAACACAAGAAATAAAAAACAAAGCAGCACTGCGTGGTAAAGACCGATCTTTTACTTTTATCAATAAGGATATCTCAAGACCTCAGCTACCTCACTCCATTTGCTAAATTGATCAAAAAGGGGCCGAAAACAAACCAAAACGAACGTGTTGTACTCGAGACTCGGCGACTCGGCCACTGCGCCGGGTTTACACTTGTTTATTTTACGCTAAGTGGCACTTATCGCGACAGTTACTTCGTTAGTGTGGACAGGGCCTTATCAGAGCTTTTTCTGCGCTCGCCTGACTTCGCCCGATCGAGCTGTCTCTGATATTACGAACGTTGCAAGACTTTAATGTTATTTCAAGATTTGAGACTTTTTGCTTGGCTAATTGACTAATTTTGTAGTCTTTTGTGTTTTCTTGATTATTTTTTTGAGTATTTCGTCTAAAATCTAGTCAGGTGCATTGCATTTGAAAAATATTTTATTACCATTAGGTAATTACGACATTTCGTTGCGAGTAATTGCAATATTAGCACATCGATTATTTTATGGTCAGCAAAAATGTGATCACATATTAATATAATATTAATAAATAATAACTACTATAATCTCTATAAATTCAGTTTCAGTCTTTTGATAACACCTCAAAATTTTAAAGTATCATCTATTATATAAAAGGCTTCCCTGAGTGACTGACTGACAGACAGCCTACAGCCCAAACCGCTTAAGATATGAGCTTGAAATTTGGAATATAGGTACATTGAACGACGTAATGGAGCACTAAGGACGAAAATTTTGAACTTTCGACCTCTAAGGGGGTAAAACGGGCCCTTTTCGTTTGTATGTAACTTTTTATTCCCTGTACCGATTGATTTGAAACTTTGTATACATGCTTTTCAAACAAAATAAAAGTTACGTTTTTTCCTATTTTTCCGAATTTTCCTCATCTAAGGGGTCAAATAAGGTCCCAAAGTTGGTGAAAACAGCGTCAATTACATCGAACCAGCTGAACGGTTATGGTTGAAAATTGGTATGAAGGAGGCACACAGCATGTTTTAATACAGGAACTAATAAAATCCAGGAAAATCTATAAGGTTCCTTAGGGATACGCAAAATTAATAAGTTTAGGCTACAGCCCAAACCGCTGAAGATATGAGCTTGAAATTTGGAATATACGTACATCGTACGACATAATGAAGCACTAAGGATGAAAAACGTACCCAACTCTAACTTACGGGGTAAAACGGGCCCTTTTTGATTGCATGTAACTTCTTATTCCCTGCACTGATTGACATGAAACTTTGTATAGATGCTTTTGAGACTAAATAAAAAATATGGCTGTACCTGTTTTTCTGAATTTTCTTAAAAAAATCCTTAGGGGTCAGATACGTCCCAAAACATCAATGCGCTTTTTTAAATAATGTAGTATGTAGAATAGGATTATGATAATGATAGTTTATCTTTAAATGGGGTAAAATGGGTCCCCAAAAGTTTACGATTTTTTTTATTTTGTGAGCCAATAGTCTTAAACTTAGCGCACATATAGATCAATATAGGTTGTTACTATGGGATCAACCCTGACAAGCGAAAATTACCTACATTTCCCATACATTTTGTCGCGGGTCGCTGAACTCTTTATGTTGAACAGCTGATTTTATTCACGTGCTTTTGGGGTTGGTACCATTGTAAAAGTTAATCAAATTATGAGTATAATAGCATCCTAGAACATGCCTGACTAGAATTACGACTTGTGTGCCATTTTTTCATTTGCCTGGAAAATTAAATTTCTAATGACTTAATGAAAAATGTCGAATACCTGTACCTACCGGCCTTAATTAATAGTGCACTACTGAAAATAGGTACTACGGATAGCACTACGGATATAGAAACAGGTGGGTCTTAAGATGAACATGAACAAGGCGAAAGTCATGTGTAATTCTCATGTTTTACCTACCCCGATTTCTGTTGGAAACTCGGTTCTTGAAGTCGTTGACTCGTACGTCTACCTAGGACAAGTAGTCCAGTTGGTAGGTCCGACTTCAACAAAGAGGCCAATTGCCGAATTCAACTCGGCTGGGCAGCGTTCGGAAAAGTGCGTAGTGTCTTCTCGTCCGACATACCTCAGTGCCTCAAGTCGAAAGTTTTCGACCAGTGTGTGTTGCCAGTGATGACTTATGGCACATAAACGTGGTCTCTCACTATGGGCCTTATTAGTAAGCTCCAAGTAGCCCAACGAGCTATGTAGAGGGCTATGCTCGGAGTCTCTCTGCGAGATCGAATCATTAATGAGGAGATCCGTAAAAGAACCAAAGTTACCGACATAGCCCAATGGATTGGCAAGTTGAAATGGCAATGGGCAGGGCACATAGCGCGGAGGGCTAATGACCGTTGGGGTCGAAAAGTTCTCGAGTGGAGACCATGTACCGGCAAGCGCAGCGTTGGACATCCACCCACAAGGTGGACGGATGACCTCATTAAGACCGCAGGATTGCGCTGTATGCAAGCCGCTTCCAACCGGTCTTATTGGAGATCCATAGGGGAGGCCTATGTCCAGCAGTGGACGTCCTTCGGCTGATGGATGACTGAAAATAGGCCTATCCGCGAAGGGTAATTGCGCCATATCCAACACGCCGCCGCGCCGGCCGAGCACAGGTTGCTGAATTCACATAGGACATTGATTTTTTCTACGTACGTACAGGGTGTCTCAATGTTTTCCAGCAATGAAAAGTGAAATTTCTTACATAGTTACTCATACAATTATTATTATTGGCTCCCGCGGTGGCTCAGTGGTTTGTGATCCTGACTCCTGGGTCAAAGAGGCGTAGGTTCGATTCCCAGGGCAAATATTTATGTGGTGTTCATATGTGTTTGCTCTGTGTCTGGGTGTTATTAATGTATTTTTATTTATTTGTTTAACACTTTTTTGCACACTATTTGTACAGAAGGAGGACTTAACGCTAAACAGCATTATCTGCCAGTCAACCTACAGGTACATGTATATGTAGTATATCAGTCTCTGCCAGCCAAATCACAAACTTTGTTTAGTTTGGGATCAGAGACCGTATGTGAGATGTCCCCCAATATTTATTTTACATATTTATTTATTATTGAGTTCATTTCAGAAATTCGGCAATTTATCATCCAAAAATTCACGTACTCCGTAATAAGCTTTAGATACAAGTAAATTAAATAACCAAATACTGAGACAATTCAGGCTAAACCGTGGGCATTATTTTGCAAGTAATACGATAATAGGCTCAGTTATGAAGACGCCATGGTAAATATAATAACAACATAAAAAGTGTTCTCTCTATCGAATGCTTAAAGTGAAAAAGAAACAGATATAATTATGATAATTAGCTATTATAATTACGATGGCGCCTTCATAATCGAGCCTAATGCGGGCTTAACCACGAGCTACTATTATTTTAAGTAAGTGCCAAGAAAACGCGGGCCTAACCGTGGGTTTTTATCATTTTAAGCAGTTACGAAAATAACGCGGGCCAGACCGTGGGCTATTATCATTACAAGTAATACAAAAACGCAGGCTAACGGCATGCTATTATAATTTTAAGGATTTATTAAGACAACACGGGCCAGACCGTAAACTATTAGATATTATTATAAGCAAATGCCAAGATAACGCGGGTTGAACCGCGGGCTGTTATTTTAATCAAGTAAGTATTAAAACAACGTGGGCCAAACTGTGGGTTATTATCATTGTAAGTATAACAATATCATTGTAAGTATAAAGTATAACATAATTATTAACACAACGCGAGCTAAACCGCGGGCTATTATCATTTTGAGCAAGTACTAAGACAATACGGGCCAGACCATGGGCTATTATCATTATAGGCAAATACTGTTACAATTTTGACCAAACCGTGGGCATTATCCTTGCAAGTAATTTTAAGTAAGTACCTATTAAGACAACGCGGGCCAAATCGCGGACTATTAGATATTATTATAAACATGTACAAAGACAACGTAGATCAAACCGCGGGCTATTTTCATTTTAAGTAAGTACCTATGTACTAAGACAACGCGGGTGAAGCCGCGGGTTTTAAGCTAGTACTTAATAAATCCGAAAAGTTTGTTGGTTTGTTCCACTTTCACGCCGCAACGGAGCAACGGATTAACTTGAATTTTGGCATGGATATAGTTCAAAGGCCGGAAAGTGACATAGGCTACTTTTTGTCTCGGAAAAATAAAAAGTTCCTGTGGGATAGCACACAAGTCAAAAACCACGCGGGCGGAGCCGAGGGCAAAAGCTACTTTCAGATATATGTATTTGGATTCGAATATTTCAAAAGAACTCGATAAGAAAAAGATAGTAGTTTAGTAGTTGTAATATATTTTTAGAATGTGGAATGCTATTTAGGTTTTGTAGAAGAAGATCGAAGTAGAGATATTTAAATTTAAAAAAATATAAAATTCAAACGATTCAAAAAAGTGGATCGACGACGATCGAACTTAGTTACAACTTTACTACAACACTAGTTGTGCCACAGTCTCGCTGTTAGTCACTGATTGAGCGAGGATTGAACAATCTGTAGTGGACACCAGTAATTGACACCTCGGAGTGTTTCGACTTCCGAGCCATTGGCAGTTGGGAATTGGGCATCATTTGTGAAGCTGGGCCTGGAGAAACTGTTCAGGCGTCTTCCGAAGAAGGCTCTCAATTTGACCGGCATTTTGCTTCCACATTTTTAACTAACTTCACTAATTTCATTCTATAACTAAAATATATCTTGGGAATATCGTCTATTACACTCATTTAAATTAATTTAATTTAGTGCTGATGACATCGTCGTGGAATTGATATTTTAGAGAAACAATATTGAGATGTAACAAGCCACTACTATGAGTTGCAGTCACAGTTGCTATATTTTTTAAGCTTTTTGGATTGCATTATTTAGTAACATTCTGGTGTAGGTAAATTTTATTGAATCTATATTCAAAGTTCAACCACAAAAATGCAAGCAAAACACCGCAACTGCAACTTATTCCGTTTAGCATAATTTTCAATATAGCATACCTTAATATCACGTCTCCTCAATGAACTACGATTTCAGAACCACTGGGCACTAATTGCACTTTTGGAAGACTAAATTATTCAAAAGCTCACAAAATTTTATCAAAATGTTTGCTACGTAAAACACTTTTGATTTCCAATAATTCGCAAAACACTGTAAAGTTTTTCTGTCATTTACATAGATATTTTTAAGTACAAATTCTAGAAAATGTTCACCTTTGATTCCTTTTTTTACGCGATCAGTTTTTGGTTTTACGAGTACATATCTATTTGTAAAAATCCGTTTTGCAAAGAATTTAAAAATCAGTTCTATAAAATTTTTAAAGTCACTAAAACTCTAGCAGACCCTTCGTTTTATTGTTTTCGTGAACTTTTCGAATTCACATCATCACGGTATTTGAAATATAACACTTTTGTATACATCGTGAAGTTCTCGATATCTCGTAAAAGAACACGTCGCGTCGGTGGTCGCTAGGGCGGACCGTAGGGCGGGCAGACTGCGCGGCGGCGACCCGCCGACTGCCGCCCTCGGCGCAGATGCAGCGAGATGCTAGGCGGAGATTTTGGGCGGGCGGACAAGTGAACCTTATAACGAAGCAACTTTTGTCTCATCTGTGGTGTAACTATCATGAGTGATTTAAACTCAAACTAGGATGAAGTTAATGGCATAATATTTAACTAATTCATTCAATTTATTCACTACATTCACATGGAGTAAAGCGATTTATTCACACATTACGTCTATGTCATACAAATACGAGTAGTACTTGTAGTAAAGAAACTGCTAAGCCACATATTTTGACGAAGGTGTAGAGTTTGCTTAGTAAGGGATTGTAGAGTTAGGGCGGGTAGAATTAAAAGCTTGACTCTACAAGAGATCTGATAACTTTTGATAAGCCTCGTCTTGGCAACATTTTACTTGAAAATGTTTGTTGTGGGATAGACATGTTCGTCTATAGGCTTTATAGATTTTATGTTGATACACTCTCTTAGATGAACTTGGAATTAATTTTATTTGACGATAATTAGACACATGGTACAAAAACTTATAAGATTTCAATACATGTATCTATAAGGACACTTGGGTATTTGATACGAGTCTAACGTGTTAAAATATATCTAGCTGTCTCTATCTATCTTTCTGTCTGATAGATACTTCGGAATAGAAAAATTTACTAACATACAAAATACATACGCGCGAAAAAAGTGTATTGATAAAATTTTAATTGATTAAATTTTGAATTATTATTGTTTTTTATGCCGTTGGCTAAATATAGATTAAGTAAGTATAGCAGATACTCCTGCTATACCTTCCTAATCTAAATATAAAAATTGTCACCAACATTCCCACGATGCAAATCGGCCTATGCGCGCGCGCTTCGCCTATCTTACGGCATCTTTAACAAAATTAGCATACAACCGGACCGATTCTCATGATTCTATTGAAAATACGTACTGAGGCTATTTTATATTTACTTTAAATACTTAGTTTTTACACAGACTTCAAAATGATGCCTGAGCTGTACGGACCAGATTCCTCCGAAGGGGAGGGAGTGAACAACTACTACAAATATAATTATTTTTCGCGAAAAATGGCACAGCCGACTTCACTGATATATATTTTTACTTTATTGTTGAATTTTCAAAAAAGGCTCGGCCGAATTCGTTAAAATTTAAATCCCTCTCCCCTCGATTTGAAATTGGCGAAAACATCGTTGAACGTACACAAAAAATATACACAGAGGAAAATAGAACTTCCTCTGTTTTGGAAGTCGGTTGAAAATAGTTTCATTCGGTACCTACTACAAGTGCCTATGTTTTAATGTTTTATAAAATTATATTGCAATCTATTTCAAAAATTTATCGCTTCTGTTACTTTGTTGGCTTTAAAATATTAATAGTGTAAATCCTTGCTTACTGATACTGATAAAAACGAAAGTGTGTTTGTTGGTTTATAAACTTGTGACTCTTTCACACGGCAATGAAGCGAAGAATTTACTTGAATTTATGCAGAATACATTGTAAAGGTCTTTGAGTGTAGGCGTAGCGTAGGACGTCCACTAACTAGGTGGACTGACGATAATATAATAAAGATCGCAGGAACGCGCTGGATGCAGGCCGTTTCCAACCGGTTGTATTGGAAATCCATGGGGGAGGCCTATGTCGGGCAGTGGACATCCTACGGCCGACGGATGGATGGATTGATGGAAGAGTGTAAGCCAATATTATATTACCGGTCAAAGCTGCGGGCAAAAACTTAAATACAAATAATACTCTACATATTGGACTATTCTGTGATAAAGTTATTGAATATTGAGTAGATTCAAATACACCTCCCATTGGACATGCCCAAGTGTGGGCATCTTCAATAGCCGGCGAGAACTGGAGGCCTGAGTCTTTGCGAAACATTAGATATCAATATAAATATTTAGATAAGAGACTAGCCGGCTTTCCGAATTAATACTATTATTTTTCTCATCACTATGAACAATTTCAAAAATACTGTTCTACATATTTTGTAACAAGTCTGTAGAAATGGTGTAGGTATATGTGTATTGTACTTTATATTTGTTTTCTCTTTAACTTTCTGTCTAACTGATAGACTACTTCTAAATGAAGATCTACCAAACAAAAAAAAACATCTTAATTATTTTTTGCAAAAAATAGCACGACCGACTTCAACCGTGTACAAAATTCGCGAATATTTCACACGGATCGATGTAGCATTTTTCACACTATTGTTTATTTATCAAAAATGGCTCAGCCGATTTCGATAGAATTTAAATGGGACAAATTTTGAAGTATTTTTTATTTAACGGAGGAGCCGTTTCGTCGTTCAAAAATAGGTTCATAATTGGCGCAGTAATCGCGTAACATAAAAAACATACAGCTGGGTGGAGAACCTCCTTTTTTGAAGTCGGTTAGAATATAAAAATCTTTTACATCTCTCATGTTCGGTAAGTAGGTTCTTATTACCTCCAAATAGGGCTTGTAGGTGACTAATTAGCGCTCTAGGGTAATAATGTAGCTAGAAAAGCTCTAGGGCGGTAAGTAATCTTTAATTAAAGGTCAATGAAACGACATCGTCAGCATTGTGTAGAGTGAGAGAACTTGTAACTTCGTAAGTGAATAAAAAGTGAGATTTGACGATGTATAAATAGATCCTGTCTTATATACCTCTCAATTTCAATAAAATGTTTTATTCTTGTAATGCCGGTTTTTTTCTACTTACCTCACAATCGAGATGTAAAGCAAAATAGTTAGCTCGGGTGTAAGCACCAATTGCACCCTCGAACTATAGACGATCTTTTAAATATCTCGGGCTGTAATTGATGCCTTGCAGCCCTTGGCTACTAATCTACTACTATTTTTACCTGCTTCCGTTCCGTGCTTATTTGTTGATATACAGAACTCACCAACGCGCAAGGAGCAGGCAAGTTGGTGGGTAGATCGCAAAATTCCCTTTTTCAGTCATTACCTGTAAGCAAAACAATAAGGCATGTTTACTTGACATTAACACAATTTAATCAGTAATAGAGAAAGAAAGTATAATATAACAGGAATATAAAATTATGAAGTATGAAGTTATGAGATAAAATTATTATTTTAATATCTTATTTGATAAAAGTATGAGATGAGATGAAGTGTTGTTTTCTCTACAAAGCCTATTAAAAAAAAACTAAGTGCTCTTATTGAATGTTGGTTTCAAAAAGCATTGCCAACGTCTGCTCTATTATTATAATTTATATTGAAAATGTAGAGTTTAATTGGATACACTAAGGATTATATATAATCCGTGGTTTGTTCCTAAGTCTGTCCAGTGTCCACTATAACGTACTAAGCCACGACTGTGCTGGTACACAACACTACACGCTCTACTATACTCACCTATCAACGTAAATCAACTATTATAGTCGTCAAGAAATATTCAGCTGGCGTCGAAACGCTCCGAGCGGCGACGGTGCTGCGAGGTGACGGAACGTTCTAGTGGACGTAGACTCATACTTTTCAATCCAAAGAATATTCTTTTGTATGAAAACACGCGTCCGCTTAACGCAGTTTCAAGCCTTAAATGACACTATTCCGTCCCCTATAAATATATATTAAGTAAGTATTCGTTCTCCCCACAAGTTTTTAAAGGAGCCGTTTGGAAAATCCTCGGGAATCTTTTAGAAGCATTTGAGCCACACTCCTGGTAAGTGGCTATTTTCGAAAGTGAGTGCTAACAAAATACCCTCACTACGAGTAGGTATATGAATATATTCTATAATACATAGTTACCTTCAAAACTCTTTACCTACTTATAAACAAATTAATTATTAGATATCATAATTTTTGGCAAAAAACGGCCCCGCCGACTTCCACCGTGTACAGAATTCAAATAATTTGTAGTAAACGATGTGAAATCCATGTACTTTGTTGTTGATTTATCAAAAACAGCTCAGCCAAATTCGATAAAAATTGAACCACCTCGGGAGTGTATCCTTTCGATATAAAATAAAAATTATAGATCGGTTCGCAATTTGCGAATATTTCGATGCCAATCGATGGGAATACATATTTTGAAAGTCAGTAATAAGGTTGACGTTCGTTTCTATACAGGGTTATTCCTAATCAATTAGTATCCTTCTAGGGGCTTATTCTGTACATCACAGCTAACAACTTTTGTTCTATGACTTGTCTCAAAACTAAAAAAAAAAATACTGTTCCTTAGAAAAATATCGTTCACCCGCGATAAAATGTATGAAATAGCTGATTTTTTTCCGAGTTTTGACCAAAGTCGCAGAACAAAAGTTGTTAGTTTTGATGTACAGAATAAGCCCCTAAAAGGACACTAATTGATTATAATAACCCTGTATACCTATATGTTTTCTTTTACGGGCGTATGTATTTTGTTTTATTATCTTCTTATCCCTTATTATTATCTATCTTTTTATCTTTTATTATCTTCTTATCTTTCTCCCCGAGATTTTCCTTCACCGAAAATCCAGTGTTTAAAAATTCTGTACATAGATAACTTCTAAGAAACTCATCGGTAAAGCACCTGGATTTGAACCCACGATCTCACGATTGTAAGGCGTGTGTTACTACAGCTACGCCTATAACAATAACACGATCCCAAAAGACGAATTCCAAACAAATAACACCCACTTTAAAAGCATTGAACGTACAAAATATACAAAATCTATTTCATTCTCTATCCGATTGGACCCGAGGCTTCAAGCCCAAACGATATAGTTTCCCTAATAGTAGACTGAAAGAATTACCACTTTACTTTTTCACTTTTTCATTCTATAAAACCCATATTTGTTAGAAATATAGCTCTATCGCAACGAGATAAGGTATATAACATTTTTCGAGAAAGTAAAGGTAAGTTTGTAAATGTGTCTGGTGGGTCACCGGTGCAGTGGACGACAGGGACAATCGAGTTTCATTGGATTAGATTTCAGAAAAGCGGTTAGGTCTTTAGTAAACCTGTCGTAGATATTTCGAAGCAATATAAAATGACTGTAAAAATTTCTTTAAACGTACTTAAGGTTGTTACTTTCTTAAAATGTTAAAATCTATTGTTCTGACAGACATATTCAAGACTCTACTAACTCAAGTTAAAACTACATAATTATACACGGTTATTTAGTTAATAAAATTGTTGTTCCATAGAAAAAATTCGTTCACCCGCGGCAAAATGCAACTGTTCTTTTTTTAGTTTTGACAAAAGTTGCGGAACAAAGGTTATTAGTTTTGATGTGCAGAATAAGCCCCTAAAAGGACGCTAATTGATTAGAAATAACCCTGTATATACCTAAGCACGACTGGTAGCGCTAATAGCGTAGTTAGACTAGGTGTTCGTTAGCGATCATCGTAGTTCAACGTTCAGCACAGTCAGTTTTTGGATGTGTGACCGCGGGTGGCATTTACAACTGAGTGCTACCGTGGCTCGGATGACACGTTAAATTGTAGGTCCCGGTTGTTTTAACCGCTTAGCTATATCAAAGGTCTTCAGGCGGCTTAAAAACTCTGACACCAGGGCTAGCCACCAGGCCTATACGAACTTACTTTACTGCACGATAGGCAATTGGAACATCCAAAGACTCTTCAAAGTCAAAATACTCAAGCCCACCGCCAGTTGGCAGCGTGCTTAGACTCTAGAATATTACTGTACTCATCAATATGCTTGACCATGCTTAGAAAATATAATTCTAATCTTTGTGACTGTTTTGACACACCTGTAAATATAAGTCAAAACTTTGTACGTCACAAAGGCATTTAAGGGCGGCGCACACGTGATTCTCGAATAAATACCGCCTGTTGACCGAAGACAGGGCTCCCTTGACGGTAATTAGTCAAGCGATGGTATCTGCTGTGTGCGATGGCATTTTGGATTGTAGAGGGTGCACAATGCACATGTTACAGTATACACACAAAAAAGGTTGGTATTCCCGGTTGGTATGTACAGCGTCATCCAAAACTGGTGTACTAAGCCGGAGGGGGGTGATTTAGAACATTATTATGAATAACTTTTACTTTGGGGCTACGGGGAATTTCAGCAAAAAAAATCACTGGTTCATAGTTTGTATATTTTGTCGAGATCGTGTTGCAATATTGTATCAGACAGCTGGGTTCTTCTCGAAGTTTGAGTTGGCCCCATAATAAAAGTTATCCCCTATAATTTATCTTATCATCATAATTTGACAATTGAAGTGCCGTTGAATGCTTTTTTTAATATTTCTTGTCTAGCATTTATGATTATTTTATACGAAAATTCGTATTATATTCTTAATTAATCATAATTTGACAATTAATGACGTGTCGTTGAAAGCATCTTGTTAATGTACGTTTCTTTTAAATATTTCTTGCCTTGCATTTATAATTATTTTATACTTTGAGCGTTGAAAACACACAGTGATCCAACAGCCAGCAGGGCGCTGGCCGGCGGGTCCCAAATATCGGCCGGTGTCGTGCCGGCCGGGGCCGTCCCGTGCTCGGATGCTATTAATTACTCCGCTGTTTCGGACGCAGCTTGTTTCCGGACACTGGGTGTGGAAAGAGCTTCTGATTTTCTGGGGAATATGTGGAAAAGTACATCCAAATACTATAGCCAAAATAGTGTAAATAGATATGCATTTTTATAGAGTTGAGTTCTCTTAAGCTTTTCTCAAAATTGGAAGCGCTTTCAGTCTGCGTTACTCAAACTTTTTGAAAATTTGCTGCGGGTTGATGGATTTGATATACTTCACGTCACACCATTTCTTCTCCGGCCGCAAGTAGATATTTTCAAGCTGTTTTTGCTAACTAGAAAGTTAGAGGTGTGAAAATCTGTACATTTTCAAAGAATTGGTACAATTCTAACGCTTAGGTAATACAATAGACAATACAAGACAAGAATACTTTATTGACACCACAAGTAATTAAACATAACAGAAGAAGAAAAAACGACAGAATAATGGTACAAAAGGCGGTCTTATCGCTAAAAGCTATTTCTTCCAGACAACTTCTACTACTTAGATTACAACAGCAAGAAATATTTGTAAATACCCAATCAATAATTTAAGGAATCTTCTATTTAAAAAATAATTATAAGTACCTATTGTAGTATGGGATTTTCATCGAGACTTGTGTTTTAATTGAAATCCCGATATATCGGCATAGTTAATATTTTTGGTTAATTTGAGAAATTGCTGTGGGAATCCCGTAAAGCTCTAACACATAAATTCTCACAGACTTCCTTAAAAAACATTTTTTTTATGGAAGTCTGTGTAAATTCTATAAGTCTCTCAATATTGCGAAGCCTTCTCCACAATAGCTTATCGTTTCCCAAAATATTTCCACTTGTCCAATATTTCATACCGTCCGTTATCAGGACCGCGCCGCCATTACGGATTAAAAAAACACTTCGCGGACCATCTAGATAACTTCACCCGCTTCCAAAACATCCCAAAGACCGAACAACCTCCACACAAAAAAGAACTCCGAGATTTTGCTTTTAGAAGTTGGTAAGGGTCATATTCGCGTGTTGATGAGTAATGAAAAGGTTGGTCAAAGGTAGTTTTAATTCTGTGGGATGGTCCGTTGAATTAGTAATGGTATAAAGTGGCCACGAGGGACAGGATACTGTTCCCGGCTGTGAGCTACTGACAGAGTGCGCTTTGTTTTGGGAAATTAAATTAGGCAGTTAGTTTGGACATGTAGGAAAATAAACAAGGGAGCTTTCAAGGGAGTAAGGAGTATAGCGGCATTGGTATGAGGAAGGTATGTTTGAGATTTTGTGTGAGACAAATAATTTCTATGAACAGAGGTAACTTTTTTGTAAGCTTTTCAGGTTCAAACTTCAGATTTTAAAGTCTTTTAAAATACTCAGACAGAAAATGGCCTAAAACAATAAAATGTAATATTTTATCCCCGAACTGGCGAAATTTTTTTAGCTTCGTTTTGAAAAGTATATATACCTAATTAAAATTAACAAAGTACTACATTTTTACCGAGATGGTTAGGTATCTACTTTGAGCTTATTTACTATTGGGTCTGGCTAACGAAAGTTGATACTAGAATTTTTCGCAAACTTTTTAAATGACAACACACGGTGCTACTACCATCGCGGATTTACCTTTAAATTGGGTCGTAATGAAGTAGATAGGTACGCGTTGAAATCATTTGGATCATATGGAGAGCAATGCAAAGCCTCAGTTTATGCATAATAATAACGTCAAAAAACAAAAAATAACTAACGTAATGAATATAAAACTCCTACACGACAAGTTAAAGCTTGAAAAAAAGATTTTTTTTTTTGCGATTTCCCCAAATATTTGGAATAATCAAAATCGCAGTATGGTAACAATGCTACATCGTATAAGTGAAAGAAAGTGTTTCCCTGTCAGCTTAGGGCTGTCATACTGATATTTTTTAAATTTGCCGCGCTATATCAGTATCAACTTTCGTTAGCCAGATTCTATTTAAATTGCTAAACACCGAGATAGCCTGAAACAGTAGTAATACTAAATTGTATTATTTTCGGCAAGCACTAGTGGAAATATTCGTACGACCTTTAGCTCTAAAACTAGTAAAGTTCTTAATAAAGAAGAATCTTCCTCAATAAATCACTGCACCACATCAAGACTTTTTCCTCAGTGGGTGTCGACGATTCAATTATTATCAAAGTAAATTGAGAGCTTCCCGAAACGACAGCCGCAGCGGCCACGCGGCCACGGTGGCGGTCGTTAGTCGCCATGGACGTAAGGACAGAGTGGAGATGGCAATAAGTTACGTTTTTTGACTAGTGTGTTGGACAGAAAAGTACGCCGCGAAAATATTCCGTTGGCATTGGGAGCTTACTTACGTCTACATTATTCCTGAAGTTCTGTTCTTTCTCGAGTCGGATCCTTCCGTTCACGAAAAGACGACGTTGCGTTGGATTGAATAATAATTCGCTTGCGTCGATATTACCGCGTAAGTATTGAAACAATATATCCGGCAGTATTAGAGACATAGGACTGGAGCGAGGGCAATGACATAGTTAAAAGCATCGCGCCTTTGTGGTATTTGCCGTTTTTTTAGGAGTTAAAGTTAAAGAAACATTTAGTCAACTTCAGGACATTTTCGGCAAACCTCCTTGGGTGGGCACGCGACGGGTGGGTACCTTGCGTGTATGTATTGAAAGATAAATTAGAGCAGCGCTTTCTGGCGCTACGTAGCGAAGGCCCTTAAGGTTAATCAAATATGAAACTATTGAAACTAATGGCTTCTGAAAACAAAAAACGTTGTTGTCGTTGTTTCAGCCATAGGAAGTCTACTGCTGGACATAGGCCTCCCCTACAGATCTCCAATAACACCGATTGGTTGGTTTGCATTCATTGCAAAATATGTACTTGTAATTGTTGAATTTCGCTGAATAGGTAATAGAATCACACTTCTGTATTTTCATACCTACCATCTCCTCATTTTTTTGCGCGAATACATTAAAAAGATACGCGTCGAATTGTATACCTACCTCCTCCGGTGGTTCGTCGGTCAAAAAAGAAGTTTTATATCTTACCAGTCATGTCTGTCTAAATGTGAAGTAACCTACAACCGCGGCGGTACCGACCGACGACGGGCCCGGCGGCGACCGGCCCGGCGACCGGCCGAGGCGCGAAATGGCCGCTAACGGATGATTTATGGACGGCACGTGAACGTGACAAGAAACTTGACGGCCATTTTATTAGGTGCCAATGTTTTTGGCCGAATTTCGAGCTCCGTTGTGATGGCCGTTTTAAGTTGATGCTAAGTATAATAAAAAATAATGTTTTGCTGCTCAATTTGCACAAACGGTAATTTTGTTTGAACGAGCGTACAGAAAGGTTGCTTATTGCGTGTGAAATCTCTACCGGTTGAGACTTTTTATGCAACTTTTTATATGTAAGAAAGACTTAAATCAGTGTCTTTCTTACATATAAAAAGTTGCATTTTTATCACAATTAGTTTAGTGAATTTTGAATTCACTCCACGGAGATAGTTTTTTCGGTTCAAGCAGATGTCACAGAATACTATTTTTCGAAGTTAGTTGTCATATTTGTTTGTATCATTATGACTAAGTATTTTGTCAAAAAGACCATCGAAATGCTGCAGCTCGTTAAAAAGCTCTGTGTCATCTCAAATCCATACATTAGTATCCAGATGTAGATACTATCATAACAGTGAATATGCCTTTTGAAAGCAAAGCCCATTCACTAAAGTACCCATGTAAAGTACTCGTGCGTATTCAATTTAATAATCACGTCCCACGCTTGTTTTGAATTATGATATAAAAAGATAACATCTCCAATTTTGGGTCGTAGAAAGCTTTACTATCAGCTTAAGTCGTTATTTAGTTTTTACTGCCTAAGGATCATAATACTTTTAAAACTGATGTCTTTTACACATAATACAATTTATAGAAGCATTCAGGGACAGTGCGTGAGTAATCCATCGTCGGCTCAGATTTCATAAAACAAACCTTGAAGGTATTGTATATCTCAGTAAAAAGACAGGTTCCATGCACCGGGCATTCCAGCCTACTGCACTGAACGTGCAACAATAATACACAGCAAGAACTCCGCCCATCGCATTCAACTACAGACCTTGACCCGAACGAATTAAGACGTATAGATGATTGAGTAGCGGACACGACATGCTACCTTGCGGCACCGGATCGGAACTCGGCTCTCAGTGATATAAAACGTGACAACGGCTGACCGTCACTCAATAAAATGAATTTTATTTCGTTGTTACAACAGATCAATGTGCTTTAACTTTTTGTAACGGGTTCAGGAGGCTTTCTTTTGCAATACTATACACTCGCATGCTGCAATAAATTCTGCGCGAGTACCGCAGTCAGTGTAAATTGAATTTAATGTTGTAGATATTGGGTATATTTTATTGGAGTTGTGGTGTGTTATATGATATGTTTATATGTTGTTCTATGCCGTCGTGTCTGTCGTCCGTCAATTAGCGTTTCGAAGGGACCGGTCCGTTCCGAGTCTCCAAGTTTCGATGCATATGAACGGGCTTGTCTCTCGGCCTCTCAATCTGGCGCGTCTACCGCTCCGGTTTCTCGAACCTTTAAAACATTTCTTTTCAGACAAATGATTTCTGGATTCTTTCCCATGACTATCTCTCTATCTTTATATATCGAGGAAAACGTGTCTTTTATAAATAGCAATTTAATCGCTTCTATAAATATCCAGATTTCTATCGGCAGTTTCTGTTTTGTCACGGATACTTTAAATGCCTATCGGAAAACAATTAATTAAATGGCGTCTTGTAGCGTCTGCGCACCAAGTGTGGTTCGGATTTATTTTATTGGATGGCTGTAAAATTAATTAAAAAATACTCATCAGATACCCGAAGAGCTTAACGATGACCGTCTTATATGGAGGCGTACGTTATTCATGTTCAATTTAAATGTTTGCAAAAGACAATAATTTTGTTTAGTACTCGTTGAATTTATTGTCAGTAATCATAGCACATAAAATGTTAACTGCTTTGGCATATTGGCATAATTGTTATGGTTAAGGGTTTGACCCTTATTTCTTTTTCACTGTCTTTAAGCCCCTTTGAAATTAATATTTTAACGATAATTTTATTGCTTGTGTAATTTTTAAAGTTTTTATGGTCAGTGTCAATAACAGCGTATACCACTCGTAACAAATGATATGATACACGTAACATAAAATCAATTAAAAATACGACGTCTTCAAGTACCTAATTATATTAGATGTTTACTGATACAGGTTTATTATATTCAGTAAATATTATCATAATTAAAACATGAAGAATATAACATTATTAAATGATTCGATACAGTAAAAAGTTAAGTAGACGTATTGAGGTGATTTACGCAACATCTTCCGATATCATAAAATCTAATTTACAATCAAATGGTGAACAAACCAGTCATAAACCATCGATAAACTGATTATCGATCAGTAACGCGTTTATAGAAGCTTTTTAGGGGTTTATAGGCCGTTCGTTCTGTTTATGAAAGATTGCTTTATGATCTCCAGCTTTGATATCCGTTATTATAAAGCTCTTTAGAAAGCTTTATCACCTGTAGAATCATGTTACCTTTGTTAGAATTTCAAGATAAGGCTTGTTAGCGATTTTATTAAAGCTTAAAACACGGCTCTTGAATCGTGATAAAAATCATTGCTGTTTTGCTAAATACAACACGAGATTAAACAAATAATTGGCTACTGACTAGTTTGAGTAAAGGTTTATTCACCAAATCCAAATGAAACGTCGTCATTTTGAGTTGCTTTTACGTACATTTAATTTGATGCTAGAAATAATTTTATTACAATTTACTTACCTCCAAACGTTTATGAACGTTTATATTATAGTTTTAACACATTTTTGCCTTGTTTTCTGGAGTTCGAATACTTACAAAAGTTGTTTCTGTTATGTTATCATGTTATTTTCAACCGTAATTCTTCTGAACTGGAAATTATTCTGGCGTTTTATATTTTTGTGCAGTTTTCTTTAACTTATATCTCGTATCATTGTATAAATCCGTGTACGATCCGGCCGTCAGATGGCAGTACCGGGTCGACCGGCACACAGCCCGGGGCAGGCTGGTTAGCAGGCGGGACACGCGCCTACTGATCTACTTTTTGGACGCTCCTTGGTTATTGCTGTATTACCGGGGTTGGCTTTGAGTTATGGGTTTTTGAGTATTTGTGGTGACACGTGGCGTGGCATACGACTGTCAAATTGGTCGGTGGTTGGTTAAGTTAGTTGCTTATGGAGAGAAAAACAATGTGCTAGGCATATTTTAATTGGAGTCTTTCTGCGAGATGAAATCAGGAATGAGATGCTCTGATGCGAAATCAAAGTTACCGAAATAATTCAACACATTATCAAATCGGAATAGCAGTGAGCAGGGCACAAACCATGTACCTACAGTACCAGACTTGTACGAACTCACTTAAGAAAACATTTAACCAATGGAATATGCTTCGATTTTCTAAATAATCAAACTTTCCATAAAGCAACAGTCACACAATACGCCATTTCAGCTTCATTTACCTTAATTGCATTTCGCATGCCTTAAAAGCCGATAAGCCGTAATATATTGTAATCATATGCTAAGACTCCGATAACATGGTAACACCTACTTTAAAGTCCCATCTGCCACAGATGAGGTCACAGTCAGTATGTATTCTGCGTTACAGATAAGACAGTGTTGCCGCACCTCGCGTTTATAAAGGCCGATACCCTATTTTTTCTGAACTTTTAAAGAGCTTGGCACACTGCACCAATTCGACAATGAATCGAATAATGTTAAAATTTAAGTTTTAGCGTTGGTAATCACAGGATGTCTACGTGGACATCTCATTTAACCAACTTCCCGGTTTCCGATTGAGTTGAAATTTAGTACACATATATTATGCATATATCACGCGACAATGCAATAATATGGTACCATGGAACTGATCTGATGATGTAGTCGGAAGGTGGCCATAGGAATGTACTAAACAAGATAGACCCGTCGTGTTTGGGATTGTTTTACTTGTCTTGACTGGCACTCTGCTGCTATATGATGTCCATGGTCTCAAAAGCTTATATTTATAAAATATTTTTATAATAATGTATTTGTATGTATGTATGTGTAATCGCCATGGGTGATAAGGCCACCAGTTTATAATAATAAAAGTTTAGAATCATATTTTGTCTTAATTGTGTACATAGTGTTAAATTTTTGCTTTGTGGTTATAAATAAAGAGTTTTGTGTGTCTGTATTCCTTCTACCATTCCTTTTATATGGTTATTATGGTTTTACGTTGTTCGTAGCTTTTAAAAAATATCAAGGATCCAAAACATGACAAAGACGACGCCATATCAAAGCTTTTCCATCAATCTATCAATCGTAGAATTGGCGTAGTTTGCCAGGACCCTTAATCGACGAGTGTCTTAATCCAGCAATATTGCCCTTAGGTTGGCAGGCCTGTCACGTGCTGACGTCATCTGCTGCCCGCGTCTCGTTTCCGATTGGAGGGTTGGCAGATATGGATCCGAGTTTAAATTCCGAACGCGTACCTTTTTAAACGGTATCGTAAAGGTGGATGAGACGAGATTTCTTTAGCGATGTTTGTGTTCCGCGAATTTCGTTTTCCCTTAGTTTGCTGAGGGACAATGACTTCTATTACTATCCTGTTAAAGTACTTTGTTTTGGCTCATTATTTTGAGCGCTAGAGCCTGTTTGCTGAGAGATAATAGCTTTTGTTTCCATCTTGTTAGAGTACCTATACAGTTTTTGGTTCGATCAATGGTTTGGCACTTAAAGCTTCAGATCGTTTGTTAATACAAAGATATCAAGCAATTGGCTAATCGAATTTACATTTAGGACAAAAGGATACAGCCACCCACCGTACAATGTTGCTAATAAGGTCCATTGTAAGTTAGCACCGTTCAGTTTCAGGATTTATCCTCTGGGGAAAATGCGATTGCTACCGCCGCCTGCTTTTCACTTCACGCCTGGCACATTTCTAAATATTCTCATGTAGAAACTACGTACCTACTGCCAAGTGTAGTGTAATACCCTCAGACCGAATAAAAAAATTAAGACGGAACGTCGTGAACATGCAAGTGATGCCAGTTTTTCATACGTCTGTGAGTGCGTCGATGTTGCACCGTCATAGTTCGAGTGACGAGCCAAGGCATAGTTTCTTTGTACGTGTACAATTGTACATGTGTGTGTTGTGACTGTACACGGCGACGTATAGTTTTGGCGGCCTAAATTAAACTGTATACGTATATCTATGGTCTCTTGCAGTTGTGTAAAAGAAAAACTTCTCAGATATCTTTTAAAAAAGTTAGAGCCGTTTATGTCGTAAAAAACCGCATATTTTGCACTCACAAAAATCAAAACCTACAGGGTAGGTAATTCCGTTGACATAGAACTATGAAATTTGGCGAGAAGCATTGTCTCAGAGTACACATATAGGAATATATCTGAAAACTGTACATTTTTATTTAAATCACAAAAATAGGGCCTCATATTTCACAAAATATGGGTTCAAAATTCAAAGTGAGTAAATCGTATCATGTAAGGTATCATATAAAAGAACTTCTTTATCACATGCTAAAACCGGTTTTTAATTATTTTAACAATGTATAATTTTCGATGTATGACGAGAAAAGTGAAAAAAAAACTTTTTTGTCGATGGTTATAATATAGAGATTTTAAATTGCAATCGAACAATTATCGGTTATGGTAGACACAAAAATTAGAAAATGCGGTCTATTTATAGATGAGCAATATCCATTTTTGGGGGCAACGCCTGATGGGATTACCGATGACAACAAAATAGTCGAAATAAAATGTCCCATAGCACCATTTAAAATGGGTATAGACGAGGCGATTGAACAGAATAAGATGCATTTTTATAAAAAAAATAAAGACGGCGAAATAGTAGTCAACAAAAAATCAGACTGGTATTTTCAAGTCCAAGGCCAGTTACATATTTGCAGAAAACAGGAGGCCTTACTTGGAATATGGTATGGAGACAAAAAAATGAAAATAGAAATCATAGAAAGAGACGATAAATTTTGGTCAGATATAATGGAGCCAAAACTGCTTAAATTTTACTATGATTGTCTTCTTCCCGAGTTGGTTGACCCTAGACACATAAGGAACAGGCCAATTCGTGACCCAGAATACGTGATTTCAAAAGGGAAAGAAAATGATTCAGCTACCATTTCAATAGAAAAAAATACTGGTGACGTTGACGATTGTTCGGTCGGGGATTCCATAGATTATGTGATGCCATTTTCAGAATATTGATATATTTTTCACAAAAAGCGTTAGTTTTAACATTAAGATACCTACACTTTTCAACACTATAGTAGTTGATAAAAATGATAAACACTTTACTAATTTGGCAGCTTCGCAGATAGCGTTCTAGCTTAATCAGACAAAGCAGAGCCGGAATTTCAGAGAGATGCAGGTTCATATCCTACGAGCTCGAGAGCCATAAAGGACTTTATCGTGGCTGACTCTCTGCTTAGATTCGCAAGTGAAGTAATAATTGCGAATATTTTCTCAAAATTGGACGCAATTTATGTTGGAAGAAGTATTGATGGCTCTAAGAAAAGGACATCACTCACAGTCCATATATATTTGAGCTAATTCTGTGTAAGAAGTAAACGTGCTGACCAAAGCGATTAATTGGGAGATGATCTACAAAAAGATGAGCCCCTTCATCAAACATTTCGAAATGTTTAATGAACTGGTTTCGAATACTGCTGCAGCAACTGCAAACAAATTATACATACGACGCAGAAACTTAAACCTGTAAATTCTAATTTGCGAACTTGGAATATTGATGGAGTACAACATTAAAGGAAAAAGTGTCTAGCTTGCTATTATTTGCGACGGAAGAGACAAAAAAGAAAACGAGCCAATGAAGTTTTCTAAAGCAATTGAATGCGCAAGCTTATAAGTACAAATAAACTTTTTGTATCAGGGTTGATGATCAAAAGTGAAAATTACAAATATTTACGGAATGTTGACACAAAACCCGAACATATGGTTCTATGGCTAAAATAGACTTTTACAACACAAAAAAGGCGATAATAAAAGTAACACTTCAAGTGATGACGCCCAAGATCGTGCTAAGAGAATGCTACAGGACGTTCTGTTTCGTCCAGAAATCCCACTTAGATGAAATAGACAGCAGCAGACCGGTATGACAATGACAGTCATTTTGGCAAACCTGGCGAGGAACAGGTACATAAAACGCAAAAGGTAAAGCGATGGAAATGGGTGAGTTTTTGAACACATATTTTGATCAGGCATAACTCAGTTGAGATATTTGCTTTTATTCTTTGATAGCTCATTAAATAGAGGCGTAAATAAAAAAAAATGGCCAAATTGTTGGATATTAATCCACATTGGCAAAGCAAATTATATGTTAAAAAGCAAAGTAATGTTCACTGATTGAGAGCGAATACGATAAATTCGACAGAATGATAAACTTTGCAAAGTATATACGTATTAATGGTGAATTAATAATGTAACCGATCAAAGAGGTTTAATATAAAACACCCTTTATTTGACGTGCATACAGTTATGTGATCTATAGTCCTTCCGATATTTCCGAAATTATTTTGCTAAGCTCAATATAATTTAAAGTTAAAAATTGTCAATGGTGTAAATAATGGTGTTGAGTTTGTCAAATGAATAATTGATAATGATAATGAGTTCTGTTTGCAATATTATAGCGGGTATTTGGCTACCACTAAACAGTGCATCATATTGACAAATAAATGGTATGATAAATAGTACGTATTACGTACGGAGAATAAAGAACGTATTGTATGAAACGTTCAGAAGTAAGGTCTCGGAAAATAATCTAGGTGAAGTCAGTGACAACTGCTTCTGAAACCTAAGATGTTGAGCCCTACAAAGCACTGAATAACGCATTTTGTGCGTCGCTAACACACCAATAAATTATAAATTTAGTCGCATCTGGCGGCAGTATTATTCGGTTCAAAATTAAAATTTTAACGATGGAACCAAGTTTGATGAAAAATCAGTGAAAGTTATCTTGGCCGATTACTTTGATTTATTGTTAACAATATTGTCGTTACTGTTGATGCTAATTTTATTAGTGGTGCAATGGTACATAGACTTTATTGGTGTTATTCTATGGTTTATTGGTATCGATTTCGTTGTTGTTATTGTTGATGCTAATTTTATTAGTGGTGCAATGATACAATGACTTTATTGGTATATGTAACCAGGTATACACAAAAAAAAAAATGTAATCATAAAATAATGTACTTTAATCTTGACTTCTATTCTATTGAAGACTATTTTTTTTTGTTTAAATTACTAATTTATTAAGTTTAATGAATTTATTTTTATTAATTTATTGAAGTCAAGAGATATTGTAAGTAAGTTCACTAAATTAGTATGAACCGAATTAATACAAGGTGTGAGATGTGGTAAACGAAAGGTTTATAAAGCCAGTGGTCAATAGAGTGAACTCTATAGAACCAGGAAATAGATGAGAGACAATTAGCTCTTATCTGGTAGATCGTTACGATCTAGCGATAACGATAGTAGAATAGATAGTATAGAAGTTCTAACGATAATACAAAAGCCCGTTGTAGAATCAACCGACATAATGTTGTAAACATCCAGCAGATTTGATAACAATAACAATCATTTGATACATTTTAAAAAGGGACCTACTCGTACGATACTTGAAAGAGTTGAAAGGGACCACAGATTTAATTTAAAAAGGACATTTGAGAACTGAGCCAAATATTTATGTCACGAGAAGTAATGTTGTTATGATATTTATAGTGGTAGTGTATTAGAACAATCATCAAAGCACACTATTTGTTTGAATTCTTTGAACAATATGAATCAGAGTACAATACTATACCTTATTGAAAAGGTAGTTTCAATTACTGAAGCCTATGTAACTCACTGTATGCATAAATAAATAACATTTTGATATTTAAATTGTAGAGTTACTGAAACAGTATATTTAAGATGAATAATTGGTTTGATTGGGTTTTTCTGGGTTTTCCCCAATCCTGCGCAACAAATGTTGAACCAATTTGAATGTATCCCCAGACAAGGTAGGAAGGTGTGTTGTGTTATTTTAATTGTATAAAATTTCGTTATCAAAATAGGAATTGATTTTTAAATAGATTAATTTTTGAGGGGGCGTGTTGGAATATGATACAAAAACTAATCTATCTCACTCTAACATGTAATGTATGTGAGTGTTTCTCTTTCCTTCACGACGTTTACATTATAGTAAAATACCCCTTTGTTCTACAACTTTAATGCTTATTATGAATTCCTCACCACTGTTCTTATAGAGCTGTGCTAGACCGCACTCGCACCTATCCTACCAAATATCGGTAAATAAATGATTTATATTTTAAACCGATTAACTAAATATTTTATTTCTGGCATTCAAACCCTTTTCTAAGTGTGTGAAGCACGATAAAAATAAGTTCATTGATTATGATACCTGTACATAATCAACATTAATTTGTATACAGGGTTATTTCTAATCAATTAGCATCCTTTTAGAGGTTTATTCTGTATATGTACATCAAAACTAACAACTTTTGTTCTGCAACATTTCTCAAAACTAACAACTTTTGTTCTGCAACATTTCTCAAAATTAAAAAAAAAAAGCTGTTCCATACATTTTGTTGCGGGTCACGGGTAGACTCACTATTCTACGGAGTGTCTACCCTTGACCACGGTTGATGCAACTCGGACGAAACGTCGGGATGATGAGTTATTTATTTATCTCGTAATTTCAGAGCGCGATAAGTCCCGTAGTATATAAGTAATAATAATGTGTTCAAATCGCGAAAGTTTAAAAACAGCAGTTGAAATAACCCTGTATTGTATGAAAAAAAAAAACATTAAAAAGATCAAAATAATTTTTGCCTTTTTTTTAAATTGTTGATTAAGGACAAGGCGACTCCATGATTATCTATGCTCTAGGCAAATTGAGTTGACGCGTGCCGCCGCCGCGCCGTTAGCAGCGCCACGTACGCTAGCCCAGCGTTGCCGCCCGCCGCTCTGGCGTGATCCTGTCAAGTGAGACCGCGTAAAATTTTGTCCGAGTGAAGGGGCGCGGTACTCGATTTTGAAACTATAGTTTATCAATGCGTCACCTTAACAACTTACTTTCCAATTTTGTAAAATTTCCTGGATTTGTACGGAACCCTCGATGTGCGAGCCAGACTCGCACTTGTCCGGTTTTTTATTTGGTCTAAGGCAAGACCCGAATGTTGACTAAGGATCTCTAAGCACGCGGGATGCAATCCGTTTCCATCCACTCTAATATCAGACCAATGCGAGAGGCCTATGTCCGGCAGTGGACGTTCTATGGCTGAAACGAAAAATGCAGATTTGAATCTACTGAAAAATACCATTGTTTATAATAGATATGATTGTAAACAGCTGTAAACCTTCATTTACTTACGAACTACAAGCATTTTTTGTGAAAATCTGAAAATTTAGGACTTATAATTATTAGATTTGCTTCTTTGATCCTTCATTGAAAATAACAGATCACAGACTAGATATTTTCTGCCAGGTGTTCTGAGAACAGATAAAGAATCTAGCTGGAGTTTTTGTAATTCCGCAGCATACGCGCGGCATTACACACACGCCTCTAAACCATTATCCGTGCATTTGAAAGTAAATCCTCCAGTTGCAAGTGACCACAAGATTACACGTCTGCGTTCCGTTTCACGCACGATCGCGGTCGAGAATAAATCGCGTTTGTTTGACAAAACACAATCATCATTACGTGCGTAACGAGATGGCATCAGTCCGCAGAGTGAAGTGTGGAATTGAGGCCTCATTGTGAGATGATTCATAAAGTAAGTAAGTAAATTCGTCAAGGCCGAGTGGCTAGACCTAGTGTAGGAGTTTTAAAGCCGCCTGAAGACCTCTGGTTAAACTGTTAAAACAACCGGAACCTACAATTTAATCATGCGAGTCACGGTAGTGCTCAGATGTAAATGCCACCCGCGGTCACCCATCCGAAGACTGGCCATGCTAAAATGATGAATTCATGAAACTAAAAGTATGGTGAGTAGCTTTTGTATAGCTTCATACGTATTTGTTAGATCTCTCCTCCGTTTCCACATTGTGTATAAATGGTGTATGAAAGAGTGCTTATTGTAATAATCCATAATATTGTACTGCATGCTTTATAGTTTTTCAAAGGAGCCACTAAGTATCGTATTTTGTAACTGAAATTGACAGTAATTTTTAATTCGAGTTGCCACTCTGTTTATACAATGTGTTTGCCTACCGGTGTCGGAGCCTTAAGTGGTGACATCTATGGCAAATTTTAAACAACTTTTACTATGGGACCAACTCTGAAAATGTAAAAAAAAACTGCTGTTCCATACGATTTTTTATAGACTTTCGACAAAAAGTATAGCTGTATAAAAGCTGTTTTTTTGCGTTTTCTGAGTTGATCCCACAGTAAAAGTTATTCAAGCCATAGATCTCATCGCTTAAGGCTCCAACGCCGGTAGACAAACACATTGTATAAATAACGTTTTCTTTTTAACCCGACTTCAAAAAGGTAGAGACTCTTTATTCGGTTTAGTCAACTAATTTAAACATTAGTTGGAAGCGTACATAACAAATTATTCAGGGTTATTTCTCAAATTATCATGGTTTTGATCTAAAACAGAAAAAAATGCGAAGTCGATTTTTTAATGTAATAAGTGTACGTAGATAAAGAAAACCTTTTTTAAGCGACGAATCAGAGGTACTCAAGTCAACGCATATTTGTTGGTGTATGAATACGCATAACTTTTTACACAGTGGTCCGATTTATATCATTCTTATTTTATTGGAAAGGGTATATAAGTACCCCAAATTTGATCATTTATACATTACATCAAATTTGGTAATTTAGTTTTTAGTAAATCAACAATAATCTAAAAATTTCACTTATCGATTCGAGCGAATTAACTATTGATATTTTTGATGAAAAGTAATGATTTTTAATTTACAGCTTTTTCCAAGCAGTAGTTGTCTATACTTAGAGCTTTTTTAAAAAGCTCAACTGCAGAGGCACCAATAGACGCGTAATATTAGGAAATCCATTACGGCCCCCTTGCAGGCCATCCATCCCGCGCTGACAGCCGCGCCACACGTCACGCCGCGCCCGCCGCGCCCCGGTCGATACCAGTGTGGACCGACCACTAGCTTCAAACAAATAAAACAATAATATTATACAGGGCTATGCCTAATCAATTAGGCACCGTTTTAAGGGCTTATTCTGTACATCGAAACTAACAACTTTTGATCTGCGATTCTTGTCAAAACTAAAAAAAAATCAGGCGTTCCATACATTTTGTCGCGGGTGAACGATATTTTTCTATGGAAGAATGAAATTGTTTTTGAGTTTTGACAAATGTCGTAGAACAAAAGTTGTTAGTTTTAAGGTACAGAATAAGCTCCTAAAAGGATGCTAATGATTAGTAATAACCCTGTATAGTCATATAGGCCGTAAGATGGTCACAGATAGAAATAGATCTCACCTGCCTATAGATTTTCGTACGATCTGTGTGAAATGACTGGTCTTGCGCTACGTTCGGTCGGTACGGTCTACTATAAATGCTACGCTGCGCTTACCTATGGCACTAAACCATAGGAAAATACCGGCCTTATCAATAGTCCACAGCTAAACTTTTAGGCGTACCCAGCCATATCTACCACATCGCATTGGCTAATTGCTGGTTGTTGGATTCACATATTAAGCTATCTATATTTAGGTTGCTTGCCTCACGATAATTTCCGTTTATTTTGATTTTGTTTAAGATCAATGAACTGTATATCATACTACTGTATACCTATTTGAATTATTATTTTTATTTTATTATTGGACATAGGTATAACTATTTTTTCTACGCGGGAAATCTTCAGAAGATGCCCGACCGCTTTGGGGTGCAGTCGGGTTAGATATGTGGGATTGTACCCACTAAAACCCCCTCGAAGGCCAGCCTTTTTGCCATCTTGGGAGCTCCGGGATCTAAGTCAAAGTCAAATCATTTATTGCAATTATTATATATAATAACTAGTTTTTACCCGCGGCTTCGCCCGCATGATATTTTGATTTTTGACGCAATATCATTATAATTTATAGCCTATGTGTTATTCTGATATATAAGCTATATTACTGTAAAGTTTCATCTCAACCCGTTCAGTAGTTTTTGCGTGAAAGAGTAACAAACATCCATACATCCATCCATCTATCCATCCATCCATCCATCCATCCTCACAAACTTTCGCGTTTATAATATTAGTAGGATTTATTGCAGTATGAAATTTATATACGGTTCTTAGTTAACATGTTTTGTATAGTGATACATATGACCCTATAAGGGTATGGCAATTTTATTATTTGTATTGGAACGATTTATTATTATGTTTACTAGATTATCGTTAAAAAATTCGCCTAATGTGTAATAGCATTTCGATAAAAGGATTAATTTTAGTTGTTTTATGAAACAGTTTCCTGTTTCGATATCTTTTAGATTATTTGGCAATTTATTGAATATTTTTATAGCCATTGAATTTGGGCTAGAACTGTGCATTGCAAAGTTAGAACTTAGCAAGCTAATTCCCAGAACTTTGTGTGTCTATACTCGGCTGGTAGTAGAACCAGGATTGTACGGTCCTGTACGACAGCGTTGCCACACACGCTGCCGTCCTCCTCGGGCCCGCTTGAGCGGATGGCCAGAGCCCCAACTCTGACCCAGGGGTCCCCTTTTAGTAGGCTCTTACTACAGCAGGGGATACCGATGCCGTATTCTAGTGCCCCGGCATCAGGGCAAATTGGACATATACCTAGTTAATGTTTTGCTCCTTAAATACTCATTCATATTTAAAAAACGTATTCTGTACTGTGAACTACCTATGAATGTACTAGGTAGTATATCACACGGTGCGACTCCGTCCGACACAAGAATCTCAAGAATGTAGCTTCATAAGTAAGTGCTCGTCTTGCAATTATCCCTTTTTAACAGGCAATATGTGCGTATTGAGATACAAATATTCTTTTATCTGCACCGAGATCTCGGCGAGCTTGATATCTGAATACCACTTGACCACTGCAATGGCAAAGCGAGTTTTTGCCATAAGTTTGGTGCAACTCGTCTCATAAGTTAAAGAAATTCAGTCAAAATTGAGTCGGATCTCGCTCAAACAGGGTTCTGCAGAATTTATTAGTATACTAGGTATCGATAGATTTTATCAAATAGGTACCTGTAAGCAAGTTCAGATAGCCCTGGTGTCAGAGTTTTTAAGCTGCCTGAAGGCTTCTGACATGGCTAAGCGGTTAAAACAACCGGGACCTACAATTTAACGTGTCATCCGAGCCACGGTAGCGCTCAGTTGTAAATGCCACTCGCGGTTACACATCCAAAAACTGACTCTAAATGGTGAATTCAACCAGGGCCTACAATTTAAAGTGCCATCCGAGCTATGGTAGTGCTCTGTTGTAAATGTTACCCGTGCTCACTCATCGGGAAAAATCATGTTTGTTGTATGGGTTTCCCCCTTTCCCCTTTCGTATTTATATTTTTCTGTTTTTATCCTTTGGGTACGGAACTTTAAAAACGATATCACCATTCACCATTTTACAGACCCATTAAAATAATCCATGGTTAGTGAAACTAACTAATTGAATTGTTACTAATTAATTGAATTGTTCCTATAGAGCACATTAATCATTAATTAACTCAAGCTAAGCTGGAAAATTAAGTCGTTTGTAAAACAAGTCGGCTAAGAAGGTAGATAAGGAGATTTCGTCGTCATGGCGACGGCAACACGAGTTCTGAATTTGAAGTTTCGAAATTAGAACGTGCTGTCAAAGTGTGATGTACTGAAATGTTTTGATCCTTGAATGTTTGAAATTCCTCTTTTCTTTACTCTACTATAACACTATTATTCTTTTTTTACCAACTTCCAAAAAAGGAGGAGGTACTAGGTTCGTCTGTATGAACCGTATTTTTTGTGTATGTTCATCGATATTTTCGCCAATTGTGAACCGATTTAAAAAAAAAACTATTTTTATTCAAAAGGGATTAACTTTCGAGATGATCATTTAAGTTTTACCGAAATCGGCTGAACTGTTTTTGAAAAATCTACTGTAATGTACATGGATGTCACATTGATTCGTGCGAACTATTCGAATTTTCTACACAGCGGTGTTGTATAACTTTTTGCAAAAAATAATTATTGATATATTTGGTACTTTAGTTTAGTTGTACAAAACTAAAGTACCAAAACTTTTCAGTAGCGTCGTCACGTCCCGATTCAATATGGCGGCGACCGGGACAGATGCTCGCCGCACGATGAATATCAACTCGGTGATTAGTTTGGGAAACCCTGGCATTTGCACCGTTTCCTCGGGGATGTAAAGCTGTTCCAAAGAGTTATAAGCTAAACTGTTCTTTATGAAAGCTAATGATTTTGAATGGTTAGCGCAGAACTCTATCTGCGCTAAAAGCATTGATGTATTACATTGACTAAAAGCTCTTAGTGCCAGCCGAAATGACGGGCATAGGCCGAGCAAAACGAGTCTTTGTGCAGTAACAAATTCATGGAATCCCGGACGCCATTCCGTTTGATTTGGCCTATACCATAGAGGAATGTTATATACTGCCTATACCGCGTAGAGACGCTACGAGTCTACGCGTATAGGCTGGCAGGAATGTCACTGTTGAGCGGGTGTGCAACCTCGGTAATGTATATTTATTTATTTTTATTAATTTCATAATAATACTTAAATACGATTATTATAACTTTAGAATACATAATTACATCTAACAATGTATTTTTCATCGCATCGATTCGAAAAGGACTTGGTTCGCCTTCAAGTGCGCCCAAAGTTGGTGTTTTCTATAAGGAACTTTATAAGTGCGCCAGAATTATTTTTGCCGCGCACTTTTTGAATTTGGAACAAATAAGTGCGACAGAATGATCTTTGAATTTGGAAGTATTTGTAATGTTAGTGTTCAGCGCCAAGAATATGAATGTAAATATACTTAAGTTTTTATTTGTTTTATTTAATTTCTATACCATTTAATTTCAATTAAGTAGTTGCTCTACATTTTTATTAAATAATAATAAATATGAGGCGCCTTTTATTTTCTCATAGAGGTGATGAAAAGTAGAGTGTACCACTTGGGCGCAAAATATATTTTTGGCTCGGGCGACGTACTTTGAATCTCCCGCTACGTTCAGGATTCTACTAAACTCTAGAATCCCTCACTTCGCTCTGGATTCAAAAAAGCGCCCTCGCCGTAAAAATATTATTTTGCTCCCTTATGATAAAATCTACTATTACGCCTTAGTTACGTAGATTTTAATAATAATGATAAAAATATTGCAGTGAGCCCCAAACTAAGCTGAATGCTTGTATTTTGGAGCTCGAGTGCGAAGTTATTAGAAAGTTTGTGCAACAAATGTTTAACGAGTATGAAATCTATTATATAAAAGGCTTCCCTGAGTGACTGACTGACAGACAGCCTACAGCCCAAACCGCTTAAGATATGAGCTTGAAATTTAGAATATAGGTACATTGAACGACGTAATGGAGCACTAAGGACGAAAATTTTGAACTTTCGACCTCTAAGGGGGTAAAACGGGCCCTTTTCGTTTGTATGTAACTTTTTATTCCCTGTACCGATTGATTTGAAACTTTGTATACATGCTTTTCAAACAAAATAAAAGTTACGGTTTTTCGTATTTTTCCGAATTTTCCTCATCTAAGGTGTCAAATAAGGTCCCAAAGTTGGTGAAAAAAGCGTCAATTATATCGAACCAGCTGAACGGTTATGGTTGAAAATTGGTATGAAGGAAGCACACAGCATGTTTTAATACAGAAACTAATAAAATCCAGGAAAATCTATAAGGTTCCTTAGGGATACGCAAAATTAATAAGTTTAGGCTACAGCCCAAACCGCTGAAGATATGAGCTTGGAATTTGGAATATACGTACATCGTACGACATAATGAAGCACTAAGGACAAAAATTTTGAACTTTCGACCTCTAAGGGGGTAAAATGGGCCCTTTTCGTTTGTATGTAACTTTTTATTCCCTGTACCGATTGACTTGAAACTTTGTATACATGCTTTCCAAACAAAATAAGTCACGTTTTTTCCTGTTTTTCCGAATTTTCTTCATCTAAGGGGTCAAATAAGGTCCCAAAGTTGGTGAAAAAAGCGTCCATTACATCGAACCAGCTGAACGGTTATGGTTGAAAATTGGTATGAAGGAAGCACACAGCATGTTTTAATACAGAAACTAATAAAATCCAGGAAAATCTATAAGGTTCCTTAGGGATACGCAAAATTAATAAGTTTAGGCTACAGCCCAAACCGCTGTAGATACGAGCTTGAAATTTGGAATATACGTACATCGTACGACATAATGAAGCACTAAGGATGAAAAACGTACCCAACTCTAACTTACGGGGTAAAACGGGCCCTTTTTGTTTGCATGTAACTTCTTATTCCCTGTACCGATTGACATGAAACTTTGTATAGATGCTTTTGAGACTAAATAAAAAATATGGCTGTACCTGTTTTCTAAATTTTCCTTAAAAAAATCCTTAGGGGTCAGATACGTCCCAAAACTTCAATGCGCTTTTTTAAATAATGTAGTATCTAGGATTATGATAATGATAGTTTATCTTTAAATGGGGCAAAATGGGTCCCCAAAAGTTTACGATTTTTTTTTATTTTGTGAGCCAATAGTCTTAAGCTTAGCGCACATATGGATCAATATAGGTATTTTACTATGGGATCAACCCTGACAAGCGAAAATTACCTACATTTTTCATACATTTTGTCGCGGGTCGATGAACTTTTTGTGTTGAACAGCTGATTTTATTCACGTGCTTTTGGGGTTGGTACCATTGTAAAAGTTAATCAAATTATGAGTATAATAGCATCCTAGAATATGCCTGACTAGAATTACGACTTGTGTGCCATTTTTTCATTTGCCTGGAAAATTAAATTTCTAATGACTTCATGAAACATGTCGAATACCTGTACCGGCCTTAATTAATAGTGCACTACTGAAAATATATACTACGGATAGCACTACGGATAATAGAAACAGGTGGGTCTTAAGATGAACATGGACAAGACGAAAGTCATGTGTAATTCCCATGTTTTACCTACCCCGATTTCTGTTGGAAACTCGGTTCTTGAAGTCGTTGACTCGTACGTCTACCTAGGACAAGTAGTCCAGTTAGGTAGGTCCGACTTCAACAAAGAGGCCAATCGACGAATTCAACTCGGCTGGGCAGCGTTCGGAAAAGTGGGTAGTGTCCTTTAGTGTCCTTAGTGTGCTTCTCGTCCGACATACCTCAGTGCCTCAAGTCGAAAGTTTTCGACCAGTGTGTGTTGCCAGTGATGACTTATGGCACAGAAACGTGGTCTCTCACTATGGGCCTTATTAGTAAGCTCCAAGTAGCCCAAGGAGTTATGGAGAGGGCTATGCTTGGAGTTTCTCTGCGAGATCAAATCATTAATGAGGAGATCCGTAGAAGAACCAAAGTTACCGACATAGCCCAACGGATTGGCAAGTTGAAATGGCAATGGGCAGGGCACATAGCGCGGAGGGCTGATGACCGTTGGGGTCGAAAAGTTCTCGAGTGGAGACCATGTACCGGCAAGCGCAGCGTAGGACGTCCACCCACAAGGTGGACGGATGACCTCATTAAGACCGCAGGATCGCGCTGGATACAAGCCGCTTCCAACCGGTCTTATTGGAGATCCATAGGGAAGGCCTATGTCCAGCAGTGGACGTCCTGCGGCTGATGGATGACTGAAAATAGGCCTATCCGCGAAGGGTATTTGGGCCATATCCATCACGCTGGCCAAGCATGGGTTGCTGAATTCACATACGACATTGATTTTTTCTACGTACGTACAGGTTGCCTCAATGTTTTCCAGCAAAGAAAAGTGAAATTTCTTACATAGTTACTCATACAATTTTTATTATTGGCTCCCTCGGTGGCTCAGTGGTTGACTCTGACTCCTGGATCAAAGAGGCGTGGGTTTGATTCCCAGGGCAAATATTTATGTGATGTTCAAATGTGTTTGCTCTGTGTCTGAGTGTTATTAATGTATTTTTATTTATTTATTTAACACTTTATTGCACACTATTTGTACAAAAGGAGGACTTAACGCTTAACAGCATTATCTGCCAGTCAACCTACATGTATAAATAAATAAATAAATATATCTTTATTGTACACAGAAACTAAACAACATGCTGTACAATGGCGGCCTTATCGCCTTTGGCGATTTCTACCAGGCAACCTTTGGATAGACTGGAATTATTCTAAAAATAGGAGTATGGTCGGTGGTGTATACAATAAGTACATACATTGAAATACATGTATATGTAGTATATCAGTCTCTGCCAGCCAAATCACAAACTTTGCTTAGTTTGGGATCAGAGACCGTGTGTGAGATGTCCTCCAATATTTATTTTATATATTTATTTATTATTGAGTTAATTTCAGAAATTCGGCAATTTATCATCCAAAAATTCACGTATGTACTCTGTAATAAGCTTTAGATACAAGTAAATTAAATAACCAAATACTGAGACAATTCAGGCTAAACCGTAGGCATTATTTTGCAAGTAATACAATAATAGGCTCAGTTATGAAGACGCCATAGTAAATATAATAACAACATAAAAAGTGTTCTCTCTATCGAATGCTTAAAGTGAAAATGAAACAGATATAATTATGATAATTAGCTATTATAATTACGATGGCGCCTTCATAATCGAGCCTAATGCGGGCTTAACCACGAGCTACTATTATTTTAAGTAAGTGCCAAGAAAACGCGGGCCTAACTGTGGGTTTTTATCATTTTAAGCAGTTACGAAAATAACGCGGGCCAGACCGTGGGCTATTATCATTACAAGCAATACAAAAACGCAGGCTAACGGCATGCTATTATAATTTTAAGGATTTATTAAGACAACACGGGCCAGACCGCGAACTATTAGATATTATTATAAGCAAATGCCAAGATAACGCGGGCTGTTATTTTAATTAAGTAAGTATTAAAATAAAGTGGGCCAAACTGTGGGTTATTATCTTTGTAAATACCTAATTATTAACACAACGCGAGCTAAACCGCGGGCTTTTATCATTTTGAGCAAGTACTAAGACAATACGGGCCAGACCATGGGCTATTATCATTGTAAGTAATACGACAATGCAGGCCAAACGGCGAGCTTTTATAATTTTAAGCAAGTATTAAGACATCGCAGTCCATGCTGCGTGCTATAAATAACCATCTTAAGCAAGTACTAACAATACGCGGGCCAAACCGTGATCTATTATCATTATAGGCAAATACTGTTACAATTTTGACCAAACCATGGGCATTATCCTTGCAAGTAATTTTAAGCAAGTATTAAGACAACGCGGGCCAAATTGCGGACTATTAGATATTATTATAAGCATGTACAAAGACAACCCAGGTAGCATTTATACGTTATTATGACGTCCGTTTACGGTACTGCTCGACGTAAGAGACGTCATTATCATGACGTCGGTAGTTTCTTCAGATGACGACAATTTGTCACAGCCTCATGACGTAAGTTGGAGGACGTTGGAGTGATGCAATATACTGACGTTGGAGTGACGTTATATACTGACGTTGGAGTGACGTCATATGCTGACGTTGGAGTAACGCCATATACTGACGTTGGAGTGACGCCATATACTGACATTGGAGTGACGTCATATACTGACGTTGGAGTGACGTCATATGCTGACGTTGGAGTGACGCCATATACTGACGTTGGAGCGACGTCATTCACTATATTCATAAGGACGTCACTAGGCCGTAAATATTAGGGCAGTCACTGACGTTAGAGCGACGTTATTCACTGTATTCATAAGGACGTCACTAGGCCGTACATATTAGAGCAGCCACTGACGTTGGAGTGACGTTATTCACTGTATTCATAAGGACGTCACTAGGCCGTACATATTAGAGCAGCCACTGACGTTGGAGCGACGTCATTTACTGTACTCATAGGGACGTTACTGGGCCGTACATATTAAGGTAGACACTAACGTTGGAGTGACGTCATATACAGTATTCATAGTGACGTTACTGTGAATCCTGTGTATGACGTCACTACTATGTCGGCGGCTGCCTTTGTATGTATGGCCCAGTCCCTGTGAACTAAGTAAATGACGATACTCCAACGACGATGGCTGCCCTAATATGTACAGCCCTGTCACTTTCCTGTGAACAAAGTAAATGACGAAAAGAATTTAGAATTTAGTTTGCGATAGCAGGCATCCTATATTATACACGTACCCTGAACAGACTCTTAGGACTATGGATGAAACCAAACAAAACAATGTAAGTAGCATAATAGATTTATATTCAAGAAGTATATACATACATAGACTGTTATGAATCCATAGTCTTAAAATTACAATGTCGATCCCATAGCAATTTTATGACCATGGCACATTTAGATTAACTATTTATTCTCTCTTGGAGAAATTACTAATGCACTGTTATCACTAATCAGGTTGGTGTTAACTTGTTTCTGCACCTGCATCGGACTTTTGCTGACACTTGAAATTATTTGATTTGTTTGTGCATTACATTACAATGACTCGATGCGCTGGTTGCGGTCGCAAAGCATTTTAAGTAGGTATCTATTGAGGTCAAATCGCACGAACATCGCCTATATTTTATAATGATCTTTAGTACCTGAATTTCGTCATTAGTAGCTGAACATACATTTTGAATTTGTAAAATATGTTGGTCTTGCGTATGTAATCTTTTTCTAAGTTCCCGACGAAATTCTTGGAATTCTGATAACAAACCGCCGTCATTCTCCAGCACGGAAACTTCCATTTGACTGCACTTGCTACCCCGTTGGTTATTGACATAATTAGGGCTCGCTATTGTTGGTAACTTCCTATGTTCTGGAGTGCGAACTGGCGTGTCATTCCCAGCACGTTTTCTTTTTGTGCTGTCACACATCGGGCAAATCCATTGGCGCACATAGTCCGTAGAAAAAGACTCGAAATCTCGTCTTTTAATACCGAGACACAATATATGATACACTTTTTCACAGTTTGATAGTGTACACTTCATTATAAGTTCACCGGTAACGTCTTTTTTACAAGCCCGGCAAAACGTAAACATTGCGATCGAACTAAATAGAAATAATTGTTGCGACAAAAAGTAAACACGTCCGCACCGATGCGAGCGCACGTGCAAACAATATGGTACGTCCTAATATGGACCCTAAATAGAGGTCAATAAAACGTCCCCTTTGTGGCGAATATGGTACGTCCTGATATTGACCCTAAATGGACGTCAGTATAACGTCCACCAGAGACGAATATGATACGTCCTAATAATGACCCTGAATAGACGTCAGTAAATCATCCACTTTGTGGGGAATATGGTACGTTCTAATATTGACCCTAAATAGAGGTCAATAAAACGTCCACTTTGTGGCGAATATGGTACGTCCTGATATTGACCCTAAATGGATGTCAGTAAAACGTCCACCAGAGACGAATATGATACGTCCTAATAATGACCCTGAATAGACGTCAGTAAATCGTTCACTTTGTGGTGAATATGGTACGTCCTGACTTTGACTCTAAATTGACGTCAGTAAAACGTCCAACCGCGGGCTCTTTTCATTTTAAGTAAGTACCTATGTACTAAGACAACGCGGGCGAAGCCGCGGGTTTTAAGCTAGTAAATTATAAAATTTTATACATAAGAAAATGCTAAAATTTTTGAAACAGTTAAAAATTTAAATATACGTACCTAGGCAAGTTTGCGCTTGAAGAAATACAATTATTCAATTCCGTCTCACTATAAACGCTATGAATGAAACTCTCAGTCTCCTTGTAAGATAACTTTGAAAGTCAGTATCTGACGTTTTTTTTTAAATTAGGAGCTTCTTGATTTAAGTAAACTTTTCTGCAGACATTGTTGAACACACATGGTCGTAAAGAAAAAATGCCAAATCGATGCACATGGTAGAGAATATGATGGGCTGCATATGTTAGATACCATTACCGTGGTGCAACGAAGGCTTATTTCCTATTAATCTCTTTCGCTATATCTTTTACAACATTTATTTTTAAATTTAATTGTAATATGACATTTGTTTCTGTAATTTGATATTTCTTTTTTATTATTTTTATTCCAATGTAATAATTTATGCAGTTTTATTTCAATTGTACTTAATTTTAATGTAATTTTTTGGACATTCACAAGTATACACAATTGTATATATGTTGAGAAATAAATGAAATACTACTTTCATAAAGAAACAGCAAGAATAAGCCAAGTCGACTCAACTAAAAGGCTGACTAAAAACTCACGGTAACTTACTACCGGGATCATCTACTTGGTTTTTTTTGTTTTGACTGGGAAATAGCCAGAAAATATTGTCATAGAGTTTATTATCTCGCTGGTTTTCCGGGGAACGACAACATCGTAAATAATCTGCTTGTGCTAGTCCTCCACTTTAACAGTCTAATTAACAGTCATAGTCAGTCATTCAACGATTGGTTTCGCAATCCGCACAAAGCAATTGATGTCTAACGTCACATAGGCGGTGCCAAAAGACTAAAATGAAGTCATAAACGATTGCTATTACGATTGCTATTGATTAGGCGGTAGAGGGGCTGGTCGCAAGACTAGCACTCTGTACAGAGGATTTTTTTAATAATTATTATTTCTGCGGGATCTAATCAGAAATGAGATCCGCAGATGAACCAAAATTACCGCAGAGCAGGGCACATAGTTCGAAAAACGGGTGGCCAATGGCGCCGTAAAGTTCTCGAATGGAGACCACGGATCAGCAATCGTAGCGTAGGACGTCCACCGAATAGGTGTTCTGACGGTATAATAAAGATCGCAGAAACGCGCTGGATGCAGGCCGCTTCCAACCGGCCTTATTGTAAATCCATAGGGGAAGCTTATGTCCAGAAGTGGACGTCCTACAGCTGATGACGATGATGATGAATATATAAGAAGTCACCGTGAAGATGTGTTAAGTTCTTTTCCAATTTTTCTACACTTTGCTTTAGCAGTTTACAAGAAAAAAAACCGGACAAGTGCGAGTCAGGCTCGCACATCGAGGGTTCCGTATAAACATATTGTTAAAATAATTCAAAACCTGTTTTAGCTGATCCGTTTTTTTCCTTTTGAGGTACGGAACCCTAAAAATAAAGAATTTGTGGATGTACTCTTAAATTTTAAATTTTACGAGTCTGACTGATCCTTTAATAATCGAATGCTTCAAATCTCATTAGTTACGCTTTGCTATTCAAAATGAAAATAACTATATAACTTTTTACAAGCAAAGGTTTACAAAAATATTTAAATTATATTCATACCAAAAATGGTATTCAAAAGAAGATGGGAGGTTTTAAAAGATTTAACTTATTGACTTTCTTTAATCTTAATTTTAATTAAAATTAGGATTAGAACTTTGAAATTATTTGACTGTCTTTAGATTCAGTTAGTTATTGTTAATGTTGGGATTATTATTATATACTAGCTGCCCATCCCGGCTTCGCCCCGGTACGGATAGATTTTAAAACTATAATAAACAAATGCGATTATATAGGGTTATTTCTAATCAATTAGCATCCTTTTAGTGGCTTCCTCTGTGAATCAACTTTTGTTCTGCGACTTTTGACAAAACTCAATTTTTTTTTGGTTAATCCATAGAAATATATAATATCGTTCAACGGCGACAAAATGTATGGAACAGCTGATTTTTTTTTAAATTTTGGCAAAAGTCATAGAACAAAAGTTGTTAGTTTTGATGTACAGAATAAGCCCCTAAAAGGATGCTAATAGATAATATGAATAACCCTGTATAAGTAAAATTTGGTTAAAATCGTAGTATTTTAGGGGTACATAAGATAGTGACGTCGACTTTGACTGATTTTCAAAGAGGAAAAGGTTTTCAACACACCTATATGTTACATACCCATTATTCCATTTTTTCACGTAGGCTGATTGGTTCCAAAGTTGTTCATCATGTTGAGTACTGTACCAGCCTTTTTTTAATAGTCCACTGCAGGACGTAGACCTACCAACGAAGGGTGATTGGGCCATATCCACCACGCTGGCCCAGTGCGGTTTGGTGGGTTCACATACGCCATCGAATTTCTTCTACGGCCATAAGCAGGTTGCCTCACGATGTTTTCCTTCACCGAAAAGCCAGGGGGTGTGAAATTCTGAACATAAATTCCAAAGAACTCATTGGTACGGGACCTGGGATTTGAACCCACGACCTCACAATTGTAAGGCGGGTGTCACTACTTCTACACCACCACGGCTTATCATCACCATGGCATCATGTTGAGTACTAACCAAGATTCACTTTCGGCTTGGTATATGCAAGATTGTAATCAACAAAAAAACACGGTTTATTAAAACTCGGTATTGTACATACAATACGTATGCAAACTGATTGTATTATTTGTAACAACGTGTCTCTATAAAATAAAATATTTAATTTTACAGATACTCAAGCAAGAACATAAAAATAAAATTATGAGCAAGGTTTACAACAAGGACTCCACATAAAACGGTTTACAATAATTTTATTCAATAAGTTTCCATCACTGTCATCGTAACCAACATTTACAATAAAATTGATTTATATTCATTTTTTCTATAATAAAATATGGTTATTGATGTTCTTGTACGTTATGTCGCGCCAAGCTATTATTATGCGTGTTAAAATAAATCTAATATTTATAATGACCAATAAACCTATTGTCGTTTTTTTTATACGCTAACGAAGGTAACTGCTTACACACCTATGATATAACCGAAAGCTATATTACACTACACGATATCAGGAAGCTCTTTTTTATACATTGTCGCACTCCCTTTACACTCAAAAATTGATACTAGGGCTAGTCATCAATCATGGATGTAAAACATCGTCATCATCATTATCAGCAGTAAGACGTCTACTGCTGGACATAAGCCTCCCCTATGGATTTCCAATAAGCCCGGTTGGAAGTAACCTGCATCCAGCGCATTCCTGTGGTCTTAATAATATCGTCGGTCCACCTGGTCGGTTAGCCGTGGGGTGCCGGCAGAGTAGAATAGCACCTCCCTCTTGTACCAGATGTCGTAAGAGCCGACTGAGGTACTACGGAACCGACAGTTGGCGGTATACCCATCCAGAACAGCGTAGCTAAAATGCAACAGGGCGGGGATGGGCAGCAGCATCCCCGTCGCGAGAGCTACGCCCTGCGATTGCCAACACGCTTGCCCAGCGCGGCAATTATGGGCAAAATCCCCCTCATATGATAGCACAAAATAGAACCAGGCCCCCAGTCCCCGGCAGCTCCGCTAGTCCTGGTTCCGGCAGCGACCACGGTAACGGCGGAGCAAGGGGTGCTAAGAATCCCCGGCAGAGATCCGGCTGCCACCCTAACCGACGACGACTGGCCCTGGCAACATATAACGTGCGCACTATGAGGACTGATGAGAAGATTGCGGAACTGGAAGAAGAGTTGGGTAGGTTGCGATGGGATATTATGGGGTTATCTGAAGTCCGTAGAGAGGGCGAGGACACGATAACCTTGAAATCCGGCAACCTACTGTACTACCGGGAAGGTGACCAACGGTCCCAAGGTGGTGTCGGCTTTCTCGTTCACAAGTCTCTCGTTAACAACATCATTACCATCGAAAGTGTGTCGAGCAGGGTTGTATACCTGATACTCAGAATATCCAAACGATATTCGTTGAAGGTCATCCAGGTATACGCACCGACCTCGTCACACCCAGATGATGAAGTGGAGACTATGTATGAGGACGTAAGTCGGGCCATAAATACGTCTAAGACCCGCTTCACGGTTGTTATGGGAGACTTCAACGCAAAGTTGGGCAAGAAAAGCGATGATGAGTTGAGAGTGGGGCAATTTGGATGTGGGCAACGGAACCCTAGGGGCCACATGCTGGCAGACTTTCTGGAGAAAGAGGAACTCTTCATGATGAACTCTTTCTTCCAGAAGCCACCTCGCAGGAAATGGACCTGGATGAGTCCCGACGGTACCACGAGAAATGAGATAGACTTCATCATGACTAGTGAGAAACGGATATTCAACGACGTCTCCGTGATCCACAGGGTAAAAACCGGCAGTGATCACAGAATCGTCCGAGGCAAACTGAATATCAACGTTAAACTCGAAAGGTCCCGTCTGATAAAGTCTACGCTCCGACCTTCTCGTGCCCACATACAAAACCCCGAGAACTTTCAGCTCGAGCTCTCAAATCGCTTTGCTTGCCTGGAGAACTTTGCGTCAGTGGACGAGATCAATAACGGGCTCGTAGAAACTGTCCAAACGGTGGGTTCTAAATTCTTTAGACCCCGCCGTTCAGATAGACCTCAGAAATTCACCGATCATACTCTAAATCTCATGGCCGAACGACGCTCGCTAAGACTGCAGTCTTCCGATGATGCAAAGTCATACAGGCGGCTCAATAGACAGATTTCAAAATCAGTGCGGTGCGACATTCGTCTCTTTAATACTAAACATGTTAAAGAGACAATAGAGCGGAACAAAGGCTCCAAAGTGTTCGCGAGGCATTTTTCTATTGGGCAAAGCCAGTTGACAAAGCTGAAGAGAGAAGATGGCAGTATAGCGTCAACGAAGGCAGAGGTATTGCAGGAGATCGAAAGGTTTTACGGACAGTTATACGCCTCGGTAACAAAGCCTGTAAACAGCGCGGCCAAAGACCCAAGAGCCAAGCTGACCCGACACTTCACCGAAGACATCCCGGACATTAGCCTGTACGAGATTAGGATGGCCCTGAACCAACTTAAGAACAATAAGGCGCCGGGTGACGACGGAATCACTTCAGAGCTTCTGAAAGCGGGTGGAACGCCGGTACTAAAAGTCTTTCAGAAGCTTTTTAACACCGTCGTCCTCGAGGGCATAACGCCAGAAGCGTGGAACAGAAGCGTGGTGGTGTTGTTCTTCAAAAAAGGTGACAACACCTTTTTGAAAAACTACAGACCCATCTCGCTTCTGAGCCATGTTTATAAGTTGTTTTCAAGGGTCATTACGAATCGTCTCGAACGCAGGCTTGATGACTTCCAGCCTCCCGAACAAGCCGGTTTCCGGAAGGGTTTTGGCACCATGGACCACATACATACGCTGCGGCAGGTTATACAGAAGACCGAGGAGTATAACCTGCCACTTTGCTTGGTGTTTGTGGACTATGAGAAAGCCTTTGATTCGGTCGAGACATGGGCTGTGCTTGAGTCTCTCCAACGATGCCGTATTGACTATAGGTACATTGAAGTGCTGAAGTGTTTGTATAATAACGCCACTATGTCAGTTCGAGTACAGGAAGAGAGCTCCAAGGCGATCCCTTTGAAGAGAGGCGTAAGACAGGGAGACGTAATATCTCCGAAACTGTTTACTACTACTCTGGAGAACGCCTTTAAGCTCTTGGAATGGAAAGGACTCGGCATCAACATCAATGGCGAATACATCACTCACCTTCGATTTGTCGACGATATCGTGGTCATGGCAAAGTCGATGGAAGAACTAAGCACGATGCTCGAAGGCCTTAATCGAGTCTCTCAACAGGTGGGTCTTAAAATTAACATGGACAAGACAAAGGTCATGTGTAATTCTCATGTTGTACCCACCCCTATTTCAGTTGGGAACTCGATTCTTGAAGTCGTTGACTCGTACGTCTACCTAGGACAAGTAGTCCAGTTAGGTAGGTCCGACTTCAAGAAAGAGGCCAATCGCCGAATCCAACTCGGTTGGGCAGCGTTTGGAAAATTGCGTAACGTCTTCTCGTCCGACATACCTCAGTGCCTCAAGTCGAAAGTTTTCGACCAGTGTGTGTTGCCAGTGATGACTTATGGCACAGAAACGTGGTCTCTCACTATGGGCCTTATTAGTAAGCTCCAAGTAGCCCAACGAGCCATGGAGAGGGCTATGCTCGGAGTTTCTCTGCGAGATCGAATCAGGAATGAGGAGATCCGTAGAAGAACCAAGGTTACCGACATAGCCCAGCGGATTGGCAAGTTGAAGTGGCAATGGGCAGGGCACATAGCGCGGAGAACTGATGACCGATGGGGTCGAAAAGTTCTCGAGTGGAGACCACGTACCGGCAAGCGCAGTGTAGGTCGTCCACACACGAGGTGGACGGATGACCTTATTAGGACCGCAGGATCGCGCTGGATGCAAGCCGCTATCAACCGGTCTTATTGGAAATCATTAGGGGAGGCCTATGTCCAGCAGTGGACGTCCTATGGCTGAAATGATTATGATGATGATGACCTGGTCGGTGGACGTCCTACGCTGCGCTTGCCGATGCGTGGTCTCCATCCGAGAACTTTACTGCCCCATCGGCCATCAGTTCTCCGAGCTATGTGCCCCACCCATTGCCATTTCAACTTACTGATCCGTTGGGCTATGTCGGTAACTTTGGTTCGTCTGCGAATCTCCTCATTCCTGATTCGATCCCGCAGCGAGACTCCGAGCAAATGTAAAACATCCTTGTCATCAACTCAAATAGGGTTGGTAGAGTTTAGATAATTGTGGTAGCTAGAATTACCTACTCAAGACTTACGCATATACCTATGATTTTTCATCGTTTTTGGCTAGTGGTAATTAAGCTTACGCTGAAAAAACTAAACTGTGCACCTGGGATTTGAACCTAGGATCTGTGAATCAGAAATAACAGTTCCAAAGGCCGCCGAACCTTCATTACGTATTTTACTTCTAATCTAATACATTTAATGGCTACCTTTCTTTCCTTTACGGCCTCCAACTAAAATTCCCTACTATTTTTATAGCTTTACATTTTAAGTAAAAGATATCCTCTACATTAACTACTTATCTCCTATCGTATTAAAAAGAGTCAAGCCACAGTTGCAGTAATATTACGTTCTAACATAGAGGTCCAAAAACCACCCAAGCGGAGCGAAGAAAATATGTGCGGAACTGGGCAAAGAGTTAGACTGGGAAATTTCGTTGCAGTGAATCCGTTGCGGACCACCAGCAGGCCAATCGCGTTAATTTTAAACAGCTGCGTTCCGTCTGTAATCCAGTTAAAGTTCGGTTGCAATTGTACTTAAGTTTCTATTCAGCTTTAAAGAATTCGGTATTGAGCTAAACTTCATACACCAATCGTTTGTTTGACAGCGGTTACGTTCGAATTCTGATTGAGCTGCGTTTCAACTTTTGTCAAAATCACTAGCGCGATACGAAAATAGACAAAAAGTTGAAGTTCGGTTAAAATTCAATTGTGGTTCAGCTGTAATTTTTTAGTGTGATTGGCCTGCTGTTTACCTTATTCTATAGTAGCGCTTATAGCGTAGTTTGACTAGGTGTATGTCAGCGATTACCAAAGTTAAGCAACGTACGGCACGGCCACTCTTTGAATGAGTGACCGTGAGTAGCATTTACAACTGAGCGCTACCATAGCTCGGATGACACGTTAAATTATAGAGCCGCTTACGAATTATTGTATTTTAACTTGTGAATTTATTGTAATTTGATGGTGTTATTTGTATTGTTTGACATTGTTGCTCACATTGTGTTCCTATGACAAAAAAAATAAATAAACTTAAATCCAGGATGGATTTAAGTTTCAAAAGAATTTCAACCGGGAGGATGGATTTAGTTATCGGCATCGTGGAATCCTGTTGTCAACAAATGCAAATCGCGTAGTGTAGGTAGAAGAACATTGTTAGATACCGTCAGTGTTGTGTGTGTGTCGTAGTGACAATTTTTCAAGTTCAAATTGAATTGGCGGTACCAGCTGTTGCACAATCCATCGATGCAACTCGGCCGAAACGTCGAGATGAGGAGGTATTTATTTATCTCGTAATTTTAGTGCGCAATTAGTCCCGTAGTATATAATAATAATGTGTTCAAATCGCGAAAGTTTAAAAACAATATTATTTATTCTACACAATTTCTAGTGCTTAGGAACATAATGCGAAATATCTGTTGTCCGTTTTGACGGCAAATTGTATGAATAAAAAGGTTTGACGGATATTTCGCGATAAAAATTCAGCCTAGTGAGGTAAAGCTTTATAGAAGTTATGGAGCTGTCTGAGCCACAATACAACGCTGAGTTTTAAGTACGCGGTCCTTCCATCCTAAGACTAGTGGTTTCGCACGTTGCTTAACTTCGACGATGGTTAAGAAACATCTCGTCAAACTACGCTACGAGAGTTGTCCAAAACCTTTAGCATCTCTGCCCAACTCCACTCGGATCCATTTTGGTGGAATCGGGGCCTAATGCCGGGAGTTTCACATTAGTAAAGCCGTAAGTTTGTAAGTTTTTTAAGTAGATCTAAGCTATTTGAATAATTGAGTGTGTTGCTGCTTAATTGGTGTAATTTGGGCTATCTCTGTCATTAGTTAACTTCTTTTATTGTTGTTAGGCAATGTTTGTTTTGATGTTGCTCGTATTTTACTATTTTTCTTCATTAAAATGTTAGCGTTTATTTTTAACAATTTGCCAAATTTTTTATTACTTGCATTAGTTTATCTTGCAAATACAGATTTATTAATATTTATTAATTTATGAAAATCTGTTTTACTATAAAACTATAAATAGTTTTAATACAACACGGAGAAATAATCAGATATTTGCTCGTATTTAGCGCGATACGAGCCGCTTACATTCTATTTTACTGGGAGTCTACTGAAGAAGCCTATGTCTAACTGTGCACGTTTTAAGATTGCTATACAAAAGCTGGTGTCTTTAAATCTTCAGTTTACTATGGCAACATGAGCACAGAGTCTTATAAAGTTAAATGGAAAGATCCTAAGATCAAACAAGGCGCTTCCCTTTTTCTTCCATTTTTACTGATATTTTTCTGTAAAATACGGCAGATTTTTTACTAAAATACGATAATTTCCGAATGTCGTAGCACCTACTCTCCCCTAGAATTTAATATTGAGCGAATTCCACATTGTTTCACCCCAAATTGTCCCAAATATGGCAATTTAAAAGTGAAAATACGACAACCCAGAATTTCTCGATAATCTATTATATAAAAGGCTTCCCTGAGTGACTGACTGACAGACAGCCTACAGCCCAAACCGCTTAAGATATGAGCTTGAAATTTGGAATATAGGTACATTGAACGACGTAATGGAGCACTAAGGACGAAAATTTTGAACTTTCGACCTCTAAGGGGGTAAAATGGGCCCTTTTCGTTTGTATGTAACTTTTTATTCCCTGTACCGATTGACTTAAAACTTTGTATACATGCTTTTCAAACAAAATAAAAGTTACGTTTTTTCCTGTTTTTCCGAATTTTCCTCATCTAAGGGGTCAAATAAGGTCCCAAAGTTGGTGAAAAAAGCGTCAATTACATCGAACCAGCTGAACGGTTATGATTGAAAATTGGTATGAAGGAAGCACTCAGCATGTTTTAATAGAGTAACTTATAAAATCCAGGAAAATCTATAAGGTTCCTTAGGGATACGCAAAATTAATAAGTGTAGGCTACAGCCCAAACCGCTGAAGATATGAGCTTGAAATTTGGGATATAGGTACATTGAACGACGTAATGAAGCACAAAGGACGAAAATTTTGAACTTTCGACCTCTAAGGGGGTAAAATGGGCCCTTTTCGTTTATATGTAACTTTTTATTCCCTGTACCGATTTACTTGAAACTTTGTATACATGCTTTCCAAACAAAATAAAAGTCAAGTTTTTTCCTGCTTCTACGAATTTTCCTCATCTAAGGGGTCAAATAAGGTCCCAAAGTTGGTGAAAAAAGCGTCAATTACATCGAACCAGCTGAACGGTTATGGTTGAAAATTGGTATGAAGGAAGCACTCAGCATGTTTTAATAGAGTAACTAATAGAATCCAGGAAAATCTATAAGGTTCCTTAGGGATACGCAAAATTAATAAGTTTAGGCTACAGCCCAAACCGCTGAAGATATGAGCTTGAAATTTGGGATATAGGTACATTGAACGACGTAATGGAGCACTAAAGACGAAAATTTTGAACTTTCGACCTCTAAGGGGGTAAAATGGGCCCTTTTCGTTTGTATGTAACTTTTTATTCCCTGTACCGATTGACTTGAAACTTTGTATAAATGCTTTCCAAACAAAATAAAAGTCACGTTTTTTCCTGTTTCTCCGAATTTTCCTCATCTAAGGGGTCAAGTAAGGTCCCAAAGATGGTGAAAAAAACGTCAATTACATCGAACCAGCTGAACGGTTATGGTTGAAAATTGGTATCAAGGAAGCACACAGCATGTTTTAATACAGAAACTAATAAAATCCAGGAAAATCTATAAGGTTCCTTAGGGATACGCAAAATTAATAAGTTTAGGCTACAGCCCAAACCGCTGTAGATACGAGCTTGAAATTTGGAATATACGTACATCGTACGACATAATGAAGCACTAAGGATGAAAAACGTACCCAACTCTAACTTACGGGGTAAAACGGGCCCTTTTTGTTTGCATGTAACTTCTTATTCCCTGTACCGATTGACATGAAACTTTGTATAGATGCTTTTGAGACTAAATAAAAAATATGGCTGTACCTGTTTTCTAAATTTTCCTTAAAAAAATCCTTAGGGGTCAGATACGTCCGAAAACTTCAATGCGCTTCTTTAAATAATGTAGTGTCTAGGATTATGATAATGATTGTTTATCTTTAAATGGGGCAAAATGGGTCCCCAAAAGTTTACGATTATTTTTTATTTTGTGAGCCAATAGTCTTAAGCTTAGCGCACATATGGATCAATATAGGTATTTTACTATGGGATTAACCCTGACAAGCGAAAATTACCTACATTTTCCATACATTTTGTCGCGGGTCGATGAACTTTTTGTGTTGAACAGCTGATTTTATTCACGTGCTTTTGGGGTTGGTACCATTGTAAAAGTTAATCAAATTATGAGTATAATAGCATCCTAGAATATGCCTGACTAGAATTACGACTTGTGTGTCATTTTTTCATTTGCCTGGAAAATTAAATTTCTAATGACTTAATGAAACATGTCGAATACCTGTACCGGCCTTAATTAATAGTGCACTACTGAAAATAGGTACTACGGATAGCACTACGGATAATAGAAACAGGTGGGTCTTAAGATGAACATGGACAAGACGAGAGTCATGTGTAATTCCCATGTTTTACCCACCCCGATTTCTGTTGGAAACTCGGTTCTTGAAGTCGTTGACTCGTACGTCTACCTAGGACAAGTAGTCCAGTTAGGGAGGTCCGACGTCAACAAAGAGGCTAATCGACGAATTCAACTCGGCTGGCAGCGTTCGGAAAAGTGCGTAGTGTCTTCTCGTCCGACATACCTCAGTGCCTCAAGTCGAAAGTTTTCGACCAGTGTGTGTTGCCAGTGATGACTTATGGCACAGAAACGTGGTCTCTCACTATGGGCCTTATTAGTAAGCTCCAAGTAGCCCAACGAGCTATGGAGAGGGCTATGCTTGGAGTCTCTCTGCGAGATCGAATCATTAATGAGGAGATCCGTAGAAGAACCAAAGTTACCGACATAGCCCAACGGATTGGCAAGTTGAAATGGCAATGGGCAGGGCACATAGCGCGGAGGGCTGATGACCGTTGGGGTCGAAAAGTTCTCGAGTGGAGACCATGTACCGGCAAGCGCAGCGTAGGACGTCCACCCACAAGGTGGACGGATGACCTCATTAAGGCCGCAGGATCGCGCTGGATACAAGCCGCTTCCAACCGGTCTTATTGGAGATCCATAGGGAAGGCCTATGTCCAACAGTGGACGTCCTGCGGCTGATGGATGACTGAAAATAGGCCTATCCGCGAAGTGTAATTGGGCCATATCCATCACGCCGGCCAAGCATGGGTTGCTGAATTCACATACGACATTGATTTTTTCTACGTACGTACAGGTTGCTTCAATGTTTTCCAGCAAAGAAAAGTGAAATTTCTTACATAGTTACTCATACAATTATTATTATTGGCTCCCTCGGTGGCTCAGTGGTTGACCCTGACTCCTGGGTCAAAGAGGCGTGGGTTTGATTACCAGGGCAAATATTTATGTGCTGTTCATATGTATTTGCTCTGTGTCTGAGTGTTATTAATGTATTTTTATTTAACACTTTATTGAACACTATTTGTACAAAAAGAGGACTTAACGCTAAACAGCATTATCTGCCAGTCAACCTACATGTATAAATAAATATATCTTTATTGTACACAGAAACACAGTACAGAAACTATACAATATGCTGTACAATGGCGGCCTTATCGCCTTTGGCGATTTCTACCAGGCAACCTTTGGATGGACTGGAATTATTCTAAAAATAGGAGTATGGTCGGTGGTGTATACAATACAGTACATACATTGAAATACATGTATATGTAATATATCAGTCTCTGCCAGCCAAATCACAAACTTTGCTTAGTTTGGGATCAGAGACCGAGTGTGAGATGTCCTCCAATATTTATTTTATATATTTATTTATTATTGAGTTAATTTCAGAAATTCGGCAATTTATCATCCAAAAGTTCACGTATGTACTCTGTAATAAGCTTTAGATACAAGTAAATTAAATAACCAAATACTGAGACAATTCAGGCTAAACCGTAGGCATTATTTTGCAAGTAATACAATAATAGGCCCAACAACAACATAAAAAGTGTTCTCTCTATCGAATGCTTAAAGTGAAAATGAAACAGATATAATTATGATAATTAGCTATTATAATTACGATGGCGCCTTCATAATCGAGCCTAATGAGGGCTTAACCACGAGCTACTATTATTTTAAGTAAGTGCCAAGAAAACGCGGGCCTAACTGTGGGTTTTTATCATTTTAAGCAGTTACGAAAATAACGCGGGCCAGACCGTGGGCTATTATCATTACAAGCAATACAAAAACGCAGGCTAACGGCATGCTATTATAATTTTAAGGATTTATTAAGACAACACGGGCCAGACCGCGAACTATTAGATACGAGTATTATTATAAGCAAATGCCAAGATAACGCGGGTTGAACCGAAGGCTGTTTATTTTAATTAAGTAAGTATTAAAACAACGTGGGCCAAACTGTGGGTTATTATCATTGTAAGTACCTAATTATTAACGCAACGCGAGCTAAACCGCGGGCTTTTATCATTTTGAGCAAGTACTAAGACAATACGGGCCAGACCATGGGCTATTATCATTGTAAGTAATACGACAATGCAGGCCAAACGGCGAGCTTTTATAATTTTAAGCAAGTATTAAGACATCGCAGTCCATGCTGCGTGCTATAAATAACCATCTTAAGCAAGTACTAACAATACGCGGGCCAAACCGTGATCTATTATCATTATAGGCAAATACTGTTACAATTTTGACCAAACCGTGGGCATTATCCTTGCAAGTAATTTTAAGCAAGTATTAAGACAACGCGGGCCAAATTGCGGACTATTAGATATTATTATAAGCATGTACAAAGACAACGTAGATCAAACCGCGGGCTCTTTTCATTTTAAGTAAGTACCTATGTACTAAGACAACGCGGGCGAAGCCGCGGGTTTTAAGCTAGTAACCTATATATATTGAGTTTTCTACTGTGAATAAAGTGATCATAACGTCCGGTTCGATTTACTTCAGCTGTACGTACTGTTTTTCATTTTACCTCCTGCTCGTAACTCTCTCTCTCTCTCTTCCTGGCTATAATATATAATATCCCACATGGTGATGGGATCAGCTTTCCTCACTTTCCTCCTCCACCTCGCTCGATCTTCGACATAGTCTTCGGAAACACTGCACTCTCTCATGTCCCTCAGCACTACATCCCTCCATCTTGTCCTCGGTCTGCCTCTGGTTCTTCGACCCAGGATAGAAAGTTGCAGAGCCAAGTTACCTCCTGCTCGTAACATAAACACTAAAAACGATATCCTACACAAAATAAACAAAAAATAACACTCAAACTTCTCAAAACAATCTTTGTCCGACACTCAAGTCCTCGTGCCCGTATCTCAGAAGAGCGATTTGAATAAATATCCCATGGCGACGCCATAACAATTAATGTACACTATCTCCGACTCTACCAATAGCCATTTATACGGAAATGTACATTACCATTACCGAAAAGTACTTTTAAAAGGGTGTGAGTTGAATGGTCAGCGGTGAAATTAGTTTTTTTAGAATTAGTTTTGGTCTGCTTGAAATAATTTTATAAAATCACAACAAAAAATATTGAACAATATCAGAAATCGCATCTCTAAAAAACTTCGTGCGACATTAGTTTCAGCTATAGGATGTCTATTCCTGGACATAGGCCTTCCCTCTAGATATGTATAATTCAGTTTATATCTTTATGGAAAAACAGGTCATCTTCAGGGAGAATTATTTTAGTAAAATGACTTAACAAAGTCACAAACGCTAGAGTCTAGATCCTAGACTCTAGCATTTGTGACTTTGATTAGATTCTAGACTCTAGACGGGCCAAATAGAAATATTGCTAACCAATGAAAACCAGAATTTATTGCCGTACTTATTGTAGCCAACCATTTGAACACTATTCTTGTACTATTTCTGACTAATTTCTATTTAAGCGTCGTGTCTTATGGTAATCAGATTAAGGTTCAATATTGTCGTCGTTTTATTAATAGGTATTGATAGCAGTAATGAGTTTTAAGGTGAATAATTGATGGTGTTGAGGTGTAACAAATGGTTTCCATGGCGCAGTGATAGAGTTGTCTATGGTAATTCAGGAATGTGCCGGTTTTTTCCCATAGCTACAAAATATGTAGAGCATAGAAGTAAAACTTGTGTACTTAATTTTCATACGTATACGCTCGGCGGTAGCTTTCAAGTGCTTTCAACTGCTAGGTAATTGAGTAAGTAGGTATCTTCTAGGTAAGCGTGTTACACCCTAGGCCGCATATCTACTTAAGGCTTAACATCAGGCAGTGCGTAGTCAAAAGCAAACCTATATGATAAAAAAAAACTACTAGCTTAAGAAAATAAATGAGATACAAAAAATTATATCTTTGTAAAAAATAATTAAATCCCAGTTAAATAAAATATTCTTAAATAATAATTGTCGAATTAAAGCACATCATAAACTACTATATGTTTTTATACATTCCAAAATTACTATTGGAAATAGTGTCAAAACTAGCATCTGCATCGTACTGCAATCGCCCACCAAATGTTACGAGTCAATAGCAACGTTCAGCACAGTTAGTTTTCCGGTGGGTGACCGCGGGCGGCAATTACAACTGAGCGCTACCGTGGCTCAGACTTTCAATTGTAGGTCCCGGTTGTTCTAACCGTTTAGCCATGTCAAGCGGCTTAAAAACTCTGACACCAGCCAGCTATTCGGGCTATACGAACTTACTGTACCGGCCTTTTTTAATAGTCCACTACAGGACGCAGACCTACCCACAAAGGGTGATTGGGCCATTACCATAACGCTGGACTAGTGCGGGTTGGTGGATTCACATACGCCATCGGCTTTCTTCTACGGACATATTATGCAGGTTGCCTCACGATGTTTTCTTTTACCGAAAAGCTAGTGGTTTTCTTACTTCGAAGTTACTTACAATGATTTCCCAAGTTTTTATGTGAACGATTCTACGTGTGCGCTCGGTAGCGCTTTCTATGAAGCTTGGCTTCTGTCTTTTCGATGTTTTGTGCCTCAGGATACCGTTTCCGATGGTGACATATCGGTGTTAGTGCATTGGATATTTTAGTGAAGCAGGTGCGTTCAGGTAATTTAGTGTGTTTGTAATAGTAGAGACAGCTTTTTAAATAAATTGAACATTTTCAAAGAATTATGTTTATTTTTAAGGTTTTGTGGAAAACTAAAAAGATTGATTGTATTACTATGTACATCTCTTTTGTACTATGACTACGTAGTGTTATTATATTTTCTTTGCTATGACTTTGAGTCCACTTTTTACCCGACTACGGCGAAACAAAATGGAGAGCTTAGTTTAATACTTTGATGTAAAAGATAGCTTTGATATTATTTATAGACAAAGCCAACATCTTTGTCAATCACGTCTCGCAGAGGCAATAAATAACCAAAGTAAGTTACACGAATCAATAGTTATATTTTTAGGGTTGCTGCTCTCTGATATATTGCCTACAACATAGAAAAGTGTCACAGAGTCTGGGAAAGCCAAGAAAAAACAGAAATTACTTGATCCACTCTGAAGGGGCTGAATGTGGCTATAGAACGTGATCATGGAAGCATATAGATGAGATTTGGCTCAACAGTGGAAGAATAGTGAAAAAATACACCTGCTTAATTTTACTAGAAACAGTATTTACATAGCCCTCTCCATAGCACGATGTGCTACCTTGAGCTTATTCATAAGGCCCACAGTAAATGATCACGTTTTAGTTCTATATGGCATCACTGGCAACACAGAACTGTCGAAAACTCTCGACTTGAGGCTCTGAGGTATGTCGGATGCTCCTGACAGATATTGGGGTGGGTACAACATGGGCATTACACATGAATGCAGGAACGCAGGAACGCGCTGGATGCAGGCCGCTTTCAACCTGGCTCATTGGAAATCCACAGCAGTGGACATAAGCCCCCCCTGATGATGATGAGTCTTTGCAGCCTTCACGGTCTGTACACCTTTAGATCTTTTTTGTTTTTAATAAATACACGCTTACACGAGCAAAATGCACTTAATTTTCTACTATATTTACTCGTACTCTCATGATTACTTGCTGTCTACAATGATTTCGCTGCAACGATGCAGCACAGTGCATCTAAGAGCACTGGTAAGGAAAAATTGTATTGAATTTAACAGTTTTGTAGACAGATGATCTCATTAAGACCGGAGCATCACGTTGGTTGCATCACGCTTCCAACCGATTTTATTGCAGATCTATAGAGGAGGCTTTTGACCAGGTGAGGTTTCTAAGTGTCTTCAAATCCCGAGTAAATAGGTATCTTCTAGGCAAGCTTGTTACACCCTAGACCGCATATCTGGTTAATACCAGGCTGTGTGTAGTCAAACGCAAACCTATATGAAATAAAAAGGACGTCTTATGGCACTAATCACAGAGTTACCAGATGGATAATGAATGTGGTCGATCGAGAAACGAAAGAAAGAGATGAATTGTTTTAATATGGCATAAGTTAGAAAGAGAAATGAAAAATACCTCGATTTAGTGGCCAGTTGCCATGTTTTAGACGCGATAGTGTCAAATTCTTGTCAAATTTCATTACACATATTTGACATTACATACATTCTTGCGGTTGGGAATTGTCTCAAGCGACAACATATATCTTGTTGTAATAGCTCTGTGGCTCTAATAAAGATTAGGATGGTTTCTTTTTCAGGGAATTTAAGACACGGCCACTGGCAACCCTGGTTATGTGTGACTTGGCCAGCCAGCGCGCCGTCACGTCGGCCGGTCACGCGCAGCGCGCACGTAGCTCCACCTTTTTGCCGCTCATTATCGCCTGGTACCTGTAATGATGCTGCACCGAACTGGTGGAGTACGTGTGCTTTCATTACATATCGGTTCATTATAACCTTCATTGGCAGTTGAGTACAGCACAATGCAGGGCCATAAAATAACTAAGTTAGTCTTAATTAAAATAAATAGATGTAATACTAGCAGTTCGCCGAACAGTAGACTTCGTGGCATATCTCTTTGTCTGAGAATCTTGATAAGCATAATTATATCTCGATTTGTTCTTGACTGATTTGAAATTTCCCCCCCTTTTTGAGGGAAATAATAAGCTAAATAAGTAAACGAAGAACAAAACAGCTCTGCTCTGCTTATTATTGTATTTTGTTTCACGCTACAAAAAGGTGTCTCATTGAAATACTGATAATGTAGCTTAATTTTTCTTATAAACATGACTAATGACTAGCTTTTGTCCGCAACTTAAATAAAACCTAGCTTATGTTACTCTTAACCGTAATAGAGAATTTAAGGTGGAGTTGGGCAGGACTCGTGGCAAGACGAAGTAACGACAGGTGGAGCAAGGCGATAACAGGGGATGGCCCAGACACGTTGAGCGGAGCGAGGGTCGTCCGGCAGCAAGGTGGATCGACGATATCGTCAATATCGCGGGTCGGACCTGGACACGATTGGCAAAGGACCGAGGCAGATAGCACTATATAAGAGAGAGGCCTATACCCAACAGTGGGATAAAGAAGGCTGTGGATGATAATGATATGTCACTCCCACTTTTAATATCCATGTGAAATATCCAATCGATCCTTTACTGCGCTGCGATCTAAAAGATTTATTTGTTAAATAAATAAACACACTCGGATTCAAAATATTAGAAAAGATATGTTTTCGATAGCATCTGTTAACGGATTTCCCTCAAATCCTTAATCGTGTAATCGTCAATCAAGTCATTACAAAAACTCAAAGACTGATGTTTATCGATACCCTGAAATCGATTAAAACATCTCTACCTTAATGTCCAAATGACTTAATAACATTTTTTTTATCCCTTTACCCTTCCAAGCAACCATAATAACTGTAGCAGTGCCAAAATGTGGCAACTAAAATAACTCACAAGTGATTATAATTTTGGTTCAGAAACTTCGATGCTGGCTCCTCGAATCATCTGCACGAGGAAGATGGTAGCCATAAATGAAGCGAGCTACTGATTAAAACTATGACACAATGTCATTTGGCTGTCAGATCGGGAGCTGGTGATGCGTGGAGATGACCAGATAGAGAAGTAAGGGGATTCAGCCTATAGATGAAACTTCCATTTTGTTCTTTTTAGTCCGTTACGCAAAAAATAGTTTGAAGTAGAAAGATTAATTGTTATTGGCCGTGTTAATTGTCGTGGTGGTCTAGTGGTAGAAGTCGTGAGTTCACGGCCCCGTACCAATGACTTCTTCGGAATTTATGCACGAAATTTCACATCAATGGCTTCGGATGGGATTCGGTGAAAGGAAAACATCGTGAGGCAACCTGTACGTCCGTAGAAGAGATGGCGTATATCAATCCATCAACCCGCACTGCGCCAACGAGGTAGATATGGACCCATCACCCTTCATGGGTAGACTTACATTCTGCGGTGGTCCTGATTATGGTACATAACAGTATAGTAGATAAATTGTACTGTGTACTTATCTTCCTTTATATCTTCCAAACAGGAGAACCCTTTTGAGGTTTTTTAGGGGATTTTTGCTCTACTTTGTCCTTACAAAGATATGTCTAGATTTCAATTATAAAAAGTACTAAAACGTATATCTCTTGAGCAGTTTCTTTAGTAAAAAAGTACTATACTATACAGATAATATATAACGTGCATCAAAATAAGAAAGAAATCATATTTTTAATGTACTATGACATCTTAACGTACATCAAAGCAATAAATAATAACTGCGCGTATAACCACTTCATGTAAGGAAACAGAAAAACCGAGATAAAATCGAGAGCCCACAAAAAATCTGAACGAACCATCCCTGTAATTATGTAGAACAAAGCGTACGAACACATCACGTACCAGCCCAGGGCCGCACTCAAGGTGGCTGGGAGTCTGGGGGTCTATACATACAAGAGAACCAAATGATACTATTGCTGTGTTAGAGATGTTCTTACTCAAATCACATTACTCAAATGTCATCTTTAATTTGCCAGATTTTTTTAAATGGCATTTTTTTAACTACTACAAAATAGAACACTTCTTACACAAGCTAACACTACATAAATAACTACTATTACATAAAAAGCAATTTGATCATCCACAGACCCTTGAAGATCTAAAGATAATCCAAACGCGCAAGCCCACTGCTAGTTGGCAGCGTGGCCAGCATGATGGTGCATTGCCACACTGAATGGCAGTGCTTATAATCGTGCTAGAATTAATCTAATAATATTACAGGTGCAAAATTTTTCCTATATTTTAAACCGCGTAATATAAGCTGACATAAATAACACTTTCTAACATTTCGTCTCCTTTCATTTCATTGCCTTTTTTTAGGCCATCAGGCGGCTTAAAATCCCTGATACCAGGGCTAGCCACCCGGCCTATACAACCTTACTACCACTTTTATTCGTGTATAAAAATAAGTCAACCAGCATCTCTGTTTTCACGTTAAAAAGTAACAAACGAACTAACAAACATCCTACATACATGCTGAAATATCACTCATTTTACAAACTTTTGATACATATACTATGTATAATGTGAAATAGTTAAAATGCTGTTTGAGTCAGCAAAACTGTTATTGCTGAGAACAGTTTTCAAAACATGAAACCAAAAAATATTGGTTTCGCAATGCTTACGTTCTTCATTATCCTTTTTAGGCGCAAAAATAATTATGGAAAAACTTATCACCTCCTCCCTCCTTATTCCCACCTAACTCCGCCCGACTTTCAGATCGTATCTGCATATACACAAAGAATAGTTGCGTCTGTGTGTCACCGAGGGTCAGTTCCCACGAGGTTACGCGATGCGCGACAATAAAGCGACGCAGCAATGCGCGTGCGCACGTAACTTGACGCGACATGTCACATGTCAGGTAACGTTGCTTGTTTTAGGACACGATTGCCGCTTGCATGGTTTGAAAAAAATTACTTCTTATTTATTACTGTTAAAATAATTAAAAACCTGTTTTAGCATGTGCTAATGAAGTTCTTTTATATGATACCTTACATGATACGATTTACTCACTTTGAATTTTGAACCAATATTTTGTGAATTTTGAGGCCCTATTTTTTGTGATTTAAATAAAAATGTACAGTTTTCAGATTTATTCCTATATGTGTACTCTGAGACAATGCTTCTCGCCAAATTTCATAGTTCTATGTCAACGGGAAGTACCCTGTAGGTTTTGATTTTTGTAAGTGTCGAAATATGCGGTATTTTACGACATAAACGGCTCTAACTTTTTTAAACGATAACTGAGAAGTTTTTCTTTTACACAACTGCAAGAGACCATAGATATGGGTACGTATACAGTTTAAATTTCAACTCGATATCTTTACGCGTTCCCTAGATAAAGAGTCTTGACATACACACAGACGGACAACAAAGTGTTCCGTTTTTTTCCGTTTAAGGTACGGAACCCTAAAACCTAAAAAAAAACGCTTAGGAGTCATTAACTTTTTTTTTTATAAATGCATTGTCATCGGTCTTTGATAGGTGTGCAAAGTTTGAAGAAAATCTGATCGCTCAAAGGTCAAAATCGAGCTCAAAGGGGTTGGTTATAAGCAAACCAATGCGAGTCGAACCCACCATTACGGTCGCAAGTCTTTACGTCAAAATTTATACAAATCTCAGCTTTGTCATTGAATCTTGTCAGTCCATGAGTCCGTGATATGTCCGTTTGGCTCCCAGTAGTGGACTCTCTGGGAGCGGGACGGAGACTAAGACTCCACTAACTTTACTCCAAAATTCTGTGCCACAACTTTTTATACAAGGTTATATGCTTGCCCTATGCTACGCCGAAAGGGGATTATTCAAACCATCATTATAAACCACTTTTACTATGGGGAAAACCCGGAAATCCGAGAAAAATATATCAACTGTTCCATACAAAATTGTAACTCGAAATCGACAAAATGTATGATACAGCTGATTTTTTTCGCATATTCCAGGTTGCCTACTTAGTAAAAGTTTTTTATAATGATGGTCTGAGTCACTACCATTCGGGTCCATCACCTGCACCAGTTCTGAGTAACCCTGTATAGGTATGAGAGATGCTTAACATCGGATAATCGTTTTGCTCGTCTCATCTCTCAATTTTATAAAAACCAAGACTATAAAAAATGAAGCAAAAAGTTAATGAAGGCTCTGAAGGTACCTACTCTGTTTCACGCCTTAATTGCCATGATTCGGATAATAATTAAGATCAGTCATGAAAAAATAGAGCAGAAAACGTCAACCTCATCTCTGCGCAGATCAAGAAACTGGCCGAACTAACCCTTTGATAAGTCCTATCACAGAAAAAATGCCAAGTCGATGGTCCTGTCAATTAATTTATTTTTATTGTTCAGTAATCATTCCAGGCACTACACCTATACATATCTAGATAATAAAATCATACTGTACTGTACTGTACTGTACCAGCCTTTTTAGTAGTCCACTGCAGGACGTAGGCCTACCCACGAAGGGTGATTGGGCCATATCCACCACGCGGGCCCAGTGCGGCTTAGGTGGATTCACATACGCCATCGAATTTCTTCTACGGACGTATGCAGGTTGCCTCACGAAGTTTTCCTTCACCGAAAAGCTAGTTGTGTGAAATTCCGTACATATATTCCAAAGAACTCATTGGTACGGGACCGGGGATTCGAACCCACGACATCACGATTGTAAGGCGGGTGTCACTACCTCTTGACCACCACGGCTAAATAAAATCATACTAATACTCGTATTATAAATCCGAAAAGTTTGTGGGTTTGTTCCTCTTTCACGCAGCAACTGAGCAACGAATTGACTTAATTGTTGGCATGGATATAGTTCAAGGGCCGTAAAGACACATAGGCTACTTTTTATCCCGAAAAAATAAAAGATTCCTGTGTGATATCACAAAAGTCAAATTCCACGCGGGCGGAGCCGCGGGCAAAATCTAGTTACCTATAAGTAAGTTCGTGTAGGCCGGATGGCTAGTCCTGGTGTCAGAAAGGAGTTGGTAAACTTTTTATATGGGAGGCGGTCCTTGAAAACCGGCAGCGATGCGAGCTGTATTAATGTTTAGTGCCATATTTAAGAATATTATTTCACGCAAAAACATATTTTTGTGTATCGCCGTTTTATTATAATATCTCTTTTTTATTTCACTAAGTAGAAAATATTTAGACTGAACTGGTAATACTAAGAGGAGGTCTACGTAGTTTACGTATCAGACAGGAATCTTCAAACAACCAATAGCGGGCTGGTATTTTAGAGTTTGACATTTATTTATTTTTTAAAACATGGCGACCAGCCCTCTATTGGTTGTTCAATATTGACAATGTCATTTGCTTTTGCTGTTTCATAATGTCACTGTCAGGTTTTTTTTTCAATTTAGGCTTAATGCAGTTATTTGGTATAGCACATAGTTCATTTTTCTAATGTTTTTAGAACCCATTTGAAAATTAAATGGCGATGAAAAAAATTCTAAAAAATATGTGTTTGAAAAGATAATTATATAAGCTTTCTATTGGTATATATTTTGTTTCTGCAAGATTTCAAAAACCGCATCTTTTCCATATCCTTTCAAGCTGCTTGAAGGCCTCTGACATGGCTTAATGGTTAAAACAACCGGGGCGGGGCCTACAGTTGAACGTGTCATCCGAACTACGGTAGCGCTCAGTAGTAAATACCACGCGCGGTCACCCATCCGAAGACTGACTGTGGTGAACATAAATATATATATAAATAGTGTTTAGCTAAATAGGTATTTATGTTCAGTTTCTTTTTATTTCATTTCACAAAAGATTTCAGCTGACTGTCTAAAAGGAAATGCGCCGAAATGCAAGTAATAAATTTGTTTGGTATGACTGCAAACCGTGTGTAAGTTCTCAACAAACTTACTAAAAACATTTCGTAAAGTTTTAGAGAGTAAAGTTTGTTAAATATGAATAACAACAATAATAGAAAATAAAATTTATACACCTACTTAGAAAATTAATCAAATAACTCACCCCTCATCGTTCCTGGTGCATAACATAAAGTTAAAATAAAGTTATATCTATCTATCAGCCATACGACGTCCACTGCTGGACATGCTGCTGGTCTCTTCCCTGGATTTCCAGTAAGGCCGGTTGGAAGCGGCCTGCATCCAGCACGTTCCTGCAATCTTTATTATGTCGTCAGTCCACCTAGTCGGTGGACGTCCTACGCTGCGCTTGTTGGTCCGTGGTCTCCATTCGAGAACTTTACGGCCTCATCGGCCATCCGTTCTTCGAAGTATGTGCCCTGCCCACTGCCATTTTAATTCGCTGACCCGCTGGGCTATTTCGGTAACTTTGGTTCGTCTGCGGATCTCCTCATTTCTGATTCGATCCCGCAGAGAGACACCGAGCATAGCCATAGCCTTCTACATAGCAGGTTGGGCTTATTCATAAGGCGCAAATTAAAAGTAAAGCCTTATATAAAAAAAATCAAACACCGAATTGTGAAGAACTCGCGTACTTAACATTAGTACGAAAAAAAACTTTTAAACTAACTGCGAATCTCCTCCTTTTTGGATGTTTTAATGTGCATTGAACAATGAAATTATCAAGAGTCAGCGACGGCGGTCCTTTATAACCCCAGACTACATTACAGTGATGGTTACTCATCACGTAGTTGGATTCGTTTCACTCGTCGAGCAAATCGCTCGTGAAATGTGGAAAAAATTGCACCGCGCTCAGAGACAGCGCAAACGTGGACACTTTTCTGTTTATGTCAGATCACAGATATGATATCCCTGATGTGTGTGTCAGATACTTGCTAGATTACTGATTTCTTCTTCATATTGTTTTGAGTCATAAGACGTCCACTGCTGGACATAGGCCTCTCCAACAGATCGCCAATAAGACCGATTCGAAATGGCTTGCATCTATAGATACCGTAAAATCGTGGGATTGATTTTGACGAGGACATCTGTACAAATTGCTGACATGTTAACGTCCCACATTGCGTTTGTTGCTACGTTCTTCACTTGACAACTTTTCAATTACATTTGGTCACGGTTTCGCATAAATGGAAACAGATAGTTTGCAATGATAATAACATATGTGTTTCACAATTGGAAGATGCGCTATTTATTGGAAGATTATGATGAGCTAGTACTTGTTACTTGTTATAACTTGTAATTGTAAGTAGAGAACGAGAACACTTTTCTCAAACCTAAGCTAGGTTTAATAGTGTTTTAAGATTTATAACTTGTGTAAATTTTATTCAAATAAATTATAAAAAAAATTGTGAAAGCCTGTATCTTATCTGTTAAAACTGTTAAAAGTAAGTAAGTTCGTATGGGCCGGGTGGCTAGCCTTTGTGTGAGTTCTTAGGCCGTCTAAGGGCCTCTGACATGGCTTAACCCTAGAAGCCCAATGTACGTCGTTTTGACGTACACGCCGACAAAAAATCGCTATATCTTTTGCAAACTTTGTGGAATCGTCACGACCTTCCAAACCAACCTAGTGCCCGCCGAAACCTAACAGAAGAAGGCTGTGTTGCTTCGGTAAGTGCCTTCAATTAATTGTAATCACAATGATGCACGTCAATCTGACGTATGATTGGGCTTTGTGTAAGTTTTGCGATTATTATAAGTTTGCGGTATTGTTGTATTTTTTTGCTTGTCGTACTGTTGCATTTGGTGTTATTACTAAGTATGTTATTTTTAGGAAATAAAATACTAATGGCGTCTTCTAGATACCTAAATTCAGACGAAATTGCGTCACTTGGAACATGAAGATAATTTTTCTCCCGCTGATGTGACCCTCAATATTTTGTTCCTCAAGATGATATCAGGAGTGATAGTAAAGAAAAATTGGTGGACTTAATTGGAAATGCAAGTTCGGCAACTACAAATGAGGACCTTGAAAGCTCTGTCCCGTCTCCAGAGTCAGCAAATCTTGAAGAAATACCATCGACTTCACTTCACAGAATCATCACGTTGCATCAGGCTTCTATACGATTAGGCAGTTTTGTAAGGGATGCTAAATATGGCTTATGTAAATTAATAAGTCACTGCCACAATATGTTGACCTTGAGCCGTAAGGAGTGCAAAAATTGAGCACAGAATCGACTTGGATGCAAAAACGTCTGGAAACACCAACTTTGAGAAAACTTAACGTGAAAACATAGCAAATGTGCTGAAAACCGTGCCAGAAACATCAGCAGCAGTTATATGTGAAGATCCAGAACAAAAAAGGACGCTACTGAGGGTTTTGAACCTGTAAAAAAGGTAGATGACAAAAACACTGTGCTTCAAATGTAAAAAAGCAATATGCGGATAACACGAAATTGACATATGTCAAAACTGTATATAATTACTGAATAATTGTTTTTACCTGTTTTTATATCGAAGAGTTGATTTGTTTTCTGAAAAATGTTTAAATAAGATTGATTTTTGTATTAAATTTATTAATATCAAGAAATAACTAAGACGATAACATTTTTTGTGTAATTTTACTATAGTGCCTAATATTTGATTATAAAAGTATCAATAAATAACTATTTGATTTAAATTTACGTTTTTATATTTTATTAAAATACATTTAAGCTAAATAATTTAAAAATTTGGTATATACAATATAAAACAAACAAATATAACGACTTTTAATATTACACGTCAATTTTACGTATGCCCAATCATACGTAAAATTTAAATGGTTTAATGCTTTATGGCTTTAAAAATATGATTGGGCTTCTAGGGTTAACGTTTGTTATAACTGTTTAGCCATATCAGAAGCTTTCAACAACCGAAAACAACAATCCTATCAGTTGGTTGACTTTTAACGCAGCGTCTTACAGGTTAAAAATCACAGCGTTCTAAAATAGTGTTCCCTTGTCCAATGGAAAAAGTATGTACGTCTGCGCTGGGTATTAGAGTCACAGATAACTGTGGTTTGATTGCAAAATACGTGTTTCGGTGAGTGACCGTGTCGAATAGCCGCAGTGGGCATTGTGACTCATTTATACAATAGGGAATATAGAACACGGTGCTAGAGTTCAACGCAAATTGATATTTGGAAGAATACATTTCTATACAAAACAATGCTGGTGTTTAATTGGCTCAACGTATAATCATTGCTATTAGCGCGGCAATGCAGCCAGCATGCTGGGCACGCTGCCAACTGGTATGAGCTTGAGCATTTGGATTATCTTTAAACCTTCAAGGGTCTGTGGATGATCCAATTGCTTTTTATGTAGTAGTAGTTTATGTAGTTTTAGCTTATGTAAGAAGTGTAGTATTTAATTTCTATACTAGTAGTTCTCCGAACAGTAGACCTTGCGTCAAATCTCTTTAGCTGAATTTACACAAACCTATATCGACTCGCTCTTGACCGATTTGGGTCATATTCGCATAGAATTTTGATTAAACAATCTTGCCACATATAATTGAAATCGGATAATAAATAGCACAACAGCAAGTTATCCCTCTTTTTGAGTGAAGTGCCAATCGACAATCGCCTACGAAAAAAAAAATTTGTATCGAACCAACCGGGCTAGGAAGCGCACCACGTCATGTTTCTTTCGACGTGTAAAGAACGAAACAGTTATGGCGAAGTATATACGAGTAGTGACCACGGTCGATGTTGATGATGACACTCTACTCGTGACCACGGTCGATGCAACTCGGCCGAAACGTCGGGATGAGGAGGTATTTATTTATCTTGTAATTTTAGTGCGCGATTAGTCCCGTAGTATACAAATACAAATACAAATACAAATCATTTATTGGTAATTAATCATTACATGTCAAATTAAAAAATATATTTGCACTAGTACAGGTACTACTTATGTACCAGTTAATCTAAATTCAAAAATTAAATAATTACATAATAAATAATAAAATAACCATCATATTGATTCCGGTAATTTCAAAAAGTCATCAATTTCATAAAACAATTTTTCGCTAAGCCACGACTTAAGTTTATTTTTAAATGACACGACGGAAGGTGCTCCACGCACGTCAGTAGGTATCCTATTATAGACAGCCGGTCCCCCAATATACACAGATTTCTCAGACCGCGCTAATCTGTGAGTCGGTGTCACTAGTTGGTTGCTTCTGACGTTGCTCCTCAAAGCAAACCTCGAGTATGTACCTCTCTTTTGAAAAACGTCTAGGTGGGTATGCGTAAACAGGGCTATCTGTAAGATAAGTTCACATGGTAGTGGGAGGATGCGAAGCTCTCTGAAAAGCTCAACGCATGAGACGTCGTCTTTCACTCCAAAAATTGCGCGAACAGCCCGTTTTTGCATAATAAATGCTCTTTTATACTCGGCAGCGCGGCCCCACACCTCCAACCCGTAAGTGATGTTACTGTGAACAGTGGCGTAGTAGCAAGAGCGCACGACGTCACGAGTGGCGGTACTCGCGAGCTGCCGGAGCGCAAAGCACGAGCGGCTCAGCTTCCCGCAGAGCTCGTCTATGTGCGTCTCCCACGTTAGCGCACCGTCGATGTGAAAGCCCAGTAATTTTGTACTATGTACTTGTTGGAGGGCGGTATGACCGATAGTTACTGAGTAGGACTTAGCCAATTTGCCATTCAAATTAAATGTTAAAAAGCAAGTCTTATCCTTGTTTAGAGCTAGTCCATTTGATGTGAACCATCCATCCAGACTATTCACCACAGAGTTTAGCGCAATCTCGAGGTCGCTGCTCGTCGGCGCGGCAACTACGGCAGCAACGTCGTCAGTATTATATATTGCATTAAATGAAATACGAAGTCGTCGTTGAATTGTTGTTTTATTATTTTTACACTATACTTTACACCGTAATTAATTATTACACCTTTTTATTTAGAGTTATGCTAAAGATGTTTTGTACTGATGACAGATGATAGCCAAAAAGAATGACGGGGGAAAAAGTGTGGCCAGTAGGCAAGTCTAAAAATACTACACTCTTCCCCCCCCACAAAAAATTTTTACTTATTTATCTACTTAAGTAATACTAACTTAATCTATAAATTACACTTTAACATTTGATCAACATGCCTCTTCCAATGAAGGCCACTTACATCAATTATATAGGTGGTGCCTGGAATGCATTCCTCAATGATGGTCCCGACAGTCCATGGTTTACCATTTTTTCTATAGTCTCGAGTCATGACAGTTTGGCCAACATTGAAAACTACATTCCGGGGACCATTATGTGAATCTTTTATTTTATTTTGCTTAACTAACAAGTCTTGAATTATCGGAGTTGGTCTAAGTAAAGAGAATCTACTTCTAATCTCCCTGCCCAACATCAAGCGAGCTGGTGACACACCGGTGGATTTGTGTGGAGTGACTCTATAGTCCGCTAAGAAGATATTTACAGCGTAGTTTAATGATTTGCCACTGTCCATGATCTTAGTGACATTGGCCTTAAATGTTTCCACAAATCGTTCAGCAGCTCCATTTGTAGCTGGGTGATATGGCGGTGTGAATGTATGTTGAATATTTAATGTTTTACAGAACAATTGGAATTCCCAGCTTTTGAATGAACTACCATTATCGGTCACCAAATGAATTGGGAAACCAAATCTCAGAAATATATCCTTAAATTTTTGAATTGTGAGATTACTTCCTATGTTGGCCATTTGAAACACTTCTGGCCATTTGCTATAACTGTCTACTACTACTAAAAACATTTTTCCCTGTACAGGCCCTAAATAATCTGCATGGATTCTGTACCATGGTGACGGTGGTATGGGCCATGTTTTCAGTTTTGATTTTGCAGGGGTATTTCTGTATGACAAACAATTTTCACAGTGTTGAGTTAATTCTATTATTTCCTCATTTAGTTTAGGCCACCAAAAATACGATTTTGCTATTTCTATCATGCGTGTGCTCCCGAAGTGACTTTTATGTAATTCTATTAATACTTTATCTCTAACAGCTGTAGGTATTATTATTCTATGTCCCCAAAATAAGCAATTTCGGTCAATGCTGATTTCATTTCTTCGCATAAAATATGGCTTTAAATTATTTTCAATTGATTTTGTATCAGGCCAACCATCTGTACTGTATCTCAAAACCTGTGACAATCTAATATCCTTTTTTGTTTCAGATTGTATTGTTTCCCAGTTTATTACTGATGTTTCAGATATGTCAATGTAATTTGTTTTAATTTCAAAACTATGAACGAGATTTTGTGATGCTTTTTCAATTTGAGGCTGGCGTGATAGATAATCTGCTGGGTTTTTAGTGCTAGGTATATGTTTGATTTTATATGAAAAAGCTGACAAAAAGATGGCATAATGTTGTAATCTTTTTGCTGCCATTTTTGGTATTGGTTTGGTAGGGCCAAAGATTCTTACTAGAGCTGCATTATCAGTTTCTAATTCAAATTCTCTGCCATACACATAATTATAAAATTTTGTGACACCAAATACTATGGCCATTGCTTCTTTATCTAGAGCGCAGTACTTTTTTTCTGTGTCATTTAGTTTTTTGCTTGCAAATGCAATTGGCCTAACCACATTATCTGGCCCTCGGTTCGAGAGAACCGCACTTATACCTACAGTAGAGGCGTCACATGACAAGATGATGGGTTGTGTTTCATCAAAGTGTTGTAAACTTTGTGCAGAACTCAATTTTTTTTTTATTAATTCAAAGCAATATTGAGATTCTTTGGTCCATACAAACTTATCCTTCTTCAACATTTCATTCAATGGAGCAATGTTGGTAGCCATATCTTTCAAAAATCTTGAATAGTAATTAATTTTGCCTAAAAATGATCTCAGCATTGTTACATTTACAGGGGGCTGCAAATTTAAAATTGGTTTTACATTTTCTTTTATAACACTTATGCTGTCTTTATTTACCCTATAACCAAATACATCTATACTTTTCCTAAAGAATTTACATTTCTCCGGCTTTAATTTGAGACCAGATTCTTTTAGTACTGAGAGTATATCATGTAAGGTTTTACACATTTCATTAAAGTCATATCCGCGCATATATATATTATCTATGAATACAATTACATTTGGTATGTGGCTCAATTTGTTACTCATCAGTCTTTGAAAAGAGCCTGGTCCGGAACTCACACCGTAAGGTAAATATAAGTATTTGAATATTCCTAATTCGGTAGTTATTACAGTTAATTCTTGTGATCTAGGATCTAACGGGGCTTGTAAGTATGCTTCTTTAAGGTCAAATTCTGAGTAGTATTCACCACCTTTTAATGTTTCAAAGATGCTATCTATGTGGGGTAGTGGGAAATGATCTATTTCCAAGCATGGGTTAAGTGTAACCTTATAATCCCCACACAGCCTCACTGAACCATCTGGTTTTAAGACGGGAACTACTGGAGTTCCCCACTGACTAAATTTTACTGGTTCAATTCGGTTATTGAGTAAAAGTCTATTAATTTCATTTTTTACTTTGTCTTTTAACGCAAAAGGGACTTGTCTGACTGGTAAAAATTTGGGCTTGCTATCACTTTTTAATTTCAAAGTGATACACTCCCCTTTAAAATCACCCCACCCCGGGGTGAATACTTCACTGAATTTTGAACTTTATCCTTAATCATTTCTATAGGATCACAAGTGTCATTAGATTTAATGTCATAGGCAGTGCCTAGCTGCAGCGGCCACTGATTAAATATTTTCAACCAATCCCTGCCTAATATCCTAGGTTTATCATTACTTACAATGTATATATTGGTAAGTCTGTTTACATTGTTCCAAGTAACATTTAATTGTTTTATTATTCCTATAGGTTTGGACAGGCTTTGGTCGAAATTTTTGAATGTTATGTTGCAATTTTCAATTTTTTTACTAGGAAACAAATTAATGTGATCATTAAGAGTCAAAGTACTCACTTCAGATCCAGTGTCTAACTCGAATTTTACTATCTTGCCTTCCACTGTCATACTCACATATTGTGGTGGTACCTTGCCTTCACTAGAGTGGTTCATATACATACTGAATACATTTGCACAATTTTCTTGATTTTCAAACAATTTTTGAATGTCACGTTCATAGTCTACATTTTCATCTCCTAGTTCTAATTTTTTTGTTTGACGTTGTTGACACACTTTAAATATATGGCCTTGTTTACCGCACTCAGAACAGTATTTATTTTTAAGTGAACACTCCGATTTTATATGATTGTCTTTTCCACACACATAACATGTTATATTAACTTTGGTTGAATTGCTTCGGGGCTTTTGTGATGGTCCTTGTGCACCTTTATTACGTGGAGTTTTTTTATTCAGGAGGAACATTTCCTTTTCAGGAGTTTGAGCCGCCTCCATGGCTTCGTGCCCTTGAAGCTGTGAATGTTGTAACGCTGCCTCTACAGTCCTGGCTATGATAACTAATTTGTCCAGGCTAGCATCTCCATTTTTCAGCAGTTCAAACTTTATCATAGGTTTGTAGGCGCCATCTATAAATTTTTCTTTCACTTGATCTTCCATGTCTTTAAATCCACATCTTTTGGCTAATTTCTTTAGTTCCATTATGTACTCCTCAATTTGTTCGTTTTGTTTTTGATTTCTAGCGCGAAAAGCTACCCTTTCTAATGGGAGTGAAGTTGCTCGATTGTACCTGGTTTCTAATAGTTTTAAGAGGTCTTGGTACTCTTTTTGGCTAGGTTTTTCTGGCGCGCAGAGATGATTTAAAGTTTCTAGTACTTTAGAAGTTAAGCTTGTGATCAACAAAGCAGTGTGCTTACTCTTTGGGACATCGTTCAGAGTTATAATGCATTCAAGTTGTTGTTCAAATAGTTCATAATTTTGACCATTAAAAGGGTCTATAGTCCCGTATTTATGGAAATTCATCGTGGTGTATTCTACTTGTGGGTCAGGATTGCGATCAGGAATTTCTTCGTCGTCACTGTCTGGTATCGAAGAGGTTAATTTGCCGCTTCTTACCAATTCACGTAATTTTTTTCTTAATTCTTCCAAGCTCGCACTTTTACATGTAATCCCGAGTTCTCCAAATATTATTATGAGATTTTCTTTGTTTATTTCTTGGATCCAACTAGTTTTTCCTTCTTGAATTAGCGTTTTAAATTGTCGTAGCATTGCTTAGATTGCTTCAACAAAATGGCGGGGGCGGCACCGCGATTACTGCACGTGTGTTTTTCGTTAAAATCCTCGTCGCCATTATTATATATTGCATTAAATGAAATACGAAGTCGTCGTTGAATTGTTGTTTTATTATTTTTACACTATACTTTACACCGTAATTAATTATTACACCTTTTTATTTAGAGTTATGCTAAAGATGTTTTGTACTGATGACAGATGATAGCCAAAAAGAATGACGGGGGAAAAAGTGTGGCCAGTAGGCAAGTCTAAAAATACTACAGTCAGCATACATATATATTTCTGCTTGTTTGATAGCTCCTGGTAGATCGTTAAGCAGGAAAACAAACAAGGTGTTCGACAGACAGGACCCCTGCGGAACACCCATTAAGTTTTGTAGTTCCGAAGACACAGCACGGCCTCCGTCTCCCACTACGACTTGCGTTCTGCCTGACATGAAGGAGGTGAGAACGGATCCCGGTGGACCGCAAATTCCGTGATGCTGTAATTTTTTAGCGACAAGGGCGTGGTCAGCCGTGTCGAACGCGCGGGAGAGGTCGCAGCAAACAAGAGCAACGTGCTGACCTGTTTCTCGCTCGCTCAGTACTTTCCACACCACCTCGCGCACTAAATCGGTAGTAGAGCGGCCGGCCCGGTACGCGTATTGACGCTCAGACAGAATGTTACGTTCCGCTGCAAAGTTCAAGATTCTTCTATTGAGGCCGACCTCGAACACCTTGCTAACAACAGGAACCAAAGATATTGGGCGGTACGATTTTGGCTCAGATTTTTTACCTTTACCCTTATATAGAGGAGTAATTTTAACTTTTTTGAGTGAGTCTGGATAAATGCCGCTTCGCATGCAAAGATTGAATAATTGACTTAATACAGGCGCGATAGGCTCTATGGAGCTTTTGAGCATTAGAGCGGATAGTCCATAGATATCGGTGCTCTTCTTTGAAGCGATTCGCCTGGTCGTTATAGTACATATCTCGGAGGGTGAGAACGGTTCTAGCCTGAGAGACTTGTCACTAGCGGGAGACTCTATGCAGAGCGCAGACAGCGCTTTGGCCCCGTCGGCAACGGGCGCACCGCATTTGCTAGCCCCTGTAACGAACTCCAGATTAAGAGAGTCTACCAGATCTTTCTTTGAGTCGAACGTCTGACCGTTTTCATCTCTCACAAGGTCTGTGAAGTCGACTCTCTCACGAGCGTTACGACCTAACTCAGAGTTAATTACTCTCCACATACATCTCGGATTCGATTTGATTATGTTAGAGTAATAACTGACGCGCTTTTCTGTAATTAATGAGTGATAACTACGCGAAAGTTCATCATATTTGCTACCCAGCAAGTCATTTGTTGGGAAAATCTCCTTTAAATGATAGGCATCATTGAGCAAATATTTAAAATTTTGGACTTCTGCGTCTACCCATTGGTTTCTTTTATGAACTAGTTTCATTTTTAAAGGAAAACATATGTTGTATTTGTCGTTTAAAATGGTTACTATGCATGCAGCGAGCGAAATGCAACACCCATTGTATTTTTCAACAACGTTATCCCACTGAACAGATTCTAGTGATGCTATGTAGTTGCTTATGTTGGCTACTGAGAAACTGCGCGTAAGATGATGTGTAGGTGCAGGCGTAGCGCTGACACTCCGCGAGATGGTCAAACGCTGAGCATCGTGATCACTCAGTGGTCGTGTGTTCACTCCAGTAATATATATATGTACATATAATAATAATGTGTTCAAATTTTAAAAGCAAGTATATATCTGTCACTTTTTCACACGTCGCCAAGAGTTCTATTCGTGGTTTTTCGTAGTCGTATGCTTGGCGTACTGGTTAGTACCAAGTTCCATCGAGATTTGTTGAAAATTGCGACCTGACAGACGAAATCAAAATCGTCGATTTAAAGCAGAGACCTTCGCTTCACCTCGTTCAATCACACAGATTGCGAGATCGAATCAGAAATGTGAAGCTTTGCAGACAAATCATAGTTACCAAAATAGCCCAACGGATTTGCAAGTTGAAATGATAGTATACACTACAGGGCACATAGTTTGAAGAATAAATTACCAAAGTTATTGTGTTTGTAGAGACCACAAACCACAAGCCTAGCGCAGGATGTCCACTCACAAAGTGTACCGACGAAGTCAAAACTAGACTTCAGGAACACGCTGGATTTAAGCCACTTCTGACTGATTTTTAAGACAGAGGACGTCTTACATGAGTTACATGATGTTTATTGAAAAACTGGGTAGCCTTAAACCTCTAACAACCAATTAGACTTAGACTATTCCTCCTTAGACAGTCGGGTAAAAGTGACAACAGTCAATAACTATCTCATAAAATACGTAACACTGGTATCATTATTACCACCATTTCCTTCAGATACCATCGACAATGGTAACAACATCCATGGGAACCAACCACAGACCACGTAGCAGTTACTATAGAAACGACACAGTTTAACCATAAGTTAGTATTGCACCGCCACAGAATAGAAAAGAGTTTTTATGGTATTATTTTCTTTGAAGCAGCGACATGAATTAGCATACGTGTCATAGATTACACAAACAGTAACTACCGTGTAGACACAGGTTAATTAACAGTTTGTATGATCATGTCATAGATTAAGAAATAGTTAGTAACTGGAACTTCGTTTGAATAGGCGACATCGTTTAGCCTATCTTGTATGTATCAGTGTTTTAGCTCTTTGTCTTCCCGTACCTAAGGTAATTCTTACCTTACTTTGTTGTAGCGAAAGTTAATTATACTAGGAAATAAGGAAGCAAAATTAAATCATAATCGCATATTATAAAGTGAAGTTTATGAGCAGGACTCAGTACTTAAAGCACACAAAACTTGTACACAACCTAAAGTACGTTTAGTAAGTATATTTAACACAGTAGTGGGGCTTTTATTTAAATAGATATTTCTAGGCTCTTAAAATCCGACCTTTGTCGCGGTTAATATATCGAGCTCATGTTTTACATGAAATTATTTTAGTGAATATTAACATTAAATTAACTCTAAATTTTTTTTACTATACAAAACCAATAGAAATTAGCGACTTATCGTACCATCAGTCATATTGATTTTCTTCCTCTCAAATTAAATTGTATAATATTGTTAAAATAAAAAATAAATTACTACGATCTCTGCATGAAATCAGGTAGATTACCTACCTACCAGGGACCATGTACAGTATGGTCTTTGTTACTTACACATTTTACAGATTAATAAAAGGTTTTTTTTCGTCTAAAGGGCTTTTGCCTTGTCCTTTAAAATCCATCCATCTATTAGCCTAGAACTTGATAGAACGTCCACTGCTGGACATAACCCCACCCTGTAGATCTCTAATAAGATCAGTTGGTAGCATTTAACATAATCATAATATATTTTTGCACACCTTTTTTGCAAACTGCACTAGCTGAATTATAATGCCCAAAAGTGTATACCCCAGAACAGCTCTAAAATGTAAAATACGTGCGCGAGCAGTCATCCAAAAAGCCATACATTATGTCCCGGGCCATAAACACGCAATTATTGTCAGGTGCGCACGTGGGCCTCATACAAAACAGTACAGCTAGTACCACCAATTTTACTATCTATGTGGTTAAAAATGGGAACTAGCGTGATCTTTGAAAAAATGTTAATTGATAGGTGGATAAAGCGACAGTGGCGCGACTAAAGAAGTGTTTGAAGAAAATTGTCGCAGTGCGTATGAACTGACGCGTGGGCGGGAAAGGCCCATTGACGTTGACTTGGATGAATAAAGTGTTGGACAATCGAGTCGAGTGGTGTGTTACTACTCGATATAAATGAGGAGGGCCTGTGAAAAATTGATGAAAATCTATCGTTTTATTGTTTACTAGCTACCCGCCCCAGCTTCGCATATTATACATATGTATAAACCTTCCTCTTAAACCACTCTACCTATCTATTTAAAAAAACTGCATCAAAATCCGTTGCGTAGTTTTCAAGATATATGTACATAGGGACAGACAGCGGGAAGCGATTTTTGTTTTATACTATGTAGTGACTCAGTGGATAGGTTATAATGTTTTCACATAAACTGACACCTAAATATAGCTAATACAAAGATGCCAAATTCTTAATCGTGACTAAAAAAAACAACGGATTGCACCCTCGGGGTGCCGGTAAAAGTGAAAACTTGAACAACAACGTTGTTGAAAAAAAAACGCTTTTTCTGCTTTCCAGTTGCGAGGCTTTTGAGGCGCAAGGCCGGAGACGACGGGCCACATCTCTCCCGCCGTGCGCCGACATTGCATCACCTTATCTTTTGGTAAAGCCCTAGCTGTCCCATCGTTGGCAGGCACGTGACACAATGCACGACATTATAAAAGTACTTCTTTGAGACTACATTACCATATTACGTCACCTTGCCACATTTTTCTCTATGTACCTTCTTTATGACTTGACTTGATTTGGGGTTGCAAGTGCAACCTTGCACCCCCCTCCCGGCACACATGATAATGTTTATCCTTACTTATATGTCAGATCTCTCAGTCTCAGCCGAGGCACGTGCGCGAGTCGCTTTGACTGGATAATGTTATGCGACGCGACATCGGTTTTTAATATAATACACAGCCTACGGAGTTCTTTCATCTTCTTCCACAGCATATCATTCAAAATTCAAAATGTATTTATTCAATTGACATAAGCACAATGTATGCTTAGAATCGTCAATACAACAAAATAAAATTATAGAATGTTACAGAATAACTGAATAGTTAACATAGTTTGAGACTACTATAGAGCCATGTGTAATGTGCCTACTCAAAGGATACATCGCTCTACGCCTCTACGTCACATATCCTTGGTTAAATTCGTCCTAGCTGTCGAGTAGGCTGTCCCATGGCCCGCAGACGGAGGCGCGTGCCTGCGCGTGCAGCCTCGACGGGAATATGTAATGTAATGCGACATCGGTTTTTAATCTCCAGCGGTCTCAACGGTCGTCGGTCGGTCGGGGGAGGCGAAGAATGCAAGCACTCTACTGATGCAGAGTCTATGGGAAATTTCTTTACACGAATCATTACACAAGTCTACAAAAAAAAGTATTTTGAAAAGTGTTTGGGTTTTTTGCGTGCTTCTTACGAGTAGGTATGTTTTTAGGTGTGTTGAATTTGAAAATGACTTTCATTTTGTCAGAGAACGTGTCGTTTTCTGGTTGTTTTCTGGCAATATAGGTTTTAATTTTGAACAACATATGGACATTTTTTATGGCATTTATAATTTTGTAGCCAAAATTATTTTTTATACATTCATTGGTAAGTACTAAACATGTTTGTTTAAATTTAATCACAAAAAATTGGGCCTCAATGCAAATAAAATGTGCTCTAATTTTAAAGTGAATGGATTGTATCATGTGGGATATCATATGAAAGATCTTTATTAGCACAAGCTAAAACAGGCTACCGACACTCTATAAACTATTCTCATCAGTGATATTATTTCGGATCTCACAAGCCTTAGATGAACAGCAGCCTCGGGAGCAAGCTGGGTTTCGCAAAGGTTATTCAACTATAGAACACATATTTACTCTGACGCAATGTATAGAACGATGCAAAGAGCATAAGAAAACCCTTTACTTGGCATTCGTCGATTACACGAAAGCGTTTGACTCCATCTCGCACAAATTCCTTTGGGAGAGTCTGCGAGAGCAGGGCGTACAAGAAAAATATATAACAATATTGAGATTAATATACCAAAACTGTCAAGCCAAAATAAAAACTGAAGCGGTAGGACAGCCATTTAGTATTAAACGTGGAGTCAAACAAGGTGACCCAATTTCCCCGAAATCCTTCTCGGCTGTCCTAGAGTCGATGTTTCGCAAACTTGACTGGTCAAATTTTGGTCTTAATATCAACGGAGAGCAGCTAACACACTTGCGTTTCGCAGACGATATTGTCATCCTATCAGAAAATCACGAAGAACTACAGCACATGTTGACAACTCTAGATGAAGAGAGCAGAAAGATAGGTCTCTACATAAACCTTTCTAAAACAAAAATAATGACTAACGGAATGAAGATACCTATCACGCTAGATTTCGCTAATGTAGAGTATGTCGACGAATACGTGTACCTCGGACAATTAATATCTTTTGTAGACGCTACCGCCAAGGAGATAGATCGGAGAATAGCCACCTCGTGGAAAAAATACTGGGCTAACAAGGACGTTTTTAAGAGCCAGATGCCAATTCACCTCAAAAAACGACTGATGGATAACACCATACTTCCGTCTTTGCTCTACGGATGCCAAACGTGGGCTCTAACAAAAAAGCTCGTCAACAAGGTTAGCACTTTCCAGAGAGCAGCGGAGCGCTCGATGCTGGGTCTGAAACTTAAAGACAAAGTAAGGAACGCAGAAATTAGGAGAGAAACTAGAGTCATAGACGCAGTATCGATGCTCTGTAGGCTTAAATGGAAATGGGCTGGTCACGCCGCCCGAGCAACAGACGGAAGATGGAGTGAACGGATTATCCACTGGCACCCGAGAGACAGCACACGGGACAGAGGACGACCCCGGAGAAGATGGTGCGACGACATCGTAGAGGTCGCGGGAGCAACCTGGATGCGAGCAGCACAAGACCGCGAGAAATGGCATAGCATGGAGGAGGCCTTTACCCAGACATGGGTGCCCAATAAATTATAATTTTATTAAAAATAGCTTAGTGTACATAAACTGTTGTTTTAAATTCAATAATACTTTTGTTAATCTTGTACTATTATTTTTTTTTTTAAGGGAAATAAAGGCTATTTTATTTATTTTATTTTATTTTAAAACAGGCTTTTATTATTTTTTCTATGTGTGATTCATGATGCATGACGAGAAGGGTAAAAAAAACGTTTTATCGATGATTATGTTATAGTTACGCTATGAGGTACTAAAGTACCCTTAACAGTTTGCTGTAGATCAATGTCATTGATAAAGGATAGGTCTTCGCTGTCTTCACTGACAGACCTCCATTCATCTATGACCAATGTTATTTTATGACTATAAATTATAATTATTTTTCGCCAAAAATATCACAAACGACTTCGATCGTGACAAAATTTGAATAGTTTGCTCGAATTAATGTCTATAATTTTTGAATGTTTTTGATTTATCACACACAGCTCAGCCGGTTTCCATAAAATTTATATGGGATAAAAGTATATCTACCAAAAACAAAAAAAAACGAAATCGGTTCACAATTGGCGGAGTAATCGGTAACATAAGTACATTAGTAGGTACATACATACAAAAACATACAGACGAGTTGATATACTTATTTTTTTGAAGCCGGTGTTACGTCAAGGGTCCAAAAATACCCATAAAACTATAATTTCACTAGAAATATTGCTATGCGCCCCTAAGGTACATTCACACTGGCGCCACGTGTTGCCGCCGTTACAGTGTGCGCCGGGCTTTATGAACCTGCACTTTATGACGCTCCTTTATGACCCCACGCACTCTACGGTCAAGACCTTTGCAATATTCGGCGGGAAACTAGACTTTCTCGTAATAGTAATAAAGTTGACTAAATTTACTTTAAAATTTTGTGTATATTTAATGCTGTTATGGAAGTTTTGCAAGCATTTTGATTGATTTGATCGTGTTTAGTTTATTTGAATAGTATGTGTGAAGTTATTCAAAAACTAATAAAATGGCAAAACCTCTATTGAATAAGTACAAAATAACACATAATTTTCCTTTTTCATAATATAAAAATTATACGGATAACAATTTATAAACACAAAGTAATTTACAAAAGTGCAATCAGAATCGGGCGTGGCCCGGCGCACGCGCAGCGTGTTATCATAATAAAATCCGCTGGAACGCTACACATTTACTGATCTACAGTCATACAACCAATATTGTATATCTTTTAAGTGTTACTTTAGGATCTAGACATTTTAACTCTAGAATATCATTGTACTAAAAAAACAGCAGTGCCTTTTGCAATAAAGTTCTTCGACTCCCACAATGTCACGGAACAGATTTTTTCGCGATTACAATTTGACTATCTATATTTACCGAATTCCAAAAAGGAGGAAGTGCTATGTTCGTCTGTTAGTATTTTTTGTGTATGTTCATCGATATTATCGTCAATTGTGAAACGATTTAAAGAAATCTTTTTGAAGTTCGAACGAGTATACTCCCGAAGTGGTCCCATTTAAATTTTATCAAAAGTGGCATAGCCGTTTTTGATAAATCCTACCAATATTATAAACGCGAAAGTTTGTGAGGATGGATGGATCTCTTTCACCGCAAAAACTACTGAACGGATTGAGCTGAAACTTTGAAAATAATATAGCTTATATATCAGAATAACACATAGACTATAAATTATAATGATATTGCGTCAAAAAACATAATATCATGTGGGCGAAGCCGCGGGTAAAAACTAGTCATCTATAATGTACATGGATGTCACATCGATTCGTGCAATACACGGTGGTCGGTGTTGCGATAATATGCGAAAAATAATTGTTAAAGTTGGTCAATGGCATTATGATGAGAACAAAAATATTATGGCTATACGAGGCTATCCAGGACTGGTGTACTAGGCTGAAAGGAGGTGATTCAGACCACCATTATGAACCACTTTTATTATGGAGACAATCCGGAATTAGAGAAAAGGAAATCAGCTGTTTTAAATATTTTATCGATTCCGAGTTGCATTTTTTATGGAACAGCTAGTTTTTTTCGGTATTCGGGTTGTGCCTACAGTAAAATTTGTTCAATGATTGTGTAAGTCACCCCCTTTCGGCATGCTATAGTTGTAACCTTTTACTTTACGAGTAGGTACTTTCATTTTCTTTTTCATAATTTTGCAGATAAAATCTGATAATCCAGCTCAAAAGTCTAGCCCATAAATATCAACTCTAATGAAATCGTTAATGGACTTACAAACGGCAACATTAAAATCACTTTCACGCTCTTAACATTAAGGGCTGATTACACTTATTAAGCTACAATAAGAAGGAAGGAAATTAGGGGGCTGGCACACCGGGCGCAGGGAACCGGCCTGGTTATTACTGATATTAACTGATAAAGCGACGGTTTTCATCTTAAACTCATTTATTTAATGTTCGTAATAAAAGAGTTGGTTTTATAAATAAAACATAATACAGCATTTTGTTGGAGAAATATTACGTGGATTTTTTTGAGTTTTTCGTTAACTAAAACCAGTAATAATAAATAAAGAAAAAGTAATTAGAATAATTTACAGTAAATAATGAAAAGGGTATGATACAGATCGAACGTGTAATGTAAGGACTAAGTCTAAGTTAATTGTAACTCTGTCAGTTTATAAGAGCTAAGCTAATAAGATTTGATCAGCTCACTCATACTACACAGCCTAAAGGTAAGGCCGGTGGCACACCAAAGCCGATAAATAAACATTGTGCTGTTACGGAATATTTTTATAAATACAAAAATCTGTTTTTTTTATTGGTTTGTTTGTTACTCTTTCACACAGCAACTTGAGTGACTGATCAACTTGTTTTATTTTAGAACGGGTAGGTACGTATATAGTTTAGAGATTCGCAGTTAGTCGGCTTCGTCCGAGTGATTTTTTTGGTTTTTGTGTTGTCCCTTACGAACCTTTTATTTTTCGTGATGATAAGTAGCCAATGACACTTCACCTGTGTCCTATATTCATGCAAGAAAAACGAGTCGATCAGTTTTTCGCTTTCTACATGAAAGCAAACCGTGAAACATTTACACAACAGGGTGTCATTTTACATTGTGTATAGATTTTTTGGCCGACGAACCACCGGAGGAGGTATACAAATCGACGCGTACATATATATTTTTTTAATGTATAACCACGCATAACATTTTTCATAGATGTCCGATTTCAATAATTCTTTTTTTATTGGAAAGAGTATACTTCGAAATTGGTTCTATTTGAATTTTATCAAAATCGGCTGAGCCATTTTTGATAAATCAACAATAATGTGAGAAATGCTACATCGATCCGTGCGAAATATTTGCGTTCTATGCCCCCGGCTTCGCACAGGTGTATTATACATATAAACATTTCTCTTGAATTACTCTATCTATTGAAACAAACTGCATCAAAATCCGTTGAGTAGTTTTAAAGATATAAGCATACATGGGGACAGACAGCGGAAAGCGACTTTGTTTTATACTATGATTCTGTACACGGGTGAAGTCGGTCATGCTATTTTTTGCGAAAAATAATTATAGAACTGTGATTTTTTTACAATAACCCCAACCAATAAATCGCTAATAAAATATGCTATTCATTGACTCTCGACAAAATATTAAAGTATCATTTTTTCAGCTATTTCGCAGTTGGTCCCATAGTAAAAGTTTTTTATTATGACGATATTATAAACCTCTGAAAGCCTCCGTACTTTAAAATATATTTTAGTAAGGAAGTAAGAATATCTGCAGTGTGCACCAGGTTTAGCAGTTAAGCCGACAGCGGCCCGGCAGGCGGATTTATTCGCAGGAACCAATAAAGATGTCTTATCTCAATATGGGAGCGCGACCGACAACCAACACTGTATTAAAACTATTTATAAGATTGTGAATGAACAGGCCTGCATTACGATATAATTTTGTTGCAACTTTTCGAAATTATCGCAAGAGAACCATAAAATTCTTACTAAACGAGAGCTCGAAGCGTCTTTCGTCGTACTTTTCAACGAATTTTGACGATACTTGGTATACACTAAATACTACAGAGGTTCTATACGTCATGTGATCGTTGATATGGTCAGGAACGCCGGAAATTCATGATGTGCTGATTTGGGCGACTATATCGTGAAGTGCCCAGTAAAAAGTCCGTTAAAAATTTTTTGCACATTTTAATTAAAGTATAGCACAGGTGTAACTCACGCTTTATATTAGAAGATAACTGCTACGAAAGTTGATAAGTAGGTAAGTAAGTTCGTATAGGCCGGGTGGCTAGCCCTGGTGTCCGAGTTTTTAGGCTGCCTGAAGGCCTCTGACATAGCCAAACGGTTAAAACAACCGGGATCTATTAGTTTATTTTATATTATGTATGAGTTGGTTATTATTTATTCGAATGTATGTTGTTTAAGTAAGTATATACATATATCACTTTCATGCACACCCCGTCGCCTTAACCTTTAAATTAATCCTTCACATGTAACGGTTGCCTGGAAGAAATTGCTTTTTAGCGATAAGGCCGCCGATTGTAACACTTACTATAAGTTCCTAGTCTAAGTTTTCTTGTTTATTTAAATTTTGGCGTGGCAATAAAGAATTTATCTATCTATCTACAATTTAACGTGTCATCCGAGCCATGGTAGCGCTCAGTTGGAAAATGCCACCCGCGGTCACCCATCCAAATACTGACCGTGCGGAACTGTTATAATTATGATTCTTAGTCACCAGCTTTCGTCTTGGTACATTTTCTGAATAAACCATAAAACAAAAAAGAGCATAATTTTTGAACTCTAATAATAAAATTAAAAACACCAGACAGGCAAGGGCAGATCTTAAAGTTGGTAATAAGATATTCAAGGGCACACACAAATTTAAGTATCTCGGCTGTACTATAACAGATACCAACACTAGATAGCATGAAATTGAAATACGCATCCAAAATACTCTCCGATGTAGTGGAGCCGTCCATAAAATATTAGTGTCCAGGCTCCTTAGTAGAGCCACAAAAATAAAGATCTACAAAACAGTCATTAAACCGATTCTGGTGTACGGCTGTGAAGCTTGGACGCTAACACAAAAGGAAGAAACCAAACTGTTGGTGACGGAACGCAAAATATTCCGAAAAATTCTGGGGCCAACCAGGCGGGAAGATGGAAGTTGGAGAACAAACCGTGAAATTGAAGAGCTGGTTGCGGAGCCCAACATTGTTGGTGAAATTAAATCCCACAGACTCCACTGGCTCGGACACCTGGAACGAATGGGAGAGGATTGTGCAGTAAAGAATGCTTATTTGGGCATGCCGGAAGGGCGAAGACTTGTTGGACGTCCCAAATACAGATGGAAAGATAAAGTGTCCGAAGACCTGCTGGAGATTGGAGTGCGAGACTAGAATAGGGACAGATGGCGGACCTTGGTATCGGAGGCCAAGACCCACTTTGGGTCGCTGTGCCAACAAAGATAGAATAATAAAATATTCCATCTTATTGACACGTCACTCCAGTTTCAGAACTTGGTCCTTCGAGCCCAAGATGAAGTAGATATAAACGCGATAAAAGTTATCTCAGATGCCGCTAGTTTTTACCGCGAGACGAAATAATTAAGGCCGTACGTACACGTCCCGGCCGGCACCGGTTCCACAACTAAACGTGTGGGTTTTTGCTTGTTAACGACAACTTTAGGGCCTTAACTGACTTATACTCTCCGATACGATTGAGAAGCTCATTTTGGTGTAGATTGCGTGATACAATACTGCAGGAAGGGTAACATTTTGTTTTTAAATTCCGTGTTGGTTTGCGTTTGACTATATAGTTCTTGACATAATACTAACCGTCTTATTACAAAAAAAATTACGCACACTTTCAAGGGGCATAATAACTGATAATAATATGCTCCTTGCACGCTTTAGACTTTTAACACTACGGATTGTTCGGTTAAACAAGCGTGTTTAAATCTTTTGTGGTAAGGCGGTAAGTGATTAAAATGACAGGTTGTAAAGCGATAAACCGAGCTGTTGCTATTGCTAGTCGTGTCGGATGGCGTAGTAGTACGATTCGCCGTAGCAAACACAGTACAACCTATTTTTAGTGCACGCGTCGGCTACAAACGCCACAGATTACACTTCAGTTCCTACAGCATATAGGCGAAGCAAACTTCTGGCGTCTAGAATGTTGCTTGAAGTTGCGGATAATGTAACCCTGACTGAAGCTCCCATAACAGCTGCCCGAATATTGATGGGTTATCCATCCGCAGCTTGTAGCTAACATCACAGCCATCAAGAAGTTTGATTGAAGCCTGAACTGTGGTTAACTTCCTATGAGCTATGAGTAAACTGGGTAGAAACCAGGCACTAAAAGAAGATTTTGAATCTGGAGTTTGAAGTACTTGGGCGCTAAGAACGGATTCGAAGCTTTTCTGTAAGCAGACTACAGTCAACGCCATCAGAATCAGATCCGTCGCAGGTCATGCGTGGACCAGCGTGGATGAGATTTGCCTGAGTTGTATGGTAACAATGTATGGTAATTTTTGGGTATGGTCATGTCGTGTAGCTTAGCACGACCCACCGTGTCAGACATGATGCAACCAACTTGGAGTGCACGCGTCCGCTACAAACACCAAAGCCTGCGTGACAGTCACTACTGTAGGCGTAGTAACTATACTGAGTACTCGGCAACAAGACAACGATTTGAGAACAACAACAAGTTGCACTCCGGGAGTTCCGGCAGAAGTGAAAACTTGAACACATAAAGTACTATAATTTATGTGGAAAATACAATGTCACACACGTACTCGTACACTCGCGCAAGCGCCCTGCGCCGTTTTACGAATGTTCCATCAGAGGGCTAAGTGCGAGATTTACGCTCGAGCTCGATCGCGTTAACGTTTGATGTGATTTCTATGAAAATGGCACAGCGCCATCTTGTGTCACGTACAGAAAACTGAATAGCTAAGTGTGAGTAATTTTTACGGTAATGTACTGTACTGTACTGTACTGTACCAGCCTTTTAATAGTCCACTGCAGGACGTAGGCCTACCCACGAAGGGTGATTGGGCCATATCCACCACGCTGGCCCAGTGCGGGTTGGTGGATTCACATACGCCATCGAATTTCTTCTACGGACGCATGCAGGTTGCCTCACGATGTTTTCCTTCACCGAAAAGCCAGTGGTAAGAAATTCCGTACATAAATTCCAAAGAACTCATTGGTACGGGACCGGGGATTTGAACCCACGACCTCACGATTGTAAGGCGGGTGTCACTACCTCTAGACCACCACGGCTTGGCGCTCGTTACGGTAATGTAACGAGCGCCAAACAGATCGAACACGAGCGCGGCAACGTCTGTGATTGGCTAATTCAAGCGTGTGTGTCAATGTGCTCGCGTGTGTGCACGGCGCGCTCGGTCAACGCGACGTAAAAGTAATTCGATTTGATTTTCAAATTTCCCACTTGACACTCAGGTTATGTAACATTTATTACCCATCCTAAAAAATGCATAACGCCGCTAAAGAAGTTTTCACTTCAAAAATTTTGATACTGTCCGTGTGTCTTACAGTCGTGTCGTATCGCGTATCACAACCCATCGTGTCAGACATGATGCAACCGACTTGAAGTACAAGCGTCCGCTACACACACAGACTACGTGACAGTCACTACACGCCACAGATTACATGACAGTGACTACAGCAGGCGTGGTAATACTAACTGTGAGTAATCTGCAGAACAGGTAGCAGGCAGCAGATCGCAGCAAACGGCCTGTGGGTTATGGCTCCGATAAATTCCCGTACCTATAGTAAAGTCAAGTGTAAGTTACACTGCGGTTATTTGCACGAGTGAGTGTAATATATTGATGTGTGAGTGTGTGACACATTGATGTGAGAGTCTGAGGCACTAGACACATCTAAGTCGGTACATCTAACTGATAAAGTAACTTCAAATGGACCGGGTAGCTAGACCAGCCGGGCTAGGATGCGCCCCACGAAATATTTCTTTAAATATTAAATAAATATAAATTTCAAGAAATATCACGTTTTCACACGTCAAAAAGAGTGTTTTTTAATGGCTTTTCGGGGTCGCATGCTTGGCCTATTGGTATTTATCTAAGACGCCTGAAAGCCTCTGACATATAGGTAAACGCATAAGCGTAGCCACGGTGGGACAGGGTGGGTCGCCTGCCCCATCATTTTTGTTTAGACTCAGGAAAATCCTTTATGGATACCACCAAACCTGGAGAGGCCGGTGGTTATGTGGGGGTCTCCACCGCTAGTCGGTGGTATACCCACTAGAAACCTGTGGTGTTTCCGCCACTGCGCTATGTGTCGGGGCTACGGGCACGCTTCCGCACTCCTCCTCGGCAAATCTTCTTCGGCACTGGCCTCACCCTGGACCCCTGGGCCCATGTCGATTTTTTAGTTCTTTTCTTTTTCTTCACTTAATATCGGCTCTTTGTTGAAAGATAAAAGGAAAATTTTCGCGCACGCTGCGCTCGCCCTTTCAAAGAGTTAACCGGGATAAGACCGCGGGTATAGTTTTCTAGTTACATATTATTTTAGACTGCTGCCCCACCCTGAGCTCATGACTGGCTACGCTCATGGCTAAACGTACCCACGGTCAAGGTCAGCGGTCAGGTGATAAGTGATACCCATCCGAAGACTGTTGTTTAACTTCAGTGATCGTTAAGAAACACATAGTTATTCTACGCTTTGAGCATTACAAAGTCTAAGTGGTGTGTTACATTAAGTATCTACACTACACCAGAAACTGTGATAGTTGTAACTGTAATGGTTTCTTCAGTGGCCTTGAGCATGAAATATATTCTTATCTTAGATTTTATCTTTTTATGTAGAGTAGGTAGTTTCAGTACTAGTCATCAATATGGAATTAAATAAAAAAAAACATGTCGATGTCATCTGTCCTATTTTAAATTCAAAGCACGCATTTCATACGTCTTCGTAACAAAACTCATGTAGTACCTATGTAACAGGACACTGTGGTCGATCGAGAAAACCTGAAAGAGATGTATTGATTTAATATGGCACGAGTTAGACAGAGACAAAAAATAAAAAACTGTATAGACACGTATAGTCCCGTGTATCTGTCCAATATTACAGCTTTGTCCCGACCCAAGAAGGTAAGATCGTAAGATATGACATGTTCTCCGACTGGTTTGAGAATAAGTGTGATGGCCTGGGAACCTAGGTGCGATAGACATTCTAAAAATAGTATAGGGCCGGGCGGCTAGCCCTGGTGTCAAAATCTGTAAGCAGCCTGTGATAGTAAAAAGCTTAGCAACGACATATCTAAGCAACTAAGCCAACAACTTAAGATGTTAACCGAGGTACGGATGCGTCCGATATTGTAGTCCTATTACACATGTTTATGCTGGTAGGTGATAGGCGTCACTACCACTAGACTACCACGGTTTTTACTTACGTTCGTTACTATAATATTTCAAGAATATTTTAGACTAATAATTCTGTGATATCATTTGGTCACAGACAAGAAGGCACTGGAATATTAACTAATAGCCATCCCAAGGTGTGTCAAGTCATCTCCCGAGTAGCCTTTTGTCCTCCTCACCTCACGTTTCTTCGTCTCAAGATGGAGAACACCTGAGCAATACCCTAATGGCCAGGCCTAGTCTCGCTACTGTCGGGTTTTGAATAGTAATCAGCCAGGAGCGCTGCTGGCAGTCAGCCAAAATTCCCGTTTGCAAATTCTCTACACGCCGTATTACATTCGGTAAGTAAGTAAATGATTTTACTTAGATTCCCCTCAAACGATATTATACTTAACTAGCTTAAAACTCGCGGCTTCGCCCGCGTAGTCTTAGTACATAGGTACTTACTTAAAATGAAAATAGCCCGCAGTTTGATCTACGTTGTCTTTGTACATGCTTATAATAATATCTAATAGTCCGCGATTTGGCCCGCGTTGTCTTAATACTTGCTTAAAATTACTTGCAAGGATAATGCCCACGGTTTGGTCAAAATTGTAACAGTATTTGCCTATAATGATAATAGGTCACGTTTTGGCCCGCGTATTGTTAGTGCTTGCTTAAAATGGTTATTTATAGCATGCAGCATGGACTGCGATGTCTTAATACTTGCTTAAAATTATAAAAGCTTGCCGTTTGGCCTGCATTGTCGTATCACTTACAATGATAATAGCCCATGGTCTGGCCCGTATTGTCTTAGCACTTGCTCAAAATGACAAAAGCCCGCAGTTTAGCTCGCATTGTGTTAATAATTAGGTACTTACAATGATAATAACCCACAGTTTGGCCCACGTTGTTTTAATACTTACTTAATTAAAATAACAGCCCGCGGTTCAACCCGCGTTATCTTGGCATTTGCTTATAATAATATCTAATAGTTCGCGGTCTGGCCCGTGTTGTCTTAATAAATCCTTAAAATTATAATAGCATGCCGTTAGCCTGCGTTTTTGTATTACTTGTAATGATAATAGCCCAAGGTCTGGCCCGCGTTATTTTCGTAACTGCTTAAAATGATAAAAACCCACAGTTTGGCCCGCGTTTTCTTGGCACCGCATTAGGCTCGATTATGAAGGCGCCATCGTAATTATAGCTAATTATCATAATTATATTTGTTTCATTTTCACTTTAAGCATTCGATAGAGAGAACACTTTTTATGTTGTTATTATATTTTCTATGGCAACTTCATAACTGAGCCTATTATTGTATTACTTGCAAAATAATGCCTACGGCTTAGCCTGAATTGTCTCAGTATTTGGTTATTTAATTTACTTGTATCTAATGCGTATTACGGAGTACGTGAATTTTTGGATGATAAATTGCCGAATTTCTGAAATTAACTCAATAATAAATAAATATATAAAATAAATATTGGGGGACATCTCACAAACGGTCTCTGATCCCAAACTAAGCAAAGTTTGTGATTTGGCTGCCAGAGACTGATATACTACATATACATGTAGGTTGACTGGCAGATAATGTTTTTTAGCGTTAAGTCCTCCTTTTGTACAAATAGTGTGCAAGAAAGTGTTAAATAAATAAATAAAAATACATTAATAACACCCAGACACAGAGCAAATACATATGAACATCACATAAATATTTGCCCTAGGAATCGAACCCACGCCTATTTGACCCAGGAGTCAGGGTCAACCACTGAGCCACCGAGGGAGCTAATAATAATAATTGTATGAGTAACTATGTAAGAAATTTCACTTTTCATTGCTGGAAAACATTGAGGCAACCTGTACGAACGTAGAAAAAATCAATGTCGTATGTGAATTCAGCAACCCGTGCTCGGCCGGCGTGATGGATATGGCCCAGTTATCCTTCGCGGATAGGCCTATTTGCAGTCATCCATCAGCCGCAGGACGTCCATAGCTGTACATAGGTCTTCCCTATGGATCTCCAATAAGACCGGTTGGAAGCTGCTTGCATCCAGCACAATCCTGCGGTCATAATAAGGTCATCCGTCCACCTTGTGGGTAGACGTCCTGCGCTGCGCTTGCTGGTACATGGTCTCCACTCGAAAACTTTTCGACCCCAACGGTCATCAGCCCTCCGCGCTATGTGCCCTGCCCATTGCCATTTCAAGTTGCCAATCCGTTGGGCTATGTCGGTAATTTTGGTTCTTCTACGGATCTCCTCATTAATGATTCGATCTAGCAGAGAGACTCCAAGCATAGCCCTCTCCATAGCTCGTTGGGCTACTTGAATTCGGCGATTGGCCTCTTTGTTGAAGTCGGATCTACCTAACTGGACTACTTGTCCTAGGTAGACATACGAGTCAACGACTTCAAGAACCGAGTTTCCAACAGAAATCGGGTGTAGGGAAAACATATGAATTACACATGACTTTCGTCTTGTCCATGTTCATCTTAAGACCCACCTGTTTCTATTATCCGTAGTGCTATCCGTAGTACCTATTTTCAGTAGTGCACTATTAATTAAGGCCGGTACAGGTATTCGAGATGTTTCATTAAGTTATTAGATATTTAATTTTCCAGGCAAATGAAAAAATGGCACACAAGTCGTAATTCTAGTCAGGCATGTTCTAGGATGCTATTATACTCATAATTTGATTAACTTTTACAATGGTACCAACCCCAAAAGCACGTGAATAAAATCAGCTGTTCAACACAAAAAGTTCATCGACCCGCGACAAAATGTATGGAAAATATAGGTAATTTTCGCTTGTCAGGGTTGATCCCATAGTAAAATACCTATATTGATCTATATGTGCGCTAAGCTTAAGGCTATTGGCTCACAAAATAAAAAAAAATCGTAAACTTTTGGGGACCCATTTTGCCCCATTTAAAGATAAACTATCATTATCATAATCCTATTCTAAATACTATTATTTAAAAAAGCGCATTGAAGTTTTGGGACGTATCTGACCCCTAAGGATATTTTTAAGGAAAATTCAGGAAAACAGGCACAGCCATATTTTTTATTTAGTCTCAAAAGCATCTATACAAAGTTTCATGTCAATCGGTACAAGGAATAAGAAGTTACATGCGAACAAAAAGGGCCCGTTTTACCCCGTAAGTTAGAGTTGGGTACGTTTTTCATCCTTAGTGCTTCATTATGTCGTACGATGTACGTATATTCCAAATTTCAAGCTCATATCTTTAGCGGTTTGGGCTGTAGCCTAAACTTATTAATTTTGCGTATCCCTAAGGAACTTTATAGATTTTCCTGGATTTTATTAGTTACTGTATTAAAACATGCTGTCTGCCTCCTTCATACCAATTTTCAACCATAACCGTTCAGCTGGTTCGATATAATTGACGCTTTTTTCACCAACTTTATGACCTTATTTGACCCCTTAGATGAGGAAAATTCGGAAAAACAGGAAAAGACGTAACTTTTATTTTGTTTGAAAAGCATGTATACAAAGTTTCAAATCAATCGGTACAGGGAATAAAAAGTTACATACAAACGAAAAGGGCCCGTTTTACCCCCTTAGAGTTCGAAAGTTCAAAATATTCGTCCTTAGTGCTCCATTACGTCGTTCAATGTACCTATATTCCAAATTTCTGGCTCATATCTTAAGCGGTTTGGGCTGTAGGCTGTCTGTCAGTCAGTCACTCAGGGAAGCCTTTTATATAATAGATTTTCAAGTAAAATTCGTCGGACGGAATGAAAGAAATGCTTACTACCTATTAGAACGCTATGAGATATTGTTCCGTAGCCAAAGGGTAAAAATTATTCATATTCATATTCAATTTATTCATAAAATATTTCATTTACATGTCAATACTATAGGTTTACACAATCACTATCTAGAAACATAGCCAATTATTGACAAACACTTCAGCATGAGGATGTCAATTACATTAAATATTATAATATCATTGTCATTATACAAATAAATATGTATGTAATAAATATGTAAAAAAAATCGCTGTCCGTCAGTCTGTCTGTCTGTCTGCCCGTTAGTATGTCACCAGCCTGTATCTCATGAACCGACCGCTAGTACGTTAAAACTTTCACAGATGACGTATTTCTGTTGCTGCTATAATCTATATTAATAATTTCGTCAAGGGGTACGGTAGACTCGATTGAAACTTTATCTGAATGATAAAACATAAAAAAATAATGATTTCGAGTCGACAACATATATCCGGAAAATTCGGATTATCGAGTATTTTAATAAATTATATCGGTGCTGACAAACAAAAACACGGTGTCCATATTGACACCGGATGACGGATGACATAAATTGAGAAGTGTTGCCAACACCACAAATAAAGAATCTGCTAAAATGATGTTAAAATTGTGACAAAATAATGCTATATAAACATGCTAAAAATTGTGATAACATTTTTCAATATGAAATGAAACGTAACATAATTATAAAATTATTATTAATTAAAAAATATGTGTTTTAATCGACTATGACCTATTATTATGTTATCAAATAAAATGTAAGTATCGTGGTCTTGGATCTTGCCTACAGAGCGTAGTGCGTTCTCTGGAACTGCGTAAGACTAGCAGCATTTCCTTGCCCTTTTTAAGTCGAATCTTATAAGTATAAAAAAATAGCATTTAAAGTTTTTACCGACAAACAATTGCGTAGCATAATTTTTAATACTGAATGTATTAAAACTAAAAGAAACCCGTTCAATTTCGTCATCTGAAAGTGGTAGCGTTAAAAACGATATTGCTGACATAAATCTGCAATTCTGCATGTAATTTTAATGGTAAAAAACTTATTGTACAATTATTTCACATGCTAAAAATATGACGTATGCTAAATTGCAAATAAATATGCTAAATAAGATGAAAATATGCTAAATTTAGCATAAAAAAGCTAAATTGGCATCACTGATCTTGAGCAGTCAAGTTTTTTATGTTTTGGCGTCGCATTTTGGTGCATTTGCCAGTGTCAAGTATTAAGTTTTAATAATTTTTGATAATATTGTATCAAAATAGTCACTGTCGTAGTCACGTTAAGGTCCAACCTTTAGTTAGTACCACAGATATCTAATATACTAGGTTAGTATCTAACCGAAGGTTAGGTACCTACTTAATGTTTTCAATGATCCGAAACATAAAATAGGACAGGAGTGTAGGCTATTAATTTTGTGAATGTAGTAATCAGACTCCACTGGAGAAACAAAGGATACAGGCTACATAAAGTACATCATAATATATCACCAACCGGCCTTTTTGGAAATCTATGAGCCTTATGTCCAGCTGTGGACGTCCTACGGCTGATAGATAGATAGATAATCATAGAAAATATAATACTTGCCATACCTAATCTTTAAAGTTGACGTTGCCTTTCTTTTCGTTTTATCAGAATGTATAGATACATTTTCAGTACTTATTCATTTAGTTTTGAGCAATTACTTTGGGATATTGTTTACACCCATCATTCCGAAATTATCTATTTTTAATATAAATGTCTTTCATAATTGTTTTGCTTGACCTTCATCATTTTGTTATCAGCCTAATCTCCTTGCCATAGATGAAGGATAAGTTTTCGCTCAGAGCAAAGCGATCCTTCTTTCATCTATGCTCCTTGCATTTGGTAATCATTGTCATGATTGTAAAAAATTGATGCAGCGAAGAGCTCTTCGTAAAGATGGTGATCAAGTAAAATTATGATGAGTGTGTGTGTATTATAAGTCATATTTCACCCGAGCGAAGCCGGGTTGTCATCTAGTCTATATTAATAATTTCGTCAAGGGGTACGGTAGACTCGATTGAAACTTTATCTGAATGATAAAACATAAAAAAATAATGATTTCGAGTCGACAACATATATCCGGAAAATTCGGATTATCGAGTATTTTAATAAATTATAACGGTGCTGACAAACAAAAACACGGTGTCCATATTGACACCGGATGACGGATGACATAAATTGAGAAGTGTTGCCAACACCACAAATAAAGAATCTGCTAAAATGGTGTTAAAATTATGACAAAATAATGCTATATAAACATGCTAAAAATTGTGATAACATATTTCAATAAGAAATGAAACGTAACATAATTATAAAATTATTATTAATTAAAAAATATGTGTTTTAATCGACTATGACCTATTATTATGTTATCAAATAAAATGTAAGTATCTTGGTCTTGGATCTTGCCTACAGAGCGTAGTGCGTTCTCTGGAACTGCGTAAGACTAGCAGCATTTCCTTGCCCTTTTTAAGTCGAATTTTATAAGTATAAAAAAATAGCATTTAAAGTTTTTACCGACAAACAATTGCGTAGCATAATTTTTAATACTGAATGTATTAAAACTAAAAGAAACCCGTTCAATTTCGTCATTTGAAAGTGGTAGCGTTAAAAACGATATTGCTGACATAAATCTGCAATTCTGCACGTAATTTTAATGGTAAAAAACTTATTGTACAATTATTTTACATGCTAAAAATATGACGTATGCTAAATTGCAAATAAATATGCTAAACAAGATGAAAATATGCTAAATTTAGCATAAAAATGCTAAATTGGCATCACTGATCTTGAGCAGTCAAGTTTTTTATGTTTTGGCGTCGCATTTTGGTGCATTTGCCAGTGTCAAGTATTAAGTTTTAATAATTTTTGATAATATTGTATCAAAATAGTCAATGTCGTAGTCACGTTAAGGTCCAACCTTTAGTTAGTACCACAGATATCTAATATAGTAGGTTAGTACCTAACCGAAGGTTAGGTACCTACTTAATGTTTTCAATGATCCGAAACATAAAATAGGACAGGAGTGTAGGCTATTAATTTTGTGAATGTAGTAATTAGACTCCACTGGAGAAGCAAAGGATACAGGATACATAAAGTACATCATAATATATCACCAACCGGCCTTTTTGGAAATCTATGAGCCTTATGTCCAGCTGTGGACGTCCTACGGCTGATAGATAGATAGATAATCATAGAAAATATAATACTTGCCATACCTAATCTTTAAAGTTGACGTTGCCTTTCTTTTCGTTTTATCAGAATGTATAGATACATTTTCAGTACTTATTCATTTAGTTTTGAGCAATTACTTTGGGATATTGTTTACACCCATCATTCCGAAATTACCTATTTTTTAATATATGTCTTTCATAATTGTTTTGCTTGACCTTCATCATTTTGTTATCAGCCTAATCTCCTTGCCATAGATGAATGATAAGTTTTCGCTCAGAGCAAAGCGATCCTTCCTTCATCTATGTTCCTTGCATTTGGTAATCATTGTCATGATTATGATGAGTGTGTGTGTATTATAAGTCATATTTCACCCGAGCGAAGCCGGGTTGTCATCTAGTAACAAATATCTCCGAAGAACAGAATAAAATAAATATTTAAGGGAAGCACCCATACAACAAACCTATTTTTAGCCGTTATTCAGACAGACGATCGGACAGACGAAGAGAGGAGCCTTAGTAACAGGGTCCCGTTTTTACCCTTTGGGTACGGAACCCCAATACATAATAACTATGTTCTCCTGGGCAAATCTCTATGACGAAACACTAACTGGTTATATTATTTTATAAAGTAACCTTAGAACTGTAGATAAAGTGCCTACTTTAAATTAGAACCACTGAGCATTGCTTGAATTATCTTTATTTCGACTAAATACAGCGGTGAAGCCAAAAATATGTCCCAAGAAATCTACTTGAAACGACCGTACACGAGGCACGCACTTCTCATGCCTCTACCAACAATTGAAAACGAGATTCACGCTATATTGATTTTAACGCGTTTCTTACTATTCAAAGTAGGTAAACTCGAAAATCGACATGAGCTTGCGAACGTCTTGAACCTTCGAGTAAGTACTACGACTATTGAATCATAGTTTTAAGTAGGTAGTGCGGTGACCGCAAAGTAGATTCTAACTACAAAAATATTAGACAGCATTCATCACGGTAAGTATTTTGCTGGCTTGGTTACAAAGCTCCTAGAGGTCCTTTAAAACAACAAACCAGCTTTTTGCTTACCTACTAATAAAGTTTTCTAAAGAGAGATAACATAAAAACATATCGAGTTTAGGCCATTTCCTTGTACTGTGTATTTGGTTTGGAAAATGATTATTCTTCCTTTAAGGTGACGCATTGATAAACTATTGTTTTGAAAATTCTCCATTCACTCGGACAAATTTTACGCGGTCGCGCTCGACAGCATTGCGCCATAGTGGCGGGCGGCAGTGAGATTTTAATTAATTACTCATAATATACACATTAAAAAAAATAACTTCTCGGTCTATGAAATAGAATAGCGGTCTGGCTATTTTATTAGTAAAATATAATAGGGTGTTGTCGCTGATAATTCTGAGCATTCGAATTATTCAACTGTTTTTTGGTGAGAAATTAGTAATTTTTTTATGTAAGAAAGTCGGTTACTTTTCAAAATTTTGAGCGGTTTATTAAATTTTTCAAGATTTTCCATTATCTACGATATTTTTAGAATCAATATCTTTCGTCCTCTCTCATCGCGCATTCAAAAGTACTCGTTTTCGCGTCTCTCGGCCCGATGCCTCGCCTTAAGGTGACGCATTGATAAACTATAGTTTCAAAATCGAGTACCGCGCCCCTTCACTCGGACAAAATTTTACGCGGTCTCACTTGACAGGATCACGCCAGAGCGGCGGGCGGCAACGCTGGGCTAGCGTACGTGGCGCTGCTAACGGCGCGGCGGCGGCACGCGTCAACTCAATTTGCCTAGAGCATAGATAATCATGGAGTCGCCTTGTCCTTAATCAACAATTTAAAAAAAAGGCAAAAATTATTTTGATCTTTTTAATGTTTTTTTTTTTCATACAATACAGGGTTATTTCAACTGCTGTTTTTAAACTTTCGCGATTTGAACACATTATTATTATATACTACGGGACTTATCGCGCTCTGAAATTACGAGATAAATAAATAACTCATCATCCCGACGTTTCGTCCGAGTTGCATCAACCGTGGTCAAGGGTAGACACTCCGTAGAATAGTGAGTCTACCCGTGACCCGCAACAAAATGTATGGAACAGCTTTTTTTTTTTAATTTTGAGAAATGTTGCAGAACAAAAGTTGTTAGTTTTGAGAAATGTTGCAGAACAAAAGTTGTTAGTTTTGATGTACATATACAGAATAAACCTCTAAAAGGATGCTAATTGATTAGAAATAACCCTGTATACAAATTAATGTTGATTATGTACAGGTATCATAATCAATGAACTTATTTTTATCGTGCTTCACACACTTAGAAAAGGGTTTGGATGCCAGAAATAAAATATTTAGTTAATCGGTTTAAAATATAAATCATTTATTTACCGATATTTGGTAGGATAGGTGCGAGTGCGGTCTAGCACAGCTCTATAAGAACAGTGGTGAGGAATTCATAATAAGCATTAAAGTTGTAGAACAAAGGGGTATTTTACTATAATGTAAACGTCGTGAAGGAAAGAGAAACACTCACATACATTACATGGCATGGCCAATAGATGCGTTTATATCTTTATATAAACCATCTGTATTTTGGCTCTCCTTGTGAAGTTTTATAGCGTCGCAAATATATTTCCTGGAGCGCATTATTTTCTCTTGTGTCAAATATTTCCTGTCTGTAACGTTGAAGTGAGTGTCTGAAGTAAGTTGCTGTAACTTATTGCAATAGTTCCTCAGTAAATGATTCCGACAGAAAATTTTTGACACTGTTAAGCCTGGGTATGGCCGAGCATTTATTATTTTGGCATAGGTGCTACTGTCGCCATCAGCAATAAGTCGCGCGTATATTATACCGTGCATTTCAATGGATTGTTTAAACCCCTCAGTTATTATTTGGGATTCCATAGCAGTAGAAGCCCCTTCAAAGTTTTTATAACAGACATGTTCTTTGGGACTTTCTTTTTTGTTTTGAGCTCGGGCACAAATACAACAATACTTATTTTTGACACACATGTACAAAACTTGGCCAAAACGTCTGCCAATTATGGCTGCAGCACCCGATAATGCAGCATAGTTTGTTCTGTATGAGCGTTTGCTCCAACACCCATCTACAATGACATCAATCATGGGAATGCCATCTTTTGTAACCCTGCCTTCAATAACAGCTGCTTCTTTCTCTTTTTCTCCGGCTATTTTCATTTCCTCCCAGGCAGTTTCTTCCCAATCGTCACAAACATCGTCCTGCATTTTATTGTAAGTGTGTTCAGACATAATGGGTAATCCTACTGCTGCGGAAAACTGCTTCAGTTGCGCGTGACCACAACCTGCTGCCATTATTCCTGCAACAACATCTTTGTTTACATCAGCCAAAGATGATTTTATTTTGTTTTTATAATTACACATAGAGCAGACAAATGTAAATTCCGATTGTAATCCAATTCGATGTTCAGAAACTAATTTCATTGAGGCTAATCCGCAGTCAAACAGAGATTCATGTTGAGAGAGTTGTATTAGTTGTGATGTAAAATGATTAACATCTATTACTCGATGCCCCAAGTCGGGTATTTCTGTATGAATCTGATCAAAATATAACCAAATCGACAACATCCTCTTTTTTGAAGTCGGTAAAAAGACAAGACAATAATCGCGATAGTTTAAAAAGGTACTTAAGTTTACCGTTTCCACCGAATCCTCTGATGTGGGCAACACATTTTGTAACTCTTCATTTTCAGGATTTGGTTCTTTTAACTGAAATTAAATTACTTACATTACTATTAAAGGAATTAGACATGTACAAAATGGAGTACAGTGGCGGAGGTATAGGTACTAACTACTCACTAAATACCTGGAAAATCTTTGTGATAAAGCAGGGAGAATAATTTTAATTTCGTTTATTTAAAAGAAGAAAAAATAATAACCCTATCGACAACTTCCTCTTTTTTGAAGTCGGTAAAAGACAATACTATAACCGTGATAATTTAAAAAAAGTGTTTAAATTTACCGTTTCCTCTGAATCCCCAGATGTCGGCAACACGTTGTGTAACTCTGCGTATGTTGGTGATATTTCTGGGTGGCTACAAAATAAAATGATGTAATTATATAATTATTAAAAAGTTAAATTTATTAGGTGATAGAACATCACCTAATAAATATCATTATTTTAGATAGGTTTCTAAAATATCAAGAGACGACTCCATAGCTTTTTGTTCTGATATTTGTTTCCTACAGTATGGTTAGTTTGTACAGACAAATCTTAGTAGGTACACACTTGAAAATAAAGAATAGACGGAGTATTATTACTAGATACTTTAAATTGATTGCTGACATGATAGATAGGTACTTGGCATGGACTCACTCTCTATCTACTGGCCCTGTTGAGGATGTGGATTGACAATCGTCAGGTTGCAGTTTCCGTTTTTTTGACCTAAAAAAATTGTAAATATAGGTAAATGCAGAAAAATTGAAGTACCTAGGTAGTAAGAATGTGATAATCCATAATCTGTAGACGAATGTGTATTTGCCAAATATAGACTTTATTATTAGGGCATTAGAGTGCAACTATTTATTGCAAGTTTATTATATATGTAATTCGACTTACCCAAACATTCCGTCATTTTTTTTAGGTTTTCTTTTTCGTTTTTGTAAAAACAATTCTTTCCGCTTATTTTTCCTCCCCATTTTCTATGCACACTTGTTCACTACTATTTACACACTACCAAATAAAAATACTAAGTACCTAACTTACTACCTACTATAATAATGTTCTAAAGCTACAATATAATATAGTACACTAAAGTCTAACTTATAATTTTGAAAATAATTCTGAAGTAAATTACTCGGTTGTCGTCGCACAGAGTACCTAGAAGACAATAACCAAAAACAAACAGCACGCATCTCGCGCCGTCCGTACTTTGCGGCGTTGCCAGCCCGACGCTGAGCGAATCATGCGCTCGTCGGAGTCGCAACGTCGCACCGGTACGGCGGCGGCGGCCCAGATAGTGCCGGATCAAATATTCTGAGCAAACACTGTAGAGTAAAAGCTAAACTAGAGTAGGCGCGAAGAGATTTGATTGAGTTTTTAATTAATTACTCATAATATACAATTTAAAAAAAAAAAATTCTCGGTTTATAATAAAGAAAAGGGATCTGGCTATTTTATTCGTAAAAAATAATGGGGTGTTGTCGCTGATAATTCTGAGCATTCGAATTACTAAAATTTTTTTGGTGAGCAATTTGTTTTATTTTTTTTTTAATAAAGCCGGTTACTTTTCAAAATTTTGTCCGGTTCATTCAATTTATTAAGATTTTCCCTTATCTATGACATTTTTTAAATTTGAATCGATATCATTCATCCTCTCACATCGCGCATTCAAAAGTACTCGTTTTTGCCGTTTTCGTGTTTCTCGGCCCGGTGCCTCGTCTTAAATGATTTCTTCCTGGATATGAAAATTGAAATGAACATTGTTATGAAAGATTAAAATATGAAATTCCATTCAAATTAAGCATTCAATGTGGTTGTTTTACTCTGCGTATTTTGTTACCATAATTTATTGGATTTTAGAGGTATACTGTACAGCCAGTGTACCTACACTGCCTGATCCCATTTTATACGATCGTCTTTTTACTACTAATTACTTTTCGCAAAAAATGGCATGACCGACTTCAACCTTGTCCAGAATTCGCGAATATTTCACACGGATCGATGTAGCATTTTTCACATTATTGTTGATTCATCAAAAATGGCTCAGCCGATTTCGATAAAATTTAAATGGGACTAACTTCAAAGTATACTCTTTAAAATAAAAAAAGAATTATTGAAGTCGGACTGTACTGTACTGTACTGTACCAGCCTTTTTAATAGTCCACTGCAGGACGTAGGCCTACCCACGAAGGGTGATTGGGCCATATCCACCACGCTGGCCCAGTGCGGGTTGGTGGATTCACATACGCCATCGAATTTCTTCTACGGACGTATGCAGGTTGCCTCACGATGTTTTCCTTCACCGAAAAGCCAATGATGTGAAATTCCGTACATAAGTTCCAAAGAAACTCATTGGTACGGGACCGGGGATTTGAACCCACGACCTCACGATTGTAAGGCGGGTGTCACTACCTCTTGACCACCACGGCTATTACGAAGTCGGACTACTACGTAAAAAGTAATGCGTTAATAAAAATATACGCGTCGAATTGAGTACCTCCTCCGTTTCATCGGTCAAAAAAATAATGATATATGGGACATCAATAACGATGCTTTCCGACAGCAATATTTTCAACCGCCTAAAACTACCAAACTAAGTACAAGAGGCGCATTTTCGACATAAGGCCAGTAGTGTACACAGTGATGTAACCGCTAACTGGCGGGACAAACACGAGCTCGTTCGAGCGCGCGCGCTAACTCGCCGGCTGTGGACTGCCTCCAATCATCAGGTGTCGGCTTCTGGTGCATCTTACTGTTTTGGTTGTACAAATCCGTATCTACGATGTGATAATTTTACGTGTGATGGCCGACGGGGTCGTCAAGTTTTCGAATAGAGATTGCGCACTAAAAGCGCAGCGCATGACAGTTTACTGTGACTGATAGGATAATATAAGTATTTTTCGAAAAAAATCGCATCACCGATTTCCACCGTGTACAGAATTCGAATATTTTTTCACGAATCGAAGTGACATCCACGTATATTATTTTTGATTTATCAAAAACAGCTCAACCGATTTAGTAAATTGGACTGCCTCGGGAGTATACCCTTTCGAATTATATTCGAGTGGAGAAAAAATAGTGCATGCGGTCGACAGTACACACTACAGAACAAGAAAAACTGGGTAATAAAGCCAAATCCCCTACTTTACAGGCTTGTACGGATTTTTGTAGCACTAGCTTTTCAGCAAACATTGTAAAGAAACTTAAAGAGTCGACTTCAAATGATGTAAGTAAAATAATTTTCAAAATAAGAAGATAACTATAATATTATCGAATCAATAAGTACAGAAACTTTCTATTACTTCGTAGCCTCCTAGGTACAAAGGTCCCGACAGCCGACAGCGGCAGACCGCAAGCCCAGATCAATCAAACAGACAAATTGGCTTCGTCGCGCTCCGCGGCTGCCGTGGCCGCCATCATCCACTGACAACCTTACTTATGCTATACAGGGGTACTTTAAAGACCAAATCAAAATTTCTGGTGGCTTTGATGTTACCTGCAAGCTGCGTATAACCCAATCCTGACTGAAGCACACGGGAGGATTGGGTTATCTGACTTTACAGCCGAGCAGAGTTTGCCGCCTTCAAATCGGGATTTATAGGAGACTAGTTTTTACCCGCGGCTTCGCCCGCATACGCAATATATCATTATAATTTATAGCCTATGTGCTATTCTGATATATAAGCTATATTATTGCAAAGTTTCATCTCAATCCGTTCAGTAGTTTTTGCGTGAAAGAGTAACAAACATCCATACATCCTCACAAACTTTCACGTTTATAATATTAGTAGGATATGGATAGGAGGGCTCCCTCCACTTGCATCCACAGCAGACTTTTAGGAGTACCTACCTATGTCCAGCAGTGAACACTTTATAGTTAAAACGAACAAAAAATTAAATTTCATTCATTCCGCTCCGTCTAAGATGCAGTTTCAACCAATATTTAAAACAACCGTTTAGCCATGTTAGAGGCTTTCAGGCGGCCTAAAAACTCTGACACCAGGGCTAGCCACCCGGCATATACGAACTTACTTACTTACTTAACCAATATTTTGAATTGTGTTAATAGTTATAGGAGCCTTTTTGAATCAATAAAACAATAAAACTGAACGCATTGAATTAAATTCAATTATTTTCATTTCACAATTATTGTGAGAATGTTGGTGAAAAACGGTGTTTTTAACTGACTTCAAAAAAAGAGTTTATAATTTTCCTGTGTATGTTTTTTTTGTAGATAATATTGGGTATTGCGGCGTTTATTATGTTACGCGATCATTCCGCTGATATATATTTATGAATCGAATTTGACGATTATTTTTTGTTTGATAGTTCATCGACTTCATCGATATCAATGGGTTGAGTGGTTTCTGAAAAATCAACAATAATTTAAAAATTCATAATCTTCATGGTTATTTTTCCGCGATGAACTCCTCAACTACTAAACCGACTTTAATCAAATTTTGTACACTGTGTGCAGTTTGATCCAACTTGAAAGATAGGATAGTTTATATCTAAATTTATAACCGCAATTTTTTATTGGTGATATTTTTAATATTATTAAGTAAGCCAAAACAAGCTTTGGTGGGTGAACTAGTAACATAAAAAATCATAAATTATTATTAACTATTCAAATTTTGAACCAAACGTAGATCGCAATGACTGAAGCCGGTTGTTTTTGTTAGTAAAAATGATTACTATAGTTTTTTGCCAAAATAATGACTAGCTTTTTTTAATCATCTAGAACCCTGTACAAGTTCTGTGCACAGAGTGTGGGAACCTCCGTGGCCGGGAGCTAGCGGCCGCGCACTGAGCCGTGACTCTTCGCACCTGTAGTACTCTACAATATCTAATCAGTCCGGCTATCTGGATCGGACGCCATTTTCTACGCTCATTGAGCGAGCATTGATAACATTACGCGCTTATATTATATTCGTGGATAGAACTCTGTATTGTTCTCACTAGATAATTATAATGAGCTACCTGCTGCCCGCGGCTTCGCCCGCGTGATTTTTCACAAGAACAAACACACTTTTCTGTTTACTAAATTAGTAATAATCAAAATATTTCTATGGCAAATAACTGTCGGCTGGTCAACTGATCTTTTAAATCACTTTTTTATGATATATGAAAAGAATATAAATCATTTAAATAAGTTTCCATACAAAACTATTTTTACAAATCTACTATATATATATATATAAAACATTGATTAATGCCGAGTAGTGAAGTCTCGCCGACAGAACTTGAACGAGAACCTTAACTTATCGACGGCATTTTTTCTGTTACATATAAATATTGATAGATAGATAGATTTTTATTCGAAGAAAACAAAACACAGATAACATCAACAAAGATTAGAACGAATATTGATACTATGATATTGATATATGAATACTGTAAAGTGCAGCATTGTCACGAAAAAAGTAATACATATTTAAATGACCAATTTCGAATTATCCATATTTTATTACTTAATTACATTTCAACTCGCCTGATGCTATAGTATGGCAAAAAAAACATTTCAATTTATTTATTTAAGTATTTATTTAACTTAAAAAACTTCACATTATACCAAACTAAATACTTATATCGACAATAAGTTTTTCCAAACAAGACAATATGATTAAATCACTTCGTAGAGCCGACTACATCAGTATTTCATATTTTATGTGTAGGTAGAGCAGTGCATTGAACTATTTAGATTACAAACATATTGACTTTGCGTCCAAAATTGAATACATTGCTTTACTTCATACTTAATAAAGCAATATCAAACAATGCTTGACGATTAAGTATTAAAGATTTCATATTTCTCTACTACCAAACGACTCTACCTTACAAATTATAAACAACTGTACTTTAAATAATATAAGCCATAATAAATTTTAGTATGAATTAATTTACTACGTCCCAAAATCAATGAGCCAAGTACAAAAAACTTGCAAAAACAGTATGACCCCGACGTGATTTGAACACGCAACCTTCTGATCTGGAGTCAGACGCGCTACCGTTGCGCCACGGAGTCGTTGCGATTGAGGCTGAAATAGACAGACCGTAGCGGTGTGCGTGACGTCGTCGTGACGTCACAGTGACGTACTTGTAGTGAGTGTGGGTGTCTGTGAGTCAGAAAACTATTCATAGGTATTTAGCCATAGAATTTTGATAATAATAGTATGTACTTATTTTAGTTAGACACCTACTTGTTCTATTTTTGTGTGAATTAACTCTTTAAGGAAAACAATCATCATCATTTCAGCCATAGGATATCCACTATTGGATATAGGCCTCCCATACACAGAGTTAGTCAGAAAGGGTGAAGTAAGCCTAAAAAGAATAATTCAGGTCAACATTATGAACAATTTTTAGTATGGGGGTCCTACCAGGGATTCGAAAAAAACAACCGTTTTATACATTTTGTAGATTTTAATTCGAATTTTGTATAAATTTTTTGTTTTTTTCAATTCTAGGACAACCATTCTACATTTAACTCGATAAAATAGTAGGGGTTTTAATAACGATACAGAAGCAAACCACGAAACATTTTTCTAAAAAATTAAAATATGGATTATAATTTTATTTCGCAAAATAATGACACCACCTACTTCCGCCGTGTACATAATTCGAATCGTTTGCACGAATCGAAGTGCCATCCATTTACATTATTGATATAATTATCAAAAACGGCTCAGCCAATTTCGATAAAATTTAAATGAAACCACCTCAGGAGTATCTACTATTTACTCCTGAGGTGGTTTCATTTAAATTTTGTAGTATAACCTTTTCGAAATAAAAAATATATATTTTAAACGGGTTCACAATTGACGAAAATATCGATGAGCACGCTCAGAAACAACATACAGACGATCATAGAACCTCCTTTTCAGAAGTCAAGAAAAATGTAAAATAGCCATAAATACGGTAACACGTTTAAGGCTACTTGTCTCTGGCATTATCAGCCGTACCCCACCCTCTACCCCCCCCTCTCCAGTGAGTAATATCAGTAAACGCCTCCCAGCTTTCCGCTGCATATTTCCGCGAGGGCCCGTTTGCTATTTTTCACTGCGTTTAGACATGTACGCTATACTATAACCAGTAAATCAGATATGTGTTTGTGTATTTCTAAATAAGCAGTTGAGTGCAAAATAAACAGGTATTTTTCTAGATTTATTCAATCCAGATACATTCTAAGAGACTATAGCAATACTCTTCATTATGAACAAGTTTTATTATGGCGTAAACCTGGAGGTCGATGAAAAACAACAAAGGATTTGTTCAGTTACCGGTATTCAAATAAATAAAAATTCTAACCAGATCAATGATTGCTGTTTTATAAAGAGCATTCAAAATGTAATTATTATCCGATAAAAACATATTTTTAAAGCCCTGCAATATTTAGGAAATCGATAATATATATTTGGGGTATGTAACGTGAAACGGAACGGATATCTCGTAAAGAAACACGCTAATCTGAAAAAACTCAAAGCCAATTTAAAAAAAAGTATAATAGAAATGTCAATGTCAAAGGAAATTGAATATTAATTTGATTTTCGATCAGTGTTGCCACCTTAGCCCTTTTGGAGCTAGATCTCGCACTGTTTACTGTAGGTGGAACCCCTTGTATTTGTATTTGTTTATTCATTAGTGTAATGATTTAGCCCGGAAAGGGCTATCTAGCGCTTATTTGCCCTATTTATTTTCGTAGAAAATATTATTTTGAATTTCCAAATAAAACACAATGATAAATGATCTTGGTTAGAACTTTAATACCGAGTTCCTTGTAAATCAGGTACAACTCCTTTGTTGCAAATTATATAAATAGTAAGCCAACACACTTTTTGTCTAAATGACACGATCGCCCGATAGTAAAAATAGACAACATTATTTATTAAAAGAAAACCAAACGTGAAAAAATGTAATTAATTAATACAATAATATTATAACATTTGTGCCGATACTGTCAATGTCACACAATCATTCTTTTTTATTGCATTTTTTAGGCCAATGTACAGGTTTGGCCACCATTTTCGGATTTGGAGGGGAATTTCGTAATTAGGTCACTATCATTATTTAAATTGAAATTATTTATTACTTCAAAACAATACCTATGTTTAAAAGAATAAATAAAAGTATTTAAGTTAAATTAAAAGAAATATTTATCATAAGATTGCCCTTACTGTTACAACTAAACATTTTTTCCGACCCTGTTTGACGTGAGACGCCGGTAATCCGCGTTTTAAAGCATTTTTTTAAACTACCCTCATTTATCGCACCCGCACGCAGTGACAGCGCCATCTGGGGGCTTAGTATAAGTTGCAGCGTAAACTAAAACTATAGCGTTTACGTATTAGGCTTATACAGGATTATTGGTAATCAATTAGTATCTTTTAGGGGTTTATTCTGTACATCAAAACTGACAACTTCTGTTCTGCTACTTTTGTCAGAATTAAGAAACAAAAACAGCTGTTCCATACATTTTGTAGCAGATAAACATAAAATATCTTTATCACCAAAAAGAGAAATGAAATTACAGTGGTTCTGTACTAATTTGACATAACAAATTGAAGGTATGAACATTATTTCATGGCATGTTGGCCAGCGGACCCCAAACTAAGCTCTAGGCTTGTATCTAGGGGTCCGAGTGCGTCATTACCAAAATTAAAATAGAAATAGAAAGTACACAGAAACAATAATATATAGGAAATTAAACAAAATTCAAATTCGTTAAATGCGCGAGTCCGAGTCGCACTTGGCCGGTTTTTAACTTTAACACCTAGGTTTACTTAGGTATTCTTTGTCTGTAATAATATCGCTAGTTTAGACCACTATATTTTGCTCTCGTCTTTTCCTGTCCGTGCTTGGTTTCCCATGGTTGGCGAGAAAATATCAATTTAATCAGTAATTGTATAATTATAACTTATATCCATGTTCTATAGAAAACGAAAACTATTACTATTTTTAATAGCTCCATATATTTTTGTTTGATCGTTTCCAACGGGGCGCTTTACAAAAATATATGAAGCCATACGGATACTACAGTAGTTTTCGTTAACGTCTAGTCTCACACTCAGCCATCAGTGGCGGGTGGGAACAGGGATGTAGAATATTATCTCGTTCCCGAGTTATCCAGTTTTAAACAGATTAGCGACGTCTATGGTGCGGAAGGACGCAGTTATAGGTGCGATTGGGAAGATATAAAATACGGCAGGTCTTTAGTTTTAACCGAACGCGAAAAGACGGGTGTTATGAGTTTTAGATAACAGTAAGCAAGTGTAAGGGTGGCTAGCCCTGGTGTCAGTGTTCCTAAAGTAAGAACAGTAACTCAAGAACTAGTGCGACATGTGGTGGTCTCACTAGGCGTTGCATGAGTTCTACTCTTAGTTAAATTATGTTTATTGTCTGTTATGGGCGTCGAAACGAATGAACCTAAGTACAATACTTACTTGTATTATTTTCTGATTTAATGTATACTTTTTCACTTGTTCCAAAACTGATGAAATTTAAGATGGGTTTTAAGCAATGATTTAAATAAAATTTGAAGACACCTACATTGTACTTTAGCGGGAAGACAGACTTAGGCAAGGCGTTCCACATTCTGTCATTCTGCTGGTCCAATAAGTCCAAATAGAAGTGGCTTGCATTCAGAGCGTTCCTGCAGTTAATCAATCTGCCCATCTTGCTGTATAACGAAAAATGTTTGAAATATCTTAATTAATTTAGTTATACACAATATCTTTAACCTATGCCCAACAGAGAACATTCCAAGGCTATGAATAATGATGGATGAATTAAACTTGCTCTCTCTTCATTCACTCCATCCATGTTCTTGATTTATAGTTTCAACCATTTCCTCAAGGTTCCCTCGGGCAATAAAGCGGCTTTATAAGATAAGTGTCGTCGTCCCCTCGCGACCCGCTGCAAGCAGATGGAGTGCACACCCTCAGGCCAGATTTACAACAGACCCCGGTTTTAAACCGGGATTTGATGGTTATTTCCATTCTTATTTTACTAACGTGCTGAGTCAGATTTAGCGGTTGAAAACTTTCACAGACTCTTTAGGGAATTTTATACGTTATTTCCCATTTTGCTTGCGATTTTTTTTATTGCTATGCCCCATCAGTGAAGATAAAAAATCAGAACATGTGAAATAAACATAAAATTATAAGTAAACAGGTTTTGTAGTATTCGTTACTTTTATATTTTGTAATCTTTAAATATTTGAATACAAAAAAATACTACAAAAGATGCTTATGTTTATGAAAAATAAATGCGTCACTAATAATTATTAATTTTTTTGGAAATTAACATGTTGTAATTTTCTGAATCGCTTGAGCAAGACCGATGTTATGTTCTAAACGTTGATCTATCTTTAGTTCTGGACTGGATTTTTAAAGTCTAAATTCATTATGCGGAGCTGATGATTTTGTTGATCAGTTTTTTATTTACATAAATGAGATAGAAAATCGCTCCGATTAACAATATCTAAGTGTAATTTTCAATCAATATTCAGTTTCAAATGTACGAAACAACCTTTAAAGTTCAATTTAAATTAGGTAATTACTCTTATGATATAATTATATGAAAAGCTGCTCCACTGGGCCTAATGAACCGGCATGATGATCCGAAAATGATTGATGCAACGTAAGTACTACATATATTATAAAAGACTATTTTTAAATGTCTCGCATTAATCCAAGCGAAGATTAACCCACTTTTAGCAGAATTGGCCACAATTAATAGAAGGTAATTTTGCTAACGGTTGCTTTTAAGTTAGGTACGTTTTATGCATGTTTTTTTAATTATTATTTAGTGGCACTCTCATAAAAGCTTGCCTTTTTTTTTTTTTTTTTATTTCAAATATGTTTGCGTTTGACTACACACTGCCTGATATAAAGCAGATATGCGGTCTAAGATGTAGCACGCTTACCTAGAAGATACCTATTTACTCGAGATTTGAAGACACCTACGTTGTACTTTAACGGAAAGACAGACTTAGGCAAAGCGTTCCACATTCTGGCAGTTCGTATGAGGAATGTGGACTCAAAACGCTTTGTTCTAACGCGTGGGATGTCCAACATAAAAGGGTGGCGCTTTGGTCGCGTCTGTCTAGCCGTACGATAGAAGAAAGGGGCAGGTGGGACCAGATCGTGCAACTCCTGGGCGCACTCACCGAAGTGTATCCGATAGTAGGCAGACAGACACGCCACCCTACGTCGATGCTCAAGACTATTGCCTTCCATCTATATACCTATTAGACCTAGTATTTTTTCACATTTCATATTGATGCTTGCATCGTATACATATCGTGCATTTTCCAAAAGAAAAATCTTGAAATGGAGAGTAAACATCGCATTTTTTTTATTAAACCTGGCATTATTTACTTTCTTAGATTTCACTGTGACGGGAGTAAAGAACCAAACTAGACGATCTCGATTTTATTTTCTGTAAAAAAAAATATTTTGTGACAGTTTTATAGGAAATTTAATAATGTATTAAATTACCCCTTTGATTCTGAATGACTCAAATACGGTAATATCATTACCGTGACTGAAATATAAATTTTAATTCAAATAATTCTAATAGATATACATAGTAGAACAAACAATAACACCTCTCTACTCAATCCATTAGGAGATCCAAAATATTTTTTTATATCTAAGCTTATTTCTTTTTGCTTTGAATAGGCGAATAAGTAAGTAAATATAAATAACAAACACAAACTTCTTAGCACATTTAAGTATTTGTTTATATAATACGTTATACGTTATTGTTTGCTCAATTCTAATGTTGCCTTATGTTGCAACGCACTATCTCGACAATCATCGCAATGATACGAACGGTCGTAGGCGAGTGTGTAAACAAACTTAATACATTACATTACACTATTATTACTGCACTCTAAATGCACTAAATCGTGCGTCCGGTTGTTAATCCCATCTTGCCGGATTCACTAAATAAGATAATTATGCGAAAGCTTGATTATTCCTTCCGGTTTTATAACTCTGCGTTCAAAGCCCTTAGTGTTCGTTAAAAGGAATCTCTACCGGGGCTTCGTAAGTGGACGCCACGCGAAAAAAATCAAATGCTGGTGTTTATTTGGTTCTACGTTCAAATGTAGTTTTTAGGGTGCTACTACCAGCATGCTGGATACGCTACTGACTGGCAGTGGGCACATATTGTTTAATACTTTAATTAAAACTTACGCGGTTTTTTTACATTTTATTTCATATAATTATGTCAATGTTACACTTAGTAGAGTCTATGTTCTGCAACAGACGTCTTACATTTGATGTGAAAATATAATAAATGTATAACATATTTGCTCGTAAAGTGGCTGTAATTACACCAATTTCAATATCGTAATGTATTTCATTACGCATTTGTGCGTTATTGTGATGTAAAACGCACGAATTTTTTTTTTAATGAAGTAACATGCACGGTTTTGTAAGATGATCCGTCTAAAAATGAACGATACTTTTAAAAAAAAATAGCAAAGAGATTTTATGTCAGAAAAGTGGTCAATATTTTAAGAATAAAATTAACTTTGGCAGATGAAAATTATTTCGCGCGCTTTTTCTTTTCGCTGTATTGCTTTGATTTGAAAATGTCGTCAAGTAGTGATGAATTTACTTTCACTCAAGAGACTGGGGAAATTGTAACTAACTTGACAACATTAAAAATGCCAACTGGCAAAGTAACAATTACTTTTAAAAATTGTTCAAATTTCTATACCTGCTTTAACAATTAAGTAAAGATTTATTCGTTTAAGAAAGTCAGAGTTTTATTAATTTCCTCGCAAATATGTTATAAAACGTCGTATGACATACGTGCGCTTTGAAAATTACAGCCTCTGCTTCCTTATAGCAGCAATATCGCCTCGGCTGTAATTTTCAACTTACCGCACTTATATCATAATGTACTATTAAAACAAAAGGTTATTTTGTTTTTGTTAAGTTGGTCAAAATATACAGCTGAAAGGTTAGTTGGTTAATCAAATAACGGTAAATATAATTTACCCCACTAAAATCACTTGCCATATATCTTTATCTGCAATCTGCAACTACTCAACTCAGAGGCAATAGGTTAAAGTTAGTGCATAAATACCGCAGCGGTCTGCGTAGCGCTCGGAACCTGTTCTACAAAATACCTAACGGCTCCGATACAACTTACTGATCGGGTACAAGCTGCTATACAGCCTTTTAGTCTTATTGCTGACTGTTACGTGAGATATGGCTTGGTCAATACGACCTGTTGAATTGAGTAGTTCGTTTAGTACACTTTTTAGGTGACGATGGAGGAATGATTGATTTTGATTTTATGTTTTCATTCTGAGACTCAGTAGTAAAGTGTGGATTCAGTGGAATGATAATTGTTTTGTTTAATTGTTGAGTTTTAACGCCTATTTCTTAAAAACGGAAATAGGCTTTATGATTTTGTGTGATTTCAAATTGTTGGTCGTGACCCCAGGGAGAGTCGCATTGCATTTGTTGAGCAAAATAAAAAAATATTTAGTGTGTAAGTAAGTATGGTTTATTAAAAAGTATAGGTACCAAAATTAAGAGCGTTTAATTTTTCAATTTATTAAGATTTTTTCGAGGTCGAGATTAAAAGCCTCCAGAAATGTTTGACGATAGAAATATTCCATGAAAGTACCCAATACATTATTTTATGATTACTGTGACTGTAAAATATATACCTACCTATCGCATTTGATCTTAATCGGCACAGTAATACTAATGAACCGGTACAGCTACTAGTGTTCCTAGAAGGCTACTACCGAGTACCGACACATGAGGAAACTGCCTCAGTAAGGCAGAGCTTTTTACAGCCGGTAGAGTCTACTGTGTAGTCTCTACTGCAGAATCAGGTGAGTACTTTTCTTTAGTGGTTAATCAAGTTGCAATCAGAATAACAATATATGAACATTATTTATTCGCGCTTTTTAAAATAAATCACATTTTATTGATGACTTTAGTTCTAATGATTATTTTAACAAATTTACACCTACTCGCATTTTCTTTAGTTTATTCGAGTTGTTTGTTGTTACTCTTACTCTTGAACATGTACTGTACTGTATCAGCCTTTAAATAGCCAACTGCACAGGCCTATCCACTAAGGGTGATTGGGCTATATCCACCACGCTAGCCCAGTGCGGGTTAGTAAATTCAAATACGCCATCGAATTTCTTCCACGAACGTATGCAGGTTGCCTTGCGATGTTTTCCTTGCCGCATAGCTAGTGGCTTTAAGTTCCATACATAAATTCCAAAGAACTCATTGGTATAGACCGGGATTTGAACCCCAGACCTCACTTGACACTAATTGACACTATTGTAAGGCGGGCATCACTACTACTAAACCATCACGGCTTGAACATGAAGGTAAAGAAAAATTATCATTATAAAATGAAAGGAAATTCATATAGGAGGCCTATGTCCAGCAATGCATGTCTTAAGGATGAAATGGAATTTTTCACCTTCAAAAATGCACTAGTCAGAATGAGATAGCTGTCGACTGGTATCTTACATCTCAGAGACGCTCCCAGGCCGCGGACAGTCGCGTCACTTTTTACCACAACTCCCTTTCCCGGCGTCTCATGTAGTGGCTGTTAATGGCAGCTCTAAATAACTACATTCCACTATTCCTAGTATTTAAATCGCTTGGGAAATCTGCCTGGTACCTGTGGAGGCCATAGATCTTGCGAGAAGGGACATGTCGCTTACCACGACTTAATTTGGCACAAAATTGTTAATCACAAATTCGCGACTATACATTTTTTTCTTATACCACTGCTACTACTTGGATCGTATAGTAGAATACCTATGAGATAATTAAAGATCTGCCTCTTTTTCATCGGTCGTTCAAGTGCTCAATTCGCCAAAGCTTAAAAATAACATTTACAATTTTTACTAACAGAACATAACGAATCACTAATTTCTAAATTAGCACAACACTCACATTCATTTCGCTGTAGGACATGCGGATTCAACTTCAATTATTTTGGTGATCGAAAACTATTTATCGGTACAAATTCAAATCATAATTCAAACGCTAAGTAATATTCCACAAACTGGGTACTAGTGGGTACAATAAAGCACTCATAACTGGAGGCTACGGCATCGCCATTATTTTGTTGTAATATTGTTTAGAATTTTACAATAAAATTGAGCATACAAGTCAAAAATATAAGAATATTTGCTAAAGACTGAATCATACAAAGCGTCCAATGTGAAGTTAGCTACAAGCTCCGCAATATACAATAATGACTTAGACCCGAGTTCACCAACGCTCGATTAAGTTAAACGTGTGATTACTGTATTCGAACAACGGTTAAACTCGGGTTTTAAATCCTAGTTCACCAACAGATGTTTAATTTATCAATTGATTAATATATTATTATTAATATATCATGTAACTTGATCGAAACGTCGGGAGAAAGAGAAAAAGAGGTATAATTATTGATATATCTCATGTTTTATTGCGCGATAAGTCCCGTATTAATATAGTAGTATAATTGATTAATAATTTATTAATCAATTTACTAACAATTTTTTTTTTTTTTTTTTATTTTATTTTTTTTAGTAATATAAGTTTTAGTGTTTAGTTTTTATTTAGTATGTTAGTTTAGATATTTTGTAAATATTTATCAACCGTTGATTACATTTTAAATAGCTTTTTAACGAAATTTTGCTGTTTAGCAAGCAAAAACCGTAGGTAGTAGTAGGTAAATACAGTAATCACACGTTTAACTTAAACAAGCGTTGGCGAACTCGGGGCTAAGGCTCACATAAAGCTGCGCGTTGGTTGGGTTTCGGGCAGCTTGTAACTACCTTCACAGCCGACTTGTATGATTCGGCTTATACAAATTAACTAGCAAGCCGTGTAAAGAGAAAGCATCTCTGTAGATCTCTGGTGCCGAGTCTGGAATGGCGGGTGTCGCAACTGATAGTATTGCAGTCTAAATTACATTTAATTTACTAAACTAAGGAGATATCGCCCGCTTGGGAGACTTTTGCTTTCAAATGTTCGTAGTGTAAGATAATGGATAAGTACGAACCAAACTGAGGTGTGAGAGTTCTGTACAGTACGGTCGTGTCATGTGTTACATAAATATTATGAAGTATTTAATCTTCAAACCAGCTTTGCAAAGTGTTGGGGATTTTAGAGGTACCTATAATATACAATATTTATTATTATAAACTTTGACTATAGGACCAATACTAAAATTGCGAAAAAAATATCCATAAATAACTAACTAACTTTTCACACCACAGGCTTTTCGGTGAAGGAAAACATCGTGAGGCAACCTACATACGTCCGTAGAAGAAATTTGATGGCGTATGTGAATCCACCAACCAGCACTGGGCCAGCGTGGTGGATATGGCCCAATCACCCTTCGTGGGTAGGCCTACGTCCTGCAGTGGACTACTAAAAAGGCTGGTACAGTACAGTACAGTAACTAACTAAAGATAAATAACGAAAGTTGTTGAAAGTCGAAGAACTGTTTGTTTGTAAAACAGTTCTTCGACTTAAGTTTAGAAATAAACATTATCTTTTGCTTTTACCTTGAGTAGCTTAGTTTATGTTTTTACTATAATTTTCAAAAAATATATTCTGGCACTTCAATTTTTTTTAATTCCTGTCGATTTATCATACGTATTATTTACTTGACACTTCGTTAAAACTTCATTAAAAGATAAGTAGGTCTCGTAATTCTTACTTTACTTTATAATACTATTGAAACATACACAAGTAATAAAGCGACTTATAATGCCCTATTAAAGTCCACTATTTCACTGAATGCAATAAAAAAACAAGGCGTTAACGACTAGCGACAGTAACGACTCGTTATAACGCCGGAGCGCAGGTGACGTCACGGCATTATGACCGCGACGCCATGGATGTAAAATAAAGCTGAGCCGCGATAACTGCGGGATCCATGATGTACCGTGAAGGAACTCTATAACGTTGCCTACTCTAACTCTATTCTGAGATATTTATTGCTTTTTTAGGGTTGTCATTATGGCATTTTATATAGGTACAAAATAGTTTCATAAAATTTAGTTAAATCTGACTAAGAGGTCTCAGGTCTTCACTCTGTGAAAAAATATCAAGAAAAAGAATATCTTTTTCACTTAATTTATTTATTTGATTTCTCAATAAATGCGCGGGACGTAGGTATTAGCTGGTTACTTGACTAACTCCAATTACAAAAAGATTAATAAAAAAAAATTATCTTAGCTAACTTTAGCAGTACTTAGCTTTACCGTATGTTCAGTGATGTTTGTCGTCTCATTATGATTCAATAAATTAGAATAAGATGGCAATAATTACATCGCAATACGCTAAATCTAGGCTTCATGGGTAGGCCTACGTCCTGCAGTGGAGTATTAAAAGGCTGATACATTACAATAACAGTACGCTAAATCTTAGTGATATCAGAGTAAAAGTGCCAATTTAACGAGATTTAGATTGACTTAAAAGAGCTCATATTGAACTATTTAATTAATTTTCAGAAAGTGCTTCAATGTGCGCATTTTAGAATAATGTTCATGGGAACAAAATTTTAGCAAAGAAAATGTTAAAGAAAGTAGTGATTTAATTTTGACGGCGCACCAAGACCAACCCTATCCTTATAAAGCGGTAATATCCGACAATATTAAAGAATAAAACTGTCAAAACCCATTTATTTGAATAATGTCATCCCTTATACAGTTTTTACACCTTTTGCACAATCTAAAACACACTTTAATGCAACAACTTAAAGTCTACATTGTGTCATGCGTTTGTGAAATAACTCAGCTTTTATGAACCGTATGGTAAATGCCACTTACGGTGGATAAGTGCAGGGCGGGAGAATTTCCACGAAATATGGGGAATTTGGCTGTGATTTAACTGCCATATTTTCACATTGAGACTCTGGCTATGCATACTGATATAGTAAGATATCATATTTGATTCGATAAAAATGAGTTTGAATAGGCCGGATTGCTAGTCTTGGTTCTTAAGCCGCCTGAAGGCTTGTAACACAGCTAAAACCATCGGGACCCACAATTTAACGTGTAATCCAAGCCACAACAGCGCTCAGTTGTAAATATACCACCCACGGTCATCCACCCGAATAACCTAAATAGCTTCGGCAATCGATAAGAAACACCCATTCTATCTACGCTATTAGCGCTAAACCTTACAACTACTGCAATTAAGAATATTTTGCATCTCCAAATTGAGCGTCTTGAGGACAGGATTTACACAAAAATACTATAAATTTATAGTCACGAGGTCTACCGTTGGGAGAACTACTGTTATTTATCACTTACAGAATTTTACCGCGATTTTTTTCACTACATAGTATAAAACTAAGTCGCTTCCCTGTCTGTAGGTATCTCCTTATGTATGCTTTGTAACTACGCAAAGGATTTTGATGCGGTTTTTTATTAGATAGAGTTATTCAAGAGGAACGCTTATATGTATAATAAACCTGTGCGAAACCAGTGTGGGTCGCTAGTATGGTATAAAATTATTTGTAAATAAAATCCGTAACGTTAGAAAAGTGTTCTAAAACAATTGTAAGTAAAGTATTGAATGTGCCAAACAAAACGAACGAAGCCCCAAAGCCGAGCAACCGCCGCCGGCTGCGGTCGCGACATTCAATTCGTCCAAACTAACACTAAACTAAATTGAAACTTAGCCCGCCGATACACGCCACAAGCTGAAGCTTTTTACAAGCTTCTATTAAATATATAACTTGCAATGGATGAACCTATGTATAGAAGTATGTACTTACCTATAAGTACGGGTGAAATCTTCCAAGTTAAAGGTGACGTCCACAAGTGGTATATTATTCAGAGAAAAATTGAACCAAGATGATATATATACATCATTTGAAAGCTTATTTTATGGGCTTTTCAAAAATACTTAATTTAGATTTTTCCATCTCTCCATTTTTTTTATAAAAATATGTACAATACAGCTTTTTATTTTCACTAGTTTAGCAATAATAAAGTGCTTCTTTAGTTATTTTACTTCCTTTTGTAGCTAATTCTTCCACATTCATCTCATAATTAGCTAAAATTAAAAATTATAACCTACCTGTGGACCAGTTAGTAGGTACAATGTGACAAAAGAACACTTAAAAAGTGTGTCAAATTGGTAAAAATGCTTTTATTTAACAATCTGGAGGTTACTTAATCAGGTTTGATAGAGATAAACTACCTACTGAGCCTATATTTAGTTATTTTAATAAGTTCAAAATTATTTTTAAAAAATCGGAGGGCTCTTTTTTATTTTTAACTGATGTAATAGACTCAGAACTTTCTCGAAATGTTACGAGTGTTGTGGTTAGAATTTTTGATTATTATTATACCAGCCTCCATAAATTTTGTGGACATGTCCTTTGACCAACTTCCAGGTTTCTGATTGAGCTGCTGCACGCAAATGTATATCGCGTGACAATGCAATAATATGGTTTCATAGAACTAATCTGATGATGGAGTCGAAGGGTGACCGAAGGAGCTACTGTACTAAATAAGATATATCCAACGTACTTGGGCTCGTTTTACTTGTCTTCGCTAGCAGTCTGCTGCTACATGAAACCCGGGATCTCAAAAGCTTGACAGACGAAACCATAATTGTCGAGTCAAAAATTGAGTTGAGATTTTTTTTCATTTAACTCCTGAATATTTATGCAGGCCTTTAGCTTTTCTATTAACCTTTTCATCACATCTATTCGAAAAGAACTACTTGGTTCGCCTTTAAGTGCGCCCAAAGTTGGTGTTTTCTATAAGAAACTTTATAAGTAAGCGATGGAATTATCTTTGCCGCGCACTTTTTGAATTTGGAACAAATAAGTGCGACGGAATGATCTTTGCCGCGCACTTTTTGAATTTGGAAGTATTTGTAATGTTTTTGTTCAGCGCCAAGAAAATGAATGAAAAGAATGTAAATATAAGTTTTCATTTGTTTTATTATTCGATACCATTTAATTTCAATTTAATTGTTACTCTACTTTTTATTAAATAATAAAATTATAGTAAAATATGAGGCGCCTTTTATTTTCTCATAGAGGTGATGAAAAGTAGAGTGTACCACTCGGGCGCAAAATATATTTATGGCTCGGGCGATGTACTATGAATCCCTCGCTACGTTCAGGATTCTACTAAAGAATCCCTCACTTCGCCCTGGATTCAAAAAAGCGCCCTCGCCGTAAAAATATGATTTTGCTCCCATATGATACAATCTACTATTTCCTTAGATAAGTAAAAGTTTTCTGTAACATCTGAAACGCGCGTGACTTGCTCCAGCCGCTGGAGCCAGCGCGGCGTGAATGGAGCTCGGTGGTTTACGCGGTCCAGTTACTATTATTGCACTGCATTGTACGTTGGAGTTATTGCGCATACAAGCTCAGTACATATTCTAGCGCATATTGTTTTTACTTTTTAATCAATATTAGAAACCATTTAAATGTATTGCATGTAATTTTAGAAACAGCTAGTATACAAGTGAGAAGTTTTGAACTCAATATTCATAGTTACGTACAACTTTTATACATATGTACTTATTTTTAAAACTAATGCTGCAGTCTCAAAAGATCCTCTAACTTAATAGTTTTATAAGAAAATTCAACATCTTTTATAAAAATCTGTTTACTAATTTGAAAATAAGATTCAATATTGTCTCAAAGAAATTTCATGGTGGGTATGTTAGATAGCCCGGGAAGCAAAGGTTATTGACAATTACTCTCAAATAACTATAGTAGTTAGGCAGTCGCATGCTCAAATAGTACTAAGAAATCAAAAGAGATGGAAATCTAATCAAAGTAAACAATAAAACCAACGATTTCCATCGCGTCACGTCCGAAAAGTCCTAACTCCGTTCCCAGCTGTGGTATTTCTCCCACGATATTACGGCAACCTTTGTATACCTACCAAATTACCTGTACCATTCCACGAGGGAGCCACCTTCACATTTCCCAAACAAAACTCACAAAAAACTATATTTCCATCACATTGTCGGTTTTTAAGATAAGCTGGTTGCTCCTTATGGAAATGGGGCGATAATAACCATGGGACTATGGAGATTGAACAAATTGTTCTTTCTGACAAGTTATTAGGCTTTTTTGAACAAGTGTGAATGTTCTTTGTGATTGACGAGAGCATTAAAGCTTAATTCTATGCGTGTACAATGAATTATGTGTGGAAAGTTTTTTTTAACGAAGAAAAATGTGTATAAATGAAACTGTTGCTTACTGTTGACTTGATGAGTCTGCGTTTTCTATTTAGTTAAAGTTATTGGCTGAACTTGATCTAAAAGGTTAGAGAAAGTAGTCAGCTTTCACTGCAGGTACTTTATCATCACGATCATCATTATCAGCCGTAGACGTATCATCATCATCATAATCATTATCAGCTGTACGACGTCCAATGCTGGACTTACTTAGGTATCTCTTATGGATTTCCAATAAGATCAATGGGAAGCGGCTTGCATCCAGTGCGATCTTGCTGTCCTGATTAGATCACCGGATAAGTGGACGTCCTACGCTGCGCTCGCCAGTACATAGTCTCCATTAGCGAACTTTACGGCCCCGTCAGCCATCCTTTCTACAACTATGTGTTCTGCCCACTGCCCCATGCCGGTTACTTTGGTTCGTTTACGAATCTTCTCATTAAGTACTGATTCGATCACGTAAAGACTCCGATATACCTTCCTATAGCACATTGGGCAACTTAGAACTTAAAAAGCCTTAATATATCTTTAAGGTTTTTTATTTAATTGTCAAAAGAAAAATACGTTCTTAATATTTATGTTTTTGATTCAGTTTGATACTGAAGGACTAATTATTATCTAGATTTTCCCAATGTATTTGCTTTATCTATTGCGCGAGCGAGGTGTAATTTGACCTTTAAAATCGGCGCCAATTTTAATGTCGGTCAACTTTACAAAGAAAATAGTGGTATCTCTTTGATACAGAGAAAACGTCCCACATAACATAACCCATACTTGTCCTCTGCGCCCTTATCAGAGTTATCAGAAGCCGTACAATGTAACTGTTTCAGAAAAACTCGTACTAGTTTATGTGCCGCGACCATACTGGTCACAGAATATACAAGATAGGGTTTTTTTATTATTCAATAATGAAGGTTTACGTTTAACCATACTGAAATGAGCGGTATTGAGGTCCAGGATGTAGCACGCTTACCTACAAGCTATTAGTTGGTCGAGTACTTGTTTACAGAGCTATCAATGTATAAAAATATGTTTTTACAAAAACTTTAAAAACATGAGTTTTATAATTTATAACAGCCGCGTTGATCTGAGCCTTAGTCCAGGTTTTGCGTAGTTCACTTAAACTTCGCGTTTGCGTGTGGTTCCATACATTTTAGTTAGTTCTGCCTCGTTTCCGCTAGGGGCGCTGATGTATAGAGCCATAGGGAAACAACTGTAGTTTCAATTTATGGGTAAACCTGGACTAACTCTTTGACTATGATAATATTGTTTCAAAATTCTGTATTATTCTATTTAATATTAACTTTTTTTAATTTTATACACGTTTTTTTTTATTTTTACACGTATTTTGTATACGTAATTTTCTGACGCGGTGGAAGAAGTTAGTACCCAGGATTCAAATTTTCTTGTCTGGGAACTAACTCACGTTTGATTTAAGTATTTATCTAGTATGTACACAATAGCTTTAGTAAGTATATCTTATAAGTTTACCATAGAAATAGGTATGTATGTTCCTGTATTTGTACTGAATTCAATAAAGTATTTATTTATTTAACTCCTTTGGTGAGAAGAAGGCTCGCCCTAAAATCTTGAAGTTGTTACCCGTGGGTTCAAATGTCGATTACGCACCAATGAGTTCTTTGGGATTTATGTACGGAAAACATTGTGATGAAACCTTCATACCCATAAAAGAAACTCGTTGACTTAGATATGTGAATCTACCAACCTTCGTGAATAAACCAACGTTCAGTAGTAATCTATTAAAAAGAATGGTAGCTACGGTCCGACTGGAAGGCTAACAGTTGTCATTGTCGATTTCGATTTATTTTCTTTCTCGTAATTTTTTACGCAACTCAGGCTTTTTGTTGAAGAATCCTTGGTGTGGGTTGGTACTTACTGAATACAATTTCATGCAAGTAAACACATAAATTCTTTTACAAAGTATCATGATATCACCCATCATCCTGACATTCACGACGCTTTTGAAAACAACTTGACAGTTACTGCGTTCTGTGAGTTCGAAATTTGAAATTCGAATTAACTTTTTATTGGCCATAGACAAGATACGCTGTGATTTTATACTTTTTTAATCGATACCTGTATAATTCCGATTCATAATTAATGGGAGAAATTAAATCGATTTGCACTTTTAACGTTTGGGCTTTTCCTATCTCTATGCTTCCTTTATTTGATAGAATTTGAATAAATAGTTGTAAAAAGATAAAGAACTTTCTGTAAAATATTTGGTAATATTGTCACTGAACTTACATTTAATTGCTACTGACCCGTCGTTAAATAGTCATTAAGGCACGTAAATTCAAAAAGTATCGCGGATTTTTATAGTCATAACGGTACCTACTAGAGATAAGATACTGAACTAAAAGCGCGATATCTAATTAATAAGTCACAGACTGGGTGTCTAATTTTTATTGACTTAACATTTAATTGTCGTACCTTGTAAGTAGGTAAACTAAAGGTGTAGTGTAATATAAGATATGCTATTGTAACTACATAAAAAACAATTGTACATAGTATAAAAACATAGACTTATCACGGCCTTTTGCAATACGCAAAAGATATATACTTTGTACCTGTGGTACTCTTAAGTTGTGAGTATATATTATTTATCTATATTTATCGTTGTGAAGAACAAAAGACGCCTTAAGAACAGTAGCGTACGGCGCAGAGACACTTTTGTTTCACTAGCGTGCGACGCAGAGAGTACAGAGACATTGTTAAATCATAACGTATCATTAGGAGTTACTGACCTGTCATTGTGGCACGCCTCGCTGGCTCGGATCCAGGGCACCGCGCCCCACTCCTCGTCCTCTTCCTGCGGCCGCGGCGCCGGCTTCAGCAGCGTCGATAGCCACGTGTACGACTTGCTGCGCTTCATCCTCACATCACTACTGAGCCATCACACTAGCGTACAGAAGACGCTTTCACAACACTAGCGTACGGCGGAGAGACGCTTTTTTCACTAGCATACGGTGCAGATACACTTTTGGTTCACTAGCGTACGGTGCAGAGACGTTTGTAATACAAGCGTACGACACTTTTATAACACTTACGTACGTAGAGACATTTTTATCGCCCTAGCGTACGGTGCAGACACTTTGATTTAAATGGTAACATTGGAGTTGGAAGACGAATTTTTTTACAATATTAGAGTTAAATCGATTAACACTTCACGAAATTGACGCAAGGTAGCGTACGACACAGAAACGTTTAACGCTGGTTATTTTTTTACTTTTGTTGGAAGATTTTTTTATTTACATTCTTTTGAACCAACGAATCAACGTTTTTCGTAGCACTGATTATCCTAAATTAGTATTTATTGGTTATTTCTTGTATTTCAACACCGTCAATGTTAATTTTTCACAGTACTGTGCTTCTGTTTAGTACACAAAGCTTTTAGAATATTTAATTATACGTAACGAGATACTCTACGAACTAAAGGAGGCATAAAGGTAATGTTTCGACTCGAGTTAGCGACGCCCTAATCCGCCGTCAAAATATCAATTAATATCCACTCATTAAAATTTCTCGCCTGTACAACGGAAGTGTTGAAATTATTCTCTCTTAATATAACTTTGAGCTTTAAAACTAAGTAGTAGTGGTCAAAATAGCGTGTAGCTGTGAGAGCAGAAGACGATTTGGAATCTCATCGAAGAAAATTGATGTTCAAAGTTAAATGCGTAAAAAATTCCCAACACGATCTGCACAGATATGCTGATACGCGTACTACGTTTATTGCTTGGAAGTTCCGTATATTTTAATAAGTTTATGACTCATTGCGCCCCTGGCTTTTTACTGAGTTTTCGTAATAAGAAGTTAGATATGACTTTTATGTTCAGGTACATCTAGTAAGCTATCTCCATGGTTTTGATTCAAATCTTTGAACCCATTTTCTTTATAAAGTGACAAACAGACATACTATTCATGATAACACTGCTTTTGTGTAGTCCTGTAAAATGTAAGTAAAATTTGAATTTATAATTTAAAAGAGTTACCAAATATTCATTCATTTCGTTAATGAAACTGTGATTACCCTATTACAATACTTTAAAAAAATATTTGGAAAAAAATACGTAAAAGTTGGGCTATTACGCTTTTCCATCGAACTCATGCTCAATTAGATATTAAAAGTGGCGTATGATTATAGCTATATACGCAATACTATCTATGATTACATTATTCTGGGCCTCCCATTCGCTATGGCTCCGAAAATACCATGACGGATCTCCAATGGCGAAGGCAAAGAGCGGGACCTCTGACCGTTACTCTCACAATAGAGGTGCTGATCACGCATGGCAACACTACGACCATTACAATCTGTGCTGGCAACACCACCGAAATAATACTAGCAACACCAAAATAACCGGGCCTCAACGGGCTTCGAACGTGGAACGTTTTTCAAATAACTGCATGGAACGCAAAGGTCGCGGCTTTCTGGCCAATAGCCGCGAGCTTTCTTCGCGTCATTTTTTAATCCGTAACTAAAGGTTCGAAATTCAAAAGGTCGTGAGGAAATGTTTATAAACTTCTTACTGGTTGTAGGTAGTCTTAGTTCGGAGAGTATGTTACGTCAAACTTTTTTGGTCACTATTACCGAGTTCACTGGCTTCGTCGATTGATTATAATTGCAGCTATTAATCAATTAGCCGGAAGCAATATGATGTACCTGAAACAAATAAAATTACGATTTAAAATTGACTGTGAGCTTTTTGTAGCGGTAAAACGTTTTTGTAGAGCCTGAGGATGTACCACACGTTTACTTGCTAAGGAGTGAATACAATGTTGTAATTGAAGAGCCACTGTGAGTATTTATTCCGCAGAATTTCTAGAATATAGGGGAATGAACTGTACTCTCTAGAATCTAGATTCATACACATTTATACAGGGTTATTTCTAATCAATTGACATTGCATCCTTTTAGAGGCTTATTCTGTACATCAAAACTAACAACTTTTGTTCTGCGACTTAAAACTATAAAAAATCAGCTGTCCCATACATTTTGTCGAGGGTGAACGATATTTTTCTATGGAACATCTTTTTTTTGATATTTGACAAAAGTCGTTGAACAAAAGTTGTTAGTTTTGATGTACAGAATAAGCCCCTAAAAGGATGCTAATTGATTAGAAATAACTTTGTATAGTTCTTCTAGTATAAAATACCAGTTTTTACCCGCGGCTTCGCCCGCATACGCAATATATCATTATAATTTATAGCCTATGTGTTATTCTGATATATAAGCTACGTATATTATTGCAAAGTTTCATATCATCCGTTCAGTAGTTTTTGCGTGAAATAGTAACAAACATCCATACATCCATCCATTCATCCATCAATCCTCACACACTTTCGCGTTTATAATATTAGTAGGATAGTAGGAAGTAGGATTTACAATGTTTCATAAATTCTTAAGTCTTAGCAGTAAACTTTTTGGTACTTAAGTAAAGGTATATTTTTGGTCTTAAGTAATCTTATGTCTAAGCAGTATACTGTTATTAAAAATAAGTTGACTCTCTTCAAGAAGTACTTCTTTAATTCAGACTTATTTTGAATACAGAAAACTCAATAACATAAAACGTTAATTGTAGATTTAATACGTTATGGTACTTACATTACTGATTGATGACTTGTGTATTGTACCAACCTATCAACAAGACAGGTATACTCTAGCAAATAAACAACCTGACTTGATTTACAAAAACATTGTATCTTCCAGATCCTATTTCACGCAATGAAAACCAAATGTAAGCAATAAGTTTTGTGGTCGACGCCACGTCGTGTAGACGTGACATGGCGTCAGAGACGACGTGACGCCACGTCAACACGCCGCCATTGTCTCCACGTGACGACCGATGACGAACACATGTCACGTCACGGTGACAGCTGAGGCATAGGCGGGACATGAGTTACAAGTACTTGATTATGGTTTATACAATGTACAGGCGGTTTTGCAAAGGGTAGGGACTTGCATTAGCATACCTACACACTTACAGCTCTCATAGCTTAGTTTGATTAGTAGTTTGTCAGCGATCACCAAAGTTAAGCAGCGTTCAGCACGATCAGTCTTCGGATGGTTAAATGAAGGTGGCATTTACAACTGAGCACTTCCGTGGCGCGGATGACAAATTAAATTGTAAGTCCAGCCCCCCGACCGCCTAAGCAATAGCAATCGTAATAGCAATCGTTTATGACTTCATTTTAGTCATTTGGCACCGCCTATGTGAAAAAATAGGGCCTCACAATTCACGAAATATGGGTTCAAAATGAGTAAATCGTATCATGTATGGTCATATAAAAGAACTCCATTAGCACATGCTAAAACAAGTTTTAAATTATTTTAACAATGTGTAATTTTAGAGACCGAATAAAAACAGAAGCGAGAACTGAAAATCTTATATCAACTAAGTATATAAAAATCTTATTATCTTTATCTTATATAAACGGGAGAGCATTGCATGCGATCTTTTGCGAACATTAGAAATCATTCTAACGTTTTAAAAGTAGGACTCCAGGCCGAATTTGTTCAAATTCTATACGATCTTATAAAAATACACTGTATGATGAGTATTAATACCAAGCGTTGTTGTTATTTTATACTACGGGACTAATCGCGCACTAAAATTTAAATTGGCGGTACCAGCTGTTGCACATTCCAGTCTACCCGTGACCACGGTCGATGCAACTCGGCCGAAACGTCGGGATGAGGAGGTATTTATTTATCTCGTAATTTTAGTGCGCGATTAGTCCCGTAGTATAAAATAATAATTTGTTCAAATCGCGAAAGTTTAAAAACAACAAGTGTTGTTGCGTTTGACAAGTTTTTATTTAACTTGCAATGGATGTATGTATCTATGTAAGTTCGGAGGAATCTTGCAAGTTAAATTTTACCAACTTCTCAGTTCCCGATTGAGCTGAAATTTTGCACACATATTTACATCGCGTGACAATGCAATAACATGGTACCATGGAGCTGCCCCCCTACCGCCTAAGCAATAGCAATCGTAATAGCAATCGTTTATGACATCATTTGGCACCGCCTATGTGACGTTAGCCATCAAAGTTGTTCATTCAACGATTGCTTTCGCAATCCGCGCTAAGCAATTGACGGCTAATGATAGAGTCGGAAGGTGGCCATAGGAACTCCTGTACTAAACAAGATATACCTGTCATGTTGGGCTCGTTTTAATTGTCTTGGCTAACACTCTGCTGCTACATGTCAAAAGCTTGCAATTAATAAGTTCTATTTTTTTTTTAATATCAACATAATTTATTACCTATTTATTTATTTAAAAAGTTCTATTTTTTACTCATTTATTTCTGTGTCTGATTTATCATAAGGTTTGTGTCACAGCGTAATATTGTAATCCGGTTTCTATGTTTGACACTTCATAAATTAATTATTCAGATTTATAAATTAATTTCCCTTCTTGTCTAAACATTCGAATTAATTTCGCGGAAGCCATAAACCATTAAATCTGTCGACTTAAACTGTTGAATAAATCATTAACAGAGGTGTGACTTCCCACCAATTTGTCAGAGAATTGGTTTCATTATGTTTTATTGTTATCTTCCTAAATTGACGAAATCAATTAATCTCTTCTCACCGTTTCTAAGATCAACTCGGAGCTACTGGAACTTTTAATGAGATCAAAATTGCAAGTCAGCGTATCACTGTGACAATGTAATTTGAGCTTTTTGAATAAGATATGAAGGTGCATTTTTGATACATATATGAACGTACAAAATTCAAGGGCTGAATGTTGAGAAAATCTGTAAGCCTACAGGTTAATGACATTTTCTTCATTTTGGACTTTAATGCCTCGTCATAAAAACGAAAGTAACTTGGCTAAGTATCTCTAGAACATTGCTCAAAACATTGCAAGTCAGCGACGTACAGTCAACCGTAACCTTTACAATAACTTTAAAACGTAATAACATATGAATAAAGCTGAAAATATCCATATAGCTGAACTTTTGTGAAGGGCTGTATTCAAGGCGTGTGGCCGATCTGAGTAGCCACAGCTAAATTCATAGTAACTATAGAAAAGACACAGTTGGACTTATAGTTAGTAAGGGAAGACCACAGATTAAATAGCAGTTTGTGTGAAGGGCAGTGAGTCGGCATTTTGAGGTGGAAGTCCTTGGCGCTGATTTCTCGCGTTTTGTTTTCACTAATTGTTAATTAGTCGGCAGAGCAGTTCCGATGACTAATGGAATTTGGAATGATTTATTACTCTAGATATTATCTACCATTTTTGTATCTATAGTTAGTCACTTAAAAATCAGGCTCTGTCAATTTTTGACCAACGAACCACCGGAGGAGGTATACAATTCAACGCGAATATTTTTTTTTAATGTATAACCACGCGTAACTTTTTCATAGTTGTTCGATTTCAATAATATTTTTTTCATTGGAAAGAATATACATCGAAATTGGTCCCATTTAAATTTTATCGAAATTGGCTGAGCCATTTTTGATAAATCAACAATAATGTGAAAAATGTTACAACGATCCGTGCATAATATTTGCGTTCTAGCGATGCGCCTCGGCTTCGCACAGTTGTATTATACATATAAACATTTATCTTGAATTACTCTATCTATTAAAATAAACTGCATCAAAATCCGTTGCGTAGTTTTAAAGATATAAGCATAAATGGGGACAGACAGCGGAAAGCGACTTTGTTTTATACTATGTGATGATGATTCTGTACACGGGTGAAGTCGGTCATCCTATTTTTGCAAAAAATAATTATAATGTAGACATGAGCATGAGGATAGATATGCACGAAAGGATATCCCCGATTTTGCAGAGAAATATATTTGGAACTTAACTAGCTGACCCGACGAACTTCATTTCACCAACTCAGAAACCTTCTTTGGCTCATGCACAACAACTTTGCTAAAGACCATAACATGGTGAAATGCATAGCTTACGATTCTAAAAAGACTTACAGAAAAACATTCATTTTTATGTAAATAAATTTTAGTTAATTTGTGCTAATTCAACTGGTATAATTATCAACGACATTTTAGACGAATGATTATAGTTTATTTTTCTGATAGTAAGGTTTCATACAAGGCTCTACAGTCTACACTTTACACCAAAAACTACAACTGTGCCGTTCTATCGAAAAGTACATAAATATTGGCGAAATAGGTACTGCTTCTAAAGGAAAAGACTAAACATATCTAAGTCTACAGATGATACAGATAAACACTACGAAATTGACTGATCAAATGACTATGTACGTCGTCGACATTACCGGCGCGACCGCAGCGCTCTACCGTGAAATTACTCTCATTCCTACAAATGACTTTCTCACGAATTTCACCACATTTATGCATCTTTTCATTTTTATCAGATGTCTGGAGTTCTGGACTGCGAATGTCCTTCAATTTAGAAACTAAAATGTAATTAGGCACTGTTTTTAGTTTTTAATTTTAAAGTTTAAATCGTTTGAAATATTAGCAGTATAGTGATGTTTTTTTCTGTATGAATGTATTTGTTAAAAATAGTTGTATAAGTTAGGTTCACTGTTAAGTTTTTTTTTCAATATTGGGGTCACCGTACACACGACCTTTGACCCGAAACTAAGCAAAGGTTGTGATATGGCTACCAGAGACTAACATACTATATATACGTATTTTTAAATACATACTTATACTCGTATAGATAAAGATAAGTACCTAAATAACACCCATACATAGAGCAAACACCATGTTCATCACATAAAATGATCCTGATCGAAGATAAAAAGCTTACCCTGGGTGGGGATCGAACCCACGCCTCTTTGATCCAGAAGTTAAGTTCACTAACTGAGCCACATAGGCAGTTAAATGGTTATTCGTATAGTTAATCTAAATATAAGTTATTCATAAAATACTATTTGTGAAATTTATAAAAAATGTAATTATTAAGGATTATAAACGATAAACTGTAAGTATTTATAGTAAAAGATAGCAAGTTCGTGTAGGCCAGGTGATTAGCCCTCGTATCCGAGTTTTGAAACCACCTGGAGGCCTCTGACATGGCTAAACGGTTAGGTAATACAACGTGTCATCTTAGCCACGGTATGGGTAAATCTGTTGTAAATGGCACTCACGGTCACCCATCCCAAAACGGACCGTGCAGAACGTTGTATAACTTTGGTGGTGGTGGCAGAGCCCAATTTTATTGGTGGTACTATCCTATGGGATTTTATCTCACCAATAATAATATTGGCTCCGCTGGCTCGGTCACTTTTTTTTGTTTCGTATAGGTTTGCGTTTGACTACATACTGCCTGATGTTAAGCAGTTATGCGGTCTAGAGTGTAGCACGCGTACCTAGAAGATACCTATTTACTCGGGATTTGAAGACACCCACGTTGTACTTTAGCGGAAAGACAGACCCAAGCAAAACGTTCCACATTCTGGCTGTTCGTATATGGAATGTGGATCCGAAACGCTTGGAAAGAATGGGAGAGAATCGCGCCGTAAAAAGAGCTTACTTGGGAATGCCGAAGGCCCGTCGGCCATCCCAGGTACAGATGCAAAGATGAAGTAGGAAAAGATTTTCGCAAGCTCAGAATTGACATCTGGCGGGAACTTGTTCAAGATAGAGAAGAGTGCGGACCAAAGTATCGGAGGTGGAGACACAATTTGGGTCTCGACGCCAACATAGTAAGTATTCAATCGTAAGTCAAGAGAATGACTGAACACACAGACGAACGTTAGATTTAGACTCGATTGACTAAGTTTCGTGGTACATCATCGTACAAGCGCTCTACCGTGAAATGATCTCATCCCATAGCGGCAAATGACTTTCTCACGCATTTCACGACTTTGACGTTACTTATTGAGGATTCTACTTGGATCGCGATCGGTTAATGGCCTAAATTCAGACTACAGTAACTGAACTAGAACGTATAGACCGAATCAAAGTTGTTGGCGGCTGTAAAGTTAGCTGCAAACTGCACGAAACCCAATCGTTGCGCTCCTGTAAGTGAGATTCAGTCTGGAGTGGGCAAAGAGTATAACATAGAGGTTAGTTGGGTTTTCGGTAGCATGTAGCTAACACCACAGCCGCCTAGAAGTTTGATTCGGCCTATACCTTATAGTTATTATTGCTAAAGCTGTCAAGATACATGTCAGTTACGAAGGATGACGTAAAAGTATGTAATGTTTTGGAATTTCTCAAAGCGGAAAAATAGATAAGGTTTCCAGTTTCTCAAAGAGTTATCTTTGTGATAAGCATTTCAAAAATCTGAAGCAAACGCAGGATTTGAACCTGCCCCTTCGGATCACTAGCCCGACGCTTAACTAACAGGATAACTCTTTGAGATAAAATCTAGTGTGGAGAGCACTCAAAAATAAAATCATAGCGTTTCCAGTTTCGTCTGGTCTTGACTCATAAGGTGTCCGGATTCGTTCGACCTTACTGTAGTATTATTATTATTGGCCCAGGATTTGGTGACAGCGTGGCGCTAGTGACATGAACGACGAATTTACCAAAACTTTCGAGTGCTTCCACTTTAAATTGTAGGCATTCCATTGTGCTCCACCGGTAGGCTGGGCGCGGTTCGTTAAGACAAGGTGGAATGCCCTAACATTCTGCCGCAGAATTTTTACTTTACAAGAAGCCAAAAAAAAATAATTCTTTGTTTTTTCAAAAATACCGTTCTACTATCAAATAATTTTTAACCACTCGCATTGCTATTTCTAGTCATCATTGCTTTATGGTTTAAATTCGGTGGAAAAAAATGCCAAGTCGATGTTTAGTGGTCTCTCTACCCTGTTTCTGTCAACACTGCGCTTGCCGGTGTGTGGTTTCTATTCGAAAACTTTTATTATCAGTTCTACATATAAAGACCAGCTCTGGCATTATTTTCACAAAGTAACTAGATCTATTCCTATAAGTAAGTGCGGACAAGGCCGCGAGAGGTCGTAGAGTATGACCTGCGCCCGCGCAGCCTCCGTCCCAGAATAGCCAGCAGTGTCGTTACTATAGGATGCCTGCAGGCTACACTATCTCTGCTGCAGGTTGTACTGTGACGTGGACTTCATAGGTGCAGGACCATTCATTTTGCATTTCGTCGTTAATACAGCAATACGTTTTATGTACTTATTCCTCGTTTAAATCGTTTTTGATTTTCCGTTTTCGGTTTGGCCTTAAACTATAATAATATACATTTTTTTTTTCAAATAAGACTACGGTTCATAGAGATACAAAAGCTTTTATTTATATTCATGGAAATATCGAATTGGCTTAATTGAATTACGTATTTGACATGTCTAACTCAAAAATATTATACGGACATTTTAAGTTGCTGATACTACTAAATACTTAGCATTTAATAAATGCGCTTTTTTTGCATCAAATTCTAATAACTTTGGATAGATAATTTCTTATACAATGGTACTAAAAGATTCCTAAACTACTCGCCACCCGTACAAGGCGGGCATTCCCGCATACACACAAAGCGCTTAGATCCCACATTCGTTGTACAAACTGGGAGAATGTGAAACTCTATATTTGTACGTTCTTGTAAAGTACAATTTATACATATTTGTCTTCAAATGTGGACAAGTGGTGCCTTCTAGGTAAGCTATTCTGCAGACATTAGACAAACATAGGTACATATTTGAGCAGTTTGGAGTTGAGACTGGGTCCGTGGGGGCCAGGAACACATCTTGTATTCAAAAGTATTTCTAGAATAGACCAAAATGCCGATGTTTATTCGGCGTATAAACATTGCCAATCAGCGTGGCAATGCTGCCAACATGCTGGGCACGCTACCAAATGGTAGTGGGCTTAAGCATTTGGATTATCTTTAGACCTTCAAGGGTCTATGGATGATCCAGTTGTTTGTTATGTAGAAGTAGTTATACATTATGGAAGTCCTGTACCTAGTGGTAGTTAACAAAAAAAATATAGATACATACAAACTACTCGTACTTCCTCCAATTCGTCGCTTCGCGAATAAAAATCGGCTGTTTCTTACATTTTGTCGACCGAGCTGCAATTTTGTATGGAACAGCAGATTTTTTTCTCGAATACCGGGTTGGCCCCATAGTAAACGTTGTTCTCAATTATAGTCTTAATCACCCCCTTTCGGCTTAGTACACCAGTTCTGGATAACCCTTTGTCCCCCTTAAAGTCCTTGTACTTTGTAAAGCAACACCTTGTATTAAGAGATAGGTAAAGTAAGTAAGTTCGTATAGGCCGGGTGGCTAGCCCTGGTGTCAGAGTTTTTAGTTCGCAACGCCTCTGAAATGGCTAAACAGTTAAAACAACCGATAGAGGTTAGGTAAGTTTTTACGTAGACAAGTAAGAATGTCTAAACAAAATATCAGCTTTTAAAAGATCCTCTTATCATCAAACAATATTAATTTAAATTTGACAAGATAACGTCCTTCAAGGACACTTATCTCGTCACTAGCACGCATCAGATCTATTATGATAACAATTACACTCGTGGAGATTACATGAGAAAATATTTAGCCAGCCTTGTCCAAACGCTACCTTATCTGAAAATATCTAGACTAACAGACGTGGAAATTAACTTACTACACTGTGAATACAACATTATCTTAGATGTCTGTAAATCTAGAATAAACAGGTATCTGCTAAATACTAATAGTTTAAGTATTATGCTTTGTTGTAGTTACTAAAGCTATTACATCTCAGAACGCTCCTTTACTTAACAGCGGTCAAGATGTAGTCAAATGCAAGTTAAATGATGAAAGCAACTTGAATCGAGCTTTTGAATCTGTAACAATTTCTGGAATACTAAACTATGTACCTACTAGTGTAATTATTGATACGGCAATTGGTATTTTGAATACTTATGTTTATTTCAAAAAAATATTTTATATGGAAAAATAAAATAATAATTTAAAAGAAACTTATTTAATTATGACCTTTTAATTTACCACAAAAAAATTGATTCAAAAGCCCAATTGCCGTAACGTACGGCAATTCAATTTGTGTTTTTGGAAAATACGGCAGACTTTAACTTATATACGGCAAATTCATACTGTCGTAGCCCTACTGGGGGAGGGATCCTCCAGTAGGTCCCTTTAGGATTAGGGGTCCCTTTAGGATTTAAGATTTTCGCGAGCATATACGGCAATTTTTTCCCTAAATTGTACCAAATATGGCAATCTTCGGCAGTCTAGAATTTTTGATAATAAAACTACTGTATAAAATACTTATAAGCCATGTATTAGTCAGCAGCGTGTCCATGCTGGCAGCATTGCTACGCTGAATGGCAAAGGCAACACTCTATAAAACTGTGTCTTCACTTGAGTAATCACTTCACTACATAGCATAAAACAAAGACGCTTCCCGCTGTCTGTCCCCATGTGCATACATATTCAAAATCCGTTGTGTAGTTTCAAAGATATAAGCATTTATATCTTTGAAACTACACAACGGATTTTGAAGCGGTTTTTTTAATAGATAGAATGGTTCAAGAGGAAGGTTTATATGTATGTTAGAGGAATGTTTTATTTTGGTTTATTCGAGTAGTATTTCAATCAATTCCAATGGCAACACAGTGAGAACGCAAGTGTTTGTACAAGTCCGGCAAGTATAACTTGGCGCGGCTGTGCGCCACTGTGTTCAATGTCAGGGTACTTTTACAACTGCTTCTCTTGTACCACTTTTTGTCCCTTTAGGCATGATGATAGCACAGAAGTTAACAAAATATTCGCAATGATGTTTACTATGAACTAAGTAAGTAAGTTCGTATAGGCCGGGTGGCTAGCCCTGGTGTCAGAGGTTTTAGGCCGCCTGAAGGCCTCTGACATGGCTATGAACTCGGAAGGGTCAAAGTGAATTTTCAAGATAGCCGTTTTAGTTCCGCAAATCGCCACCGCCAACTTATACTTGTGTAACTTTGTATTCTGTGTTGATTGAATGGATGATCGAAAGTTGTATTTTATCGGTCTGTAGTGCGTTCATTCGAGATTTGACTTGAATTCACTTCAATCTTCCTCGAGACAGCCCCTGCGCCACTTAGTCTTGTGCGCACTGACAAGTGATAATATCGACGATGGCGGACAACAACGACAACCACGCGGATCCATCTGAAGTGCGAAGCCGGGGCGAGTCGCTAGTACAGATTCAGATTCAGATTCTTTATTAATAAATAAAAATTTACAAGTCATATTACGGTAAATACATTATAAAATTAATTACATTGGAGTACGGCTGCGATATTGGCGGTGACAAAAGCCCTGCGTATGACATCGTTAAGGCTGGCGTGGCGTCCAATCCGACCAGCGCTTCTTGAGCAAGAGAGACCGTGGTGACCGAGCTGGTCAACTGCAGTACCACACTGACAGCGATGGGCTTCACAACACCTTGCACCCAAGCGTAAGCTGACAGCTAGACAAAATGCAGTTGGGTCTAAAAGGTTACCAGTATTGAAAGAGGGCAATGCTTGCAACCAAAGACCGGACTCCCATACAGAGACTGCAAGGATACGAGCGCGATCCGCGACGCTAGGACACGTGTCTAGAAGAGATTTCCGTGCTAGTTCGCAGATCGGCCGATCCCACAGTCTCTGCGACGATAAAGTCTTTGGAAGCTCGGTATTTGGGCAAGCGACCCTCCAAGCATTCGTTGCCTCATTCAAATGAGCTACATCTACGCCAGAATGGCCTAAAGAAGGTGCGAGGATTTTTTCAATCAAGTTCTGAGTACTATGAATGGAGGACAAGAAAGCTGGTAAAGCAACACTTGAAATTTGGCGGACCCCTAACCCTCCAAGCCTAACAGGCAAGGAGGCTTGTAGCCACGCCCTTTCACTCATGTCAATATTCAAAACCGATACTAGGGACTGCTTTACAACATCGTCTAAGCTCAAAAGGAGCTCATTGTGTTTCCACAATGGACTACATCGTAAAGCGTACATAAATTTTGGAACAAACAGACAACATCTTATAATGGTAAAAGCCATGTGGGCGTTAATTTTGAGTAGCCTATCAGAGGCAATCAAAAAATTTTGAATTTTTTCTTGAACGAAAGGCGGAAAAGACTCATCTAATATCGGCGAACCTAGAAGGCGAAGAGAACACTTGTCTACCGATTTGATGTTAGGTGCCAAATCATTAAATTTGTTAAGTATCAAATCTTTATCCGGACATGAGTCGCAAACGAAAAGTTCGCATTTCGAAAAATTTAGCTCCAAACCAATTTGACGAAACTCGTCAATAAGAATTTCCAAATCACGTAGGACTGTGCTCGCATCGCCACCCAAAGTCCCGTCATCCAGATACCAAACGTTGAGTTTAGATTGGAGACGTTGAACAATTGGATGAATGGCCAGGCTGAAAATGGCTGGTCCGAGAGGGTCACCTTGTTGACAGCCAACGGAAGATAGCAAAACATCATTTTTGTAAATTAATTTAGTGGGTTTGCCGTAGCATTGCCAAAGAAAATTGAAAAGATCGGGAATTTTGTCTTTGACCTGTGCCAACAAGGCGTCTCGATTAACCGAATTGAAAGCATTTTTGACATCCACCTTAAGCAACACCTCTCCACAATTTTGACCGAGAAAAGTACGAAGCGAATGAACAGCAGCCTCACATCCACCCCGCGAACCAAAGCCGAACCGAGTGGGTTGGCGCGTGGTGATGGCAAAAGGCCTGACGGCATGACGCTGGTCCCATGGAAGTGTGGACGGCCCTTAGTATGGGACGCAACTTGCGTCGATACTTTGGCACCGTCACATCTTCCTGAGACTCAGAGTAGGGCTGGAGCGGCGGCCAATTCGGCTGAGCAGCACAAGCGGCGCAAATATGCTAACCTCGGCAGTGGTTACATATTTGAGCCATTTGGAGTTGAGACTTTGGGTCCGTGGGGGCCGGGAGCTCATCTCGTTTTCAAAAGTCTTTCTGAGCGTCTGGTGGACGCGACGCGTGACCAAAATGCTGGTGTTTATTTGGCTCAACGTATAAGCATTGCCATTCAGCGTGGCAATGCTGCCAGCATGCTGGGCACGCTGCCAACTGGCAGTGGGCTTGAGCACTTGGATTATCTTTAGACCTTCAAGGGTCTGTGGATGATCCAATTGCTTTCTATGTAGTAGTAATGTAGTATTGTCATTATATTAAAATTAAAAAAAAAAAAAAAAAAAAAAAATTAAAACAGTGATTACATTGTCATATTGATTTTCAGGTACAAAACAAAAATATAATAATATATATTTTAATACCTTATCTATATGCTAAGCTATAACTTATCATTTATATATTCTTTAACCGAATAGTAAGCTTTGCTCAGGAGTAATAGTTTCAATTTACGCTTAAATGTGTTATCAGAAGCTGCACTTTTGACGCATTCTGGCAGATGGTTGTATATTTGCGGACCGCACACATACACTGATTTGTCGGATTTTGCGAGTGATACATAATGGAGTACATAATGAAACATTGTCGATCTAAAGAAGATATACGAATCAAACTTGTTGGCGGCTCTGATGTTAGCTACAAGCTGCGGACAGCCCGATCCTCGCGCAGGTGAACTTGCAGCTTCCAATTTGTAACATTCGGTCTATACCTTCGTGATTTTTTTTTTCAAATAGGTTTGCGTTTGACTACACTGCCTGATGTTAAGCAGATATGCGGTCTAGGATGTAGCACGCTCGTGTCAGCGGCGATGCAACTGACAGATACACCGTTACTGTTAAACAAACTTCCGGATACAGAAATATCATGAAACGAATAACACCCCCTATTTTTCGGGAGCCTATGCAAAAAAGCTTTCGCCTCATCTAATTTTTTTCGAACATAATGTGTATAATTTTTATGTTCTTTATAATAATGCGTATCACGGAAATGATAAAAATATTTAAGAGTTGTTTGACTGACATGACGCAGCTACACACATTGCGAAGGAGCGTACTTATATTTACACTTACACTACACAAATATCTCTCTGAAATAATATTACGTTGTGTTATCAGAAATCACTTCTGTTAATAATTGTTATCCTATTAGGTAATTTACATCTACTATACTCATAAATACACCAGGGTCGATAATTTTTACAACCAAAAAAAAATAATAGTAGGATGAAACCCATTAGAAAAGGAGGGGAATATTATAAAAATAAAAGGAAAAATAATTTACGGGCGATCTGAGGTCGGGACGGGGATGGGGTTTAAGGGTAAAAAACGGTTTTTCTCGATTTCCGGCAAAACTAAAAGTCCTATCGAAAAAAGTCAAATAGCAAAGTTGTAGGTAATAAAAAGATCTAAAACTTTTGTATTGACACTTTTTTCACATAACCTCAAAATTTATGTGAAAAATCAAAAACCAAGTTTTTGGTTTTTTATTTTTATCTTTTACAAAAAAAATTTTTTTTAACAAAATTTGGTGAAAACTTACCTTTTTATGTCCCAAATACGCTATAATTTATTTGAATAAAAATATTTATTTTTTCACCTTATTTTGAATTAATATCGAAGAAACACCCTAATTTCCAATCGAAAATTCACCCGTCAAAATATCAGCTTTTTTCAAAAAGTTGGTATGGTTTCTGTTCGTTGAAATCTCTACATTCTGATGGTGAAAATACCTGTAAGATCCTATTTTCGAGTACCTACGTCGATGGCTCACAAATTGAATTTCTTATCACATGTTTTAGTTCCCAATCACTGTTGATCCGTACCCAAAGGGTAGCCGTGGTGGTCAAGAGGTAGTGACATCCGCCTTACAATCGTGAGGTCGTGGGTTCAAATCCCCGGTCCCGTACCAATGAGTTCTTTGGAATTTATGTACGGAATTTCACTCCACTGACCTTCGGTGAAGGAAAACACCGTGAGGCAACCTGCAGTAGAAAAAATTCGATGGCGTATGTGAATCCACCAACCCGCACTGGGCCAGCGTGGTGGATATGGTCCAATCACCCTCGTGGTTAGGCCTACGTCCTGCAGTGGACTAATAAAAAGGCTGGTACAGTACCCAAAGGGTAAAAAATCCTGCAAAAGGCATATCGACAATAAAGATGGAACACGATAGATGCAAGCCGCTTCTTATCAGTCTTATTTGAAATCTATAGGAGAGGCTTATGTCCGGCAGTGGATATCGGCTGATATAGTTATTATATTAGCGACAACCCTCCTGGTTAGCAATACTGTAGATATACTTTGTGTTGTTTAAGCGTGTAAAACAATATGGCGGTTAGGAGCCATTAGTACAACTGTTAATGACTTAAGTTAACCAAAAACTTAGTATTATTATATCTTCTTTGCCAAAACTGAGACATTACGAGCTATATTTATAAGAAGTTTAAATTCCTAATGAGTATGTATTTTGTCTTATTTTTGCGTGTATAACATAACGGTGGTTAGAAGACATAGTACAATTTTTATATGTTTAATTTAACCCAACCGAGACAAATTTTCATTTTTTGATCAAATTTTCTGGTTTAAGATATTTATTTATATCCTAAAATAATTACATAAAATTCACTTAAAAGAGAAAATCCGGGCTATTTTAGTACAAACTAGTGTATTATACATATAAACCTTCCTCTTGAATCACTCTATTTTTTTAGAAAAATGCTTTAAAATCCGTTGCGTAGTTTTAAGGATATAAGCATACACGGGGACAAACAGTCAGGGAAGCGTCTTTGTTTTATACTATGTAGTGATTACTAATGAGTATGTAGTAATATTCTCCGTAATCTCCGAAGTGTCTCAACATCAACCACAATTTAATGAAGCCATCAAGTTGTCTTCATTACGAGGATTGCAGTTAATGGAGCGTGCCACCTCCCTGGCGATACTGATGGTGCATTGATCGATCCACTGGCAGCCAATCTAAAACTAAATTATAATGTGTAACTCGTTGTCATTATATGTAGCTACGATCCGAGTGGGGGGCGGTAGAGCCATCCATCCAACAGCCAAATGACTACCTGACTGCTGGACATAGGCCTCCCTAATCGATTTCCAAAAAGCGCGGTTGAAAGTTTCTTGCATTCAGCGCGATCATACGGTCTTAATACGTCCTGCGCATGCGTGGTCTCCATTGGAGAACTTTACAGCCGCATCGACCATCCGTTCTGCCGTGACCTGCCCACTGCCATTTTAACTTGCAAATCCGCTGACTGATCAATAGCATTGGTAGTATGACTTACTAGCCATCTACTACGAAACTGAACTAAAACATATTCCAAATAACTAATTCCAAATACTTAAAATACATTGAAATTATCCATAAATAATTATGAGTTAATATGTGATAAATAACCGCAGGCGACAGAGTGAGCTAATTTCCCATCATCATAATATACCGCCGCTGAATCCGCCCACCTTAGGCGCGGTCTCCACGCGCGTGGGCGAGCGTGATTGACGCTCGTGGAGATAAACTCTTGATTCAATTATTGTGAGGTCGGATTGAATGACTTGTCATAGAAATGGGCAGGTATAAATTGTGGGTATCATGGTGTCATAGAGGTGTGTGGAATACGCTATTTCTAAGCAACAGTAATGGATATGTGTTACTTTGAGTAGTAAATGTAGGCCGAATCAAACTTTTTGACGGCTGTGAAGTTAGCTGTGTTGTACTGCTCAACGAAATTCATCAATATGAGTAAAAAAAATGGTATGTCGATGGCGAAATCAGTTAACTTCAGTTAGGATTGGGTTTTGCGCCGCTTGTAGCTAATGTCCCAGCTGCTTTCAGTGTTGTTCATTGGATTTTTTGTGTGTTGGCTAGTGTTACCACATCAGATATTATGTGATCTAAAATAATCACATTTATGTATTTTTGACCGACGAACCACCGGAGGAGGTATGATACAATTCGACGCGTATATTTTTTTATGTATAACCACGCATAACTTTTTTTATAGTGGTCCGATTTAAATAATTCTGTTTTTATTGGAAAGAGTATACTTTGAAATTGGTTCCATTTAAATTTTATCAAAATCGGCTGAGCCATTTTTGATAAATCAACAATAATGTGAAAAATGCTACATCGATCCGTGCGAAATATTCGCGAATTCTGTACACGGGTGAAGTCGGTCATGCTGATTTTTGCAAAAAAATAATCTTGTCTACTTAAATGTTACACGTGCATCTCTTTCTCCGTCCAATCCAAATCTGAATCCGCAAAGCGATAAAGTCAGACAGCTTTACCGTGTTTCCTCTTCTGAAAGAAATCGTTTGATACAAGATTTATTTTACCGTTCTGCCAAGATTTTGTTTATTATTTTTAATGCATTTGTGTTTAACTGAAGCATATTGAATTTATTGCTTACCTCTGAATTTTTGACCATAGAATATCAAAACAAAATCTCTATTAAATCAGCTTTAAAATATCTGATGTAACTAGATTACTTTATAAGTAAGCCGACAATATATAATAAAAAAATAAGTTAAATAAAATTGGTTCATTCGTTTAGAAAATAAAATAAATTAATAGTTAAAAAAAACACTATAAAAACACGCTTTACCTGGCCTTTCTCACAAGTGCAAATACTACTAACATACGATATTCCATCATGGAATGCTAGTGCCTATCCGGCTTCATCATCAGACCTTGAAACCTAATCGTGGCCAAGTTCATTACAAGACTTTTCTAAGAAATCCCAAACAGCTATGATACGATTTTCCATCATGAAGTTGCAGTTCATATCTTACGGCTCCATCATCAGATCAGTTGGACAGTACCATATTATTGTATTGTCATCAGAACTGCATACAGCTGCCAATTTTCATTACGCTACGACCCTTGGAAGTTGGTTAAATTAGTTAACTTAGATTACATTACATAGGTTACGGCATGCACAGACATACAGCGCACAGAAAATCTTGTCGAACTTTGAACATTCCATTTTTGGATATACACGTTGATCCAGAAGAATTGTGTGAAGGATAAACACAGCTTCCTAAAATAGCAGCAAACTGTAGTAGGTACTCGTATTTGTGACGTTTCCCGATTACCGCGGGGAGTGCAATCCAGCGAGAGAGCGAAATCTTATCTCTTAACGAACATCAGATAAGTATAGTTTTCTAGCGATCCGCCCCGGCTTCGCACAGGTTTATTGTATTATACATATAAACCTTCCTCTTGAATTCTATATATTTAAAATAAACCGCATCAATATCCGTTTTAAAGATATAGGTACCTAAGCATACATGCATAGGGACAGACAGCGGGAAGTGACTTTGTTTTATACTATTTAGTGATTATTGTGATCCTACTAAACAGATTTTGATGCCAAACCGAGACTATAACAAAGCTCACACAGTTTTGAGTTTTGACGAAAGTCGTAGAACAAAAGTTGTTAGTTTTGATGTACAGAATAAGCCCCTAAGAAGGATGCTAATTGACTAGAAATAACCCTATATATTAGCGACAAGTTTTACTTTGTTTTAACAAGTGATATAATGTCATAAATAAGATACCGAGATTTATTACATCACGACCAGCGTGTTTAGTTCAAGATTTTCTGATAAATAAATACCTAACTGAAGTATTTTTGTACACAGACAAAATAATCAAGTCTCGCAACAAAATGTGATCCAGCATCATCCAGGGCATACCTAGTGCACTGGACTCACCATACTTATAAAACCACTGAAGTTTTACAACACTTCTAGTTGATTCTTACAAATCTCTATATTTTCGTCCTGTTAACTCCATCAATCTGTTTTGATTACACTTCACAGCCACCCAGTAAAGTATAAGTGCTTTTTAGGGTTCCGTACCTCGAAAGGAAAAAAATAGAACCCTTATAGTCCCTTATAGGATCACTTTGTTGTCCGTCTGTCCATCTGTGTGTGTGTCAAGACTCTTTATCTCGGGAACGCGTAAAGATATCGAGCTGAAATTTAAACTGTATACGTCTGTCTATGATCTCTTGCAGTTGTGTAAAAGAAAAACTTCTCAGTTATAGCGTAAAAAAAGACACTCACAAAAATCAAAACCTACAGGATACTTTCCGTTGACATAGAACTATGAAATTTGGCGAAAAGCATTGTCTCAGAGTACACATATAGGAATAAATCTGAAAACTGTACATTTTTATTTAAATCACAAAATACTAAGCCCGATTACAGAGGCGTCAGCATAAATTTAATAGCAACGTAAAAAGCGTTCTCTCTATCGAATGCCTAAAGTGAAAAAGAAACAGAACTATGCTATTTAGCTAATATGATTACGCTGGCGGCTCTGTAGTCGGGCTTAATAGGGCCTCATAATTCACAAAATATGGGTTCAAAATACAAAGTGACTAAATCGTATAGAGATTTTAACAAATTTCTTCCCAATTCTGTGAAATTTTCTGGATTTGTACGGAACCCTCGGTGTGCGAGCGTGACTCGCTCTTGTCCAGTTTTTTATTTTTAATATCAGCGTTTTATAGAATTTGTTATATTAATTTTGTAATGATATTTCTATCATGTCTCCATCGCCCACTATAATAAAAACTAAATGCAACCAATTAGTCTAAAAATATTTATTCATACCGTATCCTACGATGTGTAAGTAAACACGTAGGTATCGTAATATGATTGATTCATCACATAAAAGTAGACATTATATTTAAATGTGTACATACTCTCTCGAACTGTAATTTCTGTGTTAGAGTACTTGTTACGAGATAGAAAGTTGTACCTTTCGTGCAATACTTTCCCTCAGTAGTTTATACGAGGTAAAGGTTTCTTGTTGATCGACTGATAGCCATTTCTACAAGCTCGTCTGTCGTACGTAAGTAGAGTTTGTGCAAAAAGAGAACCGTCGTGGGGTTACGGTGAACTAACATTAAGATTGTAATCAGCAGCCGAGGAACCGACAAGGTACTTGGTAGACGCGAGTCTACTAATGATAGCTGAATTATTATCTACCAAGTATCAAACACTTTAATAGTTGTACTAGCAATACCTTCATTAAAACTAAAGTGAGGATTCATTATTAAAATTTTATATGAACACCGGATACAACTTACGATTATTTGAACGGTCGAGCCGCTATGCGTCCGACCGGTTTCAGAGTAGTTAGTACTCCTTCTTCAGGGAATACGCGCGCCCCCGACAACGGTCGCCCGCGCATAGCACATAGCGGCTCGACCGTTCAAATAATCGTGAGTTGTATCTGGTGTTCATATAAAATTTTAATAGTTGTACTAGCAATCATAGAGCAGTATTGTCGCCATAATAAAATTAGCAAAATGGCACACGGGCGACTTCACCCACCACGCTTCTCTGATTGCACAAACTCTACGAAAAGATTCCGAAAAATTCACTTGACATACTTACACATTTCAAAAAATGCACTCTATTTGTGTTTGTGTCAAACCTCAAACTAACTCACGCATAAAAGTCCCAAAAACTTGAGATTGCTGCAATGGCAATACTAAAAAAAAACTTTTCTCCGCCAACTCTACTCTAAACTGATGCGTAGAGATAATAGCCCAATCGCCTCTTAAGGGTAGAAGTAGCAGTGCTTTTGTCAGTGACAATAAGACATGAAAAGTAATATAGGCCGAATCAAACTTTTTGGCGGCTGTGAAGTTAGCCACACGCTACGCAGAACCCAATCCTGACTGAAGCTCAATTAATACTTAGATTCGCGAAAATTGGGTTTCGCGTAGCGATACTAATTTGTAACTAACTTCAAATAAAGGCCTATCAACCGTGTCTCCAACGAAACCCTAAAATTAAAAGCAAGCATAGATCTGCATAGCAAAGGAGCGCCGTCCTTAACTGCGCTAATCTTCCACTTTAGAGATTGTATGCTCATTCGTGGCCCACTGGCGTCACGCATTGTGTCCCAAATGACCCACTATACCTAACTACACTCCACTAACGCCTAAACTGTCGTAAAATTCGATCACAAATTAATTGTTGCTTACCTATGTGAACTCTATTTTTTGCACTTTTCTTTTTCGTTTCTGCAGTGAACAAAAGTGTTTAAGTGTGATATCGTGCTAAACTAGACAGATAAACGATGTTTTAAACGAGTGCAAAGAAAGGTGAGATATAAAACATTAAAATGTGTGAAAACCACGTTAGTTTCCATAATAAAATGTGAGATACTAGTGTGTAGTGTGTGTGCAACAAAAAAGTACGATACAAGAATTAAAATTACGGACTACGTATTTTAAAAAAAGATATAAATTAACGAGTCTCAGTTAACTACGAATAGGAAATTAAACTACTTTACTACAATACAATTCAAAATCGTTGCAATTGTGTAGTATAGAGTACTAATTCCAAGGTAACCGCTACTGAACCTAAAAAACAATATATTTGTAGAAAAGATCTTTTCTAAATAATTAATGAAAAAAACTGCAATTCAAGACATCGTGCTTAAAAACAGACAAGCATTAACTTAGGAGTCGAAGAAGAAAACCCGCATGCGATGAATAGATGACATGTAGATATAACCTACAAAGTAGTGTACTCTAAAATAAATTGCGCTATTTACCACAGCGAGTTTTTATCTACATTTCAGATTAAATATTTAAACTTGTGTCGTAACGCAAAATATTTGCCTTGTAACTGTTGCAAGTAACTCATACTGATATATTTTTACAAATCTGCCTGAGCAGCGACACAGTTGTTTGAGATACAGCTGCAGTGACTACTTTTTAGATAAAGAAGGACATTTTTTAGAAAACTAATAAAAAATTTTAAAAGATAAACATACGTTTTAACATGTTTAAGTTAATACAAATGTCGACGCTTGTAATTATCTAAACAATATACCTATTTTATAGGTTTATAAAAGTAAATATATAGAATTTCAGTACCTCGAGTAACTCTGGTGATAACGAACGTTTTGCCAATGTGTTAATAAACTAAATACATTATTTATTCCACAATGCTTGACGTAAGATAGTGAATAAAGTGATTAAAAGACAATTACAGAAGTCAATTTTAAAATAGTATCTAAAATAGTAGTAAAATAATTTAAGAAATATTTTAGTAACGTACTATAAATAAAACCTCTTGAACCTAACCAGTACAAAGTTAAACATTTAAAAATAGAGTTAAAATACAACGGTACTAAAAACTTTAAATTAATAAACATAAAAGAGAAAACGCGATAACCATAGTTCCAAAACAAAAAATAATCAGTATTTAAAAATTACTAATCTCTCAAGTCACAGTCAAAATTCCAAAAGGAAAATAAGCAAAATAGTATTAAACTCAACCAAAAAAAAAACAACAGCCACTGTCCCAAACAACAGAACAAAATCTTCAAAAGTAACAACAAACATAAAGTAAAAAGACAAAACTCAAAAAATTAAATTAGAAAATGGCGGAACTAAACGACGCTGGTAAAACGTTCCACCTGGACGAGGTGCTGGGTCAGCTGGGCACCTTCGGGCGCCATCAAGTGGCCACCATGGCCATGTTGGCTCTGGTCTATGCCACCAACTCTATGTACAACGTTAACTACGTGTTTGCTGTTGAAGATGTTAGCTACAGGTGAGTAGCTACCGCTTACTATGATGGTAACACAATAGTTAAAGCCGGAAACATACTATCGGACGCGGCTGACGGACGCGACTGACAGCTGCGACTTAGCAATGTGCACAGTCTTAAGACATCGGGTGTGCCAGATCGCTCTAGGACGTTCGAACGCTCAAGGTCGTCCGAAGGTGACGTCCGTAGGTCGCGTCCGTAAGCCGCGTCCGATAGTATGTTTCGAGCTTAATAATGTGTCTTTAAATTTACCAAAATCTCATACAATTACATAAAAGGAGTCCTCCCATGACCAGCCACTGACTTTGGACATTCACTACTAAAATTGGCTACATCAGCCATGTGGAGACACATCAGTAACCACCCGGATAATGATCACCGTTGCCGAAATCTGCGTGGAAAGCATCACATTATAATGGTCATGTATAGGAACTAGTCTCAAGTCAATGCAGTTTTGGGGACACTTTGCATATAAATACCTCCCTTTAAAAGCATCCTGTGATACGTTTAATAGAGGGAATTCGAGTGAGGGGCTATTATTGTTTGTTTATTGTAAGAGTAGTTAGGCTATTACCTCAGACCACATAAAAAAATCAAGACGGAACGTCGTGAACAGACACGTGAAGCCGGTTTTTAACACGCTTTTATTAGTTTCACTTGTATGTTTGCTTGCTTGTAACCAACCTTGAGCATCGTCGGAAGGTAGCGTGTTTGTCGGCTTTTTACCGGATACACTTCGGAGAGTGCGCCCTGGAGTTGCACAATCTGGTCCCCCCTGCCCCTTTCTTCTATCGTACGGCTAGAAACGCGACCAAAGCGCCACACTTTTATGGTGGTCATTCCGCGCGTTAGAACAGCCGGAATGTGCAAAGCTTTGCCTGGGTCTGCCTTCCCGTTAAAGTACAACGTTGGTGTCTTCAAATCCCGAGTAAATAGGTATCTTCTAGGTAAGCGTGCTACACCCTAGACCGCACATCTGCGTAACATCAGGCAGTGTGTAGTCAAAAGCGAAACTATTAAAAAAAACCCTTTTGAGCTCAATTTTGACCTACTTTGAGCGATCAGATTTTCTTAAACTTTGCACACCTATCAAAGACCGATGAGAATGCATTTATAAATTATAAAAATTATGACTCCTAAGCCTGTCTTTTAGTTTTTTTTAAACTATATTTATATCATTTATACATTTACTAGTGCGTCGGTGTTGCGCCGCCATAGTTCGACTGACGAGCCAAGGCATAGTATCTTTGTACGTGTACATGTGGGTGTTGTGCCTGTACACGGCGAGGCATAGTTTTTCCCGGCCTCACTTGTTTGTTCACAACATTCTGTCTTGATTTTTTATATGGTCTGAGGCTATTACTGACTTTAAACTAAAAACTACTTTCACGTTATTTGTTTAGAACTATACCTACTAGCTACTACTACTAACGAGACATGACTAGTACAACAAGAGTATAGGTACTGGCTACTGCCTTTCATGTTTTCTTTATAAAAGTATAAAATTTTGTCAACATCTTTCCATAAGATGTTACGTTTTTTTCAATTAATGTCTTACTGTCTTTTGTATTCATGTTTCTTGTCCAGATGTTTCTGTCCTCACAATCTACCATCATATTTATTGATATAGTTTTGTATTACAAGTCAAATGACTTTTAATAGCTCGATTATAAATTATAATTAATGTAATCACTATTAATCATTTTGAATAAATTAATGTGAAATGAGACGCGCCAGCAGATTAATGATAAAATCAAACTGTCAATGACACTTTCACACGGTTCTGAGAGCGTTGATTTAACTGAAATTAGAAATATGTATCTAACTTACAAATTTAAAAAATTAATTAATAAAATAATATTCTCATCAAACGCGGCAAAACGAATAAGGAACTCATAATTATTTTTTGCAAAAAAAATAGCATGACCGACTTCACCCGTGTATAGAATCATTACATAGTATAAAACAAAGTCGCTTTCCGCTGTCTGTCCCCATGTATGCTTATAACTTTAAAACTACGCAACGGATTTTAATGCAGTTTGTTTTAATAGATAGAGTAATTCAAAAGAAATGTTTATATGTATAATACACCTGTGCGAAACTGAGGCGCATCGCTAGAACGCAAATAATATGCACGGATCGATGTAGCATTTTTCACATTATTGTTGATTTATCAAAAAAGGCTAAGCCGATTTTGATAAAATTTAAATACTTCCAATTTCGAAGTATATTCTTTCCAATAAAAAATCAAGAATAATAAGAATCATTGAAATCAGACTACTATAAAAAAAGTTATGCGTGGTTATACATAAAAAAAAAATACGCTTCGAATTGTATACTTCTTCCGGTGGTTCGTCGGTCAAAAATTGATACACGGTAGGTACTACCAGTAGAACGCCGTAAGCGTAACAATTGTAAAATCTTGGAATCCAGTCAATGAATATACAGACAGATCAGAAAACAAACCTTGTTTTCTGGTCTGTGAAATAGGAACATAAAATTCTTTTGTTGTACTCGTATCTGCAAACTTATACCTGCTTTGAAAACTTCATAAAACTACAGGTAGGTAGTTTTCCTTCTCCACTAAAGTGAAAAACTTGTACCTACATAGAGGCTTCTATCTCGTAAGTAATCTTGTTACCAAACTAACGCAGCTTCATTCTAACTCAGTAAGTAAAGGGTCATCCATTACTCACCTGAGACTCGAAAGAGGGAGTGGGATTGGGAACGGCGGGAACGCACGATTTATAAACCAAATACAGGATACGATGCAATTTCAATATGCTCTATAGATAAAAGATTAGTTTAGTTTTTCGGATGCAGTATTTCTTTTAGGTTCTCGAATTGGATTTAAATGTTCAGGCAAACTTTGCTTGACTGTTGCTAGGTATATAAAGCCAAAAATTTCCTGTCTGCTAAGACAGACCGTTGACACTAAGAACCATTGTATATATAATCTTACTAGGGGACTGAGACAGGTACGGGCGGCAGGGACCCGCCGCCCGCACATCTTGCAGTTCCCCTTTGACGTCTACTCCCGCGCATGCGAGGACTGAGATAATCGGAAGGACTAAAATACTTTTAAGTTCACCAAAAAAATACACGTGATTTTGGAAGATTATTTTACCTATATTAGATTTTGGTAGAAGTAATCTAAAACCTCATTCCATATCACCAAGGAGGGGGAAGAGTTAAGATAAAAAACCGGACAAGTGCGACTCAGGCTCACACACCGAGGGTTCCGTACAAATCCAGAAAATTTCACAAAATTGAGAAGTTGTTAAAATCTTTATACTATAACCATCGACAAAAAAGTTTTTATTTTCACTTTTCTCGTCATACATCGAAAATTACTGAAAATGTTAAAATAATTAAAAACCTGTGTTTAATTTGGCATGTGCTAATGAAGTTCTTTTATATGATACCTTACATGATACGATTTACTCAGTTTGAATATTGAACCTATATTTTGTAAATTTTGAGGCCCTATTTTTTGAGATTTAAATAAAAATGTACAGTTTTCAGATTTATTCCTATATGTGTATTTTGAGACAATGCTTCTCGCCAAATTTTATATTTCTATGTCAACGAGAAGTACCCTGTACGTTTTGATTATTGTGAGTGCGAAATATGCGGGTTTTTACGACATAAACAGCTCTAACTTTTTTCAACTATAACTTAGAAGTTTTTCTTTCACACAACTGCAAGAGTTCATCGATATACGTATATAGTTTAAATTTCAACTCGATATCTTTATGCGTTCCCGAGATAAAGAGTCTTGACATACACACAGACGGACAGACGGACAAAGTGATCCTATAAGGGTTCCGTTTTTTCTTTTTGAGGTCCTAAAAACCATCACGTGAGTAATGGACGACCCCTAAGGTAACCCAATTGTACGCCCCTTCACTCAGCTACACAGACGTGCCTTTGTTATCTGCAAACGTGTTTCCTCGTATCAGGTACCACGGTGTCGACGCCAATTACAGCTGCCTTTGCGTTATTCTCATTACTCTGTGTCATTCACAAAACTGTGATAATTAAATTTACTGATAACTTTAGTACGTATCGTATTGCCGGTTACATATCTAATTATTGGTGAATCCAATTATAAAAGTTGTATTTGCTGCTGAAATTTCGGTCGCTTATCTGAATTGAATACCCAATTTTAATTTTAGTCCGTAGGTGTTGAGTATTAATAAGTATATGTAGTATAGATGTAGTATATACTTATTTTTTATTGTAATAAACCTAAAAAAACAACAAAACTTATAACCAAAAAAAAAAACTTTTTATAGGGTATAGGTATATACTTAAAAAGTAATTATATATCATATGTTTTTTTTTCTTTACACATTTTACTTTTAATATACACCACCAACTACATATTTGCACTCTGATTTCTGTCCATCCAAAGGTAGCCTGGGAGAAATTGCTTAAGGCGATAAGGACGCCTAATTTTAAGAAAATTTGTACCTACTTTGTTATTTAAGCAGTTTTTCTGGTGTACAATTATAAGTTATATTTTATTGTATTGTAGTACTAGCGACCCGTCCCGGCTTCGCACAGGTGTATTATACATACAAACCTTCCTCTTAAATCACTTTAAATTTAAAAAGAACCTTATCATAATCCGTTACGCAGTTTTAAAGATATAAGCATACATATAATAAGGAGAGACAGCGGGAAGCGACTTTGTTTTATACTATATGTAGTGATGTAAGCTTTAGTATGTGCGTACTATTACTAATTGAAATTAATAATCGTGAGGAAATCTGCTTGTTTATAAGTTCTTCACATTTTCGAATACATGTGGAGTCTACCTAACGTATTGAGATTATTTAAAGGTAATTTTGTGTGTTTTGCAGCAGAATGTTTTTAAAACTCAATATATTATGTAGATTAGCCAGCGTTATACATACTCAAAACCAAAATTAGACGGTTTGTCAATAAAAGACAAGTCAAGAAGAACGATAAAACAACCGATCAATATAAATTTTCTGTTGTTCTATCCTAAAACCTTCAAAAAATTTGGCTTCAAAAACTTAAAGTTCTTTTAGTATAATTGTGTGCTCTGTTGTGGCGGAAAATATTTTTTTTTCGCCAAGAATGGCAAAATCGATGCATAGTTCCCACGGATCAATATGTCGATGTAGTAATTTTCACATTATTGCCGATATTTCAAAAACGGCTTCATTGATTTCAATAAAACTTATATCTTCTTCTTAGTAGTTACGCTCTTGACAGAGCAGTCGTGGTCATCACGTAGTATTTGTGGTGTTAGAGGCAGATGTAATACGCCTCACGATGTCTCGCCATCTCTCTCTATTTGATGTTAATCTGGTACACTCATGCACCGGCCCTCCCACAGCAGATTTGATTTGGTCGGTCCATCGCATGGGCGACCTTCTGCGCGGTCTTGTGCCTTCCACTTTGCCCTGGACGACTAGACGCTCTAAGGACTGGCTACCTCGTCTTGAAACGTGTCCGAAGAATGCAAGTATACGAGATTGTACTGTGGCCGACAGACGCTGCCTGATGCCGAGTTCTTGAAGTATCGAGACATTGGTGCGAAATTCAGTCCACGCTACCCCAAGCATTCGTCTCCAGCACCACATCTCGAGAGCATCTATCTTCTTCCTCTCAATGTCTCGCAAAGTCCACGTTTCCGAGGCGTCCAAAAATATGGGTAGAATAAGCGTACGCACGAGTCTTGTCTTCGTGGTTTTGGTGATGTTCCTGTTCCTCCATATTTTCGTCATTTTGTTCATTGCGGTTCTAGTTATCGCCATTCGCCTCTTAATATCATCGATGCATCCACCATGACTCGAGATTAAAGCAAGCAAGCTTGTTTAAAACAAGCTTTTACTGAACAATACTCGCCAAAACGAATCAAACGAGTCGAAACTCGATGGGTTTGCGTCGTTTCGTACAGATTTCCTAGTACCACCTTCCAGCTCCATCATCAAACCTTGGTTACTATTGAAAGATAAACTACTCGTCAAGACGATTCAAAAGAGCCCAAACTCGATGAGGTTGTGTCTTTTCACTGCAAAGTTACTTTGGCCACATTCCAGATCCATCATCAGATCAGCACCATATCATCATAATATTGTCACGCAATTTACATACCTATGTACACAAATTTAACTTGCAAGATTTGATTACAGACAGACAGACAACGGGACAGGTGAAACTAAATAAAAGCTTGTAAAATAGCTTCATAATTGTGTAAAAAAAACGTGAAGTCGAATTGAGAAGTTCCTTATTTGATGTCGATAGAAAATAAAGCATAATTCTGCGTTTCCCCAGATGCAAGATCCCGTCATGCGACAACGCGAGCACGCCGTTCTTAGCTCCCTGGCTGCCGCCGGGGACGGAGGAGGTGAAGCAGATGCAGTACCCGCCTCTCGGGGACGACTGCAGCCGGCTCAACACCAGCGAGCTGCGCGACTGCGAGGAGTGGATCTACGAGGTGCCCGACGGGTTCATGGCGGAGGTATGGCTTTTGGACATTTTGCAATGAAAAGAGTGGCAAAAAATAGGAGCATAATGGTGAGGGTGGCTGTTTCCTGGGGCAACTGTGCTACCAGAGACGTTGCCTGTGCGGTGCCTGCTCTTTAGGATGCAGGATTGAAAATAATTCATTATACAGCTCACTTGCAGTGGTCACTAGTCACTGAGGTGACGTCACTGCAGCACTGATGCAAATTAAAATTCCGGTTAAAGTGTTGATCATTTTTTTTTGTAATTTAAAAAAATGACAAACAATTAAAATATTCGAACTTTTGAAAAAAATACTGCATTTATCTGATAAATTGTATTTTAAATGTATGTATGTAAAATAAGAATCCATCAATCCGCAACTGAACTAGCGTAGTGAAACGAGAGTACCTACCTAGATCTATGTTCAACATTGGTTTTTTTGCTAATACGACCATTTAAACAAAACTCACAGTAAGAATCTCGTAGCAATACAAGCAAGGAATCACAATTAACACATCCATCTATCCATCAGCCATAGGACGTCTACTGCTGGACATAGGCCTTCCCTATAGATCTCCAATAGGACCGGTTGGTAGCGGCTTGCATCCAGCGCGATCTAGGTCATCCGTCCACCTTGTGGGTGGACCTACGCTGCGCTTGCCGATGCGTGGTCTCCACTCGAGAACTTTTCGACCCCATCGGTCATCAGTCCTCCGCGCTATGTACCCTACCCATTAACACTCTCAAATTAAATGTGAACAGTCAAATAACATCACTGATTCCAATCCTCCGTCACGCATCCTAAACCACTTAGCCGGTGGCCATGTTAAATCATCAAATAATATGATTTGACTACCATACCAGCCCATCAACGCATTTTAAATTCAAATCAAATGGCAAAACGATCGGAATCCTATATACACACAATCAATTAATCGATATAACTTTGTGAAAACTACCCATTTGTATCAACGGATTCCTAAAAACGTAATTTAAATTCAAATATAATGTCACAACATTCTAGATCCATAATCGGCGGACGAATAACAAATGTTCGAGGTGTACAAGCGCCTATCATTTGCATAGTTTAGTATGGTGCACGTGTTCGTATGTGAATCTGGTCATACCAGTTCGCGGTCACTGCTACAGTATTTCGATGCTGTACCATAAATAACTATGACTTTACTTTGCTTAGTATAATAATATCGGTTGTTATACCCACTTCATCCGTGGACTGGAAGATGCCATTTGCATCTCTAGATCGAACTGATTTTCTCAGAACCGGTACGACTCTTTTTGCCTTTGAAAATACTCCGGGAGCAATCCTGATTTTCTCAATGTTGTCTTCGTCTTTATCTCTACCATTGCAAATGTTGTTAGAGTGAGAGTGACGAGGAATATCTCGAGCGTACTAGACTGCACATCTACTGTCATCTACCCTGCAAGTCGTTACCGTCATTAGTTGCGTATACTTGTTCTATCCTGGCTTCTATGTTAAGTCGTGGTATTAACATGGGTATTACAACTTTGATGCATGAAGTCAAGAACAAACAAAAGAAATAGTTATCAATGTTTAATGTAACATTTAGTTATCTTATTTTTAGAGCATAGGCTAGCTAATGAAGGCTAGCCACTAAAGATGTAAATAAGATAAGATACATTAATTTACGAGTAAATTAACGATTTTGTAGAGTTGTACGTGTATAATAAAATATACCAAAATATCATTGAGAGAGCAAATGTACAAATTATAAAACCGGTTTGTTGGCTCTGAATTGGCATTTTAGGTAATTGATAAATTCGAAATCAATATTTTAGAATGCGTCTGACCGCGAAATGTGACGTTATAGCCGTGATGAAGACTCTAGTACGAAATTGTCGCATAAAGTATTGCAATATTGTAACAAAAAGCACAAGCGATGTGGTTGTTGAAATAATAGAAAAGGGGTTTGAAAATTTTGTGTAAGAAATTCATGACCATGGTGAACGGATTTACTTAATCCTACTTCCTACTAATATTATAAACGCGAAAGTTTGTGAGGATGGATGGATGGATGGATGGATGGATGAATGGATGTATGGATGTTTGTAACTATTTCACGCAAAAACTACTGAACGGATTGAGATGAAACTTTGCAATAATATAGCTTATATATCAGAATAACACATAGGCTATAAATTATAATGATATATTGCGTATGCGGGCGAAGCCGCGGGTAAAAACGAGTGTTTACATAATTTTCATTACTATAGGTAACTAAAAAGTAAGTAAGTTCATATAGACCGGGTTGCTAGCCAAGTTTTAAAGTTTTTAAGCCGCCTGAAAGCATCTGACACTTATCGGCTAAAACCGGGACCTACAATCTAACGTGTCATTTGAACCATTGTCGGCTCAGTTGTTAATGCTACCAATGGTCACCCATCCGAAGACTGACCGTGCTGAATTTAGACTCTAACTGTACAACTCATACAACACTATCACCTGAAATCTATCATCTTCTTTTCACCTTTACGCTGATGACCTTCAAATTTATACTCATGTACCTCTTCATAATCTGGCTGGTGCCGTTGACACGATTAGTGCCGACCTTGCTCGTATTTCGAATTGGAGTGCATCCTTCGGATTGCGAGTGAATCCTATCAAAACCCAGGTTATTATTGTAGGGAGTTCTCGTCTTATTTCCAAAATCGACTGGTCGACACTGCCCGAAGTCAAGTTTGATGGAGTCAGCATACCATACAGTAGTACGGTTAAAAATTTGGGTGTAACTATGGATCGCTGTTTAAGTTGGGCTCCGCAGCTTCAAGTCACGAGCAGAAAGCTTTATGCAGCAGCCAGTTCCTTGATGCGGCTGCGAAATTTTCTCCCCACCTGTACCAAAATTGCGCTAGCTCAATCCCTACTTCTTCCAATCCTCGACTACGCTGATGTTACCTACCTTGATCTTACAGAAGACCAATTAGATAAACTTGAGCGCCTTCAAAATTTCTGTATAAGGTTTATTTTTGGATTACGAAAGTACGACCACATCTCTCAGTTTCGCACTAGACTCAAGTGGCTTCCTATCAGACTCCGCAGAAATGCTCACATCCTGTCACTTCTCTACAATATCCTTTTTAATCCTTCCTCTCCAGGCTACCTCAAAGAGCGTTTTAAATTCTTTCGTGAGGGCTCTTGTCGTTCTATAAGACCATCATCCTTGCTTTGTCTCTCCACTCCTACCCATCATACCACATTTTATGAAAATGCCTTTTCTGTCACCGCTGTCCGCTTATGGAATGCCTTACCTGTCTCTATTAGAACTTCACAGTCACTGCACATTTTTAAGGAAAGAGTGAAAGGTTGATCAGTGTTCAAAATGATGAAATTGCGTCTTTTCTCTCTTTTCTCTTTTTACTTGTCTGTTTTATATCCTTTGTTTGCTACTTCCATTTTAGCCTTTGTCTCTCTTTTCCTTCTCAATATTATTATTAAGTATGTATTATATTATTTATTATTATGTATGTATGTTTATTTATATTTTTGTAGTATTTATTTATTTATTATTTACATTTATATTATTATTAGATTGGTACCTCCCATTTATACTCTTGTTTGTGATCTCTTTCCGTTCAGTGGTTGCCTGGTAGAGATCGCTATCAGCGATAAGGCCGCCATTTGTGGCACTAATTTAATTTAAGATAAGTTAAGTATCTACTCTGTACTTAGTGCACACAATAAAGAGTTCTATCTATCTATCTATCTTTCTCATACAACTAAGCTGCATCAATGATGTTTTCGTTTCCTCTATAAAGCCGCGTAACGTGTACTCTCATGTTGGCCCGGGAGGTAGGCGCAAAAAATGCAACTGCTTCCTAAAAGCTGGATTTTTGGTATTATGTTCTCATGGTGGTGTACATGTGGTGTGTTTAAAGCGGTGCTAGACAGGCACTGTTACATGTTTCAGGTAATTGGCTGTGATTAATTTCTTAAATTATTTTTCTGCCTGTACTCCAATTTTCAGCTTTTTGACCGACGAACCACCGGAGGAGGTATACAATTCGACGCGTATATATTTTTTATGTATAACCACGCATAACATTTTCATAGTAGTCTGATTTCAATAATAATTTTTTTATTGGAAATAGTATACTTAGAAATTGGTCCCATTTAAATTTTATCGATATTGGCTGAGTCATTTTTTTAAATCAACAATAATGTGAAAAATGTTACATCGATCCGTGCATAACATTTGCGTTCTAGCGATGCGCCCCGGCTTCGCACAGGTGTATTATACATATAAACATTTCTCTTGAATTACTGCATTAAAATCCGTTGCGTAGTTTTAAAGTTATAAGCATACATGGGGACAGACAGCGGAAAGCGACTTTGTTTTATACTATGTAATGATTCTGTACACGGGTGAAGTCGGTCATGCTATTTTTTTGCAAAAAGTAATTATAGACGTAGACCGTAGTTGCATTGGGCATAGGGTATCCCCACCAAACGCTAAGGAATCCAGCTGACTGTCTCCGTGGTATTACTTTATACGACAACGTAACATCAAAAATTCAGCTTTAAAAAGTAGTAGTTGCAATCTTTGCGCTTAGCTCCCGGACTAGTACTCTCCTGTAGGTACTCGACCGCTCAAGTTGAATGGTACTTCAAACGAGTTTGCGCTCGGTTGTTTATGCTAGTAAGGAGAACTTTGCGTCCGGCGGGCGGGGCTACTGTGGCATAGCTTACATGATTACATCTGTTCTTTGAGCTAACTTAGTAATAGCCGTACTTAGCATGATAATGTTTGGAATATTTTAGCTGTCGGACTAGGATTTTTATATTTATTTAGCCAGGTTTGCTCATATATGCCTGCAGTCCTGCAGTCTATACTTTTGATGTATGTTTTTGAAATCAATTTCGTTTACACACGTATTTGTTAGTCTGACCAAAAGTCGTCACCATTATTATTTTGGGTCCAGACTCGTGGTTACACCGCTTTGTTACACCAGTGTGACTAAAAGGCATAGGAAGTCCACTACTGAATATAGGCAGCCCCTATAAATTTCTAATTAGATTTTCAAATCTTTGTTTTGAATTAATATTTATTGTATTTCCGCTATCTTGTTGTAGGCAAATACGTTTAAGGGCATTTAAAAAAAACTGAACAAGTGCGAGTCAGGCTCGCACACCGAGGGTTCCGTACAAATCCAGAAAAGTTCACAAAATTGGGAAGTAAGTTGTTAAAATCTCTATACTATAACCATCGAAAAAAAAGTATTTTTTTTTCACTTTTCTCGTCTTACATCGAAAATTACACATTGCTAAAATAATTAAAAACCTGTTTTAGCATGTGCTAATGAAGTTCTTTTAAATGACATCTTAAATGATACGATTTACTCACTTTGAATTTTGAACCCATGTTTTGTGAAATTTGAGGCCCTATTTTTTTGTGATATAAATAAAAATGTACAATTTTCAGATTTATTCCTATATGTGCACTCTGCGGTTTTTTACGACATAAACGGCTCTAACTTTTTTAAATGATAACTGAGAAGTTTTCTTTTACACAACTGCAAGAGACCATAGATATATACGTATACGATTTAAATTTCAACTCGATATATTAACGCGTTCCCGAGATAAAAACTCTTGACATACACACAGACAGAAGACGGACAACAAAGTGATCCTATAAGGGTTCCGTTTTTTCCGTCTGAGGTACGGCTCCCTAAAAAATATTAGAGTTATTAGAATGAGATCACATTAAGATCGCAGGATCGCGCTGGATGCAAGCCACTCCCAACCGGTCTTATTGAAGATCCATAGGGGAGGTCTATGGATCTCCGATAAGACCTGTCGGAGGTGGACGTCATATAGCTGATCAATGTATGGATGCATGGATGGAATGCTCTTTTTGACCGACGAAACGGAGGAGGTACTCAATTCAACGCGTATATTTTTTATGTGCGCATAACTTTTTACATAGAGGTCCGATATGTATAATTATTTTTTGATTGGAAAGTTGGAACTTCAAAGTTTGTCCCATTTAAATTTTATTGAAATCGGTTGAGCCATTTTTGATAAATCAACAATAATGTGAAAAATGCGTACACCAATTCGTGCGAAATATTCGCGAATTCTTTACACGGTCATGGTATTTTTTGCTAAAAATAATTATTAATTAAATAAATAATAAATAAATATTTTGAGACATCTTACACACGGCCTCTGACCCCAAACTAAGCAAAGCTTGTGATATGGCTGCCAGAGACTGATATACTACATATACTTATTTATAAATACATACTTATATAGATAGTAACTAAATAACACCCAGACACAGAGCAAACATTTATGTTCATCACATAAATATTTGCCCTGGGTGGGGATCGAACCCACGCCTCTTTGATCCAGATGTTAGGGTCACTAACCACTGAGCCACCGAGGCAGTCAATTGTTCTTAATGATTTCTCATTATATGGTGGTTTGTGTGAACAGTTCGGCTTGGCGGGCGAGGAGTGGAAGCTGGCGCTGGTGGGGACTGCCCACTGCGCCGGCAACATGCTGGGACAGCTGGCTCAGGGACAGATCTCAGACAGGTAACTAGCTATCAGTCCCAAAAGAAGAAATATAAGGAGTAATGAAGCCAATTGCTACTCCTTTGATAATAACTTGTAAGTAAGTGTACATCTTCGGCCGCGCGCAAAACGTAAGGTTTATAATAATTTCGTTCTGCGTAACAGACAGTACCAGTGCTATTTACTAAGGGTTTTCACAAGTTAGGTTTCCATTAGAATCAGTTTTCAGTAGATTTCATCAACAATGAACACGGAACAGATTTCACGTAAAACAATGGTAGAGTAAAGCAAAAGAAACGTCCATCGCTCAGGGTGCTGCGAAGATCCTTCCTTACCAATATTATAAATCCGAAAGTGGGTTTGTTAGTTTGTTACTCTTTCACGCAGCAACACAGATACAGTTCAAAGGTTGGAAAGTGACATAGGCTACTTTTTATCCCAAAAGGCCAAAAAATCATGCGGGTGAATCCAGGGACAAAAACTAGAGTGATATAGAATATTATGTTTTTTTTTCTTTGGCTCAAATAGCATGTCTTCGAAGACAGAAACAACATAATTAATTTGAGTTTTTAGCCCCTTTTTATTTGAAACTTATGAACAAAATAACTGTCCTGCTGCTAAACTTCAATACAAGAAAAAATAGTCCTGGCTACTTGATGCGTGAAGCCAGTTTAACCTGAAGCGGTTAATGGCGACACAATCCATTAATAATACTAAGTGCTCACAAAACAAACAAGAGCCTAAAGGATCAAGTCATTAGTGCTATAAGTCAGTTCCGTGGTAATGATAGAACTTAATCACTTGCTACCTGCTGATTTAGTTAGTTACCTAACTCAAACGGTTAATGAAAAAAGGCAGTAAAATTCATTACAGATTCATTTAGAAAAAAGGCAGTAAAATTAATTAGAATCATTCAGAAAGAAGGCAGTAAAGACTAAACGGACGAAAGTACGAGTACATTAACTTAGAATCATTACCGTGATTTACAGATACTTTTTGTAGATTATTGAGAAACTAGAAGCAATGTTAATACCTACATACTGTTGATCTATTAATTGTAGCGCTCGTAGCGTTGTTTGATTGAAAGTTTGTCAGCGATCACCGAAATTAAGCAACGTTCCGTACGGTCAGTATTTGGATGGGTGACCGCGGGTGGCATTATCCAACTGAGCGCTACCGTGGCTCGAATTACACGTTAAATAACTCTGAGACCAGGGCTAGCCACCCGGCCTAAACGAACTTATTAATTTAATTGTATATGTTGCCGCGAGGAAGAATCTGGCGACTTCGGGTACCTTCGCGGACGTTCGTGATAGTGCCTCGATACCGGCATCTTAGTTTTAAGCATTAATTAACTATTACTTGATAATTTGTTATTCTACTTCACCTTAAAAATCAGTAACTTATTTATGATTGCATCACGTTCAATTGAATGATCAAATTAATAAATAAAATCTTAATAGTAAGAATCTTGACTACAGAATATTTGAGTAACTTCATTATTGATTTTGATTCACGATGTGATATTATTATTTTGATATTTCTAAATTACTTCTGTATTTAATAATCGCTTTTAAAAAGCTCTCTGTTAACCAACATTAGTGGGAATGCTAGGTTCCGATATGTTTCTAAAACCTATAGCGCCATCTGCAGTAATTTATGGTGAAACTTATTATTATGGCGGCTGGGAAGGATTGGAACCTAGCATCTAAAAGACACTTTGTGACTAGCTCTCGAGGCTGACACACTGTAAGTAAATCTTTGTTAAAATTCGAATTAAATCTGCTTGTTCCTGTTGTGATTTTGTGCTTTTAATTTAGAGTAAATTCCAATAAGTGTAAGAATAGTCCTTGTTCGCTTTTCTAGTTATTTTAAGGCTAGGCAACTGCCTAGCCTTAGAATGTACTAAGGGAATTTAACTAACTAGTTAAATTCCCTTAGTACAGCCTGTGAATTCAAGTTAGTGTTTTAAATCATCTGAGTGACTCTTACATTACCTATTTTGCTAAATAATTAGTTAAATTCCCTCAATACAGCCAGTGAATTTAATTTAGAGTTTCAAATCATCTTAGCAACTTTTATACAGCCTGATTTGCTATTTAGTGAGTTATTTTGTTGCTTCAGAGCCGGTAGCCGAATAGACTAGCGGATCTGTGGTTTTTAAAAAGCTTTATTCGGGTTCCCTCTCGACATATATAAGTTTAGTATAAAAGTAGATGTTCATCGTCATAACAGCCGTAACACGTCCACTGATGGATATAAGCGTACCCGATAGATTTCCAATAAAACCGGATGGAAGCTTACATCCAGCCAGCCCGTTCCTGTTCTCTAAGTCAGGTCCGCTGTTCACTTACCCGATTGACACACTTACTAGATGTTCTACATTGCGCTTGCCAGTACGTCTCCTGCATTTGAGAAATTTGCAGACCAATCAAAGAATTAGCAGAAGTTTTGGGTCATATCTTACTACTTGGCCAAAAAACTAATAATGACTATTACAAATACATGCAATCAAAACGCTTTTTGACCGACGAAAAACCGGAGGAGGTATACTCGACGCGTATTTTTTTTTATGTATAACCACGCATAACTTTTTTCATAGTGGTCCGATTTCAATAATTATTTTTTGTTGGAAAGAGTTTATTTCGAAATTGGTCTCATTTAAATTTTATCGAAATCGGCTGAGCCATTTTTGATAAATCAACAATAATGTGAAAAATGCTACATCGATCCGTGCGAAATATTCGCGAATTCTGTTCACGGGTGAAGTCGGTCATGCTATTTTTTGCAAAAAATAATCTTGTTCTTTTTCATGTTTTTAAAATATCTGGAGGAAAATTATTTTCGTGGTACAACTATAGTTACGCTTGTACCATGTTCCAGGTTTGGGCGGAAGACAGCAGCTGTAGTGGCGGGCACGCTGGGCGCAGTGCTGGGCATCACCAAGAGCTTCGCCACTTCCTTCTGGGTCTACGTGTCGCTGGAGGGTCTGGAAGCTGCTATTGGAGATGCACTGTCTCCTATGTTCATGCTGAGTGAGTACGAATTCGCTAAATATATCTAGTAAGTAGAGTATGACAAGGATATGTACTGGGCCTATCAAGATATAAAAATAAAGGCAATCAATGTAAAGTTAAAATGTTATGCTAAATTTTAGGTAGCTCCCAAATGAATGGACTAACTTTGAAGCAATTTTTTAAGTGATTTTACTAAGTATGATAAGTTGACTAACTAACATTATGGTTAGTGTAATGTAATTCATTTATTGTACGTGTAGCTTTTATTTATAAGGATACGATGATGATAACATGGTTTTTTAGTCCAAAAGCCTTAGTAAAATAAAGCCGGACAAGTGCGAGTCAGGCTTGCACATTGAAGGTTCCGTACAAACACGTTGTTAAAATAATTAAAAACCTGTTTTAGCATCTCCTAATGAAGTTATTTTATATGATACGAGTACCTTAAATGATACAATTTACTCACTTTGAATTTTGAACCCATATTTTGTGAATTTTGAGGCTCTAGTTTATTGTGATTTAAATAAAAATGTACAGTTTTCAGATATATTTCTATGTGTGTACTCTGAGACAATGCTTCATGCCATATTTCATAGTTCTATGTCAACGAAAAGTACTCGGTAGGTTTTGATTTTTGTGAGTGCGAAATATGCGGTTTTTTACGACATAAACGGCTCTAACTTTTTTAAACGATAACTGAGAAGTTTTTCTTTACACAACTGCAAGATACCATAGATTTACGTATACAGTTTGTAAGGGTTCCATTTTTCCCGTTTGAGATACGGAACCCTTAAAAACAAATAGAATAAAAAAGGTGACTTAAACTGAGACTGTTCTTGGCAGTGACTGAAAATTACAAATAAGATACAAAATGGTTTCCACCGTTCAGAAGTTGGTGCGATAAACAGTGACAAGTACAGAAGTCATAAACCCAAACTGCCCTGTAAACACATCCTGCAGAGATTATAATAAGGTATGCATAGAAATGACGAGGTTCAGTTAAAACCATATAATTACTTTAGCTCGCAATGACTAATAAAATTTTAGTATCGACCGTAATCCTAGTTTTCCTAATTGCCAATTAGTCTGACTGCTAATGCATTGAGGAAATTAAATCATTATGTAGGCTTTGAAAGCTTGGCTACCTTAGATAAAACGCTACATCGGTAGTTCATAATATTACTGGCAGTTCTCCAAACAGAAGACCTGAAATCCGTTCACTTGAATCTTCGTGAGCCTATATTTCGCTCGCTTACTCGTTCTAAACCGATTTGATTCATATGCGCAAACCCTGTTAGGATTTACATACAAAATATCTTGCTAGATATTACAATATTGGTTGATGTATAGCGCTATAGCAAATTTCCCCTCCTTTTTGAAGGAAATACCCCAGGCACCAATCAAAAATCGCCGACGACTTTAAAGTTCCATAAATATGTAAAACCCGTGTACTAAGTGTCATCAAGAATCGTTAATAAATAGGACCTATAGCGGAGGATCAATATCCGGACAGACGAAAGCAAAAGTGTCAAGTCAAAACTGATAAACTCTCTCACTCCTTTTGCTCGATCACCGAACTGCGTTGGACGTTGTTAGATCGACGATCTAATCAAGAGTATACACGCTGGATGCAAGCTGCTTCCAAAACTTTCCAAACTTTTTTGGAAATTCATAAACCTAAATCCTGGTTGGTATGATATGAATGTCACAATTCGGTAGCTAGCATTAATTTGTTGGTTTCTATGGATTACAGGTATTGAAATCATCGAAAAGAAGCACGCCGTGCTCTTCCAAATGATCCTGCTGAACTGCTACACGGGCGGACTCATATTGATGCCGTTCATCGCCTGGGCGGTTCCTTACTGGAGGAACTTCCTCCGAGTTATCTACGCTCCAACCCTGCTCATCCTATTGTACTCCCTCTTCCTCGACGAGAGCATCCGCTGGCTCTACAGCAAGGGCAAAAGAGACAAAGCTATCACCCTCATTAACAAAATTGCTAAACGGAACAATGTGCAACTTGACAAGGCTATGCTGAACAAAATAGACTACATTGATGAAGAAACCAAAAGTGATTTAAGTGACAAGAAAGTGCTGCTGAAAACGTTTAGATCCAAAATCATGATGCAGAGATTTTTGGTGTGTATGGTGTGGTGGTTTACGATCACGCTGATTAACTACGGGATGATGATCAGCTCGGTCTTCATAGATGGCAACAAATACATAAACTTTGCTCTGTTGATGTTGATGGACATTCCGGCGAATGTGTTCTACTGGCTGGCGCTGTCGAAGTACAAGAGGAAGATGCCGTTGTTCGCGTCTTTCTTGGTCGGTGGAATATTCTGTGTAACGCAGCCTTTTATACCGAAAGGTGAGTTTATTGCTTCTGCCCTACTTCTTGGGTATATATTTTATATGTATATAGATATACTCTATATCTGTCTCTGGCTTACAGCATAGACATTATGTGTCAAACGCAATATTAATTTTATCTTTGAAATACATTATTGAATCTTTGAAAGATAACTCCTCCTCTTCGTTAGGACGAGAGTGAAAAGGAGAGAGGATTTTGACTTGTTGCCGGGAGTTATAAGAACGGGTAAAGAGTTTGATTCGATTTGCTTTAACGTTAAGTTAGTTTAGTTCACATATTTTCCTCCTCGTGTCACGTTTCTTCTACATATATCCGTCCATCCATTTATCAGCCATATGACGTCCACTGCTACACATAGGACTCCTCTATGGATCTCCAATAAGACCCGTTGGAAGCAGCTAGCATCCAGCGTGATCGTGCGGTCTTGCTGAGATCATCCTGTCCACGTCATAGATGCCCTACGCTTGCCTGCCGGCAAGCGCATGGTCTCCACTCGAGAACTTTTCTACCTCATCGGTCATCAGTTCTACGCGCTATATGTGCCCTGCCCAATGCTATTTCAACTTGCCAATCCGCTGGGCTATGTCAGTAACTTTGGTTCTTCTACCAAACTCCTCATTCCTGATTCTTTGAAATGGAGGTGCCCTTTAATTTCTTATTCCTGTGTTGCAGGGTACGCGTGGGTGGGTCTGGCGTTGTTCATGGCATTCGAGACGCTGGCCACGTTCTCCTACAACATAGTGTACATGTACACGTCCGAGCTGTTCCCAACGTACACGAGGAATTCCATGCACGCTGTCTGTTCCTCGGTCGGCCGGCTGGGCGCGCTGCTGGCTCCGCAAACCCCACTCTTGGTTAGTTTAACAATATTACGAAAGCACCATCGACTTGGCATTTATTCTATTTTCAATTTCATATTGATGATATATACCTACTTATTAAGATATGATATTTTATAATAAGTACAATCAGTACTTTCTAAAATCTATACAATTCGAAATAAATGGCACATCATTATCGTAAAAATATAAATACGTCTTCTTAACTTTAACATTAATTTCCAATAAGATTAAAACTTTACATAGGTACTTATTTAAAAGATGACTCTCTAATGCATCTACGTTGCATTTCGTCAACGGAAGCCCTATTATGCTGTAGTCAGAATATGAAGATATTTAGTAATCGAAAATTAATATAATTTTGGTGTGGTTTCGTACATTTTTTGTTAGTTTTCTCTCCTTTACACCAGGGGCGCTATATAAAAATGTATGAAGCTGCACTAAAATTACTAAAGTTTCTGTTTACGTATAAACTTATAGCAAATCTCCTTTACAAAAGCTACAAACACCAAACTACTTTTGTAACCATCGTCTCTCACGCAGATTTTCAAAAGCTGGTTTCCTTACCTAATCATTCAAAAATTATAACATAAGTAAATAAATATTAATAATAATTTATTTGTAGCCAATAATATTATGCTTAATATAGTATTCAGTAACAAAAGTGACATAAAATAACAATTTATAATTATTGAATTTTTTTTTAATAATGACAATACTTCACTACTACTACAAAGAAAGCAATTGGAATTATTGAATCAAATAAAGAAATAATGGCTTTGTGAAAATGTTATAAATAAACGTATTTTAAAAATATCTAATACTAGCTGCCCGCCCCGGCTTCGCCCGGGTACGACTGGTTAAAAAAGACATTTTATAAGTATTGTGCTTATATACCTACCATGTAACCAAGTAACGTCACACACATGCGCACAGTTATTTTGGCGCGTTTTCATATTACATTAGCTTACCTATACGCAAATATTTTCACCATAGAATACCCACTACTAAACATAGGGCTCCCTTATTAGATCTTGAATAACACCGAATAAAACCTTTGCAAGAGGTTTGTATCCAGCTTCCATCAATGTATCCACCAAAAAAATGAGGTTCTCAATTAGATTGTGTTTCATTTAGTATGTACATATGTTATGCGATCATTCCGTCAATTAAATTTTGACTCTCAATAAAGTGTTGTAGTCTTAAAATGTACCTATCTATTATAATGTCCATTGCTAGACATACCGGACGAACCGATAGGATGGGTTGAAAGCTACTCGTAGGTACTTAAATCGCGGATGTTCCCGTAGTCTTAATCTGTTCAACTATTAACATAAAATAAAGATAGTATTGACCATCTAAATAAAAGTAAGTTCGTATGGGTCGGCTATACGTTATCTATGGCTCTGGTTTCATTGTTTTTAAACGGTTAGAATATTCAGTCCATCTTCATTCTACCTACGTAAGTTAGTTGACGTTACTACTATATACTTGTATTTGATCTTTTCTTCATTTGATAACTCTGTAAAATATTCGCCATCAGTTCTACTTCTACGAATTGTGTGCCCTATCTAAAGCCTCTACAACTTGCTAACCCAAAGAGCAAATTGAACCGATGGAAACGCTGGCATCCAACGTGATCTGGTGGTCTCGACCTGATCTTAGATTCACGTGGAGACCTTTTCTACGCTTGCCAATAGGTACATTGTCTACGTTCATGAACTTTAAACCCTCATCGATCATTCGTTTTACGAACTATGTGTCAGTTCCTATTAACTACCACTACAACAGATATTTTAAATCGTCGGTATGTCGGCTCGCCTTACTTATGGGTAGATTTGGAGAACCAAATCTCAAGGTGTTACATAAATCAGCGCACTAATAGAGGTGGTACCTATATGGAGCCGTGGTGGTCAAGTGGTACTCGTAGTAACACCTATCCTACAATCGAGAGTTGTTGGATTCAAATCCTAATCCCGTATTAATGAGTTTCTTTGGAACATATGTACGGAATTTCGCAATGTCGTGTGGCAACCTGTATACCTATGTAGCTATGTACATCCGAAGAAGGGACTTGATGCCGTATATCAACCAACCCGTACTGGGCCACCGTGATGGATATGACCCAATCACCCTTCGTAAACAGACCTATGTTCTGCAGTGGACGATTAAAGAAGACTGGTATATAAACAGTACTTATAGGAATTGGGGTGATATAATACATGCACAACGCGACAGCGTTTATTTTTTTATATTTCTATGACTTAAAAAATTTCTAAGTGTTTCGGAATAGCCAATTTGACGATTCAAAAACAATTTACTTATACATATAAATTGAAACAGTCTTGAAAACAATATGATTTATTTGGATAAGGATTTAAACAGAAGTATGAATAACATGGTCGAATATTGGTCGGTATTTCTATTAACTTTTAAAAAGTAATAAGTGGTTATTGTGACATAATGATAGTAGTTAGACATTATGGTATTGCGAAGTTTTTTTGTAGATATTGATATGTTCTTTAATATTGTAGAACAGACTTTTGTTCTATCTTGCGGCGTATGCAACGAAAGACGTTTTAATTAAGACATTTTTTTTACATGTTGGGTTACGTTACTTAAGTTTTAGTAAGGATTCGTAATCTTTTCTAGGAATAAATATAACTTATGTTACTTAAAGTGAATGTAGCTTTCCAACGGTGAAAGAATTTTTAAAATCGGCACAGTAGTTTTCGAGTTTATTCATTACAAACATACCTACACACACACACGTAAATACAAACGTCCGCCGCGCGCCGGCCGGGCCGCTACCGCCCGCGCCGCACCGATTTGTCCCTGCATTTTAAATCTGTAATATCTTCGAAAATATTAATTTAAATTACATGCTGTAAAAGGCCACATTGATCTATATTGAATGGACAATGTATTTAAGGTACTTAATTGGATAAGCATTAATTATGTATTGCTTAAAATAACTTTCTAAATAAGCCATTTTATCCCGTAAAATTTAATGGATAAAAAATGGTTATTGTGGGCTATCCTTAAGAGACAGACATATACCATCGCGGACTTTTTTGTTGACCTTTTTAAGGTGTACAATACCGTAGTACATTATTTTGATTTATCTCGTGGGGTTCAGTCAGCGTTTGCAATGTAAGCCCAAAAAAACGTGTTTATTTACGACATTACATTAGAAACCTGTAAATTTATCAGTGTTCCTCTACAATATTATGTATGTATTATACATATAAACCTTTCTCTTGAATCACTCTTTCTATTAAAAAAAACCGCTTCAAAATCCGTTGCGTGGTTTTGAAGATTTAGGGAAACATAGGGACGGACAGACAGCGACAGCGACTTTGTTTTATACTATGTAGTGATATACAAGCATGTGTTGGTTAATAATAATAATATAAGTCTAGTATAAAAGTAAGTTTAGGACAACAGTGAATATGTAAGAGTATGCCTTAGGTAAATATTTGTGTGCTATTATTAGCTAGTATTATGTATGATTGTTTGTTTAACTGACAATTCGCATTAAATCTTCTGTTTCTTTGTAGTTCAGATTATTAAGGTAGGTTTTAATTTTGTGTTTACTTTCCCATTTAGTGCAATTTAAAATATCAATTTGTTTGTTTAATTTTTGTATAAGTAGCTTCCGCGAAAACTATAGCTTCTTTGACCTATTAGTGTTCTTGTCTGAGTGACTGGCCAGTGGGGATTACGTCTGGAAGTTGAGCTTCCAAGTGCTGCGACCTGTGTATTAAGTGCAGTTTTGTGAAACCTTAGCACCGTAGCCGAGATATAGACTTGTCTGACACTTAATGCTTTTGTCTCTTTGTATAATTGGTCTGTTGGATGTCTAAAAGGTTTCTTATAGTCTACTTTTATGACCGCAATAAGTAATAGATAAACTACAATATGATACAATATTATATGCTAAAACTCTTTGATTATTTACTTGGCTAAAACTACCTACACTATTAATACATATAAAGCAATTATTGGATCATCCACAGACCCTTGAAGGTCTAAAGATAATCCAAGTCCAAGTAATAGATTATGTTTTTTCATTCCAGATGTCAATCTGGTCCGGGATGCCTCCCTTCATATTCGGCGTGTTGTCGATCGTGTCCGGAGGCCTGACCCTCCTCATGCCGGAAACGGCCAAGTGCGAGTTGCCCGACACCGTGTCCCAAGCCGAAAACATTGGGAAGCGACCCCTCCTTAACAAACCTCTCGAGAACGGTGACAAGGCTGATGAGAAACTCAATAAAGAAAATAACATCACTTAGATCCTGGTTTGGATTACGAATTGACTTCTATACCAGTGCAAAACTTAAAGCTATGAGGGAAGAAAAACCAAACATAACTATATGTAAATTTTCAGATCCATTACTCTATTATACATGGACAATTTTTATTTCAATAGGAAAACGAAAATAAAAAAGTGGGTTGTCTGTAAAGTCGGTTTCCGGACGATAATTTGACCTGATAACGTCATATGCATCACAAACCAAACGCGCGGGGCCGATCGTGCCTCTTTATCGCTTGTTCCGCTCTCTCGCTTGCACGCTCAGCTCAGGCGGAACGTGACAATGAGTCATGGTATTTCGTGCGTGCAGCCGACGTTCATCGATTTATAATCGTTATCACGTTAAAAAGATGGTAAAAGGATATGAGAAGATGAGAAGGGACATTGTAAAATGTGTTCATATACCTACCTAAACATGCTAAGTGTAAGTGAAGACACACAAACGTGAAGTTTATGTTTTATATGTTTTTTATCTTGAAAGTAAGATTTCGTGTGTCATTTCTAGTTATGGTTGTTTAGAACCTAACCGATTGAAGAAGAAAATAAATGTCCTGCTAAATACTTATTGTGATTTGTGGAACTGGCCGAATCCTACTAATATTACAAACGCGAAAGTGTGTGAATATGTATGGATGTTTGTTTCTCTTTACCACACAAACATATGAACAGATTTGGATGAAATTCGGTATGAAGGTAGCTTTGATCTTGGATTAAACACATAGGCCACTTTTTATTTCGGGCTAACGCGGGTAACACCGCGGGGTGCAGCTAGTTTTGCATATATTTTTAAGTTAGATTGCCAAAGCTACGAGTATTAGTTGTATTCAAAATAATAAAATGCAAGGACCTTGAGTATATGCATGTATTTTTAAATACAACATTATTATTATTACGAGTATGTTACTTAATTTCGAGATTCTAGCTGATGATTGTGAACTTTATGGAAAGTGATTAAATTATTTATTATTCTCGTATGTGCTGTGCTTGTTTCATGATGTATTTAATGAAGAATTGTTATTTTATTTCGTTGTTTTGTTAATAATAAATATTATATTCAAGCTGTTTGATATCAGTTTTTAATTGGCATCTCTTAATCCTTTACTGAAAGGCCAAAAAAGGCCAAAAGGAAGTGAAAAATCTGTACCTAAAGACTCAAATTGACAAAAATCTCATTGGTATGGGACAAAGATATATAAGTTGAGCTCTACAGCCACTAGGAAGTAAGGGCGGTGACCGCGGGTGACATTTACAACTGAGCGCTACCGTGGCTCAGATGACACGTTAAATTGTAGGGCCCGGTTGTTTTAAACATTTAGCTATGTCAGAGGCCTTTAGGCGGGTTAAAAACTGACACCAGGGCTGGCCTATACGAACTTCCTTACTTTTTTACTGCTTTCAAACTTGAAAAGTCTTATTGTAATGTCCAACAGCAGACGTCTTTAAAAATGACGTTATGTTAGTGTAGTATTATATAATTTGAGCACGTTCTTTCTCTGCCTAAAAGGCGACATCTAAAAACAATATTTTACTCTACATTAAGGCTGGAGTTTCTCATCCAATTACCGGCCCTTTTCCGGCTGGTCGAACGCGGAGAGCGTGACTTCGTCAATAATATGTGTGCCGAGCAAACAGACACACAAGCCGAGTGTTTGCGCCCGCGCAGCCACGTTTGTCTACGCATTAACCCGCCTTGTACACCGTGACTGATGGTATAATCTGTGGCGTCAGGTGTACTGACAGTTATAAGTTAAACTTTTGACCCTAGGGCTCTATTTTTGAACCGATATCCATATTATGCGTAAATGGTCATGATACCGATTTTATGAGCAGAAGCGACAATAAAAAAATCTGTACATACTTACAGATTTTGCAAGCAGAAAGTGCAAACAGAACAGCATAGCATTAGATTAATATCTAACATAATTGAATCAGGCGTTTTTCCGGAAGACTCTTTGTTTTGAATAAATATTTAGTGTATTTCCGCTCTCTTGTGTTGTAGGCAAATAAGTTTAATGGCCCTATTTAATATCTAGTGGGCTTGAGCATTTGGATTATCTTTAGACCTTCAAGGGTCTGTGGATTATCCAATTGCTTTCTATGTAGTAGTAGTGTAGGTAGTTTTAGCATATAAAGTAGTATTGTATCTTATTGTAGTTAATAAAGGTACTTTTGCCCGTAAAGAAAATATATCCTTGTAAATAATAATGTAATGTATAAAAAATTACAACTATAATAATTATATTAAAAAAAATATACAAAATTGTGAAAATAACTAATGAATAAATTTCACTGTTATTTTCACTGCACCCTATTAGAAATACATATATTGTAATTACTCTGTTAAAAACTGATCAAACAAATATAACAGAAATTTGAAAAAATAATATGATAAAACAGATTGTTAAGTATAATTACGTGACAGGATGATACGCGAATGCATGATGACTACATTATAGCACAATCCAAATAAGTAATGAAAACGATATCAGAAAGAAAAGCTTTGTAACACGTTCAAAGGCTAATAAGTGATACATTTGAAGTCAACGCTTTAGCTATTTTTTGTGACTATAAATCACAATGTTAATAAATTGTCTCCACGAGTCGCACTTCATACAAACACACACCATTTTAGAATGTTCTGTAAATGAATTCCAACAAAAACCAGTCACGATTCACAAATGAAGGAAAAAGTTTCCGAGTGAGTAATCATACATTCGTAAAAGCCTGATGATTGGACGATTCTTACCGTACTTTGGCAAAGTAGATAATTATATAGTCAAGATCGATTTTACCTAGCTGTACAATACGTTTGGAAGTCTGATGTATTTATTGATCATCATCATGATTGTAATGGGCACTTCTCATCAGAAGTATTTCTTTACAAAAAGCTTCGCTCTCTTAAAATATCTATTGAGTTAAGTCAAAAATCTTTTGGCAGACTTTGAATGTATTTATAAGCTGTCGTTTAGGATTCTGTACCCAAAGGGTTAAAAGGGGACACATTACTAAGTCTCCGTTGTCCATGTGTCCGTCTGTCTGCCACGAGGCTGTATAGCATGAACAGTAATAAGGTGAAGCTAGACAGTAAAAAAATTCACAGATGATGTATTTCTGTTGCTGCTATAGCAACAAATACTAAAAATAGAATAAAATAAATATTTTAGAGGGACTCGGACAACAAATGTGATTTTTCGCTCGGTATTAAAACGCAACCGGTAGACGCTTGAAATATTCACATATTTATGCGTATATTCATTGAGTTAAATAAATTAAGGGTCCCATTTGGTACGGAACTCTTTGTGCACGTTTTGTTTAGCTTCTCGTTTGACGTTGATCTCATAGTTAAACTCGGGTCACACAGAGGCGGGAGCCGCGAGAAAGCGATCCGATAGCGGTCCAGTGCAAAGCGCGTGCGCCCGCTTGTGATGTGTCAGGTTGCATACAAATTCGAATATTACAAAAAAGTCCCGTCCCGGATCGCGATCGCTTTGCCGCACTTCCCGCTTCTGTGTGACAAGAGCTTAAAGTTATTTGAAACTACTTTTATTTGCTCTGAGGTCATTAATGAATAACGTTCCATCTCTTAAGGTATGGAAAAGATTCAGAACACTAGCTTATTATTTATCTAAACAATTGTGTGTTTTTGTACAAAACTGACGTGACTAATACGCGCAAAAAATTATGGTGACTTATTTTTTGTACGCGTAATTCGTTTAGTTCCTTTTTGGTAGCAAAAACTTTGCATAAAATTATCATAGATCAACGTGGTTCCTTTTACGAAGGACTCAAATTGTTTAGCTATAAGTTTAGAGCTTTAGTTCAAACGTCTTCAATAGTCTTATTTGACGGGGCTTATCGTGCAAAAAAATGTAAGATAAATAAATACCTACTTACTTCTTTTCCCGTCGTTTCGACTAGTATGCTGGGTGTGAGTTTTGTCGTAAACATGACGCGCTCTTCGGCGAGCGCGTAAGCATGTAATTTGTATGAAGAAACAGCGCCACCAGCGGCGCATTTTTGAAACACAACAAGTTCGTAAAAATTACATGCCGCGCTCCTCGGCGAGCGCGTAACATGTTTACGACAAAACTCACACTCAGCATACGCATCAGGCGTGGCGTGGTGATGGGCAGACAGCCAAACACTAGTAGTTTTAAATCCCTTAAAACTAGTAGTTCTCCGAACAGTAGACCCCGCGACACATCGCATTTTATCTAAATATTCACTATAATAATATCTCGACTCGCTCTTGACTGTTTTGGTTCATACTCGCAAGTCTTGTTAGGATTTAAATACTAAACAACTTTGCCATATATTAATGAAATCGGCTGATAAATAGCGCGATAACTAATATCTCACTTTTTGCGGAAAATACCCCCTCTATCAAAATTGTCGATGATAAAAAAATGTAGGTATTAATGTTGAATCTGATTATCGAAAGTCGAAAGTTTTCGACCAGTGTGTGTTGCCAGTGATGACTTATGGCACAGAAACGTGGTCTCTCACTATGGGCCTTATTAGTAAGCTCCAAGTAGCCCAAAGAGCCATGGAGAGGGCTATGCTCGGAGTTTCTCTGCGAGATCGAATCAGGAATGAGGAGATCCGTAGAAGAACCAAGGTTACCGACATAGCCCAGCGGATTGGCAAGTTGAAGTGGCAATGGGCAGGGCACATAGCGCGGAGAACTGATGACCGATGGGGTCGAAAAGTTCTTGAGTGGAGACCACGTACCGGCAAGCGCAGCGTAGGACGTCCACCCACAAGGTGGACGGATGACCTTATTAGGACCGCAGGATCGCGCTGGATGCAAACCGCTATCAACCGGTCTTATTGGAAATCATTAGGGGAGGCCTATGTCCAGCAGTGGACGTTCTATGGCTGATATGATGATGATGATGATGATGATGAATGTTTAAAACCTGTGTACCAAGTTTTGTAGAGATTCGTTAAAAATATGCGACCTGTAGAAAACAAACATCTGGACCGACGAAAGCAAAATCACCGTGTCTTAAACGGAGATCTTCGATTACTCTCGATTTATAAGAAAAACCGTGCAAAGTTTAAAACTAACAAATGTTGCCTGTTGGTAGGTCGCGGTTAGTATACAGTCGTTAGGAGCACCTGTCCGGCGCGTGCGCCGACCTTGCGCCTTTCCACCGAGAGGTCACCCGCGTGCCGGCTTTTACTGACTTACTGATAAAATGTTGTTTTTAAACTTTCGCGATTTGAACACATTATTATTATGTACTACGGGAATAATCGCATTCCAGTCTACACGTGACCACAATCGATGCAACTCGGTCGAATCGTCGGGATGATGATTTATTTATCTCGTAATTTTCGTGCACGATTAGTCCCGTAGTACATAATAATAACACTGATAAAAGTCTTTAGTATTTTATTAGTCGACTTCAAAAAATAAGGTTCTCGATTCAACTGTACGTTTTTTAACCGACTTCAAAAAAGGAGTAGGTTCTCATTTCGGCTGTATTTTTTGTAATGTTTGTTACCGCAGAACTTTCGACAGAGTGAACCAATTTTGATGATTCTTTCTTATTTAAAAGCTGGTGCTTTCCGTGTGAGTCCGATTTAAATTTTATCGAAAGCGGCTAAGCCATTTTAGATAAATCAACAATAAAATGAAAATTACTACATCGATCTGTGCGAACTATTCGAATTCTGTACACGGTTGAAACCGGTACCATTTTTTGCGAAAAATAATTATTAGTTTGTTACGCGATAACTCGGTCAATTATATACCGATTTTGACCATTCTTGTTTTATTTGATAGAACATACTTTAAAAATGGTTCCATTTAAATTTTATCGAAATCAGCCGAGTCGTTTTTGAAATATCAACAATAATGCAAAAATTACTACACTATTGATACATAGATTCGTTCGAACAATTGGTATTCACTTACATTCGTGAATTTTTGTGCACGGTTGAAGTCACTTGTGCGATTTTTGGCGAAAACAACTTATTTTCGTGAGTAAAGATTTGTTTGTACCTATCCTAAATAGGTTTGTGTTTGACTACATTCTGCTTGTTGATAAGCGGATATGAAGTTTAGGGTGTAGCACGCTCGCCCAGAAAATACCTATTTATATGGATTTGAAGACATCTATGTTGTACCGTAGTAGAAAGACTAAAAGCTAGAGTTCCACATTTCGGTTAGTCGTACAAAGAATGTGGACTCGAAATGCTTGACTCTTAGAGGAATGTTCACCATAAAAGGCCATCCTTTTAGGGTGGGCTTTGTTCGAGACTGTCTTGCTGTACGATAGAAGAAAAAGAGCGGTAAATTATAAAGATTGTATGTATACATATATTTATATGTACAGTTTTAAAGAACGACACAAAATAACAATAAAAAAATAAAATAGAATACAAGTACCTAGTGTACTTTTTTTTTTTCAAATAGGTTTGCGTTTGACCACACACTGCCTGATGTCGAGCAGATATGCGGTTTAGGATGTAGCACGCTTGCCTAGAAGACACCTATATACTCAAGATTTGAAGACACCTACATTGTACTTTAGCGGAAAGACAGACTCAGGTAAAGCGTTCCACATTCTGGCAGTTCGTATGAGGAATGTGGACTCAAAACGCTTGGATCTAACGCGCGAAATATCCACCATAAAAGGGTGGCGATTTGGTCGCGTCCGTCTAGCCGTACGATAGAAGAAAGGGGCAGGTGGGACCACATTGTGCAACTCCTGGGCGCACTCTCCGAAGTGTATCCGATAGAAGGCTGATAGACACAAGGATCTTTGTTACTAATCAATTATATGATTTGCAGAAACTGTTGGTCAAATATGATTCTGGTAAAACAGTCGAATAATTATCATATAATTATCATTTAGTTAAAATAAACTATTGTGAATTATAATTGAATATTCTTCCTACAAACGTAGGCTAACCTCGAATATTTATACACGCAAACAATTAATCGATTAAACAATTTTAATTAATTTATTGAGAGTAGAAAAAAGCCTATCAACGCCAAGTTCATTCAAAACGCAATAAAATTTAAATGGTATGCACAATTCTAATAAAGTGATTTACGTCACTTTGATTGGCACGTAATTATCATGACAAAGGTGCTGCCAATTAGCAATAGAATGATCGAAAAATGCTCAGGCGCTGGGGATTCATTGATTCTTAATCGATTGACCTTTAGCAAAACAAGTAAGCAATTAAAAGGTAGGAAATTATGAAAATAGAAATAAAATTGAGCAATAAAGATGACGCGTCTGGATAGTTGAATGATAATTCTGATGACTTGCCAGACTAAAAATTAAGAGTTCTGAATAAAGTAAAATTTAACAAATAACAGTAATCAGTATCCACTAAAAATTATAAAATTCTGCTGACGTTTCAGACTAAATACTAACTGTTCTGAACCACTTAAAAAATAACAAAGCAACGCAGGTGAGTATCCCATATCTATCAAAAATAAGGAGAGAAAAGACAGAGAATGTGTCACGAGAAAAAACTACCGAAAGAATCATTTCTAGTCCCGTGAGACGTTTCATATATTATTATACGCACAGCGCATCTAACTCGCGCATTGTGAAAAAGCTACCTAAAGATTAAATAGACTAGAGCAATAGAGAAACATCGGAATCTAAATACGACTTTTATTAAGTTAAACAAAAAAATCACCTATAAACGACATTGTGAGGTACCTAGTGTGACCAATCGGGCAAGCCAGCAGGCATTTGTATCGAGGATCTGTAAAACTGCGTGCACACTATCAGTCTCGCATGTCGGCTTTACGTGGTCGGAAGCCTGCCTGCTAGAACACTAATCATTAATCAACGATAAGTGCCAGGTGTAAAATAATATGCAACCCGTTTTATGCCGATCATTAAAGTAAAGACTGGATATTAATGAGAAAGTGCTAAGCCAAGTGTTTTAGAAACTGTGATGATTAAAAAGAAGAAGTTCTCGTGATTCAAATCATTTGCTTTCATTTATATCGTCCTATAACAGAACGATGCCGAACTAACAAAATGTATAACATTAATTTACTAATTAAGACAAATAAAGCAATAAATACATCACCAATCCCAACTACAGATAATGATCTAATCAGGAACCTGCGAGATGGATCTGACAGATGCGACAGCCAGTAACGCGATCCGACAGACTTGACCGTGTGCAGTGAGCTTTAATACCTTCAGACGGACAATTATATCTCTATGGACGGACGGACGATTTGTGAACGTTAGCATTAGTTCCGGACGATATGAAACTACGAACACCAATTACAACCGAACGTAAAAAACGGTTAAACTTCGATCGGTTTGCATGATTGGAACTGACGCGTTCGATTAGGAAGAGATGAGCGTGGAGCTATGGCATTAATTTATCTACACGAAACAGTATAGCATCACCTTGTTTTAAAAACTAGTGTACTATTTTTAAAATTACGTAGTTACCTAGGAACGTATATGCAACGAGTTTTGGCGGGAACGCGAAAAAAATATGTCGCCTTATTGTATTATTTTGTTAAACTTGTGTTTTTATCAGTGATAATTAGTGAAAAATGGTGGTATTTCGTTGATTATGAGCTGATTTACGTGCATGAGTTAGAGTACGATATTCTTTCGTGTACCAAAACTCCATAGACGCCTCTAGTAAAGTCTCCACTGCTTTACTGAGGTATGACTTGGACTATGATTGGACTTGACCGCGACTTTATTGGACTATGGCGAGACTATGATAGTGACTATTTTGATAAAATATTATCAAAAATTATTCAAACTTAATACTTGACACTGGCAAGTGCACAATAATGCGACGCCAAAACTAAGAAGAAGAAGAAGAACTTTGACAGTGACAGTTCGAAAAACATTCGCCATTTTGTTTTGTCAGTTTTCTTATTAATTAACGTTCTATTTTACGAATTCCCTTTTTGGAGTATATGGTTTCTTTTAAATTTGCCTTGTCTAGTACTAAAGTTTTAAGTCAAATGAATAATTTTAAATACATTTCGAAAAAAAAGTCGTCCCTAAAGATACGTATACGTCAAGTTCAAAAATAGATCCCCTGGATCTTTTATTATTAGTGATCTTGGTTTGAGAATACCTAATATACTTCTTTATAAAGAGCTCAAGAGAGCTAAATTGAAATGTTGTTCTTTAGTCGAAAATTAGGTCTAGGGAAAAAAAATGATAGTTACCCACAATTTGACACAACTATATGGTTACGAAGAATACGGGTGGAATTACCTAATGTCAAAAACAGCTCAAGATTTTTCTGTTTAGCTCCCTTCGTAAATACGAAAAGGTCTACAAAAATAATCTTATTAGTATGCCTCATACAAACACCTAGTAACAGACACCTTAGCACGTGGCCCGAATTTCGATAAGGTAGATGTATGTGTGATTTGTCAATTCTATTAGCTGATTTGTAATGACATTAGCTAGCTACTATTTCTCCAATTCTTTTGCCACTTTTTGTGGTAACATTGTGCTGATATACGCTAAATTATTCAAAATTATCAACATTTCTATAGAAGGATGATGCACCGGTTGTAGCCACTGCCCCGGTTTCGGCCATTAGATGTCAAAAAAATGAAGAAAAATATTTCACGGTAACCATAGATAACACTAAGATGTCCACAATCTGTGCATTAATCTTACACGTATTTTGGCAAGTGTAGTGCAAGTAAATTCATCTCTATCTTTAGCTTCAATCGAAACAGCTCTATCTAAACGGCTTTCAAGAGTGTTAGTGTCTACGAGATTGAAAGCTGTTCTCTGAATCACATAAGTTAGACGTCATTCAGCATCAAAGGCCGTCCACCAGTCGCCATGGGTGTTAATCCCGGAGCCCCGGCATTACGCGGCGCCGGCGGGGATCGCCCGGCCGTTTTATCAATCTCTACCGATGGCCCGTCATTACGCTCTTTTTGTACCGATGCCGTAAAAAGTGCATTAACTAGGCTGTTGACCGGCTACAATCATCAGCCGCTTCCTTGTTCACAGTTGATAAGGACGTTGCCGGCCCTAGAGTCGCAAATTATAGTAACATCTCTTAAATTTTAACTTTTATGTATATCGTTTTATCAGTGATAGATTTGCATTTTTGTTATTAGTAGAATTCAGCTACCTTGTAATCACTCAAATGATTGAGCCTATTGGTGCTTTTTAAGTAGTTTTTGATTTAAAATGGAGCTGGACAGGATATGTGGTGACAACAGGTGTTAAATTTCCGAAACCGAGTGGTGGCCCACTTTAGGACAGCAAAATCCAGGCTGACCATGAATGCAACGGGCCAGTAACATCAAACGAATCGTAGGTTACAAATGGATGCAATTGGCAAGGGACAGGTGTGAATGGCAAAAACAAAGAAAGCATATGTTCAGCAGTGGGTTTCAAGTTCTGATGATAACAATGATGAAGTTGTTTCATTACTAAATCTCTAAATAAAAGCTATTATGACTGAAACTGTACTGTCTCTATCAAATAGCTCAATTTGATACAGATTTATATTTCACTGTCTGGGTAGTTCAGTGGTTTGGGACTCTGACTTCTGGGTCAAAGAGGCATGAGTTCGGTTCCCACACAGGGCAAGCATTTATGAGATTAACATACATAAGTGTTTGTTCTGTGTCTGATTGTTATTAGATGTCATCTATAAATGTACGTATGTATTTAAAAATATGTTCAAGTAGTGTATCAGTGTCTGACAGCACATCACAAGCTAAGCTAGTTTGTGTTCAGAGACCGTGTGTAAGATGTCCCCTAATATTGACTAATATTTGATTTATCGAAGCCGACTTTACCTGTATTGTGATCTCTTCAGGTGTAAACATTCCGATATCTTGATTACAAGCCGGCCGGCCATGATCGGTGATCACGTTGATCACGATGGCCGTAGCCCTCAGTAATGGCGCCTGCAGAGCCTGCAGTGCCCATTTGCATCCATCAGACTAACACCGCGCCGCTTCTCTTATGATCAACTTTATGAATTTATTTTTCTATTCCGGGAAGATATTGAATAGTGTAAATTATTAAATGTAAAATAAGTAAGTAAGCCGCCCGAAGGCCTCTGACGTGCCTAAACGGTTAAAACAACCGGGACCTGCAATTTAACGTGTTATCTGTACCACGGTAGCGCTCAGTTATAAATACTACCCGCGGTCACCCATCCGAAGACTGACCGTGCTGAATGTTGCTTAACATCGATGATCACGAAAGATCTCCTAGACAAACTACGCTAGGAGCGCTAAAATGTAAAAAACTTGTCACAGTGATTTTTATCGAACCACATTATCCCTCTCGTTGTAATAGCTCTATCGAACTGAGTGAATCGGACTCTCCCGAAACAGCTTGACAAATTATTATAATTTTTTTGTGTAGGTATATTTGGTTTAGTAGGTCTTAGAATAGTTCTAAGGCTATTTTAAATACCCCTAGTTAAAAAACGTGGCCCTTTTCAGATCTTTATCATGCGGCAAAATATCAACCGAGTCAGCCGGGCTAGCTTTTATTCAACATTAAATAAGTCAAGATTCAATCCTAAGTGAAAAATGAATGTGAAATCGCCGATCGAACCTAGTCACGATTGGCAAATGTCGAAGAAAACGGCACATACTATAAGGGAAAGGCAGTGAGATAAGAAAGTAGCAATTAAGTAAAAATAAAAGTACTAAAAGTAAGTTCGTATGGGCCGGGTGGGTAGCCCTAGTGTCAAAGTTTTAAGCCGCCTGAAGGCCTCTGACATGACTAAACGGCTTATACAACCGGGGCCTACAATTAAATGTGTCATCCGAGACACGGTAGTACTCAATAGTGATAAATCTAAACTACAACTTAAAGAACTAAAAACGAAGTATACAAATAAAACGTTAACGGTTTGCGTTTGACTACATACTGCAGATATACGATCTAGGGTGTAACACGCTTACCTAGAAGATACCTATTTACTCGTGATTTGAAGACACCCACGTTGTACTTTAGCGGAAAGACAGACTCAGGCAAACTGTTCTGGCTGTTCGTATGAGGAATGTGGACTCGAAACGCTTGGGTCTAACAATGGGGTTTAAATCCCATTTTCAGATCCTGGACCCTAATTAGTCCAAGCAAAAAGAAACCGAAATGTACCTACGAGTAAACGATTCACTTTAAAATGACTGATCTATAACACTAGAAGAAGCTTTAATTTGCAGGATGTAGATTATTTCACTACGAAGTAATTACGAAGGAGCGTGGATTTTATCTTCCCTTCTGACACTTCGCGATCTTTACGTGGCTCAAACAAATGCCTCCGTTTTCTCAGACCTCTGTAATTACTGCCCTGGATGTTCTGTGTAATATGGTTCTAAATAGTTCTCTAATTGCAGTCCGTATTCAATTAGCGAAGTAAATAACTGTCTCTATAACTCTAACCAGTTCTGTTTGCAGATGATTTATTGTTTCTTTTCTTATTTTCCTCTCTGGCACCACCCACTTCTTCAGTGCCAGGAAATGAACTGTTTACGTACTTCCGTGGTTTTTAGTGGACTAAGGTTCTGCCTGGTTAATAAATCTGTGGACCACTCTATTTCTGGATTCGTTTTTTTTTTGCAGTTGTTGTGATTTCTTATTAAACATAACATAGTATCTGCATTAAACCGGGACATATTCATAGTTATAATTTTTACTACAAAATCAAATTTATACAATACTAGCTTTTGCCCGCGGCTCCGCCCGCGTGGTATTTTGACTTTGTGCTATTTTGTGCTCATCGACTCTTAACTTTGGCTCTTACATAGAGTCAAAAGCCCAATTAGCCTCCAAAAAACTTGGTGTTCTCTCTAAGGTGAGACGGTATTTCACACCTGAGCAACTACTTAGCCTTTATAAAGCACAAGTCAGGTCTTGTATGGAATACTGCTCTCACCTTTGGGATGGTTCTGCCAAATATCAACTGGAGGCTCTGGAGTCACCTTGACTAAGTCGCAGCTGCAAAGTCTTGGGCACCGACGTAAGGTGGCGTGTTTGTCGGCTTTTTATCGGATTCACTTCGAAGAGTGCGCTCAGGAGTTGCCCAATCTGCTCCCACCTGCCTCTTTCTTCTATCGTATGGCTAGGCAGACGCGACCAAAGCGCCACTCTTTTATGGTGGACATTCCGCGCGTTAGAACAAAGCGTTTCGAATCCTCATTCCTCATACGAACAGCCAAAATGTGGAACGCTTTGCCTGGGTCTGTTTTCCCGCTAAAGTACAACGTGGGTGTCTACAAATGCCGAGTAAATAGGTATCTTCTAGGTAAGCGTGCTACATCCTAGACCGCATATCTGCTCAACATCAGGCAGTATGTGGTCAAACGCAAACCTACAAGGAATAAAAAAAAATATCCCACAGGAACCTTTCATCGGGATAAAAAGTAACCTGTCACTTTCCGGCCTTTGAACTATATCCATGCCAAAAATCAAGTCGATCCGTTGCTCCGTTGCTGCGTGAAAGGAACAAACCAATAAACTTTTCGGATTTATAATATTAGTATGATTTAAACGACGACATTTTCATCAACTTTATGTTAAAATGAGGAGTTATTCAATTCGGCCGTAACGTTATTCCTTTTTTGTAAATAGGATCTATTATTGTACTTGATTCTTGAACTTTTAATATTTAGACGATGTCAACACCGTTTCTCCTAATCCAGGATAAGGATAGAAGACAGTCTAGACAGGGATCAATACAGGGTTGACTTGACAGACTCAATAATTGCTTCAACAGATAAGCTGTAATAATTATTTTTAAATGTTAAAGGTTCAGTTTATACGGCCGTAGGCAGCTTGGAAACTCTTACACCAGTACTGTCAGTACTTCTTCTTCTTACTTCAAGTTCAAGTTCAAATATATTTTTATGGTAATTTTTTTTTTTTTTTTTTTTTTTTTTTTTTTTTTTTTTTTTTTATCGAAAAATTACCTAACCACAGACTCCAGGGTCTGTGCCCTTTGTTAACTAAAGATAATTATTAGATTTTACTGTACAAATAGAGTTGGTACATGGTTAAATCTAAGTCTAAGCTATTCCGTCGATGCATTGCGTGAAAGCCACAAGCAGACCGGCGACCCGCTAGCAGCACCCGATCACGAGTATGACACATGTGCCCGCCATCGCTCTCCTCGACCATATTTGAGGGAAGAGAACGACCCGACACATAATGCCGCCGCAAGAAGTAGCCTTCGATGGCGAGCATGAATGCTTGGGGCTTGCACGCAATGCTTACACTTTTTCAGGTCCTATGGCAATTCTCCTTCTCCTGGCCCAGAGCCTCCATCACCGCTTCGTTCCGATCCCTGACGGCCATCTGTAGGTTGTATTCCTTGATGGTCTCCGATGATGCAGACGATGCTCGCCGCACGAATCGACTAATGGCATCATTTTCGATGTCGTCGGCGTAGTAGATGAAGGTCCCAGTGTGCCGTGATAGTGCAACGACCGCGTGTGAGACACTCTCGTGTAGTCTCATTTTTGGCTTTGTTTTTATGACGATTACCGACTCGTATGTTAGTCCCTGAGCTTCATGGATGGTAAGGGTGCGTGATCCTGATCCTCCCCCGTAACCTTGACTTATGAGGGCCTCCTTTTCTTCCTGCGTATGCACTAAGAAGAGGGTGTTGGGGAGGGTTTTGGATATTTGAGCCCCCTTGAACCTTTTCTGCTCAAGAGACCTAACACGGGGGACTGAGGAATATATACCTGAGTATATTTCCCTTAACGCATACGCAACATCCATTGGGTTCCTATGTGTGCAGAGCAACTCCTGGGTGATATTCGCAACCAGGGTCGGGCGATGGTACCTCATCTCGAAGAGATTTTCTCTGTCGATATATGGCAACTGATTGATGTCTCCAATGAGGACAAGTTCGCTAGCACCAGACAGCCGGGCAGCCATTATTATGGCTCCAAAATGGTTCATTAAAGCTTCGTCAACCAGAAGGCGACTGAAGCTTTCTTTTCCGAAACCATTGACGAGAGATGAAGCCATGGTTCGCACTCTGGATTTTACCAGATCTCCTATTCGATGCGATAACTTCTCTCTCAGGTCTTTTGCTGCCTCTGTTGTTGTAGTGATGATAGCATCCCTATCCACATCAAAGTTTCGAATCACCCATGTTGTCTTGCCACAACCTGGAACCCCGTTGACCCATTGTATCTTTGGTACCGCCCAGTTTCTCCAGCCTGCCTCGACGTCCGAGCTCTGTTCTATGGTTTTAGCCATCTCGAGGATTCTATCGTCCAGCATTATCTTGGTACACTTGGCGGTGACAACAATTGGGTCGTTCGATGGTATCGCGTACTTTGGTCTTCCTGTTCGCTCCGTTTCCCCCCCATTCAACTCCACAAAGCCACTTTCTGCGCTGTAAGCTGCCATATGCTGTCCTTTCATAGTCCCTCTGATAACTTGGGAAGTGACGTTATTGTATATGGCAGCTTCCGCCTCCTCGAGTCTTGATTTTAGTAAACTCTCGCTTACCGAACCACCTATTCTAAAGAACTCCAGAATGTTATCGCAGTTCTTGAGATTGACATTTTTCGTCGCTCTCAATAAGGCTAGGTATTCGATAAAGGCGTTTCTCGCGTGGTCTCGTGGCGCTGTGGCCATGATATAACAAGGCGAACTGACCTGTCCCATGTCGGCTCTCGTTCGGGTTGCCTGAGATCGTGAAACTACTCTCGAGGTCACCGTTGTCTGTGGAGGTGCTGTTTTTGGTGTGAATCGGAACAAGCTCTGCGCTGCTGCCCTGAAAAGACCCGATATGGAACCATCGTTACCGGTTGGACGGTAAACGGGTTTTTCAGAAGCTGCTTTTAGCTCTGCTCTTTCTGAACCAGATTGGATGGCTGAATTTGGAATCGGGTGGCCCCAGCTGTCTGTTGCATCATGAGGGTCGCAACTCGGGGACTTCAGAAAACTCAAATTTTCTCCTCTGTCCTCATAAGCGACAACCTCATGGTGCACAGATGCCTTAATGCAACCCAACCGGTCTGCGGCTTCCGCCCTCAACCGTTCAACTACCATCGCATCCACGCTTATCACCCGGGGAGTGCTGTCCACTTTTATGCTGAGATATTCAAGCAGTGAGCTAGCCTGCGCGAAAGGTGTCTGGGCGGCCCACTCGACTAGTGCAATCGTTTTGTTTTTCGATCTCACCAGTCGGAATTGGTGGCCGCCTGCCTCGCACACTGGCATAGCGTCGTAGGATTTCCGCTTCATTGTTTCTTTGGAGGTGCTCCCGTTAAGTAGACATGCTAATCCAGGCGATAGACGCACACGTTTCCGGTTCCTGACTTGGCAAAAGCTTATTCCAAATCTTTCCCTGTTGTTGTCCATGAATAGAGCCACACCACGGGTTCGAATTCCGGGAACTCCTATTTCAGCGTTTTCCAAGATTTGATCGATAGCTACGCTTTTCGAGGATAATTCTCGGACGGGGATTACGTTTTGTGCGGCTTCGGTGGACTGTGAGCGTATTGGATAAGGGTCGAATGCAGGAGTGGAGGGAATTATGAGAGTGTTAGGGAGCATGGATTGAATTGCTGGGGTAGTGGGGGATGGTAGGGTACTCGGAGATGGCAGGATATTGGGGAGTGATGCAGTAGGTATGTTTTGTTGCTTAGTGTGGAGCGTGGAATTTCTTTTGGCCGCTATTCGGAACGACTTCTCCATGAAAGACAAAAGATGTTGTCTGTTTTCTGGATCTGCTAAGATGTTATGGAGATCTGGAACATCTAGATTTCTGTCTATCATTATTTCGAGGTCATGTCGAGCGGCCGAGTATCTTGGGCAGTCGATGAGCACGTGCCATACCGTCTCGGGCACATCGGGGTCGCACTCGCATCCTGGGCTATCCTTGAGCTTGAATCTGTGCAGATATTCAGCTATACCTCCATGTCCGGTCAAAGCTTGTACCTGAAAAGGAGTCAATTTCGTGACACTCGTCACCCGATATGCCTTCGCGATATCCGGGAAGAACGTCTGAGTGACTCTACCTTTGTCAGAGGTTTCGTATCGATCCTGCCACTTCCGGACCGACTCCTCACGAATTTTGCTTTTGACGTAGGACAAAGGGATCCCTTCGTAGTCTCTTGAGGTTTCCGTGAGCGCCGCTAATTTTGCGAGCTCATCTGCTCTTTCATTACCAGCGGTGCCCACGTGCGCTCTCAGCCAGAAAAGACGAAGAGATCTCCCTTCTGCAGTTATCATTCCAATGTTTTCCTTTATTCTCTTCACCAAAGGATGACTCGATTTAGGGTTCCGAAGCAGTTCGAGTGAAGATCTTGAATCACTCAAAATGTTAACTTCAGTGTTTTCGCATGTTACCACCATTTGAGTCGCTCGGTAAAGAGCATAAAGTTCAGATTGGAAGACTGTGCATTCGGGGTGTAGCTTGAATGTTGAATACTTGACTTCCTTGCCGTTTTCCCACCAGGTTAAGGCTGCACCGACCTGACCCTTGATTTTGCTACCATCTGTATAGATTTGAGGTCCATCGGGCAGATTCAAAGTGTTTTCTAGAAGCTCGAACTCCACAGATGTCTGGGTGGACGGGTGTGGCTGGTCCAGATAACTGACATTTCGTTCGAGCTCCACTTCTGATGGGAGATATTCTTGGGAGAAGTTTTTCTTCACTCTGTACAGGCTAGCCGCTTCCTGGATTCGCAGGTCAATAGGGAGAAGACCTGAGAGGGCGAGTGCTGACTTGAGAGAAACAGTACGGTATGACTTACAGATTTTTTGGGCAAAACCTCTTTGGAGTGCATTCAAGTGAGCCTTATTTTCCTCGAGGTCTGCCGCTTGCGCCCATACGTTTGAGGCATATAAGATGATAGGTTCCACCACTGCGACGTAGATGGTTCTCGTGATCTCGCTGTTTAGTCCCCAGTTCACTTTCGCTGCGCACGCGAGCTGTTTATAAATGTTCGCTACCTTTTTACACTGGGCGTTTATGTGCGCTTTGAAATTGAGCCTTCGGTCGATCACCAAGCCCAGCAGCTTGACTTCTTCAACAAGATTAAGCTGGACGCCTGACATAATTAGGTTTGGGGGTTCATACTTCAACTTTCTTGTAAAAAGCATCGCATTGGTCTTTTGTGCTGCAAAGTTGAGTTTGTTTCGTATTCCCCAATCCGTAATCACGTCCAAGGCGCGATTGGCCTGCTGCTCGATGATGGATGATGACTGACTTGTAAACACGAGAACAACGTCGTCTGCGAAGGCTTGACAGTAAACTCCCTCTGCCTCTAGCAGTCGCAACAACGAGTCTAGAATTACATTCCAAAAGGTAGGTCCACTGATTGAGCCTTGGACGCATCCTTTGGTTGTTTCCCTCTCGCATGCCGCTCGGGCATAGTTGACTACGACCTTTCGGTCTAGGAGGTATGAGTTTGCCATCTCATAGAGGTTAGTAGGACACCTCTTCTTCGCTAATTGGTCTTTTAAGGCGGGCCACCATGCATTGTCAAAGGCACCCTCTATGTCCAGGGAGACTAGGAGTACTAAATTTTTGCTGTTCACTCCTGTTTTTATGTGATCCACCAGATCATACAGGGCATCCTCTGTTCCCCGCTGGGGCATAAAACCGTACTGTTTCTGACTGATGGTTGGGAGGAGATGCCATTGATAACGGGCCACCAAAAGCTTTTCAACGATTTTTCCTGGGACAGGCAAGAGACCTATGGGACGGTAAGATTTCGGATGTGTGTAATCTGTTTTGCCGGGTTTACGTAGAATGACCACATGCGCTGCTTTCCACTGTTTGGGAAAATATCCCAGCGACAAGCACTTGTTTGCTATGGCTAAGAATGTTTCCCTTTCAGCCCGGATAGCTGCAGCGCATATGTCAGCAGTAAGCCCATCTATTCCAGGGGCTTTTTTCGGATTCAGTGTTCGCAACACAGATTCCAATTCTGCTGACGTAAATGGAGGGTCATTTTCCGGTAGGTCCTTTGGCGTCTCTCTTGTCCGCTCCCGCAACTCCGCATGGCACGGTAGATCTGTGCTCACAGCGTCGTCAGGATAGAAGGTTCTGGCCAGTAGCTCTGCAGAGTGCTGCGGGGACAGGGTGTTGCCTTCGGTATCGCGCAGAAGCAGGTCTTCTTGCCTCTCCGAGGTTTTACGGATCACCCTGTAGATCTTGTCCCACATGCTCTCTTTCTCCTGATTAGTGCAGAGCTCTTTCCAGTCCTCCACAATCGCTTTTTCGGCTTTTTCCTTGTAGTCTTGACGAGCTATTTGGTATTGGTCGACTACATACTGAACTCTGTCGGGGGCGGCGTTCTTGATCCGTCTCTTTCTTCTAAGAACTTCCTTCTTCAGATCATCGAGTGTTTTTGTATACCACGGGGGAACTGGGTTTCCTTTGCGCGGGCCTATAAGTGGGATAGTGTGTTTACAGGCTTCGTGGATACTTTCGGTGTAACTCGTGATCATTGACTCCAGTTCGTCTGGGCTTCTACAATCCCTTACTGACTCAGGTGACACTTTTCTATCCTTGAGAGAGGTTTCCAAGCATGACATGAAATCCGACCATTTTGCTTTCCTGGTGTTGTACCTGCGTGTAGTGACGGGTCTTAAATATTTAAGGGTCTTCTCCAAACGCAAGGTGAATGTTATTGCATTATGGTCTGATGTTGTTAGATTTCGGTCTACCTGCCAGCCCTCTATTTTCCCCAGAAGTGGCAGGCTACACGTGGTAACATCTACTACACTCGTGCAGAGTTTGCCTCTTCTAACGACTTCGAAGGTTGGTGTGTCACCAGTGTTGAGTATGTGTAGGCCCATCTCGTCAAAGAAAGAATGGACGGCTTCTCCTCTTTTATTTTCCGAAGTACTTCCCCACCAATGGGACCAGGCATTGACATCACCAGCGACTATCAAGTCTTTGGTCGCTAGTTTTTCGCTAAAAGCCTTTATCCTGTTTAGGTACGGATCAACGTGTTGGTCTCCCTCTAAGTAGACTGAAATCACTCCCAGCTTCAGGTTTTCGTTCACCAGCAAAATGGCTGCTTCAGTCTCAGTTACAAGCTGGGGGTCATGAATTACCTCCAGCCTGTCACTAAAAATGATTACTGCTGCCTTTACTGGCTTTTGCCTGTTCAAACTACACTGAATAACGCGGGTTCCAGGGTACTGTTTCATGACACCCTTATTGCCTACATATGGTTCTTGGACTAAGGCGACTGAAACCATTGTTTCTTTTGCGACTTTCAGGAGTTCGGCTGTTGCTGACTGTGAGCGATGTAGGTTTGCTTGGATGAAGCGCAAACCGGATTTCATCGTTACTCTTTGGGAGACTGAGCCTTGTACCTCTGGAGTGCCCTCAGCAATATGAGATTCGAGATCTCGCTATGCCATCCCATTTCACTCTTTCAGGACATTCGCTGCTGAAAGCGTTGTGAGCTATGTCCTTATTGGAGATATTAGGATGCGCGATTGCGCAATTTTTGCATCTCGGCGGCAAGTTTTCTTTTCTAGCCTTGCATTGAGCCCAGGAATGGCATCTTCCGCAGTGACTGCATAGTTCGTCCCTCTCTCGGCAGATCGCCTTTGTATGTCCGAAACCCAGGCATTTTGTGCATTGCACCAGTGGTGAGTGGTCTGTCACTGGTCTTCTCTGAAGTCCAATGTAGACCTTGCCTGCTTCTATCAGCGATTTGTGAATACGGGGTGAAACCTCCAGCACTGGATGACATTCGTGCTCATTTCGTGCCTTCTTCCTATATCTCACCCTGACAGAGCACTCTTTCAAATCAACGTCCTGCAGCAGGTGTTTATTCTGCGCCAAGAGATTTTCCACTATTTCCGAGTCCTTGTGATAGGACAGGACATCTCTGATAATAATAAGTGGGTTTCCCGCTTTCGCGGTCTCCACTTTTAGAGATACGTCTCTCTGGACACGACTTCGCACTAGATCTAGGTCTTCCACCGTTCCGCAGCTCAGAATAACTTTTTTATTTTTGGCTTTGCGTACTTGGTCTACTCTGGCTCCGGTCGTTTTGGTGTCCAGCGCTACTCTTATCCTGTCGATTAGGTTTTCGGCGGTGGTTTTTGCTGTTACATTTGAAGCCGCTACAATCAGGGTGTGATTCGGTTTTAATGCGGGTGGTTTCGCGGCTGCTTTGGCGTAGTTGGAACTAAATGGCCTGCCATTTTCCGCCTGCGACATTTCCGCTCCGATGCTGAGGGCTGGTGGGGAGTGGGCCAGTTTTTCTAACCGCATCGTTCGGAGTTCCGATGACACGGCTTCAAGCCGTTCAGTTAGGGGTAGCACGTGCTCTTCAATATTTATTTGGATGGGGGGTGGGACTGGAGTGTTTGTGTTATGACTTTTTCCTAAATGTTCTTTGATTGTTCTTTCTAGTTCTTTGAGGGAGTCCGGGTACTGTGGGGGAGGTGGAGGAGGAGTCGAGAGGAGGTTCGACAAGGCGTCAGCGTTTCGGTTGAGGATCTCAGCGGTCTTTTCCTTTTCTGAATGCGTTTCTCTTCTAAGCTCATCCATCTGCCTCTGAAGAATATCCACTCCGGATTTCAAACCGATGTAATCTTTCCTCAGAGGCTCCAGGTCGATGCTTTTGTTCTCTGAAACTCCTTTCATATGACTACTGAGCGCCTTTATCACGTCTGCTGTCTCCTTTATTTGTTGGTGCGGCTCTCTCGTCTCGAAGCTCTGCCAGTCTCTTATAGCTTTTGAGTCCTTTTTTATTTCCGCTATTTCTTCTCTGACTAGAGCTACCTCATGAATCAGATTTTGTTGGAGAGCGGTCGTTGCTTTGAGGTGCGCCCTCTCTGCTGACAACAGCTCCGAAGCGTGCCTGGTCCGCTCACGCTCCTTATCTGCTATATGGCGGTGTCTGGAATCCGCTAGAGAAAGGACTATTTCATATAAAGTCTGGAGACTTTCTATGGCGGTTAGTTTTATTTCGCGCTTGAGGTTCGCAGATGACTCTAACGCGTCCTTTCCTCGGAGCAGCGCATCATTTGCCACTTTTGTGGCCATGTCCATCTCGACCCCGGTCCGCCTAGAGCCGTGTGCTACTAGCATGCTGACTCTCCTGTTGTGGACGGAAGGGGTAGAGTTGGACAACTCGGATACGCTGTCAGATTCTTCGCCGTCAAGGTCTAGATTTTTAGGCGGAGAGATCCCACACTGTTCCCAGTTTTCGACCTTGTCAACTGCCGCCACATACACAGAATTCGACTCTAGCACCGAGGACGATGCACAGGAGCTATCACTAGCTGTTTGTGGCAGCGGTAGAATATCCAGGGACTGGGAGGCGCGGAGTTCCGCGGCGGGGGCTTGGGGCGGCACGAATAGACTCTCATCGATAGGTAGCTTCGTCAGTATCATCTCCGACTTGGTGGCCTTAATATTTTTTTTGAGGATCCTTTTATGGAGCGAAGATGCCACCGATCGGACTGAGAGAGTCCTCGCTTTCGAAGCGGTGATAGGGGCCGAGGTGGAGGGGGCGATATTTTTCTTGGAGAAATGGTAAATTATGGTAAATTTTTATAGAGGTTAAAATTCTTTCATCACAAAGGCGTCTTTCAAAATCGCATGTACCTTTTTACCCGGCTGTCAAGGAAGGGTATTGTTTTTCTGATTTTAATTATTATTGTTTGTCTCAATCATTGCACATATCAAGAAATTAATTTCATATATATGCAGTACATATGTACTGCATGTAGTTATAATCTATTAGCAGGTTAGTCCGGGTACCACCCACCCCATTCAGGCGGGTGCGGCGGGGAGTGGCTCTCTACCCTCGCGTCAGGTTGATGTATGGGACCTGCCCACTGCCAGGCCTTCCTGGCCGGTGCCGGAGAGGACAGCTAATTACTCCCAGTTTCAGCTTACACTTACATTTGGGAAACACAATGCAAGTAGCCTTTGTTTTATGTCGATCCCTCCCTTTGTTGCTGCGTAAACCAACAAACAAACAAAGATTCACTTTCGGATTTATAATATTAGTAAAACTTGGAATTCTTACTTCACATTGACTTCTTACCCAATTCTGTATTTCGTCGAAGCAGGTATAATAATACTACGATTTCGTGGCAGTTTTATTGTTTTTTTCATTTTTACATTTTTGTAGACATCCTGGCTTTCAGACACAAGGGCTACTTGGCCTTTACGAACTTGCTTAACTTGCGAGAACATTGCTCTTGCATGCTCTACGCTCGGTTCATTGCCATTTCAACTAGTTAATTCTCTGAGCTATGTTTGTTACTTAGCATTTTCTACAACAGAACTAAACAAAACACTCCTCTATTGTTGAGATAACAGCAGCGGTCACAGCGTAGTTCTCTAGTTTAGTAGCTCCTAGCATCGACAAACACTTACTGCCTTACCAAATAACTTTTAAACACGCTTTTAACTCGGTTTAACTGTACAATTTATACTGTTAAACATTGTCTAAAGCGTGCGCGTGCGTTTTGTGGTAAGACGGCTAGTCAGTATTTGTCAGCGATCACCGTACTCGTAGGTTTGCAACGTTCAGTCAGTCTCTGAATGGGTGAACGCGGGTGACATTGCCAACTGAGCGTTGACGTGACTAGGATAACACGCTAAATTATCGATCCCGGTTATTTTATACGTTTAGTCATGTCAGAGACCTTAGAAACCTCTGACACCAGGGATAGCCTATTTGAACTTAGTAACTGATGAGATTAACATGCGGGTCCCATGCCCTGCACTAAACAAGGCAGCCAGTTCCCAGGACCGATAAACTCAGGCTGGCGAATAATTTTACAGCAGCATAATGTCGCGGCTTACAAGGCATTTTATTACAAAGCTATTCTTGTATTATTGCCTTTCTTTCGTTTCGGAAAATCCTTTGATCATGTGCGCATCATTTTAATCATCAATTAATTTATTTTAGAACCGCTTTATACCCATTAAAACAATTTGAAATATATAATTTAATGGGTGAAGCTATAGGCTCTGAAATACTCAGAGCAAATAAAAAAATCAAGAGAGAATGTTGTGAACAAACAAGTGAAGCCAACGAAAACTACACCTCGCCGTGTACAGCCAATTACACACACATCCAGGTAACTATGAAACTACGCCTTGGCTTGTCAGTCAGACTATGGCGGCGCAACAGCGACGCACTCACACATGTATAAAAAACCGGCTTCAATTGACTGTTCAACGGCGTTCCCTCTGGATTTTTTTATTTGCTCTGAGCTGAAATACAGTAAAGTTGATATTGAGCTTATTGTCGAAAGTTGACTTGTCTTTAAATAAGCCAGAATATATCTTAGCTTCATGATAAGCAAGTTTTAATTTGACCTCGACAGTAAAAGTCATAAAAATGTTTCGTTTCCTTTCCCTCAAATTTTCGTAAGCGTTTTTCTTTGACCTTATCCTATCGAGGTTCGACTAAATCAAAATTGGTATTTTTCATGTATTGCAATATTTTTTTATGAAACCCAAATTTTGTCTTCTCAACAATTTTCACTTTAATCAATATTATTCGCAAACAAGAGTATAAATAAGCTTCATAAAGCAGCAGCATGTGTGACATACTCGGTATGCAGAATACCGCGCGGGGGACATTAGTACTGAACCGGGCGCCTGTCGATGCATCTCAACTAATCTCAAGTGATGCTAGTGCCAGTGCATACTTACTTGTGAGTTGTGCTATTTCTAGGCGGCACTGCTGCTATACGGAGTATTCACTAAGCGACAAATGCCTAAAATATTATTGTTTTTATCATATAGTAGTCAAAACGAGTGTATAACTTAATAAAACAGCATACACGTGTGACGTACTCGTTATGCAGGACACCACGCGGGGGGACATTAGTTCGCATTCGTCGATCCATCTCAAGTGATCCCAAGTGACAGTGCGTGCATACTTGTGCTATTTCTAGGCAGCTTTCTACATTTATCATCACGTCAATCAAAGTCGCTAAAAATCAGCTGTTTTCTATATTTTATCGAATTAAATCTTTAAAAAATCTTTTTTTTTCACATTTTATGGCTTGTTCTACTTGTTTCTGTATTAAAAATTTGTCATTATGATGAATGCATCAATATCCTAAAAAAATACTTTATTATATATATTCATACATTTTTCACACCACTGGCTTTTCGGTGAAGGAAAACATCGTGAGGCAACCTGCATACGTCCGTAGAAGAAATTCGATGGCGTATGTGAATCCACCAACCCGCACTGGGCCAGCGTGGTGGATATGGCCCAATCACCCTTCGTGGGTAGGCCTACGTCCTGTAGTGGACTATTAAAAAGGCTGATACAGTACAGAAACATTTTAAAAATTTAACGTAACAGCAGGACTTGAAACTGCATTGCCCCTGCGCTGCGGTGCCAATTTCTGACTCACTGCTGTCCCAATTAGATAATCTAAATCACTTCATATTTATTGAAATATTATTCACAAAAATATACCAAAAAGTATCCTTTGCTTATTTTTTTCATTCATTTATTCAGCGTTTGATATGGTACATACACTTAGCGGCGTCAAAACAGCCTGTATACTAAACCCTAGTGTTATTAGTTGTTGGCGGAGATATAAAGCTCGAGTTATTTCTCGTTTGTTCTCGGTTCCATCTCGCTGTGAAGTGGGGACTTTCATCTCTTAGACGTTTAAGTTTTCAAGCTTTACGACAGCAAAATAAGTATTGTTGATATTTTATTTGAGTCTTACAGTTAGAGTCTTTGGAAACGATCGAGCGGGCAACGAATTTTAGACATCTTGTACAGCAATGTAATTAAGTTTCAGTTGTATTGTAGGCGAGTCCGTATGGACCATTCGATGTCTTGAGGGGTGGGTGTGAGATTATAGGTAGACTGCGACCATAGTAATAATAACTGTTTAAATTGAGACGTGGGTAAATCCGTTCATAAATTTCAAATTGGTACAGGACTGGGTTTGAACCCATGTCTTACGCTTGTCAAGCGAGCATTCTAGCACTAGGCCACCACGGCGGATATATATCTTTTAGTTAGGTAGGTATTTATCGGTGCTCATAGTTTATACCTACTAAAAACTTAAAAAAGTAAAAAGTTAAAACTCGTAAAAATAACATACTTTACAATGACCAATAGCATAATTTGTTATGAAGTTGATAAAACAACAATTCGTTGTAAGTACGAGACAATCATACGAGAAATTCAAGAGACGATAAAGTGGTAACTGGAGTTCTTTCTAAAGTGTGTCAATACTTTCGATAAAAACACTTAAAGTATCAGGTGTCCTCTACCTGCCCTACTCTACTCCCGACACGCCGTGTATTTTAATATTACGCGACATCGCGAATCGAACCTCCCCTTTCCAAGAACCCCCCAACCGAGCCGACGTCAAGCCAGCATCAAGCCAGCGTCGAGCCATCAGGCAGGTTTGACGGGTGGATTCCGCAGAGGTTTGCATTCGTTTGATGCGCATTCACCTTGGAATCGAATCACGAATACATACTCGATCACTTTCGGCGATCGTCGACCTTGAGGTTTGCGCGCGCGCATTGTAAATAATCGGGAATAAGACAATAAAATGGAATAGTTACCGTTTGCAACACAAATAGTCCGGGCATCGAACTGCTCCCGGTCAACGCACCACCACACATCTCATGCAGGGCAGCCCTGCGCCCTTCCAGCGCACTCAATCACTCACTACACATCCGTGTTTTCCACTCACTCACACATCCGGGAAGGGGGAAATCGCACACACGCGCGTGAATCCAGACACGATATTTGGCGGTTGGGGGTTCGAATCGGCCAATGGAGGGCGGCGTCGCGCGCATGCGCCGTGCGTGGAGTCCTCGCGAGCGGCCGGCGCGCACTGCCGCCCGCGGACGCGCGCCGCCGCCGCAACCTGCTCCCAGCTTTTTGCGGTAAAAAGCTCGAGATAAAAGTAAAATGACTGCGCTCCCACGGCGCGGGCGCGGCGCTCCCGGGACTCTTGCTGAACCTGTGGCAGCAAGCGAGCCTGACGAACAATCGAACTAACTCTAATTGTACCTATTATGTACAACAGTAATTCTGCTTTTGCGTACATAACTACTCCAAGCAATAAGCAAGCAAGCATAAGCAAAGAAGATATAATAATACTGCATAAGTAAGCGCAGCGCCATGATGGTAAGTATTGTAGTGTAGTGGTATTTTTCAATTTTTGATATGTAATTATAATTTCTTTATTTTCATACTCGTTGACATTTTTAAACTGATAAATGACATTGTTATTTTTCATGATACTGATACAATTTTATTTTTGATTTGTATTCTAATATATTTTTTTTGTGTACCTAATGATACTGATTTTGTAAAATTTAAAAAATGTGCTTATTTATTTATAGTAAAAATTTAATTAAGTAGAACTTTTAAAAATTGTAACTAGACGATTCCAAGTGGCTGTATTGTGTCTACGGAATAAAGAAATTTTGACTTTGACTTGACTTTGACTTTGATTAGAGTAGTAGTAGAGAAAGGTACCGAAGCGAAGCGAGGTCTGTGCTTCAACGCGGCGATTTTGCATTGGTCTGTCCGGATGTTGATTATTGCCTACGGGTCACATTTTTCAACGAATGTCAACCTAACTTGTTATACACTTAAACAAGTTCATTAATGGATATTTTTTGTAGTCAGCGATTTTTTATTCCGTGTGTATTTCCCTTAAAAGAAGGGAAAGTTTGTAGACGCTCTATTGCAGATAGCAAATTTCGATAATATTTGTCAAGTTTGTTAAATATCTAAATCCTAACAAAGTTTGCGAGTATGAACCAAATCGGCCAAGAGCGAGTTGACATATAGGCTTATGGAGATTCAGTTAAAGAAATGTGTTGCGATGTCTACTGCTCGGAAAACTACCAGTAAAAATTCTAAGATATGATATCCATAACATGAAGATTTGCTATTGAAAGCTCGTGTGACATTGACCTCTACATATATTCCTCAATGCGTAGCGAAAGTTTTTCCGATGGAGAGAGCAACTGCTTAGTCTTTATAAAGCACAAATCAGGTCTTGCATGGAATACTGCTCTCACCTTTGGGATGGCTCTGCCAAATATCAACTGGAGGCTCTGGAGTCGATTGAGAGGCGAGCCAGGAGGCTGATTGACAACGACACCTTGACTAAGACGCAGCTGCAAAGTCTTGAGCATCGTCGCAAGGTAGCGTGTTTGTCGGTCTTTTACCGGATACACTTCGGAGAGTGCGCCCAGGAGTTGCACAATCTGGTCCCCCCTGCCCCTTTCTTCTATCGTACGGCTAGACGGACGCGACCAAAGCGCCACCCTTTTATGGTGGACATTCCGCGCGTTAGAACCAAGCGTTTCGAATCCTCATTCCTCATACGAACAGCCGGAATGTGGAATGCTTTGCCTGGGTCTGTCTTTCCGTTAAAGTACAACGTAACATCAGGCAGTGTGTAGTCAAACGCAAACCTATTCGAAATAAAAAAAAAATAAGATTGTGTAGGCCTACTGAACTTTCGATGGTATTGCAGCATCTTGCAATCAAACTTTACCGACTATTAAGAGAAGATTTAGCGCCTCGTCCGAAGTAGAACGAGCTATTCCAATTGATAAATGAATTACAGCTGGGAGTGATTTCATCAACTAACACGAGCATATTTCATGGCTATCGGCAATCTTCGGAACTAGGGAGTTAATCGTCCATCTTAGACTGACTTCACCGTTATGTTAAAATGGTTTAATGGGAGAGTCAGTGTTCTGAACTTGTCTGAAGTTATCTGAGAAGCTGTTCGTGAGTTTCGCGGTCATTATGTTTGCCGATTTCCAGTAATCGATCCTAGAACAATTCGCTTACACGTTCGAAGAAATGGTTAAATGCGTGACTTACTTTATGCTCTATTCTACGAGTATTCTCACTCAGACATGTATTTTAATTTTAAACTTAAAGGTTCTACGCTTACCATTTTTTTTCTCATATTTTTGTCAAAGAATTTTTTTCTGGAGAATTGACAATAAACTTCAGATAACAAACGTATATAGTTAGTCAGTGACTACTACAGCACAATCTTCAATGAGTTTTATTAGAAATACAGAAGCAAAGGTTATATTTATGTATTAGAGGCCTTATATGTAGGTTATAGCTGGATAAAGGCTCCACATTCACAACATGATACCATTGATACTTTTATTTTATGGAAGTTCTGTTTGTAACTCTGTAAGCAATGAGAACACTAATATTTTTTTTTAGTGAACGGCTTAAAACCTTTCATTATCATCATCTTTAGCCAGTAATCGCCCAGTGCTGAGCATAGGTATCTCTTCTTGTACGCCACTCATCCCGGTCCTGTACTAACCTTGTCCATGTAAGACCCACGACCATTACATATTCGTTGACCCAACGAGCTTGTGGACGCCCCACGCTTCGTTATTTTCACATGTACATTTACGTTCATAGCTCGTAAATATTCTCTATGAGGTCTGATTCCTTGAAGCAAGTCCAGTGGCTGCCATAAAAGGCTTAATCGGTGATTCCGCGCCGTTATCGCCTGATAACAGATTGATGGCGGCCGGCGCCGGCGCCGCGCCCCCCGTGGTCTCACCACGACCGAAATACAAGTAAGTCATCTACTACTGACGCTGCGGCGTAAAAAGGCCGTAGGAAGAAGCCTGGAATAAATCAATAAATTCAGAGACAGATGTAGTATAGATAAATCAGTAAAATACTGGTAGAGTGAGCAGACGACGATGATTACTATGACAAAACTAGATATTTGGTTTATGTTGTGATAGTAAGATATCCTATGGCTTTCATGACGCCAACAAGTACAATAAGTAATCTATATAGGTACTAGCGATGCCCCGGCATAAAAGGAACACTGGGAGATGGCTGGAATAAATGAAAATAAATCAATAAAGTCAGGGTTAGAATAGATGTAGCGTCTCGATAAGATAGTAACGGGCTGGTAGAGAGAGCAAACGATCCAAGGGCTGGTGCTTACCTCAGACAAAGAAAGCGAATTAGCATTGCACCAACGGGGTAATATCACTTTTAGCCTTTATAAGCTCTTTGATTGATTTATGGCGGAATATTGCAATGCTTTGTCGAAATCTCTCGGGTTTACTGCTTGCTGAAACTACTGAACCGGCCCTTTAATAGTCCACTGCAGAACCTAGACCTATCCACGAAGAGCGATTAGGCCATATCGCATGCCAATCCCAGTGCAGTGTAAGTTGGTGGATTTACATAATGCCAGCGAAATTATTCTTATTCTACGACGTATGCAGGTTGCCTCACAATGCTTTCCTTCACTGAAAAGTAAGACCCACTAAACTAGAATATTGCCATTTGTATCAAATCGTAATATCTTAGACCAGAGTTTCCCAAACTATGGTGACCCACTGGTGGGTCGCGAGTGTCGCGATCGAATATTGAGTAGGCACCACATTGAAACTAAATATCGAAATTCATTTAGACTTTTAAAACTAACTGCTATTAAAAGTAACTCTAGTTGAAGTTGTTGTCAAAACTGTAATGGCAAAACTTATAAAACAATTTCATCCTTCCCAGTACAGTACCTTTTTGATATTGAAAAAAAAAATTAATAACGTTTAAATTTCCTGTAATTCGGTCCCGGGCTTGTAAACTTGTATTAGATGGGTCGTAGCCCAGACAACATTGGGAACCACTGTCTTAGACAGATCTGATTCGGTCAGATTATGCACGGGTCCCGTTACGACGGATTCCAGCCGCAGTAGGTCCGCGGGTCAGGTCGGCCATGTCTGATCCGTCGCGGTCGTGCGCGCACCGGCCCCAAACCGAACCATTGCCAATGACAATTGAGAATACTTACAATTTAATTTGTGGCTAACTGCTGCTTCTGAAGCGTTATTGACTTCATTATTTCGAATGTTAAAATAGTAATGTTTTAGAGAGATCCTATCAGTTCAGTTCTGTTCAGATCCGATCAGTTGTATTATGCACAGGTCCCGTAACTATGGATATCGCCGCGATTGGGTCCGCGGGTCAGCTGGGCCATGGCTGATCCGTCGCGGTCATGCGCGCGCCTCCCGCAAACCAAACCATTTCCAATGAGATTCGAGGATACTTGCAAAGCTGCGGCTGCAGAAGTGTTACTGAATTAATTATTTTGCGTTCGACTCGTAGGGCTAAGCGGTTGTTGGTTGTTTCCGATCAATCTTATTGGAGCTCTATATGGGAGGCATATGTTCATGGCATATAATCAGTGAATGTAAAATGGCTGCTAAGGTGATAAGCGAAAAGGGTCATTCTCAGACATCCGTTCTTTCGATATCCCTAGAGCGCAATGTTAACAATAAACAATGTTTCCGAGCTACTTATCCGCCTTGATAAGCTACTTTTGATGCTGTTGTGCACATTATAATTGACTCATTTTATTATGACAAACAGGAATAATAAAATCTGACAAATTCCTCATAGTAAGAGGCTACTGCTGCCTATGAGCAATTGAAACTTCAGAAACATTTTAACTTACTTAGTTGCTTTTCTTACCCCTTAGGATAATAGGTCCATTCTTAAAGTTTATTCGTGACACTATAAAAAGAAACGTATTAATTTGCGAATCTAAGAATATATGGCGTTTTATAGGGGATGCCTATGTGCAGCAGCGGTCGTTCCATGGCTGAATCGACGACAAAACATCGACACACAGTTACGACCGTAAACAAGGCTAAGTTTGGCCGTTAATAATGATATCAGTTCGATTTTTCACAATGATCCTCCCAATAAATCCCGTGTCATCGCGACACGCCTCCCACAGAGCTGCGCGCGCGCCGTCCCGTCACGTGACCGACACGTCACGGGAAACCCGAGCCGCTGTCACGCTGCGCCGGCGGTGACCAGGCGGGAATCGGGTTACAGCGCGCTATCTCGGTTGATCTTTATGGGATTTCATCATCAGAAGATTGTATTAATAAAGTGTTTCTTACCTGACTACCTTATAGGTAGAGTTTGTGCAAAAAAAAGAAGCGTCGTAGGTGAGGTCGCCCGCAGAGAGAAGAGGTTGGTCGTGTGCTAATTTTGACCGACGAACCACCGGAGGAGGTATTATTCGACGGGTATATATATTTTTTTATGTATAACCACGCATAACTTTTTTGATAGTAGTCCGATTTCAATAATTCTTTTTTTATTGGAAAGAGTATACTTTGAAATTGGTCCCATTTAAATTTTATCAAAATCTGCTGAGCCATTTTTAATAAAACAATAATAATGTGAAAAATGCTACAACGATCTGTGCGAAATCTTTGTGAATACTGTACACGGGTGAAGTGGGTCATGCTATGTTTTTGAAAAAATAATTATACTAATTTTGTTACGATGACAACACTACTCTGTCATTGCTAGTACAACTAAAAGTGTTTGATACTTAGACACCAATTCGGTTTTCATCAGTACTCGCGCCTACCATACCAAGTATAGTAGGTAAGTACCTTGGCTGCTGACTTTAGTCTACCCGTGACCACGGTCGATGCAACTCGACCGGAACGTCGGGATGAGGAGATATTTGTTTATCTCGTAATTTTAGAGCGTGATTAGTCCCGTAGTATATAATAATAATGTGTTCAAATCGCGATAGTTTAAAAATAAAATCTTATTGTTAGTTCACTGTAACGCCACGACCACGACGGTTCTCGTCTTGCACATACTTTACTAGGGAGTACATTTTAAGTTAATACTAAATTAAGACATAATACTCTCAATTACTGGGCGTAACACCAAGCAACTTGGATAAGCTTATCTCAAGTCAGAGATGTGTTACGTACCTTCCTACAACAAAAGAGGCCGATTGAGTAGTGAACTAACATGTTCTAAAATATAGGTATGTATAATTTACAATAGGCTATTTGACTAGTTTTTGGAAATCATGTTAAATGTTTCGTTAGTACATAATAAGCACACTACATTTATATTTCCGAGAGATCTACTGTATTAACATTGAAAATCAGTGTTGAAGAATAGATATTCAAGATCCCACCAAAAACGACATTCTGTAATGGCACTGGTTTTGACGTCACAGACGTTTTTAGTAAATACCAGTAAATGCACTAGTTCACATCTAAAAATTGACAAAAAATACTTTAAAAGTAACTTACAGATGCTGTAATATGACTCCGAAATCACAAAACACAAATTACACAAATAGCAGTCAATCAAGAAATTCTTGTTTACTATCATGTGACGTCACCAGAGTTGCCGCCCTTCTTAGAGCGTTTACGTCACAGCTAAAATATCAAAATAATATCGTATTTTATTTCGTGCGATTTGCGAAAATTAGACATATATTAGTTTAAATAAAGTGAAATATGTCTTTTTCAGGCTATTATCTTTAAAGATTACCACAATCAATGATATATTTTAAATGTTGTCAAATAGCCTATTGTGTTGATACTTAGTGGTGTTATAAAATTTAGTAAACTCTTGGAAGCATTCAAGAATAAATCAGTTACATGTAAAATTAAACTTTTCTATGAATACATTTAGATCCTAAACTCTAGATTCTAAGAATCGTAAATTACAAGATAACATAATTAAAATAGATAACAGGATAAAAGAATATCATTGAGTACCATAACTATAAATTAAACAATATGTTCATCTTATTATTTACCATAATAACTATCGTCAAAGGTTTTGCAAATATCATAGGTACTATCCAAACTTAATCTAACTCGCTTTATTAAACCTATTATCTCGGTACAAATTCGAGGTATCTCCTATCTAATCTGCCTGAGATTAGTTAAGCGAAGAGCTTCTAATCTCCATAACACGGTCTAACACTAGTCTTCTAACTCTACCAGCTATCTGCGCTTGCGCATCTAGCAACAACGCTAGCCAACCTCGGGCCCGCACGATAAATTCTCGTTTGATGACTTGAATCCGTATTAAAACCAGAATATCTATTGGGACATACTCATAACTGGTATTGACCGGAGCTACATGTACTCGCACTTGGCTAAAAACAAGTACAAATTATCTTGCGTCTCATTTTATATGAATGCATTGAAACTAGACAGCAACATTTGATTTTTTTTAGATTCCATTGGTAAGACTTTAAGAATGACATGAATTAAAGATTTTTAAAATGTACCTACTAACAAAACTTACTCCCCATTCTCCCCAAAAACTTTAATTACGAAATGTTTGTTTATTTTTATAGAATACGTTATACCTAATAAAGATCGCAGAAGCGCGCTGGATGCAGATCGCTTCCAAACGGCCTTATTGAAAATTCGTAGGGGAGACCTATGTCCAGCAGTGGACATCCTACGGCTGATGGATAAATAAATGGAAAGATAGAGTAGATCCAAAAAACGAAAATGACAATGTACTAGTAAAACAATAGTGACTGATTGAAAACTCGTTAATTGAGTATACCTCAATTAACGAGTTTTCAATCCTACCTGACTATTACGGCTGATAAGCCATGGTGATCTAGTGGTGATGACACTGGCATTACAATAGCGAGGTCGTGGGTTCAAATACCGATCCCTTACCAATGTGTTCTTCGGAATTTATGTACGGAATTTCACTTTTCGGTAAAGGAAAACATCGTGAGGCAACTTGCTTATGTCCGTAGAAGAAATTCGATGGCGTATCTGAATCCACCAATCCACACGGCCAGCGGGTACAATCTCTTCCCTTACCCATCATACCGTTCGTGGGTGGCCTACGTCTTGCAGCGGACTATTAAAATGGCTGTTACAGTACAGTACAACTACCTAACACGCTGAAAATAAAGTTTCGGGCCCTCGTTTACACGGACTGAGCAGATTAGAGGACTAAATACCAAACAGTTCTGTGTATCTTTAGTATCTACTTTACAATAAGGAACACTAAATAGTGAATAGGAAACGAGCTGGTTATTAATATTAGTTAGTCGGTGGGATGCCGGGCTGTAATGTTCTGATAATAATTATTCGATGACAGGTACAACGCAGCAACGCACGCGCAGCCAGAAGATGCGCTGAGCCTGCGAAATACAAATTGTTTCAAATTAAACCTGTAGGTTAACATTGCTTTATCATCCAATAAAATAAGTAAATTTAACGAAGTATCGAAAATCGGTAGAATAAAACTACATCATCATCGCCTTCATCTCAGCCATACCTAGGACCTGTGAATATTGTTTTACATTTTATTTTAGACCAGGTTTTAGCCACGGCTTTAATTAATGGCATATAACACTTTTTGACCTTGAAACTACGTTCATACAAAGAAAGATTTATTGACCTCTATACTATATCTCCCCTCCAGATTTCTATTCGGATTAATTGTAGCTGGCTTGTAACCAAAGGGATATTAATACGGGTACGGGATCTTCGTCGCCTAACCCTGGTCTAGTATGTATAACTTTATATAATTAACATATCATTGTAGCCAAGAGCTAGGCTCGCTCCTACGCTTACGCTCCTCATTCAAGATCGCATCTGAGACTACTTAGTCCTAGCACAGCAATCTACCGGATGTCCAGGCCGCAAGCCCTACAAGTCGCGGATTTCGCGCCCTGAGCAGGAAGTCTGTGTACTGGCCGTATCCTGATATTTATTCCTTTGGGAGAACGTGTCACAAGGATAGGAATTAGGTTGGCGATATTGTAGATATTGCGATACAAATTTTTATTTAAGATTGACGGAAGAAGTTTTGTTACGTATATATATTTGAAGACCGAGGTAGATGCTGCAATAAAAGATAGGCTTATTACTCAGGTAAACATAAATGCAAATCTGCGTATTGCTCTGGTATAGAACCTAGAAAGTATAATATAAAATATCATTACTCCACGAGAAGCACTTTGCATTCGTAATACTGCACCGCCCGAGGCCAGATCACTATTATTTTTACTGTAGCTAGACAGAAGCTAGATAATAAATTTTATAATAAGAGCTATTCGTTATCAACATTCAACTAGAATATTGCACGCTATGATCAACTTTTACGCTCATTGCAACAAATCAGCTGTTTCTTTAAAAATTAATCGGCTCATCAACTGACAGCTGATTTTTCGCGATTTCGAGGGTACTTCCACAGTAAAAGTTGGTCATAATGATGGGTATAATTAGATCCATTAATAATTACATTATCTGTAAAAACACCTCTATAGTTTTTTTCTAAAATCGATTTACAATATTCTGATTCAGTCAACTACAATATTAGACAAAAAATCAACAATACAATTACTTTTCCAGACATTTTGACAAATTTTTCAAATTTGAGCTTTGTGCCATTACACATCTTTGAGTATTACTATAATCCTATCTTCACTTCAAAAGCCTAGAATCTAGATTGAATTTGCAAGTGTTGTTTAATCTATGTCCAAACTAGTTGCAATTAAACCATGGTTGTGTCAGTTTTGATAAATGGAGGATGGCGGACGGAGATGGGCCGATTACTGACGAGCTCGTGGGAAGACACGCGAGGAAATGGACATAGCCAGGTGATTAGCAAATATCCGTCCAGAGGCCTTAATATGAGTTGTGGAGTAAACGAAAACTGTTGTCGTTTTCGTGTGGCTCCATACATTTTTGGTAGTTGATGGAAACGTGGTGGGTGTCCTCCAGAAGCGCTATATGAAGCCAAAGGGAAACTATTGTAGTTTCCGTTTAAATGTAATCTATTATTAACCCTGGGAGTTTGTCATTTGCAGGAGATTCATTTGTAAGAATTAATTAAAAGGTCACGTAGGAAAAGTTTAATCTCGCTCATTTAAGGGTCTCCTCTTTAGGCTTATTCGATAACTTTAGTCGTCTCAAACGACATTGACATCCCGGAACCCAGTGATGTTGTAGTTCAATCATTTACTATTAGTATTTCGTCCATCCTTTGGTGATGTTTCTCTGACTTACTAGTCACTCATTAGTCTCGCATAAAATACCCTTGTCTGTGAATTATGACGCTCTGTATCGCTGACTTGTGAACCGCTTTATTAGCCTGATTGTATTGAACGCTGTTCTGTATAAAAGTAGATAAGAGCTTTTAATAATGAATCATTCATTTTGATATCAATTCTGCATGGATGATATCTTGGTCTGGTGATGTGAGTGTATTAACTAAATGTAGGTACTATTCATTATTATGATTCATATTAGTCTGTGAATTAGGTAGGTATATCAATACGACGATTTCTATGTGTACCCAAAGAAAAAGATGTCAGCACGCTATTACGCAAACCGAAGTGTTTTTTTTTGATAATAAATACAGAAATACTCACGAATTTTCTAAAATTTCAATTACATAACCAGAATAAGAACCAGAATCATAGCAATTTTAATAGAGAAAAAGTAAACATTTGCTTCGCGCTTCGCGATGCGCAAATAATTATTACAATTATTCCTATTAAATTGGTTCAGTCAGCGAGGATGTACGTCTGTCCGTCAGTACATCCGAATGAAATCATTGTCGTTCCGGCTATAAATCTCTTGGTAAGGGCCAGCGATCAAGCCTTCAGTCAATACTTAGGCTAAGGCTCTACCAAAGTGAAGAGGAGATATAGAACGCTAGGCCGCGCGTCGTTGTCGCGTAGGCATCGTAGGTAGACCGTAAGGCCACTGCAGTAGCCATAACAGAAAAAAATGCAAAGTCAATGGCAATAGCGTAACAAAACAAAATGGAGCATTTTGTTCGTTTTGTATCTCGGCCACGTTCGGCTATTTTGTTGCTCTCTAAGAAAATCCTTATTAATATTGTGTTGTAAATGTGTATTTGTGTGGGATTGGGCGGGACACGACTGTCGCATGCCGGACGAAAGCTGAGCAAAGGTCACAACGGACTAATTCCAAAATCCACACGCCCTTTGGATCGACCCAGACGCAGGTGGTGCGATGAACTGACGACGCTCGCACGACTTACACTGGGTCACCAACGCAGTAGATCGCGCTATCTGGAGAAGCTGTCGTGCAGAAGGAGGGAAGCCTTTGCCCAGTAGTGGGACAATACAATAAATGTGTTTTTATCGATTTGTTTCTCACGCAGGTGTATAAAATGGAGCGATGGATTGACTTGGTTATATGCATAGATATATTTTGAAGAGCGGAAACGGAAAGCATTCTTAATTATAGAACGGGTAAAATTGCGGCTTATGCTAGTGTAGAATATATTCAGTTACTCACAAAATATTATATAAACTCTGTCCAGCCAGCTCTATAAATCTTCGCTCGTTCTGTGGAGCTTGACCTTAGCCTCGAGCCTCGTGTACCTATTGACTTTATTTTATTTTAATTTTATGGTTCCTATCGTATTCCCTTAAATGACAGGCGTTCGTTCTAACGAAGCTAATTGCAATAGTATGTTGGCAGTGCCAACTTTACTGCCGCTATACTGCCTGCCCTATAGCTAATAAATTAACCAAACATAATTAAAACGTAACAACATTCGGCCAAACTCCCAAAATGGATTGATTATTCAAATAAACCTGTTCTCGACTGGACAAATTAATAATTATGCGTAATCAGAGATTTATCTAAGTTTGAGTAGTTTTATAAAGAATGTGGAATTGATATTAGCGGTAATAATTAATTGCCAGCCCGCTATTAGCATTTCATTTCTGTATACAGGGTGTTTCTTTCAACGGCTACGAAGAAATGTATTGTAGGATACAAGTACTAAACTAAACCTAAACTATTGCATTGTCAATGAACCCTGAATATGTGAAAAAAGGGTTTGTTAACGGTACTAGTGGCGACCTGGCGACGAATCGAAGCGCTGGGGCATCATTTTTGAACTTCGCACGCCTGGGAACGTATGTATACTTTTCTTTACAGACACCTTTTTATTTCTCAATATTTATTTGAATTTATCCGTTTCACTCAAAACTTCAGTACTGGACATAGCAATTTTAAAAGAAACTATAGTTTGCAAAGGGAAAAATCGTGAAATGAAACGTTGATTAAGAAGAAAACATATTAAGAAAATATGACAAATGGTTTTAGAGCTGTCACTGTCAAAGTTCCGTATACGTTCCTAGACGTGCGAAGTTCAAAAATGAGTCCTCTGTTTCATAGATTTTGTCTCTATACAAGTACTTAATACTATTTGTATGAAACACCTGTTTTTCCCCTATTTCAGAGTTGGACCTTTAGTAAATTACGATGATTAAAATTAAGAAAGAAAGAAACAAAGAAACTTTTAATAACTTTTACCTTCTACGGTTTCTCATTGAATCTTAGCATTTTTTTCAACAACACCTTGTATAGAGATTGCGAGAAGTCAATATGATGTATGCGCGGGTCCCAATAAGACATGGTCCGCAACTATGCGAAGATCGCGATATCTTCGTGGGAGAATCCCGATCCATCATCAGAGCTTTCTCCATCCATCATCGAGCTCAGAAAGAAGACGAAGTACTCTTGAGAGTGCCCTATCTTAAGTTGCATTTTTTTAAATAAATGTAGTAAGATATCCATCTAAGTATGGGATTTTATTTGAAACTGACTGAGTGGCAAAACCGACTTCCATCGTGTACCTAAAAAAATTCAAATAGTTCGCTCGAATTGATGCAGGTTTACAATTTTTACATTATAATTGTTGATTTTTTTGACCGACGAACCACCGAAGGTATACAATTCGACGCGTATATATATAATATATTTAAATATTTTATGTATAACCACGCTTAACTTTTTTCGTAGTAGTCCGATTTCAATAATTCTTTTTTTGTTGGAAAGAGGTAAACTTTGAAATTGGTCCCATTTCAATTTTATCGAATTGAACTATTCGAATTGTCGTTTATGCTGTTTTTGGTGAAAAAAGATTATTACACACATATAATAACATACCCATACGTATGAGGTTTATTTTATACATTACATATAGGTATAGGTAGGTACTCACTTCTTAATATTGCTTACTGAGCACTTTCCTAACAAATTCTTACTTGCAATACGTCTGACTTCGAATTAGGAAAATTCTAGAGTGCCCTACTAGCGGCTAGATATATCAATCAGGATCAGGCAATAAATTTGTTGTACTGCTGGCTAAGGCGTTTATATACTTACTCACATGAAATGTTTTCGTAAAAACCTCAGGCCATTCTACAGATCTATCTGATATGAAGTAACCACGACATGAATGAATCGTAACTACTCTACTTTAAGGTCCAGTTTAGTTTAGTTCAATCCTTTGTAGGTAAGTAATATCTATCATGTCTTCGTGTACTAGCATACTTCACTCTTAATTCGGTAAGGAGGCTGTTAGTCGGTGACGTCACGCGTACTTCCGGGTGCGTGCCGCGCTGTGATTGGCGGAGCGCGGGGGGCGGAGCGCCTTTGTTATAATTACGGAGCTCCGAAGGAGTACCAGGTGAGGTCACCTCTATTTTTGCTGTAATACTGCCTCAGATTTAGGCAAATATTAATACGTAGTTTTTCGCCTATAATATTGCTCTAATGTTTAAAACTTTCAACCTATTTTTATTTGTTATTGATTTATTATATTACATCTAACAGATAAAACAGTTATTATTCTAACTTACCAGAACTTAGTACCCACCAGAGTTTTATTTACTTGTTAAATATAATAAAAAGTCTAAGAAAAAATTACCAATTGCCATGAGCTGATGGTAATGACAACTTTATAAAATGTAAAAAACATTGCAATTGATTGCCACCAACGCTATAAGTTAGGAAATGTAAGCACTTCAGAAATTTGAAGCTTGCGTAGGAGGCGGGCTGGCTCAGTTGGTTAGAGCGACGGGCTAGTGATCCGACGGGGCAGGTTCAAATCCTGCGTTCGCTTCAGATTTTTGAAATGCTTATCACAAAGATAACTCTTTGAGATAAAAATCTAGTGTGGAAAGCACTCAAAATAAAATCATAAAATTGCAATTGATTATACAGGGTTATTTCTAATCAATTAGCATCCTTCTAGGGGCTTATTCTGTACATCAAAACTTTTAGTTTTGACGAAAGTCGTAGTACAAAAGTTGTTAGTTTTGATGTACAGAATAAGCCCCTAGAAGGATGCTAATTGATTATAAATAACCCTGTATTATTATACCTAGGTAAGGTACTCATCAAAAAATAATTTGATCCAGACCACACCGAGAAGTAAACTTCACACTAAGTAGAGTTTAATTACGATCTCTTTATAATTAAGTATTTAATTTAAATCTAACAGATCGCTGAGTGGTCTGTTTCCACAAAAGCTCAGTACTTGTAATGTATCTTATGTTTTACTCTACAATTACTGTAATATTATAAATAACTTCATAAATTGAAATCAGCAATCGTATTTAATGGCGAAGCACACGCGATTCTACTATAAAAACGTAATTACATACTAAAGTAATACTAATGCAAAAGTTTGTACGTAATATTGTAATCTAACTAATTAAAACGTTTAGGTCAATCATGGGCAATCTTCGCTCCCGTCTTCACATTAGACGCATCACTGGACAAGGACATAGGCCTTTCCTATTTCATTAGCGGCGGTTTGTTGAAATTGTATTTAGCGGTTTATGGTTCTAATGTTATGTTTTAAAATATGTTTTATAATGTTTATTTTCCAAGCTTAAGGACTATGTACATCTTTTTACAGATACAGTATACAAGCAGCAAGATTAGTAGGTACTTATTCTAAAGATTGTACAATATACCTAGGTATAAATGTGCACTGCAACCCACACTAGGTGACCTGTGACGTGGGCTGCAGGCTCTTCCATTTTTTTTTTTTTATTTATTTCAATCAAATTTACATTAGGTTATAAATCTTAAAACACTATTAAACCTAGCTTAGGTTTGACAAAAGTGTTCTAGTTCTCTACTTACAATTACAAGTTATTACAAGTACCTAACAAGTATCAGCTCAGCATAAAAATAAACAAAGTATATGAACAAGATTATGCTACAATATTAATGGTATCTTATGGTACTTAAATTTAAGGATAAGTAAGCCAAGGTACGATTCAGGCCATCATTATAGACCACGTTTATTAAGGAGCCAACAGGAACTTCGTTCAACTGGGAAGCGACTTTAGTAATTAATAGCTGTCGATTCTAACTTCGGGTTATTCCTGGTCTCAGCCCTAACTATAGTAAAAGTCGTTTATAATGAAGGTCTGATTCATTTTCAGCGCAGAACACCCTCTAAATAAACTGTCTAACGTTGCTACATTTTGAAAAACCTATTTTGTTCTGATTCACCAGCTAAAACCACAGGACACTGCTAGTGAGAAAGAATAATAAATATTACCCACTCTTATCCATCTAATAGAAATAATCTGTCTAGGGCTCTATAATGCATTAAACAGGCCCTCGCTGTCATAGAAACTGGCACGCAATCTGCGGTTCCTTTATGCGGGAGCCAGGATACGGCGATACATTAAAATTATCTAGATTCCGTACAGATTACCAGCAATAACTCTGCAGAGGACTGAGGAGATCGCAGGGTTACCACAACGACTCTACCCGTCTTAATATTTGAAAAGTTACTTCGTAGTGTTTTTAGAGTTCCGTACCACAAAAGAAAAAACGGAACCCTTATAGGATCACTTTGTTGTCCGTCTGTCTGTCTGTGAAGCGCGAAAACACGTGAAGTTAATGAGTTGAAATTTAAACCATATACGTATATCTAGGGTCTCTTACAGTTGTGTAAAAATCAACCTTCTCAGTTACCATAGAAAACGTTAGAGCCGTTTATGTCGTTAAAACTGCATATTTTGACACTCACGAAGGAATAAAAACCTACAGGGTATTTCCAGTTGACCTAGAACTATGAAATTTGGCAAGAAGCAAGTTCTTATAGTTCACATATAGGAATAAATCTGAAAACAAAAAAAAGGGTCTAAATACAAAAAATATAGGCCCAAAATTCAAAGTGAGTAAATCGTATCGTGTGGGGTATCCTATGAAAGAGCTTCATTAGCACATGCTAAAACAGTTTTACAATGTGTGATTTTCGATGTATAACTAGAAAAGTATAAAAAAACTATTTTCGATAATTATTTATTTATCCTATAAATATTTCAACATTACAATTTTGTGAAATATCCAGGATTTGTACGGCACCCTCGGAGTGCGAGCCTGACTCGTACTTGTCCGGTTTGTTTGTCTCTTACGTGTGAATTAAAATTGTCAAAGAAAGAAAGATAAACTTGTGGCTGTGCATGTCTACGTACGTCAGCGATTTTTACCCTGCGCTCCCATACACCATCCCGGTTGGTCCATTACCCGCGCTATGTACTCGTACTCGTGTAAAGTGATCATAAATCAGATCATGTAATCTGGTGTTACATTGTGATGGCGGAGTATGCCGGAAGTCCTATCTCCATAACTCTCGACGCGCTTATTATACAAGATTGCCTACATCACCTAATAAGCAAAAACAAGTCAAAAATCTGAAAACCATCTCTGAGTGTAAAAAACAACCTCAGTATTATATAAAATAACGGTAGATTCAACGTAATTAAAAATAAAAACCATAAGAATTCGTGGTCTTCTTGACATTATTTTTATTTAAAGGCACAGTGTATTAATTATACGCCTAGTGCAGACTTCTATCAACACAAACACAAAGTATCGTATAGGTTTATCGACACCGATACATCGTCGGCACAGCCCTAGCGAGAGTAAGATATCGGCGGTTTGACAGTTTATTGATCACGCGCCATTGCTTATCAACGGCCGCGGTATTTACTACAACACCAGAGTAATTAAAATTAAATATGGCTAAAAATTAATAATAAATAAATCATAATTATAATGAACATAGCCACTGTTTTACGCATTCGCTCGGGAAATTATTTAGAGTTCTACCTGAGTGAAGCGAGGGGTTTAAATCGCTCAAGACGAAGACAGACTTGGTTTTGAAAGACTTGTTTGCAAAGAATTCAAAAACGATGGTTTCTCGAATGAAGACTACGAACTGCGGAAGCGCAGCGTAGCTCGTGGAACAACTGTACTGTAGATATTAGCCTTTTTAATAGTCCACTGCAGGACGTAGGCGTTAATATCGAATTTATATTTGAACAATGTGATTAATTGAATATGATTGACATTTCATTATTATTTTTGATTTTTGACATGTACCTAACTATGTTGTTATCAATAAAATATTTGTATTTGTATCCATGAAACAGATCAACAATCTAATCAAAACACTGATGTGCACACTTCTGTGGATTTTCTCACATTGTAGAAGACATTAAAGAGACAGTTCTCTTTAAAGCCCCGAGAAAAACTTTGATGTCTTGACGATATTAATGGAATGCACCTACTTATCATATTATAATATTCTGGCCAAGCACGACGCGTCAGACCCACCAACCTACTCATTGTCTCGGAGCCTCAGATCTGCGAGCAGCCCCGGTCCCAGCTCCCTTCCAAGAAACGCAATTATCTGCATCCTGATTGCGCAATTATGCGTACGAGCTATATGGCGCGGCGTAGCCGCCTCAGAGCCTAAACGCTTCTGGGCTCATCGACATTATATCCCTCCCTTTTATCCCTATACCCGTTTCGGGGAGAGTGAGCAGGTTCAGCAGCGATGTCTATAGCACGATAACATGCTTATACAGGGTCGTTTCAAGTTTTTGTGAGCGAAATTAAGTCTGCCCGATTGGTATTGCACCAGCCAGTGAACTCCCTGGATGCAAGCAAAGTCCAACCGGAGTTTTTGGATTTTTTTATGGAATTAATGCCGGGATGGATGTTCTGTGGCTGAGATAACGATGACAAATAATTACCTATTATGTTTTTTGTGAATTTAATATGTAATTAAGATATCGAAGTATTATATTTGACTACTGTACTCCGTTTGAATTTTGTATTGTTCACTCGTTACCTTGGCGTAGCTGTTAGAGTGACAAGTAAAGGAATGTAAATAAAATAAATCCAAATAGATTGGAAGTTTTTGATCTCGAAATTCTAAGCGATCGATTTTGTACATTAAGTACTATGACTAGGTCTTATCCTTTTCATCCTGTTACAACCTTTGACGGTGGTTGTGCCAACCATCTTCCATAATAATATCATCGTTAAGTTTATTTCTGATACCACGAAATAAATTTGTAAATGAGTTTCAAGTATCGATATCGGAATTTTCTATCTTATTTATTACATGGTATTAGAACTTTGAAGACGATGTCGTAAACAAAGCAAAGGAGCAATAATTTCCTATTAAACTGACGTCAACTAATCATGCATCGTCGTGTAATAGGGCTCGATATCTCAATTTTTGTCCAACCCCCTGTCGGCATGTCGACAGCCTGAAAACCACAGAGCACGGAGAGAGCACGCGAACGGACAGACACGAGGTATCATTGTTCAGATCAGTGAGTGTTTGAAGCTTTGTAATCTGTAGTCAAGATAGTCATTTACTTATAAATTCGAAAATAAAAATAATTTCATCAGAACTTAAGAGCATGGCTCTTGTCGGTCAACTTCCACGTCTCGTGGACATCTGTCATTGTTTCCACCTCCCCGTACGACATTACAATCTAATGAAAACTATAATAAAAGGAAAAAAAAAGAGGAAGACCACGGTGAGAATTTTTGACCAAATTGAAGAAAAAAATAAAAATATATAACCTACATGATAATGATAAAGTAGTCGCGGAGACCTAGTGATAGTAACTCTCGCCTTTCAATTGTATGATCGTGGATTTTAAATCTGGTCCTGCACTTGTAGGTATACATACAGATACAAACGTCAAACTTGTAACAGCTTTATTTTCGTGACGGGGGCTAAAACCTCGTCACCTTTAGTTGTTTATGACCTCTTTGTTCTTACTCTGCGCTATATACTTCGCCGTTTATTCCATTTTACTCTTTACACTTATAACATAGAGCACAAAATGCATAACGTTATTTCAACTTACTGTTGTCTTGTGTCTTGCATCCGGCTTCCTCCGATGACTGCTGGCCTTGTTTATGGCTCGTAATGTAGTGCAGTTCATGCCGTGTTCCAGTCACTTAGGTAATACCTACATCTAGAGATACAATTTGCGTCTGTCGCGGTGAATGTAAACTCGAATGACAATATCCGTGGGAAAAATATAGCTTTCGGCCACATAAGCTACCAATGTTATGATGTTTATTTTAAGTGCTTTCCACACTAGATTTTTATCTCAAAGAGTTATCTTTGTGATAACCTGTCTAATACGGGTATCACAGGTGGCGCCACCAACGCTATAAGTTGGAAATGTAAGCACTCAGAAATTTGAAGGTTGCGTAGGAGGCGAGCTAGCTCAGTGGTTAGAGCGTCGGGCTAGTGATCCGAAGGGGCATGGTTCGAATCCTGCGTTCGCTTCATATTTTTGAGATGCTTATCACAAAGATAACTCTTTAAGCTACCAATGTTCGCAAAACCCGTAAAAGTAAGTTTGTTTTTAAATAATAGGTAAACACTAGAGTAAGTTCGTATAGGCCGGGTGGCTAGCTCTGGTGTTAGAGTTTTTAGGCCGCCTGAAGGCCTCTGACATGGCAAAGTGGTTAAAACAACCGGGACCTACAATTTAACGTGTCATCCGAGCCACGGTAGTGTTAGAGTTAACCACCTAAAGACTAATGACAACTAAATAGACAACGAAAACAATCGGGGCCTACGAGTTGACGTGCCATCTAAGCCCTGGTAACGCTAAGCGCTCAGTTGTAAATTCCTTGCGGGGTCAACCATCCTACATCTGAAAGTATTTACCATTGTTTCAGCATAGCTTGACCATAGAAAGAATGTGTGAAATAACGTACTCGCATGTTCAGTCTTCAAATGGGGAACACCGGTATTTGTTGGTTTCCAAGCGCTCACGAGACTCTAATGATTCCTAGGGCTAAGGGCTCAAAAACTTCCACAGCTAAATGAGGTATGCGAAGTTACCCTTTTTAGGCAAGCTCCCATAATTTAGTCTTTGACATAGAAAGATTGAGATTGGATGATCCAAGAGAGCTCCTCGTAGGTGCCAAGCAGTACATCGCGGGCAGGCAGGCAAGGCAGTCCATTCTCACCAAACACTGAGAGTACAGAAGTTGAACTTCGCACAATACACGATCGAGCTACGCACACATAGACATCGCTCCGGGCCACATAACTTGGAACGCTTTGGAAGAATGCGAGCTTGTGTTTTAACTGCTGTGCGCCGGAGATACAACTGTTGTGACTTTTCCCAGCAAAAACTGAAGCAAGGATAGCTGCTTAGTTACTGTTCAATTATATCATGTTTTAATTCCACTTCGATGCCATAACGATGATAGTTTTTGATTTTATGCAACACAAATTATTTATTAGAGTGGGGTGTTGTGCCGTTCAGGGTTTGAAACTGGTGTGATTCGAAATTTTCTGTGGTATGAATTGTGATCGATCACGGGTATGACGCTAACATAGACAAACGCGCAAATTGGTAGTCTTATTACTCAATCGTATAAAAAATACATGAGCTGAACTTCTGCACTCTTGGTGATTTGTGCTTGGTGTGTGAAGGCGCGGTGAGAGGTGAATAGCAACCGTCTCATTAAACGGACGGATATACTGAGCCATTGTCAGCCAGGAACAACTGCTAGTCCATCATGTAGCTCGAACTTTGTTAGGGAAACAGAACGAGCCGGGGATCTGTGTCCAAAATACGAATCAGTTAAATCATGTTAGTGTTAGTATCTATTATATCTCGTAAATTTCTCGAATGGAGACCATGTACCAGGAACCAGCAAGCACAGTGTAGGACATCATACCGACTAGGGGGACTGACATTATAATAATGTTAATTCTTTTGTCTTTATTTTAGTTATGTTTCGATTTTATTTATATTATAAGGGATTTTATACTTACGAATATAGAACGAACGAACTGCTCCAATATTAAATATTGTTATTTTAATTCAGGCGTTTAAACGGCTCGATCGCTTTAAGTGGGTTGTCACGTTTTTGCACAAATAATAATTACTGAGCATGCTCCGTAATTTAATTGTTGATTTTCAGCTTCATCTCCACCATGGTAGAGACGTGATGGCACGATAACACCCTCGACGTGGTGAAATACCTCGAGAGCCAACACCTCTTCATCAAAGATTGCTACAAAACCTATACAATGGCTACATAAAGACTATTTTCAAACCACTAAATAGCATACCTGCAAAATAACCTTCTTTATTTCAATAAACTCTTAGACAAGAAACGTAATCACACACTTAACTTTTACAACAGTACGTGTCACATCACTTTTAGAATTATACTCAGAGGGCGCATACTTTAAAACCATAGATTAAACTTAAAGCTATTCGATTAAATTAAGCGAGGCGATTTATCTGTGGAGAAACCTTTTAGCGCAAGTAGCATTAATGTACGATTAGCCGATAATGCGAAAAATGCAAAAAGCAGGGCGGTTGGTGCATTCCTCGCACTTTATAGGTAGAGCTGTAGAGCCTCACACGGAGCTCTACAATGCTCTACATGCTCTACGTACTGGTAATTCTATACAGGTACACTTCGAGACAAACTCTACCACCGCTCTAAGATTTGCACTGAAAACGTATCTACAATAGGGATGTGTACTAAAAAATATAATTAGTCCGTCAAATAGATTGTCAAAAAATATTAGACACGTATTTTTTCTTTGGTCAATTTAGCACAAATTGATGAAGATATAGCCTGTTAAAGTTCCGCGTGACGTCACTAACCGCTGTCAAATGTACCGGCTAGTACCGTCACGAGTCCCCACTCTCAAACTTTGACAACGTTTATCTTACTCACTAAGTGTTTGATTGACAAAAGAAAAAAATCGTGTCCAATTTTTTTCAATAATCTAAATGACGGACTAATTATAATAATGATTTTCATACCCAGTAAATATCCCTATTGAACTAATAAAAAAGATTGGTTGTCTGTGAAGATGGCTTACGGACGATATTTTTATGTGATAACGTCATAAGCGTCACAAGCGCAATCGTGCCTCTCTACCATTTCTTCCGCGCTCTCGCTTGCACGCCTCAGGCGAAACGTGACAATGATTTTTTTTTTATTACGAATAAGTCCGCGCTTGACCACCAACACGCCTGGTAAGCGACGTTGTGGACGAAGATGAAGCCCTGTGTGCTTAGAAGATACCTATTCATTCTGATCTTAAAAAGCTTTAAATTATATCTTTCATGAAACAGGAAGACTAACAGGAGTCATTCTTTTTCGTGCGTGCAGTCGGCGTTCACCGATTTTTAAGACTCACGTCAAGAAATGATTATGACCACATTTCAAGGAAAAATCCTCAGAGAGGAGTGTAATAGGTTTAATTTAATACGTGTGTCAATGTGTGTATGTCTGTGGCATCGTAGTTCCCAAATAAATATGAACTTTTTGTACAAATTTAATTTTACTCTTGATTTATTTCAGTAAAGAAAAACAAGAAAAATTAAATGAAAAATACTGTACTTGACACGAATTTAAGGTTTATATTTATACCATCTTTTTTTAAACATAAACAATGTTCTAGTGACCGCTGCATTTCAGGTGCTATACAGGGTCATCCAGAACTGGTGTACTAAGCCAAAAAGAAATAATCAAGACCATTATTAGGAACAGTTTAGTACGGAGCCAACCTGGAATTCTGGAAAAATATCAGCTGTCTTAGAGTCTGGCCAACGAAAGCTGTCCAGGAAAAAAAGGCGGGAATTTTAAAAAATCAAGAGCTGTTAACCCTGGCTATACACTGCATAAACGAAGTTGATACTATTTATTTTTCAGCAAGTACATTTTTTTCGAGTATAAAAGATTACTTTTAATTCTGTCTTTTTATTATTTTCAAATAATCCATTATTTATGTACAGTCGAGGACCCCGAGGAACCGTACAAATATAGGAGCTATGAGTCATCGTTAAAATCGGATTCCAAAAACTCTACACCTGATATTGAATCAGCTTCTTTGCTTTCTTCGCTGCTACTGCTACTGTCCCCAACATGAATTATGAATGGTTCAAGTTCGTTTTCAGTAGTGCGAAACGTCAAAGTGTCAATTTTGACAGTCTTAAATTATTGCCATTTCAAAACTTCTGAAAATAATACGTGGACAGCTTTCGTTGGCCAGACTCTATACATTTTGTCGATTCAGAGTTGCAATTCCGTATGGAACAGCTGATTTTTGTTGGGAATGTAGGGTTGGCCCCATGGTAAAATTTGTTTATAATAATGGCCTAAATCAACATCTGGCTTAGTAAAGGGCAACCAGATAATCCTGAACTCTTAGTCTAGGTTTTGCGTAGTTTACTCAAACTTTCGCGTTCGCGTGTGGCTCCATACATTTTGGTTAGTTCTTCCTCGTTTCCGCCAGGGGCGCTGTACAAAAAAGTATAGAGCCATATGGAAACAGCTGTAGTTTCAATTTATGTGTAAACTTGGACTAACCCCTCTGTATGTATTAAATCAGTGCTTAAGCAATGAAGATAAAAGAGGCCGCGAAGTTTGGCGCGGCGTGTACTGGCCACACCACGCCGGCGACATCAAAGCTGTAGCTAATAATTACTGCTAATTACTGGCAACCCACAGACACAGGTTACACAACAGTCTGTATCGAAAATATGCTGAGAATATTTCGCCGATAGGAAGGCGTACGAACCTTATCTGACGGCAAAAACTAGTTATTACCACAATTAAAAGTGTCATAAGTTTCATGAAACAATTTTTATGTTTTATAATTAATGCATTTTTATGCTCGTTTGGTATAAATATGGTGGCAGTTTACAAAAGCCGCTAAGCAGGTATAATTTATCAAAACTGGTCAAGTTTTGTTGGTATTATTTTATGTCATAAAGCGCTCAAATGTGTAGCTCGTTACTGTCAATTATAATAATAAAATGTCCAATTAATTTAAATCACATTATTGTTTCAATAAACCTATAAAGTTTTATAGCAATAAAACTAAATTAAAACACTAAACGATGCTTTCATACCATACGCTAGCGTCTTCAAAGGTAGGTACTTGCGAAATGAACAGGTACACTACCAATTAATAACAGTTATCTATTCTCACCATTGAACATTTTTAAACGTCTCCTGTATTAATACCTACAAATGAAATCATTGTCCTTATTAGATTACTTATGGCCTTTCTATGGAAAGGTCTTGAACCTACCGAAATTACGGTATTTCTACCAGTTGGGCGCCTGTTCTACCGAAATAAATAACCACTTGCAAAGCACCAATAACTGGTTGTTGCTAAATCCTGTAAAAACAAATTACAGCTGATATTTCTTGACTCATTCGATATCAGCAGTCATTCACGTCGTTACATTGTGGACAGTAGATGTTTACGATATCACCAATCAAACTGTTGCGAACAGCTCCCGGCAGACCACCCACGTGCTTTAGAGATGGCAACACTGTCAACTGACTCGATAACGATAAAATACCACGTCAAAGGCCTCCGCCGCCGCCGGGGCAAGGATTTTGCTGAAAGAAGTTCTTGTCGTCTTGGCGTCTATAAATACTAATTGTATAAGACTCTGATGTAGACAGATGGATGGAGAAATTGTACATTGTGCACATCAATAAATCGTCTTCTAAGAGCGTGCTTTATCATCAACCATTATTGTCACTTACCTAGTAGTAGGCGAGTTGGTGGTCAAGCGCGGACTTATTGGCGATATAAACATAAATCATTACTAAAAACAAAAAGACTAAAACTAGCAGTGTGACAAGCGCCCTTATCGCGAACATTGTTATCTTCCAGGCAACCTAAGGATGGAAAAGATAGTGATATAAAAGAGTTGGAGAGTTCTAGACTTCAAGAATGACTAGAATTATTGTGATAAGTCATACTAGTTAGCAAAAAAAATAATAATAATACGTTGTTGCTTCTATTAATTTTATTTCATGTTTAAATATATTCTGTTCTATTTTTATGTAATATTTTAATTTGTAGTTTTTAGGATAAAAAATGTAACACCTGACATTAAGTGCTGTAAGCTACATTTTCTGTAAATAAACAAAATTGAAAATACTAAATGGACACTTTTCCATAATTAGGTATGTGTTGTGTTGTAGTTGACGCCGTCACTAAAAGCCGAGGGAAGACTTCAGTCACAACACAAAATACTGAGAGTACAGAAGTGAAGCTTCATCAATGCACAATACATAAACAAAAATGTAACATCTTGGAACGCCTTCTGTTCTAGCTGTTCCATAGTCAGTGGGGTATTTTCTACGACTGCGTGTGACGAGCATACACCGTGGCCTGATACATGCTCATGTCAACTCCCGTTCCAAACAGTGCACACTCAGCACTGCACTAGTCAATTGGAATATCGTTTTAAATTAATTAAACTTATGACTATTGAATTTCTTTAAGAACATTGGCCTTATTAAATTATGATTCTGATTATTTATATATCATAGCTTTTTTGCTTGGTAAGTTAATAAAAAGAGACTGTATTCTACCGGTTTGACCCTTTGACATGGCTAGATAACTGTATACAATTTAGCAAACTAAAAAGGGAGTTGCTTTTTTGAGCCCTCGTGACTTCTTTACTGTCGGTGTTGTATGGCGCAGGAGTGTGGGGTAGCTGGCAGGTGGCTGGTGGTAGTTTACGACGCACCGGCGAGGGATGGCCGATAGCAGCCTGTTGGCAGGCCGGCGGGCTGGGACCACCCACGGGTCCGCCGGACCGCCAATACTCATAAACTACGGGAGATAGTGAATAGTTTCAAGGCTGTAGTCCTGTATCAATGATTACTGTATTGACGACAAGACGGGTCAACGTTACATATTTAGAGCATCGTAAGAAAAAGGCCTTTACTATACCCAGCAGTGGGATAGAGAAGGCTAATGATGATTACTGTAATGATATCAACTCGTTTGTTGATGTCTTAGCGATCTCTGAAATTAAGCAATGTTTGTCACGTTCAGTCTTTGGATGGGTGACCGCGGGTGGCATTTAAAACTGAGTTTTAAACCGTTTAGTTGGTATTTACTTAGGGAATCAGTAGGACGCATTGTTGAATTCTGGCAGTTTTGAGTGAAACGACAAAAAGTGTGAATACGCTATTGATCATAAAGCAATTCATTTTCAGTGTCTTCATCAGAGTTGACAGCTTGATTTTTTCTTAGAAACGGTTAAAAATCGATATTCCATAAGTAGACATCCCTACCAAATTAGGCATCAAGCGCGCAATGCAATAAAATCACATGGCGACCGCTGTTTTCCCGCCAAAAGAACGAAACCTTTTTATCGGCACATATTTAAAGACCTTTTAATTTAATATTACGGCGACCGCGTATAATCAGTTTTATTTGTATTGGAATGGCTAAAATGTAATGTTAATTAGCGGCGGGCCGTTCTTGGTCATGAAACATCATTTTAATGCGCTGCCTACGCTTTACGACTCATTTTAATAAAGCATTAAATGAAACACATCGTTCGCAAGTTTTGATGATCTAGAAAATTAGATATAATGATCATCATCACTGAATTAATTATTAAATTTAATTTTATATTATAAATACGTAAGTGTCTTTGTTGGTTTGTTACTCTTTCACACAGCAATGAAGCAAAGGATTGACTTGATTTTTGGCATGGACATAGCTGGATAAACGGAAAGATAGTATAGAAAGTAGGTATGTCACCTAGGCGTCGACTTGGCATTTTTGCTTTCCTCATATTGATGGACATAGGCTACTTTTTATCCCCAAAAAATAAAAGGTTCCTATAGAATAGCACAAAAAGCATATCACGCGGTCGAAGCCTCGGCAAAAACTATGAAATAATTTTACTATTGATTGAGTACAACAACGAGTACCTACCTACAATAAAAATTGAAAAAATATCTTCCTTCTTATAGCCCATCTTGTATTTATCCATCTATGCTATCGATTAACGTTATTGCCGTGTAATATGCTATTTCGGGTGTTCATAGCATGCGATCCTCTACAATCCTTAGAAATTAAATAAATTAAATATTGGGGAACATCTTACACACGGTCACTGACCCCAAACTAAGCAAAGCTTGTGATATGGCTGCCAGAGACTGATATACTACGTATACATATTTTAAATACATACTTAGGTATATAAATACGAGTATTACCTAAATAACACCCAGACAAAGAGCAAACACAAACAAGTTCATCACACAAATGCTTGCCCTGGGTGGGGATCGAACCCACGCTTCTTGTGATCCAGAAGTCAGGTTCACTAACCACTGAGCCACCGAGGCAGTCAAATGATTCTAACGTTTCAAAAATTGAAACCCTGATTCGCAGAGAACCTCCGTTATTCTATAATATTCTTGTCCTCATCTATTTCTCACAGGATTCCTCGGCGACCGACCCCGCGCTGCCCCGCGCTGGAATTCGCGTGCAAAATTTTATTGTTACGACCTTGCTCTACAAGTTTTTGTTTTAAAATCGGTATTACTCATCCTCTTAAAAACTTGATTGGATTCTTGTTTTGACTAACTCTTTATTGGAATCAACTTTGTATCGCGTTTTTAGGGTTCTGTACCTCGAACGAAAAAACGGAACCCTTATAGGATCACTTTGTTGTCCGTCTGTCCGTCTGTCCGTCTGTGTGTATGTCAAAACTCTTTATCTCGGGAACGCGTAAAGATATCGAGTTGAAATTTAAACTGTATACGTAAATTTATGATCTCTTGCAGTTGTGTAAAAGAAAAACTTCTCAGTCATCGTATAAAAAAGTTAGAGCCGTTTATGTCGTAAAAAACCGTATATTTCGACATTCACAAAAATCAAAACCTACAGGGTACCTACTTCCCGCTGACATAGAACTATGAAATTTGGCGAGAAGTATTGTCACAGAGTACACATATAGGAATAAATCTGAAATCTGTACTTTTTCATATAAATCACAAAAAATAGGTCCTCAAAATGCACAAAATATGAGTTCAAAATTCAAAGTAAGTAAATCGTATCATGTAAGGTATCATATAAAAGAACTTCATTAGCACATGCTAAAACAGGTTTTTAATTTTTTAACAACGTGTATGTACGGAACCCTCGATGTGCGATCCTGACTCGCACTTGTCCGGTTTTTTAATACTTACATCTCATATTACATTTATTTATTTGTCTGCATTAGGTACCTATACAGGGTTAGGTATTCATAATCAATTAGCATCCTTTTAGGGGTTTATTCTTTACATCAACACTAACAACTTTTGTCCAAAGTCAAAAATAAAAACAGCTATTTTAACGATATTTTTCTAAGGAACAACAACTTTTTTTTTCACTGTGAGGCTTCCTGAAAGGAAAACCAATGAAAAAAACCCGAAATTTGAAAATAATTCAAACTAAATCTAGTCAAAAATAATAAAAGCTAATGAACCTGTTTTTATCATAAGCTCGATAAGTCATTACCTGAAACCAAGCTAGATTTCTGAACAAAAACTGGAGAACATGATTATAATATCATCAATATAAATAATAGGATTATATTCTGTGATCGCAAAGTTCTTGTAGCTCAACGCAAATTGCAAATTACGAGGAACAGTACAAAGAGATTAAAAAAGCTCTTTGCCTCCAATAATTATTTATTTGCGAGATAGCGCGAGGTGGCGCGGAGGCGCGGGAACCCGGGGCCAGATGGCGCGAGATCCAGACCCGCTGCTCTCATTAGAGTCTCGCGGTTCTGCCAGCAGGGGAGACCCGGGAGAGTCGGAAATCTTTGACTTACGACACGGTTCTCCTCCTTACTACTTCTCAGGGCTAACCATACGCGTAGAGTAACATAAGTGATCTATCGGAACAAGTAAGTAAGAAAAATACAGCCACTCTTCAATGGATCAATGGACACAGCGCGGGTCCTGAAAGAATGACGCGGCCGACGACCTAGCCAGGAGAGGTGCAGGTAGGCACCCTGTAGGACCTGGACCGATAATCCCTCTGCTTTTCAGCCAAGTCAGAACCTGGATACGTCACACAGTCAAAACATAAGGAATACTGGGCAAGTACTGAGGGAAGTCAGGCTCAGTCAGGTCAGAAAGGCTTTTCGGTGAAGGAAAACATCGTGAGGCAACCTGCATACGTCCGTAGAAGAAATTCGATGGCGTATGTGAATCCACCAACCCGCACTGGGCCCACGTGGTGGATATGGCCCAATCACCCTTCGTGGGTAGGCCTACGTCCTGCAGTGGACTACTAAAAAGGCTGGTACAGTACAGTACTGAGGGAAGTAGGCAGGTCAAAGAAAGCCTTTATTTTTGATTACTTACAGTCAATTCGCCCCTCAACCAAAATAGCCCCATTCTACCCTACACACTGGCAGGATTTGTAGATGTCCGTAGTTGCAACTAGCATTTTATGCTTGAGAAAGGAATAAAACGAACGGAAGATTTTTAAGGTTAACAGGATAAGTGTTTAACTGTAGGTCTCTGTAAAGGAATGGAAAATCTCGAGGTACCTATTTTTTCTATTTGTATCTATGCACGGGAGGCCGGGTGGCTAGCCCTGGTGTTAAAATTTTTAACCTTTTATTAACACCTGAAGTTCCTTGACACTGATTGATTAAGGTGTCACCCGCGCCACAGTAGCGCTCGCATAGAAAATACAACCCGTGGTCACCCATCCAAACACTGACCGTGCGAAACGTTGCTTCGGTCACGGTAATAGATATCATTACCGTGCTTCGGTGATCGATCACTAACACCTATGTCTAACTACGCTATGAGCGCTACATTGTGATTAGTAATCTAGCATAGTCTGTGTGTTACGAATTTATGATACATTCTACGAAAGCCTAGCTTTGCATCAATTCCACTTATTATAAAATCAGGATGCTGCGTGCGCTCGAATGGCGAATTAACAGCCTCATAGTTACCACCTAGTTGCGCCCCGGCGTCACGCGCACGCTATCGCACGCGATCTCTCAGCGTGCAGCGTGCAACGTGCAGCGTGCAGGTGCATCGCTCGTGCAATTACAATGGGAACTAGTCAAATAGTTCGCGGAAAACTGGCTACAAACTTGTGGTCAGCTTGGAGTACATAACTGAATGGTTAGCCAAATTAACAGCCTCATTTACCCTTAACCTTATTTAAATAGCCTTATTTAGTCAATTGCGCTTGCGCCCCGGCGTCACACGCACGCTATTGCACGCGATCACTCAGCGTGCAGCGTGTAGGGTGCAACGTGCAGCGTTCAGGTTCATCGTTCGTATAATTACAATGGGGTTAATGGGAACTAGTCAATTCGCTGGAAAATGGTTAGAACCTTACGGACAGCTTCATAACGTAGCACGTAAGTAGCTAAATTAACAGCTTCGCACCTAGTTACCACCTGGTTGCAAGTTGCAACCCCTTCATCACGCGAACGCTATCGCACGCTGAGAGATTGCAGCGTGTAGCGTGCATCGTGCATCATGCAGGTGCATCGTTCGTGCACTGTACTGTACTGTATCAGCCTTTTAATAGTCCACTGCAGGACACAGGCCTACCCACGAAGGGCGATTGGGCTATACCCACCACGCTGGCCCAGTGCGGATTGGTGGATTCACATACGCCATCGAATTTCTTCTAAGGACGTATGCAGGTTGCCTTACGATGTTTTCCTTCACCAAAAAGCCAGTGGTGTTAAATTCCGTACATAAATTCCAAAAAACTCATTAGCACGGGACCGGGATCTGAACCCACGACTGGAGGCATTGTGAGGCGGGCATTACTCTTCTGCTGTCAAATGGATGGCAATAGTTTAATTTTTATACAACACTGCCACTACAATATTTTAGTTTTAGTGTTGTACAAAAATTAAACCTAAGTATTGACAAAGCAAGGTTTAGTTGAGGTGTACATGTCAATTTTTACGGAATTTTCTTTTTTTATAAATTAAATTGGCTGACCATGCGATGTTTTCGGCGGAGTAAGTTCTGGTTCAACTGCTGACCGTACAAGCAACAACCAACCACAATGCGCGGGCACACGGCTCGTAAATCTCGCCGAGCTCTCCGCATACCGCGCCTTACAATTATATTTTGTAGCTAATAGTTTGCTAATCGATGAATAATATTCCTATACCTAATATAGTATAGGGTCTGGTACCCAAGAGACGGGAAGCGGTTCAGGGGACCACCCCAAAAAAGGTGAGACGACGACCTCAACATCAGGCAGTATGTAGTCAAACGCAAACCTACAAGGAATAAAAAAAAAAAAAACCTGCTGCCAGGGTGGCGCAGGAAAGCCAGAGATAGGGAGGTATGACAATTTCTAGAGGAGGCTTATGTCCAGGGTGGACAACCTAGTATTTAAGAAATATAAATAAGAGTAATGTTTAAAAATTTAGAGAAGTAAGTGTGTGGCTGCTTATTACACATTGTATGTCTTATCTATCGTCAAAGAAAGACGTCTGTAGGAAATAGGCCTACCTACTCAATAAGGGTGATTGGACCATATCCACCACGCTGGCCCAGTGCGGGTTGGTGGGTTCACATATGCCATCGAATTTCTTCTACGGACGTACGCAGGTTACCTCACGATGTTTTACTTCACCGATAAGCCGGTGGTGTGTTTTATTGATGTAGCGCAAAACTGATCAGGGAAAATGTTTGGAAGGGCTGCCTAGACCCAGACTAGCCGAGTTTGGGACCCGCAGAACTAAATACTTCTTTCGACTGGAGTGTTAAAAGTCCAACGACTCTCAAACAAATTGAACGAACAGTTCAAAACCTTAGACGGCATTAGGTACTGCTCTTACGCAACTTTCAATGTCTGTGTATATCTGCAAGTTTCGCTAAATTAATTGGTATCCTTCAGATTTAAGACGGCGGTTGCCATTTACATATGTAAATGGCAAGATTCAATTCAATTCAATTCAATCCAAAATTCTTATATTGATAGCTTATATTGTAGACCCACATAGTTTTAACCATTTATCCATACCAAACAGTGATATTTTAACCATTTATCCATCCCCTGATCATTGTTTGGTATGGATAAATGGTAATCTGTCAGATAAAATCAATGTAATTAACGGAAAGGCCTTGTAGTCCAGTGGGGGCAGACATTTAAATAGAAAAAAAATCCGGGGAGCGATTTTTTCTTTAAACGTCGAGGGCGGTGGTTTTCTAACTAATCCCGGTAGAGGATTCCCCGCCATCTTGTTTTAAAGTTCAATTTTCGTTCGTTTTTCTAAATAACTCGTTAATTTTCAACTTTAGAGCAAAATTGGTGGTATCCAAAGTTGTTGGAAATTTAATTACTCACAAGTTTGGTCATTATCATTTTTACGCTAGGACCAATAATAAAAAATCGCTACACTGATTTTTTTCTATTTCAGGCTAGTTTTATGTCTGCCCCGACTGAACTATTGACGCGTCCTAAAAACTCTGCGTCTCTGACACCCGGATTATCCACAGGACTGTACACTTAAATTCTCAACAACATATCAGTTTAATTAAACCGCTGTAATCGTTCGCAGAATGCTCTCCTGCGCAGCTCGGTCGTACGGCCAGAGACTGAAGGGCAGCAGAGCCAGCCGCTAAACGCGTCTTTGTTCTAATAACCGGCTGGCTGGCTGGCTGGCTGGGTGAAGAGATAATGGTATCAATTTGGCGCGCCTTGTCCGAGTAGTGGCGGCCGGGGCGGCGGCTCTCACGCACGCAATTAGCTGCCTGATTGTAGCTCGCCGATACCTGACGCTAGGGCCGGCTAGCTCTAATTGCGAACCTTGATCGCTTTTATCATCATCGCAGGACTTCCACACCAAGCCTAAAACCAACCCAAATCATACTAAGTTCAGTTAAGTTCAAGAGTAAACAATTGGTAGATATATTAAACAATAATTTCTAGATTAGCTTGCTTATCCTATACAGACAGGATGTGGTCAAAAGCGAACCTATCTAAAATAAGAAAAACTTATACCATTTCTCCATTTCTGCATCTGGTGAACTTGGTGTCCCCCCACCCACGGTGATATGCTCGAGTCGACTGATGAAATTCTGATCACCTAGAATGATGAATGATGATTTATTTCATTTGAGACAGGCGCTATTGATAAAATACTTCTCAGTTAACAAAGAAACTTAAAGCAAAGCTTGTACAGGCTATTTCTGATAAAATACTTCTCAGTTAACAAAGAAACTTACAGCAAAGCTTGTACAGGCTATGTCTAACCCTACCAATACTCATTTTGACTGTTAACTTAGTCCCAGTCTTCATAATAAAGGCGTTAAATATGGGTCCATACATCAGAGGAATGGTAATGAGCATCGAGCGGCTAATGAAGCCCGGTTTGAGATATGGCGCCGCGACGGGGACGAATCGGTGCAATATGCAACCTCCGAGCTCTGCTGCATGCTACTTGATTTGCTAGGAGCGTTTACTGCGTCATTTGCACTAATTGACCTAGTGATCAAAGTGAGAGAGGTCTCGGTTTTAACTTGTCGACTTTGCTTTCTTTTGTCCATCCATAGGTATGTTAATTTTCCTCTACTGATAATGATAATACAAATACAAATACAGAATTTTTTATTCGGGACAAAACAATTAGGTACACAGAAACAAAACACGAAGAACAACGTAATGGGTCGTTCCTGTAAGTTCTACTATTAGTTCTACGAGTGGAACTACCGGGACAAAGTTTTCCCGGTAGTTCTTCTTAGTTCTACTGTAAAACATTTCGCTTTTAGGGCTCATAAGGTCGAATTTGCAAAAATCTTGAATTTTTTGAATATAAGTTACGGATTTGTCAGGACATAACATTATATAGTTTGAAAAAGCAAATGAGCATTGAGCGGCAAATAAAGGCGGAAAGAGATATAATGGAACTGCGACAGGAACAAATGGAATATGCAACATCCACGCTCTACTGCATGCTACTTGATTTGCTAGGTCTGTGCCTTTACTGCGTTATGTAGGTTTGTGGGTACACTTAACTACACTAATACTCAGTTGAGTCTAAACAAGCGGCGTGGTGGGCGCAAGTGGGACGTATTGAGGATGGACCTTCATACACGGTCAGTTAAACTGATCAGTTTTTCGCGTCACTCCAAATGGGGCTCATTCAGTAAATTAATAGGTATGTTTTAGTAGTTCCATATCTGAACCACTACCTGAAGCTGGGCACACACGATGAAATGATCACATCAGTTCATCGAATCAGTGCAGCGTGGGCAAATGTAGTTAACCATTGTCGATAGGTAGTTATTGAAGAAACAAAATGGCACACCTATCTTGTTCAAAGCAATATCAATTCTAGAAAAAGTTGATGGGAATCAAAGTTGTAGGAAATCAAATTTCAGACAACTTTGGTTCCGATAATTTCTCATTAAAGAAAGAAATAACAAAAATTATTAAAGAAACAAAATGGCACACCTATCTTATTCAAAACAATATCAATCCTAGGAAAAGTTGATATGAGTGCTCAGGGTATTGGACACCGAGATACCCCTAGTACTTTGTTGTCAAGATTTTTTTTCCGCAGTCGATTCACTTAGCTAATTTTATCTAGGCTTATCTTCGAACGGCAATGTGCCCTGCCCAGACCACTACCATTATATACGCTAGATTATGTCGGTGAATTTTAACTTACAGAAAAACTTAAACAAAACCTACTACCTCTCTACTGCACTAATCTGCCTTTTATCCGCTCCATACTAGGTATGAATTGCTGGGACATCTAATGTGTAATCAGAATCATCTCCGTAATGTCCCCATTTGTAATGACGACCGCCACGCCCTCTGTTTGAACAGAAAAAATAATACGCAATTAGTTTCGTCCGTTACATTGTAAACGCTGTACATAAAAACACGGTGCATTTGCATTCCTATACTACTTTTCACACATGCTTCACTTGAATTTGAAACTTTTTAAAATTCTGTGCATTAAATGTAGTCGCTGTTAATTAAATAATAAGAAGATACATAATTCGGTTTTCGTAAAAATTTTAGGTACCTATCTCTATTTTATATTATTTCGTATAGGTTTGCGTCTGACTACATACTACCTGATGTTAAGCAGATATGCGGTCTAGGGTGTAGCACGCTTACCTAGAAGATACCTATTTACTTGGGATTTGAAGACACCCACGTTATACTTTAGCGGGTAGACAGACCCAGGCAAATAGCCCATTTGATGAACCGGTTTTTCTATCGCATACAAAAAACAAAACATAAAAAATATTATATAAACTGACTTGTCTTCGAACAACGCAAACGAAACTTCTCTCGGGGCAACGTCGCGAGCATAATGGGCACATTTAGGCAGAATGCACTTTGCGGAGGCTTGTTTGACTAGGGAGTTGTTGACTCAGGTCGATTACTCCCTTGAATACATGTAATAGTGTTTTGGTTAGTTATATATATAATCATTTGACTATAATTTGTATTGACATTGACTTGAATAAATTATTTAGTATAAAATGATCTTTAAAAATAGATTGATGCGTTTTATCGATTAATCTAATATTTCAAGAGTTATCGGCCGCGATAGAAAAACCGGTTCATTGAAATGGCTATAAATCGTAAACGGTAAGTTTTACGAAAAAGTTAACAAGAAACAAAAGATGCAAAATTTTATTATCTACAATAATAGTCTTTACAACTATTGCTGTAAAGTGCATAGTTTCTGAGATATCAGCCAAAAAAGGTTTTTCAAGATGGCGCTTGAAGGTCCACCTGGATCTATCAGCATTTTGTGATTTTATGCTCAGTGAGTGATCCTGATCCTAAACCTTATAAAAAAACTAATTGGATCGAAAATTTAGTGCAAAGTTAAATTCTTTTTTACTGACCTATCATTTTAATGATCAATGATCACAAAACTACTACCGTCAGTTGCTAGTACTCTATGAGTAGGCGTTACGAAAAAATATTTATCTGCAAACCTTGACATTTACATACAGACAGTCTAGACAAACAAACTGTCATGATTCACATCAAAGTAGCATTTAGTTATCAGCCTTCAATAATTCACTTAGTTCTTTCTACAATACCTGACATTAAGAGACCGTTTGCAAATGGTCTGTAATTCCGTAAGTACTTGCAGTAGGATATAATATGATGCAGTTGGCCCGTGTTGGGTGCAGTTGCAGGGTACCAGGGAAGCAGCATGGGTAAGAGACTGGTGTTAGTGGTGCTGTTGGCAGCGGCGGCAATGGGTGATGTGAACGTCATGAAAGATGTCACTCTCGGATTCGGGCAGGCGCTGGAGAAATGCAGAGAGGAGGTAAGTCTACCTATTGAATTGGTTTTTACTGCTAGCTATATTGTTTCTAACCGCTTATTGAAGATCCATAAAGGAGGCCTATGTCTAGCAGTGGACGTCCTATGGCTGATGGATGGATGGATGTCCACGGCCACCAGCTAGGCAGCGAAAATTTGTATGGATCAAGAGGCTACAATATGATCCAAATGCTACTGTGAAAGTCGTTAAAAACCTATTTTTTTCATTTAGGTCGAGGTAAGTGGTGCGTGTGCCACTTTTGGTCATTCAAATACGAGTATACAAACGTATGTTGCGAGTTAAATGTCGTTTAAATACAGATTTATTAGTGGAGTAGGCTAATTTAAAAGTTTTCTATCGCCAATCATTGATAGTTCCCTTGTCCAAAAAGAATTATGCTCTAGGTAGAGTTAGGATTATGACTTTAAATGTGCAACGTTTAAGCCGGAAACATACTACCGGACGCGGCTGACGGACGCGACTGACAGCCGCGACTGATAGGTATCTAGATAATGAAAGTCCACGGAGCCGTGCAAACTATCGGACATCAGTCCACGGACGTCACCGTGAACGTTCGGACGTCCGAGAGAGATCTGGCACGCCGGATGTTTCATGACCGACGAACCACCGGAGGAGGTATACAATTCGACGCATATATATTTTTTTATGTAGGTATAACCACGCATAACGAAGTAGTCCGATTTCAATAATTATTTTTTTATTGGAAAGAGTATATGTACTTCGAAATTGGTCCCATTTAAATTTTATCGAAATCGGCTGAGCCATTTTTGATAAATCAACAATAATGTGGAAATGTTACATCGATCCGTGCGAAATAATCGAGAATTCTGCACACGGATGAAGTCGGTCATGCTAATTTTTGCAAAAAATAATCTTGTAGACTGTGCTCATTGCTAAGTCGCGACTTAAGTCGAGCTTAAAGCTGGAAACACATTATTGGACGCGGCTGACTGACGCGACTGACAGCCGCGACTGATAGGTATCTAGATAATGAATGTACACTGAGCCGTGCACACTATCGGACATAAGTCGAGGACGTCAACTTTGGTTGACCTTGAGCGTTCGGACGTCCGAGAGAGAGATCTGGCGCGCCGTATGTTTTAAGACTGTGCACACTGATAAGTCGCGGCTGTCAGTCGCGTAAGTCAGCCGCATCCGATAGTATGTTTCCAGCTTTAGAATGTAATTTTATTTTATTCTGCAAAATACATCGTTGCTACAATTTTTACAGTGATATGAAAATGTGTCATCCCGCTAGACGGGCCCATCATCTAAAGGTATTTCTAAACCACGCTATTTGCCTAATCTCTCTGGTTCTTATTACTTATTCTACATTAAAAAGTTTTGAATGTATAACCCCAAACACGCGAAAACACGACTCCGAAGGCAAAACAAGGCACATAACTTTTTTTGAAAAAAACTGGTTGATATATCTACTCGTATTATACCTAGACGTATAAAATATAACCCAATAATATTAGATAGAAATAAATTCGCAATGACTCTTTTCACGTCGATTTCTGCTACGGCAGGGTCTCCTTTCTTGCGCCTAGGTGATAACTGATGGGTCCTCAACTCCTCACGTAGCTGACATACCCAATTTAAGCAGTAAAGGCAGCGAGTAAACGTCCTACACGGCTGCATGCGAGAAGTTTGTCTCGTATTCAGTTCTAGTTTAAAACATAATAAAAGTTATATTCACCTGAAGCCGAATTATAGTTCTGATTCGATCTCGCAGAGAGGCTCCGAGCATAGCCCTCTCCATAGCTCGTTGAGCTACTTGGAGCTTACTCGTACTAATAAGGTCCATAGTGAGAGACCACGTTTCTGTGCCATAAGGCATCACTGGCAACACACACTGGTCGAAAACTTTCGACTTGAGGTACTGAGGTATGTCGTGAGGTATGAGGAGATCCGTAGAAAAACCAAAGTTAGCGACATAGCCCAACGGATTGGCAAGTTGAAATGGCAATGGGCAGGGCACATAGCACGGAGGGCTGATGACCGATGGGGTCGAAAAGTTCTCGAGTGGAGACCACGTACCGGTAAGCGCAGCGTAGGACTTCCACCCACAAGGTGGACGGATGACCTCATTAAGACCGCAGGATCGCGCTGGATGCAAGCCGCTTCCAACCGGTCTTATTGGAAATCCATAGGGGAGGCCTATGTCCAGCAGTGAACGTGCTTCGGCTGATGGATGGATGGATGAAATTATAGTTTTTTCAGTCGCTATACACCTGATATTTTGTGATTCTCCAGAGTGGGCTGAGCCAGGACAAGATGGAGGAGTTCTTCCACTTCTGGCGCGAGGACTTCAAGTTCGAGCTGCGTGAGCTGGGCTGCGCCATTCTCTGCATGAGCCAGCACTTCAACCTGCTCACGCCTACTAGCCGCATGCACCACGACAACACACATAAGTTCATCACTTCCTTCCCTAATGGTAGGTTTATCTCTCGCGAGGTCAAGTTTGAGCTGCGTGAGCTGGGTTGCGCCATGCGTTGCATTAGCCTTCAACGTAAGCTTCAAGCTAACATCAACCTGCTTAAAGTGATGGATAGACAACAACAGTTCCATCTGCACGATTAGCACAGACACCACTATATAGAGGTCTGCAAGTGATAACGGATTAGAGAAGACCATAATATATAACAATATAATTAAGTGTCTCAAAGTCTTATTGGAAATCTATAAAGTGGGTCTATGTCCAGCAGTGGACGTCCTACAGCTGGTGGATGCTTGAATGGATGAATAAGAATATGAAATGAAACGTAGGTACCTTTTATATCTTGCCATCGTCTCACCACGATGCATACTTACTACTTATTATTAACCTGCCGAAAACGCCTGCGGCTTTCTGAAGACTTTAGCACTTGGTTTTCTACACACAGGCGAGATGCTGTCGAAGACGATGGTAACGTTGATCCACGAGTGCGAGCAGCAGTTCGAGAGCGAGGCGGACCACTGCTGGCGCATCCTGCGCGTGGCGGAGTGCTTCAAGGCGCGCTGCCAGGCCGCCGGCCTTGCTCCTTCCATGGAGATCGTCATGGCAGAGTTCATTATGGATTCCGAATAAACCAGGCTTTCCATTTTCCATTCGAGGCAACGTAATTGTCTACTTCGCTATCGCCTTCGATCCTTACACTGGTAGTTAGTACTTGGTAAACTTCGCTGGCACCTATGCTTTTGACCTAAGTAAAATAAAACACCTGCACTTAGTGAACTAACTAAAGTGACTAAGAAACAATCGTTGACTGTAAAACTGGTAGATAGCTCGTAGCATTTTATTTTTCTAATAATGGTTTCGTACTGCGTCCGAAACGAATCCAATTTGATTTCTATCCGTATCTGTTATAAGTATCAGAGGTTGGAAATCTTATCTAATGATTTACACATTATCATCATCTACCATACAAATAGTTTTGCGACTAGTCCAGCCCCCCTCCCGCATAAGCAATAGCAATCGTTTTTGACTTCATTTTAGTCATTTGGCACCGCCTATTTGACGTTAGCCATCAAAGTTGTTCATTCAACGATTGCTTTCGCAATCCGCACAAAGCAATTGCTATTGCTTTAGGCGGTAGGGGGGCTGACCGGAATTGGACTCATGGGTTCGGATCGAATTAGTACGTTTCGGATTTCGGATCGGATTAGTTCGTTTCGGATAGTCCGAAACCACACTGAGGATAAGGTGTCCTAATCGCCACTTGTGGTACTAAGTAGTATTATTATATCTTCTTCGGTACCAGTCTGAATTCAGCTGGTGCTACAAATGGCAAGCCTATTGCTAAAGGTGATCTCTTCCAAGTAACTATTACTAAAATACGCAAATGACATCAATATTAGATACGTTTAAGCTAATCAAGTTCAAAAACTCTGACACCAAAGCTGATCACCGGCCCACATGAACCTACCAGTCCCTAAGTATTTTGATAGAGGAGGCCTATGCCCATCAGTGGGTCGACACAGGCTGATGATGAAGTACCTACTTATTGCGTTGAAAGTATCTACTATCTTCGTACCTCTATTTATAGTTATGTACAATTGATGCAATTCACTAATTCACAATGATCTCCACAAATAATGAAAGCAGGGGCCTTATTTTGTAAGCGCTCTGACGTTCGGCTTCGCTTTTTATCCTGCTCGCGCCAGTTACTCACGCCGCGAGAGCGAGCGGGAAAAGCGAAGCCGAACGTCAGAGCGCTTACAAAATAAGGCCCCAGGTCATTATTCTACATACCGAATCTACTGGTTTTAATATCGTTGGACTCTCTGGTTAAACTAAACATTGATAGGAAAATGTATAGCTAACGTTTTATTTCAAAATGTGTGTTTATTTGTTATCGCTAAGACGGTTAGGTACTAGGTATACTAGGGTATTTTATAATTGTTATTTTTATTCTTGTTAATTTTAAGAAATAGTTAAGAGATCGATTTTAACTCACGAAGTAAGCTTGTTAAATGGACGTAGTGATAAACGCGTTAGTAATAAGAATAACCACTGTTATCTTTGCATTAAACTGATAGCAAACACATGTGTTTTCTTGCGCAGTGTACCTACATACAAACGCACTAAGTAGTAAATTTTATATTGAAACATCTATTTGGTAATTTTATAAGACAATGGTAGATAACAAAATAAGGTTAGCAGATACTAGTTGCTAATACTTCCCAATAACGTATCGCTTACCATCAGGCGGGTTGGTGGCCAAATGTATAGCCCTAGTTTGTTAAGTAAATAATAATAATAAATAATTAAGTATTTTTCGTCAAAAATGCATCGAGTGAGGATATCCGATGCAAAAATGGCTTTTTAACTGACTTCAACCGTGTACATAAAAGTCGAATAGTTCGCATACAGATCAATGTGTCATCTTTAGTAATTTTCAAATTAGTATTGAATTTTAAAAATGACTCAGCCGATTTAGATAAAATTCAAAAAACTTCAGAACTATGATCTACCAAACAAAAAAGAACGGCTGGTGCACTTATCCCTACTGGTAGAACTAAATCTACAAAAAGTGCACTTATCTACCTATCTTATTATATACCTACCAGGGGGGATAGCTCGTTAGGGATAAGTGTACCAGCCGAAAAAGAATAATCAAAATCGATTCATAATTGGCGGAGTATAGTAATCGCATAACACACACTAATAAAAACATACTTACCATAAAATTGAGAAATTTCATTTTTGAAGTCGGTTAAAAAACTCACGAGCTGTACTTTCATTATTGCCTAATCACTAGATTGCTATTTTCGGCGCTGAGTATGTCAGGGGATGTAGCTCAGTGGTAGAGCGTTCGCTTTGCATGTGAAAGGCCCCGGGTTCGATCCCCGGCATCTCCAACTTTTTGCTACAAACAAAATTGATAACTATGACTTCTCTGAAAAACTTCAGAATTATTTTGTACTAATTTTTACCCGCGGCTTCGCCCGCATACGCAATATATCATTATAATTTATAACCTATGTGTTATTCTGCTATAAGCTATATTATTGCAAAGTTTCATCTCAATCCGTTCAGTAGTTTTTGCGTGAAAGAGTAACAAACATCCATACATCCATCCATCCATCCATCCTCACAAACTTTCACGTTTATAATATTAGTAGGATTTTAGAGTAACTCTTCTCTTTACTGTTTCACCCGCGTCTAGCCTACATCACTCTCCTTCCGACTATATTCAGGTGCAAATCGCAATTTTTATTTTCTAACTAGCTGACCCGGCGAACTTCGTTTTATCTCTATAAAATATAGCCTATGTGTTATTCTGGTGTACTATTGCAAAGTTCATCTCAATCCGTTCAGTAGTTTTTTGCGTGAGTGAAAGAGTAACAGACTGCAGAAATCAATACTTACATACAAACTTTAGTGTTTATAATATTAGTAGAATAATATTGCTAACATTTCGGTCATGACAAAGCCACAGTCCGCGAACTTCAATTCGTACGATTTTAATATTTATAGATAATTATAATTCATGATTAACTATTTCGTCAAAGTAAAAAATGTAATAGAATACAGGACAGTTATTGCCGCAGCTGTAAAAATCTTAATCGCTAACAAAAAGCATATATTGACCCCGACGTGATTTGAACACGCAACCTTCTGATCTGGAGTCAGACGCGCTACCGTTGCGCCACGGAGTCGTGAATGGCAGACGCCAAATTTACCATTGCTATTATAGACGTTTTCCCTGCTATTTATATCCGATTACGCTAAAAGAAAATTCATGTCTTTATCCTTCAGTAGTATGTGAATGATCCAGAATACTTTTAAAATATTAGTTTTGGTACTTTTATTTTGTAATTAGCACGCTAATTTACGCAAACAGCTGAGTTACAGGTAGTAATTTAATACACTTGCGTATAAAAATGAATATTTATTTAAATACTGTTGCTTTGCAAAGTCACACACGTCATTTTATCAACTTTACTATGGACCAACCACGATATAGCGGAAAAAAATTAGCTCTTTCCTAAATATTGTAGCGAAAAATGATAGTTTTTATGCAACCGCTGTTTTTATCGTAATTTGGTAGTTGTAAAGTTGTTTATAGGTACTTATGATCCGAGTATTTGACTACATCTCTGAAAGTCACTTTCAAAGTTCACTTGGCAAAACCACCATCTCTTTGTATCTAATTTTCTTCCTTCAAAAGGTGATGCTATTTTGTAAATTATAGATGGTAAGTATTAATGCAGTTATCAAAGTGAAGCCTAAATAAAAAATAAAAAAACTTTTAAACATTTTAAAATCTCAAATCACGTATTTGTTGCTTAGCAAACCAAAAACAGATAATTAATATATGTAGACCGTTTTTCACGATGTTTTTATTTAAGTTTGGTAGATGTGAGAATAGGTCAGATCAACTAGGTTCTATTACTTTATTCTATCTTAAATATATCATTACCTACATTGTTTTGTATTAAAACGTTACTTGGTGTTCACATAATAAATTCAATGTAATGTCATTAAACTTTTGAACCTGTGGAGCGGCCGGTCAGGGCGCGCGTCACACCCGCCGAACCGCAATCATTAGGAAAACCCGCCAAACTCACCGATTCTATTTAAGAATTAATCATAATATTATTATACTTAAGACCACCTAAAAATAGTCACCATTCTATACCTACCTAAGCAGCAGCCGGGCTAGTATGCGCGACACAAATTATTTCTTTCGTAGTGTCAGAACGAGAAAGCGTTATGGCAAAATATATAATATATCTGTCACTTTTTCACACGTCAAAATGAGTTCTTTTCGTGGCTTTTCGTGGTCGTATGCTTGATTAGCATGATTCAACTCTGACTTTCCTCCTCCTGGGTTGAATTCTTTAAAATATGTTGATTCACAAAATTATACCTACAATATTTTTGCTGTTAGATTTTTCAAGATTTATTATATAGAACGATTTAATGGTGCCATAAAGGTACTGTAAAAATAACAAGCGTATATCTACACTTTTTTCCGACAGCCAACTGGGAAAGCTGCAAACTGGCAGAATGGGGTTGAGCTTTTGAATTATCTTTAGACTCTCAAGGATTGATCTGTGAATGATTCAATTGCTTTTTATATATAATATCTATTTTATTGTATTTTATTACAGTTAATAAATGCTCTAACATTAAATATAACTCGGAAACTTCTTAGCAAATTCTTCAATAGATTTCGTTCGGTGCTGGTAGCGCTGCTAGCAGGCAAGAACACTCAGCGGTGCACGGTGCACTGACCTTAACCAACCATCAATACCGAAGAGTAACTAACATGAATATATTAATCAATTAATCATACATGACTGAGATGCACAAAAAACGAAGTCAAAATCGAGATTATGGTTATTTTATTTGTAGTATTATAACTTGCACACAGAGATATTGACGACAGTGAATTGAACTTGTATCACGTTATACTTGAGGGGTTTAAAAATAATAATTAACTTTATTTGCCTTAAAATACTTTTAATCATAAACCACCATTGGCTCTAAACTAGTTAAAAATGTATCTAAGAGCTAAAAAATGGCGATGACATAATTAAGTTTTCTGGAAATCCGAGATATTTTAATTGTTCACCAAGACTCATCGGAAAGCAAAAAGTACACATTATGAACATGTGTAGCACGTGTAGACATCCAAGTTTCCAATTCTACTCCACATTTCGGTGAATTGAGACGTTCGCCGATAATCCCCGAAGCCGTGATAACATGATTCACGGCTCTCGCGCGAAATTTCGATGAACTTCCATGTTTATTGAGTTACGCATATTTCATATAGATTATACAGATTTTACCCTCTTCACTCAAAATAAGTCTAAACTTACGGACGTTTTTTTTTCACTTTTCTCGTAATACATCGAAAATTATACATTGTTAAAATAATTAATAACCTGTTTTAGCATGTGCTAATGAAGTTCTTTTATATGACATGATACCTCACATGATACGATTTACTCACTTTGAATTTTTAACCCATATTTCGTGAATTTTGAGGCCCTATTTTATTTGTAATTTAAATAAGAATGTACAGTTTTCAGAATTATTCCTATATGTGTACTCTGAGACAATGCTTCTCGCCAACTTTCATAGTTCTATGTCAACGGGAAGTACCCTGTAGGTTTTGATTTTTGTGAGTGTCGAAATATGCGGATTTTTACGACATAGGTAAAGGGCTGTAACTTTTTTAAACGATAACTGAGAAGTTTTACTTTTACACAACTGCAAAAGACCATAGATGTATCGATATCTTTACGCGTTCCCGGGATAAAGAGTCTTGACATACACACAGACGGACAGACGGACAACAAAATGATCCTATGGGGGTTCCGTTTTTTCCGTGTGAGGTACGGAACCCTAAAAATGCAGGTATTTTAATGATAGGTTGCTGTTCAATGTTCATCCTTACATCTATTATAAATCCGAAAGAGTGTCTGTTGGTTTATTGGCTGGTTGGTGCCGTTGGTGGGTTATTCTTTGATTTTTGACATGGGCTTAGTATGAAAGATGGAACGTGACATATAGGCTACTTTTTATCTCGATAAAATAAAATATTCCTATGGGATAGCACACAAATCAAAATATCACGCAGACGAAGCCGCGGGCAAAAACTAGTAATACAATACCTAATACGAAATGTTCAACAACGTTCAACAAAACATGATTTACGTTCCTAACACATTCATAAATAACATTGAAGCCCGATTACAGAGGCGCCAGCGTAAATTAAATAGCAGCGTAAAAAGCGTTATCTCTATCGAATGCCTAAAGTGAAAAAGAAACAGAACTATGCTATTTAGCTAATATAGTTACGCTGGCGCCTCTGTAATCGGGCTTAAGATATACCTACGAATAGTAACCTAAACCTGTCGTAATAAGATAATTATAACTTCTTTGCCTCTTTCCACAAATGTAAAGTAAACCAATTTAATACCTTTTAGGTAAACCTAAAACACAGTCATATTGCTTAACATTCAAGTAGCGTACCTACTGCAGTCAAATGCAAATCTAGCTTTTCTATGTAAATACACTAAAATTAGTAATACCTTTGGCAACTTTTGCTATGTGACTTTCAAATATTGTAGATTATGATAACTATTAATTTCCATCACCTTTGTTATACCTAATTAGTATACCTACTTATTATCAGACGTGTGACATCCACCGCTGGACACAGGTCTCCCTTGTGGATTTCAATCAGCGTGTTCCTGCCATCTTGGTTACATAATCATTCCCTTGTTCTTTACCAAACCCCGTCGGTACTTGGTTTCCATTCGAGAACCATTAATGGCCATCCGTTCTTCGAACTATGTGCTCTGCCCACTGCCATTTCAACTTAAGAGAGATAATAGAGATAATAGAGAGATAATATAATACCTATAAAGAGAGCATAGTAAAAAATAGTTATTGTAGCGTTTTCTGGTTACTCTGCATTTTCCTATACCTAGCCGATTTCTGGCAAAGTTCTCCTAAATCAGATAGGTAAGTGGTACTTATCTTCAATATTCATAAAAATGTAAATATCACAGACGTTGTCAGTTACCTACTATTAAATAGGTACTATTATAACAAGATTAGATCATGTTTACGAAGTAAAACCATGCGGGACTCCGAAAATAGTTACAAAAAAGCAAACTGGCATTTTTTATGGATTGTTGCACCAGCAAAGGGTTTCCATTTTCCTGTTACGAGTACGTCAGTTAGGCCCGGGCTCCAGTAAAGCGAAGCGTAGATGTGCAGAGCTGGGTTTTGTCATTCGTAACCTATAACAGAAATGGCTTATTTGTTTATAATAGCCAAAAACATAACATAGCTCCACTCTGTTCTCACGTTCGTGTTTTGTTTCTAGCTAAGCTAGTATATAATTTATACAATGGACTCGATTTGTTGTGGATTTGATGAGTTCTATGGAATTTATGAGTGTAATTTCACATTACTGGCTTTTCGGTGAAGGAAAATCGTGAGGCAACATGCATGCGTCCGTAGAAGAAATTCAATGAAGTAATTAATATATGTAAGTACTCCAAGTAACTTATGTGAATCCACCAATGGCCAACGCGCACTGGGCCAGCGTGGTGGATATGGCTTAATCGCCATTCGTGAGTAGGCCTAAGTCCTGCAGTGGACTACTAAAAGGCTGGTACAGGACAGTGCACTTATGGACTACAACTACGTTCTACCCAGTTCCACACATCTGCTCCGCTTTGGTGTAGTCTAAGTTTAAGACTGCTGCCTACAACTTTACCGCAAAACAAAAAATATATTTCATTTTTTTCCTCCAACAATTTAATAGTTTCTGACTTATAAGCATTATCAAAGCGTTTCTTCTCAAGCCTTTCGAATTTGTGGTCATTGTTATTTCAAAACCCCAAGCAGAATGAGGAGTGTCCTGTATTACTTTGAGTATCGATGCGTAGGACGTCCACCAATAAGGTGGACTGACATATCTGATCGCAGAAACGCGCTGGAAGCAGGCCGCTTCCAACTGGCCTTATTGGAAATCCATAGACGAGACCTACGGGTTTTTTCAGCAGAAGACGTCCTACAGTTAATGGATGGATGGAGTATCTGTAAAGCTATCTGTAATCTTAGCTCCAAAAGGTTTCGACTTGGATGACCTCATTATCGTATTGTTACGAGATGGGTTCTTGGATAGTCAGTTAAAACGCCGATTATTCACTTTGCACTTTATTGCACACAATCACTTCACAAAAATCACAAAAACACACGACACAACTGGTTCGCACAAACACTTTACACTGGCACTGATAATCACACAAGCTAGTCACTTCACAATCACTGGTATCGCACTCTAACCCGAGTAGTTATCGCTTCGACGGTAAACGAATAAACTGATCCCCAAGGGTCGGCCGGCGTATTTATATCCGTTATTTCCTACAGTCTCGAACCTACGAGATATTTCGCAACATTACTCGATCTCAATAAACGCCATTGTGTTAACAAGTAAACAACTTGAAAGTTCGAGAATCCCTATTGTTTTTCACCAAACAAATAAACTCGAGTCATAAAGCCATAAAACCGAATACAAAAGGCACCAATAAAAACACAATAAAGCTTCACAGAACAATAGAGCTTCCCAGAACCGAATCACGTAAACACCGCACTCCATACCTACAACGGGCGTCTACTGCGTTACACTACCCCCTCCTAAGACATGCTCGTCCCGAGCATCGTTGCACCCGTAATATCGCGCCAATCGATCCACATGAACTATCTTGGGAGCACCTCGATGTCCCTTCTGTATGCGGAACGTCACGTCGTTGATCTTGGTCACCACTCGGTATGGTCCATCCCATTTGGCTTGTAGCTTTGGAGATTTCCCTTTTTTGCGTATAGGGTTGTGTAGCCATACTAGCGAGCCTTCCTCGAACCCAGGGTTGTTAGTCCTTCTGTCGTATCTAGTCTTCATTCTTTCTGATGTTTGCTGGCCATACTCTCTAATGTGCTCATAGATGTCGTTCATCTTGTTCCGGAGGTCACTGGCGTACTCGGTTATGGGTTGTGGAGAATCCGGTGGGACACCAGTTATTAAGTCGGCGGGTAGCCGTAATTCACGTCCAAAATTGGCAAAAGCAGGAGTGACATTGGTGCTCTCATGAACAGCACTTCGGTATGACAACAAAAATGGCTGGATATGCTTGTCCCAATCCCGTTGTTTGCTTTCGACTACTTTTGCCAGGTATCTCTCCAGAGTTTGGTTGAATCGCTCCACCATTCCATCTGATTGCGGGTGGTACGACGTTGTCCTTGTTTTGTGTGCACCCATAAGCCGACACGTCTCTTGAAACAGTTGAGATTCAAAATTTCTTCCTTGGTCACTATGGATTTCCAATGGTACTCCAAAACGACAGAATACTTCATGGACCAGTTTGTCTGCTATCGTCGATGCCTCTTGGTTTGGAATTGCGAACACTTCCGGCCACTTGGTGAAGTAATCCATGACGACAAGGAAGTACTTGTTGCCACTTTCGCTCACAGGAAATGGTCCGGCCACATCCAGTGCGATTCGCTCCCATGGTGCTCCAACATTATACAGCTTTAGTGCTCCTCTGCTGCGGGTATGCGGACCTTTCACTGATGCACAGCTCGTGCATTTCCGTACCCAGTCTTCTACATCATCTCTGCAGTTGATCCAGTAAAACCTTTCTCGAATCTTCAACAGTGTCCGTTTCACACCCAGATGTCCTCCCGAAAACCCTTCGTGGTACAGCTTCAAAACTTCGGGAACTTTTGCTCTGGGTACAACCATTTGGAGATGGCACTGGTTGCCTCGAGCATTTTCCCATTTTCGGCACAGCACTCCCTCTTGAAGCACCAGGCTATCCCATTGCGCCCAATAGCTCTTTGTCGTAACACTCAGTGAAGCAATAGCACTCCAGTCAGGCTTACGGGCATCTGATTCCATCCATTCAAGAATCGGCTTGATGTCGACGTCTTCTTTTTGTGCAGCCTGAAGGGTTTCTTTCCATTCGTCGCCGATGTCAGCTTTGAGCATTCTGACAGGTACTGGATCTTTCGACTCTTGTCTTGAGCAATGCTTGCAGTCCTCTGAGCATGGCCTTCTTGACAGTGCATCTGCGTTGCCATGAGATTTTCCACTGCGATGCTCCGTGATGAAGTCGAACTCTTGTAGTTGCTCAATCCATCTTGCCACTTGGCCTTCGGGATCCTTAAACTGCAGTAGCCACTTTAGAGCAGCGTGGTCGGTCCTCAGATGGAATTTTCGCCCGAGCAGGTATTTGCTAAAATGACGCAATGTCTTCACCACTGCAAGTAGCTTCTTGTCACACAGTAGTTCCTTTCTGGCTTGGACAGGGATTTGCTGAAATACGCAATCACCACTTCTTGGTCTCCTTTTCTTTGCGACAATACTCCTCCGATGCCGGTGTTGCTGGCGTCAGTGTCCACGATAAACTCGTTCTCGGTGTCCGGAAAGCCGAGAATAGGCGTATTACAAAGTCGCTCCTTTAGTCCTCGAAAAGCTGCGTCGCAATTTTCATCCCAGAGAAAGGGCCTTTTTTCCTCAGTCAGTCTATGCAACGGCTTAGCGATGTCAGCAAAGTTCTTCACGAATCGCCTGTAATAGGAGCATAATCCCAAGAATGCTCTGACTTCCGTCTTGTCTTTTGGCACAGGCCAATCCTTCACAGCACTGACTTTACCTGGATCCGTCTGTACACCAGCTTCGGAAATCACATGTCCCAAGAAATTCACTTGCCTCTTGAAGAAGGAACATTTCTTCGGACTCAGCTTAAGATTGGCAGCACGTATTTTTGTTAGGACTCGTTCCAGGTTTTGCAGGTGGTCTTCGAAGGTTTTTCCCACAATTATGATGTCGTCTAAGTAGACAAGGCATGCGTCACCAATTAGTCCCGCAAGAACTAACTCCATTAACCTTTCGAACGTAGCGGGGGCGTTGCACAACCCAAACGGCATCACTTTAAATTGCCACAGGCCTTTTCCCGTAGAAAATGCGGTCTTCTCCTTATCTTTAGGATCTATTTCCACTTGCCAGTACCCGCTCTTCAAGTCCAGCGTAGTGAACCACTTCATGCCCGTCAGTGTATCCAACGTGTCATCAATCCTCGGCAAAGGGTAGCTGTCCTTCTTCGTTACGTCGTTGAGTCGTCGATAATCAACACAAAACCGCATACTGCCGTCCTTCTTTTTCACTAGAACCACTGGCGAACACCACGGACTGGATGAAGGTTCTATCACACCATTTAGCGCCATGTCTTCAATCATTGACTCAACTTCTTTATCTCGAGCCACTGGTATCCTTCTTGGCCGCTGTCGTATCGGTGGCACGTTTCCTGTATTTATCGTGTGCTTCACTAAGCCAGTCTTCCCGTTGACAGCATCATCGAGGGCAAATATGTCGGTAAAGCGCTGTAGCATCTTCTTCGCCATCAGAAGTTCTTTTTCAGAGAGATCTTTCCGGGAATCTTCCAATAATGTTGACACGTTGCAACTCCCAGCACAGTTGTATTCCTCCTTTGGTTGTTCTTGGCATCTGCGCATCCAGTCTACTTCTTCGCATGTACCAATCGGGGTTCCTCCTTTGATGAGTTGTTCCTCGTTACTTGTGTTGAGCACACGCACCACAGCAGTATTAGTAGTCCTCACCAAAGTTCGGGCCACTAACCATGGTTGATCACCTTCCGATTGTTCTATTAGCATACATCGTTGTTGATGTCCCAACTTTGGCGGTAATCTAACTGCCACAATGGTTTCCGATCTAGGTGGAAGGACTGTTCTCTGCAGACAATAAACCTTTCCTGATATAGCGCCTTCCATGAAGATTTCTTCTCTTCCACATTTCAAGATTCCTTGGTTGACGTCAATCTCACAATGATGTTCTCGCATGAAGTCAAGACCCAGAATGCAATCGTCAACTATATCTGCCACAATGACTTTATGTTGGAAGGTTTTCTCACCCAACTTTAACTCCACCAGCTTCTCTCCTTGGACGGATATGTGCTGACCGGTCGCTGTCAGAAGTTGAACTGTTTTGCAGCTTTCGAAGTTCGGAAGAAAGCGCTTAGCCAAACGGGAACTGATGATAGTGCGAGAGGCTCCAGTATCCAATGTCAGCTTGCACGAAGTTCCGTTGATGGCACCATTGATGATCAGGCTGTTCCCATCGTGAGCTTGTGATATCAAAATCTTTGGCTTTTCAGACCCGGTCAACACTCGCCAATTCCCGCTTTCTTCAGCAGGTCGTTTGTTCCTCCATAGTGAATGCGTCGCCTCACGATTCATCCGTTCTTTCAATAGTCGATCGTCCCTCGTTCGGCATGGCTTTGGGCAATTCCGCCATAAATGGCCTCTTTCGTCGCAGTTGTAGCATCTAGGGCCAAACCTTGTACGATGTGATGCGTCCTTTACCTCCCTTATATGTTGGATATCCTTCGCTGGATTTCGTACAGCCTCGACTTCTAAGGCTTGAGCCAACGCTTCCTTTAGTGTTTTATGATGCCCGAGTTTTACTGCAGTTCTTACTTCGAAGTCAGCTATCCCGTTAGCAAACGCTTCCACTAGATGTTCGTCGTTGGGTAATGGCGCGGACTGATATGCCTTCCGGAATAGTTTCTCCACCTCGACGGCCCACTGTTGAAGACTTTCATTACGACGTTGCACCCTGTTCTTCAACTGCGCTCGGTACACACGTTCCAGGTGCTCATCACCATAGCGACTCTCCAGCGTTTCCATTAATTTATCGTAGGTCACTTCCTTACCCACGGCATCCAGAATACTCAGGGCTTCGTCACGAAGGCTCATGATGAGGGCGTTCTTGGCTTGGTCCTGGTTCCATCCATTGGTTTGAACGGCGGCGTCAAATTGAATTTTGTAGGCTGACCATGATGATGTTCCGTCGAAAGGCGTCACTTTGATCTTCTGTGAGGCTGGCGAGAAGGTTGTAGATGTAGCGGTTCCGCCTCCTAACTTGATAACGTTGAGGGCTTTCCTCACATCGGCGATTTGTGCTTCCGCCTCGACAATACGGGATTCATGCTCCTTTATGCTGGCGTCGTGCTGATCGACCGTGTCCTTGACCTCTTTAATCTCTTTGCCCAAAGTCGTCTGCAGGCTTGAAAGTAGCTCTTCTTTTTGACGAGCCTGTTCTTCTCTGTTGCGGTCTAATTTTTCTTCCAGCTGACGAGTCTGCTTCTCGTTGTTCCGGGCCTGTTCTTCCAGTAGACGGGTCTGCCTTTCGTTGTTGCGATCCAACATTGACTGCAACATCGACATCATTGAAGCCATGTCGAATGCCGCAGGGACAGCTGGTGCCGCAGTAGGTGCTTCCGGGTTTCTGGATTCGTCGTTGGTTGCCTCGGACTCGCTGGCTTCCATTAACAGCGAATTGTGTCCGAAGCGCCTCTGGTCAATCTCTTCCTGACGGCGCTCCTGCTCCTCTTGTCGGCGCGCTTCCTCTTGTCGGCGCTGACTCCTTGTGCGCGGCGTTTCGTCGTCGTATGGCGTTACCGGCATTTTTAATTATCCACCCTTCTGACACCAAATGTTACGAGATGGGTTCTTGGATAGTCAGTTAAAACGCCGATTATTCACTTTGCACTTTATTGCACACAATCACTTCACAAAAATCACAAAAACACACGACACAACTGGTTCGCACAAACACTTTACACTGGCACTGATAATCACACAAGCTAGTCACTTCACAATCACTGGTATCGCACTCTAACCCGAGTAGTTATCGCTTCGACGGTAAACGAATAAACTGATCCCCAAGGGTCGGCCGGCGTATTTATATCCGTTATTTCCTACAGTCTCGAACCTACGAGATATTTCGCAACATTACTCGATCTCAATAAACGCCATTGTGTTAACAAGTAAAAAACTTGAAAGTTCGAGAATCCCTATTGTTTTTCACCAAACAAATAAACTCGAGTCATAAAGCCATAAAACCGAATACAAAAGGCACCAATAAAAACACAATAAAGCTTCACAGAACAATAGAGCTTCCCAGAACCGAATCACGTAAACACCGCACTCCATACCTACAACGGGCGTCTACTGCGTTACAGTATGCTTGCACTGACGTACAGTTTCAACGCTCGGATCTTACTCGGTCTATCTCTGAGAATAATTGATGGAAAACTATTTTCAGGATTTTTTAATATACACCGATAATAACACGTATGTAGTAGTGTAATAAGCAAGCGAATGTGGATCGCAGATACCTAATAGCACCATATACTATTATATGTATTGATGTCGCGAATTACTTCACTGAGCGTGGTTATAGAATCCGATGTAGGGCAACACTGAATCACAAAAGCAGGTTGTATTCCGAATGATCTAATTGTGATTATGAAACAAAATTTTCTTAGTAAAGGAAAACATAATTTTCTGTATAGAATTATCAGTAATACATTTATGTGACAAGATGTAGAACCTCTTAAAATGGAAACTGTTCCTTTAGTAACTAAAACAAGATAGGTGGTACATAATGAAATCTATTCAGATACTTTATACTACATAATTATTTTATGTACATTATTATTTATCAAAAACGGCTTAGCCGATTTTGATGAAATTTAAGCCACCTTGGAAGTATAGGTATCCTTTTGAACTATATTTTTTTTTAAAACGATTCACAATTGGCGAAAATATCGTTGAACAAACACAAAAAATACATACAGACGAACATAGTATATCCTCCGTTTTGGAAGTCGGTAAATAAAAGTCACCACATCTAAGATAAGGCCTACAGGATAATTCAAGCAAAAAGTAGTGTAGTATAGAGATATCATCCACATATTCCACATAGATGCTGCAGGTACCTTGCTCATCTCGTGGAATCATTTTACTATGGTACAGTACAGAACATTGGACCTGTTTTTCCAACTCATCAAAGAACTATTGTAATTGATGGAAGTGTTTACACAGCTGCATAACTGCATCAATTTCCATTAGCAGGCGTCAGGGAAACCCGCTCGTAAAGTTCGCGGCGTCGACACCGGAGGTTCTTGGAACCACTGCCGCGTTACACACCTTACATCATAAGCCACAGCATGCCACACAGTTCATATGGACATGCCACTGAATAGGAAATAGTTAGTGGGGGAAATGGCACAGAGTGTGAAACAGTTTGTAGAAGAAATACCTACAAACCAAAACCATTTCAAAAACCAGTAGTTCTTGGAACAGTAGACACAATCTGTTTAACTGAATTTTCATGCCTATATATTGGACTCTCTCGTATCCGATTTTGTTCATATTCGCAAATCTTGCTAAGATTTTGATACTAATAACTTTTTTCCAAATATTATCCAATTGGTTGATAAATAGCTCCATCGAAAATTTCCCTCCTTTTTGAGAGAAATATACTTGGGTACGCTACCAATCCAAATTTTCCGACGAAAAAAAAGTGTGTGCCGAGTTTCGTGAAGATTTGGTGAGAATGTGTCGAGTCAAAACTGAAACACTACTATGCTCACTACGGTAGTTCGACCAATAAGAAACAGATAGCATAGATTTGTTACAGAATAAGAAACATTAAGTAGGTACGTAAGTTCGTATGGGCCGGGTGGCTAGCCCTGGTGTCAGATTTTTAAGCCGCCTGAAGGCCTCTGACATGGCTAAACGGTTAAAACAACCAGGGCCTACAATTATAAGGTGTTCATGCTTGCCATCGAAGGCTCCTTCTTGCGGCGGCATCATGTGCCGGGTCGCTCTCTTCCCTCAAATATGGTCGAGGAGAGCGATGGCACATGTGTCACACTCGTGATCGGGTGCTGCTTGCGGGTCGCCGGTCTGCTCGTGGCATTCACGCATTGCACCAACTAACTTAGGCTAAACTTTCAAGTACCTACCTACTAACTCTCTTTGTACAGTATAATCTAACAATTGTAATTTTAGTTAACAAAAGGGACAGACCCTAGAGTCCGTGGTTTGTAAAAAAAAATTCAATAATTACAAGATGTCATCCGAGCCACGGCAGCGCTCAGTTGTAAATGTCACCCGCGGTCACCCATCCTAAGAATAACCGTGCTGAACGTTGCTTAACATCGATCGCTAACGAACACCTAGTTTAAAACTACGCTATGAGCGCTTCTAATAAGAAACAGTCGATGAAAGGCTACAGTTGAGCAAGCAGTTGATGGACTACGGCGGAGGTGTTGGCAGCTGACACTTGATGAATATTGCAGCCAAGGTCTGGAGTTCCCACTCGTGGTGCCAATCAGCCGTGAAATGCGACGTAGGTCTAGGTAGTATAGGAGCCTCGACACGTGGGATGTTATGTGATACCTCACTCCTACTAAGGTTATTTGCATCTTGAAGTAAAGTGCGAAGAAATGACCTCGGTGGCCTTGATGGTAGAGTGCCATGCAATGCAACTCAGTCAAACTAAAAATTCTTCTAAAAAAGCATATCAACAGAGAATTACTTTATACAATCGTGGAATTTTAGGTCAGCCTTTTTGTTCTCTTACCTTGTGCATACCTTACATATTATAATAAGAATAGTCCTTGGGTAAGAAGTATAAAAGTGTACTTATAACCTACGTAGGTACTTCGTTATGTTATTGAATGCCGAGGACTACTGCAATTGGGTACAGTATATATAATATATATAATATGTACAGTTGGACATATATTTGATGGTATTTCAACATTATAGGCAAATTGGGGACAGTAGGTAGGTACTTACTAGAAATTTCCGATCAACCATTACCGAGAAATCATCCCACACTATTCAATCTGGGGGCCAATAACCGAGACAAAAATGTTCGACACGTTTTGGTTCTATCCGTCGAATCGCAATCCATAGACCTTAAAGTAAACCTCTTTGAAATTACCCTTTCAGTAACGAGTAGCCTAACATCGAAAAACCTAAACCCATCAGCAGATTCGAGATTTCTCGAACAACGGTTACGCGAAGCAGGTGGAAGGCCGCACCGGTAGTAGCGGTGATGTTATCGCCTGCACCCGTATGCTTCTCGTGGGGTTTCCCAGCATTCCACCCGCCACAGAATACCCACCAGTCTCTACCACCGGTACAGTGCACAACGAAATTGCTTCACCAAGTGTCGCAATCTCAAGTTTGGCAGGAAACAGACAGTCCGAGCTTACGTGACAGTCGTCCTGCGCGATGTAGGTCTCGGGTTTTACCGCGCTTAACACAATAGAGTTTGTGCAAAAACAGAAGCGACGTAGGTGAGGTCGCCCGTGTGCCATTTTACTAATTTTGTTACGTTGACAACACTGCTCTGTCATTGCTAGTGCAACTAAAATTATTTGATAATTGTAAGACACGTGTAAGGCACCAATTCGGTTGTTATAAGTAGACTCGCGTCTATCAAGTAATCGGTACCTTGGCTGCTGATTAAAATCTTATAGTTAGTTCACCGTAACGCCATGACGGTTCTGTTTTTGCACAAACTCTAGCAGCCGAGAGCCTGAGACTAATGTTTCGGTAAAAAATGACCCTAATAAAGACGAACTAAAGCAATCATCACACCGTCGAGTCGAAAGCTACGGAAATGAAAGCGCGCTGTTGTTCGTGCCGTACTTGCAATGTCGTGACGGTTAAATGTCGGTAAGTGTGGCCATTTATCTTAAAAACATTTAGTCGATTAGGAAATAGTCTAACTGCGTGCGATATAGAAAGTGCTCGATGTCTAACCGTATTTTGACGAAGATGTTAACGACGATAATTTTACTCGAAATGACTTATCTTTACATTGTTACAAACACTTCTTCCTTGTCATTTACAATTTATCAATTTGTGTTTATTTTCAACCTTGCGGTTGCAATTGGGATTTTGGCAAGGCAAGACATAACAATAGGGCGATTGCTACACGTGCTTGGCACATGCCAAGACTTCTAGTCCTTCAAGGATTCCGATTAATCTGATGTCGCCACACGGAGGAAATTCCAAACTTTGAAAGACGCCAGACGGAAAATACGGCGCCTGACGTCATTGATCTCGGTTCGAGCTAATCTCGCCTCTAATTATTTTAGATCGTTATCTGACTCAACTGCGGTTAAATATCTCACTAATTGTGGACTAAACTTCCGAGAAATTGTGCTAAAATAAAATTTTAATGATTAAAAAGTGACACCCTTACAATTGTGAGGTCATGGGTTCGAATCTCCGGTCCCATATCAATAAGTTCTTTGGAATTTATGTACGGAATTTCACATCACTGGCTTTTCGGTGAAGGCAAACATCGTGAGGCAACCTGCGTACGTCCATAGAAGAAATTCGATGGCGTATGTGAATCCACCAACCCGCACCATATGGCCCAATCACCCTTCGTGAGTAGGCCTACGTCCTGCAGTGGACTATTAAAAAGACTGGTGAAGTACAGTACAGATTAAAAAGGTAAGTAAGTAAGTTCGTATAGGCCGGGTGGCTAGCCCTGGTGTCAGAGTTTTTAGGCCGCCTGAAGGCCTCTGACATAGCTAAACGGTTAAAACAACCGGGACCTACAATTTAACGTGTCATCCGAGCCACGGTAGCGCTCAGTTGGAAAATGCCAGGTAAAAAGGTGTAAGGAAAGCTTGCTCTCTACGCTTATCTTACTACGGATTCAAAGGAGTATCTAAAGCGCCTGATAGAAAAATGTTTCAATAAGGCAGTGTCTGTAGCTTTCTATCGGTACTGCAATTTTAACCGATAACAAAATAACAATAACAAAAATAAATCGTCTAGTTTTTAGGTAGTTTTTATAGCATGCACCTAGTTTCAGCTGCCACCGAGTGTACAAAACAAAAACAAATAAAACCAAACAAGATGCACGTGAGTGTATGATGCAGAGTCTGTACGATCCCGTGCACTTATAAATTGGTGTGGACTGGTCGCGGAGGGCAGTTCGTTTCGACTCTCGCTGGGAGCACTCGTGTACTGACTTTTGAAAGATGGAGATGCGTATCGTGCTGCTTTTGGTGGTCTGCTGTGCGGTCCTGGTAGCTTCCAACCCGGTCAGAATGGAAGACGCTGCTCCTGCGTCCATCGACTACTCTCCGCCCGGGATAGAAAGAAACCTCTTCGTGAAGAAAGCTCCATGCCCGCCTGACAGCACTCCCTGCCGTCAGGTGGTCCAGTACGAGTTTGACCTGATCGGTTTGGAGCCAGAGTACCGAGGCGCCCGATTTTGAAGCCTCCAGCTCTGAAGCAGTGGATGCAGTGGACTTGTTATATCGGGGGGCCGATACCTCGCAGACCAAAGTTATTTATTTTCAATTAGTGAGATTTGAGAGTGATTTGCATGTTGCTGAAGATTAACTGAAGATGCTGTGTTGTGTTAGTGCTTAAAATGCGTTTGTAATTTGAACGCAAGGAATTAAAAAAAAATATATAACAAAGAAAATAAGTTAAGTGTTCATAGGTTGGCAGCTTGATTTAGTTTGTTATTCTTAAGTATTGTTACTTGCCAAAAAAAACTATTTTATTTATGTAGATGAGTAAAGAGACTAATCTTACGACTAAGTGTGTTAAATAACAAATTGTGAACAGTATTATTGAAACAAACTTTTTTTATTTGATATCTTCCACTAGACACTAAAAAAACTCTTTAAAAACACCCTAAAGTTAGTTTCTTACCACCATGTTCTTCATATACCTACTGGGTTATCTGCTTACCCTGTTTACCACGGGGCCAACTCAAAGTTCGAGAAAAAAATCATCTGTTTTATACATTTTGTCGATTTTGAGTTGCAATTTTGTATGAAACAGCTGATTTTTTTCTTTAATTTTGATTAGCTTCAATTCATAGTAAAAGTTGTTCGTAATCATTGTCCTAATTACCCCCTTTCGGCTTAGTAGGTACACTAGTTCTGGATAACCCTGTACAGCTCATTTACTTCTTCAAAACATGTTTTGCATAGTTCTGGGAGGATTATGCTCAACATAATGAACTACCTACTTTTACTATCGGGCCAAGTGCGAAATCGAGATAAATAAATCAGTTCTTCCATACATTGACTCTCGCCAAAATGTATGGAACACCTGATTATATTTTCGTAATAAGGATCAGCATGTCCACCTCAGAGAGTCCCTGCATTTTAACCGACTTCCAAAAAGGGGGTACATAGAACCCATCTCAATGTATTTTTTTGTGGATGATCATCAATATTTTCACCAATGGTGAACCGAATCAAAAATAATATTTTTTAGTTCGAAAGGGTATACAGCCGAGGTCAATTTAAATTTTATCGAAATCGGCTGAGCTGTTTTCGAAATATCAACAATAATGGGTTAGCTAGTTAGATGGTGACACTATAATCGAGCCTAATTGTATAAGTACATCAATTCGAGCGAACTATGGAATATACTATGGAAGTTGTGCTCATTTTCATTCATAATTTTTTGCTGAAATTAAGTAGGTAGGTACAATTTATACATAGGTACCTAGAATTAGATTACCTACTTTAGTTCTAATTCTATGAATTTATATCAAAAATACTTTAACGTCAACGCCTGTCTACCCGTTAAAATACAACGTAGGAGTCTTCAAATCCCGAGTAAAACAGTACTTAATAGGTATCTTCTAGGTAAGCGTGCTACAACCTAGACCGCATACCTGAAAAAAAAAAAGATGATAGGGTAACACTAGCCATCTTAGTATTTATTCTCTAAGCTAGCCATCTTACCACAAAAGTTTTACGCACACTTTAAACAATGATGATCGGCGGGGCAACCGATGTAGAGTTCTCGAATGGAGACCACACCCACCGGAACTTTATCACAGAGTCGAGTCGTCGGTGTACTGACGATTTGATAAAGATTGAAGGATTCGCTGGAGGCAAGCTTTTAACAGATCTTGCTATAAATCTATTGGGTAGGCCTATGTCCAGTGGATGTCTTAAGGCTGACTTTTTTACGGCTTTGTTTTTAGTACGGATGATGTATTCCACGAATTCATAGCGCTTGTACTTGCTTGAAACAAAACGACCGTAACAGCGCTACAATCGCATAATCTTTTTACTGAAATCTTAAAAGTTACCGTTCTATATTTTATTTTATTATTTTAAATATGAAAGGACTTACATCAAAAAATGTTACAGAGCCCTTAGTCCAGGTTTTGCGTAGTTTACTTAAACTTTCGTAGTTCGCCTGTGGCTGCATGTGGGCTCCATACATTTTGGTTAGTTCTTCCTCGTTTCCGCTAAGGGCGCTGTAAAAAAAATTTATAGTGTCATACGATAACAACTTTACTGTAGTTTCAATGTACCTACATGTAAACCTGGACTAACCCCTCGGACATCCCATATTATTTTAAGGCTAATAGTATCTTCAAAAATTAATCCAAAGTTTTAATTTCCTGCAAAGATTATGGCGTCGCGTATTATCTGGTTTTACCAGAATCATAGTACCTATTATTTTGAAGTCTTCGTATTATCATCACCTCAGCCAGCCTCAGCCCTAAATCATCCATTGTAATCAAACTAATCATTAAGTTTGATTAGACCCACATCTCTTGTTTCTATCCTGACTTAACAACAACTTGTTCTTTTTTTTTTGATTACTGCTGTAACATCCAATAGACTAATTTTAGCAATTTATTCCATCTTATGTACCTAACATAAGCTTTTGTGTAATAAACTAATTTTTTTTTTTTTAATAGGCCAAAGATTTGCCAGCCAGACTCCAAACCACAGACATATAAGAGTAAGCTTATATGTCTCTGCTCCAAACACTCCAAATCATTCCTCGATAAAACTGATAACATTATGAAGCTCCTCGTAAAAACCCTCTGCGGAAGACCTAGCATATTCATATTCATTTATTTGCCACTTTGTTTGGACAGCTGATGCCAAAACAGTTGTGTATTAAGATCGTGACTGGACCGCTGCGGCCGCATCTGTCTGCGGGAAACTTTATTCTTTAGCAGGTGCGCAGGTTCTAAGGAAATTACTGCACTGGTAACATTAGCTTTAACGTCATTGTTGTCACTGTCAATATAACAATGACAGCTGACATCAGCTGACATTCATGTCAACTGTCATTGTCAATTTATCTTTCATTTCATTACGCACGCACGCACAAAGAAGGTTGCACGCACGGGTATCGAGTTCCAAGTGAATTTAATTGATTTTTACTAAGTGATCACAGTGAAAATGTTGTGTAAGTGAGTGAGAGTAGTGTGGTCGTGCGCTGCATCGGCAAGCATGGCGTACGACATCGGGTGGATCATCCCGCGGCTGCGGAACCCTGGCCGGCTGTGGTCTGCTGCCTCGTCCATCACCGTAGCCGTGGTGGGCCTGTTCAGCAAGCTGGTGATCGGTACGTGTCCACCCGACCCCCTCGCCTCTCCCGAGCCGCTCGCTCGCCCGCCTCACTCTCAGAAAACCACAACAAAGACGTACTTTGTGCACGACTCGCAGTGCGAATATAATTAGCGAATTTAACTGTGCGTGATTGAAACTGGTTTTCTTACGTCTCCGTAACTCGATTCGATTCATTGTCCTGTATTCAGTATTACGTAGCATCTGAGAAATGAAAGTTACACCAGCTGGTGTGTGATATGGATCGCTCGTGGCGACCTGGGCGCACCCTCCTGCGAAAGGTCGATGCCTGCCCCTGAACTAGTCTTATGTGATTACACTACAAACTTCCTCTGCTTTGTCTGCTCAATGATTCTTACTTGTTGTTTGGTAGTGACAAAACAATGTTAGTCATCACATTGGTTGGTATAATGTAAACAAAGCATGTACCATTATGTTGTTTACCACAAAATTGTATATTGTATAATGTTCAAATATGTATTTTAGAAGCGTAAGTTCCTTACAATGCTATGCAATTAATTACTCTTAAGTGTTCACATAACTATTGCTTGTGTTATATAACAATGTTAGTAAAGCTGTGTGCTTCAATACATTCAGACAAACTTAGTAGGAAGTCTGTGGCCTTGTGCTGTTGAATACACAATGTTGCTCCCCTGACATACATTTGATAGACATGTGAAATGAAACTCGCAAACTGTGTAACTGTGTGTAAGTATGTACATGCCAATAGTTAACCTCTTAACCGACACTTGACTATCATGATACCTATTAATGTGAATACAAAATAGGCCCAATCATGAAGGCACCATCGTAAATTTAATAGCAACATAAAAAACGTTCTCTATATTGAATGCCTAAATTAAAACGAAATATTCTAAATAGCTATTATAATTACAATGGTGCCTTATGTGTCACTCGGCTTATCAGCTTCCTTCCTGATTCCTGAAACTGTAAATGTTATGCATTTATTTCTATAAAACGGTCAAAAATTGAGTATGTACCCATTATCTGATACAGGATTGTCTTATCATTTCACGTCCCATGTCTATCAGTTACCAATTCATTGTTTAGTAATATAATCTACAATAACACTTATTCATATTAAGTAAGCAAAATTGATAGAATTAATCTAGGTTTATGATCTAGCTGAAAGTAAATAAACAGCTACATTGTACCAAGTTGCATCATCTGAGTGAACAGTTTGATGATGAAAATGCTAAATTGAATATGTTTATTCAATTTGAGTTACAGTCAAAGCTGGGCTTGGCCTAATAGAGTCATTTCCATTTTATAATTGTATTTATGTGCACAAGTTTTCATTATAAAACCTCGCCTGTGCTCTGGCTACTTAAAGTATGCAAATAATTGCTAAACAGCAACAGGTAGACTGAATTAAATTGAAACATAAGCAGCAATACAATGGTTTTTGTAAAAATTAAGTATATTTTTTGAGTTAAATATTTTCTGCAAAATCCAGATGTAATATTTATGTAGTGTTTGATTAAAATTAGTATTCCTCATTCAGTTTCCAGATAAAGGTTTTGTTATTTTTGAGAAAGTTAAATTTACTTAATATTCATTCATTGTTTTTTACCTCTTAATCATTGATCATTAACATAATAATTATGTAGGTATAAGCTATAACATTCCTCTTCATTCTAATGCCAACACATCTCATGGTAACATGCCTTGTAGGGACACTCTCATCAAGTCCTAACTTCCGCCATACTCCAAACAACAGAGAATGAAATCCTGATGTCTGTCACATTGCCGTGACTTGTGATGGAAAATAAATAACTGTTAATCACTTTTAAACTTTTATTTACTTTTTAACTGACCCAGTAAAAAGGTCACCAGGTTGCATTTACCTAGTTGCATTTATTTCAGAAATATTATAGGATAATAATTAACAGACAAGGCCGTTTGAATTCGTATTTCTGAAATTCACTAAAGTAGTTAATAAAATAAAAGGCAAAAGCAATTTTGATAAATATTTGCTAAAAACAAATTTCAAAAAAATTTCATACTAACTTCGCGTGTTTGGTGTGGGCGCAGTTTTATATCATGTTTCTTACTGACTGATTGAATGCAAAAGATGCAAAACAGGTTCCCTGACAGTTACTGTTGGCTACTGCTTCATTCTCCTGTCTGCTTTTGTGTATTGATGTATATAGTGTCGAAAATTGAGGTAATTATCTAGGTCTCCACTGAGAACAACATAATGTTCTCCAATGGAGAACTTTATGACCACATTGGTAATTTGTGCTGTGTGTCCTGCCCACTGTCCTATTAATTTGCAATCTTCTAGCTAGACTGTATCAGTTACTTTGGTGGTTATATCAATCTCATCATTAATTCCTGATTCAATCTTGTATACCTTTTTATCCTTAGTAGATACTATCGCTGAGCATTTTCTAGTTTCACTTATTGAGCGCTACTGTGGCTCGAATGACACGTTAAATTGTAGCCCCCGGTTGTATTAACAGCTTAGCCATGTTGGAGGCGTTCAGGTGGCTTAAGAGCTCTTGACACCCAGGCTGACACGGCCTAAATGAATTCCCTTACATATTGGAATGTAGCAGTAATGTTTCCTGTGTGTGGTTGCAGAGTTGCTGAACAAGACGACGGTGTACAACCGCGAGGCGCTGCTGGCGGCGGTGCGGCGGCCGCGCGGGGTGCCGCTCATCACCGTGTCCAACCACCACTCGTGCTTCGACGACCCCGGCCTCTGGGGTCAGTACATACATACATATACATACTTACACCCGCGATCTGCCTTGCTCATACATCTATTAAGGCTTTATTGATTTAAAATTAGAATTTCTTTGTTCCTAAAAAACTGAGTAATCAAGATCTTAAAACGTAAGCCTGAGTAATTTGCATTGCTTACACTTGAGGGTGTGCAATAATAAAATTAATTACTTACCAAAAGTACTAAGTACTTATATAGGTAGATGGTACCGAATGTGAAGCTAGCCTTGGAACAATTACACCAAACCACCTAAACAAGCAAGAAAATTTGATATTTCCATGTCAATACATTGTTTACAAACTTACGTGTTCATTAGGTTATGCCATGGTAATGGTAAAGGTGTCTACCCACTATAGCGTACCATACCATGACCGTGTTAGGAACGTATCAGGCACGGAAACAATACGCTACGCTCTACTATGCCCACTACAACGCACGTCAGTAATACTCGTCGAGAATACCTTGCCGGTGTCTGCTCGCACCGTGCTTGTCGCGTAAGGAGCATATTAACCAGTGGAGAAAGTGCGCGGGGCGGCCACGCTCACCATCGATAGGCGCTTTAATTGCCAACCGACTAGGGGTGCTCGATCCAGAGATCTATCGATACTTTGGATTGCAATGGATCGCATCGCAGTGTATCGATCCAGGTATCGATCCGTTTGTTTCGATACGATATTTTAGATCGATCCGGTATCGTATTTAAAAAAAAAAAAACATATTGTCTTTTATACCATCAAAGTTTGTTGTTTTAGGTACATAAACAATACTTATTTACGTCGGCCGACCTGTAAGTGGCAAAGTACACAGAAATAATATTTTCTAAAGCCGCTCTTTGTTGAGACGATATGGTTGTGTGGTTTCGATACGATATTTGATCCAGTATCGTGTTAATAGTTAAAAAGATGTGTTATTGCGATACGATATTTTATTCAAAGTAGAACCAAGTCAAAAATATCGGTATCGATATTTTGCTAGTAACATTTTTGGCACCACTACAAAAAATGTTGTCATTGCGTCATTTTGGCGTCAGCCAATTACAGCCAGCGGAGCTTACCTCTCCCCCCGCTTAAAATCGGTGACCTATTGTTTCAACAAAAACGGGGCCCACGCCAAAGAAGATATAATAATACTACGTACCCACGCGCTCTCCAGTCTCCTCCATGTCGGCGCGCGACGGTGCTGCGAGGTGACGGAACGGTCTTAGTGCCCATACTCTCATACGACTCAAGACGACAAACAATATTTTTTGTCTGATACATTCCTAGAATGGTTATGGTATGGTACGTTATAGTGGGCAGACACCTTTGGTATTATTTGGAATTTATGAAATTTTTAATATTTCAATTGTCTTGCTGAAAGTGAAGCTAACCTTGGGACAATAACATCGTAACATCTAAATAAATAAGATCATTAGATATTACTACGCCAGTACATTCTTTCACTTGTGTGTTCATTAGGTTATGCATAAGTTAAAGTGGTAATCTATTATATAAAAGGCTTCCCTGAGTGACTGACTGACAGACAGCCTACAGCCCAAACCGCTTAAGATATGAGCTTGAAATTTGGAATATAGGTACATTGAACGACGTAATGGAGCACTAAGGACGAAAATTTTGAACTTTCGACCTCTAAGGGGGTAAAATGGGCCCTTTTCGTTTGTATGTAACTTTTTATTCCCTGTACCGATTGACTTAAAACTTTGTATACATGCTTTTCAAACAAAATAAAAGTTACGTTTTTTCCTGTTTTTCCGAATTTTTTTCATCTAAGGGGTCAAATAAGGTCCCAAAGTTGGTGAAAAAAGCGTCAATTACATCGAACCAGCTGAACGGTTATGGTTGAAAATTGGTATGAAGGAAACACTCAGCATGTTTTAATAGAGTAACTAATAAAATCCAGGAAAATCTATAAGGTTCCTTAGGGATACGCAAAATTAATAAGTTTAGGCTACAGCCCAAACCGCTGAAGATATGAGCTTGAAATTTGGGATATAGGTACATTGAACGACGTAATGAAGCACAAAGGACGAAAATTTTGAACTTTCGACCTCTAAGGGGGTAAAATGGGCCCTTTTCGTTTGTATGTAACTTTTTATTCCCTGTACCGATTTACTTGAAACTTTGTATACATGCTTTCCAAACAAAATAAAAGTCATGTTTTTTCCTGCTTCTCCGAATTTTCCTCATCTAAGGGGTCAAATAAGGTCCCAAAGTTGGTGAAAAAAGCGTCAATTACATCGAACCAGCTGAACGGTTATGGTTGAAAATTGGTATGAAGGAAGCACTCAGCATGTTTTAATAGAGTAACTAATAGAATCCAGGAAAATATATAAGTTTCCTTAGGGATACGCAAAATTAATAAGTTTAGGCTACAGCCCAAACCGCTGAAGATATGAGCTTGAAATTTGGGATATAGGTACATTGAACGACGTAATGGAGCACTAAAGACGAAAATTTTGAACTTTCGACCTCTAAGGGGGTAAAATGGGCCCTTTTCGTTTGTATATAACTTTTTATTCCCTGTACCGATTGACTTAAAACTTTGTATACATGCTTTTCAAACAAAATAAAAGTTACGTTTTTTCCTGTTTTTCCGAATTTTCCTCATCTAAGGGGTCAAATAAGGTCCCAAAGTTGGTGAAAAAAGCGTCAATTACATCGAACCAGCTGAACGGTTATGGTTGAAAAAAGCGTCAATTACATCGAACCAGCTGAACGGTTATGGTTGAAAATTGGTATGAAGGAAGCACACAGCATGTTTTAATACAGAAACTAATAAAATCCAGGAAAATCTATAAGGTTCCTTAGGGATACGCAAAATTAATAAGTTTAGGCTACAGCCCAAACCGCTGTAGATACGAGCTTGAAATTTGGAATATACGTACATCGTACGACATAATGAAGCACTAAGGATGAAAAACGTACCCAACTCTAACTTACGGGGTAAAACGGGCCCTTTTTGTTTGCATGTAACTTCTTATTCCCTGTACCGATTGACATGAAACTTTGTATAGATGCTTTTGAGACTAAATAAAAAATATGGCTGTACCTGTTTTCTAAATTTTCCTTAAAAAAATCCTTAGGGGTCAGATACGTCCGAAAACTTCAATGCGCTTTTTTAAATAATGTAGTATCTAGGATTATGATAATGATTGTTTATCTTTAAATGGGGCAAAATGGGTCCCCAAAAGTTTACGATTTTTTTTATTTTGTGAGCCAATAGTCTTAAGCTTAGCGCACATATGGATCAATATAGGTATTTTACTATGGGATCAACCCTGACAAGCGAAAATTACCTACATTTTCCATACATTTTGTCGCGGGTCGATGAACTTTTTGTGTTGAACAGCTGATTTTATTCACGTGCTTTTGGGGTTGGTACCATTGTAAAAGTTAATCAAATTATGAGTATAATAGCATCCTAGAATATGCCTGACTAGAATTACGACTTGTGTGCCATTTTTTCATTTGCCTGGAAAATTAAATTTCTAATGACTTAATGAAACATGTCGAATACCTGTACCGGCCTTAATTAATAGTGCACTACTGAAAATACGGATAGCACTACGGATAATAGAAACAGGTGGGTCTTAAGATGAACATGGACAAGACGAAAGTCATGTGTAATTCCCATGTTTTACCTACCCCGATTTCTGTTGGAAACTCGGTTCTTGAAGTCGTTGACTCGTACGTCTACCTAGGACAAGTAGTCCAGTTAGGGAGGTCCGACTTCAACAAAGAGGCCAATCGACGAATTCAACTCGGCTGGCAGCGTTCGGAAAAGTGCGTATTGTCTTCTCGTCCGACATACCTCAGTGCCTCAAGTCGAAAGTTTTCGACCAGTGTGTGTTGCCAGTGATGACTTATGGCACAGAAACGTGGTCTCTCACTATGGGCCTTATTAGTAAGCTCCAAGTAGCCCAACGAGCTATGGAGAGGGCTATGCTTGGAGTCTCTCTGCGAGATCGAATCATTAATGAGGAGATCCGTAGAAGAACCAAATTTACCGACATAGCCCAACTGATTGGCAAGTTGAAATGGCAATGGGCAGGGCACATAGCGCGGAGGGCTGATGACCGTTGGGGTCGAAAAGTTCTCGAGTGGAGACCATGTACAGGCCAGCGCAGCGTAGGACGTCCACCCACAAGGTGGACGGATGACCTCATTAAGGCCGCAGGATCGCGCTGGATACAAGCCGCTTCCAACCGGTCTTATTGGAGATCCATAGGGAAGGCCTATGTCCAGCAGTGGACGTCCTGCGGCTGATGGATGACTGAAAATAGGCCTATCCGCGAAGGGTAATTGGGCCATTTTATCACGCCGGCCAAGCATGGGTTGCTGAATTCACATACGACATTGATTTTTTCTACGTATGTACAGGTTGCCTCAATGTTTTCCAGCAAAGAAAAGTGAAGTTTCTTACATAGTTACTCATACAATTATTATTATTGGCTCCCTCGGTGGCTCAGTGGTTGACCCTGACTCCTGGGTCAAAGAGGCGTGGGTTTGATTCCCAGGGCAAATATTTATGTGCTGTTCATATGTGTTTGCTCTGTGTCTGAGTGTTATTAATATATTTTTATTTATTTATTTAACACTTTATTGCACACTATTTGTACAAAAGGAGGACTTAACGCTAAACAGCATTATCTGCCAGTCAACCTACATGTATAAATAAATAAATAAATATATCTTTATTGTACACAGAAACACAGTACAGAAACTATACAATATGCTGTACAATGGCGGCCTTATCGCCTTTGGCGATTTCTACCAGGCAACCTTTGGATGGACTGGAATTATTCTAAAAATAGGAGTATGGTCGGTGGTGTATACAATACAGTACATACATTGAAATACATGTATATGTAATATATCAGTCTCTGCCAGCCAAATCACAAACATTGCTTAGTTTGGGATCAGAGACCGTGTGTGAGATGTCCTCCAATATTTATTTTATATATTTATTTATTATTGAGTTAATTTCAGAAATAACTTTGTAATAAGCTTTAGATACAAGTAAATTAAATAACCAAATACTGAGACAATTCAGGCTAAACCGTAGGCATTATTTTGCAAGTAATACAATAATAGGCCCAACAACAACATAAAAAGTGTTCTCTCTATCGAATGCTTAAAGTGAAAATGAAACAGATATAATTATGATAATTAGCTATTATAATTACGATGGCGCCTTCATAATCGAGCCTAATGCGGGCTTAACCACGAGCTACTATTATTTTAAGTAAGTGCCAAGAAAACGCGGGCCTAACTGTGGGTTTTTATCATTTTAAGCAGTTACGAAAATAACGCGGGCCAGACCGTGGGCTATTATCATTACAAGCAATACAAAAACGCAGGCTAACGGCATGCTATTATAATTTTAAGGATTTATTAAGACAACACGGGCCAGACCGCGAACTATTAGATATTATTATAAGCAAATGCCAAGATAACGCGGGTTGAACCGCGGGCTGTTATTTTAATTAAGTAAGTATTAAAACAACGTGGGCCAAACTGTGGGTTATTATCTTTGTAAGTACCTAATTATTAACACAACGCGAGCTAAACCGCGGGCTTTTATCATTTTGAGCAAGTACTAAGACAATACGGGCCAGACCATGGGCTATTATCATTGTAAGTAATACGACAATGCAGGCCAAACGGCGAGCTTTTATAATTTTAAGCAAGTATTAAGACATCGCAGTCCATGCTGCGTGCTATAAATAACCATCTTAAGCAAGTACTAACAATACGCGGGCCAAACCGTGATCTATTATCATTATAGGCAAATACTGTTACAATTTTGACCAAACCGTGGGCATTATCCTTGCAAGTAATTTTAAGCAAGTATTAAGACAACGCGGGCCAAATTGCGGACTATTAGATATTATTATAAGCATGTACAAAGACAACGTAGATCAAACCGCGGGCTCTTTTTATTTTAAGTAAGTACCTATGTACTAAGACAACGCGGGCGAAGCCGCGGGTTTTAAGCTAGTTTGAAAATATGTGAAACAAACATTTTGAAATCGTTTTGGGGTGTGACGAATCACCGGAGTAGGAATAAATTATACGCGCTTTAGTTTTTATCGAATCTGAAAGAGCTGTGTAAAACTCAACTCAGTGTTTTGTTCCTGGCTGAAAGAGGTCTTATTTCACAATTATTAGTATCCTACAGTTGTGGGTCCCAGTTGTTTTAACCGATTAGCGGTGTCAGAAGTCTTCAGGCGACTTAAAACTCTGACACCAGGGATAGCCACCTGGCTTACACAAACTTACTTTAGTATCATCCACATCATTTCCTCCTCCATCCTTTATCCCACTACTGGGTAAAAGCCTTAGTACGATACGAACTCATTCGTCGTCGTCTTTTCAGCCATAGGATGTTCACTGCTCGACATAGGCCTCCCTATAGATATCCAATAAGACCGGTTGCAAGCAGATTACATCTAGCACGATCTTGCGGTCTTAATGTGGTCATCCATCCACCTTTTGGGTGGACGTCCTACGCTGCGCTTACCGGTACGTGGTCTCCACTCGAGAACTTTCCGATCCCATCAGTTATCAAACTTCTGTGCTATGTGCCCTGCCCACTGTCATTTCAACTTGCCAATCTGCTGGGCTATATTGGTAAAGAGTATTCCTGATCGAAGCCTCCGAGCTTAGCCTTCTCCATAGCTCGTTGGGCTACTTGAAGCTTACTATTAATAATGCCTATGGTGAGAGCCCACGATTCTGTGCCACAAGTTAGAGCTTATTCAAGAACGGAAACTATTGTCACGCTACCTACACTTTTTACCGACTTCCAAAAAGGAGGAGGTACTTTTTTCGTCTGTATGTATTTTTTTTTGTGTATGTTCATCGATATTTTTGCCAATTGTGAACCTATTTAATTGTTTCTTTTGTGAGAAAAGGTATACATCCGAGGTGGTCCTATTTAAATTTTTTAGAACACGGCTCGGCTGATTTTGATAAATCAACAATAATGTACATAAAAGTCCCATCAATTCGTGCAAACTATTCGAATTCTGTACATGGAAGTCGGCGGTTTAATTTATTGCGCAAAATAATTATGTTAATTTTTCTTTATTTCCGCTAGCAGCTCTTTACCAAAATCCGTACAACTAAAGACACACTTAAACTACCACCATGGTGTTCGCATTATAATAATCACATATAGTGGTGCTGTCAGCCCGTCGGACACACCCTTCGCACGAAATAGGCCATGGGCGTAAACCGCCCACTCCGCAAATGACCTAAATCTACTTCATAGTCACTCGCAATTGCCATAAATCCGTCATGCATTAAGGAAACGAGCGCAGGTCGTCCGACGGAGACGGCTCGGGGATATTGTCCAAGTCGCAAGTCAAACATGACATGATTGGCACAAGACCGAGGCAAATGGCACACTAAATAAATATGTCCTAGTAATATCCTAGTTGGCTTCACGTAAAAAAGCCTTTTCATCACATCTATTCGAAAAGGACTACTTGGTTCGCCTTTAAGTGCGCCCAAACGTGTTTTCTATAAGGAACTTTATTAAGTGCGACGGAATTATCTTTGCCGCGCACTTTTTGAATTTGGAACAAATAAGTGCGACGAAATGATCTCTGCCGCGCACTGAATTTGGAAGTATTTGTAATGTTAAATTTGTAAGTCAGCGCTAAGAAAGTGAATGAAAAAAATGTAAATATAAGTTTCATTTGTTTTATTATTAGATACCATTTAATTTCAATTTAGGTAGTTAACTCTACGTTTTATTAAATAATAATATTATAGTAAAATATGAGGCGCCTTTTGTTTTCTCATAGAGGTGATGAAAAGTAGAGTCAAACTCGGGTGCAAAATATATTTATGACTCGGGCGACGTACTTTGAATCCCTCGCTACGTTCAGGATTCTACTCTAGATTCCCTCACTTCGCTCTGGATTCAAAAAAGCGCCCTCGCCGTAAAAATATTATTTTACTCCCATATGATACAATCTACTATTATTTACTACATGCAATAATAGATACGTTGTTTCAACATTATTTTCTTATTAAGTATGTTTACAATATTTGTACAAAAAATAAAATACTATAAAAAATCCTCAACCTATAGTGCCGCTAGCAGCGGGGGGGGCCAGGCTACCGGTGGTGGGGGCTACAAGCTGAGGAACCTCCTGAAAATGCGCGCCGTGTCCAGGATCACTGCCTTTTGAATCTGGCCCTTGACCCAACCTCTTGAGGTGTTGGTCGAGGATCTTCGCTATTAAACCGTTCACCGTCACGACTATCGGGACAATGATTGTCGAGTCCACATCCCACATGTGTTAGCTTCATTATTGTTTTAATTCATTTTTGATTTATATTCTTACTATTTAAAATATTATGTCGTGAAGGAGTAATGTTCATTTGCTTCATAGTCTATGCTTTTTATATTATTGCAGTGGTAACACTGAGAGGTAAGATGACAAATGAACATTACTCATTCGGTCAGTGTCACAGTTGTTATTCTTGGTGCGGTGCATATGGTCGACGTTTGAAATACTACGAAATAAATCCCAGCGAGTCCGATAAATCCTGGTTTAATTTATGAGATTAAGGCGAAGGCCTATATCTCAGAAAAATAAAACGCACAAGCCCACTATTTTGAAGAATCCCGACGTAAACAAAGATTTTTGATCCGGCATTATGAAAAAACGTCAACTACGACGAAGTAGAAGTGGAACACCAAGCGATCCACCGCACGCCTTGGAAACTGGCATAAGGAGCTCTTCGAGTGCTGCGGGTGCTCAAAACGAAAGGCCTCGCAAAAGTAGAAAACGTACGAGGAGCAGCAGTACAAGTGAAAGAAGCAGAACCCGTCAAGTCAAGCGCAAGCGTAATCGACGGGCCAGGCAGGATTCGTCAACTGATTCATCTACAACAAGCAGCAGCAATAGTGCGAGTAATTCACGAGGTCGTCGTAAACTTTACCGTCGTCGTAGAAGTAGAAGTTTGAGCCGTAGACACACAGACCGCCGCAGTCGCAGTTATGAACGGAAGCGAAGCCGCGACAGACATCGCAGGCGCAAGCGCAACGCGCATCCGAGCCCCAGCCGTAAGCGGGCCCGCCGCGAGCAGACGAGTTCCAGTCCTGAGCGGAGACGCCGTGCGCAGACGAGTTCCAGCCGAGAGCGAGAACGTCGCGCACCGCCGAGTTCGAGCCGTGTACGGGGACGACGTACGCTGCCGAGTTCCAGACGTGAGCGGAGACGTCGCTCCCAGCTGAGCTCCAGTCGTGAGCGGAGACGTCGCTCCCAGCTGAGCTCCAGTCGTGAGCGGAGTCGCAGCAAGCGCCTAGGTACGCCACGTAACGAAGGTAAGGGTGAACTTAATATCAATGCACAATTCCTTACCGATTTAGCCAAGTCCTTAAATGTATCTGGTGGAAATAAATTTCCTATGTTAGGCAACGTTCTGCCAGAATTCGATCCTATGATCAAAGGCCAAACAATCCAAATGTGGTTGAGTAAGGTAGAAGAGTGTTCAAAACTGTATAATTGGGGTGACGCTCAGATAATACATTACGCTTTGCCAAAACTATCGGGAGTCGCTAGATCATGGTATCAGGCATTACCTTCTATGTCATTTTCGTGGCAAGAATGGAAGGCAAAGCTAATCGAATCTTTCCCTAGTAGCGATGATTACGCCGAATTACTTACGGAAATGCTTTCAAAGCGCGTGAGATATAACGAACCACTAGAACTCTATTATTACGAAAAGGTCAACTTATTAAACCGCTGTGAAATATATGGCAAACGCGCTGTAGACTGCCTATTGTATGGCATAGAGGACCGGTCTTTAAGGTTAGGTGCCAAAGCCACTAAATGTCAAGAGCCCGAACAAGTATTACAATATTTCCAGTCTATAAAGCGCCAACCTCAGGATAATGATAGACCTAATAGATCAGCTCAGGATAAGCGGGGCAGTAGCAACATGGTTGGGTTTCCTTCATCTAACGTCACTTCGAAACCATATAACAATGCAGGTAATTTAAAATCACTACCGCCTAATAGACCAGTTTCTAACGCGCCCCACAAATGTTTCAATTGCGGCGAAGTTGGCCACTTCAGTTTCAAATGCCCGAAAAAAATACTTAAATGCAATATATGCAACAGACTAGGACACACCTCCATCGATTGTTCCAAGTTACCAAATGACTCTAAAAATAACAATAGTCCAATTCAAGAGAAATCTGTTATGCAAATCGAAACCGATAACTCAAAGGATAAATACAAAGTTCAATTATGACTAGGAGGTGCTTTGCTAGACGGATACATTGACTTGGGTAGCCAGTGCTCATTAATAAGATACAGCGTTGCTAAAAATCTGGGAATCAATTGGACTAACGACAACCTCCCAATCTTGAGAGGTTTAGGTGGCAACGTTACAATACCGTTAGGTGTAGCAAGGGTAGAAATAAAAATACAAGACATTGTAGAGAATATCGATGTATTTATTGTTGATGATGGTGTAATAAAGTATTCTGCGCTCATTGGACACAGTTTTACAGAACGGCCGGGAATCTTGTTAACAAAAACCGCGGACACCTTAAAATTCACCAGAAGCCTTACCTTAAAACTTGATTTGATCTTGCATAGTGATGTCACTATACCATCGCAACAAACAATGGTAGTGCCTGTCGTGGCTAGTGACGATTACTCGGGCACAGTCTACATAACGGGGTCGATAAGAGGGAAGCCTGATAATGAATTCTTCCTACTGGCGGGGGAATATAGTTTTGAAAGTGGTAAAAGCGGAATTTTGGTACAAAACGTAAGTGTTAATCCGGTAGTACTAAGAAAGGGAAATCTATTGACACGAGCTCCGACAGTTAATAGATCTTTTGAGGTTAACATTCTTGACTTTGACGAAGCTCATGCTGATTCAGACCTGAATTTTGGCTCAAACCTATCTATAAACCAGATAGAACAATTAAAATCTCTACTAAAAACATTCGAGGTTTGTTTTTCTAACTCTTTAAAAGACTTAGGCTTTACCAATGTAGTACAAATGGACATTGAATTAAATGATACGAAACCGGTAGTGTATCGACCCTATAGATTACCATATCCTGAACGCGAGCTAGTACGATCTATGGTTAAAGAAATGATTGACGCGGATATAGTATGCGAGTCAAATTCAGCGTATGCAAGCCCAATATTACTCGTTAAAAAGAAAACTGGCGAAAAAAGACTTTGCGTTGACTATCGGGCTCTAAACAATAAAACTAGGAAGGAACATTACCCCTTACCACTAATAGACGACCTTCTAGATCGACTGACTGGACATAGCTTGTTTATCAGCCTCGATCTTGCTTCGGGCTATTACCAAATACCAATAGTAGAGCATTCCCAAGACAAAACTGCTTTTGTTACCCCTGATGGCCAATTTCAGTTTAAGCGCATGCCCTTTGGGCTGGCGAACGCGCCATCAGTTTTCCAACGAGCAATGCATAAAGTTCTAGGTAAACTAACTTATATCATAATATATATGGATGACGTGCTTATACCAGCACGCTCCTTTGATGAAGGAATGTTTAGGTTACATGAGGTGCTTGGGTTAATCAAAGAATCAGGACTAACTCTCAAACTAAAAAAATGTTGTTTCTTTGAAAAAGAAATCGACTTTCTTGGGTTTCATGTCAGCGGCGACGGCATAAAACCCGGTCTTAGAAAAACAACAGCAATAACGAACTTTCCGGTGCCCAAAAACGTTCATGATGTTAGACGGTTCATTGGCCTCGCAAGCTTCTTCAGGCGGTTCGTTAAAAATTTTGCTCTTATAGCACGTCCTTTGACTGATCTGTTGAGCACAAAATTTGAGTGGAAATGGACAAACGAGCAAACTGATGCGTTTAATACATTAAAAGAACGACTTACCGAGCGACCTATATTAGCTCTCTACAATCCAAAACTAGAAACAGAATTGCATACGGATGCTTCTAAGCTAGGTGTAGCGGGTATTTTAATGCAGCGTGGCAACGATACTCTGCTTAGGCCAGTAGCTTATTACAGTCGGAAAACAACTAAGGACGAACAAAAGTTACATTCATTTGAATTAGAGACACTTGCTGTCATAGCCTCGTTAAACCGTTTTCGAGTTTACTTACTAGGTTTACCGTTTAAAATTGTGACCGACTGCAACGCGCTACGTACGACACTCACGAAAAGAGACTTGATCCCTCGGATTTCACGTTGGTGGGTACAGTTTCAAGAATTTGACTGTGCTATAGAATACAGGCCGGGCACGCGTATGGCGCATGTTGACGCTCTAAGTCGTAATCCCGTATCAGAGCCGAACCAAGTCGAAGAAGCCCATGTCATTGACGTTTTGAATATAGACGTGAATGACTGGATTGCTACTGTTCAACAAAACGACGACGAGATTAAACGCATCAAACGAATTCTGCAAGACGACGATACTAAATACGTTGCTGACGTTAGGAATAACTATCAGCTTAAGGGTAATCATATCTGCAGGGTGGTAGAAAAAGGTTTAAGGTGGGTGGTACCACGTAGTGTAAGGTGGCAATTATTAAAAAAGAATCACGACGATGTAGGTCATTTTGGGTTTGATAAAACTCTCAGCCGTTTACAAGCTAGCTTTTGGTTCCCTAAAATGCGCCGGTTTACGAAAAAATATGTTGCTGCCTGTTTGGAATGTGCGCATCACAAGGCACCCGGTGGTGCGAAAGAAGGTTCACTACACCCCATACCGAAAATCGAAATTCCATTTCATACAATCCACGCGGATCATTTAGGACCGTTCGTTCGTTCCAAAAGGGGCAATAATTACATATTGGTAATTATAGACGCGTTTACCAAATATATAAACATACGCGCAGTTCGCGATACAAAAACTGCAACTGCCATCAAAGTATTTAAAGAACACTTCTCTTATTTCGGGGTACCTTCGAGACTGATTACTGATCGGGGATCATGTTTCACTAGTACTCAATTTACAGAGTTCACTGGAAAGCTAAATATAAAGCATATACTTAACGCCGTAGCCACACCGAGGGCCAACGGCCAAGTCGAAAGGTTTAACCGTACTATCTTAGATGCTTTGAGTACAACGTGTCACAATGAAAATGATAATACTTGGGATGCATTTTTAGGTGATATTCAGTTGGGTATAAACACCACCATAAATAAAACAACGAGCAAAAGTCCATCTGAGCTATTATTTGGATGCAGGCTAGTTGGCCCTACGGAGAATGTGCTTAGTGATATACTTACCGAAACGACGAAACGAATTAGTGGTGATGATTTAACGCAGTTAAGATCAAATGCCTGCGATAGAATCAATAAAAACCAGGAAGCATCTAAGTTAAAGTACGATAAAAATAGGAAAAGGGCAACTTCTTACAAAGAAGGTGACCTTGTGAGAGTTGAGCGGACTATTATTGATAAAGATCATGCGGGAAAATCTAAAAAGTTAGTTGCGAAATATCATGGTCCTTATCGTATTATGAAAATTCTACCTAATGATAGGTTTCTCGTTGAAGATACACCACTTACTAAAAAGGGTAATAAAAGATACGAGAATATTGTAGCATTGGATAAAGTTCACCCTTGGCTTAGTTTTAAAGGCTGCAACAGTGATACGAGTGAAAGTGATGATGATCGTGATTAGCAACTAAAAGATTTATTGTTTCTGATTTACTGATTTATATTTATTATTTATGAAACTAAAAATGTTATAGTTAAGATTCTTTAGATTTTAATAAATTATACGTAATGTGAGCATGTGAACTGTGACTGTGAACGATCAGTGCAGATAGCGAACGGCATTGGGAAACCGATGTCGCACAGATGGTCGTAGATTAGATCAGAGTATGCAAGATTTTGATTGTAATATTTATAATCCTTGTAATTATTACTTGTGATGTAAGCATAAGCTGTGAGCGATCAGTGCAGATAGCGAAAGGCATTGGGAAACCAATGTTGCACAGATGGTCGTAGATTATATCAGACTATGCAAGATTTTGACTGTAATATTTATAATCCTTAGATTACTTGTGATGTGAGCATAAGCTGTGAGCGATCAGTGCAGATAGCGAACGGCATTGGGAAACCGATGTTGCACAGATGGTCGCAGAATTTAGCAGACTATGCAAGATTTTGATAACGAAATAACTTATTTTGATGTTTTACCACAAAATTATTTTACTGTGATTCTATTATATGTTTACTGTATTAGGTGTATAATATTTTTTATTTTTGTCTCTTCAAATCCGGCCAAGTTTGTTCGATTCGCGTTACTTATTGTGTGAGAGGACTCACCATTACAGGATGGCCGAGCTGTTAGCTTCATTATTGTTTTAATTCATTTTTGATTTATATTCTTACTATTTAAAATATTATGTCGTGAAGGAGTAATGTTCATTTGCTTCATAGTCTATGCTTTTTATATTATTGCAGTGGTAACACTGAGAGGTAAGATGACAAATGAACATTACTCATTCGGTCAGTGTCACAGTTGTTATTCTTGGTGCGGTGCATATGGTCGACGTTTGAAATACTACGAAATAAATCCCAGCGAATCCGATAAATCCTGGTTTAATTTATGAGATTAAGGCGAAGGCCTATACATGGCGGTAACCTCGTGAGCCAAGGTCAAGGCGGTAACCGCGAGAGCCAAGTCAAGGTACTTGCTGAGCTTGTCCTTCTCGGCCTTCATGAGGTTCTCGATAATCTGGTCCTAGTCATGAGTACAATCATATCCTAGAATATTATTATGTCCGGCGTCTAGAGAAACACCCGGTATAGCCCGGGAGGTATGCGCAAAAAAATGCAACTACTTTCATGCTGAATTTTTGGTATTATGTTGTCATGGTGGTGTACAACAATACCCCGGAGTCAGTCAGTTGAGATGCTTCGCGTTTGGTGGCTTTTAGAAAGTAGTTGCATTTTTTGCGCTTACCTCCCGGGCTAGTATACCAATCCTGCCCCACTGGCCCAGTTGTTCGTTTTGCGAATTAGCGTATTATTTATTCGTGCTTATATCTTCCTCGTCCACGTAGTGCGTGTGTTGAGGCGGCGACCTTATGGGCGCGGCCGGCGGCGCGGCGCTCCTGTCCCGGCTAGGCGTCCTAAATGTGCTGTTTATTGAACTGAATTGTTAGCATTTGCGTCATTCTGTCTTGTTGGCTTAGACGCGCGACTGTGACGCGCAGATAACTTTACTTGCCTCAAACATGTACCTACCTACCTACAAGTACGTACTTGCAATAAGTATGCCTTTGTCACCATCTTAGCCATCAGTTATTCCACTCAAGATTTTTATTTTGGCTTAAATTTAGGGATTTTTGAAGAAATCCTAGGGAGGCGGGGTCCCCAGTGTGAAGCAATGAAGTCATTTTACCCTAAAAATCCCTAAATCCCTGTTTCAACTCAGAACGCCCTAAGCAGTACCCGAAAAATATGCACTTTGGCCCTAAAATAGGACGAAATCCCTAAAAGTGGAAATAATTTTAGGCACATAATACCTATTAACTATTAGTCTGCAGTAGACTGACCCAACTGTGAATGATGAACATTCCAAGAATAGGACGTCCACTGCTAGACATAGCGTTACCACTTATACCTATTTCCAATATTACCGATCGTAAACAGCTTATATCCAGCGATAAGTATTCAATAAGTTAGTGCGATGTATTGTGAAACCACAATTCGGTATTTTATTATTGTTTTGCAATGAGTCAGTCGCGAATTGTTTTCTAGCGTAGGCATAGCAGTGCATTGCACTCGCACTAGTATGTTTAAGTTTACTTTGTTTACTATCTCGTCATTCACTTGCGTATGACACTCGCACTCTGACGTCACTACAATGTAAATAACGATCCTCTTTTTTGACCGTAGGCATGTTACTCGATTTATGAGCCGATGGTGATTTCAGAGATGGTCCCATTTGAATTTTATCGATCGTAATCGACCGAGTCTTTTTAATGATTAACTACGTCGACGATACAACAATTCGTGCTAACCATTCGAATTTTGTACCTACATAGGTTGAAAACGGTTGTGCAGCCGGGCTAGGATGTGCCCGAAGTAATATTTCTTTCGACGTGTCTGAACGAGACAGTGTTATCAAAGTATCATATTATATCACTTTTTCACATGACGAAATAAGTTCATTGCATGGCTTTTCGTGGTCGCATGCTGGACTAGCTGAGAAGACCACCTACGAGAATGATTTTCAAAAGTGCATTGCTGCAGCTGTATTTGTCTATTACTTTCCCAATATTTCTGTGTTTAGTTGGCTAGATATTTTATCTTGCACAAAGGCTGCGCGGTATTTGAAAGTGACTGCCATGATAGCGGTTACAGCTGATAGCGCGCTCTACAGATCTTGGGGAATATGCACCTTTTATTTTCTCTTTGTGCTAACAGTCAGGTCTTTGGATGGGTGCCATTTACAACATAGCACTGTCGTGGCTCGGATGACACATTAAATTGTTGTTCCCGATTGTTTTTACTCAGACCATATCCCATAACTATTAATAGATAAAGTATTTATTTTTTACGCCGTGGTGGTCTAGTGGTAATGACACTCGCCTTACAATAGTGAGGTCGTGGGTTCAAATCCCGATCCCGTACCAATGAATTCCTTGGAATTTATGTACGGAATTTCACACCATGGGCTTTTCGGTGAAGGAAAACATCGTGAGGCAACCTGCATACGTCCGTAGAAGAAATTCGATGGCGTATGTGAATCCACCAACCTGCACCGGGCCAGCGTGGTGGATATGGCCCAATCACCCTTCGTGGGTAGGCCTACGTCCTGCAGTGGACTGTTAAAAAAAGGCTGGTACAGGTACAGGAAAGTATTTATTGCATACCAAGAAATACAGCTTTGTATGTAACAATGAGCGGCCTTATCGCCGATAGCGATCTCTGCCAGGCAACTTTAGGAAGGAGAGGGCAGATAGCGTATATAAATAATGAATCATGGTCTAACGAAAGCCCCAATATTTTTTGTTGATTGGGTACAATCAACAAAAAATGAGCTACGAGTACCAACGGTCGCGCCGGCTAGGCGGCTCTACCTACACTTATTATCATCACGAAGACGTGAATTCTCGCCGATAACATGATAACAGGTACTTGCGAGCCAACGTGCGGATTACCCTTAATTTTCCTCGCTATATGATAAGCAATAGATACTGAACTGCTAATACGTGATTTTATGATTATCCCCCGCTTGAGAGGATTATAGACCTATTTTTATAGTTGTAAAGGTCGATCCACATTTGTGACATTTCACGGTGACTTGGCTCCGTAACCGAGGCATTTACGCCAGGTGAACGCACACCAGCAGCTCATTTATGACTTCATTTTAGTCATTTGGCACCGCCTAAGTGACGTTAGCCATCAATTGCGAAAGCAATCGTTGAATGAACAACTTTGATGGCTAACGTCACATAGGCGGTGCCAAATGACTAAAATGAAGTCATAAACGATTGCTATTACGATTACTATTGCTTAGGCGGTCGGGGACCTGGGGTAGAAAAGTTCTCGGGTAGAGACCATGTACCGGCAAGCGCAGCGTAGAAGGCCACCCACAAGGTGGACAGATGACCTCATCAAGACCGCAGGTTCGCGCTGGATGCAAGCCGCTTCCAACCGGTCTTATTGGAGATCTATTGATGATGCCTATGTTCATCAGTGGACGTCTTATGGCTGATGGTTGGATAGATCGCACACCTAGACAAGCCGTAGGAGCCGCACACGCCGTATACTTAGAGCATTAATAATAATAATAATAAAATCGCAGGGGCGGCTTTGTGGCGAGCCGTCGGTGAGTGGCGACACCGCGAACCCTGATTCCCTGGGGCTAAATGAGACCCTTGACTCCTCTCTTGCCTTAACTGGCCGGTTTGGAGTGGAAACCGCAAGAGATGAGAACCTAAGCTCCAGGGTGGAAGTGTTAAAGGGCATAACGCCGCGAGTAGCGTCTAGTGAAAGCGTAGCACACCTCTCCGACACCCTAAGCCGTCTACACCAATGTTGCCCCTCCGGCGCCAACTTACGGTAGCCTTTATGGGGGACCCATTTAGTGGATGGCAAGTCACATTTCACGCTATCCTTTTTATACCTACTACTGTTTTTTTATTTCGTAATAAAATTGTAAAGGGGCCTCTCAATGTTGGCTTGATGTCTAATAAAGGACCAGGCTAAGCCTGTGATTTCAATATAATAATAATAAATACATTTATTTATTTGAAACCAAAGAATGTACAACACATAGTAATTAAGATTAAGATTGCATTAGTCCTACAGAGCGTCTAGGTGCGCGTTTTCTTTATGGCCTTCCTATTAAAGCTCAGCGCCCATCTAGGTTTTCATTTCATTTTTATATCAAACTTTGTGTACAAACTAAACAGTCAAAAGAGACTAGGCAAATTGAATTGAGAATTTCCCGCTTCTTTACTCATAATTGTACAATTTTGAAGATGATTTATTAATAGGAGCTGAGAATCACTGGACTTAAGAAAATGTAAAACCCTAAAATGCAGCCGACTGTTTGTTTCATTGCAATCTTCAACGTTCCTAAGTGCTTGGTATTTCATTATTAAACTGTAAAAACATAATACAACAAAATAGACTTGTAGGTCATTCATAATCGGTGTATAATTTTCCACAAAATGAATTCTGTTTGTGGATTTCAAGTTATAATTAGCTGTGGCACAGAATAATAACTAGTACTTAGCTGTGGTTAGGTACAACGTTGCATGCTAATGTGTGGGTCAAATGGTAACTGTAGCTAGAGTCGACGGGACCCCACTTATACTTGCAAATTATTCCGCCATTCTGCCAATCTACTGAAAATTAAATGTCTGTTACCGATATAAATGAAAATATCTAATTTTTGTTTTGACCGACGGAGGAAGTATTCCTCAATTCGACGCGTATATTTTTTTTTCACGCATAACTTTTTACATAGTGGTCCGATTTCGATAATTATTTTTTATTGGAAAGAATATACTTTAAAATTGGTCCCATTTAAATTTTATCGAAATCGGCTGAGCCATTTTAGATAAATCAACAATAATGTGAAAAATGCTACATCGATCCGTGTATCCTGTAATATTCGCGAATCCTGTACACGGGTTGAGTCGTCGGTCGCAAAAAATAAACATAAAATTAAACATTAATTTGTAGGGCCCGGTTGTTTAACCGTTTAGCTATGTCAGAGGCCTGCAGGCGGCTTAAAAAACTCTGACTCTAGGGCTAGCCTCCCGGTCTATACGAACTTTTACTGACTTCAAAAAATTAGGAGGTTCTGTGTCGTCTGTATGTATGTATTTTTTATGTTAGTTCATCGATAATTTCGCCTACCGAACCGTTTTAAAGAAATATTTTTTATTTCAAAAGGGTCCCGCCATGCCGAGTTATCCCGAGGTGGTCCCATTTAAATTTTATCGAAATCGGCTGAACCGTTTTTGTTAAATCAACAATAATGTACATGGATGACACGTCGATTTGTGCAAACTATTCGAATTAAACACGGTTGCAGCCGGTGGTGTAATTTTTTGGTGGAAAATAATTATGCCATTCACTGAGCAGCAATTGCTTATAAACTCTGTTTCAGAAACAAATCATAATGTTTCAGAGACAATTATTTTGTTTCTGTAAACGCTACCTGTTTATCGGTATGTTTCTATTCTACGTGATGTTTCAGAAACTGTATTCGAAACATCATTTTGTTCATTGAATACATGGCTTTATATTATTATCCTCACATCGACTTGGTATTCTATTTTAATGTTTATACGAGGCTACAATATACATATAAGGCATTTAGTCACTAGACGTGTATCGCCGCTTCGCCATACGTAACGTCACAACAGACTCGACGGCACGAATAATAATGTTCGCTTTCTCAATGTTGATCCCATAGCAATGTACAATGTCATTAAATGTCTATTGTGACGAAACAATCCATAATTATTATTCTGCCAGTCGTGTCTTATTTATCTACCATTCTCGCGCACAATACAAATAAACATGTTTGATAAACAGCGTCAGGCTGTTGTCGACACTTGAGAGATCAATAAGTAATTGACGGCGCGGGCGCTGAGCGGTCTGCGAGCAATTCGCGACCATTACGATGAGCTCACGTGAGTGATGGCCGAACGACGATGTGGCCATCATATTCAATTCATACTAAGGTGAATTGGGGCTATTTCGAATTTGGTTATATTCCGAACAACCAAAAAATCTACCAAACGCAATAATATTTTTATACTGTATACATTTACTTACGCGCCATATTGATTTGGCTATCGGTCTCCAGTTGACGCTTGTCGCTAGCAGCGTTCAGGCAATTGCAGTGACAGTTTTAGTGCCAAAGGACGATTTCGCGTCATTTTTAGAAAATCGTAATAACCCCAACTTGGATTGTGTCTAAAGTAGATAAGTTAATGAACTGAGTGTTTGTTTTTATGATAATTTGACGTTTTTAAAGGACAATTCAATGAGCCACGATCTTAGATCTCTAAATTTTAATTTTATTCGGAATAAACCCGATGGGGGTATTCCTCGGAATAAACCCGATGGGGGTATTCCGACATCTTTGATGTTCGGAATAAACCCATTTTGTTTTCTTATAGTAATTTGCAGAGGCTCTCAACCTTTCAGTGTTGTGTTGAAAAGTGTTTTAAAAAATTCTAATTGATCGATGATAAGTGATAACTCAAATATTACAGTTAGGTACTTTAAGGGCGATTCCGTGAGGGAAGTGTCCCGCACGAAATTGCACTTTCTTATGTTATGTCCTTTTCTGTGGCTCAGAACCGTCATTTGGTATAGCGAAAATGACATTAAGGCGCTTCCTCGAGCCAACAGCCCCGACCATAGCGCCGCCACCAACTTACTATAACTATACTATATACTAACTTGTTATAAAAAAGTTGATAAAAAGAAATCTGAAATTTCGATAGAATGATTCGTGATACGTATTATAAGCTACTTTTTAATGCCTCTGTAATAGTTGTATTTTGTATAGTTTAGGAGGAGATGATGAAAATAGAGTTTAAACTTTATTTTACTATCTCCTAAACTATACAATATAAAACTATTAAGTATAAAGGCATAAAAAATAACTTATAATTGGTATGACGAATTTCAAATTTCCTTTTTTCAAATTAATTATAACATAAATTTGCCACTTATTTTATATACTAAGTATAGGTAGCTAAAATGTTGTGAACCACTGTCACTGGATGGGGTAATTCCGAATTTCAAATGTATGATAATTCGGTTAAACTGTATACGGCATATTATAAGTTAATATTTTTGTCACCATGAGTTTTCTGATCGAAAAAGAAATATGCGCTTTAAATACCAGGTCTTAAAACGCACTTTTGAATGAGTTCGGAATAACCCCGACATGGTTCGGAATATACCTACCCAAGAGAAGAAAATAAAAAGTACATTTTTTTTATATTTATAATTAATTAACTAAAATACATATCATGAATCGATAAATGTACGCTAATAGATCATTTAATTGATTAGACAGAGGTTAAAACTGTTTTAGGAAAATAATAACCAATCTTTTATAAATAAATGAAAACTAACACTATCTATCAACTCAAAGAAAATCGTATCGGAATAGCCCCAATGCACCTTATAGGCCGAATCAAACTTATTGGCGGACAAGCTGCGGACATTGACTGCCTCGATGGCTCAGTGGTTAGTGACCCCTGACTTCTGGATCAAAGAGGCGTGGGTTCGATCCCCACCCAGGGCAAATATTTATGTGATGAACAGAAGTGTTTGCTCTGTGTCTGGGTGTTATTTAGTTACTATCTATATAAGTATGTATTTAAAAAAATAAGTATATGTAGTATATCAGTCTCTGGCAGCCATATCATAAGCTTTGCTTAGTTTGGGGTCAGAGGCCGTGTGTAAGATGTCCCAAAATATAAATATATAAAATATTATATTAAGTACCTAACCAAAAAGAGTCGAAACTGCAAAGCGTACCCTTCTGCCAAAAGTACGCGACCGGCGGTCAAGCTCTTTATATAAATATATCGGTCTGGTTAGGCCTGGCCAGGTCTGGTTGGCGCTTGTGTTGCGTTAATTTTCAGCTAGTGTTAGTTTACATTTGTGTGCGTGTAAACTTGCTTATATTTTGGTTTGTGTGCGTTTCTTCACCCCCCCCCCCACTGACTTGGCAGACTTCGGTGCTTAGGCGTGTCGACTCTTTTTGGTTAGGTACTTAATGGCTGCGGATGATCTAATTCTGATCACATAAGAGGTTCCTGAGGATTAACACACAGCTGCCAAGAAGTTTGCTTCGGTATATTGTGAGGTGACCGAAGACTTGAGCGACATTATACACCAATATGACAATTGCGTTAACTTTATTCTTCATTCTTCAACTACAATATTTCTTCCATTTTCAGTATGCTACAGCTTGGCGCAGGTACAATTACTTGTTCTCAGCTTGTTTAAGTATATAGTTCGGGACCAAAATTGTAGATGGCGCTGTCCTTTCTTAAAACGCGCAAGCGAGTTGCTCCTACCATAATGTGTAAAGTTTCGGTACCAAAATTGTAGATGGCGTTGTACATGCTTAAAACGCACAAGCGTTTTTCACCTAGCATCTAAGTATTGGTTAAGGTTTGGAAGTATCAGTAGTCTTCGGGTGGATACGAAATATAAACGTATTACCATTGGCCAAATTGTTTCATTTGTACCTCCGTGTACAAATTTCGGTCCTTCGTGGTCGGATCGTTGACTCAGTAGTCAGTTTTTGGACTACGCTTCGCACCTATGGGCAGTGGTTCGCTGTTCGGGGCGAACCATTGAAGCGGTTCCACGGGAAGAGTGGAGCAGGTGCTGAAGAGGAAGGTTGGCAGACGGCGCAGGGAGCCAGCTACGAGACCGGGAGCGGCAGCGGCAGTGCGGAGTGAGCTCCGCAGACGCAAAGGAAGTAACGGCAAGGAAAAATCGTGAAGTGTGAGTGAAAATAAAAAGTGAGTACTTTCAAAATAATTATAAAGTGAAAAATTTAATTTGGACTTTATTGCTTGGAATAAATTAACTTTAATATTTGTAAGTAAATTTAGAGAACTTAGAATAATTCTTGCAAATATTTTTAGGGACTTAGAATAATTTCGGAAATTTGGTTGAGACGGGGAATCCATGCCCAATTTTATAAAAGTGGTTAGGTTAAATTGTCAAACACTTGTAAAATTTTTACGGATTTCTTCAACTTAGAAAAATTTGTTCATTTTTATTAACTTTTTAAAATATTCGTTCCGTAGGACAGTTTGGAAATCTAGCTTGTGCTTAACTTTAGTTTGGTTTGAAACATTATTAAATATTTCATCATGCAGAAAAACATTAATGTACAAAAAGATCTACAAGATAAAATTGTAAAGGCGCATGTAAACTTTAAAAAATCTCCTAAAGAGCGTTTAGAATCGGAACATTATATACAACTTCGGCTTGACTTATTGGAAGATTTGTGGGCTCGCTTTACAAAGTGTCATGCGGAAATTATTGCTAATGTAGATACTTGGGCTCAATTTGAATCAAGCGATTATGTAAAAAACGTGATGTATGAGACTACTGAGGAGGCATATATAAATTGCAAAACGGACATTTTAAAACATAAGCCAAGGTTGGCTCAGCATTCAAAGGGTCAGGGCACCGGAAATGGAAGTAGTGGAACGTCCAATGTCAAGCTTCCAAAAATTACTATTCCCAATTTTTCGGGAAGGTATGAAGAGTGGATCACTTTTCGGGACATGTTTGTGTCACTGATTCACTCTAATTCGTCGTTGGATGACGTGCAACGTCTGCATTACCTTAAGGGACATTTAACCGGTGAGGCCGAGCTCTTGATACGGCAGCTGCCTATCACTGCTGACAATTATAACGAATGCTGGAGCCAACTAGAAGCTAGGTATAACAATAAAAATTATTTGGCAAATTGCATTTTAAAGCGCTTATTTAATCAAAAAGGTGCGCCTAAAGAATCCTCAGTACTTCTCAAAGAATTAGCGGATACAACTTCAGATTGCTTACATGCGCTTAAAAATATAGGGATAGATACGACATCTTGGGACATTATTGTCATTTATATTGTTGCGAATAAATTGGACGCGGAAACTCGTAAGCAGTGGGAGTTGAAGGTCGCAGATGGAAACGCGAATGAGCTCCCTAAATTTTCTTCTTTTAAAGAGTTTTTGGAGGGCAGGTTTAGAGCGCTCGAATTTATTGAACCTGAGGCCAGATCGCGAACTTCAATTCCAACAAACAATAAGCAGCAAAGGCATAAGGTTTTACACGTGGCTAATGTTAGTTGTGAATTTTGTACAGAAGCCCATAAAGTGTATTCATGTAAAGAATTTATGAAAGAAGACGTTGACAAACGACGCGAATTTGTTGTAAACAAGCGATTATGTTTCAACTGTTTGGGAAGCAACCACTCAGCTAGGTTCTGCCCAAGTAAAACAAATTGCAGAGTATGCAGGGGAAAGCATCACTCAATACTCCATCCCAGCGGTTCAGGGATTGGTAAGCCATATTCCGCAAATTCAACCTCCGGGGTAGGTTCAGTCGGTTTATCACCAACATCAACGGCTCCTTCAGATGTTGAGGCAGCGCCAATGGTATCTTGTTTTGGACAGGTATCCGTCAAGAAACAGGTATTTTTAGCAACAGCTGTTGTTTGCGCACAAACGCGCCGAGGACAAAGGTATTATATCAGGGCATTATTAGATCAAGGCTCTCAGGCCTCCTTTGTCTCAGAAGCGACGGTTCAACATCTAGGGATTAAGAAAAATCCAGTCAAGGGAATAATATCGGGATTAGAAGGTAACAACACTACCGTGTCCAAATATATGGTAGAACTGAACATTCAGTCGAGGATAGATAGCAATGTAGTTATTAAAGTGCAAGCTTTTGTACTTAAATCTATCACTACGTCCCTTCCAAACTGCAAAGTGGAACAACTCGACTGGCTAGATAAGAACATGAGTCTAGCAGATCCTCAATATCACACCCCCAACAAAGTTGACGTTTTATTGGGCGCAGATATTTACGCACAGGTTATACAACAAGGAATAAGAAAGGGACCGCAAGGATATCTTTTGGCTCAAGCCACATCTTTGGGATGGATATTGTCTGGCACAGGCGAGATATTCTCCCAGCAAAGATCATCAAAGGTACTCGCGATGCATGTGTGCGTGGAAGACAATGAACTGCTAAAGAAATTTTGGGAAATTGAAGCTGAGCCAAAGTCTAGCAAGAAGATGATGACGGAAGAAGAAACAGTATGTGAAAAGTTCTATGCTGATACAACGAAGCGGGATTCCGAGGGAAGGTACGTAGTCAAACTACCATTCAAGTCAGACAGGCCTGAATGTGTAGATGGTCACTCCAGAATGATAGCTGAAAAAAGACTTAACGGATTACAGGGGCGTTTTAAGAAAAGCAAAGAGTTAAAGGACAAATATAAAGAAGTAATAGCGGAGTACTTACAGTTAGGGTTCATGGAGAAGGTACCTGAAACTCAAAAGTGTAATGTGGAGGCGGTATATTTACCTCATCATGCTGTTGTCAGGAATGATAAAGATACCACAAAGGTGAGGGTGGTGTATGATGCGTCCTGTAAATACACAAATGGAGTATCTTTGAACGATACATTAATGGTGGGACCCACACTACAACCAGAATTGAGACACTTGCTGATGCGCTGGAGACAACATCCCATTTGTTTAGCAGCGGACGTGATTAAAATGTATTGCCAAGTTAGAGTTGCTGACACAGATACAGACTTTCAAAGGTTGTTGTGGAAGAATAATGAGAACGCGCAAGCTGAAGACTACCGATTGCTGAGAGTGACATTCGGAACGGCGGCAGCTCCATATTTAGCAGTAAAGAGTTTGCAACAGAGTGCACATGACGAAGGCGCTCATTATCCTGCAGCGGCGGAAAGAGTAATAAATGATTACTACATGGACGATTTGCTTACAGGATGCAATTCTGTAAAAGAAGGAATAATTATTTATCGGGAAATGAATGAATTACTGAAAAAAGGCGGATTTGAACTACAAAAGTGGATGAGTAATAGCGACGAGTTATTGCAAGCGATTAAGGAGACTACAGAAAGCAAGGTTAATGATGGCAAAGAATTAAAGCTAAAAACGGATGAAGTAGTTAAGCTATTAGGACTTACCTGGAACCGAAGAACCGATGAATTCCGTTATTCTGTGACGCAACCTCTGGAACCCGGACCTGTAACAAAAAGAAAAATTATATCTCATGTTGCACGCTTGTACGACCCGCTTGGATGGGCCGCACCTTGTGTGATTATTGCAAAGGTAATTATTCAAAAGCTATGGATATTAGGAATAGATTGGGATAGCGAAGTTACAGGCAAAATACTAGAAGAATGGAATACTTACCGTGAAGGATTGTCCGTTTTGATGCAAATCAACATACCTCGATGGCTTGGCACTAATCCAGACGATTCCGTTGTAGAGCTGCATGGATTCTGCGATGCGTCGAAAGTGGCGTATGCAGCGGCGGTATATTTAAGAAGAATTGATAAAGTAGGGAATGTTTATGTTACATTAGTGACTGCCAAGACTAAGGTAGCACCCATCAAGCAAATATCTATACCTCGGATGGAACTCTGCGGAGCAGTCCTAGTCACCAGACTGCTAGTGGAAGTGGCGGAGATTTTGAAAGTAGAAAAATCGAATATTCGGGCATGGACGGATTCAACTGTGGTCTTAGCATGGATCAACAGTCACCCTAGTCGTTGGCAAACATTTGTCGCGAACCGGGTGTCCGAAATATTGACGTCTCTAGACTCAAACCAATGGTCGCACGTGAAAACAAGTGTGAATCCGGTTGATTGCGCCTCCAGAGGAATAACCCCTACGGAATTACTTAACAACTCGATGTGGTTTGACGGTCCAGATTTTCTGCGACGCTATGAAGTCGGCTATAGCAAACCTAAAAACATTGAAACTCAATTGGAAGAGACTAAGGTTCATATTGCAATAGCAGAGATACCTGTTTGGGAACGGTACTCATCGCTAACGAAATTAATCAGGGTAGTAGCTTACTGCCGACGATTTCTGGAATTAAGGAAACCAGCTAGCGAAAGAAATCGGCATGCATATCTCACATCGATGGAGTTGACCCAGTCTACAGAAATATGTGTAAAGCACTGTCAAGCGGAACATTTTCAAGAAGAATTGCAACTCATACAGAAGAATGGTCAATGGTGTAAAATAAAGGGCCCACTCAAATCTTTGAACCCCTTTATTGATGGGAAGGGTTTGTTGCGAGTTGGGGGTCGACTGGACAAAGCATCACTAGATGAAGATGTAAAGCACCCAATCTTACTTCCTAAGAAATCTCACCTCACGGATTTGATAATAGCTGATGCACATGCAAAGACGCTTCATGGAGGAATTCAGCTCATGTTGACATATTTAGGCAGAAAATTCTTCATTCTAGGAGCAAAGACGTCAATTAAGGCTTTTGTTCGTAGATGTGTCACATGCATTCGATATAACGCAGCGACATCAACCCAGTTGATGGGACAATTGCCTAAGGCACGGATGACACCATCAAGACCATTTAAAACTAGCGGGGTCGATTATGCTGGGCCAGTATACATTAGGACAACAAAGGGTAGAGGACATCATGCGTACAAGGGCTACATATGCTTATTTATATGTATGGTAACGCGTTCGATTCATTTAGAGGCAGTTAGCGACCTTACCTCACAGGGATTCCTATCTGCCTTTAAGCGATTCGTCGCTCGTCGCGGCCATTGCACAGATCTTTGGAGTGATAATGGCACTAATTTTGTCGGGGCATCGCGGGAAATACAAACATTGTTCGCTGCTGAAAAATCAGGCATCCTGAAAGAAATTTCCGAAACTCTGGCGACTAACGGCACTTCATGGCATTTTATTCCCCCCCACTCCCCTAATTTTGGAGGATTGTGGGAGGCTGGAATTAAATCGACAAAATTTCACCTCAAACGGGTAATCGGGGACACTACCTTAACATATGAAGAGTTGGCAACAGTCTTGGTACAGATTGAAGCCTGTTTAAACTCGAGACCACTGGCGCGGCTTGACACTGAATCGGATGCAATAGAAGTTCTGACACCTGGGCACTTTCTGGTGGGTGAGCCCCTCATAACGGCCCCTGATCATAATTTTGAGGCGTCAAATACGAATTGCTTGCGGAGGTGGCAACTAACCCAAAGAATATTGCAGAACTTTTGGAGAAAGTGGTCTCAAGAGTACCTGACTAAATTTCTACATCGCTATAAATGGGCTTATCAGACTCCGGAACCTGAGATAGGAGATGTAGTTTTAGTCAAAGAAGAAAATGTGCCGCCATGTAGATGGCTTCTTGGCAGAGTGGTTGCTAAACATTCAGGGGCAGACCATATCACTCGGGTCGTCTCATTGCGCACGAGGAATGGTGTAATCAAACGGCCAACGTCAAAATTATGTGCGCTGCCACCAGCCGATTCATTGTAAAGTTTTAATTAGGATTCTCAATAGTTAACCATTGTAATGATTGTAATCTACCCTCACCAGGGTTAAGGACAAATTTGATTCGTCCTTGGTGGGCGGTATGTTTAAGTATATAGTTCGGGACCAAAATTGTAGATGGCGCTGTCCTTTCTTAAAACGCGCAAGCGAGTTGCTCCTACCATAATGTGTAAAGTTTCGGTACCAAAATTGTAGATGGCGTTGTACATGCTTAAAACGCACAAGCGTTTTTCACCTAGCATCTAAGTATTGGTTAAGGTTTGGAAGTATCAGTAGTCTTCGGGTGGATACGAAATATAAACGTATTACCATTGGCCAAATTGTTTCATTTGTACCTCCGTGTACACAGCTTGACGTCTGGTTCCAGAATAATTCCAAAAATCCCTCGTGAAGCCGACCATGAGCTTATTTTTATTTTTCTCCATATCCCCCGCAATAGCCAACCACAGCTCGTTTCCGGTAGCATTTATTATTTTAAAAGTCTGTAGTTGACTACCGCTTTCGTTAACTTGTGAAACTATCGTATCCGTTCAAAAACGGCACATTATTTAAAATATGCAGTTTTTGTCTCAAACCCAACAATATACTTATTTACTTAAATTATTACCATCACGTTTCAGCTATAAGACGTCCACTGTTAGACATTTAATTTTGCATCTGGCATTTATTATATTTTCCGTGTTATGTGTCCTGTTGAAATAGCAGCCTATTTCAACTTACTAATCCGCTGTTCTATGTCACTTACCTACTATGATTATTCTATGGCTCTTAAACGAAGAGCATTTTTGATTCGATTATGCAGAGAGCTCGCTAAAGTTGCTACGCTAGCCTCGCTAAAATCTTAATCCTAGGTCTACGAGTGAATTGAAAACTGAATATATCGAAAAAAACTGTAGTATTGTATAGGCCGAATCAGCTTTCTGAGAGCTTCAGTCAGGATTGGATATTGCGCAGCTTGTAGCTAACTTCACATCCGCCGACTTGTGTAATTCGGTCAACAACAGTTATTAAAACTGTAGATCTACAAATAAAACTGTAGCCTTGAATACATTGTTGTATACCGCCAGCCAAACCTTCTCTCTTTGCAGTCTTGGCCGTCGAAATGTCCACTTATTAGTGTAGCGAATCGAACTATTAACTACTAAACATGTACACAATCAAACAAACAGTCCATAGCCAATACCTAGTACAACTTAAGTCCACGTGCACTCAGAATACTACGAATTCCGATTCCTTCTACAACTCGACAGATACTAGCACTTAATGTTCAAACCCCACAGTTCAAATTACAATGTAGCTGTTGCTATTTCCATATCCATACTGGAAGGAATCGTATTGCTAATTAGATGCGATAGCATATTCTTAGATAAATCAATTTACTGCGCGTTTGTAATTTTTATGGCAGTTTTATGATGTGAGTGCAAATAAAATTGCGTACGATGTTAACCGAAACCGACGTTTATATGCCGGTAGATAGAATTGCCTTTGATCGATACTACTTATATAAAACGACAAACGAAAACAGTTTTAGCCGATATTATGTTTTATCGAAAGCACGGTTAGCAGAATATGCTCTGGTAAATGTGCTCTGGTATTTTTCTATAGCTATTTCAATGAATCGACCATTTGTTTGTATCAATTCATCAGAGTAGCAATTGATTTACATACCGCGTTTGTTCGCCAATTTACCTTTGTCAATAAATTAAAATAGAATATACAGTGTGTTTGGGTTCGAACTAGCGATATTCTAGGATGTCATTGTATTCATTATTGTAAGCAACTTTTACTAGGGGACCAACCCCAAAATCGCAAAAAAAAATCTGCTGTTACGTACAAAATGTTCATCGACTCTCGATAAAATGTATGGATGTTGTTTTTAAACTTTCGCGATTTGAACACATTATTATTTTATACTACACGGGACTAATAACTATACTAACATTCCAGTCTACCCGTGACCACGGTCGATGCAACTCGGCCGAAACGTCGGGATGAGGAGGTATTTATTTATCTCGTAATTTTAGTGCGCGATTAGTCCCGTAGTATAAAATAATAAAATGTATGGAACAGTTGTTTTTTATGCGATTTCGAGGTTGGTCCCTTAGTAAAAGTTGCTTACAATGATGAGGATAATGATATCCTAGAATATCGCTTGTTCGAATCCAAACATCCTGTATGACAGAGCTTGCCTTCTGTGATTAGGAAATATCAACAGACTAAAATGTAAAATGGAAATAAGGATTCCATAAAAGGCAGCGAAGTGCCTGCATTGCCCAGCCCATTACAAACAAAGAGTAACAAGTGCAAATCAGGCTGTCGCGTCGAAGGTTCTGCCGGCGACTTAGGTGTATTTTTCTACAAGCCCGTGTGAAACCATGTCTCAGAATTGTAGTGTTAGAACGGTGGGTGAGACGAACAACGCTACGACTCCAGGAACCCTAAACAAGAGCTGTACTATAATCAGTCTAGACTCTCGAGACGTGTCTATCCGAGCGAGACCGCGTCGTCTGGGAAAACTCCCGGAATTGGGGCCTCGTGCAGCCTACTTTACTCGCTCCACTACTTCACATCTCTATGCTTCACTACGTGCTATAGGCGCTTCTCACACGTAGAGGTATGCACTTGTGTAGACCTATTGCGGTCTAACTATTGACACTAACTTAGTGGTTAGCCGACTTGCTACAAATGTGGCGCAAGCTAGCCGGATGAACTGATACTCATCAATATGAACATTTTTTTACTATGGGACCAACTCTGGAATCGTTGAAAAATAAACAGCTGCTCCGCTACTATCGATTTTCACCCCTTCATAATTTCACGAAAACCTTTTTGGGATTGTAAGGGTCAATAAGGCGATTTCAAGGAATTTCACGGTATAATAAGGCTTCCAACAGATAGGTGTAACCTAGTTATTGACCAATCACAGGTCTTAATTTAACTATTTCTGCTTCTATGATTGGGATTGGCTTAACACTGGCACTTTAGGCCGCAGCTATCTGCAAGATGCTTTATATTGCTACTAACTAACTAGGTAGCTTTTGCCATTATATTTTTAGGTTTGTGCTATCTTAAAGAAACCTTTTGTTTCTTCGGGATAAAAAGAAGTCACTCTCCGACCTTTGCTGGAGGGTCCCAACGCAGAATAAAAGTACTTCGCCGTTCCAAAATTGCAACCCTGAAATCTGCAGATTTCAGTTTCTTTGATTTCAAAAATGCTAACTGCGAATACCTACCGCATTACCACAAAATTTACTGGAAATGGTCACACTGCGAGCTGCCTCGCTGCATCCATTAGCAGCTGATCAGCCCAATTACGCCGACATCTCGGAAGTCGCGCCAGTTTCGTCTCGATAACGGTTGGAAAATGCTAATATTGTTATCCAATCCAATTTGTATCGATGGCGATAGAATAATTTGGCGGATAACGACCGGAAGGCGAGACGAGGTATCTAATACGTTCCGAGGTTTATGAACTCTTCCCAATTACCTCGACTTTCAGTATAGACGAAATTCGTCTATGCTTTCAGCGAAATTTTGGGAGTGCTTTTCGCAGAAAATTCGTCATGAAAGATGTCTATTTATTTTATGTTTTGTATATGTTGAAATTCTGTAATCGACGATAATAGACAATCACCTTTCACAACACTCTCCAGACAGTCACAAGTTTGTTGAGGCTTCAGAAAAACCCAGTGTAAATGATGTTTAGCTCGTATGACGTTTAACTTTTATCTGTTTATGGTTATGACATGATATAGCCCGGGAGGTAAGCGCAAAAAATTGCAACTACTGTGGTTAAACTCTTTTTTAGTTATTTTTCTACCCGTACACCAATTCTCAGCTTTTGAAAATAGTTGCAAGATACTCATATTTTTTTTTAAAATTCAAACGGGTATCCCCACCAAACGCTAAGCATCCTAGCTCTCTGAATCCGGAGTATTGTCATACACCACCATGACAACATTATACCAAAAATTCAGCTTTTAGAAAGCAGTTGCAATTTTTTGCTTACCTCCCGGGCTAATAAGCCCTGGAGGTAAGCCAAAAAATTGCATAATTGATCATTAATCATTGATCATAAACATTTATCATCATCATAAACATTGATCTTAGTAATTTAGCTTATATATCACTGTACTGTACTGTACTGTATCAGCCTTATAATAGTCCACTGCAGGACGTAGGCCTACCCACGAAGGGTGATTGGGCCATATCCATCACGCTGGCCCAGTGCGGGTTGGTGGATTCGTATACGCCATCGAATTTCTTCTAAGGACGTATGCAGGTTGCCTCACGATGTTTTCCTTCACCGAAAAGCCAGTGGTGTGAAATTCCGTACATAAATTCCAAAGAACTCATTGGTACGGGACCGGGATTTGAACCCACGACCTCACGATTGCAAGGCGGGTGTCACTACCTCTAGGCCACCACGGCTTCATATCACTGTATGTTTTCCGAATAAAATAAAATAACTAAATAGGTACTTCAAATTAAGAGTGAATAGACTCCTCCAAAATGTACCCAAATAGCATGTTGTTCTGATAGTTACTTTGCGGCTCCCGGCGCAGTCCATATGAAACGTTGTACCAATTTTTTATACCCGACTGCCAAGGAAAGATATTGTTTCATTTATTTGTTACACTTTATAGATATCTGGCTCCGTGCTCTATATTACAGGCATTAATTTTTTCGTACATTCAGATTGAAGATCTTGAGAGACAGTCCAGAAAAACCGCTTTCTGTACTGCTCCGGCTCGATCCGAACGAACTATATTCTTTTTATGATTAAACAATATTTATTTGTACTTATTTTAATCGTCTTGTATTGTATGGAATTACGAATAAATAAATTGTTGGTTATTCCAGGCGTGCTGGACAACGTGACGCTGGTGCGCGGCTCCCGCATGCGCTGGTCTCTGGCGGCGCACGACATCTGCTTCACGAGCGCATTACACGCTTACTTCTTCGCGCTCGGCAAGTGCGTGCCCGTCGTACGAGGCGCCGGGGTGTACCAGGTGACACTGATACTCCATTCCACAGGAAACAGTAGCCTCCAGTAACATTTACTGCGCGAGCGCGCTGCACGCTTCTTCGCGCTCGGTAAGCGTGTGCCCGTTGTGAGATGCGCCGGGGTCTACCAGGTGACACTGATACTCCATCCCACAGAAAACAGTAGCCTCCAGTAACATTTGCTTCACGAGCGCGCTGGACGCCTACTTCTTCACACTGGGCAAGTGTGTGCCCGTCGTGCGAGGCGCTGGGGTCTACCAGGATGGTGATTCTGTATGAAAACAAGCGTGTAACGCGCTCTAACGTGCTCTTAGTGTTTAAGAAATTCATATAAAAAATATTTATTTTTCAAATATCATAACTAAAACTCGGTTTATTATCATTTTAACGTAATTTTACATTTATCAAACATTTCTCCAAACGAAATTCACGGAAATAAAAAAAATACTTACCGCGTTACGTTACGTTTTGTCGATAGAGAATCAGGCCCCAGGTGATACTTCACAGGAAACAGTAGCCTCGATTAACATTAAGTTCCAAGTATCCAAACGTGTGGCGTCAAAGTCAAAGGGCAAAATGACAACCCGTGATCATACTTAAACCGTGAAGTGGAATCACGATAGGGATATCGAAGCCGAAGAAGAAGATACAAGCTAGCGAATGTATATTTATGCACAAATTTCAAGAACTATTCTGAATAGTCTTTTAGCGCTCGGCAGGTGCAGAGAGGCAGCCAGAATAGCATTTTAAATATAATAAGTAATAAGTATGATTGTCCAATTATAAAGCATTGGATACAATCTATAATTCCCGATTTAAATAAAGCGTATCAAGTTAGGTAATTATATAAGTTCAATTAATAACATAATTATTGTAAGTTGTGGTCCAAGTTGTTAAGATGATTTTATAATTTATTTTGAGTAACATTGTGATGGCATCGGTTCTGTTGTGTTACGTCAGGAATAGAGGCAGATTTGGTTACCTATTTTGTTTTTTGTAGAAGAGCGAAAGAATTTTTTTTGTTAAGTACATAGAATGTTTTTGTTTTGTTAGCTTACTTGATTTTATTATTGATTTGAACAGTCAACACTACTGATGTCAGACTATATTATTTTTGTATTTGTGTATTTCTGTGAAATACTTTGAGTTTGTATGGATCTTAGTTATCTGAAAATAAAGATTTATTATTATTATTATTAAAAGTCAGTGTGGTTCGGGACGCCAGCGAGATACTTTCGAGTATATAAATTAACTTCTCAATTTTCCGTAGGGCCTACAATGGCGTGCCAACCAGATTGAGCTTTTGTAGAGGATATTAATCAGTCGACCTTCAAGGCTAAGACTAATTTTAGCCCGAGCCCTATAGGTCGACGACATCAGATCCATCTCAGGTGATGCCGTTAGCCCGATAGAGGGAACAATGGCACATGAGAGAGGAGGCCGTGCAGCAGGTCGACACAGGCTTTTGATGACTGTGGTCATGATTTTGTGGAGCGCTCAGTCCCCGACAGTAACGAGATGGTGTTGGTGTTGCAGCCGGCCATCGAGTTCTGCATCGAGCGGCTGCGGCGCGGCGAGTGGGTGCACATCTTCCCCGAGGGCCGCGTCAACGTGGAGAAGCACCCCATCCGGTACAAGTGGGGCGTCGGCCGCCTCGTGGCCGCCTGCGCCAGCGAGAAGGTGCCCGTCATACTGCCCGTGTGGCACGAGGGGATGGACCAGGTAACACGCTTTTGTGAACCATACTATGTCATGATCAGTCTGGTCGTAACTTGCTTAATAACTCACAATGTCTTAAATCGTCAACTTCTTTCGCCGTGTTCCTGAGACGGCAGTCATTGCTGAATGTATCGCTGAGCGAGTTTATTTTTGAAAGTTCGTCGCTCAGCGACAAAACTAGTAAGGCGAGTCGTCGCCGGCAGTGTGAACAGTCAGAGAGCAATTTTTATTATATGCATTTCTTTCGTTTACACGGAATGTACATATATTGTGCGTTTCTTGAGAAAGAATAAAAGCTTTTAAAATCGCCGATAGTTAGTCGTTTTCTCGTCGGCGCGGCGGTCGGACCACTGCCAGTAGGTACCAAACGTATCTCTTATAAAGGTACTGTAGAAACTGGCGAATAAATGACCTAGCATCGTAACCATTTCTTCCCCTTTTGTAGCCACCTGAAACTTTAGAGCCAATTTATGTCACGAACTTCTGAGCTGAAGTATCGTCTGTGTCAGGTGCTGCCCAACACGGAGCCGTACCTGCTGAAGTTCCGCAAGCGCGTGTACTACCACGTGGGCGAGCCCATACAGATCCACCACCTGCTGGACAGCCTGCGGGCCCGCGGCGCCAGCGAGGAGGAGACCCGGCGCTGCGTCACGGCGCGGCTGCAGGACGAGCTGCACCGGCTCAGGTAACATCACTACATACAGATCCACCATCGTCACGTCAAAATGGTGACACTCCTAGTACATATAACTCAATATCATAAAAAAATATTAGATGCGTCTTTTTGACTATCGTGGGCAGACAAAATTCTCTTAATTTCGCCAGGGTGCGTCCCAGATCCGGCTACTGAATCCCGCCGCCGCTACAAGTTGGGAACCCATAAAGGGACATGGATTCTTCTCCTAAACCTAACATGCATGCATACTGCGTTCTACAAACAAAGCCTTCGACTCCCTTCACCGACGTCGAAAAAGGTTCCGCTGCGTGTTCCATAACAAAAGTATACTTAATTTAATCTGCGCGAACCTGCAAAAATTAACTTATATTTTATTTCCATTGCAGGGATAAAACGCATTCTCTACTACGCGAAGCGGGCGCCACGCACTTATTCCGCTGCGTGTTCCATAACAAAAGTATACTTAATTTAATCTGCGCGAACCTGCAAAAATTAACTTATATTTTATTTCCATTGCAGGGATAAAACGCATTCTCTACTACGCGAAGCGGGCGCCACGCACTTACTGTGCGGGCGCGGTGACGTCACAGACAGCAAGGCGGAGGCGGGCGACCGTGACGTCACACCGGCCGCCGGTGACGTCACACACAGCAACGGCACCTCGAGAGTCAAAGAAAAGGACTTGTAGTGCCGCCCGAGGACGGGCTGACCTCTACACTACACGTCGCCGTCGGGACTCCCCCGACTCGGGCTTATTGCCAACCCGGATTGTTCTGGATCTCTGGTCTATTCTAGTGCGGACGATGCTATGTGCTTATACCGTCGAAACTGCCTGTCTCTCTCGTTCCATTCTATGTAGAATGAGAGAGAGGAGTATGGTGCAATCCCGAGAAAAATTTGCAACTTTGTCCGCGTCAGAATTTCCTTCTGAACACTTGGTGATTCACGAAGTGAGTGATGAGTGAATTGGTGTTGAAACAGTGTTGACCTGTCAAGTGTTAATCGCTCGGACTTCCTAGAGACTACTGATATGGTCTGTTTTAAGACACAGGCTAGTGTAGTCAGGTAGCTGTGGAAATGTGCCCAGAGGTGATCAATCGCTTTATCGTCTGTGGCCATTGTCTTCCTTACTTATATCATAAATCCAATACCGTGTGTTTGTTGGTTTGCAGTTTATCTCCATTTATAAATGTCACAACATATCATACAACTTGGCATGGTTTGTTGATCTTCAATTTTATGTCAAATTTATGTCGGTATTTAAATAGTCAATGTGTCAATCAATCATGGCAAAAATATAGAAACAGAATTGCGTAATTTTTTTGCTCAAAAATACTAAATAAACAAAGCAGTATTTTCTATTTTTCTCAGTGAATGATGCTGATTAATCACCCATAAAAATATATAAGAACTAGCTGACCCGGAGAACTTCATCTCACCATCAACAACAATGTCAATGTCAACTGTCAATGACAACTCTTACATGCAGGAACATTTAGTATGGGAAAATTAAATTCACGTTTTTACTCCCCTACATTTTTATATTTTCTCACCGTTTAAACCTTCCTTTAACTTCCTCAGACATCTCAAGACCAAAATTAGCCAAATCGGTTCAGGCATTCTCAAGTTTTAGCGAGACTTCAGAAACACATTTAATTTATATGTATTCTTAATAAAGATTAGTATTTATCTACTCTTTTTTACCACATGTGTGTTGCTATATTTTTTTTATATTGAGTCATAGCTAATTGTTATAAATAAAGGACATGTCCACAAAATGTATGGAGGCTGGTATAATAATAATCAAAAATTCTAACCACAACACTCGTTACATCTCGAGAAAGTTCATATTTTTCTGAGTCTATTACATCAGTTAAAAACAAAAAAGAACCCTCCGATTTTTTTTAAATTAATTTTGTATCTATTCGGATAATTAAATATATTTGGCTCAATAGGTAGTTTATATTTATCAACTCTGGTTAAGTAACCTCTATTATTGTTCATTAGAAGCACTTGTACCAATTAAACACAGTTTTTAAGTGTTTTTGTCACATTGTACCTACTAACTGGTCACACTGGTAGGTTATAATTTTTAACTTTAGTAAATTTAAAGATTCATCTTTGGATCTGTGGAAGAATCAGCTACGAATGCAAGTAAAATATCGATAGAAGCACTTTATTATTGCCAAACTAGAAATAACACAGAGCTGTATTATTATTTTTCATACAATTTATTTTTCACATTAAAAAAAATGGATATTTTTGAGAAGCCCGTAAATCAAGTTTTAAAATCATGTATATATCATCTTGGTTCGATTTTTCTCTAAATAATATACCACTTGTGGACGTCTCATTTGGCAATAGAGATGGATCACCCGAAGGTTCTTCACAGCTATGATGATGCACCGGAGCGAAGCAAACAGCAAACAAACTCGATGTTGTTCGTCCCGTGTTTGATGTTTGTATTAATGTTACGAGTAAATGACGTTGACGTGCTCGCTGCAACTGTCACAAAATATACACAAGCTGGTTGACACGTACGAGTTGGCTCGGACCGAGTGCACTCGGACGCTACTCGAATTATGTCCGCTCGGCACCCGAGTGCGCTCGGAATACTTGTCTACACAATACGAGTAGCGTCCGAGTAGTTGTCTGAGTGCACTCGGTCCGAGCCAACTCGTATCGTGAAAACGCGGCTGTAGCACAATTCTAGCATAATAGATCATTTTAATGTATTTAGCCAATATGGTGCAACTCTATTCTAATGTTTGTTCAATTTTCATCAGGTTTATGGGTTTTTTTAATAATCTACAGTTCTTTTATACATTGATCGAGACGTGTCATATATATGTGTATGTGACATTCAATAGTTTAAACAAATCGTTCATAGTTTGTGAAAGTTGTAAGAACTATGATACTGTATAAAATTAATAAATTATGTATATTTTTTGATTGTCTGATATTTAATGCAATCATATTGTTAAGTTTTTCCTACTTTATGTAATATACGGGATTAAACGTGTCAATGTTAGGATAATGTAATATAATTAATAATTATGTACAGTCATATCACAAGGCACTGGTGAGTGTGTCGGCTTGTTCGTACACGAGGCGACACGAGGACGGCGTACTCGTTATCAAGTTTCTTAGGAAACTTGTTACGATTTTTACTAACACAAAAAATATTACCTACAACAAAAGAAAAAAAAAGATCGCGAACTTTTAAAAATAAAATTTAAATTTCTACCGTATTAGAAATTTTATAAATAGCGATTTATCTTAGTTAAACCAAATTCGGAGCTAGGTACTCTGTCGCAGTGTCCGATACTCGTCACGCCTTATGTACGAACGATTTTATTAATTAAATGTATAATTAAGTTTTAAACTGTTACCGTAGTGTGAGTGACCTACCGACGCACAATGTATTTTACTATTTATTATTATTATGTACACAAGACATATTATTATGGCGGCAGAAGGGTAAAACCAAGAATCTTATACCTATAAGCTTTTTGGTTAAAACTAAACTTTTTCTTAAAATTATGATACCAATACATATTAATATAATTTTTCATTATTTCGAGTATATAATCGTCTATTTTCTAACCTCTATCTATCTACTATCTTACTTTAATTTTCTTTAATGTCTATTTGTGATAAAATATTGAAGCAACGGCTTTTTACGTCTGTGTTAGGGTTAGGATTTTACGGATTAATGAAAAACGCCGCAGTTGCTTTCTATTACTAAACAGATTCTTAATTTATCGAAGCCAGAGTAGTTGGCGCGCTCACGTCACCGTGTTGTAATCTAATTGTGCTAATTACCACCCGCGGCCATAGCTCCGAAAATTAACCTCACAGGGGATCTATAATTTACTTTCGAATGGTTCGAACGTATACGAAACTTTGGAGGAGTATCCGCAAAATACGTCCTAGCGATTCTCCGTACAATCTGTCAAAGTTCCATATTATAATTTTTTTTTCCATATTATACATACATACATTTTATACATTGTTTCGTCTGTGTTCGACGTTCAATTAAAGATCTTCAGGTGTATTATCTGTGGCCACAATCTGTATATTAAAATGTATACCGTGTCACTATGTCTCGGCTCTGAACGTCGTGTCTAGTTTGCTGTGAGTGAAGATAAAAAGAGGGAAAGCCCTCATCAGTTGAGGTGTAGTCTTCCTCAAATCTGCACTAGTTTGGTCTATTTAGCCCGAGACGAGACCGAACGATCTTTATTTTTTGAGTTATGAATCGCGGAATTTCATACTACAGTAGGTTTGTATCGCACAGCTTGCACCGAAAATGAGTACTAATTTTGTGAGTTGTGCATGAAACCTTATTTACGCCGCTCATGTCTCACAAAATGATGCTTGTTTAGCCTCGCTCTTACCCGTGAGATTTTGTACTAGACCTTAAGATACGAATTTCGAAGGATCTATTTTGTAATTACTACACTTTTACCGATAAATGGGTGTTTATATAAGATTATAATGTGTGTGTGTGTCGGTGTCGTGTGTGTGCGTCGCGTGTGACGTCAGTAAGCGTAAAGTCGATGGGAGCTAATACCGCAGTCCCCTTCCGAGCGTGATTTTTATAACGATTTTGCATATATTTTTACACGAGTTTACCTAGATGTGTCGTCTACCCGCGGCCACGGCCACAGCCGCGGCCGCGGCCGCTCCCTCTCCGACCAAAGACTGCTGCGCTCTAAGCGCATCACATATTTTATACATACCCTCATATTTTTAATATATTTACATACCAATGTTTGGAATGGAATATCGAGTGAAATTATATTTTATGTATGAAATCGGTCGAAGTGCGACGGGTGGCATTAATGTGAGCGCCGCAGGGCGAGGGGGGCGCAGTGCTCTCGAACCTACCGGTTTTTCAGTATTTCTACCAATTTGGGGCCTATTCTATTGAAACACTGAATTGAACCAATGTTTCAACGATTTCTCTGATATCTCTGCCCAATTCTACCTACCCTATGGAATTTTGAATTTGAGGCCAAATTCTCCCGATTTTCTCCTGAATTTCAAGTTTGCAAGGTGCCGAGATAAAGAGCACATAAAGTAAGTAAGGTAAGTACATTATATTATAAAGTTTCAAATCTAAAAATCCTCACATACCGATTTTTGGTACCAATACACCCATTTCTCTTGGCAGTTCTGCCGATTTCGTATTTTGTCGTTCGAGACCACTGGGTGGCGCCACCGCCACTCGTTCGTGTAATGACGTTCCCTATCATGTAAAGCGAAGTCATACCGTTTAGTGTGTAAATTGAAAAATGATTGCCCTTAATTTAAGATGTATTGTGGTAACGTTACAGGTGTTATTCGGTGTACATATCTGCGCGGCGACGCGCGCGTATCTGTATTGTAATTAGTGTATGTGTTGTATTTATTGCGCAGAGCTGCGCGGGCGCCGCCGCTCGCTCGCGCTGAACAAATATACTCGCTATCTGATGCGATGTAACGCGAAATATTTGCGGCATTCATAATGGTCGTAGCATACTCGTGTCGCATCGAGACCTATACATCAATTCGAGAGTTTCAGAATGCCATAAAGTTCGATAGTGACGCTTACATTACAAGACTGTCCAGATGGGGCGCACTACGAGCGAATGCGTGTGTCGGTTGTATGCAAGATATCTGAACGTATACGAAACTTCGAGGAACGTGTTCGAAATTTGGACAGATTGATTTGTATGGAGAATCCGCAAACGTCCGGATACGTCCTAGCCGTTTGAAAGTCAATTAAATCTCCAGCACGCGCATTTCACGCACGAGTAGAAAGTTCCGCGAACTGCACGCGTTCACGCGCGCGCGTGCACGAATAGTCGCGCGTGAATAACTTGTTCTGAACACGTTCTCAATAGATTTTTAACGACATTGCCTAAATATTGCCATCCCTGTCGAGTGTGCTGCGACCACAGTGCGAGAGAGCGCGACGCCGCCGGACGACAAGTTCCTTAGTCAGTCTTCCGTGTGTAGGTATTATGTTGTTCCGAGCGCGGCCGCGCCGGCCCGCGGCGCCACTGTGCCACGCCCCGCGGTACTTTTTCTTTCGGTGTAAAGGGAGTCAGTATTATAAGATTTATATAAGTAAGGTTTAATTGCTACTGGATTCAAAGTCGATCGAAATGGATTTGATTCGTAAACTACTCTCTGTATGTGTCATACTATCAATTAATTTTATTAATGGCTGTTAAATATCAATTAATTATGTATGAAATGTTTTATAGTGGATTGTATGCAAATTCATTTCTATTCAATCCTCTGTTAATTTTTTTATAGAACCAAATACAATCCATAATACCACAATAGCTCTATGAATAATACAAATATTTTACTAAACTTTCGCGAGCTTATTTCAAATTCAAGAATTTTCATATTTTGATACTCTTGAATAAATGTCGAATTTTATTTATTTAAATATGAGTGATAGTAGAGTGGGAGCTGGCCCGCAGCGCGCGGCGCTCGGAGCTGGCCCGCAGCGCGCGGCGCTCGCTTGTACATACATCTCGTTGTATAGCCTGTAATCATGATCATTGTCGACTCGGAGGAATGTGCTTTTTGAGAATACTTTTTCGAAATAAATTGGTGGACTAAACGCAGGACTTTTCTTAAAACCTGTTTATACCTATGTTGTTCGTAAAGGGTGTAGGTAGGTACTAAACTGGCAAATAATGTTCATAGTGATGATCCGAATAACCATTTCGGCTTACTACACCCTTTCTGAACAATCCTACAGATATTCACGACATATACACCCTGCAACCCAACGTGCTACGCTCGGAGTTTCTCTGCGAGATCGAATCAGGCATGGGGATATTTAGCAAGCAGCATTTTTGCAAGTTAAATAACTGTGAGCAGAGCACATGGTTCGAAAAATGGATGGCCGATGGAGCCGTAAAGTTCTCAAATGGAGACCACAGACCATCAAGCGCAGCGGAGGACGTCCACCGACTTGGTGGACTGACGATGTAATAAAGATAGTATGAACGCGCTGGATGATCGCTGCTTCCAACCGGCCTTATTGGAAATCTATGAGTGCATTGGAGTATGTCCTATGTCCAGCAGTGGACGTCCTACAGCTGATGGATGGATGACACCCTGTAAGCATACGGGACAGCAGACGCCATACATCCGTCTTACAGCCTGCACCATCACTAACACTGCACACAACATCCTCGGCTAGTCAGGATGCCTGACGATGTAATCTCAGCAGGACTATAAGCACATTTAAGAACATCTCAATCAACGCAGCTCTATGTGAACTTCAGTCAGGATTGTATATTGCGCTGCATGTAGTTAACTTCATCTATTACATAAAAAACCGGACAAGTGCGAATTAGGCTCGCACACGGAGGGTTCCGAACAAATCCAGAAAATTTCACAAAATTGGGAAGTAGGTAAGTTGTTAAAATCTCTATACTATATCATCGACAAAAGTTTTTTTTTACTTTTCTCGTTATACATTAAAAATTACACATTGTTAAAATAGTTAAAAATCTGTTTTAGCCTTAGATTATAGTGGTTTTAGCATGTGCTAATGAAGATCTTTTACATGATACGATTTACTCACTTTGAATTTTCAACCCATATTTTGTAAATAGGCCTAGTCCCTATTTTTTTTGTGATTTCAATAAAAATGTAGTTTTCAGATTTATTCCTATATATGTATGTACTCTCGAGACAATGTTTCTCGCCAAATTTCATAGTTCTATGTCAACGGGAAGTACCCTGTAGGTTTTGATTTTTGTGAGTTGAAATATGCTGTTTTTTACGACATAAACGGCTCTAACTTTTTTAAACGGTAACTGAGAAGTTTTTCTTTTACACAACTGCAAGTAACCATACATAGATATACGTATACAGGGCTCTTTCTAATCAATTAGCATCCTTCTAGGGCCATATTCTGTACATCAAAACTAACAACTTTTGTTCTAAGACTTTCGTCAAAACTCAAAAAAAAATGTTTGTTGTTCCATTGAAAAATATTGTTCTCCCGCGACAAAATGTATGGAACAGCTGATTTTTTTTTAATTTTGACGATAGTCGTAGAATAAAAGTTCTTAGTTTTGATGTAAGTACAGAATAAGCCCCTAGAAGATGAGAGAATGCTAATTAATTAGAAATAACCCTGTATAGTTTAAAACTCGATATCTTTACGCGTTCCCGAGATAAAGAGTCTTGAAAACACACAGACGGACAAAAAAGCGATCCTATAAGGGTTCCATATTTTTCCTTTTGAGGTACGGAACCCTAAAAATAATAAAAATCAAGGAATCTTCATTGCAATATTTATTTCTACAAGTAAAATCAATAATAAACGACATGTTACACTATTATACACCTCGTCTTCAAATGTACGACATTTGTTCGTCAAATATACAAATAGAGCTAAAAAAATATGTAATTTCATAGATAATAATTTACACAGGTTTTTAAGTAGTCTCACTTATAATAAATTGCGCTCCTTAACACAAATAATTAACAGTATTGAAACATCAATGTCAAAGGTCATACAATCTAAACAGTGTCTGATCCACCAAGCACTCGCAGTATGGTATTGACCATTTACAAGAAACAACATTAGTATAAATCATTATCACAATAATTCATTCATTTCCCAACTAGCAACCTTCACTCGTTCAACTAGACATGCCTTATTTTAACTTATTTTGATCACAATCTTCCATCACCACCAAAGTTCCACACATCACATATACAATATACAAAAGGCGGTTCATATATTTAAACATTCTTTGAGAAAAGATGCTGAATGTGAGTTTAGAAACAAAGCTGGAAAGGAAAAGATGCTTTAAGCGAGTTCAGTCTTTAGATATTTTTACATGAATACAGTCAAATGGAGTTTATGGAAACATTATGATAAGACTAAGACATTCTAGTAAGTAAATGAAAATATATTTTTATTGTCTTAAATTAGTCATCTGAGTATGTCGTTTATTTATTTACGCGTCACCATTCTGATCGCGTAGCGCATGACATATTTTAAATACAATTTATAGTGGTTATTATAATCTAAATTAGGAACTGGAAATTTTTTATTTTTTGCGATATGACAACACATGTAGTTTGCAGATATGACACAGTGTAGCGGCCAGATGCTGGTCGAGGTCGCGGAGTGAACCGAGGGTGGCGCGTGGTGTGATGTGACGTCACCGATCGTCTGAGGGTTTCATAGAGTGGTTGATCTTTTGCGAGTATCGGGGAGTTAACGGGCGGCAGTGGGCAGGCTGCCGGGCGCAGGCTACAGGTCGGCGGGGTGCAGCGCGAGCAGCGGGCCGGCGCCGAAGGGCGCGCGGTACAGCACGCCGCGCTCGGCGTACAGGCGCGCGGGGGGCGCCACGTCTGCCAGGTACACGTGGCCCAGGTCGGGCGGCAGCGCGGGCGGCGCCAGCGCCACCACGCTCGCGCGCACCACCACGCGCTCCCAGCCGCGCGCCACCGGCTCCAGCGCCAGCAGCGCCGCGCGCGACTCCGCCGCCCAGCCCAGCGCCGCCGCGTGCGTCTCCTGCGGGTCGTCCAGCTCCGGGTCGTACAGCGCCAGCAGCACCAGGTCTGGCGCCGGCAGCGCGCCCGGCGACGGCGCCAGGGACACCTCGCCCAGCGCCGCCGCCGCCAGCTCGCGCGCCAGCTCGGGGCACTGCGTGGCCGCGGCGCCGGGCGCCACGAGCGCGGCGGCGCGCGCGCCGTGCGAGGCCAGCAGGCGCGCGGCCGCCAGCCCCGCGGCGCCGGTCGCGTGCGCGCCGCACAGCGCCACGACGCGCGGAGCCTGGTGCGCGTTGCGCGGCTCGAGGCGCCGCCCGCCGCCCACGAGCCGCAGCGCCACGTCGGCGGCGGCGCGCGCCAGCAGCACGCGCGCGCTCTCGGCCAGCCCGAGCCGGCGCAGCGCCACCCACAGCTCGCGGCGCAGGCGCGGCGCGCACCCCGCCACCAGCGCGCCCGCGTCCGTCACGTAGTCGCGCGCGCCGCGCAGCGCCTCGGGCGGGCGCAGCACGACGCTCGGCCCCCCGCCCCCCCCGCCCGCCCCGCCCTCTGCGCCGCGCAGCACGTTCTCGTCGTGGCGGTAGTTGTGGTCGGGCGCGGTGCGCAGCAGGTCGGGCCGCGCCTTCATCTGCTCGGCGAGCGCGCGCTTGTCGAAGAGCGCGAGGTTGCCCTCGAAGTCGAACTCATCGTCGAGCGCGCCGGCCGCCAGCGCGCCGAAGCACGCCTCGTTCCTGCGCCGCGCCGCCATGTTCCCCCCACCCCCACCGCCGCCCCCGCCGCCCGACCCGCGCCCCTTCGGCGTCGAGCCCGGCGCGCCGAAACTGCCTGTAACACGTGACATACAAATTACATAATTATGAATGTTATTCGGTTCCTCTTCCCTTCACATAGTCAGTCAGTTGCGTGTCGTCGCTTACCAAGTGAGCACGTATTGTGGAATATCCTGATTCCATAGATCGTAAACATTTATACTTAGTTTTATTTTTCTCAATGAAAATGCAGTGTGCCATATGCGGAGTTCATTTTAATGACGGGGTTCAGTGCAATATTTGCAAGAGCCACCTCGACTTTGGTTGCGCTCAAATCACTGAAACAACATGGAGGAAGATGGGCTCGGACAAAAGAACGGCTTGGAAGTGCTCTTCGTGCCGTTCCGCATCGCTTAACCCAGCAACCTCGTCTGACCCGGCTTCACTGGCAGAAGTTCTCGCCGAGATTCGTGACATCAAGCGACATCTGATCTCCCTGCCTACGCTCGTGGATGATGTGAAATCCATAAAGGTAGAGGTGCAGGATCTCAAATCGAGTCTTGCGTTCATGGACACTCGTATGGATGGTTGTTCGGTAAAGTTGACTGAAGTCGAGATCAGAGTGTCTAAGCTGGAAAGTATGCAGGAGACAATCGCCAGACTGGAAAATGATGTGTCATCTTTGAAAGCCCAACTATCTGCCGCAGACCAGAGGTCACGTCTCAATAACGTCGAGATTAAGGGGGTCCCTTTCAAGAAAGACGAAAACCTTTTTTCCATAATAGACAGCATAAGTAAGAAAATCAATTATGCTGTACCGGAGGCACAAATAAACTACCTGTACAGAGTACCGCTGCACGGTTCTAAAGATAAAGCGTTGATAGTGAGTTTTACAAACCGCTACACTAAGGAGGAGTTCATGGCCGCAGCGAGAGCGCTTAAGGGATTGGCTGCGCCTGACATAGGCTTTCGTGATTCAGTGCGTCGCATCTACATAAATGATCACCTCAGTGCAGAATCTAAAACCCTACTCAACAAGGCTAAGTCCCTAGCGACTGAAAAAGGATACAGCTATGTGTGGGTGAAATTCGCAAAAATCCATGTTCGCAAGAATGACACTTCCCCCGTATTTACGGTAACGCAGGAAAGTGATTTAAACAAAATTTCTTAAGCTGTAGTTATATTGTTTTTCAATTTTTGGTACGATATTGTTTTGTTCTTAGAATATATGTAATTTTCTATCACTGCCTGATACCGATATGCAATTTGTTAAAAATGTTCACGACCCCTGCTTTAACCGCTGGCCGGCCGAGCCGCTTTTGTTCTAATGCCAGTCGATCGTGCCTCCCTCGGTCGCTCAGGATGACTCATTTTCATTTCTCTGTGCCTCGCGATGAATGCGCACGCGCTGCGCTTGCTTGCCTATATGTTGTATTTTTCATTACGATTGTTACTTTCAATTTTTCTTATCTAAAACACACGTTTTCGAACCTATACTTTGTAATCAAACTTATGGGTTATTCAAGAATGCTTTGTGAATTGTGCTACTTTTACGTCACTACGATTTATCGATATGTTTTTGATCTGATTCTATGTGTGAAAGTAGTTAATGGATAGTACGGCCTCGAGTAAATTAAACATCTATTATCAGAACGTGCGAGGACTGCGTACTAAGACAACTGATTTCTATCGCAACTTGTGTATGAGTGCATACGATTTAATCATGTTAACTGAATCTTGGCTGCCGGAAGGGATATCGTCATCTGAATTGTTTGATAATAGATACATAGTGTGGCGTCGAAATCGTGATTATAATTTAACCAAACAAAAATATGGTGGAGGTACTTTGATAGCGGTGCGAAAGGAAATACATGCTACCTCCCAGGTTGCTTTTCAATCTACTGCTGAAGATCTATGGGTTACGATTGATATTAAACTAAAAAACAAAACCGCCATGACCATCCATATCTGTTGCTTATACCTATGTAGTCAAAACATAGGACTTTCATTTAATAATCAACTCGAGAATTATTTAATCAAGTTAAATGACATAGTAATAGCTAATCCTAATGATAAATTTATTTTGGCGGGAGATTTTAATCTTACGAATATAAGCTGGTCTTCAGGGTCCGATTCGTACTATTTACCTACTTTTTCTAGCCCTACTGAAGCGCTTCTAATAGATGAAATGAATACTCATGACTTTCATCAATATAATGGTATTTGCAACAAGTTCGGTAGATTTCTGGATTTAGTTTGGTCAAATAGTGGCCTTACAGTAATGGAAGTTTGCGACCCTTTGGTACCCTTAGACCCGCATCACAAAGCTATTTGCATTAATGTCAATTTTGTCAATTCTAACTTCTTAACCTCTGAATCATATACTAAATACTTATATAATAAGGGGGATTACACCTCAATTGAGTTAGAGATAAGTAAGGTAAATTGGCCAGATGAATTTTCATCAAGATCTCTTGAAGATGCCGTAGACTATTTTTATTCTAAAGTTAATCAGTTTAAACAGCAGTTTATCCCCACCAAATTAGTGCGTAATAGTACCTATCCTAAATGGTTTTCTTCCGCACTCATTAAAATTATTAAAGAAAAATCCAAATTTCTTAAAAAATACAAAAAGTATGGTATGGCAGCCGATTTTGAAACTTTTACATTATTGCGCAAAAGAGCTAAAATCATCGAGACTAGATGTTTCATAAATTATATGGATGTCATTGAAAAGGGTATTGAAAAACACCCTAAACATTTTTGGTCTTACATAAAAAGTAAGTCCAAAGATTCTAATGGCATTCCTACCTGCGTCTCATACAAGGGTTCTACGGCATCTTCTGGGGAAACTATCTGCGAAATGTTTTCTGATTACTTCTACTCAACATTCTCATCACCAAGCCCAGACGTAAGCTCCGAAATACCACCAGATGTATCTGACTTGCATGAAGCTGAGTGTACTCACGATATAAATAATATTGAAATACGTGAAGATGAAGTTTTAAAGCTTTTATCAAACCTGGATACATCTAAATCGGCGGGTTCGGATGACTTAAGTCCAATATTTCTTACTGGCTGCGCAAAGTCAATATGTATACCGATTTCCCTTCTATTTTCAAAATCTATTTCAGAATGTATTCTACCTAAGATTTGGAAATCTGCTTTCGTCTCACCTTTTCACAAGAAAGGCTCTAAAAATGAGGTCACCAACTATAGGCCTATCTCCAAGCTTTGCATTATTGCAAAAATGTTTGAGCGAATAGTTTATAACCAAGTCTACGCAGCCCTGAAACACTCTTTTAGTTTAACTCAGCACGGTTTCCTTAAGGGACGCTCAACAGCCTCGAACCTCATTCTGCTTAATGATATCTTAACGGAAGCGATGGACGGTGGCTTCCAAGTGGACGTTATCTATACTGATTATAGTAAAGCGTTTGATAGAATCGACCACAGGCTACTGCTGTCCAAATTATACCGCATAGGCATTCGAGGAGATCTACTTAGGTGGTTCTCTTCCTATATAAGAAATCGCTCGCAGGCAGTTGTCATTAACAACTATATTTCCAGTTGGGTTTCCGTCCCTAGTGGTGTCCCACAAGGTTCCTTACTCGGTCCACTCCTGTTTTTGATCTTTGTCAACGACATAGCAAAATGCTTTCAAAATAGTAAGCTGCTTAGTTTTGCCGATGACATGAAAATCTTTAGAGTTATTGAATCAACAGAGGACATTATTAAACTTCAATCAGATCTTATGAGACTTGATGACTACTGTGTTGCAAATAAATTAGATCTTAATCCTTCCAAATGCTCGGTAACTACTTTCACGCGTAAAAAGAACCCAATACAGTCGTCATATACTCTTAAACATGAATCACTGCAAAGATGTAACGTAGTCAGAGACCTAGGAGTTATTCACGATTCGAAGTTACTGTTTGATCAACATGTTGATGCTATTATCTCTAAAGCTTCCAGATCACTTGGTTTTATCATGAGAACCTCAGTTAGCTTCACTAAAGCCAAAACTTTTAAAGTTCTTTATTGTACATTTGTACGAAGCATTCTTGAATACGCATCTCAGGTATGGAACCCTCGATATAATATTTACATCGATAGGATTGAAAGAATTCAGGTCAAATTTATGAAATATCTCTGTTTTCGTCTTAAGATCCCATATAAATCCTTTAATTATGATCAACTTTGCAAGAAATTTCACTTTCTCCCTCTTTCGGCGAGACGTGAAATTGCTGATTTAATTTTTCTGTTGAAGATAACTTCAAATCAAATTGACTGTCCTGAGCTACTTAGTAAAATATCCCTTAGAGCCCCCAGTAAGATCATTCGTTATAACCCAATAATTCACACTTTTTCTGTTAGCACAAACTACAGGCAAAACTCGTTCTTATTGCGAGCTAGCGATCGTTTCAATAATTTGTGTAGGCACATTGATCTGGATTTGTTCTGCACAAGTATTCATTCGGCTAGGTGGCGCTTGAGCAGAGAGTTTTTTCAAAACTAATTAGATACAACTTCTCATTTTCAAAATTATATGGCATATCATTTTGTGTTTTAAAGGCTTATTATACGTATGATTTGTAATTATATTTATAGTTCGTGAGTTTATTCTATGTCTTGTAAGTTTATTTTTAGCTATATTTTTATACTCTGTAAGTCTATTCACGTTTCGTAAGTTTTATTTTATGTTTTGTTGTGCGATTTATGTTTTTAAGTTTATTTTCCCACATTGTCACTAAATTAGTTCTATACGTGAGGATCTATAATTAGCGCTCTGTATTTGTTACATGTATGTATTTTGTTATTGATGCTGTTGATCCTCCTATTAAATAAATAAATAAATAAATAAATAAATAATATAATGAGTAGTGTGTGACCTGAGTGCGTGGTGTTCTTGCCGGCGCGCGCGCCCTGGATGTCGATGGGCTTGCTGCGCGCCCCCCCGCCGCCCCCCGCGCCCGCCTTGCCCCCGCTAGCGCCGCTCGGGGCGGACGGGACGCTACCTGCGGCAGACCGTCATTTTGACAATATTTTCAGAAATGCTATGGAGAGAACTATACTCAGTCTCTCTGTGGGATTGAATTACAAAGTAAAATAAAATAGCCTGAAGTACAGATGAATAGAGAAGGTCAAAAAGTTTGTAAAATATGTATCGAGAAGCACAGCATAGATTACCCTTGAAAAGGATGCATGACCTCTTTAAAACCCTTTCAGTGCTGAGATGTTTTTGGCAGATAAAGCACTAACGCAGGTGTTTTTATATGCGCGGGGAGCCACACTTGTTCATGAAAAACAAAACACACATATTATATGCATTTTCCGTTCTGGTTAATTATAATCAGCCTACAACCAGTCTTATCGGAAATCCGGAGGGGAGCTAAGTCCAAAAGTAAACACCCTACAATTGAACAGAACTCTAAGTCTCATACATGATGAACGTTGTTGGTGCCTTCAAACACAACACTGGTGCAGCTTACCCGAGTTGTGGCCGTGGCTGGCCTGCAGCGTCTCGCACACGGTGGCGCGGTGCCCCTTCTTGCTCTTGGCGACGGCCACGGTGCTGTGCGCCTGCTCGCCCGGCTCCGCCGCGCTCTCGATTATCTTCAACTCCTTTATGTCCGCCGCACTAAACATAACCAACAAATACATCCGACATGACCGACGTTAACGTACGACTTCAATACTCTTGCAATATTACTCACTTCAATGTCACCTGAGACTTTGGATATGGAAAGCCGTTCCTGAAGGCTTTAGTGAGGGTGATCGTGGTGCCGTCGGCTTCCAGGATAGTGCCCTGGTAGCAGCCCAGGGGCTCTCCGCAGTTCACCGACACGGCGTAACCGACCCACTTGGACATGGTCAAATATTGTTCGCCAATTTCAACCGATTAATAAGTGTGTGTTTTTACATTTATAAAACACACCAAAGATCATGTAATCCCAAAAACTCTCATTCAGCTCGAGTACCTACTCGACAAAAATGACTAAATCTCATTCACAAACACTGCGAACACAAAAACCAAAGATAAAAGTTTATGACAGTTAGCTTTTTATCAGTGTTGACACCATAGTGTTAGTAATGGGGGCAGTTAAGGAAGTTTCACAAAACCCTTGAGTTAAATCATGGATTTATCATATAAACAGGATTGAGTACTGGCAAAGAAAAACATGCCGACAAGGATACCACATCAGATGCAAAACCTCACACACACTCACACACATACCACACACACGAACACACACACACCAACCACAGTGCCTTATATAATGTGAATAGTATTTATAAGCGAAAGAAACTAGATCCTGCAACACAGGTGGAGCCTAACGCAGGGTCTAGGGTACCTATAAAATCCTAGTAATAATATATTTAAAAGAATAGCTATATATAACATACTCGTATGCTTTAACTTTGCCATGAAAGTCCTGATTTAAACAATAAATAAGTGAAAGAGACTAAATCCTGCAACACAGGCATAGCCTAGTGCAGGGTCTAGGACATAAATGTTACTTACTTATGTAATTACTACTTGTATTATAATGTTAAGAAAATTGTTTAAATTAGTTTACTTTAAAGAACACTTAAGTTAGGTTTTAAGGCGATATTATTACCGAACTGTATAATAATAAAAGATGATTGTGTCTCTTTTCCAAGTAGTATGACCAAAACATCTCGATCATCTCGAGGTATAATATTTCTTTGGAATGTTACTGCACGCAGGAATCGCAGTTATCTTACGTCGTCCTTTATCATCGTCGTCGTATTAGCAATAAGACGCCTACTGCTGGGCATATGCCTTCCCTAAAGATCTCTATAAAACCAATCCCCATAAAAGCAATGGTCTAGAATTAATATAAGTATACGGAGATAATTCAGTTTTAAGTTTGACAGCTGTTATCGGAAATGTAGATCTCGAAGAGTTCTTTCACCTTTGTTAAGACAGCAATGGTCTAGAATCGATAATGACTGAGATAAACCACTTTTAAGTTTGACAGCTGTCATCGGAAATGAAGATTTCGATGAGTTCCTTCACTTTTGTGATGACAGTAATGGTCTGAAATTCATATTTACGGTATTAAACAACGTTTAAGTTGCATAGATGCAATCTTGACACATATCACGCAACCCGTGTCAGTACTTAGCGTTAACGTTTTGAAATCTACACGCCCAAAAACCTCGCACCTCGCAAAATTGCACCGATGACTTTTTCAAAAATTGAGGTCCGCCATCTATAATTCCAAAATGGATGCCAATTATGAAATCTACACCCCCAAAAACCTTAAAAACGACACCAATGACGACATTTTGCAAAAAGAGACATCTGCATATATTTGATTTCAAAATGGATGCCATTTTTGAAATCTACAACCCAAAAATATGAAAAACGACACCCACGACTATACGCCTATTGTTCACATGCTGGGTGAACAATAGGCGTATAGTCGTGGGTGTCGTTTTAAGTTTAAGAAAAATGTCCAGCATATTCACCACACTTCTTTGTATTCACCACGGTAAGCCATTTGCAATCGACGGTGATACTCTAGTCAAAAATAAAAAATAACCATTAATCTTAAAGACGTAGGTATATTCATACAAAATATATACCAAACTCTGTCTTATTAGCATCTATTCGCAATTTTAACTAAAATCTTATCAAACTACATTGTTATAAAAACTAAGAAATGGTTAAGACAGTCGCGGCTTTACAGGTAATAATTCTACCATATATAAGTGTCGTTTCGTAATGGCAATAGTGCGGGCGGGACACCCTCATCACTTTCGGAAGTCTCACTCGGCACTGCGTCTCTCTTATCTCATTTCAAAGGAATATATGTTTTGTTACAACGCAGTAAGGCTGAATTTTCCTAAGCTAACTTTGAGCCAAATTTCCTTTGTGCGCAATCCAGATACTATACAAAATCCTTGGTAGGAGGAGAAAGGTGGCAGATATCGGATCCCGTATAATCAATCTCAAGTGGCGTTGGGCTGGACATTTAGCCAGTTGTGATGATGGCAGGTGGAGCAGGTCTCTGACTGAATGGTAGCCCCGTGACGGGAAGCGCAGTCCCGGTAGATCCTTACAACGGTGGCGTAATGACATCCAAAAGTTTTGCAGCGACACCTGGATGAGACTGGCACAGGACAGGGATAGTTGGCGTAATGGGGAGAAGGCTTATGCCCTGGAGTGGGCCGGAATAAGCTGATGATGATAATTTTAATCGCAATAACATTTTTTATACACCCGGATCGGCGCGCTGCCGAAGAAATGCGATATGCTGACGATTAACGAGTTAACCTACAGTAAAAAGTGCTAGATCTATCCTCAAAAGGGCTAAGGCGTCTACACTGCTTTTCATCGAACACAGCCGTTAAGTATTTGTTAGGTACTTAATAATGACTGTAGTACAATTTGTGGGGGAATCTAGATAATTTTTGTCCTCGATTTGGGGAATTCAACTACGGTTTTCGGGGAATTAAGGACATTGGCATTGGTAACGCGGGTTGCAGTTGTTTTTGTGATAAGCGAGTGATAAGACGTTCGTGCCGTTTGTGGGGTTACATCTGGTTTTTTAAATTACTGAAGATCTATTATGAATAAAAAAGAAGTCATAACACGAAAAAGATACAAATTCTAATTTAAGTAGTTGTAGTGTACGACGGTTAGAAAATAATGGCCGTGGAAACGGTGAGTCGTGTTGCTCATTACATGAGTACTTCCCTTGATCTTAAGCTAATTATTTCATGTTATGTATTCCATATAAATTGTATTTTAAGATGAACAAAATTTATTGTAGAACATAGATAAATTTAAGATTGTCCGATATCATGAGTACCTACTCATGATATCGGACAATCCATTACATACTAATTACATACTTACTTACCTACCGTAAGTAAGTATGTAATTAATTATGAATTACTAATGCAGTCATTGCATTGCAATTGCTTTTTTTCTTGTACCGAAACACTAAGTTTGAGATACAAATAACATATTTTTACTTAAAAACTTACATAACATTTAAATGTACCTAACTCTAATACTCAAAGAGTACTGTACAGAGGCGGATTAAACATTAAGAGCGCTGTAGGCAAGCATCTCATCGGCACCCCTATATTAAAAACAAGCATAGAAAAACGTGGTGAGATAGGGTCCAAGAAAAAAAGAGAATAAGTTTATGATTTAGGTACAATATCTTATGATTTTGATCTACGTTTCAAATGATAGCTGTCAAAACTTAAAAGTGGTTTATCTTCATAACTATTAATTTTAGACCATTGACGAAACTTAACGAGATCCACGCGCCCCTAGGCACAAGCCTACTTGCCTTGATAATACGCCACTGCCTATGTACAACTATAGATAACAAAGGGTATCTATAGTTGTACATAGGCAGTGGCGTAAGTATATCATCATGTACTTACTTATTAGAGCTTTGATTAAACTTTCCAAATTTAGTCTTTTAGCTCTTATCAATTAGCAAAAGTACAGGACATAACAAGAAGAAAATATGTGTTGCCTTTATAAGTTTATATATACATATTAAATAATGTAAGTAATGTTAAAATAATATTCAATTTATGATTTGTAATTTTTGGCAAAATGTAAACAAAAAGTTTATCTGTTAAGGTACAGTGTTCAGGATGTTTTCAGTGGTTTTTCTCAGGTCTCTTATTCTGTAATTTTTACTATGTAAGCTAGGTACTGTATTCTTTGTACAATATGTTTTTTCTGTGACATAAATTATCTTTATCTTATCTTCCCTCATCACACTACAGTGGTGGTCTTAGGTCAAAATGTCATGCCGCATGATTTTAATGATTTTATGCAAATATCCACAAAATGTACTTATGCTTTTTTTCTTACAAAATTAATTTTCTCACCTGCTGTAAAGAGGTTTCCCTTGTCAGATTCACTTGTTAAAAAACATATTAACTGAGGAAGATCATAATTTTAGTATTCTGTACTGAAAAGGTGACCAAAGGTGAACGAGTAGTCATTGGCATTACAGAAGCCAATTTCTATACTTAAAATCACTAGCTTTTGGCCGCGGCCTCACCCGCATGATATTATAATTTTTGTGCGATCCCATGGAAAAAAAAACATGGGAACTTTTTATTTATCTGAGATCTAAAGTAGCCTATGTCATTTTCCATCTTTCAAACTATGTCCATGCCAAAAATAATATCAATCCAAAAAAAATTCATACCTCCCTTGCTGCATGGAAGAAGAACAAACCAATAAACCCACAAAGACACTTTCAGATTTATAATATTAGTAAGGATATAAAATATGATATTGTCGTAAGCTCACTTGTGTGTAAATCAATCACTTTATATAATTTACCTCGATCAATTTATACTAAAGAAAACACCGGTTTTTAGTCACGTATAATATCGCGGCCGCGCCGCTGGGAACCCGACCGGTTTCAGAGTAATTAGTACTCCTTCGTCAGGGAATATGCGCGCTCCCGTCGACTGGCGCAAGCGCACACGGCCCGGCCACGATATTATACGTGAGTAAAAACCGGTGTTTTCTTTAGTATAATGAATTCTCATGCGAGTTTTAATTCGATCAATTTGTTTGATTTATTTTCAAACCCATTTATTAACTTTTTTAGAGCATTTTGTATATGTAACAGTAGTTTTTGCATATTCAGGGTTGGTCCCCACAGTATAAGTCAGAACCACGCATAGAAGGCAAGTAATGCCTCTCTCATATTATTTATCTTTAGAGTTCCATATCCTAAGGGAAAAAATGGGACCCTATTACTAAGTTTCTGCTGTCTGTCCATATCATGAACGGTGATAGCTAGAATGTTGTAACAGCGGAACACCAAATACTAAAAACTGAAAAAATAACCTGAATTTTTAGCTGTTTTTCGCTCGATACTAATAACGGTGTCAGGCATGAAATATTCACAGAATATTAAGTTGTATATTCCCGTCAAAAATAAATCTAAATCTCTATAAAATCATACATGGTAAAACAGGCAGCCCGGACTTGATCCAAAATATCAACTTTTCTGTACTTCGCGAGGTTAGTTCGCGTCGAGGAATCATGACATTTTCTCTGCATACTTGTCGAACCAATTATGCTCAAAATTCACCCATAACCATATATCGTGTGTGTCGTATGTACAAGTACTATTCTTCTAGGTACGATTAAAACTCAGACCAAATAAAAAAATAAAGACAGAATGTTGTGAACAAACAAGTGAGGCCGACCAAAACTACGCCTCGCCGTGTACAGACACACACATCAATGTACAAGGAAACTACGCCTTGGCTTGTCAGTCAAACTATGGCGGCAAAACAGCGTCGCTCTCACACATTTATAAAAAACCGGCTTCACTTGACTGTTCAACGACTCTCATGATTTTTTATTTGCTCTGACGGTAAAAATTGCCAAATTCAAAAAATACTTGACATGATTTATATTACAACGGGGCGGGCGCGGGACGAGCCGGACGGGGCCCGTATGACGTACGTTCCATACATTTTTGTCGTGGCCCGTACGACGTCCGTGCGGGGCCCGTCTTTTACACAAAATGTATGGAACGTGCGTCGTACGGGCCCCGTCCGGCCCGTCCCACGCCCGCCCCGTCCTAATAAATAAGTCATCCTTTTAGCCTGGTGGGTTCTGGGGAACATTCCCAGGGGCATTGCCCTGTGCCACCCACCGCGTCGCAGGTTGCGGATAGCGAAACGGCCCTCAGATATGGGGGCTAGCTGCGTTGGCAGTCGCGGACAGCTGGGCGGTCCGTCTAGAGGGGTGCTGAGAAATACTTTTGGCAGATATTTCTCTATAAAAAGGCGCGAAACCCGATGAAAGCGGACGACAGTGGCGAGTAGGAGCCGCCACTCAAATCAAAGCTCGGACCCGGGGAGATCTACCTCGTAAGCCCTGGAAGGCAATTGATCTAGGAGATGCACACTCCGAAATTACAGTGCGACCGCTGCCTTGTGGGAAGATGTTGGATCATCAAAGGCTAGGGCGTCAACCCGAAATTGTGATGTGTGGGGTCTTAGGAAAGCTCTGCACTATTCTCCCAACCTTCGTAATGAAAATGAACAGTAATAATGAGAGTGATTTGCCTTGCGATCCGGCTAGCACCCGGCGCTTGCAGGTACCCGGGCCTGCAAGTGAGAAATTGGTTACCGAAGACTGTAAGAGGGCGGGTACCCAGGCCCCCTTACCAGTTAATACTACTGGTCCTAAAGACAATAAGAAGCTGACTCAGCAAATATTTCATCCAAGTCTATTCCTGCCAAGGCCTAGGAGTGCATCACTAAGTTCCATGAATGATGCTAACACTCATGTTGATCCTAAAACCCTGAACACCAGAGACTCTAACTCCAACCAGAGCGATCCCCCTACGTGGCAAAGAGAACCAAAGCTCCGAAATTCCAAGAAGAGGAAAGTGTCTTCGCCATCACCTGAAAGAATAGTGGTTAATAATCGATTCAGCAATCTCCCTGTGGATCAAGAAGAAGAGGATGAACTAGAAACTCCGTTAAAAGTTCCAAAACCACCAGCTATAATGCTGTATGGAATCGAAGATCTCAACAAGCTTACTGAACTGTTAGAAAGCGTAGTCAACAAAACAGACTTTATCTACAAAATTATTAACAAAAACCAACTTCGTATTAATTGTGCAAATGTAGACGCCTATAAATCCGTAATGGAAGCTATTAGAAGCCAAGGAATAATTGGAAATACATTTAATAGAAAGGACAGAAAACCTTATAGAGTAGTTATCAAAAACCTCCATCACTCAACACCCATTAGTGAGATCAAAGAAGCTTTAGAAGCAACAGGAAACACAATAATCGGGGAGATTGTCAATGCAAAGTATGGACCCGAAAAGAAACCTACTTCCACATTCTTTGCAACCTTCCAACAAAGTCTGAACAATAAGGAGATAAAGAACATCAAGTACATAAGCTACCAATCAGTCACAATCGAAGAACCAAAGAAGCGTAACACGATCGTCCAATGTCAAAGATGTCAGCAATATGGACATTCCAAAAACTACTGCATGCGACCATACCGCTGCGTGAAATGTGCTCAAGGACACAGAACAGCAGACTGTCCTAAGACTGATCGGAATACTCCAGCCAAATGTGCTCTGTGCCTCGGTGCTCATCCAGCAAACTTTAAGGGATGTGAAGTATATAAGGAAATACTATCAAGAAAATCTAACAAACAAGCACACCTAAGAGCTCGAGTAAACATCAAACCACCTGACAAGTCAACTGTCCAAGACAAACCTCAATACTGCGCACCAACAACTAATGTTGGTAATCAGTCAACTTCACAACCGCAACACAAACCCAGTATTTTACGGGAATCTAACACAAACACTAAGACTAGACCAAGCTACGCTGACACCCAAAGGAGCAATGAAAGAACTGCAAATCCTGAGACACCTACAACAAATAAAATCGAAAATATGCTTCTCAAGCAAGCATATAATTTCGATCTTATCCTACAACAAATGAGCACCTTGATTAACCTCATAACAACCCTTGTAGCCAAGTTGTCATAATGGCTTCCCTCAAGATAGCAACGTGGAACCTAGACGGGCTGTCCCCCAATGTGGATGAGGTAGAAGTCTTTTTAAACACCCACAACATAGACATTTTATTAGTGTCTGAATCACACCTTACCAAAAACACTAGTATTAATATACGCAATTATAAAATTTACTCCACCAACCACCCGGATGGCACTGCACATGCAGGAGCAGCCGTAATTGTAAAATCTAAAATTAAACATCATGAGCAACCACAATACAAAAAACCACACATACAAGCGGCAACTGTGACTGTTGATGATAAAAATGGAATGTTTGATGTGTCTGCCATTTATTGTCCCCCAAAGTATAGTATCAAAGAAGAACACTATGAGCATCTATTCAGCACCCTAGGACCACGCTTTATAGTTGGTGGTGATTGGAATGCCAAACATGTTCATTGGGCCTCAAGACTTACCACGACTAGAGGAAGAGAGCTCAAGAAGTCTATAGATAAGAATAATCTTACCACAATCTCAACATCGGAGCCGACCAACTGGCCGTCAGATCCTAACCGCCTCCCTGATGTAATAGACTTCTTTATAGTCAAGGGTCTATCAAGACTTGGATATCAAGTGCAAACATGTCTGGACTCCTATACCAATCATGTGCCTGTTATACTCACAATTGGTACTACTGTCCTGAGCGTGGAACACAATACGAAAATGTACAACAGACGCACTGATTGGCAGTGTTTTAAGGAATTGGTCAATGAGAGACTGGAACTGAATATAACACTGAAAACTGAGACTGATATTGACAATGCTGTACGCAATCTGACGTCAGTGATTCAGGAAAGCTGTTGGATGTCTACACCTGAAGTTGTCGATCGTCTTCCTCAGAGTAAAACATATTCTGATTCCATTCGCCAAAAAATTCACGAAAAAAGAAGACTACGTCGAGTGTGGCATAACAGTAGGCACCCTGATGACAAAAAAGAGCTAAACAAAGCCATCCGAGAACTAAAAAATCTTATTACAGAAGCTAATAACACTGCTCTCGACACTTACTTGGAGGGTCTATCAGCTACAAAAACTACTAATTACTCATTGTGGAAAGCCTGTAAGAACCAAGATAGACCACTACAACAAAAGCCACCTCTTCGAACATCTGATGCACAGTGGATTAGAACTGACCAAGACAAAGCTGAAGCTTTCGCAAAGCATCTCAGTCATGTATTCACGCCAAATAAAGCTACTCTAAATGCAGATGAATCAGATATCGACCTAATTCTTAATCAAGATCTCCAACTTGACGTACCTCTGAAATTAGTAACACCTAAAGAAATACTCAGGAACCTCAAGACCCAAAAGAATAACAAAGCTCCAGGGTATGATCTTATCGACAAAAAGGTTCTTGAGGAATCACCACGTAAAGTCATGGTTTATCTAACTATACTATTTAATGCAATGTTCAGAGTTGGATACTTCCCAGATCTTTGGAAGGTTTCAACTATCAAAATGATACATAAGCCTGGTAAACCAATACATGAAGTGACCTCATATAGACCAATTAGCCTTTTACCAATTATGTCCAAATTATTTGAAAAATCAATTTTACGCAGGATCATGAAAGCTATCACAGGAAAATCAATTATCCCAGACCATCAATTTGGATTTAGGCAAGAACATGCTACTGTAGAACAAGTCCATAGAGTCTGCAGAGTAATAAGAACTTCACTTGAAAAAAAAGAATACTGTTCGTCAGTCTTTTTAGACATTCAACAGGCATTTGATAGAGTCTGGCACAAAGGCCTGTTGTTTAAAATAAAATCGATCCTATCACATACATTCTATCAAATCCTGAAGTCTTACCTGAATGACAGATTATTTCAAGTGAGAGAGAACAACAGCACTTCAAACTTCTATGAAGTTCTTGCAGGAGTCCCACAGGGTTCAGTACTTGGACCTGTTCTATACACGCTGTACACACACGACTTACCGCAATGCCCTGGTGTCACTGTTGCAACCTTCGCGGATGACACAGCCCTGTTATCCTCAGACAAATGCCCGACTCAAGCTTCCCGGGTCCTCCAAAGCAACTTAGATAAGATAGAGGAATGGCTAGCTAAATGGAGGATTGTCGCCAATGCTTCAAAATCGGTGCACATAACATTCACACTCCGCAAAGAAGATTGCCCTCCAGTCAGACTGAACGACACTCAACTAGCACACCACAACACAGTTAGATATCTGGGGATGTACTTGGACCGCAGACTTACCTGGCAGAAACACATCCATACAAAACGGGATGAGATAAACCTTAAATACAAGGGTCTCTACTGGCTGCTGGGTCGTAACTCAAAACTATCAGTCGATAACAAGTTACTGTTGTACAAAACGATCCTGAAACCTATTTGGACCTATGGCATACAATTATGGGGCGCAGCTAGTGCTTCTAACATAATGGTCATCCAAAGGGTACAAAATTACATCCTGAGGCAAATATCAAACGCACCATGGTTCATCAGAATCACAGAGGTCCACGACAATCTTAATGTGGCCATGGTGAAGGAGGAAATAGAGTCTCATGGAGAGAGATACAAAACAAGGCTGGAAAATCATCCGAACCCCCTGGCGGGTCAACTTACTATCCCTGAAACCATACGTCGGCTCAAAAAGCGGCGGGATATTTTTGATCAGGATTAACAATAAATAATCCATAAATTAAGTGGGCTAGCTTCGCTGGGAGCTGCACCATAAACGCCAAAATTAACAGAACTCATCTGCTTATAGTCTTAAAGACTGATTGCAAGATCAAAAAACACAAAAAAAAAAAAAAAAAAAATCCTTTTAGCCACTCTATTACTAGCTCTTAGCTATAATATTGTGAGTAATTGTGCATAATATATTTAAGATTTCGTACATATATTTATTTATTTATACATTGTTGGAATAATAAACAAACTATACCTAGAAAAAATAATTTAAACAAGTAAGCCTTAAAGTTTCCACTTGTAGCAATAGAGATGAAGATATAGCCTTCTTAGCAACAAATTAATTTATACGTTAAAGATAATAAATTATACTAAGCATTATAAACAAACATAAAATATAAGATTATACAAAAACATAAAAGGTCGTAGAAAAATAAGAAAAGCGAAAATACAGTCAGTTTGTTAACAGCCAAACCTACTAATAAAAATTATTGATATTTTTACGTTTATTTTTAGGGTTCCGTACCCAAAGGGTAAAAACGGGGTCCTATTATTAAGACTCCGCTGTACGACCGTCTGTCCGTCTGTCTGTCTTTCACCAGGCTGTATCTCATGGACAGTGATAGCTAGACATTTAAAAAATTTCACAGATGCTGTATTTCTGTTGCCTCTATAACAACAAATACTAAAAACATAATAAAATAAATATTTAAGGGGGTTCCCATACAACAAACTTGATATTTTTGCCGTTTTCGCTCGAAATTAATAACGGTAACAGGTAGACGAAATATTGAAATATTCACAGAATATTTAATTGTGTGTTTATTTCGATAATTAATTATTAAATTAAAATCAAATAAATATTTAAGGGGGGTTCCAGTACAGTACGGAACCCTTCGTGCGCGAGTTCGACTCGCGCTTGGCTGATTATTTACTTTGTTTTCTTCATTCCCTTAAGAAAGCCGTGTTGTATTTAAAAATAATAATCACTTCATTAAAACTACCGTGAGTATTCATCATAACTATAACTATAATAACGGCCACCGGCGCGCGCGCTGGTCGACGGAGCTGCGCGTATTCCCTGAGGATGGAGTTCTAAATACTCTGAAACTGGTTGGATTCCTTGCGGATCGACCGTATATTTATAACGTGAGTTTTAGCCGTTATTTATAACGTGACCGTATATTTATAACGTGAGTTTATGTTATAGTTAAAAATCATAATAATAAAAAAACGATAAATAACATGACAGAGGCGTTACTTGATCATTTTACTCATCGTTATGACTGGCTTTTACTTAAAAGGATTTAGCCAGCCTTTTAGTAGCTGAATCCTCCAAGTTGGAGCGTACTGAGTACAGGCAGCATATGATGGATGCCCGGTCAGTTGCAGGAGCGGGCGGCCGCGGCGGGTGGGTGGACGCCGGGCGCGGTGGTGAAGGAGAACGTGTGGCGCGGCGCGGGCGTGGTGAGCGCGCGCTGGCTGGCCGCCACGCTGCTGGCCGCAGCTGCCGCGCTAGCGCTGGCCGCGGCCGCCGACCGCGCGCTGCCCGCGCCGCTGCGCCGCGGAGACGCGCCGCCCGACCGATTCATCGCCGAGACCGCCTACGACCACCTGCTAAACCTCACCGCCATCGGGCCCCGGGTGCGTGCATTTTCCTCCGATACTTAACAAGCGGTTTGAGTCAACATTGCCGGTTCGTGCGCCCAGGAAATGGAACAGTCTACCGGCTTTCCTGTTGAAATGTGAGTAAATAGTTATATTTTATGTTCGAGCGCTTCATCTTCGACCACCTCGCTAAGGTGCCTAACTACCTACCATCAGGCGAGTTGGTCAAGCACGGACTTATTCACCTTAAAAAATCTGCACTATACAACGAATCTAATGACGTCTAAACTTAAGGTGGGCACACACGGTCAGTTAAACTGATCAGTTTTTCGCGTCACTCCAACTGGGTGCTCATTCAGTTAATGAAAAGGTGGGAATTGGTGGTTCCATATTTGAAGACAGTGGAGCCATGATATTTCTTCGATAACTTGTGTTAAGTGTTAAAATTTTTCATGAGAAATTATTGGAGCCAAAGTTGTTTGAAATTTGATTTTCCACAACTTTGATTCCTATCAACTTTTTCTAGGATCGATATTTTTTAATAAGCCGGTGATGCCATGATGTTTCTTCGATAACTTGAGTTATTTCAATTTTTCATGAGAAGTTATCGGAACCCAAGTTGTTTGAGATTTGATTTCCTATGACTTTGATTCCCATCAACTTTTTCCAGGATCGATATTTTTTTAATAAGTTAGTGGTCCCATTTTGTTTCTTCCATAACTTGTTATTTCAATTTTTCATGAGAAATTATCGAAGCCGAAGTTGCTTGAAATTTGATTTCCTACAACTTTGATTCTCATCAACTTTTTCTCGGATCGATATTTTTTTAATAAGCCAGTGGTGCCATGGTGTTTCTTCGATAACTTGTGTTATTTCAATTTTTCATGAGAAATTATCGGAACCAAAGTTGTTTGAAATTTGATTTTCTACAACTTTGATGCCCATCAACTTTTTCCAGGATCGATTTTTTTTAATAAGTTAGTGGTTCTATTTTGTTTCTTCCATAAATTGTTATTTCAATTTTTCATGAGAAATTATCGAAGCCGAAGTTGCTTGAAATTTGATTTCCTACAACTTTCATTCTCATCAACTTTTTCTAGGATCGATATTTTTTTAATAAGCCAGTGGTGCCATGATGTTTCTTCGATAACTTGTGTTATTTCAATTTTACATGAGAAATTATCGAAACCAAAGTTGTTTGAAATTTGATTTCCTACAACTTTGATTCCCATCAACTTTTTCCAAGATCGATATTTTTTTTAATAAGTTAGTGGTTCTATTTTGTTTCTTCCATAACTTGTTATTTCAATTTTTCATGAAAAATTATCGAAGCCGAAGTTGCTTGAAATTTGATTTCCTACAACTTTGATTCCCATCAATTTTTTCCAGGATCGATATTTTTTTAAATAAGTTAGTGGTTCCATTTTGTTTCTTCCATACTTGTGTTATTTCAATATTTCATGAGGTAGTTATCAGAATCAAAAATGTTTAAAATTTGATTTCCCTCAACTTCGATTCTCATCAACTTTTTCTAGGATCGATATTTTTTTAATAAGCCAGTGGTGCCATGATGTTTCTTCGATAACTTGTGTTATTTCAATTTTACATGAGAAATTATCGGAACCAAAGTTGTTTGAAATTTGATTTCCTACAACTTTGATTCCCATCAACTTTTTCCAGGATCGATATTTTTTTTAATAAGTTAGTGGTTCTTTTTTGTTTCTTCCATAACTTGTTATTTCAATTTTTCATGAGAAATTATCGAAGCCGAAGTTGCTTGAAATTTGATTTCCTACAACTTTGATTCCCATCAACTTTTTCCAGGATCGATATTTTTTTAATAAGACAGTGGTGCCGTTTTGTTTCTTCTATAACTTGTGTTATTTCAATATTTCATGATAAATTATCGGAACCAAAAATGTTTTAAATTTGATTTCCTACAACTTTGATTCCTATCAACTTTTTATAGGATCGATATTTTTTTTAATAAGGCAGTGGTGCCATTTTGCTTCTTCCATAACTTGTGTTATATCAATTTTTCATGAGAAATTTGGAAACCAGAAATGTACGAAATTTGATTTCCTACAACTATGATTCCCATCAATTTTTTTCTAGGATCGATATTTTTTTTGATTAGACGGTGGTGCCATATTGTTTACAATGGCACCACTGTCATATTCGAAAAATATCGATCCTACAAAAGTTGATGTGAATTAAAGTTGTAGTAAATCAAATTCCAAACAACTTTGGTTCAGATATTTTTTTATAAAAAATTGAAATTACGTGAGTTACTGAAGATTCAGTTAATCAACGAAGTGGTACAAACATGCAAACCATCGCAGTGCCTATCGGCAATAGTTGACTACATTAGGACCCCGCTGCAATTATTTGATGAACTGATGCGATCATTTTATCATGTGTGCCCAGCTTCTGGTAGTGGTTTATACATGGAGCCACCAATTCCCACCTTTTAATTTACTGAATGAGCCCCATTTGGAGTGACGGGAAAAACTGATCAGTTTAACTGACCATGTGTGCCCACCTTTAGCCACGAGATGCACAAACCCCGCTGTCTTATAAAGTTACTGTGCTACGATTCGCCTCGTGTTCGCCGACGGCATTAAGTTTGATCCGACTTATTACTTTACTTTGTCCCGAAAAAGTGTCACTCGCTTACACTTTACAACTGCGTTGCGCGGACTCCCTCGGGGGCTCGCGGTATCATACGAATGTGGTCACGATAGATAGAGCCACAGACACAGAAACTTGTATGAAACCGCGTAATGCAAAATAGAGTAGTAGAGTGTGAGGTGTGTGAGCGACACCTTACAGCTTTCAGTTCGCGAAATGGTTTAATTTTTTATTTACTTTGTTGTAGTTTTCGGCAGCGCTTTTGAAAATCGATTAGAGAAATCGCTACTTTCGGCTTGAAGTCGACCGTAGATTGACGAATCACATTTTAGCTAAAAAATAATTAGGTATTCGTTCTACGGAGAAGATGAGCTTTTCCTGTTCTGTGACGTATTCACATTTTAATAAGATTATATATTTTAAAGTCGAAGTATCAGCACAACTCATAGTTTTACAAAATACATAAAGTTCGCGGTGGAGATGAAATCATAAATAAAAAATGTACGGTTGTCCTACTTCCGTCGATACTCGCGGCCACGGGGAACAATGAGCCTTTATTACGCCTATAAAGGGGCTGCTAATGACGGACCGATAATGCTGATGCAATCCTCTGTTCCAATTAATTCTAATAGAAACTTCATGATTTTACTATATTCGTAATTTTACTGTATTGGTAATTTTAACTATTTTTGTAATTTTTCCACTGACTTCAAAAAGTATCTCAGTTCGACTGTAGGTATGTTTTTTATGTTTATTACGCCAATTATGAACCGATATTTTTTAACTGGTACATTGTAATTTATCGAAGTCGATTGAGTGGATTTTGAAAAACCAAGGGTGAATAGTTTTTAAATAGTTATTTTTTGCAAAAAATTACATGACCGTTCAAAAAGTACATTCACTCGTGTACAGAATTCGCGAATATTTCACGGATCAATGTAGCGTTTTTCACATTATTGTTGATTTATCAAAAATGGCTCAGCCGATTTCGATGAAATTTAAATCTGACTACTATGAAAACAGTTATGCGTGGTAATAAAAAAATAAAAATATTTACGCGTCGAATTGTATACCTCCTCCGGTCTTCGTCGGTCAAAAATTAACAATCATCTAAAAATGGAATACATCGATCCGAACGAACTATACCTACATACCTATTCAAAATTTGTTCGTACATAGATTGGAATGGTTAAAGTCGATTGTGCCATTGTTAGCGAAAAATAATTATTTTTATTTTAATATTTTAAATAACTAAAATAAACCTCCTTACTACTGAGTGCCGAGACGAGGAAATAATCCACAAGGAAACATTGTCCACAAAATAATTTTTCCGTTATCTGGGTAGACACTGCTTGAAAGTTGTAAGAGACTCGTACGTACGAATTATTTATCTACGTAATGTACCTAATTACGTACGTAATTTGTACCTACATTGTCATTTTATTTTCGTTTTGAGATATCGCGCTTGAGAACCGGTTTCAAAAGTTTTTAATTCTTTGTGGAATTTCGGAATGGATCCAAGAGAACGTAAGGGCAACGCAAGGACATGGAAAGGGCGGAGTTGCTAAGTACTATAAATAATTAAGAATTGGCTGCAAATTAACAAGAGAAAGCCTACACCCTACACAACTCCTATTTATTGAAAGCGGTTCAATACGACAAAATCTATGATCGTCTTATTGATATGGCTTGCTCGTATGTTATAGGATCATTCATAAATAACTTATATCACACGAATTTCACATTAGCATAAATTAAATTGACCCCCTCCCTATGAGCTACAAAACTGGATTTCAAGCAGCACACCTATGATGTGTCGGTGCACCGATATTCCGTGCTAGACAGTATCAGATATACGCGTTACAGAGAGTACCTAATAGGCGTGTAATATGCGTATGTAAGTTTGCCGCGAACGGTGATGCGAACAGAATTGTAGGTATTATAGAGACACACAAGTCGGTGGATGGGAAGTCATGCTTAGAACGCTGCGCATAAGGCAAAATATTGATATGCGCAGGAGCCAGAGAAACGAGACACCGGGGCACACCCGCCTGCTAACCTCATGCTTCCCACGCGCTCTCTTCGTCCGTGCTCACTACTTTGTTTCTTGTATGAAGGAATTGTGCTCAAATTAAGGCGAAGTGTCATCTGCGCCTAACTTCTCATCCGCCGACTTGTGTGGCGATACCTAAACTTCCTTGCATCACCGCAAGCAAGAATCGCTATTTGTATCAAATTGTTGTCTTGGGACTGATCCTTTCTGACTAAGGCTATAGAAGTGTTGTGGACGGCCGGTCAGGTGGCACTACTTATTGTGCGCTCATACTCAGGCTGTAGGAATGTTGTGCAGGTGGCGGGCAGCTACGAGAACGAGGTGGTGGCGGTGGGCGTGCTGGTGGCCGCCATCAAGGACATCGCGCGCTCGGCCGGCCCGCACAACCGGGTCGAGCTGGACGTATTCACGGCCGACGGAGCCTTCCCCCTCGCCTTTCTCGACGGTGAGTGACGTGACACCGAGCACATCGCGCACTCGACCGGGCCGCACGACCGGCTCGAGCTGGACGTGTCCACGGCCAAGTTCATTATAAACAACGTTGACAACAGTATAGTAAGAATAAAAGGTTGTATTGTCGGCAGGCATGAACCACATGTACCGCGGCGTGTCGAGCGTGGTGGCGCGCGTGTCGGGGCGCGGCGGGCCGACGCGCGACCAGCACGCGCTGCTCTTCAACTGCCACTTTGACACCGTGCCCGACTCGCCCGGTGAGCCCCCGCCTCGAAACAATACACCACACGACACGACAACTGACGACACAACAACACACGTCGCGACCAAACGACACGAAAACTAACGACACAACAACACACGTCGCGACCAAACGATACTACAATTGACGACACAACAACACACGTTGCAACCAAACGATAGGTTAACTGACGATACAACAACACACGCCGCGACCAAACGACACGACACCAGACTTGACAAACGAACGCCGCAACGACTCACGCTACGATAACTCACGTCGCACTCTGTTAAGTTACATCCAATAGGTACCTAGTAGTACACAGTACATAGTCACCTTCAGTCTGTTCGTCATCAATTCACGAAATTGCCTACACGTGGAACCATGTCCATTAATAGGTGTAGGTACATCTCATTTCCAAACTATGATCCCGGTCGTCGCCGCCGAACTCCCGGAGGATTGATTCGAGCGACCCACATCACAATTATTGATTAATCATCGTTGCGCCGCGTTTTATTCCGCGGCGGGAGGATGGCGTGACGCGCGTTCATTTCGTCAATGGACGAGCTCGGCTTACTTATCGTCGATCGAACCGGCCGGCGGCGCCCCGCGCTGTGCTCGACTCAAACCAGTCGATGGCTTTATCTGTGAAACAGCTGTGTCAGCAAATGCCTTAGACATATAATAACATATACCTAATAATTACCTAATGTACATTAAGTTATTACGCCGTGGTGGCTTAGAGGTAGTGACACTCGCCTTATAATCGTGAGGTCGTGTGTTCAAGTCCCGGTCCCGTACCAGAGTTCTTTGGAATTTATGTACGGAATTTAACACTTCTGGCTTTACGGTGAAGGAAAACATCGTGAGGCAACCTGCATGCGTCCGTAGAAGAAATTCGATGGCGTATGTGAATCCATCAACCCGCACTGGGCCAGCGTGGTAGATATGGCCCAATCACACTTCGTGGGTCTTCCGCCTACGTCCTGCAGTGGACTGTCGAAAAGGCTAGTACAGTACATTAAATTGTTTAGTAAAAGTAATAACGTCTATCGATAGCACTAGATATTGTACTAAGTTGACAGAAAAAATAATACCTACGTAGTTGTTTAGGACGCATTTCCCAAACTACAGTTAGTAGATAATGTTGGATTGGATATCGTGAGGCGATGTTGAAGGTGTACTCACATAAATAGGAGTTAAATTCATCTTCTTTATTGGATACCAGCTGTCCGTCCTGGCTTCGCTCGGATACTAATGAATATATATATATGAATATGAACCTTCCGGAATAAATATTATAGAAGATAGAAAACCGATTTTGAGTCGTACAGCAGGGATAATTGGAGAAAGAAGAAAAAAGTTTATGGCCTGCAGAAACTCGAAATAAGCTGATGATAATGATATTATTGGATTGGCAAGTTGAAATGGCAATGGACATGGCACATAGTACGGAGGACTGATGAACGATGGGGTCGAAAAGTTCTCGAAAGACGTACCGGCAAGCGCAGCGCAGGACGTCCAGCGGGCTTGGCATACGGACCATAAAATAATACTATCGACGTGTCAGAACATGACAGAGGTATGATAAAGTATATATCTGTCACCTTTGCCCACGTCGGTAAACTCTTGTCGTGGTCTTGTATGCTAAGCTACCAGGTCCAACCACAAGGTGGACAGATGACCTCAATAAAACGCAAGATCGCGCTGGATGCAAGCCGCTACGGACCGGTCTTATGGGAGATCTTTAACCTGCCCGCTTTAGACTATGTCCAGCAGTGGTCTGGTCGTCCTATAGCTGAAACGAACAAATGATATGATGATTTGTCACGTTCACGACGTAATGGTATCTCGTTTTATGGTTTGATTGGAGTTATGACGTGACCATAAAGTGAACATGCAAAACTTATGACAGCGCAGCGCAGTGTCGCCATCTTGCGCGCTAGCTATCTGGCTCATTGTCAATAGTCTGAGTCTAATCTGTTCATTTGAAGATCCTCGTGCGGCGGCCATAAAGCCTCGCCTTCACTGCCGATAATGGTCTCGACACGTGTTCTTGCCTTCCGACAACGTCGTACAGATATTCCAGAGAGAAAATGCGCCAATTCTCAACCACAAAAAAACACAGAAAATCTGTCTATCTGTCGTAAAGGTTAAATTTAAATTACTACAAATAAATTACAAGTCGCTCATCGCTACATACAAACGTCGGTAGGTATATAATCACACCAGTGTTTGCTGTAGAATATCTAAAACTAAGATTTATATCAATTTGTTTTTACAAAATCTATGCCTCTTGCTAATAACACCGGGAAAAAGTTCTCTCGAATGATAATATAAGCCTTGGAACATTTGAATTTTGACTCCAAATTTTAGGAAACTTTGGATGCAAAAAAAAACACAGAAGAACTAAAATCTTGTACGTAAATTGCGGCCTAGTTTATATATTCGTTAGTTCAAATAACTATTATTTAAATAAATCCATTCAACAGTTATTTCTGAAAATGCCTTATGCGCATTTAGTACGCAGCCGTGTTAGGTAATTATTATAGGTATTTTAAAACAAATAAAAACAATATTTATTTTTATTTTACATGGAAAACAAACGGCTTTCTAACAAACACAGTAAGAAGAGGTTAAATAATAATACATAAGCCAAAACAGTTCTCACTTATAAATGCAAAGTGCCCATTACGGAATATATATATATATATATATATATATATTTATCTATGCACAATAAATAGCATTCTTATACTTTATAAAAATGACAACAAGAATACCTAATACCTAAGAATATATAAGAGCCAGAAACAAGTTTGTACCTGTCGATTACTTCGTGCCTTTAGTACCTACTTTAACAAGGTGTTTATTCCTACTAATATCTCTTCTCTTCTTACTTATTCTTTTTAAAGTGTTTTCTAATATTATATTGCAATCGGTGCACACCCACTATATATGTAGTCAAACGCAAACCTATTCGAAATAAAAAAAAAAAATATATATACTGTTTATCATCGAATCTATCTTTTCTTCAGACAATACAACTGAGATATGATTTATAGTTCGTGCCGTCAACTAGTGCCTATAAACCCGACATATCGAATCAATGCACCTCTTTCATATTTTATCGATCGACCACATTATCCCTCTCGCGCGCGCGGGCGGGAGTAGCGCGCTAACCGCACTAACCAGGCGAGAATGCCGTGATTAGCGCACGCGCTCCGAATCAATTCCGCCCATTTACACTATTAACTGATTGCGAAGGCTGCCCCCGCCAACCGCCCGCCGCCCGCCGTCCGTCGTCCGCCTGATCTACTGACCGATCTCCAATCTCATCTCGCGACCACCTTTAGTGATAAGACCGTCAGTTGCTTAACTAAAGTAAGTTCGTACAGGCCGGGCGGCTAGCCTTGGTGTTGAAAGTTATTTAGCCCACGCCTGAAAGCTTCTGACATGGCTAAACGGTTCAAACAACCGGGACCTACAATTTAACGTGTCATCCGAGCACAAATAGCGCTCAGTTGGAATTCCCACCCGCGATCACCCATCCGAAGACATGACTGCGCGGAACGTTGCTTAACTTCTGTGATTACTGACGAATACCTAGTCAAACTGCGCTATGAGAGCTACACTCATTTTAGCTATCTATGCTGTATTATGGTGTGATGCAATAAATAATTGATCTATTTAACTAATTGATACTACCTACCTACTTTGGTGTAACTTAGTGCTTCTACTTCATAAAGTTCGTTAGAATGAAGTGAATAAACATAATAATCTGGTCGCTAGTTTATAATATTAATGTTTTTTTTTTGTCGCGCTATTTATCAGCCCATTTTATTTTTATTTTATTTTATTTCTTTACTAAATCTACAGCCCTTAAAAAACAATAAATTCACTTATAAACTAATCTTAAGGCCAATTAAAGATTTATAATATGTTACTTAATATCGCAGTTTTACATTACATGTTTACATTTTATTGTATTGTAAATTTACATATGATTATGTATACAGTTGTACAATTTCAATGTGAGAGAGAGTTCTATTTACCTACGTACCAACTGGGTCATGCAAAATTTTAAACACCTCGTTTTTCAGTCTCTTTACTATTATGAATTTAATCATACAAGATCGTTATCTAAATCCTATCAATAATATTATAGGCTTATGATATGAAAATTCAGTGAACGAGATGTGCAGCGAGGTTTACTGTTCGGATAACTACTAGTGTTAGTACACGTTTACCACTTACAATAACTTATTATATAGTTATTGTATAACTTAAAAAACATCAAAACTTCAATCTAAAATAAATTACTTTTTATAAGGTATAGGTATTAAAGGTGACGTCCACAAGTGGTATATTATTCAGAGAAAAATCGAACCAAGATGATATATACATCATATATATGAAAGCTTGATTCATGGGCTTCTCAAAAAATATTAATTTAGAATTTTTTATCCCTCAATTTTTTTTTAAATATGAAAAATAAATTGTATGAAAAACAATAATACATCTATGTATTTTTTCTAGTTTAACAATAACAAAGTGCTTCTATCGTTATTTTACTTGCATTCGTAGCTGATTATTCCACATTCATCTCTTAATTTGCTAAAATTAAAAATTATAATCTACCAGTGTGACTAGTTAGTAGGTACAATGTGACAAATAAACACTTAAAAACTGTATCTAATTGGTAAAAATGCTTCTATTTAACAATTTGGAGGTTACTTAATCAGGGTTGATAGAAATAAACTACCTATTGAGCCAAATATATTTATTTGTCCTAATAGATTAAAAAATAATTTTAAAAAAATCGGAGGGCGCATTTTTGGTTTTAACTGATGTAATAGACTCAGAAAATTATGAACTTTCTCAAAATGTAACGAGTGTAGTGGTTAGAATTTTTGATTATTATTATACCAGCCTCCATACATTTTGTGGACATGTCCTTTACATATTAAATAAAAATCTGCTTTAAGGTCGCTGTCCGCGGGCAAAGTACCTAAGAGGCTGGTGACATTACCCCGTTGGATAGCAAGGCTAAGCCTCTGACCGAGGTAAGCACCGGCCCTTGGATCATTTGCTCCTTCTATCATTTTTTTTGATAGATCTCTATACAAGCGATACATACTTATATACTTACGATATCGAGCAAATCCGACGTTGTCTGCGAGCTGTATTTTGTGAAATGCTGCCATAATTCTAATACTAAGTACCTAGAAGCCGTTGCCCCGCTGCCAGTTCTAATAATAATATGTACAATTGCTAAACCGATTCTGAAAATGATTTCTTAAATAGAAAACTAGAAAATCTCTGAGTGATTAACAAGAATTAATTATGTTTAGGGAATTCAATTCTGGTCGATATTTTTTATAATCGTGTATTACCGATCATCCCGGAAATGCCATGCGGGATCCCGGTATTTCGGGACCCTGGTATCCAGGTATTACCTATTAGGTATAAACTATAATTATCTAAAATGACTCGGTGTCTTGGGAACTATAATAGTTCTTTATAGTTGAACCATAAGTGATAGAAAACCTCACGTAGAAAGTGTAACTGTTGCATCTCTATCAATATTAGATTCAATATTTGCGTGTCCCGCGATGAGGCGCGATTACGAGATAAATGTTGTGTAATAATGTACTCTCAGATAAGCATGTGGGCCATTTTTAGAGCGGCTCTTCAAAATTGACATCATATTTTGTTGACTTTTATTTAGTGTTCGTCGTAGGTAGGGGAAGTATGTACAAAACGACAAACTATTTTTTTATCGCAAATAAGTCCGCGCTTGACCACCATCTCGCCTGATGGTAAGCGGCGTTGTGGTCGAAGATGAAACACGCAGACGTAGAAGATACCTATTCACTCTTTCCTTGAAAAGACAGACAGACAAAACTCTTTATTTACAACCACAATATGAAAAATAAACACTATTTACACATTTACGATTAGCATTATAATTTCAGATAGTGAGCTTATACAAGTTGGTTGAAAATGTTCAATGAAGGTTAACGCTTAATTTCTAAAGGAAAGTCATTCCAAAGTCTGACTGCCTCCACAGAGAAAGAAGAATCGTAGAAAGATGTTTTGTGACGAGGGAAACTAATTGTGAGATTATCTGAAGTTTTCAGGTATAGGCTCAATAGAGAGTGTCGAAAACGGAAACGCTATCGGCGATAGGGTGGGGACGAAGGAATAAACAGGGTGCTATACAAGCTTTAGATTATATCTCTTAGGAAACAGGAAAGCAGGAAGACTATTCCATCCCCTGGCGGTACGAATCAGAAATGTTGAGTCAAACCGCTTCGTACGTATCGAAGGAAAATCGACAGACTAGGGGTGGTAATGTAGCGTTTCTTAACTGTTTTCTACTTCTTTCATAATTTCTTTATTTTTATGTCTAGACCCTTTTAATTTTATACACAGAATTTTGATTATTTTTCTATATATGAAACTTATAAAAACAAGAATTTATAATAGGTACTCGTAACTAAGAAATAATTCGTTTTGAAAAGGGTCTATGAAAAACCATTTTGTAATTACTATACGGACAAAATGGAATAGTCGTAATGGACAAAATGGCGTAACCTTTATTAAGCGTAAATTAAATAGTGCACAAATAAACCTTTTAGTTGTTTTAGATAAGTCCCTGCATTCAGCATGAACCCTAAGAAAGCAATTAACTAAGCTTCAGGTTTTGAGCGCGAAAATAGTGATAGGATTCGACGTCGAAACTGTCTGTAAGTGTTGAGTTTTTGGTTTTCTTTTGATTTGCTCTAACCAATTAAGTCTTCCTTTTGGGGCAGGGCAACACTAAATTAAAAAAAAAATGAAATGCAATATTCAAGGGTGAAAGTAAAAGGATAGTAACGTAACGTAACGTTAGTCAAACGTTAGTCGTTGAAAATAACTTAACAAAACTTTAAAAACTCCTCGCGACGATAAAAACTTGTAGCGGCCGATTATTTATTTAATATTATTGAGAAAAAATGACTGAGCCAATCTATTATATAAAAGGCTTCCCTGAGTGACTGACTGACAGACAGCCTACAGCCCAAACCGCTTAAGATATAAACTTGAAAGAAGGATGCGCGAGCCCATACATACCAGAACCTGTCCTATACGAGCACACTAATTTCTCGTCTCTTATTTTCCAAGAATGTTATGTTCACCTATGTAATTTATGACGCTTCTAAAACTGTTCAGATATGTACAATTTGGCTAAAATTGAATATAAAATAAGAAAAAACGAAAACAATTTTCAAGCTATAAGTACCCATTTATAGACATGTATACACACTAAAGATTATGGATTGCCAGGTTTGTTATGTTCGTAGTGCTAAAATGGTGCTCGATTTTAAAAACTTGATGTCATGTATTTTTAGTCAATATTGTCTCAATGATATTTAAATTGATTTTTTAATCAGTGCATGTCATTTTGTCTGTAATATCAGATTACGTTTTAGAGTTCATCGATTTATAAGACGTTGTCACGTCAAAAAAGCTCAATGTTTAGGACTGATATAAAAAGAAAATGAAAAACGGACTGATAATGAATTACGGTATTTATCCATTTCATTAGCAATAGTATAAGAACCGCAACTATATGTTAAGGATATAAGTAAAGCAGCTATTCGAACCTCGGCTGCAGTCTGCGGATGCAGGCTGCGAATGGAGCTAGCACACGCATGAGCCGCTGCTTGTATCCGCAGTCGGGAATGATTCCGATGCTGGTTGCACGGGCTGCGTCGTACATCGCAGGCACGTTGGCCTTGTTTAAACAGGTTGACAACACTTGCAGCCGAGGCTCGGTAGCACATGCTGCCGCAGCCCTGTTCGGAATCTTTTTGTAGAAATTCATACAACTACGTTGATAACCAGAGCCCTTAGTTCAGGTTTGTGTTGTTTACTTAACTTTTTGCGTTCGCGTGTGGCTCCATACATTTTGGTTAGTTCTTCCTCGTTTCCACCAGGGGCGCTGTACAAAAATGTATAGGGCCATATCGAAACAGCTGTAGTTTCAATTCATGTGTAAACCTGGACTAACGCCTCAGTTGTGTAGCCACAGCCGGCTTCGTGCAGCTGCTGCAAGTGTAGTAAAGCAAGTGTGTAGTAGTGCTGTAGTCTGCAACCGAGATTCGAATAGCACTCTTAAGGATTATTACGAGTATATAATATATATAATATTAAAATGGCCACGAATTTCTCGGATAACTTCAACTACAGCTTTTTGTTTTTAGTAGTAAAGTATATGATAAAAAGTACATATAAAAATAAGAGTATTCTTTCTTTTTGATAATCTTTTAGTATACAAAAATGTATGTTTCTATAAAAATGTATAATAACACCTCAGTTCGTAAATATTACGGGCTAAAACGAGTTAACGCAGGATTATGTGCCAATAGTTAAAAAAGAAAATAATTATTACATCAACACGTCAACATTTCTAAAATTGCTAAGTTTGGATACCGAGAACGAAGTCTGGCAACACTGAATACATCATCTGATTGACTGAATTTGACATTTCCTTTTTTTGACAGCAACAGTAATAAAAGATAGATTTTCTTTTTCAAATAATTCGCCCATTTTTGGACAGGCTAAAGCCTTTAAGACCATACCGCCACTTCTTATGTATGTAATCCGTAATGTAAAAACAATAAAAAAATCATTGTAATTTTTCTGGTGGGTTAATTTTAATTTTAATTAGTGATATGAAAACAGCAAAAAATCCCTATATTTTTGAAGCACATATATCATTTTTAGAAAATATGTTTGTTTTTTTACTAACAAAAAAAAAATAAAAAAATATTGACAGGTTAATTCCGTGCATCCTTCTTTGGAACATAGGTACATTGTACGACGTAATGGAGCACTAAGGAAGAAAATTTTGAAAAATCGATCTCTAAAGGGGTAAAACGGGCCCTTTTCGTTTGTATGTAACTTTTTATACCCTGTACCAAATGACTTGAAACTTTGTATACATGCTTTCCAAACAAAACAAAAGTTACGTTTTTTCCTGTTTTTCCGAATTTTCCTCATCTAAGGGGTCAAATAAGGTCCCAAAGTTGGTGAAAAAAGTGTCAATTACATCCAACCAGCTGAACGGTTATGGTTGAAATATGTTATGAAGGAAGCACACAGTATGTTTCAATACCAGAACTAATAATATCCAGGAAAAAATATAGGGTTCCTTAGGGATGGCAAAAATTAATCAGTTTAGGCTACAACCCAAACCGCTGAGGATATAAACTTGAAATTTGGAATATACGCACATTATACGACATAATGAAGGATATACCTGGGGTCCCGGTGAACAGGCGTGGCCGGCTGCCGAACTTGTTTCACATAGAACAATGCCGCACTAGGGCTCGCTCAATGTCGCCGTTAGTACGCTCTCGCAGCCATTTCAACGCGCTCCTGCTCGCCAATACTGATTTTGACATTATTTTTGATAATTGGACAACTGTTATTTCTATTTTTAGGACCTATTGCGAAAATTTGACTGACCAATGGGACAAAAGTAATCGTGCTAACAGCTCGATTGATCACGATGAATTTCATGATGTATAATTTGATTTTTGGAAATTGACATTTTATTATTTTATTTACCATCTATGTTGACATTTTTCTAATTTTGTATTTTGTTTTTTTGTAATTTTGTACATCTGAATGAATTTATAGATTTTTGATTTTATTGTATTTATAGTTTTTGTATTTTTGACTCTGTTCTAATTAATGTGAGATGATTGTAAATGTTTGTAAAATCGTTTTTATCTCAATAAATAAATAAATGAAGCACTAACTTACGGGGTAAAACGGGCCCTTTTTGTTTGCATGTAACTTTTTATTCCCTGTACCGATTGACATGAAACTTTGTATAGATGCTTTTGAGACTAAATAAAAATATGGCAGTACATGTTTTTCTGAATTTTCCTTAAAAAAATTCGCTAGGGGTCAGGTACGTCCCAAAACTTCAATGCGCTTTTTTAAATAATGTTGTATCTAGAATAGGATTAAGATATTGATTTATCTTTAAATGGGGCAAAATGGGTCCTCAATACCTTACGATTTTTTTATTTTGTGAGCCAATAGTCTTAAACTTAGCGCACTTACGGATCAATATACGTATTTTACTATTGGATCAACCCTGACAAGCGAAAATTACCTAATACATTTTCCATACATTTTGTCGCGGGTCGATGAACTTTTTGTGTTAAACAGCTGATTTTATTCACGTGATTTTGGGGTTGATACCATTCTAAAAGTTAATCAAATTATGAGTATAATAGCATCATAGACCATGCCTGACGAGTGACGTCTAGATATACACTATGTATTTCTCAAATAAAATAAGGTATAGGTATATATTTTCCTGGAAAATTTAATTTCTAATGACTTAATGAAATATGTCGAATACCTGTACCGGCCTTAATTAATAGTGCACTGCTGAACATAGGCCTGCCTGCGAAGGGTGATTGGGCCATATACATCACGCCGACCGAGCGCGGGTTGCTGAATCTACAAACGACATTGATTTTTAGGGTTCCGAACCTCAAACGGAAAAAACGGAACCCTTATAGGATCACTTTGTTGTCCGTCTGTGTGTATGTCAAGACTCTTTATCTCGGGAACGCGTAAAGATATCAAGTTGAAATTTAAACTGCATACGTATATCTATGGTTTCTTGCAGTTGTGTAAAAGAAACACTTCTCATTTATCGTTTAAAAAAGTAAGAGCCGTTTATGTCGTAAAAAAACCGCATATTTCAACACTCACAAAAATCAAAACCTACAGGGTACTTTCCGTTGACATAGAACTATGAAATTTGGCGAGAAGCATTGTCTTAGAGTACACATATAGGAATAAATCTGAAAACTGTACATTTTTATTTACACCACAAAAAATAGGGCCTCAAAATTCACAAAATATGGGTTCAAAATTGAAAGAGTATAGAGCGATAATAACTATAGAGCGCGCACAACGAAGTGGGAACAGTAGGCACAAGTGAGAACAAAACGACGCTCCCGCCGCGAGCGCTTGTAGTCGTAGCTGAGTACTAAGAGAGTGCGTTGCTCGAGGGATTTTTTTCAAATCTACGTATTAAAATGGTGAAATCTGCAGTTCGACCTCATAAAAACAATACAAGAAAACACACAAAATTGAAATCCAGTATCACATTTCATCGCTAAGTCGATTATTATACTTATTTTTATAAAAACTAATTCGTGATCGCGGGGATGAAGGTGACGTGAGAGGCGGGAACGCGCAGGCTCGCCTGCACACCGCCACAGGCACCGCACTCCCGCCGCGTGATTTAGAGATGGGACGTGACCAACGGTAGTCGATATAATGTTTGATAGAACTACTGCACAATATTGTAACAGATTTTTGTGACTTTAACACATTCACTGCTGAATGAATGGACATTCACACAGTGAATGTGTTAACATGTTCACTTAAAAGCTTATAATAATTTACTATAAATAGGTAATTTTATAGTGTTTTGTACATATACTTTCTAATATTTTTAATGCGTAAGTATTAGGTATGGCGTTAACTTTTAGTACCTACATAAATATGTAATGTTACGATATCACGTCTACAATGGCAAATTGATTTTGAAGATTTTAGTTGGTATCGAATGGAGTAAAATTAAATTTAAAAAAGTGACAGTGAGAGATACATTTTTGTAATAAGTATTAGGGCGCCTGAAGGCCTCTGAGATGGCTAAACGGGACCTACAATTTAACGTGTCATCCGAGCCACGGTAGCGCTCAGTTGGAAAATGCTACCCACGGTTACACATCCAAATACTGACTGACTGAAAATACATGGTCCTACAAATATAGTATAAAATATGAAAAGGATAAACCTACTCAAAATACTGAACAACTTTCCTAAAAAACGGTTGAAATTTAAAAAAAATATCGATTGTTTTCTTATTTTTCAGATTTCCAAAAGACCGAAAACGGATTATCGCTTTAATTAAAACAAACATATGGAATAAAGTTTGCTCAGTACACTGATTGATTTGATTCCTTAATGAATCCCTTAAAATAAATACCTACTTATACTTATAGATGTTATCGCTCGAAATAAAATTATTTGTACTTGTTTTTACCGCGCTGAACCTGCATCTATCGACAACAAAATGAGTTTGCGTTCCCCGCGTGCCCATCCCTAGGAATCGCCAACATAGATATATAAGTAGCTATACTACATCTGCCTACGATCGACGCACTGGGCGTCTAGTGCGGTGCTAGCGCTCTATACTTAAGTTATTTATTCTCTAAGTAGATACCATTTGTACTGACACGCAGTCAATAGCAGCGACGAGCGACGTTCAATTCTTCGTGTTAAATACAGTTCTTGCCATTCTTATAGAACAAATAAATAAATAAGTATGTGTGAAAAATGGTAGATACTGTTAAGTATTGATAGCGCTGAACGAACACTTGTGGAAAATCAAATATTTTATTACGTGGTGCTCTCGTTTGCACATTATTCGTCTTGTGGATATTCGTGGTGGCAGCGCCGTGCTGCTGGAGGTGGCGCGCTGTAGCCGTGTACATGTGGTGTTTGTGTGTGTGTGTGTGTGCAGGTGCGAGCGCCGTGCTGCTTGAGGTGGCGCGCTGTAGCCGTGTACACGTGGTGTGTGTGCAGGCGCGAGCGCCGTGCTGCTGGAGGTGGCGCGCTCTAGCCGTGTAGATGTGTGTGTGTGAGTGTGTGCAGGCGCGAGCTCCGTGCTACTGGAGGTGGCGCGCTGTAGCCGTGTACATGTGGTGTGTGTGTGTGCAGGTACGAGCGCCGTGCTGCTTGAGGTGGCGCGCTGTAGCCGTGTACATGTGGTGTTTGTGTGTGTGTGTGTGTGCAGGTGCGAGCGCCGTGCTGCTTGAGGTGGCACGCTGTGTACATGTGGTGTGTGTGTGCAGGCGCGAACGCCGTGCTGCTTGAGGTGGCGCGCTGTAGCCGTGTACATGTGGTGTTTGTGTGTGTGTGTGCAGGTGCGAGCGCCGTGCTGCTTGAGGTGGCACGCTGTGTACATGTGGTATGTGTGTGCAGGCGCGAACGCCGTGCTGCTTGAGGTGGCGCGCTGTAGCCGTGTACACGTGGTGTGAGTGCAGGCGCGAGCGCCGTGCTGCTGGAGGTGGCGCGCTCTAGCCGTGTAGATGTGGTGTGTGTGTGAGTGTGTGCAGGCGCGAGCTCCGTGCTACTGGAGGTGGCGCGCTGTAGCCGTGTACATGTGGTGTGTGTGTGTGCAGGTACGAGCGCCGTGCTGCTTGAGGTGGCGCGCTGTAGCCGTGTACATGTGGTGTTTGTGTGTGTGTGTGTGTGTGTGCAGGTGCGAGCGCCGTGCTGCTTGAGGTGGCACGCTGTGTACATGTGGTGTGTGTGTGCAGGCGCGAACGCCGTGCTGCTTGAGGTGGCGCGCTGTAGCCGTGTACATGTGGTGTTTGTGTGTGTGTGTGTGTGCAGGTGCGAGCGCCGTGCTGCTTGAGGTGGCACGCTGTGTACATGTGGTATGTGTGTGCAGGCGCGAACGCCGTGCTGCTTGAGGTGGCACGCTGTGTACATGTGGTATGTGTGTGCAGGCGCGAACGCCGTGCTGCTTGAGGTGGCGCTCTGTAGCCGTGTACACGTGGTGTGTGTGCAGGCGCGAGCGCCGTGCTGCTGGAGGTGGCGCGCTCTAGCCGTGTAGATGTGGTGTGTGTGTGAGTGTGTGCAGGCGCGAGCTCCGTGCTACTGGAGGTGGCGCGCTGTAGCCGTGTACATGTGGTGTGTGTGTGTGCAGGTACGAGCGCCGTGCTGCTTGAGGTGGCGCGCTGTAGCCGTGTACATGTGGTGTTTGTGTGTGTGTGTGTGTGCAGGTGCGAGCGCCGTGCTGCTTGAGGTGGCACGCTGTGTACATGTGGTGTGTGTGTGCAGGCGCGAACGCCGTGCTGCTGGAGGTGGCGCGCGCGCTGGCGGCGGCGCGGCGGCCGCTGCGGCACGCGGCGCTCTTCCTGTTCAACGGCGCCGAGGAGAACGTGCTACAGGCCAGCCACGGGTTCGTGACGCAGCACCGCTGGGCCGGCGCCGCGCGCGCATTTGTGTACATGTGGTGTTTGTGTGTGTGTGTGTGTGCAGGTGCGAGCGCCGTGCTGCTTGAGGTGGCACGCTGTGTACATGTGGTATGTGTGTGCAGGCGCGAACGCCGTGCTGCTTGAGGTGGCGCGCTGTAGCCGTGTACACGTGGTGTGTGTGCAGGCGCGAGCGCCGTGCTGCTGGAGGTGGCGCGCTCTAGCCGTGTAGATGTGGTGTGTGTGTGAGTGTGTGCAGGCGCGAGCTCCGTGCTACTGGAGGTGGCGCGCTGTAGCCGTGTACATGTGGTGTGTGTGTGTGCAGGTACGAGCGCCGTGCTGCTTGAGGTGGCGCGCTGTAGCCGTGTACATGTGGTGTGTGTGTGTGTGTGTGCAGGCGCGAGCTCCGTGCTGCTGGAGGTGGCGCGCTGTAGCCGTGTACATGTGGTGTGTGTGTGTGTGTGCAGGCACGAGCGCCGTGCTGCTTGAGGTGGCGCGCTGTAGCCGTGTACACGTAGTGTGTGTTTGTGTGTGTGCAGGCGCGAGCGCCGTGCTGCTTGAGGTGGCGCGCTGTAGCCGTGTACATGTGGTGTGCGTGTGTGTATGCAGGCGCGAGCGCCGTGCTGCTGGAGGTGGCGCGCTGTAGCCGTGTACACGTGGTTTGTGTGTGCAGGCGCGAGTGATGATGGCGCGGGCTGCGCCGTGCTGCTGGAGGTGGCGCGCGCGCTGGCGGCGGCGCGGCGGCCGCTGCGGCACGCGGCGCTCTTCCTGTTCAACGGCGCCGAGGAGAACGTGCTACAGGCCAGCCACGGGTTCGTGACGCAGCACCGCTGGGCCGGCGCCGCGCGCGCATTTCTCAACCTGGAAGCGTGCGGCGCGGGTGGGCGCGAGGTGGTGTTCCAGGCGGGCCCGCGCGCGCCCTGGCTGCTGGAGGCCTACGCGGCCGCGGCGCCGCGTCCCTTCGCCTCCTCGCTGGCGCAGGAGATGTTCCGCAGCGGCCTCATCCCCGCCGAAACCGACTTCCGCATCTTCCGCGACTTCGGCGGCCTGTCGGGGCTCGACCTGGCCTGGTCGGCCGACGGCTACGCCTACCACACGCGCCTCGACGCGCCCGCGCGCGTGCCGCCCGCCGCACTGCAGCGCACCGGCGACAACGTGCTGGCGGTCGCGCACGGTACGACAACACTCCCACACACACAGTCACATCGCCGACTATCTCGATGTCTTTATTACCTAATGACCCTAATGTGTTTTTTTTTTGTTTTTTTTTTATAATTAGTCTCTTCTCAAATTACTATATATGTATATTTAGACATCATCAGCGAATATTTGGTATCGTAGTGTTTACAAAAGAGTGTCGCTGATCCCGGGCGCGCGTGTTATAGAGCTGCTGTGGTCGGAGCGGCTGGTGGGGTCGGGCGGCGCGGGGGAGGAGGAGGAGCAGCCGCTGTTCTTCGACGTGCTGGGCGTATGGATGGTGACGCTGCGCGCGCGCGCCACGGCCGCGGCCGCCGCCGCCACGCTGGCGCTGCTGGCGCTGGCCGCCCGCGCCGACGCCGCCAGCGCGCGCCGCCAGCGTGAGTGTGACCTACTCTGCATTGTGTTCGCTCGATCTACATTGCAGTGAATTTGTCGTCTAACCCCAAATTACTCTGTGTTCTTCTGACTATGAAAGATGAAACGCTTTGGGTTTCCTGTGACCACCATGATTGTATTACAGTGGATCCGATATTTTATTTCAGATTTTAAATTTCAACATAAATCACGTTATAGCGAGTTGGTGGCCAAATGTTGTCCTTTAAGCCATAAAAATATATTAGGGATAGGGGCGAATTTCTTCGACTGCTTGAATACTGCATTGGCGTTAGGTCACAAAGTGGGTGTATACTTTCGATTCGGCGCCAGACGGGTGTCGCGTGCCGCGCGGGTCAGCTCGCCGTCGACTGGAACCCGAGCGTGTCGTGTTGCAGTGTACCTGTCGGGGCGCGCGTGGGCGCGGGAAGTGGCGGCCTGCGCGGCCGCGCTGGCGGCCAGTGTCGCGGCCGGCGTGGCGGCCGCGGTGGCCGTGGCGCTAGTGTTGGCTGCGGCCGACCGCCGTCTCGCCTTCTACTCGCAGCCCTGGCTGCTCGCGCCGCTCTACGCTTTTCCCGGTGAGAACTAGATTTTTATGTTTTTTTTCACTTTTATTCACATTCACTCTGTGGCGGTCATAGGTGAAGGTCGTGTATCTACCTACTTTTAATTACGCGTAAACGTTAGAAAAATTAAAATCATGTTTAAGTGCCCGGTCTGCAACCTTGATCATTCTGATGGTGTTAGTTGTGCTAATTGTCCAATTGTGTATTGTTTTTCCTGCGCTAATATAACAGAAAGCAACTACCGGAAACTCGCCAAAGGCAAAAAAGCTGGTCTGCTGTGCCCCGCTTGTAAAAGCGGGGCTCAAACAGTCGCACCGTCGCCGCTCGGATCTCCTCTGCCGTCCGCCGGTCCGGTGCCGCCCTCAATGCCGGCCTCTCTAGACCGGGTGCTCTGCGAGCTCCGCGACGGCATCAACAGTATCAATGCTCGTCTCGAACAACTGCCTGTTTTAGTACAAGAGATGAAAGATCTCAAGGAGACCTTTCACACCTTCGAGAATACTACGAATTCCCGGATGACGGCGATGGAGGCACGCATCTCTGCACTGGAAACCCAGAGTGTAGGCGCTGATGAAAGTATTCGCCAGTTGCAAAACCAACTCGATCAACTCGCCGCCGTCGTCGCGTCCCAGGAACAACGGGAGCGTTTTAACAACGTCGAGATATAAGGAGTCCCCAGTAAGAAGGGTGAAAACCTCTTAGGTCTGGTGTGCAAGCTTGGAGAGGCGATCGGACGGCCAGTCTCACCCTCCGACATCAATTTCGTGACGAGAGCGCGCTCCGCCACTTCGGACGTCAAGCCTATTATCGTCGGATTCGTTGGCAGATACACGAAGGAGAACTTCGCGGCCGCAGCTCGATCCAATAAACGTCTAACGGCGGAGACGCTAGGCTTCACCGGAGTCACTTCCAGGGTGTTTGTGAATGACCACTTGACGCGCGACAATAAACTGCTCTTAAATAAAGTAAAGAAACACGCCTTAGAAATTAAATACAGGTTTGTTTGGGTACAGAGTTGTAGGATTCTCGTTAGGAAAAGCGATACAGCCCCAATACTGCATATTCAGAATGACGAACATCTCAAGAAAATGAAATGACTAGCTTCTCATATAAATCGAATAACGATTACTACCTACTTTTTAAACATTATCATTCGTGTGTATCGATATTCTCGACTTGTATTGAAACTTTTTAACTCACAAACTTACCCACTAATTTGTAAAATGCATCTAATTATTTCATTGCCTTTATGTAATCTGTTTTCTAATCAAACAACAGTGCCATGTAATAGTCTAAGCAAAAACATAACCTACCCACTTGATATCCAAATACTTGCCGACAAAACATTGTCCAGTGCTAAACATACAGCTTTATTGCCACAATACTCCGAAACTGAACACTTATCTCGCTCCCGTCTACCTGGATGCGGTGAAACAGTAGTTGTAAACTGTTATAACTCAAACACACCGTATAACCGCTCCACACAGTTTATAATCACGAAGCTATGCACTCGGTCGAAATGTTTACATCGTCAATTTATTCTACATCGCGATAATTGTTATGCGTTTCGTTGTTCGCAAACTCCTAACATTTCACCCAATAGGCACCTCACATGCTTTTTGTTAAGTGATGCACTTTCCGGCCGAGTTGTCGCTCGGCTGGATTGTGTATAATGGTATTTGAGGTGTATTACCAGAATGTTAGGGGGTTGCGAACAAAGACGCGCGAATTCAAAACAAGTTTAGCTTTAAATAAATATGATGTTATTGTGTTGACCGAGACATGGCTCTGGGACGGTATAAAGAGCGAGGAGCTGTTTAGTGACGTGTATACGGTCTGGCGCCGCGATCGTAACTACCGGGCGTGCAGCCAGGCTCGCGGTGGGGGAGTTCTCGTGGCCGCGCGCCGGGAGCTGGCTGCGCGCGCGCGTCCGCTCTGGCAATCTACGGCCGAGGACTTATGGATCTCTTTTGCATTCAAAGCGAATGATAAAAACGTACCTATAAATCTGCACATATGCTGTTTGTATCTTATAGTACAGAACTTAGGCTTATCGCTTTCGTCTCAATTAGAGAATTTCTGTGACAAGGTTCTGTCGATTGTAACTGACAACCCGAATGACAAATTCTTAATATTAGGCGATTTTAACCAAGGGAATTTGTTATGGAAAATTTCTCCTGACCATATTCATTTGTCACCCGTGGTCAAGATCACGGATTGTGACCACCTAGAAATTTTAGATCTCATGAACTTGAATAATTTAGAACAATTTAATCACGTCCCTAACATGTACGACGGCAGTATTTTAGATTTAGTTTTCTCAAATGATGACGTGTCGGTCTCGCACTGCATAGACCCGCTCGTAAATGAGGATAAGTTCCACCCAGCTATTGTATGTCGACCACAATTTATTCACTCGAGCATCCTTACTCCTACTTTGAAACCTAGGTTTATCTATAGCAAGGGTGACTATTCGGCTATGTAGCGAGCTGGATAAACGTGACTGGCACTCATTATTGGAATGTAGTGGCGTAGACGAGTCAGTCGATTTATTTAATCAGATTCTTTCTGAACTAAGAGACAAATATGTCCCTTGTAAATGGGTGCGACCTTCTCAATACCCAATATGGTATTCGCCGGCTCTTATTAAAGTACTAAAAGAAAAAAATAAACACCATCATAAATACAAAATATACCAGAACTTAACAGACCAAAATTCTTTTAAAATCCTGCGTGAACGTGCGAAAAAACTGGAGCGTGAGTGTTATTTTAATTACATAGCGAGTATTGAAGGTTCAATTCTTGAAAACCCTAAAGCATTTTGGTCGTACATCCAATCTAACAAACAACACAACACTTATCCATCTTCTATGTCGTACAGAGACGAGACTTTTGAATCAGGTACTGATATTTGCAACGCTTTTGCTGATTTCTTCAACTTCTCCTGCCGCCTCTGCTCTGTCTGTCCCAGTGATTGACGATTCCACAGCAGACATACATAATGTGTTAGTATCTGACCCTGTCTTACTAAAACTACTTAAATCTTTGGACTGCAATAAATCAGCTGGACCGGATGGCCTTCATCCACTTCTCCTCAAAAATTGTGCTGAAAGTCTAGTATGCCCCGTTGGTCTCCTTTTTAATAAGTCTCTCTCGGTTGGGACAGTGCCTAAAATTTGGAAATCAGCGACAGTCACACCTATACACAAAAAGGGGTCTAAGAGTGATATCTCTAATTATAGGCCAATCTCCAAACTTTGTGTTCTGGCTAAGATCCTAGAAAAATTAGTCCATGATCAAATATACGCTGCACTTGGGCACTGTTTTTCACTGCAGCAACATGGCTTCCTGAAGGGGAGATCTACAACCACTAATCTTATCTCGTTCATCAATACTGTTACTGCTGGCATGGAGGGTGGGGGGCAGGTCGATGCAATTTATACGGATTACAGCAAAGCCTTTGATCGCATCGATCACTCCCTTCTGCTTGAGAAAATATATAAGTCTGGTATCAGGGGCGACTTGTTTAGGTGGCTCACTTCTTATGTCGGTGGTCGATGTCAAACAGTTGTCTTGGGCGGATATGCATCTCTTCCATCCATTATCCCCTCGGGCGTGCCCCAAAGTTCAATCTTAGGCCCTTTACTATTTATTATCTTCATCAATGATATTGGTCGATGTTTTAAGCACTCTGACTTCGTAATGTACGCTGATGACATGAAAATTTTTAAAGTTATCCATAACATAATTGGTGGGTTTGTTGTTAGGCACTCTAAAATATTTCGAAATTCCTTCCTCTCTATCAGACTCTTTTATAGCCTAGTTCGTAGTATTTTGGAGTATTGTAGTGTGGTCTGGAATCCTGTATACAATGTACATGCTGATCGGCTGGAAAGGGTCCAATCCAGGTTTCTTTACCACATAACGTATACGGATCAATTGTGCAAATCACTTAGATCATACGATTCTCGACTCCAGCATTACAATGTAATGTCGCTTGCCAACCGCCGTATGGCTAGTGATATTGTCATGTTGTATAAGATATTGCATGGCCTTGTTGACTGCCCCGAACTCCTTGAAAGAGTTACGCTCAAAGTTCCTCGTTCTGGAACGTATTTATCTGCTAATAAACCTACATTTGCTAGACCACGGTGTAGAACCAATCTCCTTATGCATTCTCCAATATACCGTATGTTCAACTCCTACGATAAGTTTAAAGATGTCATAGATATTTTCAGGTTTGGTTCGTTGACCTCTCTAAAACTGAACCTACTTAGAGCAATGGAATGATGTAGGGTTATCTTGATACGTTCTCATAAGTTATGAGTTGTGTGTTTTCTGTTTTATATATATATAATTTTTTTAATGTATTTTATGCATTTATTTGTTTTGCGTTCGAGCTTAATTTTAATTTTTAATTATTATGTTTATATTGTATAAGAATGATTAGGTAGACAAATCAAAATTTAGTTTCTGTTTGTATACTAGTAACATATCTGTTTTTGTTTTCTCGTCTTTGTTTATAACTTGTAGCTAGCTATTACTTAACCATGTTAGGACTACTCCTAGAAGAATGAATGTGCTCGTTAGCTATTATTTTTTTGTAAGTTATTTATGTTTTTTAAAATGTTCATTCAGTTTTGTAGTCTTTCAATAAAAAAAAAAAAAAAAAAAATAACGAACGAGATTGTGACTTGCTTCAAGGTGACCTTGATAATCTCCACAACTATTGCCTACTAAATAAACTCGAGCTCAATATTCTTAAGTGTTCCTGCATCACTTTTAGTAGATCTACCATGACTTACGATCATACTTACAAAATTGATGGACAAGCTCTTGTGAAGACAGATTCTGTGGTCGACCTTGGCGTAACTCTCGACTCCAAGCTCTTGTTCGACAAACATATTGAGAACATTACGGCAAGGGCAATGAAGACATTGGGGTTCATCTTTCGGGTAACCAAGGACTTTAAGTTGATCAAGACTTTAAAGATATTGTATTGTTCCTTGGTCCGGAGTCAACTAGAGTATGCCTCACAAGTGTGGAACCCCTGCTACGACAAATACATAACTCTGCTTGAAAAGCCGCAAAGAAAATTTCTGCGATTTATCAATTACAAGGCAAAAATATCGAACTTCAACTTTGATTATGAAGTGAGCTGCAGACATCACCACATGTTACCTCTTCTAAAAAGGAGGGAGGCTGCTGATCTATCCTTTTTATTTAATTTAGTATCGGGTAGAATTGACTGTCCATCCTTGCTGACGGAGGTAAGGCTTGTCACGCCGCTGCACTCGTCACGGAAAAAATACCTTCGTCTATCTGCCCCGCCCTGTCGCACGAACTACCGCGGCAACTCTTACTTCTTGCGCACTTTCACAAATTTTAACACAAATTTTTCAAAGCATGTGGACTTATTTGCATCAAGGCACAACATGTTTAAAGCCTTAATTAATAGTCAGTTTTTCAAAGGTACTATATGTACGGCAATGAAATAATTGGGATGCTTTACTGTATTTTAATGTGGGTTAATTTATACGTATCAATTGTTACTGTTAAATTATTTATTAAAATTGTAGCAGATCTCATGCTTCTTGTTGAATTTCTAATGTATAAAACTATTAACTTTTTATTCCATCTCTTCCTATTCTCTGTTATAGCAATCATTCTAAACTTGTGAGTTTCTGTTTGTAGTCGTTACTTGTGTTATATTGTATAATTTTCTTAAATTTTCCATTTTCTAATCACCAATATTATTATTCTATAAGCGGTAGCCTTCGTTGGCCTAAGTGTTTTTATAATTGTTTATTAACTTTTTTGTATGAAGGCCGTTTGGCAACCCAAAGATGATAAAATAAAATAAAAAATAAAATAAAATAAAATTTATAAATTTTTCCCCTGTTCGTACGAATTTCCCGACATCAGTCGCCCGGTATCAATACGCTCGTATCATGTGCGCAGCGCTGGCGACGTCGTGGGAGGTGCTGGCGGCGCTGGTGCGGCGGCGCGCGGCGCTGCGCGGCTGGTGGGCGCACCGGGCCGTGCACGCGGCCGCGGCGGGCTGGGCGGGCGCCGCGCTGGCTGCGTGCCTGGCGGCCGGGCTGCGCTCCGGGTTCCTGCCGGCGCTGTGGGCGGCGGCGGGCGCGGGTGGCGCGCTGGCGCCGGGGCGCGGCGGCGCGCGCGCGGCGTGGTGCGCGCTAGCGGCGACGCCGGCCGCGCTGCTCACGGCTTACCTGTGCTGCGGCTCGCTGCGCATGCTGGTGCCGCTGGCGGGGCGCGCGGGCGCGGGCGCGCTGCCGGCGGACGCGGCGCTGGCGGCGCTGACGGCGGCGCTGGCGTTGGCCGCCACGGCGTGGGCGATGCCGCTGGCGGCGGCGGCGCGGCCGCGGCCTGTGTCACGCGCGCTGCTGGCGGCGTGCGCGCTGGCGGCGGCGCTGGTGGCGGCGAGCGGCCCGTTGGCGGCCTACTCGCCGGACGCGCCGCAGCGGCTCATGGTGTTCCACACGCGGCGCACGGACCACAGTGCCCCCGCCCCCACGGTGGACACCTTCTACTGGGTGCCCGAGCTCGACGACAACACGGCGCTCACGCTGCGCCACCTCGGTACGTTCCCACTACGATACTGTTCACGTAAATTGCACGTCACCGTTTACATGTTACACGTTGCACTCCCTAGATGGCGCTAGTGGTAAAATTAAATCGCGATGTTGTTTGCTTCTCGCCATCTAGGGAGCTTGAAAAATTGGTTATAAAATAAAATTAAAAAAATAAAAAACAAAATTGGTCCAGTGCCAATAAACACTGAAGACTGGAGATCAGGACCTTTTTATTTGTACTCCCGTGTACAAATTTGGTCCTTCTGGAGCCGAATGCTGCTGGCTCAGTAGTCCTGGAGGACTACACTTGGCACCTACGAGCTGGTGCCAAAGGGAGCGTAGGCAACCGGTGGTGGCGAGGACGTCCGGCGTGGGCGACCGGCGAGACGAACAACGGCGGCGACGAAGACCGGCGGCGGCCAGGCGGTGAGGCGCAGGAGCAGCCTCGCAGGTGACGCGGCGCGGGGGGAGACCCGCAGACGACGGCAGCCGACGAGCGGCGGTGCGAGGGGAGCCCTGCAGGCGACTAGCGGCGAGGGGGAGCCGCCGCAGCGACGAGCGGCACGACGCGGAGGTGACGGCAATCACTGCAGCGTGAAGGGAGGCTACACACCAGCGGCCAGGTGACGAGCAGCACGAGCAACACAGGCGAGTAGTGACGTCCGCGCGCGCGCAGCACTCCAACAAAAATAGCAGTATTTTTTGGTTAAGCGCCCACTAAAAAATATAAAGGACACGTCCACAAAATGTATGGAGGCTGGTATAATAATAATCAAAAAATCTAACCACAGCACTCGTTACATCTTGAGAAAGTACATGTATTACTGAGTCTTTTACATCAGTTAAAACAATAAACGGCCTTCGATTTTTAAAAAAATATTTTAGAATTTTTTAGAATTAAGTAGGTAATTACTATATTTGACAGAAATAGTAAATTAGTAGCCAAGGGCTGTAAGGCATCAATTGCAGCCCGAGATATTTAGGCGCACGAGCGCAGCGAGGGCGCCTTTAGTTCGAGGGTGCAATTGGTGCTTACACCCGAGCTGACTATTCTGCTTTACATCTCGATTGTGAGGTAAGTAGAAAAAAACCGGCATTACAAGAATAAAACATTTTATTGAAATTGAGCTTCGCCGTCCGATATTTAAAATTGTTGACTATTATACTCACACGAAGACAAGGCGGAATAGCAAAGCGACCTCTTTGGTCATTGGGCTGAATGCATGATGTCTATTGCCAGTATGATGGTTAGATGTACGCGAACTTTTGGAAAGAAAGAAGTGATTTTTTTTTCAATTACTTACCGCCCTAGGGCTTTTCTAGCCACATTATTACCCTAGAGTGCTAATTAGTCACCTACAAGCCCCATTTGGAGGTAATAAAAACCTACTTACCGAACATGAGAGATGTAAAGGTAGATTATTTCTGGCAACTCTGATTAAGTAACCTAATGATTATTATAAAGCCTTTTTTACCATTTGGACACACTTTTTTGCATTTTCTAGATACATTGTAAATTATAAAAAACTTGTGTGACCAGGTAATCACATCATATAATTTTAGCGAAATAAGAGATTAATGTGGAAGATTCAGGTAAAAATGCAAGTAAAAGAACAACAAACAAACAAAACAAATATTTATTTATTGTACACACTAAATAAAACTTACAATAAATACATCAGTGAAATTCTAAAGATAGTGCAACACTAGGCGGCCTTATCGCTGGAAGCGATCTCTTCCAGGCAACCCATGGACGGAAAGGAATGTGCTACTAAAAATTACACTATAGACCTAAATACTAATACTACATACAATACCTAACACATATTAATACTACTACATAAATAGACAATACATAATATATTTAAAGCACATAATGTAATAACACAAAGAAATAAATGATACAGTACCAAATTATTTACAGAGATGACTTCTTACAAGACGTTTGAATGCTTCCAGTGAGCGTGCACGCTTTATATCTAGGGACAATTCGATCCAAACGTTCACAACCTTCACCGCAAACGACGAGCTGTAGAAGGAGGTTCTGTGGGAAGAATATCCAGAGTCAAATTATCTGCAGATCTCAATGTCCGACAGTGAACTGTGCTCCTAAACTTGAAGAGACTAGAAATATAAAAAGGAGAAGTGGGACAGAAAAGAGTGCTGTAAAGAAGCGATAGAATATGAGCATCCCGGCGACGACGGATTAAGAGTATTTGGGAGCCACTCGAGCTTAGTGCGAAATTCAGAAGTATGGTAATATTTACGCAAGCCAAATATGAACCGAATGCTGTAATTTTGAAGGCGCTCGAGTTTATCCAGTAGCTCTTCGGTAAGATCAAGATAGCATACATCTGCATAATCAAGGATAGGAAGTAAGAGCGACTGAGCAAGCGCAAGAGCAACTTGAACATGAGCACGTAATTTATGGAATTATATAGAGACTTGCACTGCCTTTGGGATTTGACTAGTAAAACATACAAATACCCTAATCAGAAAAAACAAGCGTGGGCTATTTTAGCTAAAAATTTAAATTCTATTGACCCAAAGGCAAAAGCCGCGTCTGCAAAAAAGAAAAAAGATAGGTAAAGCGTCATGCCTTCGTTGTAGTATAAAATACTGTAGGTACGTGAACGAGATTACGACACGTCCTATCCAAGCAACGTTTTTAAAAATACTGTTGGTTTCAAACCATGTAGCCGGCAATCCGCATCTCACTTTTGTTCAAGGTGACCTTGGTTTCAAACCGTGTAGCGCAGGCTTTACTTCTTGCGCACTTTCACAATTATTTTATTTATTATAAATTATTATTCACAATTATATATTTATTAATTATTTGCATCAAGGCACAACATGTTTAAAGCCTTTAATAGTCAGTTTTTCAAAGGTACTATATGCACGGCAATGAAATAATTGGGATGCTTTACTGTATTTTAATGTGGGTTAATTTATACGTATCAATTGTTACTGTTAAATTATTTATTAAAATTACAGCAGATCTCATGCTTCTTGTTGAATTTCCAATGTATAAAACTATTAACTTTTTATTCCATCTCTTCCTATTATCTGTTATAGCAATCATTCTAAACTTGTGAGTTTCTGTTCGTAGTCTTTGCTTATGTTATATTGTATAATTTTCTTCAATTTTCCATTTTCTAATCACCAATATTATTATTCTATAAGCGGTAGCCTTCGTTGGCCTAAGTGTTTTTAGAATTGTTTATAGACTTTTTTGTATGAAGGCCGTTTGGCAACCCAAAGATAATAAAATAAAATAAAATTTTAATCACGTTTCGTTATTTCTTTGATTAGTGCGCCTTAAATGTAATACTAGCAATGAACCCCTTTTTCTTAAATATCTGTTATTTCACGCAGATATTGCATCTAAATAAATGTACAAAAATTGCGAGGGAGTAGGTATACTAACCAGACCACTCCCTGGCCAGACCACTTTCACTTGACGATTACTCTAAAAGTACATAATGTACAATTTTTTACATTTCTGTACAAATTATGTAGGTACATTTTTTTCCACTATAAATCATACGAATATAACGAGGTGGACCGGCCAGGGAGTGTGTCACAAATATTCTGGTGTAGACAGTAAATTTTGCATTTTTTATTGCCTGTAAACCTTCTTGTAAAATTTATCACTTACGATTTAGGTATTAGTAATTGAATGAACTGGTTTTTCTATCTTCTCTGTGCTACAGGCGGCGAGCTGGGCACGAGCGCGGCGGCGGGCGCGGGCAGCGCGGCGTGCGCGCGGCGCGTGTGGTGCGGCGCGCCCTACTACCTGCCCGTGCTGACGCTGGTGCCGCGCGCGCGCGCCGCGCCCTCCGCCGCCGCGCCGCGCGTCGCGCTCGCCGTCAACGTGACTACGGCGCGAGTGGGACCCGCCGCGCTCGAGCTCACGCTGCGGCTGGCGGGCGCGCAGCACGCCGTGGTGATCGTGTCGCCGGCGGCGCGGACGCGGCTGGCGCGCGCGGCCGAGCGTGGCGGCGAGCGCGCGCTGGAGCTGCCCGCGCCGCTGGAGAGCGCGCGCTGGGCGGGCCGCCGCTCCGTGTTCCTGGCGCTGCACGACGCGCGCGCGCCGCGCCCCTTCCTGCTCACGCTGCGGCTCGAGCGCGAGGGCGGCGAGGGCGGGGAGGAGGGCGGGTGGGCCGAGCTCTCGGTGGCGGGGCACGCGCTGTTCGGCCGCGATAAGCTGGCGGCCGAGCACGCGCGCCTGCTGGCCGCGCTGCCCGCCACCGTGGCCGCCACGGGCTGGGGCGTCGACCTGCACCTCTACTCCGTGTAGCCCAGGAGGTCGAGGCCGCACGAACAAAACCTTCTTTGTAGAATTTTGCATTTCAGTTTGAGGACCGCACGGCCTTCGTACGGAACAATGTACAAACTTTAACAAGTGCGCCGCGCCGACGGCTAAAGACTTTAAAAGCAGACTCGCCGACGGCGGCCTTATGACAAAATAGTAAAACGCGAATAGATGCGTCCCCATCGCACTGTCCCTCGTCTCCGTTACAAGGGGAGGTCTGAGTGGGCTGGCCCAACGCCAGTCCGGCTAACTGTGATCATTTTTGTTACGAAATAAAATGTTGATATAATTTGATAGTTTTCTTAAAAAATCTATACTAAACCCTAGAATTCCGCTGCGCCGTAATAAATTGCACAGATGACGCACTGTAATTTATAAAGCGGTCAAAAAGACAAGATTCCATGTCTAGTAATCGAACTAAACGTAATAGCTCTATGATCTAAATGGATCTAAACTGAGATATGTTGGTGTGCATGTTGGCCATTTGGCAGCTCTGCAGGATTGCGGATCTCTGTCTGGGGTGCGTTTACGCACTCTAGACTAGATATTTTTTTTTTGCTGAGCTTCAGTCAGGATTGGATATTGCACAGCAAACTTGTGTGACGTGGCCTAGGTAACTAACCAATCAGACACGAGATTTTTATCACATAAAATCCTCGCTAAAACTAAACATATAGGTCGATAAGAAAATACGTCGTAAGAGATAAAACGTCCCCGGATGCACGGCATGTTTTCGCCAAACGGATGCTCTAAAGTTTAAATGATCCTTGATGTAGGTTCATTTATAGGTGATTTACTTGTTCACTTTAATGGTGACTTTGTTCACGGGTGATACTCATATAAGGATTTTATAATGTAACCGACTATTTTATTCGATTCTTTCGTTACACAAATACAATATGAGATCCAAAAATATACCTAGGTAAGTTTCTGTTCTGATAGAGCAATAATTGTATCTTGATTCTTCAAAGCGGCTTAAGTGTTCATTCACTGGCACAATTACCCGTAATTTTGAGTGCTTTTAGTTTACAATCTTCTGAATATTATTTTGCTTTCAATGTCTTCACCTTATCTGTTCAATAAGGAAGTTTCCCGTTTTCTAGTTTTATTTTTATTAAATTACACTAAGTCTGCAATAAATTATGGTGTTTTTATATTTCAACTAGCTGCCCGCCCCGGCTTCGCCCGGATATAATTGGCAAAAGGCAGACATTATGAGTGTTGTGCCTACCTACCACGTAATGTAGCTAAAGGTTACACACATGAACACCAACCAGAACTTCGATTCACGTGAAGACCTTCTCTATACTTGCAAAGTTGCCAATACATTGTCGACATTCAAGAACTTTAAAGCCCCATCGATCATTCGTTTTACGAACTATGTGTGTAACTACACATAGGTACCTATTCACTATCACTACAACAGAAATTATAAATCGTCTGTATGTCGGTTCGCCTAACTAAGGTTTTCCAAATCTGTAGGTCCTACATAAATCGTCGCTTAAATAGAGGTGGTATATCCGTATATAGCCGTGGTAATCTAGTGGTAGTAACATCTATCTTATAATCCTGAGGTGGTAGTTTCACGCATGTTGGTTGCCTCACGATGTTTTCCTTCACCGAAAAGCCCGTGGTGGAAAATATCGTGTGGCATCCTGCATCCTTACGTCTGTAGAAGAAACTGGATGACATATAGGAACCCACCAACCCGCACTGGGTCAGCGTGGTGGATTTTATTTTGAAAAGGATTATTATTAGGATATTAATACCAAGATATAAATTAAGAGCCCTTTATTGTGGTGGCATTTCTATGTCATTTTTCAAATAAAAGAATACTTCTTTGTGGCTTAACTATAACTGTTAGACATTTATGTCGCTAAATTTTTTGTAAATGATTATTTGTTCTACAAAGTCGCAGTACATTATTTTATTCTATCGTCAATTGACAACATTTCAAATTTTTAACATAGTTATGAAAAAAAAAAAAAAAAAAATGAAAAATATTTTATTCATGCAAAAACAAACATAATATACACACAGTTAACAAAAAGATCAAATCTGGGATACACAAGGAGCTGTCTTGCATTTAGTAGTTTTATACAATTTTTCAAACAATGTCTATTGGTTTCCTCACTAGGCAAGCCTGTATCGAGGAAACCATAAAAATCCAGTTTTTACAAATTGCGGAGACAAAACCTGAATTATCTGAAAGAATATTGCAAAATAACATATAGGTACGTATTTTTTATTTTTCCAATTTGACTTATATTTTCTGTAAAATTAAGTTTTGAAAAGTAGCTTATTCTAAAAGGACGTAACTGCAAAATTTAGGACTCTTAAACAATTTTACTGAAGCCACATTAGAAAAAAATAGGTGCTAGCGTTGCTGTCACTGTCAATGCCAAACAATCCGTCACAATTCACAACAAATAGGCCAGGAGGTCAGCGCAAAAAGTCCACTATGTACCGCGGTACTAATGTTAACAACTGCCAATCATCTGAAATATGTAACAGGGTCTGCCATACAGGCTTTAAATTAGCACCACTTAAAAGAAGAAGAATAAGTAGTACTAGTTCCAAGATACTTTTAAAATTCAAACGGATTCTTCCACCAAATGCTATGGAACCCAGCTGACTGACTCCAGGGTATTGATGTACATCATTTTGATAACTATGTAACAATAATTCAGCTTTTGGAAAGTATTTGCATTTTTTGCGTTTACCTCTCGGGCTAAAGCAAAATAAGTAATTTGAAAATGACACTGACATTTTGTTTTTAAATTACATTTTATGTGTCAACACTGTCAGGGTTAACTGTCATTTTATTTTGCTAGTATTTTTTTATCATTGGCAACTGCACTTTCAGTATAAATCCCGAAACGGCTTGGGAGAGAGCTTTTATCTAATATCTTAGCAGTTACTGCACTAAAAATTTTGGAAAAATAAACATAATGATCAGCATCCCGATATCTCGAAATGGTTTTGGAATTTCATAGCCTTGTGAAATATGAAAATTTGTCAATTGTTTTCGCAGCGTAAGCGATGAAAAGAATATTTTAGGTAAGTAATTTTTTACACCTTGGGATACATTATGGGAGTTTTAGTAAGGATCCCTATTTTTTTTAATATTATATGTATAGCCTATGTTACACAGGGACAGTGTAGCTTTCTACCAGTGAAAGAATTTTTCAAATCGGTTCAGAATTTTTGAGCCTATTCCATGCAAACAAACAATCAAATATTTCCTCTTTTTAATATTGGCATAGATTATTTTCCTCGCTAGAGAGCTTCGATAAACACGTCCGATCGCTGCTAATCATAAAGTGCCGAGGGAGAAGCGCGGCCTCCGACGCGCTATTTGGAGGCACGCGCTGCCGGCCGGGCCGATAGGTACCTCTGCATCGCTATGTCCCTGCATTTTAAATCTGTAATATCTTCGGAAATATTAATTTAAATTACATGCTGTTAAGGGCCATATTGATCTATATTGAATGAACAATGTATTGAAGGCACTTAATTGGATAAAGAATTAATCTTTATCGTTGCGTTGCTTACAATAACTTCCTAAATAATCAATTTTGTCCCGTAAAATTTAAAAGATAAAAAATGGTTATTGTGGATTATCCTTATTCATATTCATATTATCAATATTATGCATGTATCATGCATATAAACCTTCCTCTTGAATCACTCTATCTATTAAAAAAAGCGCTTTAAAATCCGTTGCGTAGTTTTGAAGATTTAAGCATACATAGGGACGGACAGACAACGACAGCGACTTTGTTTTATACTATGTAGTGATTATCTTCGAAAATGACGGAGTTATGAATTTTTAAACATGATATATCATTGTACTTATCTTTATGTTATGATCAACATTTACTATTGGACTAACCCCACCAATATAACGAATAATAAGTCAGCATTCCCATAATTTTGTCGTGAGTAAATGAACTTTATATCTAAATGGAACAAGACTTGGTGTATGTGTCTAGTGTACTGCGGTTTTTACATCTGTAACTATTAACTAGTAGCTCTCCAAACAGTAGACCTCGCAAGTATACATTTTCTTGTATATGTAATATTTTAATTCGTAGTTTTTAGGATAAAAAATGTAACGCCTAGTTGAAATGCTGTAAGCTACATTTTCTGTAAATAAACAAATTGAAATTGAAATTGTAATAAGTTCTCAAAAATGCACAACTTTCACAGGTAAATATATTCTTAATCATAAAAATGGTAAGGTTCTTTACTAAGATATCATTGTAAATTATGGCCAAATTTTACTATGGCACTAAGTAAGTAAGTTTGTATAGGCCGGGTGGCTAGCCCTGGTGTCAGAGTTTGGGACTGATCCCCTATACAGGGTTAGCTAGCTAGAACTGGTGAAGCGTAATATATTTTGTTCTAATAAAATACTTTAGACAATTTTTTTCAAGGCTTTTATTTTCTAGTTCCAATAAGTTGTCAAGTGCGTGTCGAGACATGCGTATGATAGGCTTCCGTAGACGTGACGATGATTATGATGATGATAAAAACCAATTTTTAAGATGGTCTATTACTAAGAAAACGTAATTTAGTATGAATTCTTGGTTGCCTGGAAGAATTCGCTTAAAGTGATAAGGCCACCAGTTAGAAACCTATTAATTCAAATTCAAAATTCAAAAAAAATTAAATTCTGTTGGGGCAGATTCCACTCCAAAAAATGATGGAGTGGAATCTGCCCCACCAGTGGGGCGCTTTGGTGGAGCAGAGTGGAAGTACTCGATTTTGACACTATGAGATGAAAACACGGCAACTAGGCACTGAATGTGAATCGAGATTTGTTTATGTCTCTTTCTAACTCATGCCATATTAAATCATTACATCTCTTTCTTTCTTTTCTCGATCGACCACGTTATCCCTCTGGTATTTCTGTGCTACAATGAGTGATTCTATCAACGAGGAACTTTATTTGACGCCAACAGAATTGACTGAAAGTGTTCTGATGATCCTTCTTCGTGCGCGGTTGCCGTGACAGACGTGCTTCGTACCGCCATGGAATACTTCATCCCATTTTCGGACGTGCCTCTGTCCAGCAAAGCTCGGCCCTGGTTTGGGCCTGAATGTGGACGCGCCGAAGCGCAAAAGCCTCAGGCATACCTGGCTTGGGTCGATGCTCGTAACCGTAAGGCGAAGGACATACATCTGAGGAAGAAGACTTACAACAGGGCTGCTAAGTCCTGCAAAAAGGTAATGCGGAGGGCTCGCTTTAAGCATATTAGTCCAATAGGGAACAAGCTTGCTTCTTACCCTGCGGGTAGAAAGGCATTCTGGTCTCTAGCTAAATCAGTCGAAGCGAACTTCTGCCGCCCCTCATTGCGTCCGTTGCTGAAACCCAATGGTTCGCTAGCTCATACCGCGGTAGAGAAAGCAAATTTATTTGCATCTCAATTTGCGGAGTCTTCGCGTCTGGACCCCGGTAGTGCGAGACCTCCAACTTTGCCAATCTGTGGCACCTCAATGAGTGAAATACATATCCGGCAAAAGGAGGTTCTCAAAGTTCTCCGCAGTCTAGATGTGAACAAGGCCAGTGGCCCAGATGGTATTCCAGCTATACTACTAAGGACTTGTGCGCCTGAGCTGTCGCCTGTGTTGACCCGCCTCTTTCGCCTCTCTCAGAAGACGGGTCAAGTGCCCAAATCTTGGAAGCTTGCTAACGTGCAGCATGTACCCAAAAAAGTTAGCCGTGCTGACACTGCCAATTACAGACCAATTTCGATCACGTCCATACTTTGCAAGAGTATAGAACGTGTTCTTAACAACAGGCTCCTGGCCTACCTGGAAGCAAATGACCTACTCAGTGATCGCCAGTACGGATTTCGCCGAAACCGGTCTACTGGGGACCTTCTGGCGCACGCCACACACATTTGGAATCAGGTCATAGAGAAGCAGGGGGAGGCGCTGGCTGTGTCCTTGGACATCTCGAAAGCTTTTGACAGGGTCTGGTATGAGAGCCTTATTGGCAAGCTTCCATCTTTGCTGCCAGCTTCCATCTTTTCAGCCTGCCTGCTGATTTCTGCGCATGGATATCAGATTTCTTGAGGAATCGGTCGATACGAGTGGTTGTAGATGATCGTCAGACCAAATGGCTATCAATGCCGGTGTTCCTCAAGGGTCAGTGCTCTCTGCGACGCTTTTCCTACTGCATATTAACGACTTGCTAAAGCCTGGTATTTTTGGGTACGCAGACGACAGTACAGTCATGGAGAGCTACACATCCGAAGCAAGAACGAGCGGGCTACAGATCGAGTCACTCAGAGAGGCTATGGTCGAACGGCTCAACTTGAGTCTGGAGGCGGTTTCTGACTGATCACCCCAGTCAGAAACCGCCTCCAGACTCAACTATAGCTAACCTGGTCAAGTTTAATGCCACGAAAACTCAAAGCTGTTTGTTTTCGGCCAAAAAGAGGCCCTTCCAACTGTCTCCTGCTTTGGACTTGAACTTGAAAACTTGGTATTCTCTCTAAGGTGAGACGGTATTTCACACCTGAGCAACTGCTTAGTCTTTATAAAGCGCAAGTCAGGCAGGGTCTTGCATGGAATACTGCTCTCACCTATGGGATGGCTCTGCCAAATACCAGTTGGAGGCTTTGGAGTCCATTGAAAGGCGAGCCAGGAGGCTGATAGGCAACGAAACCTTGACTGAGTCGAAGCTGCAAAGTCTCGAGCATCGACGTAGGGTGGCGTGCCTGTCTGCCTACTATCGGATACACTTCGGTGAGTGCGCCCAGGAGTTGCACAATCTGGTCCCACCTGCCCCTTTCTTCTATCGTACGGCTAGACAGACGCGACCAAAGCGCCACCCTTTTATGGTGGACATGCCACACGTTAGAACCAAGCGTTTTGAGTCCGCATTCCTCATACGAACTGTCAGAATGTGGAACGCTTTGCCTAAGTCTGTCTTTCCGTTAAAGTACAATGTAGGTGTCTTCAAATCTCCAGTAAATAGGTATCTTCTAGGTAAGCGTGCTACATCCTAGACCGCATATCTGCTTAACATCAGGCAGTGTGTAGTCAAACGCAAACCTATTTGAAATAAAAAAAAAAAAAGTTGAAAGTTGTTGGAAATTTGATTTCCTACAACTTTGAATACCATCAACTTTTTCTAGGATTGATATTGTTTTGAATAAGATAGATGTGCCATTTTGTTTCTTCAATAACTTTTGTTATTTCTTTCTTTCATGAGTGATTATCGAAACCAAAGTTGTTTGAAAACTTCCCTACAACTTTGATTCTTATCAATTTTTTCTAGGATTGATATTTTTTATAATAAGATAGGTGTGCCATTTTGTTTCTTCAATAACTTGTGTTAGGTATTTAAATCTTTCATGATAATTTATAAGAAAACAAAGTTATTTAAAATTTGTTTTCCTACAACTTTGATCCCTATCAACTTTTTCTAGGATTGATATTGTTTTGAAAAAGATAGGTGTGCCATTTTGTTTCTTCAATAACTTTTGTTATTTCTTTCTTTAATGAGAAATTATCGGAACCAAAGTGGTTGAAAATTTGATTTCCTACAACTTTGATTCACATCAACTTTTTCTAGGATTGATATTGTTTTGAATAAGATAGGTGTGCCATTTTGTTTCTTCAATAACTTTTGTTATTTCTTTCTTCAATGAGAAATTATCGGAACCAAATTTGTTTGAAATTTGATTTCCTACAACTTTGATCCCTATCAACTTTTTCTAGGATTGATATTGTTTTGAAAAAGATAGGTGTGCCATTTTGTTTCTTCAATAACTTTTGTTATTTCTTTCTTTAATGAGAAATTATCGGAACCAAAGTGGTTGAAAATTTGATTTCCTACAACTTTGATTCACATCAACTTTTTCTAGGATTGATATTTTTTATAATAAGATAGGTGTGCCATTTTGTTTCTTCAATAACTTGTGTTAGGTATTTAAATATTTCATGATAATTTATAAGAAAACAAAGTTATTTAAAATTTGTTTTCCTACAACTTTGATCCCTATCAACTTTTTCTAGGATTGATATTGTTTTGAAAAAGATAGGTGTGCCATTTTGTTTCTTCAATAACTTTTGTTATTTCTTTCTTTAATGAGAAATTATCGGAACCAAAGTGGTTGAAAATTTGATTTCCTACAACTTTGATTCACATCAACTTTTTCTAGGATTGATATTTTTTATAATAAGATATGTGTGCCATTTTGTTTCTTCAAAAACTTTTGTTATTTCTTTCTTTAATGAGAAATTATCAGAACCAAAGTTGTCTGAAATTTGATTTCCTACAACTTCAATTCCCATCAACTTTTTCTAGGATTGATATTGTTTTGAACAAGATAGATGTGCCATTTTGTTTCTTCATTAACTTTTGTTATTTCTTTCTTTAATGAGAAATTATCGGATCCAAAGTTGTTGATATTTTGATTTCCAACAACTTCAATAGGGATGTTTACTGGGTATGAAAATCATTATTATAATTAGTCCGTCAGTTATATTATTTAAAAATATTGGACACGTATTTTTTCTTTTGTCAATCAAACAATTAGTGACTAAGATAAACCTTGTCAAAGTTTGAGAGTGGGGGCTCGTGACGGCACTAGCCGGTACATTTCATACCGGTTAGTGACGTCACGCGGAACTTTGACAGGCTATATCTTCATCAGTTTGTGTTAAATTGGCAAAAGAAAAAATACGTGTCTAATATTTTTTGACAATCTATTTGACGGACTAATTATATTTTTTTAGTTAACATCCCTATTCCCATCAACTTTTTCTAGGATTGATATTGTTTTGAACAAGATAGATGTGCCATTTTGTTTCTTCAATAACTTTTGTTATTTCTTTCTTTAATGAGAAATTATCGGATCCAAAGTTGTTGACATTTCGATTTCCTACAACTTTGATTCTCATCAACTTTTTCTAGGATTGATATTTCTTAGAATAAGATAGATACATGATGATTATGAATTCTACTGAAATCTTGAAAGAGTTATCCTCGGGAATAGAATTCTACGCGCGCACCCCTCTGTCATGGTATGAGAACTATAATTCTTACACGTTTATAAAAACCACTTACCAATCGATATTTCAACAGTCATCTGATTGAATCCGCTGCGCGAAGTGCTCATTGAAAAAATGCCAGCTTGTGCAGTTAGAACGTGTGAATATAAATCTTATACCTCAAATTTACAAAAAGATGGTGTAACGTTTCACATGTAAGTATTTTTTTGTTTCATTGAAGCTTATTTTTATATAAAAACTTAAAATAGTTCACTCGGACCGGCATCGAATATATCGATTCAGTAATGGAGTCTCCGCCAAAGATCGAGAATCATATCCTCCCATGTTTATGCAACATTCAGCCATATGTCCATACCTTACAATCTATTATTGTCTATTGTGGAGAAGAATTCAGTACGCGTACCCCTCTGCCACGGTATAAGAAAAATTGTGCCTACACGTAAAAGAGACACCGGACATTTTATTACACAATTTTAGACTTAAGCGTTCAAGCAATTAAGGCGAAAATGGATTATCAGCATCTGGGTGCATTGTTCTCGCTCGCTCCGCTCCATAAACCCGTCACCCGTTAACGTTTCGACTTTACCCTGATATGTTTAAGGTCGAAATTTCAGTGAACACCTCCTCCCCCGTGCCTCACGTAAAGCTGACAGAATGTAGTGAGTGCGAATGGTAGAGCGTTACTAGTCCGGAGATAAAACGTCCCTGACTGAAATCTACAAATTTTTAAAAACACCTATCTGATAGGTGTTTTTAAAGAATTTAAGAATATATTTATTTTACCATACAATCATTTGACAAAAAACAATAATAAATAACAATTTATAGATTTCAGTCATTGATTTAATCAAAATAGCGGTCAATCAACCGCTATTTTGATTAAATCAATGATTTCAGTAGAATTCATAAATGCGATTCTCGTGCTAAGATCTCGGATTGCGACCTAGGATTGCGATTTTGGAGGACGGCTAGGTACTTTTGCTAAATGCAGAAGCTCCGGCTGGGAACCCCTAGTAGATTTCAGTAGAAAAATAAATTGTGTTTAGTATTGGTAGTTTAGATAGTTTTGAAAACGGCCACACTGCCGAGCGGCAAGGCGCGAGATACGTAAGGTGCGTTCGGATAGCCTACTGGTGGCAAAAATAACAGTTCAAAACGCTAAAAACGATTACATTCAGCGTTCGGTTTGGGAATGTGTGAGCAAAAGTTGCATTTTTATATGTTTTCATTTGTTAAGATGACATCAGTTAGAACCTATTTGGTTATAGCACCTACTTGTGTCAAGCACAGAAGATGACTATGGCTGTTGCTTGGAGACCGTTGTTGATTCGGTATTGACAACTCTAATTGTGAAAAGTGTGTTTTTTAAATGTTCTGATAAATCTAATAAATTTGTGTGACCTCCACTCGTCTCTTTTCCACTGATACTCTGTTATAAGCACGCTATACTCCCTGTAAGAGTCAATGGTAAAAGAGAGCAGATAACACTCCAAAATGTGTGGTTAGTACCATCATTGACGAAAAATCTATTTTCAACATTGGCTGCACAAGATAGAATGCAGAAAAGCATCTTCATATCAACAACTAGAGAGTGTAAATTAGATATCGATGGCACGACTAAAGTTGTTGGCAAGAGGGTTCCGTATGGTGGACTCTATAAACTTGAGATGAAAACAATTATGCCAGCAAGAAATATCAATTCGATTGAGGTTAACGCTGTGACTGGATCAAATCTTCTTCAGCTCTATCACGAAAGATTCGCACATCAAGACAAACAGCATGTTCGTGATGTGGTTAAAAGAGAGTTTGGAATTGTTTTGAAACCAGACAGTACAAAATGCGAAGGTTGCATTTACGGCAAATCACATCGTCAGAAGTTTGGAACAAGACAAAGAGCTACGATGCCAGGGCAACTAATACATACCGACGTATGTGGACCATTTGCAAACAGCATCTCGAAGTACAAGTACTTTGTATTGTTTAAGGACGATTATTCGAGCTATCGTTTCGTCTACTTTATCAGACACAAGTCAGAAGTAAAGGATAAGCTACTTCAAATGCTACAGGAAGTAAAAACAACTGGGCATACAGTGAAGACATTGCTTAGTGACAATGGTGGAGAGTTCGATAACGAAGCCGTCCGAAACATTTTACAAAAGCATGGTATTCAGCACCGGCTGACAATGCCTTACACGCCAGAACAAAATGGCTGTAGTGAGCGAGAAAACCGAACACTTGTAGAGGCTGCACGGTCAATGATGTACACAAGAGGGCAGATGCCGCAAGTGCTATGGGCTGAGCTCATTAATACTGCTGCCTATGTACTGAATAGAACCGGTCCTACCAGAGAGGATGCAAAAGTACCTTATGAGTTGTGGCACGGAAAGAAGCCCAAGATAAGTCATTTAAAGATTATTGGGAGTGAATGCTACGCACATGTTCCAAAACAAAACCGTAAGAAAATGGAGAAAAAAGCTATTAAAGGATTGCTAATAGGCTATGATAATGATGATGGCTATCGTATATGGGATGGAAGAAAGACATTAAGGTCAAGAGACATTAGATTTGAGACTGATGTTGAATTTAAGATTTCCACCAGTATCCCTGTTTTGTCAGAGGGAGCTCCAGAAGACGATAGTAGCAGACGTGTTCTCATGCAAGAGCAAGAACCTGAAAATACCAAACAAAATGATGAACTTGATCTAGAGGGAGATGTATCTAAATATCAAGCTCATGATGAAGTAGCTCAGGAAAATCTTCCTATCATAGAAAGAGACCAAGTTGATAACCAGTCTCAGAAGAATGGTCCTAGCATTTTAACTGAGGATGAAGATGAATTTACCGACGCTAATGAAGAAATGGAAGTAGTTGAGCCCTTAACGGAGACTCGATACAACCTGAGAGACAGAGCAACTATCGGACGTCCTAAGAAGCTGGAAGACTTTGTCTGCTATGTGGGGGTTGAAAATTTTCCTGAAACGTATAAAGAGGCTAAATTGCCCAGTTACCAGATGGTTCGATAACCATAACGCAGCAATCTTACACCAGGAAGATTCTAGAGCGATTCGAAATGGCTGAATGCAATCCGGTATCGACGCCTATAGAGAAGACTTCAGAAACAGGGAAAGTTGAACAAGCAAGCCAGCATCTTATTACTTGGGCTTAGGAACTGGGGCTGCGGAGTCTTTCCAACTGATGAGGGAAAGTGTTAAGATGACATCAGTTAGAACCTATTTGGTTATAGCACCTACTTGTGTCAAGCACAGAAGATGACTATGGCTGTTGCTTGGAGACCGTTGTTGATTCGGTATTGACAACTCTAATTGTGAAAAGTGTGTTTTTTAAATGTTCTGATAAATCTAATAAATTTGTGTGACCTCCACTCGTCTCTTTTCCACTGATACTCTGTTATAAGCACGCTATACTCCCTGTAAGATCATTCACCGTTCGGATAGCTTGAAAACAGTTAAAAATGCCATCGTGAACTGTTAATTTTGACCCACGTGAGGAGGTGGGTTCTTTGTGATCGTTTTCTGACATTTAAGAGTTTGATGTTTTATTGTTGATAAAAGGTGACGTCCACGAGTGTTATATTATTCAGAGAAAAATCGAACCAAGATGATATATACATCATTTGAAAGCTTGTTATATGGGCTTCCTAAAAATATTTAATTCAGATTTTTTCACCCCTCCAATTTTTTTTAAATGGGAAAAATGAATTGTATGAAAAATAACAACACAGCTTATTATGTTTTCTAGTTTAGCAGTAATAAAGTGCTTCTATAGTTATTTTACTTGCATTCGTAGCTGATTCTTCCACATTCATGTCTTAATTTGCTTAAATTAAAAATTATAACCTACCAGTGTGACCAGTTAGTAGATACAATGTGACAAAAAATCACTTAAAAATTGTGTCTAATTGGTAAAAGATGCTTTTATTTAACAACTTGGAGGTTACTAAATCAGGGCTGCCAGAGATAAACTACCTATTGAGCCAAATATGTTTATTTATTCTATTAAATTCAAAATTAATTTAAAAAAATCGGAGGACTCTTTTTGTTTTTAACTGTTGTAATAGACTTAGAAAAATATGAACTTTCTCGAAATGTAACGAGTGTTGTGGTTAGAATTTTTGATTATTATTATACCAGCCTCCATACATTTTGTGGACATGTCCTTTTGCGCGTAATCTAAAGTTTCAAGCTTTTTAATCATTTGTACGGTGTACAATTAATAATAGATGGTGTTTGAGGCAGAACAGCGAAGCAAAGATAATGTAAATACTACCAGCAAATTGCGTATTGCTAAAATCGGATAAAATTGTGTAATTTAATGTTTATATTTAACTGTGTAGTGTAATGTCCAGTGATTTGATGTTTCACAATGTTACTACTGCTACGAGTGACACGTGGGTGATTGACCGTCAAAAGCAGATGTTTAAATCAGAACGAATAGCAAAACAAAAAACATGTAAGTTTGCAAAACAAAAATCACATCTCGCGAATTTCTGAATTTTCGAAGTATTGCCGCCATAATTATGTTGTTTGACATTTGACGCACCGCAGTTTGTTCCTTTTGCGTTTGTTTTGGGAAGTGAGCAAAAGTAGCATTGTTGGCGAAATTAACAAAAATCCCAAACCGAACGCTTTAAGGCTCCATCACACACAGGCGGTACGAGCGGTATAGCGGACGGGCGGGCATCTGTATTGTACTGGTTGTCTAAGAAGGGCTTTTACCGCTCGTACCGCTCTACCGCTTGTACCGCCCGTGTGTGATGGAGCCTTTACATCAACGCTAATTTTGCAAACGCCAAAAACGCCACCGAGCCCAAACCGAACGCACCTGTAGTATCTCTTTAGTTTGTGATATCTCCTTAGTTTGTGGTTTGTGCACAAACTGTGCCCACAAACAAATTATGTACTTTGTTTGGGATCTCCAAAGTATTGTACATGTTAAAATCTGAAAATATACCAAAAACGAAGTGTAGATGATCTAAGTAGTCATTTTAAAGTAAAAACTAAAACAGTTTCGGTAATAGATTAAATGAAGTCTGATATTGTAATTCACACAATGATTACTTCGAAGAAATAATGTGAACAGTTACCGAGTTTCGCTCTTACAGAAATATACGTGTTGCATTTATTTGGGTTTCGACATAAAAATGTAAGTATGATAAGTATTTTCTAAATAAGTATGTGTTTTTCAAATAATAACGCTATATCTTGTTGGTGAGGTTATGTATCACCCGCCTAACCACAGGAAGAGAGAGCTAGAAGGAAATCTAGTTCTGCTGTTCTGTGCACCTAACCCTGATAGTTTTGCTATTACTACTGTACCTACTTCATCTTTAATTTTGAATCAAATCAATCAATCAAATTTTTATTTGATTTCCTTTATTGCTTAGATTATATGTAACAATAAGATAAGTAATGCAATGGTAATAACTAATGTTATTTGTCTACAAGCAAATAAATAAATCTACGAGTATATTTCATATAAATTATTTTATTGAAAATTCAGTAATGTTATTAATTTATTTTAAAAAGCTTTCACAATCTCCTCATGAGGATGGATTCATGTGATTTTCTATAAACAGTTCCTTGAAAGATAGAGATTGCTTTTACAGGCTATAACTTTTAGTTCTTAATTTTGTAGATTATTATATTTTAGTAGTAGAATATTGCAATTATTTTGTAATAACTAAGTGTAATTCAAATATTTATTATAATATTTACTGAATGTACTAGTAGCAAAGGCCTATGTTAGCCTTCGCAGACGAATATAGCTTACAGAGTGATCAGGAAATCAGTTTCACAAACCAAAGTGAAATAAAATAGGAGTTGGCCATCGAGACATAATATTATATTCAAGTTTAATAAACGTGGTTCAAGGGTCTGTGGATGATCCAATTGCTTTCTATGTAGTAGTAGTGTAGTATTGTCATTATATTAAAAAAAATGTGTAGGCAATAAAAAAAAAAAAAAAAAAAGTTTAATATTTCACCATGTTTAGGCTACCCTTGAGTTTATTTACTATAATTGATTTGTTGTAGGTCTTTGAGCCCCGATTCCAGCTTGGTTCGCCGCTCCATCGATCTGAAGTATGCCAACAGACAGAGATCAGCCTCCATCAAGTGGATTTTAATAAATAGTGCTATTTTTTTAATATTCAGTATGGACTTGTAAGTAACTAGAATCATTGAAGTAAGTATGTTACAAGTTACAACTGGTGATAGGAGAGTAGGAATAATCTTTTACATCTCATACAGCCATGGTTCTTGTGGTATGCAGAGCCAACTTAACCATATTTTTAAATTTGCAAGTAACTTCAATGTGAATTCATGCTTAATATAATTAATTATTTTTACATTCTCCATTTTGGTTGGTACTGTGTTGATCATCAACTAATCCTTCAAGATGAAAAGGTTCAGAATCTCTGATGTGCAGGAATGTTTGTTGAGTAACTGGGACTCACTGTTAGGGTGAGGCCAGATGAGCGTTATTTTGAGAGATGTGGAAGATGGGAGTTGCGGATTTTCGGTATCATACAAAAGTCACAAAATGAGTACCTGTTTTCAGTCACTGTGTGGTACAAACAGGACTTTAATATGTAGTGACAACTAATATTACACAACTCGCAGCTTAAAAATTTCGTCCTTAAGATTTCAATTATTTTTTTCATGGAGTACAAATTACTGCTTGTGAACTGCAATAACATAAAAACTATCAATGCACTGTTTTTGTAAATAAGATTTCAGGATTAACATGAATTGATTTTGTATCTATTAAATTGCCACATACTCTTTGTTTATGCACAGAGAATTTTAAAATGTGCGAGAGGAAATTGTCGGGAGTAACAACAATCTTCGTCTATAATCGTTTCGAGCTACGCCTGCATGTACAATCCATAAGGATTGGACGTGCCGGCGTAGGTCGGGCGCGTGCACCGCTACAGCGAGCGGCTCGGCCGGCAGGTGGCACAAGTGCTGTCCGGGGCGCGCCGGCGCGCTGCACTACGTGGAGGGCGCGCTGGCCGCCGGCGCCGCGGCCGCCGCGCTGCAGCACGCGCTGCGCCTCGCCGGGCGCCCGCGCGCCGCGCCGCGCCCGCTGTCGCGCGACCAGCGCCGCCTGCTGGGACTCGCGCGCGAGCCGCTAGGTGAGTGCCGCCGCCCGCGCCCCGCGCCCCGCGCCCCCACCCAGCCCCGCTCACCGCGCGCTCTGCTTGCAGACTCGTCGTTCTGCGCGGCGGAGGAGGAGCGGCCGGCGTGCGGCGCGCCGCCGCCCGAAGAGCCCGCGTCGCTGTCGCCGGCGCGCAGCTGGCGCGCGCCCGCCAGCCCGGGGAGCTCCCCGCGCGCCGCCTCGCCCGCGCCCGACGCGCCCGAGCGCGCGCCGCGCGACCTCTTCATCGCCGACGCCGACCAACTGGAGCGGTACCTCAGGTGCGTCCTCGTCTCCGCCGGCTCCCCGGTGTGACGCGAGGCAGCGAGAGATGGGGCACTGCACGGAATTAACGAAACTCGTGTTCTCGCTAGTTATTAGGGTTCCGTACCCAAAGGGTAAAAACGGCCTCAGTGCGGTTCGATGCGATATAAGTTTTTTCGAATATTCCCCATGATCCTACCGGTAGGATCACAGGACAGGGAAACTTTAATTTTCTACCGTTATAACAAAAAATAAAATTAGATATTCAGTTACACTTACCATAAACTTTTGTTGTATGCTGATATCCACCAGCACCGTGGTTTTCTTTTTTGGTAAATTTGGTAATTTTTAGTTAATAACCAAGTCTATGCAGCCCTGAAACACTCGTTTAGTTTAACTCAGCACGGTTTCCTTAAGGGACGCTCAACAGCCTCGAACCTCATTCTACTTAATGATATCTTAACGGAAGCGATGGACGGTGGCTTCCAAGTGGACGTTATCTATACTGATTATAGTAAAGCGTTTGATAGAATCGACCACAGGCTACTGCTGTCCAAATTATACCGCATAGGCATTCGAGGAGATCTACTTAGGTGGTTCTCTTCCTATATAAGAAATCGCTCGCAGGCAGTTGTCATTAACAACTATATTTCCAGTTGGGTTTCCGTCCCTAGTGGTGTCCCACAAGGTTCCTTACTCGGTCCACTCCTGTTTTTGATCTTTGTCAACGACATAGCAAAATGCTTTCAAAATAGTAAGCTGCTTAGTTTTGCCGATGACATGAAAATCTTTAGAGTTATTGAATCAACAGAGGACATTATTAAACTTCAATCAGATCTTATGAGACTTGATGACTACTGTGTTGCAAATAAATTAGATCTTAATCCTTCCAAATGCTCGGTAACTACTTTCACGCGTAAAAAGAACCCAATACAGTCGTCATATACTCTGAAACATGAATCACTGCAAAGATGTAACGTAGTCAGAGACCTAGGAGTTATTCACGATTCGAAATTACTGTTTGATCAACATGTTGATGCTATTATCTCTAAAGCTTCCAGATCACTTGGTTTTATCATGAGAACCTCAGTTAGCTTCACTAGAGCCAAAACTTTTAAAGTTCTTTATTGTACATTTGTACGAAGCATTCTTGAATACGCATCTCAGGTATGGAACCCTCGATATAATATTTACATCGATAGGATTGAAAGAATTCAGGTCAAATTTATGAAATATCTCTGCTTTCGTCTTAAGATCCCATATAAATCCTTTAATTATGATCAACTTTGCAAGAAATTTCACTTTCTCCCTCTTTCGGCGAGACGTGAAATTGCTGATTTAATTTTTCTGTTGAAGATAACTTCAAATCAAATTGACTGACTGTTGTTAGTAAAATATCCCTTAGAGCCCCCAGTAAGATCATTCGTTATAACCCAATAATTCACACTTTTTCTGTTAGCACAAACTACAGGCAAAACTCGTTCTTATTGCGAGCTGGCGACCGTTTCAATAATTTGTGTAGGCACATTGATCTGGATTTGTTCTGCACAAGTATTCTGTCCATAAAGAACATGCTTAGCTCAGCGTGTCGATACTGGGCCGTATAGCGGATAGCGTCAGCCGGCGAAATCTGCAGAGTCGCGACCCAGATTTATCGTCAACCATCTAGGCGAGGCAGCGGCACACAATATGCACGGTCATCAAATTAGGCATAGCTCAAGACCAATTAGATGTAAGAAATTATTGTATAAATAGTAGTTATGTAGAGAAATAAATCAATCGCAACCTAACGGTTGTTCGATTCACAACAAGAAGGGTGCAGTGGCGAGAACCTTCGGGCGGCTGCACTCGGAGTCTAGATGGGTGCAGTGGCGAGTACCTTCGGGCGGCTGCACTCGGAACCAGAGGAAAGAGGGTCCACCATCGCCAGCAGTCAGGTTGTCTAGGCGACCGGTCGTCGGACCATCGAGGATCCAGACGGAGCCCATCCAGAGGCCTGCAGCGCAGGGGACGATGCCGTATCCTGTCCTTTAGTTGACTTGAAACTGACAGACTACCTTTGACGTACCTCGGGCTAGCGTAATCATCAAGCGCTACGTTCATTGGCGTTGAAGTACTCATATATAGCACTTAGCTGCCTCGGACAGTAGCAATTCGAGACCTGGCCTCCCACAAGCGGGAATCACCAGGTACTTGATAAGGTGCAGAAATACTGATCCAGGGAGAGATAAGCAGCTAAGAGTGAAGGTTTAGATCAGGAGTAGGGCTAAGGATTAGGGGAAGCAAGAAAGAAGAGAGAAGAAAGAAGATCAAGATGAAGATAGAGGGAATCAAGGAGCAATATTTTGAGATCAACCAAGAAGGTTTCAAGACATGCTTTCATTGGCTCTATAATTTTATTTGTTTTCCTGGAGTGGTGAAGAACATGCAATTAAAAGAGAATTGCATTGTTGAGCAACTCTTCACCAACCACACGGAGACTAGGTGCCCGACCAGAACGATTCAGGTGGCGCAGTGCATGTTGATAACAATGCGACGACGCACTCGGCAACCACGAAGAGAAGCCGGACAGATCGGGCAGCCAACCAGCCACGACAACCAGGGGTTCGAGACCAGCAGCATCCCATCCACGCCAGCAACCAGCAGGAAGGACTGTAGCAACGGTTCCAGCAGAACGAAGGCAGAGATGTTGGAGCTGTACCAACTGAAGACCGTCCCGGAGAGACCCCAGAATGTCCATAAAGAACATGCTTAGCTCAGCGTGTCGATACTGGGCCGTATAGCGGATAGCGTCAGCCGGCGAAATCTGCAGAGTCGCGACCCAGATTTATCGTCAACCATCTAGGCGAGGCAGCGGCACACAATATGCACGGTCATCAAATTAGGCATAGCTCAAGACCAATTAGATGTAAGAAATTATTGTATAAATAGTAGTTATGTAGAGAAATAAATCAATCACAATCTAACGGTTGTTTGATTCACTACAAGAGGGGTGCAGTGGCGAGAACCTTCGGGCGGCTGCACTCGGAGTCTAGAGGGGTGCAGTGGCGAGTACCTTCGGGCGGCTGCACTCGGAGTCGAGAGTCCACCATCGCCAGCAGTCAGGTCGTCTAGACGACCGGCCGTCGGACCTACGAGGATCCAGACGGAGCCCATTCAGAGGCCTGCAGCGCAGGGGACGACGCCGTACCCAGCATATGTTCCGCTGGGCGGGCGGGTTACCTATACCTGTTCCTTCCACTGTGGCAAGAGCTACCTAGTACCGTCACCTTCTGTGATCGTGGCTTGAGTCTGAGTCACAGCAGTGGAATAATCGTGCCTACCCTTTATTCCTTCCCACTCCGCCTGGTGCCGATAGGTCTCACGGTCCAGGTATCCCGTACCTATCTATACAAGTATATATTAACTTCATATGGTAGGTTAGGGACGTTAGGGAGGTAGGGACACGTAGGGAATATTAGGGAGGTAGGAGTACAGAGTAGGTACCCGCAACGACCGAACGGCTGTTGGAATAATCCATGTCCTAGCTTCGCTTGCTATCACAGTATAGCCAGGCGTTACGGCGACGGTAGTGGACTTCCACGGTTGCGTCGGTCGGTTAGTCAGGCGTCGCACGAACCTAACCATTGGTTGTGAGGCGGCTGTACTAACCGAAATTCCGTCAGGCTTTAGCTAATCGTTGCAGAGATTGGCTAGCGCCTGAACATATTCATTCGGCTAGGCGGCGCTTGAGCAGAGAGTTTTTTCAAAACTAATTAGATACAACTTCTCATTTTCAAAATTATATAGCATATCACTTTGTGTTTTTAAGGCTTATTATACGTATGCTTTGTAATTATATTTATATTTCGTGAGCTTATTCTATGTTTTGTAAATTAATTTTTAGGTATATTTTTATACTCTGTTAGTCTATTCACGTTTCGTAAGTTTTATTTTATGTTTTGTTGTGCGATTTATGTTTTTAAGTTTATTTTCCCACATTGTCACTAAATTAGTTCTATACGTGAGGATCTATAATTAGCGCTCTGTATTTGTTACATGTATGTATTTTGTTATTGATGCTGTTGATCCTCCTATTAAATAAATAAATAAATTAATACCACAGCCGCAGCTGCAGCGACAATACATTCTCTTTTACTTTGTATTTTGAAATGAAGCTATCAAAAGATCTACACAGACCGACTCGCACCCCTGGAAGAGCCCTGTCTGTGTGTGGCCGTCCGTGGTCGTCGGCTGGGCGTGATGATCCGCAGAATCACGCGCCGTGGGAACCCAGCTTAACTGTTAAGTTGGAAAAGCTATGACGTTTGTTTTAGATTCAATCGTGAGCTCTTGACAAAATACAATAATTATAGATAAAAAAATTGTGTATTTGTGATTGTGACTATAATCAGGTGTTAAAAATATACAAATAAAATACTAAGCATAAAATGTCAACCTATGCATGTCAAAAAGCCAGGTCGAAATGCACATATTGCATACGGTTGGAAAGAGCTTCTCGAAAGCAATCGAATGGTACCAATAAAACACGATATGACGACTCGGTCAGACCGAGTGTACATCTGCAGCTATGAGATGTAGGTATTCACGTTACAAACACGGCCGAGTCCATGACATAGCCACAACCGAATTTTGATATTTTGATTTTCCGAGAGGCTCCCATACAGGACGGAACCCTTCATGTGCGTGTCCAACTCGTACTTGACCGATTTTATTATTTAATATGACTCACACGCAATAGCACGGTGATTTTTTCGCATACCTATTTATACAGATTCAGGAAAAATAATAGTGCGTAAAGTTTCATACGAAGTTTCATTTCGGTCGTTCGCTCCGCACGGAAGAAATGAAACTTCGTACGTGTTTCAGTTAATTTCACGACGCTCACATTGTTGCGCATGTGCTTGGGATCTACCGACTCACTCTCTTTCTCTCTCCCTCTTGCGTGGTAACATGGTAGCGTTAAACGTTTAACGCAACCTTGTTGGAACTCGCATTAGGAGTTTCACTTCAAAAATTTATTTAAACAATATTTCAAAATTAAAAGTATAAGATGAATAAACGGCCCGCGCGAGAGCCAGCGAGAAATATGAATCACGGCTATCATTGGAAAGAAGAGGCTACTTGTGGGTGCCTCAAATTCCGGCTCCGAACGAACGAGGCGGTATCGGGAGCGAATCAAAGTTTTTTATTTGCCCAACATCGGCATCTTGGGCAATATTCAAAATAAAATAATATCTTGGGCGCATCGTCTATCTATAAAAGTGTCTCGTCGACATCGACGTTTCACGTTCAAAATGATCGGGCGCGTGTTCAGACACCACTCAACTGCTTCCAGCTCGGTCAGCTCGGCCAGCGACAGCGCGGCCGGCTCGCCGCCGCCGGCGGGCGCGCGCTCGCCGGCGCCGCTGTACCAAGTGTCGGCGGCGCGCGCGGCCGGGCACGCGCCGGGCGAGGCGCGCGCGGCCCACGGCGCCGCGCCGCCGCCCTGGCGCCGCCTGCACCTCGACCCCGCGCGCCTCGCGCACTTCAACCTCAACCTGCGCCGCGTGAGTATCGTGCCGTGCGGGAGCCGCGCGCTCGGCCGGCCGCGCGGCCGCGGCTGACCGCGCCCTGTCTGTTTGTCGCAGTGGCTGCACGAGACCATCCTGGAGCGGCTGGTGCGCGAGATGGACGAGTGCGACGGCGAGCTGGCGCGCGCCGGGCTGGAGGCGCGCGTGGGCGCGGCGTCGGCGGCGCGGCTGGCGGCGCTGGGCGCGGGCGCGGGCGGCGCGGCGGCCCGCGTGCGCGCGCTGCTGCCCTTCCTGCGCCCCTTCGCCGACCAGGCGTACGTGGCGCGGCGCGTGCGCGAGCTGGCGCGCGGCGGCTGCCTGGCGGCCTACCGCTGGGACGCGGGCGCGGGCGCGGACGAGGCGCGGCCGAGCGACGCCGAGCTCGTGCTGCACGTGTTCGCCGCGTACCTGGAGGGCGTGCTGCCGGGCGGCGGGTTCGCGGCCGCGCACCTGTCCGCCGCGCCGGCGCCGCCGCCGCGCGCGCCCGCCGCGCTCGTGCTGCACCGCGCCGCGCGCCGCCCGCCGCACTACGCCGTGGTGGTGGGCGCGGAGGTGGTGGAGCCGGCGCCGGGCCGCGACAACCTGCTGCACGCGCTGCTGCTGTTCGTGGCGGCCGCCGCGCGCCGCGACCCGCCCGCGCTGCGCCGCCTGCACCTCGGGCCCGCCGGCCTCAACCTGCTGTGGGTGCTCGACCGGTGACGTCACCCCGAGCCTATTTACATTACGACACGTTACAGTGTAACTTTGATAAATATAATTAATAAATATAATGCGTGAACATATTTGGTTTTTTAATTATTTCTTTCGCGGTTCAGGTTTATCGAATATTTTCTACATTTACGTTTTGCTCAGAGGGGTCGTTAGTATAGGCTTTACACGCAGCTTGTAGCTAACTTCACATCCGCCAACTTGTGTGGCGCGGCGGGCGCGGCCTATAGGCACTGTCCCTCATCAGCCCGGTGAGGAGCCATCAGTAGCCATACCCAGATACGGCAAATGGTCGCCGTAGCCGACATCGGCGAGGAAGACGTCATCATGAAGTTTGCTGCTGCGCGAAGACTTGCCTCGTGTTTACAGATATCTTTGTTTGATTCAGCCTGCAGGTGCTGATAATCGATTCTTAGATTAGATTTTACGATGAAGAGCTGATTACTTGAAGTAAGCACTCTATACTAATAGACACTATACTATGGGAAGAAATTTCTTTATTAGTAGTAAGTAGGTACATCTGGGAGCGTAATTCTTCGAGACTGAGTCGCGGAATTTACTCAGGGTTTTTTTTTTGTCTACCACAAAAAGTGAAAATGAGAACCCATTTTGTGACTTGTGTGGAACCTAAATTACACGACTCATGTCTCACAAAATAATACTGGTTTGGTTTGAGTTAAAACATACTCAGTATATTATACAGTTTATTTACAGCATAATAATCCAATTATGAAGCAAGATACATTAGCTTTGTATTTACCTACATATACTATAGTACCTAGGTAGGGGCCTGATGATATGCATTAAGTATAAGTTTGAGGTGAGATCTGGTAGTGGCGGTAAAGACGAAGCTTACAGAGCTATCTCTCTCTAAGGTTGACTGAATATTATATAAAATTAATGAGAATTATTCATCAGTAACTCTTAATAAAAAGCAGCAAAATTATTTTTTTTTGAAAAAAATACAGTAACTAGTTTTACTAGTAATTCTCTAAACAGTAGATCTTGCTACTACATGTAACATTTTCTAGAAAACCATATTTAAAAATGCATAATTTTCACTTACAAAAATATCCAGGGCCGTAGCCAGACTGAGCAGCCAGGGCAGGCTGAACCAGCAAACATCATCATCATTATCAACTTATAGGTATACCTAACGATTATAACAATTTCCCTTAGAGGTCGTTCTATATAGAATCTTATTGGAATTTCCGAGTGAAATGTTTATTCATATTTTTTTATTTATTTCCCAATCACAAAATATTATTGCGAACAGCTATTCTAGTTCTAAAAGGCTTTTGAATGTAAGGAATACATGGAGATAGCAATATTTGTTTAGGTGTAGGTACTAAACTCGTATTTAAACCGCAAACTACTACGAATATTATTACTATACGAATTGACTCAGGGGGGTCAAGGTCAAGTTGTAGTACTAGATGACGGATTACACGACCCTAGTGAACATAGTTTTACGATTTTTCAATAAATCGTTTTGATTAAAATTTTAAAATAGAGAAAGAAACACAAACCGTATCATGAAAGCGCGAACAGAACGAGCGTAAAAATTTGTCAGTTTTTTTCCAAAATGTCAAAAGAGGCATTTTAGCAAAGCACACTGCCCCACCGCTATTACTTGCGAGCGTAGCGAGTGGCAAAGTTATAAATTCGATTTTTTTTCAGTAGAATTTATGAATAGAATATGTCTCTTATATATCTCTTCTGAATCCACGCCTGCGCATAGTTATCTGTACCTACCTAGTAATTTAATGACGAAAATGAATAAGAAGTGAATAATTATTTATTTATTTATTTTATTTATTTGTTTATAGGCGAGCAGTGTATACTGATATGCCTATATCAAGCAGAGTCGAATTAAATTAGTATTTATCTGACAAAGAAATGTTTTCCTTCTTTATCCAAAGGTCCAGTCAATTATCATAAAATTAGATAATTATTCACTTCTTATTGGATATGTTTAGATTCAGAAGCTTTTCAGAAGTGTCGTACCTTTCAAAATATTCCTGTTCTGCAGTTATCTAACAGCATATACCATTTTCAATTTTCATGGTGTGCTGATAAAAAAAATGTTACAAATATTAACCACTTAACATTAGTTATTCTATCATGCTTCGTTACGAGTAGGTACCTACTTCATATTTTGGAAACAAAAGATACCTAGTGTGTATAAAAAAAAAATCAACAGTTTCCACGCAGATAAAAAAACTATCACAGCTGAATGATTTAATTTTGATTATTAGTAGGCAAAACAACTTGCTAGTCAAAATTAAAATCCACTTTTTCACCGATAATTTTATAGTATCGCCGCAGGTAAAGGGTGTTTATAATGTGCTAGTTTGAACCTAGTTTCTCTTCGAACAAAAAAGGTGTAGGTACACAAGTGGTGACCATTGGTGTCGCAAAACACAAAAGGAAGCTTGACCAACGAATATTTGTGATGATTGGGACGGAATGGTTTGGTTGTAATAACATAGCGTGTTTGTGATTGCCTAAATTTTGAATTCTTTAGCTAGGTCATGTTAGGAGCTAGGGCAGGCAAAATATTTTTTGGGGCAGGCGAAAGCCTGTCCTGGTGTACCCCTGGCTACGGGCCTGAAAAATATTCTGAGTAGTCATAAGATTCAATTTCGCAACACATCTTAACAAGTTGCCAAGTGCTGTGATTATACAAATACACCCTGCAACTGTCACAGTGACATGGTTTAGGAGTAACAGAATTTTATCTTCAAATAAGTAAGCAAGTTCATATAGACCGGGTGGCTAGCCGCGGTTTACACTACATTTATCTAACCTAATTTTAAAGTTAATAAGTCACATGAAATATTATTTATGGTGTTGGGTCTTCCAGACGTCCCCTATCTTAGGGGCCACTTCAATATTGAGTTTGTAAAATATTTAGCACCCAACATAAATGTTATCTCACCAAATTGCTATCAAAAGCCAAACATCAGTCAGAACATCACACCAACTGTACATCCGTCATTACGGAGTATGTGTGATGAGTGCTGTTTTACACTGAGTGTGGTGTTACGTTGAGGTCAGACAGCGAGCGAGTGTCCGTTGGGGCGGGGCGCGGGCGCGGGCTCGGCCGAGTCGTCGCGGAAGGCGGCGTCGTCGGCGAGGTGCGCGTGGAGCGCCGCGCGCAGCGCCGTCGCGAACTGCGCGCGGTCGGGCGCCGGCGGCGCGTGCAGCGCGTGCGCCAGGAAGGGCAGGCGGCGCAGCGCGCGGCCCGACAGACGCGCCGCCGCCGCCTCGCGCGCCACCGCCTCCAGCTCAGCGTCGTCGCCGGCGGGCCGCAGCGCGCCGCGCGCCGCCAGCTCGGCGCAGCACTGGCGTAGCACGAACAGCGCGGCGCGCGCCGACGGCGGGCCCACGCGCCGCTTGATGTCGGCGCGGTCGGCGAAGGCCACGTCGATGGCGCCGGTGAGGTTGGAGGTGGTGAGCACGAGCACGTTGGGCAGCCGCCGCAGCCGGTCCAGCTGCGCCAGCAGCGCGTTCACGGCGCGGATGGAGTCGGCGGGCTCCAGGCCGGCCAGCGCGGCGCGGCGCGCGCCCGCCAGCGACTCCACCTCGTCCACCAGCACGCAGGCCAACAGGCGCGGGTCGGCGGCCACGTCGCGCACGCGCTCGAACAGCCGTGCCACCAGCTTGCCGCTCTCGGCGAACCACTTTGAGAACAGCTGGTGCGCGTTAATCTCGAGCAGGCGCGCGCGCGGGAACCGCTCGCCGAGGCGCACGGCCAGCTTGTGCGCGAGCGCGCGGCACAGGCTGGTCTTGCCGGTGCCGGGCGGGCCGTGCAGCAGCACCACGCGGTTCCAGCCCACCACGAGCGGGTCGACGCCGCGCGCGCCGAACTCGAGCGCGCTCTCCACGAGCCGCACCGTGTCGCGCTTCAGCGGCTCGTCGAACACCAGGCTCTCCCACAGGCCGTGCAGCTCGCGCGCCGGCAGCGGCCACAGCTCGGCGGCGGGCGCGCCGTCCTCGCCGTCGTCGCGCTCGGCGCCGCGCTCGTCTAGCGCGTGCACCAGCAGCCGCAGCTCGGCGCCGGCAGCCGCCACGGGCCGCGAGTGCTCCAGGTCGCAGAATGTGATGGCTTCCACGTGCGCACACAGCTCGGGGCTCTCCAGCAGCTCGGCCGCGCTCACGCGGCTGCCGGGGTTCAAGAATGCATAGTTGCTTAGAAATGTGTGCACCAACTCTTTGATATGATCTTTGGTGGCGCGACTTTGCAGCTTTTGGACCACTTCTACGTCGAGAGGACGATTCATTTTATGTTTATAATTTGGTACTTATGACGCTAAACGACAAATAAAAATAAACTTAAAATGTATTTTAAACAGCACTTCGCCATCGAAAGAAATTAGCGAATTACAAATAAATAACGGCCAGAGGGCAACGGCCATAAGCAGGGTTGCCATAACGTTGTGATTAATTAATTGAATTAATTCCTTTATAGCTATGGTTGCCATTACAACCTCGATATCTCATGGTGTGTCCCACAGAGCTATAACAACTAGAGAGATAGCGCTGTTGTCGCTTGAGACCACAGAACAGCGAACTACTCTTTAATTAGAAAGGAAATCGATGACAATTTTCAATGAAAACCGCTGTCGCCAAGTATGTATTACCACTGTAAAATATCTGCACAATAACTGTGCAATTTCCACTAGCTTCGGAAATATTTTTTTTACTTTAAAATAGAGCGTAGTATACTTTCTGTCACATCACCAAGATACGTTAAGCCTATAACATTAATTTGGTCATAATTTAAATGCCGTGTTTAAGTTATTAAATACACTTTATTTTATTAATGTTACATCACAATGGCAAATGCACCAACATGCCAAGCCAAAAAAAAAATAATGGGCCAATCTCGAATTTGAATATGGTATCATAGATATTTTTTGGCATTTAGCTAGTGATGGGCGATGTGATTGTGCAGTTTAATTTTATCGATAATGTGATTTTATACGTATTGTATAATTTATGGATAATGTGACTGTAAATATAAAGTAAAAAATTGGTAATATGATTGTGCAGTTTTATTACTATTTAGGAAATTTTGGAGTAAACACTGAAAAATGATGTTAACGCGCCGTATTGTATTATTTTGTAAACTTGTGTTTCTATCAGTGGTAATATGTGAAAAATAGTGGTATTTTGTTGATTATGAGCAATTACCTACGAGTACTATAGCGTAGACAAAATAATGTAACGTGATAATATAATAAAATAATGTAATGATTTTTTGTGTTGCTACCAAAACTCCATATAGGCCGGTGCTTTAGATGATATTAACGTGACCGTGACTTTTTACCGACTTCCAAAAAGTAAGAGGTATTACTATGTTCGTCTACTTGTATGTTTTTGTATATGTTCATCGGTATTTTTGCCAATCTCCTGTATTGTAGCGTTCATAGCGTAGTTTGATCAGATGTTCGTTAGCGATCGTCAAAGTTAAGCAACGCTCAGCATGGTCAGTCTTTGGATGGGTGATCGCGGGTGGCATTTAGAACTGAGCACTACCGTGTCTCGGATGACTAGTTAAATTTTAGGCCCCGGTTGTATTAACCGTATAGCCATGTCAGAGGCCTTTAGGTGGCTTAAAAATTTTGGCACCAAGGCTAGCCACCTACACGACCTACACGAACTTACTCACTTACTTCGCCAATTATAGACCGATTTATTTTTGATTTTAATTTTGAAATGGTGTACTCCCTAGGTTTAAATTTCCTTTATTTTTTTTCGAAATCGACTGAACCGTTCTTTAAAAATCAATAATAGTGTAAAAATTACAACATGGATGCCACATAGATTCCTGCAAACCATGACGCGATGTCAGGGACGCGAAGATGGGATATTTTGTGGTCTCGGCTTTTCTTTTTAGAGCAGCAAATGACTCGCTCGAGAAGCCTTAGAGTAAAGACGTGTGGCAGAGAAGTATTGAAGGTATCCCGAACATATTCGTAGGCTTTTGGCGAGTAGTAATGTAAAGTCAGAGCAAATGCGCGAATGGCAGGTGAATATTGTTGTTTGCAGCTCCCACTTGAAGTGTTTTTGACATATCGAGCAATCAATTCTTCTACCTGAAACATTTAAGGGATTTTTATACGTCACGTCGATCTCCGTACCAATCGCTCGCACATGTATAAAATTAACAATTATTGTAGTACTCATTTTTAAATTGCATTTGTAAATCATGAAAATACACGTATATAAAAATCCTAATTTGACCCAGAAAGTAACAAAAAAAGACTTCTATTGTAACAAAAGATATTAAAACCAACTTTTCTTCATTGTGAGTACGCGTTACGTTAAGATGGATGGGTCACAAAAGCCAATGCAAACGTCAAAATATTTTAGCACCTAAATAAATTTACTATTTACACAAAGATACGTACTAAACCAAAATATACAAGTACCTGTAAATTTGTATTTTTAAGAACCGCTACTTGTTCACCTTGCAGTAAAGATTTTTGTTGCAGGTCGCCTAAGATATCTTCAAGATTTTTTACTTTTTTTTTTAGTCGTCTGGTCTGGGCTTGTAATTTTTTAATTTGTTTTCTTTGTCGCTTTATTACTCCTTCTTTAGTGGTTATAATTTCGTTTAGCCTGCGTTTTCTCGGAGTTGAAGCAGTTGGTGAATTTAATTTTATCTGTTGATTAAATTATTTTATCAATTGATTAATAATATACAATTACCTAAATCATTCAAACAAATTAATTTTTTAAAAAATGTTGGTATGCGGTAGGGTTTTCAGGCTGTAATAAAACCGAACCTAACACTACATTTTCGGTAGGTAGGTTAGGTTAGGTTTGATTTTATAACAGCCTGAAAACTCATAATATTTGAATATATAATAAAGTTTTTAATTTAGATGCCAAGAAACCTCCTGGTGTCCAAATAAAAAAAAACTTTAGTATAAGAATGTCTACATTTGTATGTATCTGTCTACCTTTGTCTACATTTGCCTACCTTTGTCTACATTTATCTAAATTTGTCTACTTTTGTCTAGGTTGTAGTCTTTCAAACATACCCTTTTAGGAGAATGAAATGACTCGTCAGGAAAGTAAGATGACGTCGATGGTATGTCATCATTTTTAACCTGTAAATATTTTATTCAATCTTAATGACACTTACAAAATAAATATTCTATACTGTAATTTACTATACTACACCAGTCTTTTAATAGTCCACTGCTAAACCTAAGCGTACCTATCAAAGCCAATTAAAGTAGGTACACGTATACCCACCACACATGTCATATCCAGTGGAAATTAAGGTGAGGACTCGTTGTTACGCAGGGTAGGTACCTACTTGGGTAATATCAATGAAACTAAGTGGTACAACAAACGTCATGTATTGTCCGGCCACAAAGTGAGTTCTTACAATGACTTTATGTATAACCTACTTCTTAGGTAACTCACACGAGCCTCTTAAGTCTAATGCGTGTAGGCAACGCGGGGAGCGCGCGAGAGTCGGGAGACGCGGGACGCGTGTACGTGCGTCTCGGACGGAAGTGAGATGCGAACTAAACTTGTCGCCACGGGCTCGCGGGATGCGAGGCCCGTGTCGCGATCGGACGCGTTCCGTCTTGCTCTCGCGCACACCAGCGCAATTGAGTTTGTATGCGTGGAAGAACAGTGGCGTGTGTCGCCACACCACCCACCCAGGGAGAAAAATGTCCCCATGTACAACAAATATGGTACAATATGTCTTAGGACCTAATTAAACGTTACAGATAACACAATCAAATAAATTATTAATTAACACAGCAATATGTTCAAACTTAAGGGTAGTTATTCTAATGGCTCTTTAACAAAATAATATAGTTACCTACATTTTGCTTCTTACACATCAATAGGCAGCTTGAAGTGGACATGACGTCCTGAACGTGTGACATATTGAGGTGTATTGAAAATTGGTTTCATAGTGGCCTGTGTCGTGGTTTTAGGTGGGGCTGGGGCCTCTGTAGTGGATGGTACATGTGTTGGGCATGGTTGTTGGAGTATTGTGGAAGGTGAATCTTCGATGAAAGCCGGCTTTACTCTATCTAAGCTGACCTGAACTTCCCTGTTCCCCACGGTAATGCAGATAGTTTTGTCATTTCTGCTTATTACTGGATGTGGGCCGGTATAAGGTGGTTTTAAGGAGACTTTTCCGGAGTCATCTCGTAGAAACACGTGAGAGCAAGTAGATAACTCTTTGAATATAAATGGGCTACGTTGAGTGTGTCGAGAACCCGCGACTGGTTTCAGATCCGCCATATGAGTGCGCAGTTGCCGTGTAAAATTGTGTATGTCCTCAAGAGATTCATTTCTCGTTGAAGAGCTCATAAACTCTCCAGGCAGTCTAAGAGGTTCACCGTACATCGGGGTCACCAATGAGGACTCGTTGTTACGCAGGGTAGGTACCTACTTGGGTAATATCAATGAAACTAAGTGGTACAACAAACGTCATGTATTGTCCGGCCACAAAGTGAGTTCTTACAATGACTTTATGTATAACCTACTTCTTAGGTAACTCACACGAGCCTCTTAAGTCTAATGCGTGTAGGCAACGCGGGGAGCGCGCGAGAGTCGGGAGACGCGGGACGCGTGTACGTGCGTCTCGGACGGAAGTGAGATGCGAACTAAACTTGTCGCCACGGGCTCGCGGGATGCGAGGCCCGTGTCGCGATCGGACGCGTTCCGTCTTGCTCTCGCGCACACCAGCGCAATTGAGTTTGTATGCGTGGAAGAACAGTGGCGTGTGTCGCCACAAAGGCATTTAGACACGCCTTCGATTTTCTCTTGCAGACATATGCAGATTGTGTTACCATCAATCACCAGGCATCAGGCAGAACGAATTCCGTACAGGGAATTCCTACGAATCTTATGTTATGAGGGTAAAAATGTGAATAATCTACAATTTTGGTAAGAAAAACACTAGTTGTAATGTATTATGTGTATAACGTACCGTCGAGTGTATAGTAACGACTTCTATTTGAGGTATTGAAAGTGGCTTCAGACACCTTTTTTTATGATTAATAGTAAAATCACTTGTCGAAAAATGCTTAGAGCAAATTGTGCTTGATTTTGTAGGAAACCAGTCTTGTCGTCCTGTAGCCTCGATCCATTTATTTTTCGTCAGAGGATTGGCTGGAAAGCTGCAAAGAAAATACAAAGTATCAATGAAAATCAAAGCAAACATGCAACGGCAGCCGGCTCCGTGTTCAATATATACCTATATTGACCTGAGAACTTTTATTCATAAGGAATATAACAGTTACAGTGTGATGCAAATACAATTATTACTAAAAAAATTACCACAGTCACAAATATTTTATTAAATCAAAATATTCAGATAACAATAAATTTCGAATTTTGAAATATTCACTTACTAGCAAAATTATAGTATATATATATAGTATGCTATAATTACGAAATATATTAAATAAAAATATATTGATATAAATATTTTTTTAATTCCGACACATTATTAACGTAGTAGCAAAATTTATCGATGTCGATAGAATGTTTGCAACCACTATCAACGGAAATCTAGGTAGTAAAAGAAAACGTTTAAAATTAAAAATGCCCACAATTTATACTTACCAGTGAAATGATATTCCTCCTTTTTGTAAACTAAAGTCTTTGCTTTGAATTCTACACGTGATAATAGCACAATACGGCATATTTTTGGCAAAAATCACCTCTGAAATCACTTGAACGACTGAAACAGTAAATGTCACGAACGATTTCACGTATCTTGAGTTATAACTCATGATAGTGGCTACAAACCCCCCTCCACATTTCCTTTCTATTTCCTTCTCTTTTCTGTGCTTGAGACAATCCTAAACCCTCAACCACAAAAATGTATGGGTTTGGCTCAGTGCTGTCAAATATGTATTGGAATTTAAAACTACTGAGAGAATAACACAGCAAATAGCCACTGAATCGAAAAACTTATTATATCATAATCATTTATTTCATAAATACTATTTACACGTCATATCAGGTTAATCAATAATTAAGTCAAAATAATACAATTTAAAAATCATTAGCAACAATCCTACTATCCTACTCCTACTAATATTATAAACGCGAAAGTTTGTGAGGATGGATGGATGGATGGATGGATGGATGGATGTATGGATGTTTGTTACTCTTTCACGCAAAAACTACTGAACGGATTGAGATGAAACTTTGTAATAATATAGCTTATACATCAGAATAACACATAGGCTACAATTTATAAAGATATTTTGTGAATTGTCCAAAATATAACGATAAATCCTACTAATATTATAAACGCGAAAGTTTGTGAGGATGGATGGATGGATGGATGGATGGATGGATGGATGGATGGATGGATGGATGGATGGATGGATGTATGGATGTTTGTTACTCTTTCACGCAAAAACTACTGAACGGATTGAGATGAAACTTTCCTACTAATATTATAAACGCGAAAGTTTGTGAGGATGGATGGATGGATGGATGGATGTATGGATGTTTGTTACTCTTTCACGCAAAAACTACTGAACGGATTGAGATGAAACTTTGTAATAATATAGCTTATACATCAGAATAACACATAGGTTACAATTTATAAAGATATTTTGTGAATTGTCCAAAATATAACGATAAATCCTACTAATATTATAAACGCGAAAGTTTGTGAGGATGGATGGATGGATGGATGGATGGATGGATGGATGGATGGATGGATGGATGGATGTATGGATGTTTGTTACTCTTTCACGCAAAAACTACTGAACGGATTGAGATGAAACTTTGTAATAATATAGCTTATACATCAGAATAACACATAGGCTACAATTTATAAAGATATTTTGTGAATTGTCCAAAATATAACGATAAATGTTGAGTAAGTAGGAAAATTCTGCCATCTGCGAGCTACTCTAGCGTGCGCTGCAAGAATGTCAAAATAAACAACTGTCAATCGAATATCTGTCAAATCAATCGACGAGCAGTCCTTGGATATCATCATACTGATAATATATTATCCTTACTACTTTAATATTATAAATGCGAAAGTAACTCTGTCTGTCTGTCTATCTGTCTGTCTGTCGCGCTTTCACGCCAAAACTAATGAACCTATCTCGCTGAAATTTGGTACACAGATAGTTTAGAGCCTGAGAAAGGACATAAGCTACATTTTATCCCGAAAATTGCATAATTCCCGTAGGATAGGACAAAATCTTGCGTAAGCAAAACTGTCACCTATCACAACGACGCTAAAAGGCCCAATTTTGAAGACACCATCGTAATTATAACAGTTAATTAGACTATTTCTGTTTCTTTTTCACTTTCGGCATTCGATAGAGAGAACACTTTTTACGTTGCTATTAAATTTACGATGGCGCATTCATAATTGGGTTGATTGAGCCTAACATGGATTCACAAAACGTAATAAGATGACTGGTGACATACATTGACTGCAGACTTTTATAAATGTCACGCTTAGCATATCAAAGGGACAAATTGTCTTTCCACCATTATAGCTCCTCGAAGAGGAAATAAAGTATGAATTGACAATGACAACTGACATTAAAATTGGACAAAATAGTTTTCCCTTTGCCATGCTACATATTACAATGACGTTTAATACTGGGCCGTCATTTCGTCTGACATTAAAAATATTTTTAAATACTTTTAGTTACCACCATTAGAGGTTAAACATATTTCTTTAATCTACCTTTATGGTAGAGAATCCATGCTAATATACGAAGAAACGGATCGACTTGATTTTTAAAAGTAGTATGGCATGAGTATGAATATCTTGACACTAAGGTTATTAACCTTGATTCTGAGTTGTGACCTTGACACGAACATAAATTTCTATTGGGTTGGTTAGAATTGAACAGTGATAAAAGTGCAGCCCGGCTCAGTTGCGGCACTCCTCATGAGGCACGCAACTTGCCGGTCAGCCTCTAAGCTGCTATATTTAAAAACCCCAGAAAATCGGCCCAACCTCGAGTGCAAACTTCTAAACTGCCTAGAGGGAAAAGACCAAAAAGAATCGGGAGACCTCGAGCGCCGCCTTCTCAGCTGTCTCAGAAAAAACCCAGAGAAGCGGCTCTACCTGGGATTCCCGCGCTGCTCATAGGCCTCGGCTACTAAGTTCTCCTGCCACGACAAGGCGGAAACCTATGGGCGGGTACACTCTAACCTTATCTTAATCAACAGAAGCATTTATAAGTATAAGGTATTTTGATATCGGGATAGGTCTGAACAGTGACAACAAGGTGCAAGGTACTTGATTTTTTACAGAGCAAGTGCCTTTATTAACTAACACTAAATACAGACTTATAATGTAAAACTTCATAAACTACTACTACATAACAAGCAATTGGATCATCCACAGACCCTTGAAGGTCTAAAGATATTCTAAATGCTCAAGCCCACTGCCAGTTAGCAGCGTGCCCAACATACTGGCAGCATTGCCAATCAGCTTGGCAATGCTGCTTATACGTTGAGCCAAATAAACACCAGCATTTTGGTCACGCGGCGGGTACACGAGACGCTCAGAAATACTTTTGAAAACAAGATGAGCTCCCGGCCAACACGCGCACAATGTCTCAATTTCAAACGGCTCAAATATGTAACCACTGCCGAGGTATTTGCGCCGTTTGTGCTGCTCCGCTGACGGCTCCAAAGTATCGACGCAAGTCGCGTCCCATACTAAGGGCCGTCTACACTTCCTTGGGACCAGCTTCATATCGTCAGGCCTTTTGCCATCACCACGCGCAAACCCATTCGGTTAGAGTACGGCTGCGATATTGGCGGTCGCAAAAGCCCTGCGTATGACATCGTTCACAATGGCGTGGCAACTAATTTGACCAGCGCTTCTTGACCAAGAAAGACGGTGGTGACCAAGCTGGTCAACTAGGGTACTTGAATAGCTGAGAGCGCTCAGCTATGTGCGGCGCGGCAGCAAGGTGGGTCGACTATCTCGACGATATCATCAATACCGCCGGTCGAGCCTGGTCACGACCGGCAAAGAGCCGAGGCAGATGGCACTGCAAGAGAGAGGCCTATACCCAACAGTGGGTCAAAGAAAGCTACGGATGATAAAGATGACGAAACAAATTAGTTGAGATTGGCTGTTTTTTGGGTTTGAAATGATTATTTGCTACAATATTTGTGTACCGTTTCACATTGAATTGGGGCTAATATTTTGTGGCGCACTTACTGTATTAGTTACCATATTTTTTTGACAAGATAAACATAAATTAAATTATATCGCGGGCGAAGCCGCGGGTAAAAGCTAGTGTCAAATAAAAATAATAATCGATTATTATACCAAATACAAGTAGTAATAAATAGCAGTTGACTTGAATAAATGTCAACTATTGTACAGAGCTTATAGATTCAACTACTTTACAGTTTAGGAATTCCTTGTAACTATAAAACGCTATCTCTTTCTAACAAATGCCATATAAAATCATTGCATCTCTTTCTTTCTTTTCTTGATCGACCTCGTTATCCCTCTGGTATCTCTGTGGTGTGTCCATACCAGGATCATTTAAAAAAAAAAATTAATAATGAGAATAAGGAAGTTTCCCATCTCATAAAAATTAGGCACCCTTTTTTAAAAGTATTTTAATTTAAACTTCAGTTGATGAAAACCCATAATAATTAATGCATATTTTTCATTCCATATAATGTGCAAATATGATTTTAAATTGTTCAATCGAAATATGATGTTAAATGGTCGACACAAAGAGTGACACTTCGTATTTGATACGTCGTATCATTCGATACGACGCGTTCAAGGTAGCTACATCAGGTTGATGCGTCGATTCAATTGTTATATTGTTCATAATTATGGTATAATCAACATTTTCTATGAGACTAACCCCCCAATTTTGCGAATAAAAAGTCAGCATTTCCATACATTCTGTCGTGAGTAAATGAACTTGTATCTAAATGAAACAAGACTTGGTGTATATCTAGTGTACTGCTGTTTTTACATCTGTAACTATTAACTAGTAGTTTTCGTAAATGTAGATCTCAAAAGAGTATACATTTTGTTGAAAATTTTCTTGTAATCAGTTCTCCAAAATGCACAATTAGTACTGATTTATGGCGACAAATTGGGTCCCCTAGTTTAAATGAAAGCACCTAAACGTAAAGCTTATGGAAATAACAGACTTAAAACAAAAGGGTTAACAGATGTAACAGTATAGGTTGACAGAACACAAAAAATAGTACCTGTAATCGTAATGAATGATGGAAAACCGATGCTTTTTGGACTCCAATGGTGCGAAATGTTTAAAATGGAATTCCCTAACCCAGTTTACTCAGTAAAAGCTATCAATTCACCAGCAAATCTTAAGAACATTTTGAACAAACTCAGCCAATTATTTGACATGATTTTATGCGTAAAACCCGATTTTGAGATATACACAATTTCGTTGTAGCCCTCTTAATATGACAAAACGACATTCGACGAAACGTTATTCATCTAATAGTTATTTGGCCTACTGAAAGATTTGACTAATAACAATGTTCCAAACGTTTTTTGTCATTATAATAAACAAATAATTCTACCAACTAAAACGTTGTCATCAAAAAGTTTGCGTTGATGTTGATTGATAGTCAAAGTAAAGAGGAGAAACGTTAGTTGGCAAGTGAAAATCGGCCAAACAATTTTCCTTGAAAAGGCAGGAAACCGTATTAACATTATTATTAACTCTCAAACTCGAAAAATAGGCACACACTTAATATAATAGTCACCCACCCGGATCCCGGTTTATTATTATCCATTTAAAAAGGCATCGTGATAAGTCGAGTAGTATGCTGCAGCCGCAGCTATCTAGCTTGGCTTTATTGAAGCGTCCCCTAAGTAAGGGACGCTTTAATAAAGCCAAGACCGTCTAGTCTCCATCTCCAACACTATTTTTACAAAAAATTTGCTGTCACTGTCAAATTGTCAGTTCAATCAACTGTCAAGTGTTGTTATCGATTCGATTATTTTATTTCACTCAATTTCTTTCTTTGTAAAATTATAATCTTCGATTGACTGGTGTGAATCCAGGAGTGAGTCGCAAGAGATGGAGGTCGGAAGCGAATAGGCAGCGACGAGAATGGTTCAGTGATCGCAGCACCGAGCAGCGAGCCATGGCGGCCGACACGGCGGTGGCGGCGACGCCCGAGGAAACGCTCGAGTCGCTGCTGCGCGAGGTCGAAGCCCTCAAGCAGAAGCTAGAGGAGGAGCGCCAGAAACTGAACGATGTCTCCCGTGAGTGACGCCGCGGTTGCGCTTTGATGTCGCACGAGCCTTCGTAGAGTCGAGCTTGATGTCGTGAATTGTCGTGTTCCCCAGTGAGCTGCCTGGCGGAGCGGCTGGAGCCAATCTCGTTCCCCAACCTGAAGCTGCGGCGCGTGCTGAAGGGCCACCAGTCCAAGGTGCTGTGCGCCGACTGGTCGCCCGACAAGCGCCACATCGTGACATCGTCGCAGGTGAGCCCCGCACCGCCGGCCCCGGCCGCGCCCGCCGCCCCCGCTCACGCCCGCTTGTGTGCAGGACGGCAAGGTGATCGTGTGGGACGCCTTCACGGCCGCCAAGGAGGTGACCATCGCGATGCCGAGCACGTGGGTCATGGCCTGCGCTTACGCGCCCTCGGGGAACCTGGTCGCCGCAGGGTGAGTGCTACCTCCCTCCTCTCTCCTTCAACTGTTGCACTCTGTTCCCTAAACTGCCTCATTCACTCCGGCTCCTCACCACCTTAGCTCTGTGCTCTAATACTGACCTGTGCTATTGCTATCATTTCTACAGTTCTCAGTTATTTTATAAATAAAATATACAGACCAACAGTAAAAAAATACTGAGAACCCCTTTTTTGAAGTCAATTAAAACAATGGGAATATTAATACAATATCAATTGAATACCTATTAGAGTCATTATCCAACTTCACTATACATGTACTGGCGTACATGGCGTGCCCAATGTGCTTCCCTTTTTCCCCAGTACTTGTTCCAACATCAGTTTAATTTCAAATAATTAAGCATATTAAAAATATCAGTGGGAGGTTGACTGGAATGTATAAGATTCCAGTCTACCTCCCACTGATATTTTTAATATGCTTTAATTAGTTTTTTTATGATTTAAGAACCTTCCTTGTAACCTGTATACATATTATTGTTATGATTGTCATATTGTTCATTCATTTGTGTAACAGCTCCAATGTTAGAAAGCTTATTAACATCTACATTTATGAATCAAATTGCATGAAATTCTACATTTTGGTATCAAGAGGTAGTCTGCTCATGCAAGCTATTTAACACCTGCGCCTACAATACTCTATTTCATGATTGTCACTGCACAATCATGAAATGCAGCAGATGGCACTCAGCATAATGGTCAAATGCAATCATCAGTAGTTCCACTCGCTCATATAGCAGAGTGTCTGTTTCTCCGCTATAAAATATACCTACTATAAAATTGTTAAAATTCTCCATGTTAAATAGTATTTAATATATTGAGTAGGTTTTGCCCGTGGCTTCGCCCGCATGGTATTATAATTTTTGTGCAATCCCATGGGGAGATTTTATTTTTCTGGGATAAAAAGTAGCCTATGTCACTTTCTGTGTTTTAAACTATGTCTATGCCAAAAATCAAGTCAACCAAAAGGGTGGCCCTGTTGGCCCACCAACCTGTAGTTAAGGAAGTAAGGACTCATAAGGATAAGGATTAGTTTAATGAGAAATTAGCTCACTGAACTAAGTATTTTAATTTCGCTCACTTTCACTGATAAGAGAGGACCGAGCTTAAACTATATCGCGTCGGTGCCTCGTCAGTTCTTGTCACGTTAGGCCGAGCCGCGTCGCCGGCGGGGCGGGGCTCGCTCCAACTCAGTTGTGTTGCAGCGGGCTCGACAACAAGGTGACGGTGTTCCCGCTGGGCGCCGGCGGCGGCGGCGGAGGGGACGAGGAGCCGTGCGCGCGCAAGCGCACTGTGGCCACGCACACGTCCTACATGTCGTGCTGCCTGTTCCCGCACACGGAGCGCCAGATCCTCACGGGCTCGGGCGACGGCACGTGCGCGCTGTGGGACGTGGAGTCGGGCCAGCTGCTGCAGAGCTTCACGGCGCACTCGGCCGACGTGATGGCGCTGGACCTGGCGCCGTGCGACATGGGCTCCACGTTCGTGTCGGCGGCGTGCGACCGCGCCGCGCTGGTGTGGGACATGCGCACGGGCCGGCCCGTGCAGGCCTTCGACGCGCACCAGTCCGACGTGAACAGCGTGCGCTTCCACCCGGGCGGCGACTCGCTGGCCACGGGCGGCGACGACTCGGCCTGCCGCCTGTTCGACCTCCGCGCCGACCGCGAGGTGGCGCGGTACGCGCGCGACTCGCTCATGTTCGCCGTCAACTCGGTGGAGTGGTCGGTGTCGGGCCGGCTGCTGTTCGCCGGGTACTCCGACTACACCGCCTGCGCCTGGGACGCGCTGCGCGCCGCGCGCGTGTGCGTGCTGTGCGGCCACGAGCACCGCGTGTCGCGCGTGGCGCGCTCGCCCGACGGCACCGCGCTCGCCACTGCCTCCTGGGACGGCACGGCCCGGGTGAGTACACGCGGGCACACGGAGAGTACACGCGGCCACACGGAGAGTACACGCAGGCACGCGGGGGGTGAGTACACAACGGTACACGGAGAGTACACGCGGGCACACGGAGAGTACACGCGGGCATACGGAGAGTACACGCAGGCACGCGGGGGGTGAGTACACGCGGGCACACGGAGATTACACGCGGGCATACGGAGAGTACACGCGGCCACACGGAGAGTACACGCGGGTACACGGAGAGTACACGCAGGCACGCGGGGGGTGAGTACACAACGGTACACGGAGAGTACACGCGGCCACACGGAGAGTACACGCGGCCACACGGAGAGTACACGCGGGTACACGGAGAGTACACGCAGGCACGCGGGGGTGAGTACACAACGGTACACGGAGAGTACACGCAGGCACGCGGGGGGTGAGTACACAACGGTACTCGGAGAGTACACGCGGCCACACGGAGAGTACACGCGGCCACACGGAGAGTACCTACACGCGGGCACACGGAGAGTACACGCAGGCACGCGGGGGGTGAGTACACAACGGTACACGGAGAGTACACGCGGGCACACGAAGAGTACACGCAGGCACACGGAAAGTACGCGCCAGCATCGCCTCCTGGGACGGCACACAGAGCTAGTATACCCTGCGTTAACTGCGTACCTCTCATTCTATATTTCAGTAGAATCGACGACGACCGGGCCGGCACGCGAGCAGACACGATTGAGATGAGACCGTCGGACGCAAGGCGCTTAATTCCGACCGATCTATCGGAAAGCTATGACAGGTACTGTCTGTACTATTAAGAAATTCAGGACTCCATAGGAGTGATTTTTCTGACAGCTGTCGCAGAGATCAAGTTAAATTTTATAGAGTATAGTGAGTTTTATTATCTAGGCATTATCTGGAGGCGTTGGAGAGGCCAGCGGTCGACGGTTTTCTGTGACGTTAATCCTTTTTTTTATCAACATCATCAACATACGCTTCTCGCCTAGATTGTCATAGCCCGCCGCGGCCAGTGGTCCTGCAATGTTGAACAGACGATCACGCGTCTGCGGTGTGTTGCAGATCTGGGCGTAGAGCGCCGAGCCGCTACGTGCCGGAGCCGCCACGTGCCGGAGCCGCTACGTGCCGGAGCCGCCTCGCGCCGGAGCTGCTACGTGCCGGAGCCGCCACGTGCCGGAGCCGCCACGTGCCGGAGCCGCTACCTGCCGGAGCCGCCACGTGCCGGAGCCGCTACCTGCCGGAGCCGCCACGTGCCGGAGCCGCTACGTGCCGGAGCCGCCACGTGCCGGAGCCGCTACCTGCCGGAGCCGCCACGTGCCGGAGCCGCTACCTGCCGGAGCCGCCACGTGCCGGAGCCGTCTCGCGCGCGCTCGCCGGCAGCGCCGAGGAAGCGGCGCGCCCCGCTCGCCGCGAATGTGAAGGATTACACCTTCACGCCGTCGCTCGATTGGAATCGTTTAAAAATAAACTTTTATTTCAAAAATATAATTACATTATAAATCGGAAATCCGCGATGTGATCCGAGCGCGTCCGGTTCGGGAGAACGTGTCGGGAACGGTGACGATACCGTGCGCACCTTGTAAGCCACCGCTCCGAACGACTGGCGGCGGCGGACGGCCCGGGTATATCTACAGACATCGAGCGTGGCACACGTTCCGGGGCAGACACCGACAGACACAGTTGCCAGCGCAATTCCTACATGTTCCGACGGTGAACGCGGTTCCGACGCTCCGCCCCCACCGGCCGGCGGCCGGCACACACACATACACGTACACATGAACCGTATAGACAAAATATTCTTTCCACGAATACTTGCCGCGCGCGGCCCGCGGCTGTTGCTGTCTGCGCGGTTGTGTAACGATACAAATAAATACGGTAATAGACACTGTATAAAAGAATATTATTTTATCTGCCACGGCATGTGTCTGACACGCTCAACGTCTGTAGATATAAACGGACCTTTAAGCGGCGGATGGACTAGCGAGCGTACTCCGGTGAGCGGCTCAGATTGAGCTGCATATGTCACGAGACGAGCCGAGCCGAGCCGAGCCGAGCCGAGCCGCTCGGCTGCGCGGGACTCGGGCGATAGAACATTTGCATAGTGGTCTTCGATATTTCTGTGAGCTTCGAAGCACCGACCGAGGCGCCTCCTCCCGTATGAGATAAGCTACTTCCGTTGGACGAGAGCCCGCGGCGCGCGGCGCGCGGCTCGGCCGCTACATGACGGATCATTCTGAGCGTATAATTTGTGACACTGCAAAAGGGGATTAACAGTAAATGTGATCGTCACTCCCTCGCCGCCGTCCGACGCCCGGGCCCGGCACCGGTCCGAGCCGCGTCCGGCGAGAGCAGTGCGCCTCCGACTGTTACAAGTCCGACTCCTCGGCAAAAAGCACATTTAAATCTCATATTCTGGATCTCAACGTCTTCCCGAAATCTCGTGTGACAGGACTTTGAAAAGGTAAAGCATAACTTAAATTATGGAGTGTTACACGCTTCAGGTACTTACTTCATTTTTATTGTATTGCGAGTTATCTTTTAAATAATATAATCGGACCACCGATATTGTAAAAGTACTACATATTTCTTTACATCTAATTCAAAATGTTTTAAAATAAAAGAAAAACCCTAAATGTACTTCCACAATCTGATAGTGTTCCCTAAGTAGAAACGACCAGTTGCCAAAACACAGGTTCCCAAAACACCGGTTCCCAACACCCAATTTGGCACCTCTAAAGGCACCAAAAATTTGTTCTAAGTACCTACTTTTAGGCGAATAATTATTATTTGTACTTATTTTTTATAAGCCCCGGCGATGACGGTACCTATATCTACATTTAAAGCTTAGATTGAATTAAAAAAAAACTGATTTTGCGCGCTTACCCGGCGCATTCACCTTTTGCAAACGATATGCTGTTGCCTGTGATGAAAAATGACTTAAGGCGTAACTAACTACGAAGGTAGTGCGCGGTGTCCTCGCTCAAAATACCAAACATCTGTACGAGGGACGTGACGGCGGCCCGGGGAGCGGGCCGAGGCCGCGGCGCGGATCGCGCGCCCAGCGGCGAGCCCGAGATGCGCGTCCCTTTGGTTCATATTATCACGCACGAAAAGCAGACCGTAGATCGCTCCAGTAGGTTCGGGTCATAAGATTAAACGTGTGGATAAGGTTAATAGTTAGCAGTCGGAGCGAACGAGGCGCGACCCACGACCCACGGCACGCGACTCGGCTCGCGACCCACGACTCGCGACTCGCGTGCCGTTTCGCGGGTCTCTTCGGCGCTCGATTCCAAAAAAACCCGCGCCGCGTTTTAATCGTAGTTACGATAATCACGACTATTGCTTATTTACAATTTACGTATTCTGTAAATGTAAAAAACCGACGTTGGTCTCCACGTAAATATAATGCAATATAATGCACAATCCGCTCAATAAGTCACCGACAAGGCGTCCTCTGCTTCGTTATCTCGAAAGCCCAGAGAGGAGCCGCCATATTCTCGGAGCACTGTTGTCCTGGCGCGTTGCCTCAGTGCCGAGAGAGCAGCCGCCGCCGTGCGATGTACCTAGGTAAAGTACTATACTATAATGCTCAATTAATATCCATTGCGCGAAAATGTGGTGGCGGTAGTGGTTAACGCTCGCTTTACAATTGTGAGGTCGTCGATTCAAAAGGTTCGGTAAGGAAAACATCGCATGGAAACCTGCATACACCCGTAAAAGATATTCGACGGTGTATGTGAGTCTACCTTCTCGTGCTGGGCCGGCGGGCGTGGCGCATGCGGCCCGATCGTCCGTCGTGATAAGGCTTGTGTTTAACAGTGCATTATACCTTATACCATCCTTTTTAATAGTCCACTGTGGGACGTAGGCCTACCCACAACAATGGCGTAACTACAGGGTGGCAGGACTGGCAAAAAGCCACGGGTCGCTGACCCGAGGGGGCCCCGGCCCAAGGGGCCACAAACTCAGAATTAACCCAACGTTCAAACAAAATTTCCAAATATTACTTTGATGAATAAAAACAAAATTTTCGGGCTCACTGCGCTCGCGCTTCGGGTAGCTAAATATGTTTAAATTACTCGCATCTCAAAACATTCAAAAATTTCGCGCTTAAACTTATTTAGGCACTCATTGCGCTTACGCCTAGGAAAAAATGAATTGTTTCAGTTGGCTTTGTTTCCTCATGGGCTAAATTTAGTAACTAGGTAATTCTAAAAGTTGTATTGAGTCTTTGGGTGCCTGCTTTACAAAATAAAATGTATTATATATTTAACTAAAATACTCAATACTGTTCGGTATTCTAATTACTTAAGTAATTGATTTGTTAAAATTAAATTACAACGCAACAATTTTTATTAGGAGGGGCCCCATCTGAAGAATTTGCCGCCACGACCCCAGATTGGCGTAACTAGGTATAACAGTTACGCCAATGACCCACAAAGTATTATTGGGCCATACGCACCACGCTGGCCCAGTGCGGGTTGGTGGATACGTTCGCAGGGTGCCTCACGATGTGTTCCTTCACCGAAAACATTGCGCGATATTATCACTCAATCGATGATAAGGGGACAAGCTTCGGTTTTGTGCATACCAACTTATTTATTGAATGTAGCAAAAGTAAAAGTGAAAACATTATGTATAGTGGTTCGTGTAAATATTAAGATGTAATGTAACGACATAGTTTAGTGCCGGCCGCCGTCGGCCGCGGGAGCCGCGCCGCGCCGCGCCCGCGCCACGCCCGTGCCACGCCCGCGCCGCGCCGGCGGAGACGCTGTGCCGTAGTGTAGCTGGACTAGATGAAGAGAAGCGGCGCCGCCCGCGCCGCGCTGTTGGATCCTCCTTCTATTATTCAATAAATGTGAATGTTAATTATGTTTGTTTTGGTTTCATCATCTCTGTCCATAAAGAACATGCTTAGCTCAGCGTGTCGTTACTGGGCCGTATAGCGGATAGCGTCAGCCGGCGGAATCTGCAGAGTCGCGACCCAGATTCATCGTCAACCATCTAGGCGAGGCATCGGCACACAAATATGCACGGTCATCAAATTAGGCATACTCCAAGACCAATTAGATGTAAGAGACCGTTGTATAAATAGTAGTTAAGCATGTAATAAAAGCAATCGCAATGTAACAGTTGTTCGATTCACAACAAGAGGGGTGCAGTGGCGAGAACCTTCGGGCGGCTGCACCCGGAGTCTAGAGGGGTGCAGTGGCGAGTACCTTCGGGCGGCTGCACTCGGAGTCAAGGGTCCACCATCGCCAGCAGTCAGGTCGTCTAGACGACCGGCCGTCGGACCTACGAGGATCCAGACGGAGCCCATTCAGAGGCCTGCAGCGCAGGGGACGACGCCGTACCCAGCATATGTTCCGCTGGGCGGGCGGGTTACCTATACCTGTTCCTTCCACTGTGGCAAGAGCTACCTAGTACCGTCACCTTCTGTGATCGTGGCTTGAGTCTGAGTCACGGCAGTGGAATAATCGTGCCTACCCTTTATTCCTTCCCACTCCGCCTGGTGCCGATAGGTCTCACGGTCCAGGTATCCCGTACCTATCTATACAAGTATATATTAACTTCATATGGTAGGTTAGGGACGTTAGGGAGGTAGGGACACGTAGGGAATATTAGGGAGGTAGGAGTACAGAGTAGGTCCCCGCGACGACCGAACGGCCGATGGAATAATCCATGTCCTAGCTTCGCTTGCTATCACAGTATAGCCAGGCGTTACGGTGACGGTAGTGGACTTCCACGGTTGCGTCGGTCGGTTAGTCAGGCGTCGCACAAACCTAACCATTGGTTGTGAGGCGGCTGTACTAACCGAAATTTCATCAGGCTTTAGCTAATCGTTGCAGAGATTGGCTAGCGCCTGAACAATCTCTGAATATACACTCAACTCCTCTCGCTGCCGCATATGTTGCCCAGACTCCACCGAAGCACGTAGTAGGTAATAATTGTCAAAAAAACAACAAAAAAACCTTTGACGAAAGTGAAATAATTCGGTTGACCCCGTGGAACTCCGTGCTCGATTGTCATTGCTAGTAGTGATGGAGTTCATACACTTTCGCGCATAGGCTTGACCAATAATTTAGTTTTTAGGTGTAACCGGCACATAATTGTTAACTACCCGCTGCTACCCCCGCTGGACCTGACTGAATCGCAGTTTCAAGGAGTGATTCAAAAAAGTGATCAGTTCATCGCACCGTGTATAGTCGATCGAGAAATGAAAGAAAGAGATGCATTAATTTAATATAGTATGAATTAGAAAGAGACCTGAAAAATATCTCGATTCAGTGGCTATTTGCTTGCTACTTGCTATTTGCCGTGTTTTTCCCGATAGTGTCAAATTCCCTTCCAATACATTTATTTGACAGTTTACAACGAGTGATTGTCCGTACATTTTTGCGGTTGATAATTGTCTCAAGCGACAACAAACCACGAAGTTATACGTATAATGGCTCCATCAAACACAGGCGGCACGAGCGGTAAAGGGCGGTACGGCGGTACGGCGGTACGACAGTACCGCGACCGGACCTGTGTGAGCCCTTCTTATATAACCAGTACAATACAGATGCCCGCCCGTCTGCTATACCGCTCGTACCGCCTGTGTGTAATGAAGCCTTAACCTTAGAGTATACATAACTATAGTTATGTATACTAAGCGTATAACAAACCTACCATTACCAACCTAAAAGTTTGTTTAAGTACGTGATGGTGTATCTCGCAGCCGCGCCCACAGCTGTCTGGGAGAAGCTTTAATTATGCACAAAAAAGAATAGATGTTGTTTTTAAACTATCGCGATTTGAACACATTATTATTATATACTACGGGACTAATCGCGCACTAAAATTACGAGATAAATAAATACCTCATCATCGCGACGTTTCGGCCGAGTTGCATCAACCGTGGTCACGGGTAGACTCCCGTACGTACGGGTAGATTAGTCCCGTAGTATATAAGAAGAATAGACATCTTTTTTGTCGATTAAAGGGTCCCCCAGACAGCTACGGGCCAGGTATGCAGCAGTTGCAGCTGCAGCTGATTGATAAGAATTCGTTCTGAAATTACATTATATTTTTTGGCAAATTTTTGCATAGTCTGTGGCAAATTTTTTTTTTAAATTTTTTAAGATGGTCACATTTGAATGTTTTTAGGATGTTGGTAGCTCTGTGATCTTGACTGCTAGCCAGTGTTACCAACCCTACTGTTCTAACAGTAGATTTGCTGTTTTCAGATTGATTACCCTGTTTTTTGTTTCTTGCCTATTTTTAACTGCTTTTCTTTAGCTATCTGTGAGCGTTACATAATTTCACTACGGAACTTAGAGTATAAATAACTAAAGTATAGAGCGCTAGCACCGCACTAGACGCCCATTGCGCGTCGTAGGCAGGTGAAGTATAGCTACTTATATATCTATGTTGGCGATTCCTAGGGATGGGCACGCGGGCAACGCAAACTAATTTTGTTGTCGATTGATGCAGGTTCAGCGCGGTACAAACAAGTACAAATAATTATATTTCGTGCGATAACATCTATAAGTATAAGTAGGTATTTATTTTAAGGGATTCATTAAGGAATCAAATCAATCAGTGTACTGAGCAAACTTAATTCCATATGTTTGTTTTAAAGCGATAATCCGTTTTCGGTCTTATGGAAATCTGAAAAATAAGAAAACAATCGATATTTTTTTATATTTCAACCCTTTTTTAGGAAAGTTGTTCAGTATTTTGAGTAGGTTTATCCTTAACATATTTTATACTATATTTGTAGGACCCTGTATTTTCAGTCAGTCAGTATTTGGATGTGTTACCGTGGGTAGCATTTTCCAACTGAGCGCTACCGTGGCTCGGATGACATGTTAAATTGTACAATTATTACAAAAATGTATCTCTCACTGTCACTTTTTTAAATTTAATTTTACTCCATTCGATACCCACTAAAATCTTCAAAATCAATTTGCCATTGTAGACGAGATATCGTAACATTACACAATTATGTAGGTACTTTAAGTTAACGCTATACCTAATGTCGTCTGTCGTCGCCTGACGTCTGCCATAAAAGTAGTTGGATCTCGTCAGATAATTATTTGTAAACTAATAAAGTAATTGCATATAGTGCTAAAATAAAGTGAAAAGTGAATCGGTGGTCCTGATATATCCTGATAATCTATTGGATTCACCTTTATAACTCGCAAGTAAGCCAGATTATCAAAACAAAACATTTGAAATTTTGCAAGTCACAACAGATCAGCTGATAAACGGCGAACGCATTCGCTTACTCGCTCACTCACCTGGTTGCGGGGATCTGTCTGTCCTATTCTCCCTGGTATAAAATATTCAGCGAGGCACTATCTGATCACTGTTTACAATATTGTGAAGACACTTTTTACGACTAACTGAATTACTAAATCACTGTTTGCACTATGAGTGGTAATACATGCACAGCCTGTCAGAAGACACTTACATCTTCTAGGTCAATTAAATGCTCCAAATGCAACGCGCCGTATCATACACTGTGTGTCAATATTCCCTTGGTGGATAAACAGAAAAACAGTGATAAGTTTGTCTGTCCATTGTGCAAAGCCGGCGAGCGCATAAGTTACCACAGTATAAAGTCATAACTCAGCAATTATGACACATTATTTTAAAAAATATTGTTATCGACTCAGATGTCGACGCGTCCCATCACTACCTACTGATGTGGAACGCGGGGCAGTGCAGGGAGTACAAGTGTCCTCGCCTCCCGCGAACCCGTCATGCCCCGATGCGTCATTTCAATTTTATCAAAACAATAATAAAATAATGCTTGCCTGTGGTATGTGATATTAGATTTCTGTTTAGTGTGTTTACGGGTGTTGTTATTGCAAGATTGCACTGCACATTTCACCATCTTTTCAATTAAAGAAAGTGAGATTACAATCGCGTGCGTTCACACTGTTTTCAGTCTAGTGAATGATGGCACTAGCGGTCGGCGCGGATGATGGTCTTACCCGTGCCTACTGGTCACACTTGCATACTAGCGCTCTATACTTTAGTTATGTATACTCTAAGCTACGGAAATATATTTTAATATCCATGTACAGTTATGAAATATATATGTACCTAACATCTGCTGAATTAAGTATCGATTTAGGTATGGCATACTGATAATGATTGTTGGATTTAATATGTCACTTTGTACCTAACTATAACAGATGGATGACACTGTTGTCAATTGAGGTAATTCTCAACCGCAAAAATCTATAGCAATCACTCCCAGAGGTTGTCGTTGTTAAATAATTATATGTATTGGAATTTGACAAGATTTGATTTTAACGTTCCGTACAGAAAATTCTGGCAATCAATACCGAATCGAGATATTATGTTTCATACACTTAACGGGACAATAGCTTTAAGTTTATTTTTAAATAGTGCCACTTAGAATAATTTCGAAGGACTAGGAATGGAAGTGGCAACATTCCTGGGGTAACGCTTGTAACAAACGCTGCTGATTGGTACCACATTGAATTACCATAACTGATGCGGATCCTTTTATGGATTCGACATACTATATCTTTCATACTAATCCCATATTATCCCTATACAAATTAAAAGGCCCGTTTTGACAGTTCACACCCATGAGTTCTCTATTTCTTACCGATCGAAATGTTCTGATGGTAATTACCTTTTTCAACGCTGGGTAGCGCCCACTTGGCTAATTAGTTCTGTGAATAACGATTTATTCATACTGTCCACAGCGTATTAATTTAAAAACAAATCGATCAAGATAGTATATTTTATCGGGCCGACTCGCACTTGGCCGGTTTTAGTTAATTAAGAACTAGTTTAGACCAATTACTGAATTTCACCAGCTGTGTAGTGATCTTTACTGAAAATTTTCATGAACTTAGAGCTCAAAGCCATAAATATAACCAATCTAATTGAAAATAAAATATTTATAAATAGCGGTGACGATGCTCTACTGACCTCCCGCAATGACAGACGTGTTTGGGAAGACCATATAGCGGACCAAGCGCAATCAGCTGCCCGAACGGCAATCTGAAAGAGCTGTACCAAGCAACAAAAACGTTGTCAGGAAACAATCGGCATAAGAAACACCCGCTTAAAGACAAAAATGGCCAGTTTATAACGACATCTGAAGGGCATCTGCGCCGTTGGAGTGAACATTTTACGGAGGTTTTCCGCGATTCATTAACAGCCTACAACAGCCTTGCTGATGATACTACTGGCGGACCAATCGGACCAATGCCATTGCTAGACATTTGTGCGGACGTACCTACACACTCGGAGGTTGACAAAACCATTCTCAGTCTGAAGGATGGGAAAGCGCCAGGAGCAGACCTTATTTTAGCTGAACTGCTCAAAGCTGACTTATCTACAGCTACATAAATACTAACTTCTCTTATACAAAAGATATGGCATGAAGAATTGATAGCAGATGAATGGAGGACAGGTTTATTGGTAACGGTACCCAAAAAAGGAAATCTCAGCAACTGGAGGGGCATCACACTACTATCAGCCCCTTCAAAGGTCTTATGTAAGATCCTTCTAGACCGAATGGCTAAGGCAGTTGAACCGCTAATTCGTAACGAGCAGGCAGGATTTCGCCCAGGCAGATCATGCACAGACCAAATTAAGACGTTGCGTATCATATTAGAGCAGGGGGCCGAATTTCAAAGAGAGATCTACTCACTCTTTGTAGACTTTGAGAAGGCATTTGATACGCTTCGTTGGGACGCAATATGGTCGCAAATGAAGTGCCTGATAAGTTTATAAATCTATTAAAAGCTGCATGCCATGAATATTTGTGCAGAGTACGCCACAATGGGCTCCTGTCTGACAAAATCCCAATTAACGCGGGAGTAAGACAAGGTCGTCTCCTATTGCCGCTGCTATTCCTTATCGTGTTGGAAGGCATCTTGTTACGCGTCAATGTAGTGCCACAAAGAGGGATTGAGTGGGGTCTTACAGGCTACCTTCAAGACTTTGATTATGCAGATGACCTCTGCGTACTCAGTCACCGTAGAGTTGACATGCAGGACAAGTTGGATGACCGGCAAAGGAAAGCAGCCGCAGTAGGTCTCAAGATAAATGTGCGAAAGACCAAAAATATGAGAAGTGGAGAACGTGACTCTCATCCGCTACTTATTGGCGATGAATCGGTAGAGAGAGTGGACAACTTCACTTCTTTGGGGAGTGTCGTGTCGAGATCTGGACGGACCGAATTGGAAATTACTTCCCGGATAGCCAAAGCAAGGGGTGCCCTTGCTTGTCTTCGCCATGTAAGGCAGTCAAAACACCTTTATCGTAGAGTGGAAATGAGAATCTTTAACTCTAACGTAAAAAGCGTTCTGCTAAACGAGTGCGAGACCTGGAAGACCACTAAGCAAGTTACTCGCCAACTCCAAATTTCCATGTCGTCAACCGCTGTCTTCGACAAATTGTGAAAATTTTCTGGCCGGACACAATCACTAACAACGACCTGTGGAGACTGTGCCACGAAGACCCAGTGGATCTGCAAATCAGGCGTTGTAAATGGGGTTGGATTGGTCACATTCTGCGCAAGAACGTGGATCATATTTCAAGACGGGCTCTGCATTGGAATCCACAGGGCCGGCGCAAGTGTGGTCATTCTAGGCAGACCTGGCGGCGCTCTGTTAGGGCAGATGCTAAGAGCATCGGCAAGAAGTGGAGCAAGGTGAAGCGGGCTGCCCAAAACAGAACCGAGTGGCAAAGTAATGTATCTGCCCTCTGCCCCGATGTGAGGCCTTAGGATTAGAAGAGAGAAAATGATTACATCACTAGTTTCGTCGCGAAGATGTCAAAACGGGCCTTTTATTTTGTAGAATCCTATACTGTCTGATGTATACAGTGTCACTGGGGTGACAAGGCACCCCAAAAAGAATTTGACCATCAAGTATGTAACATAAACAGTCATAGAAATTATATTAATTGACATTATAAAATTACAAATCTGTCTATTAATTTTAAATGATAAATCAATTTGAGCAATTTAGGCATATTCATGAGTCCTGGTTTTTTTTTATTTTTGTTACATTTGTTACATAAATTTAGACTGATTAATTCCTTGTACCTAATTATGATTTAAGATATATTATGTTTCATTTTGTTTCCTTGCTTCTGTTTTAGCATATGTGTATATATAGGTATAGTATTTCTACTCTATAAATGTAGCATATTGGATGTAAGTCTGTCAAGCTATATTTATTGTAAATAAATAAATTTGAATTTGGTTGAATTGTAACTATGGCAATGTCGAACTTTTTGATGATAGATATTTAGTATGGCGCCGTGACCGCCAATATGAGGTGGCGGGGGAGAAAAGAGGCGGGGGTATCTTGTTGGCTACTCACAGGGACCTGCTTGTTCAGCTGCGGCCTGAATGGAACTCATCAGCGGAAGACCTATGGGTAACAATCACCGTAGATAAATGTAAAATTCATGTGTGCGTTATTTACTTATTTTATTATATTTTATTTCATTTTTGGGACCGAGCTGCCTTCGTCCAATAAGTCCGTGGGTTCCTACCCACGGACTTTTTTGTCCCCCACACGTGGTCCTGGGTGGTGCTAACCAGGCAGCAACCATACTGGTGGTAGGCTATAGCCGCGGCGAGAGACCACCAACCACAATAAGCCGCGTCGCCAAGCGACTCTCTCGAGCTCGTGTTCCGGCGCGAAGTCTAGTGACGCCATTCTGGGAGTCGGGTCGGAACAGTAGCGTCCTCTGGGGGTTCAAATACGGTGCACACATTAATTTCCGCATCAGCCGACTAGTCGAGGAGGGCAGCGGGATCCGAGGCACGGTTTGTCGCTGGCTGACCGCAGATAGTAGGGGGCCCAAGCAGTGAGCTAGCCACTCACGAAAGGCTGCCCCGCTATCTGTGGAAAAATCCCAGGGATGCGCCATCGTGCCGGTTGGCGACTGGACGAGAGGGCCCGATGGACATCCTTGGGGGGGCTCGGGCGTCCCCGCGGTCTCCAGGCTAGTCTACCGTGGATATATGTGATTTTCGTGTTGCACCACTGAATCTGCAGAGTGACGCCTCGTTCCACTACCGACTTTCTACCTACTTTACTCTGCCATTGACCATGAGAAACACTAGAAGAAAAAGAACGTGTACACAGCGGCAGCACTCCCTCTCACTTAAAGTGCACCTGTGCAATATTCGGGGCCTGCACTCCAATCTCACGCCTGTCCATCATCACCTTGAGACAGATCGACCCACCTATTGTTTCTCACGGAGACGCAGATTGCTGGTCCATCCGACGTGTCGTATCTTTCCTACCCAGGGTACTCCCTGGAGCACCGTTTCAAACCACGTGCTTTCTGCGCCTTCGTAGATTTGAAGACCCTTCATTTTCCGTGCTCTGGGCTTTGGCGGACACTGGCGTAGAGAAAATTATCTACGCCTGTATATACCGATTACATAGCGGAGACCAGGAGACGACCAGACTCACCGAATACCTTGGTGAGGCGGCCGATGCTGCTCAGCTCAGCTACCCTTCGGCCCAATTAGTGATCCTGGGGGATTTTAATGGCCACCACAAAGAGAGGCTTCACCCATACCTGGACACAAACCATGATGGGCTTGAGACGCGCAAGCTTGCCTTGACACTTGACCTCACCCAGCTGGTTCAAGGCGCCACACGGGTACCTGATGTTGACTCACACACGGCCTACTGCTTGGACCTTCTGCTGACTACCGATCCAGACCGTTATTCAGTGTCGATCTCCCCACCGTTAGGTACATCTGACCACTGTCTGGTGAAATCTGTATCCGTCTACTCCCCATCAGACCCCAGTCCCAAAGGGTCACGGCGCGTGTGGCGGTACAAGTTAGCAGATCGAGACGAAATGCGGTGTTTCTTTGCTTTCTTATCCTTGGCAGCCTGTTTGCTTCTCTTCCGATGATCCTTCTGCGTGCGCGGATGCCGTGACAGATGTGCTTCGTACCGCTATGGAATACTTCATCCCATTTTCGTGCGTGCCTCTGTCTAGCAAAGCTCGGTCCTGGTTTGGACCTGAATGTGGACGCGCCGAAGCGCAAAAGCATCAGGCATACCTGGCTTGGGTCGATGCTCGAAACCGTAAGATGGGGGACGTTCGTCTCAGGAAGAAGGCATACAATAGGACTGCTAAGTCCTGCAAAAAGGTTATGCGGAGAGCTCGCTTTGATCACATTAGTCGAATAGGGAACAAGCTAGCTTCTTACCCTGTGGGTATTAAGGCATTCTGGTCCTTAGCTAAATCGGTTGAAGCGAACTTCTGCCGCCCCTCACTGCCTCCGTTGCTGAAACCCAATGGCTCGCAAGCGTTTTTAACGCCCATACATAAAAAAGGTTTTAAAACCAAGTCGATAATTACAGACCTATCTCAAAACTGTGTATTATAGCAAAAGTATTTGAAAAAATTGTTTACGAACAGCTCTATTCTGCTTTGTCAGGTTCTCTGCCAACGTCCCAGCATGGTTTTCTGAGGGGTAGGTCAACAGTTTCTAACCTATCACTTGTTAATGACTTCATATCAGAAATTATGGACAAGGGGGTTCACGTAGATGTTATATACACGGAAATGTTTTGACAAAATTAAACATCCACTATTAATATCAAAATTAGATAATGCAGGTATTAGAGGTGACTTTCTCAGATAGTTTGCGTCTTATATTAACAATCGATCTCAGGCGGTAGTGCTTGGTAACTGTGTGTCTAAATGGATGCAGGTACCGTGTTCCTCAAGGATCACTGTTAGGTCCTCTTCTCTACTTAATTTTCGTAGCTGATATTGATTCATGGTTAAAAAAACTCCACTCTATTGAGTTAGTAAATCTGTGAATAATGAAACCGATGCCTTATTACTTCAACAAGACTTATCTAGGCTGGATAGTTACTGTATACTAAACAAATTTGATCTTAATGTCTCGAAGTGTGCAGTATTAACGTTTTCTCGGAAAATTTCTCCTATTGAATTTAATTACTCACTTAAAAATAAAACTTTATCTCGCGTGCCAGTTATGAGAGACTTGGGAGTGATTCATGGCCCTAAGTTGATCTTTGATGAGCATGTATCAGCCATTGTAAAAAAGGCTTCTAAAGCTCTCGGGTTCATTATGAGATCTACCAAAGAATTTAAATCGGCAAAATCTTTTAAAATTCTGTATAGCACTTACGTACGTTGCCATTTAGAGTATGCATCTGAAATTTGGAATCCTAGGTACAATGTGTATATTGGTCGTCTAGAATATGTTCAAAAGAAATTTATTTGTTTCATAAACTATAAAACTAAAACTAAGAAAAGAAACTACTTACTATCTTGTGCTAAACATAATTTCCTTAAATCATATTACCGTAGAGAAATATCCAAAAAACATCTGATGTTATTTTTCTTAAAAAAGTTATTAAGTACTTCTAACTTTGATTGTCCCAGTCTACTGAGCAAAGTCAATACTCTTACCCCACTCAGAGCATTTCGTCACAGCCCCCTTTTCAAATCTCCTGCAGCATCAACCAATTATCGCCAAAATAGTGTTATAAGTCGTGCGTGTAGCACCTATAGTAATTTACTGCATGACCTCCAGGTTATAGAACGAACATTAGAATGGAATAGATCAATATGGATATTGATAAATTCCATTCTAATTAGGAAGCAGCTGAGTGACCGCTTTTTTAGTAATGTATGAACCAAACTAAATTGAATAAGAATTAAATCTTAATTTATTCTGAAATACGAGAGCAAAATTGTGTTAAAATAATTACAACCGGATGTTTTATTTACTACCGTTATATTTATAATTTTAGATTTATTATACCAATAAGCCAAAGTCAATTTTTTTTCATTTAGTAGACACATTACCATGTTCTTGAAATTGTTCGATAACAATGCTTTTATAATATGCTTATAGAATTATTTCTTGGAATTTCGTTTTCACGCGCAACGTCAACCTCGTGCGACAGTGATCGGCGAAATAATTGAAAAATGTAAATTTCGTGTTGTGCTCTAGCACCCCCAGTAGGATTATAGGGTAAATAAAATAATTTAACATTGATATTTGTTTTCTAATATTCACATTCAAAATTTATTTACAATAAATATAGCAGATGAATATGTTGTCATCAATGACATACATAATAAAACTATAATAATGATGTGAGGCGTGGTAACTAGAAACATCATGTTTCTAGTTACATGCATGTTTGAAACATACCTAGTGTAACTAGAAACATGATGTTTCTAGTTACACAAACATGCCATTTTCACATTACCTACTGTTTTTACTGGTGAGTTGAAAATTTTTAGTTTCTTGGGGTGGGTAACACCGTGGACGGCCATTTTCCATCAATTTACGTTCTTGCTTTGTGCGGGACGGAACGTTGGCTATTGATTTAATTTTTTACTAAGTTTTTTATTTCGTGTCCGAACACCACATCATATGTGGGTATTCCATTAGTCGTGTGCGGGTGAATTTGGTCAGCATGCGGTCCATCATGATGATTTTGGGCCTGCTATTTATAGCTCTCTGTCGTCCCTCGTTCGCGCAAAGTAAGTGCTATTATAATTTTCCTATACTTCTGGTAGGGTTTCGTAGTGGTTACTTAGTGTCTGTGCATGATGTTCGAAGCGCAAAAGATACAATCTCTAGCGTGGGTCGCATCCGAACCAGGCCATGGCGCTCCACCCCGTAGCCATTGTTTCTGTCGGGTGCAACTATGACGTCATTTTCATTTCATTATAATTTAAATATCCTTGTGCTCTGTTGTTAATTTGATCACTTTGTTCTTGAAGTAAGCCACGAATAGATATTACATGGATACCTGTTATCTCTGAGCTAAATGAGAAAGATTAGGTAGAAGTAGGTTTATTGATTAGATTGCATTGATTGTATTCTGTCTTCATTCTTGACGATAAGTCTAACACAGCCTTCTAGTTATTATGCAAAGAATAATAGTGGATTCTGAAGGCTTCCCTGCTCTGTCCAGTCTCCAGTTGCCTCGGTCCACTCAGAGTCTGCCTGCAATTGTTTGTGTAGTTGTAGAAGGCTAGTTAGATATGCTTCAGTCACTTAACAATAACTTTTAATATACTTAGGTTCCACCTTGTCTAGTTGTAACTTGTGCCTTTGAAATCAACTTTTCCATTGGATGGAGCTGAATCATACAAGTTGGTGAATGTGAACTGGCTACGAGCTGTGCAATATCCAATCCTGATAGAAACTCACTTAAAGCTGCTCATATATTGGATATCACACAGCTTGTAGCTAACTTCACATTATATACCTAATTTACAGAATTTTGTATCCAGATTTTTATTGGAAGAGTTAATGTCATAATTGAAAGTAAAACAAACAAATAGCTAAAGTCTTAAAGTAATTCCAGATATAAAATAAGAACCTGTCGTCTGTACTCATGTCCTTATTGTTGTTATCTTCAGCTATACGTAAACAGTCAATACACAAACAAGTAACTCTAATCTCAAGTAGTAAAGCTGTGCAAATTACGTGTTGAGATTCATCTTGTTATTTAGTGAAAATGTTCCTTATCTTATAAGCCCTGCCGAGTGTCGTATTTGCCGTTTAAACAAAATATATCTTGTTTTACTGAGTATTTGTCGCTCACTGGCTTTCCTCTCTAAGGTCACTAGATAATTACGTGAGCAATACTCCACTGTATAGAGAAGTGTAAATAAGTGCAACGAATAGATAACATTGCCGGCAGCCGAGTCCCGAGTGTACTCATGTGACAAGCATTCAGCCCGCTGCGAATGCCTTGTATGTTTGCCACCACAGATTTTATTTCAAATATACTGCTCAGCACAACCATTCTATGTACATACCTGCTAGGCGGGAATTGTAATTGCCCAAAATGAAAATAGCCATTAAGTAAATAATATGTTAGGGGCAAATATTTAGAATTTCTTCAGATGATTCTACAAGACAATCCATAACTACTTCGGAATGGTCATTGTTACTTAGCAGACTGACAGATCATGCAAATGGTCGCCTGTCGCACGGTCTCCCTCTCCATAGAAGTATGTACTTTCCAACGTCCGGAGTCATGTTAGCCGGGGGTCCCGAGCGGTAGGGCGGGCTCGGCGGCCGCGTGAGAGTGTGGTGTGGCGCAGAGGGCGAGCCGGCGGAGAGCGCCGTGCGCGTGGCCGAGGGCGCGCCGCTCGTGGTGGAGTGCGCGCTGCGCGTGGAGCAGCGCGCGGCGTGGCGACGCGACGGCGGCGCGCTGCCGCCCGACCTGAAGCCCGCGGGCGAGGCGGCCGCGCCCGGCGGCGGGCTCACGGCGCGCCTCACCGCCGCGGCCGCGCGCGCTCACCACGCCGGCGTCTACACGTGCGCGCGCGGGCCCGCCGCCGCGCGCGTGCGCGTGCTCGTGCTGCCCGCCACTGCGCCCGGTACTCCTTCCTAGCTAGGCCGCTGCGGCGCCACCGACCTTCCTTTGCTGTCGTATTTAGTCTGCACACGTCATATTTTCAATTTGTAGTAGCGATCGTTGCGGAGACGGACGATTCGAGCGTGTCCTCTTTATCGGCCTCCGAGTCCTCCGTCCTGGCCGGACGCCCTCGTCTCGAGGGATTCGCCGCGCGCCGCCGCCCCGCGCCAGCGTGCTGCTATACTTCGATCATAGAACAAAATCAATTTCGCAGTGCATTGTTTTGTGTACACAGTACACACTTACTAGGTACTATTGTTCCCATAGTAGGAACATGGCAGTATTGAAGGTGACCTAAGTAAAACTAGTAAACCTAGATAATTAACTAGATAGGTAGATAACTCATTGCTCCGAATAAAAATGATGCCCTACAAGAATATTTGATTCTTCACTGGGTTGGTCAAATCTATTTCGCATTTTATGCGTTTCTGCCTGTGTATCCGCTTAGATCTTCTGATGACACAACAGATTAAAATAAGATTTTCACTTAATTTATGAATCTTTTTGCCGAAAGGTTTAGATATCACTACATATGTAGTATTAAACAGAGTCGCTTCCCGCTGTCTGTCCCCATGTATGCTTATATCTTCAAAACTGCGCAACGGATTTTGATGCGGTTTTTTAATAGATGCGAGATAGATAATACCTGTGCGAAGCCGGGGCGGGTCGCTAGTACTATTATATAATTATTTCGTAGCCGGGATGGACCACTAATAAAATATACACAGTCAGGTCCTAAATTCTGTCACATGTTTAATATAAAATAATTGAAACAAGTTTATTCATTATGTAACCATTTATATACCAAAATGAACTTAACAAAATATAGATTCTTATGACAATAAAGTTTATTCAATATGACCTCCCTGATTTTGAATACAGGCCTTCAATCTGCGCGGCCAGTCGTCTATCGCAGCACGAACGAGGTCCATGTCAATATCGGCGGCTGCTTTAATCAAGGATGTCTTTTGTGACTCCAAATTGGGATGAGGCTTTGAGCACGCCTTTTCCTCCAAGTGTTGCCATATCTTGTAATCTAACGGACTCAAATCTGGACTAGAGGAGGGCCAGTCTTTGTGCCGGATGAAGTCGATTTCACGCGCCGCCAGCCAGTCTTGTGTGCTCTTCGCTCTATGAGCTGGCGCCGAATCTTGTTGGAATACCCAGTGCCTGTTATTGAACATGGTATGAGAAACAGGTTCCACAAGGTTCGTCAGGACTGTATTTTGATACACAACTGCATTCGTTTTTACACCTTTCTCACAAAAATGTACCTCTGTTAAGCCCCAATAAGAAACTCCCAACCATACCATGAGCGAGGATGGAAAATGACCTCGTTGGACACGCGGAATACGGTTGCTCGCTTCTTCACTACTGTGTGCGTACACCTTATCATTTTGTTTGTTGTAGCTCTCTTCTACGGTAAAAATTTTTTCATCCGAAAAAAGAATTTCCCGATATTTTTTTCCCGCGTACCGCTTCAACAAAGCGCGGCATCTCTTCAGTTTCAGGTCCATTAGACGAGCATTTAAACGATGTCCTGTTTTTTTCGATATGCCCGAAGCCCTAAGTCTTCATTTAACACCCTTTTCACCGTGGTTCTGCTTAACCTCAACTGAAGGGCCAACAGTTTCTGCTTACGTTTGGGATTTCTTTGAATTCTCACCTGCACAGCTTTTATCACTGCTGGAGTCCTATACTCTATAAAATTCAACTTGATCTCTGAGACAGTGACATATTGACATATTTAGAGTTGAGATAGTGGTGGAAAAAATCGATTTTCAAACAATGTTGTAATGAAACCGAATGAGTAGTTGAAGGTGAGAAATTGGATTTCATTTTCTTACTGTTATTTAAGATCAAGTATGTACACATGTAAAGTAATGTTATGATATTAATTAAATACTCATCATAATGTAACGATAGTATTTATCGACGTTTTTCACTATTATCGATGCTAATGTAGCATATAATTGGGCTTAATTTAATTACACATGTAAAAAATGTTATGATATTAAAATATACAATAAAATTAATGATAAATTAAGTTTTATTTAAAATATTGTTAGCATAACAATTTTTATCGATATTTTAATTAAAACTATCTATAACTCTGTGGTCACGATCATTCGTCGCCCATCACTAATCGGCATGCCCATAAAGTATGACATTGACAGGTACTGTCTGTACTATTAAGAAATTCAGGACTTCATAGGCGTGATTTTTCTGACAGCTGTCGCAGAGATCAAGTTAAATTTTATAGAGAATAACAGACCGAGGGCGACCACCTCTTGGCCTGTCATCTACACTAGAGTCTTCATTGTATCGTTTGATGGTATGATAAATGAATCTTTTGGTTATATTCAAAATTTTCAGTATGTCAAAAATTTGAATTGGCGCGTAACCGCAACGATGCAACGCAATAACTGCAACACGGTCTTCTTTAAGCGTCCACTCCATATTTAAAAATGAGTAAACTTCTATAAAGCATACAGTCATTTTTATTTTCATGAACAATTCGAAATTCGAATTCAATAAACTTTTTTATGGCCAGCATTCTAAAAGAAAAGTTTTTACTGTGTGACAATACTTATGACCTGACTAGGTATGTATATCAATCAATAAGCTTATTGAAAAAACAATATCAAAATACATATATTGAAAAAACAACGTCAAAACAGAGAATCCGAGCTGCTCCTGGGTGGCCCTTTAGAAACGCTGTTTCCGTGTTTATTCGCGCCCGGCGGCCATGATGGCCGACCCCGCAGGCGACGGCGGCCATGATGGCCGAGCCCACGGGCGGCGGCGGACATGATGGCCGAGCACGCGGGCGGGGCGGCGAGCGCTCGACCTTGCCCAGATCCGCCATCGATATTGGTTCTTCATGCGTAGTTGTGTTCGCGAGTATTGTAGATCTCATCAGGTTTTAATAATACATAAATGATAATCATAGGTATTTTGTTGAGCTTTGTTTTTAGTAGCTAAGAAGTGTATATCGCACAATATGTCGTTCACGCGCCGGCCGCCGTCAGAGGCGCCGCTGCAGGAAACCGAGAGTATCGTGCGATACATTACGTAGGTAGTTTGAAGTAGTTTTGAAACTGGCGTAAAATAAAATGAATAATGTTATCTTCGCTCGCCGAACGAGGGTCGGCCGCTTGCGTCATCGCTCGCTAATCACGTAATTGAATACGTTTAATAGGGCTTAATGAAGCGGCGTTATCGCTCGCTCGGCTGGCGCGGCCCGCAATGCGGCGAGCCGAGCGCGGCCGCCCGCGCCCGCTTGTAGCCTAGGCTGTCTGTATCCGGCCGGTTCTAGCCTGTCTCGCCGCTAGACCCGCCCGCCCGCGCCCGCCGATAGCCGATTGCGGCCGGCGTGTCATTAAGTATTTATTTTCTTGGGCCTTACAATTTACAGCTCGACTACTCATCGTGGGTTCACTCGGAGACAACAAATAAACTTAGTATAGGCCCAATCGAACTTCTTGGCGTCGTGTGATCACGAGGCGACTTGTTGCACAGTGGCAATATATGTTAGCGGCGCGAGAGGGGGGATGTGCGCACTGTGTAGCTAACTTCCGAGCCACCGAGAACTTTGATTCGGCGTATACGTCACTTAAGATTGTCTACTTACCCGACAGAATATGCCGAGAAAGATGTAAGAAAAAAATGCAAGCCACAGATAGCCGGTTAATTATAGACATAACAAGACCGTGCGATATTCATTACATGCGTTTCCCTAAAGCCTCTATTATACAACTTCCAACGCCTATAACAGATACAAGCCCCAGGCCTTCAGGACATGCATGTAATGAATATCGCAAGGTTGTGTTATATCTATACCTAACTGACTGGCTGACATTTTTATTTCTTCTTTCTCAGCCTATTCTTCCGGGTAAGTGGACTATCTTTAGTGACAAGAGATTCTCCATACTATCAAAGTTCCGTATACGTAAACCAATGAAGTAGGAATCAACTTATTGACGTAAACGGAACTTGTACAACATAGATATTCTCCATATAATTACGTAGGTATACAGAACTTTGACAGATTGTATGGAGAATCTACATGTTGTCTATGGACGTTGCGAATACTCCGTACAAGTTCCGTATACGTCCAAGCCGTTCGAAGTTAAATAATAGAGCCCCTAGTCGCTTTTTGTGAACTTACGTCGAGTAATAAAATCGAACTGGAAACGACATAAATCCAAGAAAATTATTATTAACTGACGGAGCGAAATATCGTGGAATATGCGGGCCGGATCTTCCATATAGCTGGTTGTGTTGCAGGCGAGACGACGCCAACGGTCGCGGCCGAGGTGCCCGTGGCCGCGCCCGCGCCGGTGGACGACGATCATCGCATCCGCTACGTGTACCCGCTGCACAGCACCATCGAGCTCAGCTGCAAGCCCTCCGACAACGCCGACGTGTCGGCCGGCGTGTTCTCCTGGTAAGTGCCCGTCCGGCGGCCGGCGTGCTCGCTCGGCCGGACGCCGGACTCACCGCTCTCCCTGCGCAGGACGGTGAACGGCACGGCGGTGAAGGACGGCGGGCGGCCCGAGCTCAGCGAGCAAGGCGCCGTGCTGACCGTGAAGCGCGCCGGCGAGGACGACTGGGGCAACTACTCCTGCCTCGTGAGCGGCCGCGTCGAGCGCGAGTGGTTCGTGCGCGCGCAGCCCGTGCTGCGCCTGCCTTCCGACTCCAACGTGGTGGAGGGCCAGAAGCTGAAGCTGACGTGCCGCGTGCTCGGCCGCCCGCCGCCGCCCGTCGCCTGGAGCGTGAAGCTCGACAGCGCCCCGGAGAGCGAGAACGCCACGGCCGTGGACGAGGCGCTGCAGGGCCGCGCCAAGCTGCAGACCAGCCCGGCCGGCGTGCCGGGCGGCGAGCTGGTGGTGGAGACGGCCGCGGCCGCGGACGCGGGCGTGTACTACTGCCACACGGCCAGCCTCATCGACGGCGCGCCCGAGCCCTCGGTGGCCACGGTGCTGCGCGTCAAGGACATGTACGCGGCGCTGTGGCCCTTCCTCGGCATCTGCGCCGAGGTGTTCATCCTGTGCGCCATCATCCTCGTGTACGAGAAGCGTCGCACTAAGCCCGAGCTCGACGACTCCGACACCGACAACCACGACCAGTGAGTGTCGCCGGCTGCCCCGCGCGCCGCCCCCCACCCCCCGCCTCCCGCCCCCCACTAACGCCCCTTGTGCCTTGCAGGAAGAAGTCGTAGGCGCGCGGGCAGCGCGCCGGGCCGGCCGCGCCCGCCCCCCTTACTCACCCTCCAAACTTGAATTGTATCGCTTCTGGCGGGTGAGTACCGAGCGGACGCCGCTCCGCTCATTACACGATACGTTTTGTTGTGTTAGTCGTTAGCATGTATCACCTACACTAGAAGCTTCCTCGATCCCCGAGTGCGGTCGTAGGACTCGCGCTCCGACCGCGGTCGCTCCGACGACGGTCGTCGCATCGACGCAGCCCGAGGCATATTTTTTTTTAATCATACTTACACTTTTATTTTAATTTTGTACTTGTTTGAGCTAGTTTTTAATCTGTAAAATCGATTACGATAATATAATTTTATGCTAAGTTTAGTCAATTTTTGTACATATGCTTATGTATTGTATCAGTACTTATAACTTCAGTACCCACTTCGTGATGAAGTGGTTTTATGTGACTCCAAAATCTTGTTTTTATTGATAAATAAATGTTCTAATATTACCAAATAAATTATTATTACGTTACATTGTTATTTTACTTAGATTGAGCCCGACGTAAACCCGACCTAATATCGCCGTTGTAGTGCGAATATTCAAATGGATTTTTTGTACCAAGCTTGATGGTATACTGAGTATTACTGAGCGCCACACAAGTCGGCGGATGAGATGTTAGCTGCAGATAACACTTCGCCGTGATTGACTAACTATTGCGCATGTGTGCACAATTCCGATGCCGCGTGTCGTAGTGCGTAGGGAGCGTGCGGGAGGCATGAGCTTGGCGGGCGGGTGTGCCCCGGCGTCTCGTTTCTCTGGCTCCCGTGAACGCCTATATTTCCGCCTTTCCCGTGAACGCCTACGCAGCTTATCATACAACGGCATAGCTCTGCTTCTTTTAGAGGCTCTTTCAAGTACTCAGCCAGTAAAATCTGGAATAACCTTCCTCCACCCATTCGGAACCTGCAAAGTATACATTGTTTCAGACTCAAACTCAAAGAATTATTTTATAAGCATCAAAAGAGCCAGGAACAATTGAGAAACGACACGAGCGCTATATGAGAGACATATTGCATATTGCGCTAACCTAACCTAGACCAAGACCAAAGAAGATATAATAATACACAATCACGAGAATGTACCTATTAAGCATAAAAATGATAAGTCTTACTTACCACTGCAATTTTTCTGTTTTTTAATTTTAGTTTTTTTTTTTTAACATTAAGTAGCCTTTTTTGTTTGTAAAACAAACATGCTTCTCTTTGTAGTCCTTAAAATTGTAGTAATTTGTTGTTTGATTTGTTGTAAAAATTCGATTCACGAAGAATGTGAAATTGTAAATAGATCTGATTGATTGCGACTCGCGTCACGTCATGGTCGGGGTGCGTCACTGTCAATTTTCAGCTAATGTCAGTTGACATGTCGCATCGGGTTTTGGCGTGGCGCGAACATCATATTTTCTAAAATCGATAATGTTATGTTTTATTTTAATTATGTTTGCACGCTGTTGCTACAACAATAGCCTTATTGTTTTTTTAATTTTCGCATGAGACGTCACCTGCTGGTCCTTCCGGAAGATCAGCGCTGGTTGGTCCACAACCAGCATATGCTGAGGTGGGACCGGGTTGTGACAAAAATAAAATTAAGTAATTAAGTAGGATATCATTGTAGAATAATTAAGAGTAATTGCTAATGATGTTTATTTTGTTTTGTTTTGCTGTGTTGTTTGCTTTGTATTTGATTTTATTTTTGTCTTAATAAAGAACTGTCTATTGTCTATTGTCTATTTCGGCTTTTGCGCATAACTTCCCATCTGTCGATTTGTGTGGCGCTCGCAGTATAAAGTATTTTATGTACCTACACGGATGTAGGTACCTACGGATTTATTTACAAACTATTTCAAGAAACAGTTCTGTATCTATAAAAATATAAAATAATTCTCAATTTGACCAAAAATCATTGATGAATGTTCGCAAAACAACTGTTGTTTCTGCACTAGATTGGCGCAGCTTGCTGTCGCATGTTCAAATGGTCCCCGACTACTACATTCTCTAACGCCTGATGGAAAACCCAGAGTAATGCAGGTCGTAAATCTGTAGGTTCGTTGTGACTTGACAGTCTTCAGAGCGTTTAGCTACCTGCCATTGGCAGTTATCTAAACGCCTGATGAAACTATTTAAGCATTAGACCGGGAGCTCTAAGTACTGTAACAGTCAAACTGCAAGTTGCTAAGAGGGAGCCTATCAATCTAGTAGTACCTAACATTTACCTATAAGACCCTACGATCTAGTATGACAATGTCAAACTGGTACCTATTGATTGATTCCCTAGATTTTCCTACAGGACCCTATCCCTACAGGTTCCTACTCAAGTCCAATACCTACCTGTTCCCTACGGTTTCCCTAGCTGAGTTAGAGACCCCTACTCTCCTATCATGCCGGCTCCAGATTAGTGGCGTGAAGCTGCGTGAACAGGCGCGAACATTACATAGGTAAGTATTAAATACTTAATGGGCGCGAACGATAATGTGGACGGCGTTCACGGGGTTCACGCACGTTCGCGCCTCCTTAGCGCCACGTTCACGGCCCCGATTCCACTGTTGCCTGATTGGGGGAATTGTGAGTTGAGAAGAACTGAGGGGGGGCTTTTTAAAAGTATTTAACTAAATTATAATTAGACGTGAAATTGAATGTATGAATTAGCACGGTAACAGTAACCAATTACACTAATGACAAATAATAAATATTACTTAAATTACGTCAATGTCACATTTGGTTACCTACTCGTAACAATAATAAATTACAAATCACAAAAAACAGGCACAAAAATATTACGTCCATGTCAAGTTTACAATAATAATAAATTACAAAGCACATTGAATTCGATTATAAAAATAAAAAAATAGAACACAAAAAGAGAACAGTTATACATTCAAAAATACAAATAAATAAATATTGGGGGACATCTTACACACAGTCTCTGACCCCAAACTAAGCAAAGCTTGTGATATGGCTGCCAGGGACTGATATACTACATATACATATTTTAAATACATACTTATATAGATAGTACCTAAATAACACCCAGATACAGATCAAACACCTATGTTGCGTAGTTTTGAAGATTTAAGCATACTTACATAGGGACGGACAGACAGCGACAGCGACTTTGTTTTATACTATGTAGTGACAACTTTGTTTTATACTATGTAGTGATAAAATATTATATAATAGACTAGCTTTCACCCGCGGCTTCGCCCGCGTTATAATTTGATTTTGGCTTATGTTTATATCGATGCCTACCAATTTTAGTAAAATATTATATCAAAAAACGTGCTAACAAAAATAGTTGGTAATTGCGCCACAAAATATTAGCCACAATTCAATGTAAAACGATAAGTACTCAAATATTGTAGCAAATAATAATTTCAAACCCATAAAATAGTGAATCTCAACCAATTTGTTTCATCATACTCTGGGTATAGGCCTCTTGCAGTGACATCTGCTTTGGCCCTTTGCCGGTCGTGAGATCGTGACCGTTCGACCGGCGGTATTGACGATATCGTCGAGATAATTGACCCTTGCTGCCGCGCCGCACGTATCTGCGCCCCCTCACCTATTCATGTACCCTTGCACATTGTTGTCAATGTTCAAACCTAACCTAACTGATCGACATCGGAATACCTTAGAGATATGTTGGTGTATAACCCCCCCGTGGGTTTCCGTTTTGTCGTGGCGGGGGGACTTGGTAGTCGAGGCTTCTAGGCGCCTAGGCGACCAGGCGGGAATCCGAGGCGGATCCGCGTTTCTGGGTTTCTTCTGAAACAGCTGAGAAAAAGTTCTCCCGCTGCTTTGGGCCTTTTCCCCCAAGGCAGCTTAGAGGCTGGCACTCGAGGTTGAGCCGTTTCTCTGGGCTTTTTAACTAAAGCAGCTAAGAGGCTGGCCGCCGAGTTTGCATACCTTAATTATGAGGAGTGCCGCAACTGAGGCGGGCTGCAGCGCCGTTCTTGCGACGCTTCAGCCGAGGATTAGGGGCCGGGGTAGGATGAAACTGGTGGTGTGTGTGCCGCCACCTGCCCTACCTTCCGCAGGATTGTCAACGTCACATTAAGCCCGATTAAAGAGGCGCCATCGTATATATTAGCTAAATAGCATAGTTCTGTTCCTGTTTAACTTTAGGCATTCGATAGAGGGAACGCTTTTTACGTTGCTATTAATTTTTTGCTGGCGCCTCTGTAATTGGGCTTGTTTTGCCATTTACAGTAGAAACTAAGTCAATCCGTTACTTTGTTGCTGAGAAAAAGTTTTTGCCCTATCCTACGGGAACTATGACATTTTTCGAGATTAAAAGAAGACAAAGAAGTCGATGTCACTTTTCGTCTTTCAAACTATATTCGTGCATTAAACCAAGCCAGCCCGTTGCTTCGTTGCTGAAAAACAGTTTTTCTCCTTTCCTACGGGAACCACGATTTTTTTAGATAAAAAGTAGCCTATGTCATTTTCCGTCTTTCAAAGTATGTCCATGCCAAAAATCAAGTCAATTCATTGCTCCGTGCTGAGAAACATTTATTGTCCTATTCTACGGGAACCATGAATTTTTCCGGGATAGTAAGTAATCTATGCCACTTTCTGTCTCTCAAACTATGTCTATATATGTCCAAAAATCAAGTCTATCCAATGCTCTGTTGCTGTGAAAACGTTTTTCTCCTATACTAACCTGTAATTTTAATTAAAAAGTAGCCCAAGTACTATTCGTCTCTAAAACTATGTCTATGCCAAAAATCAAGTCAATCCGTTGCTCCGTTCCTGAGAACAGTCTTTGTCCTATCCTACAGGTACCTTGAATTTTTCTGGGATAAAAAGTAGCCCATGTCACTTTTTGTTATTCAAACTATGTCCATAGCAAAAATCAAGTCAATCCGTTACTCCGTAGCACAGTGTGCGCTGTAGAACAAGCCAGGTGGACAAAAATATATTTTCATTGTTTCGGAACCATGAAAATATGCGCTGTAGAACAAGCCAGGTGGACAAAAATATATTATCATTGTTTCGGAACCATGAAAATATATTATAATAATATAAAATAAAAAAAATAAAAAATGCATAGTTTTATGTATAAGAAAAAAATATTTTATATTTACAATATTATAAAACAGAAAAAAATACTAAAATAATAATACAATTACCTTATTCTCTACAAATATTACCGCTAATTATATTTACAACCTTAGACTATTACATTATTTACAAAAATTACATATACTAACACTAAAACTTCGAAAAACTCTATTTTATTAATAGAGTGAAGCTTTTCTGCAAAAAAGAGAAAAAAAAAATAGTTGTACTCATTTGTGCTACGTAAAATATATGTCACAATAATCTATAGTCATGCAGCTAAAACATATAAAAAAATTAGCCTGGACACAAGAGGATACATGATTTTCCCATACTCGATAAGTTTGAAATCAAAGAAAAAATATGTTTTTTTTTGTGTTTTCGTTGATAATCTACTCTAATAATTTTAAGGCACATTAAAAGATTCTAATAATAAAATATTAATATACATACCTTCAGAATTGAAATCCATCACTAAACTTTCCACAAAATTAAAAACTGCCACAATGAGGTGTTAGTGAAAGTGTCGCTAAAATGCAACTGACCTATATTTTAAATTGCATTTACCTCATTAGCTCACTTTGATAAACAATGACTCATTAGTATGGAATGTTAGACATAAATAGTTCTTGGAATTGGGGGTTTGGGGGTTTTGTTTACAGGTACATAGTACTCATTTCCGGGAATTTGATAACGACTTTTGTTCACCTGGCTTGTTCTACAGGACAAAATCTGTTTCTCACCTACGCACAGTGCGTAGGTGAGAAACAGATTTTGTCCTATCCTGCGGGAACCACGAATTTTTTAGGGATAAAAAGTAGCCTATGTTCTTTCTCAGGCTCTAGACTATCTGTGTACCAAATTTCATTGAAATTGGTTTAATCGTTTTGGCGTGAAAGCGCAACAGACAGACTGAGTTAACTTCGCATTTATAATATTAGTAAGGATTATTTTCCTCGCTAGAGAGCTCCGATAAACACGTCTGATGTATGTCCCTGCATTTTAAATCTGTAATATCTTCGGAAATATTCATTTAAATTATATGCTGTTAAGGGCCATATTGATCTATATTAAATGGACAATGTATTTAAGGTACTTAATTAGATAAGGATTAATGCTGTATTGCTTAAAATAACTTCCTAAATAAGCCATTTTTTTCGTAAAATGTAAAGGATAAAAAATAGTGGGTTATCCTTAAGAGATAGACATATACCATCGCGGACTTTTTTGTTGACCTTTTTAAGGTGTACAATACCGTAGTACATTATTTTGATTTATCTCGTGTGGTTCAGTCAGCGTTTGCAATGTAAGCGCAAAAAAATGTGTTTATTTACGACGTCACATTAGAAACCTGTAAATTTATCAGTGTTCCTCTACAATATTACACATGTATTATACATATAAACCTTCCTCTTGAATTACTCTATCTATTAAAAAAAAGCGCTTCAAAATCCGTTGCGTAGTTTTAAAGATTTAAGCATACGTAGGGACGGACAGACAGCGACAACGACTTTGTTTTATACTATGTAGTGACAAAGTTAGGTTAGGTTCCCCCCCGAGTGAGTTCCCGCCTTGTCGTGGCGGAGGGGCTTAGTAGCCAGGTCTGCCTCACCCTGGTGAACGAAGAGGAACCCGAGGTGGGGCCACCTCTCCGGGTTTTTTCCCCAAACCCATGTAGAGGCTGGCCAGTAGGTCGGCTTGCCGACTGAGGTGGACTGCGGTGTTGCGCTCGTCGCGATACCGCGGCCGAGCCCATCGAGGCGGGGACGGCGACGGGATTGACGGGCGGCGAGTGTGCCGCTGCCTAACCATCCTGCCAGCGGCCCTAACGGGTGCCGCCAACTCTGTGTTGGCGGAGGCGGTGGGGCTGCAGGGGAAGAGGCGTGTCGGTATCGCGATGGCCGCTCTCCCTATCCTCTGCAGCCGTAGTGGCAGGCGCGGAGCCACTTTAATTGACCCGTTGCATCGGGACCAGGGCTGTCGGACTCGGGTACTGTCTGACGCCCAGTGCTGGTTGGTCCCAGGTGGGGGATGACGATGTGTCTGGCGATCGGCACATCGTCATTCGGGAGGGAGCCCATGCTCCGAGGTGGAGCCCGGTTTTTACTTGTTTTTAATTCACAGACTTTTCTTAACTACTCTAGGGAAACTTAATTTCTAAATCTACTTTCTACTTTAATCTATTTCTATATCTATTTATTTATTTAACTATTAATATTTCGAGCATATTTATACACCCGCACACACACGCGTGCACCATGTCTGTACTCTCATATATTCCATATGAACATACAGACACGGCCCGGCGGTCGTATGCATGGTCTATCTAATTTATTTAACATTAATTATTAAATCTCTGTGTCTCTGTTACCAGTTTCTTTTACATAAACTTTTATACTTACTTAATATTAGTTTTACATCTGTTACACTTTTGTTTGCTACACACATATATATAACAATATATACTCTAGCAAGGTTGTTTATCTAGGCGTCGCATTACGCATATTTACGATCTTACAAATTTTTGTACAGTAGTTTATAAAGTCTGAGCTACTTGACTTGCTGGTAAGGAGATCCCCAAGCGTGTCTATCTGAATTTTTTCACCTACCATCTGTTCCAAATCGAACCTATCTTCCGCGTGGATGGGACAGTGGATTAGGATATGGGGGACATCTTCTACAGTGATATTGTCACAGATGCATGATGGACTCTCCTTGCACTTATATACAGATATTGACGGTAGTCTCAAAATAAATTGTCGCACAATAAAGAAACTCGAGGACTGCAAGAAAGAACTAGCAAACTCTAACGTTAAGGTGCTGTCGTGTAACATAAAAGGCCTGCATAATAAAATCTCTACAGGTCAGCTATCCGTTCTTCTGAAACGGCTGGACATAGAGTACGATGCCCTGGTTTTTTCAGAATGTTGGTTCAACACGCCGGATCCACTTATACCTACAATCCCAGGTCACAAATAAATGCGGTGGGGTCATTATTTACATTAAAAACTGTTGGTCAGCTACTGCGCATGAGCCATCTTTTGAGGATGCGAACTGTTTGATGGTTCACATAGCAAATCAAGTACATATTATAGGCATTTACCGCTCACCTTCTTTTAAAGACACCAACAAATTCATGACGTAATTAGAGTTGATGCTGGAACCCATAAAAGACACCAAGAATATCATATTGGCCGGTGATATCAATTTGAACCTGCTAGATGAAAAGCCAGGATGCAGCAGCTCCAATTATCAATGCCTCATGGCCGAATATGGTTTCCTACCAGCTATCACAGAGCCAACAAGGCAGAACAGCTGTCTTGATCATATCTTCGTAAACAAAAGTACCGATGTCCTGGGGCTAACCTGTAACTGCTCATTGACTGACCATAGTCTTACAATGCTGGGTCTCAGAATATCAAAGAATAAAAGTAGAAGACAACATTCCAGCAGAAATAAAGTGAAAATCGATTATAAGGCCATCGTGAATGATTTAGAGAAAATAGATTGGAACTTGATCTTAAAAATTAACGATGTGAATGAGGCTGCAAACTCACTAAATAGCACAATCACCAATTTAGTGACAAAGCATACACAAGCAATCAAAGTGAGTCGTAACAAGCACATATTGAAGCCATGGATCACACTGGGACTTCTTCGCTGCATGAGACATCGAGATAGCTTACATCTGCAGGTCCGCGAAGAACCAGACAATAATACTAAAAAAAATATTTACAACAGGTACTTACAAGAATTTTTGTAATAACCTCCTACGCCATGTCAAATCAAACTATGAGAACTCACAAATTGATAAGCATCATAAAGATCCGAAAAAGCTTTGGAAGACATTAAAGGAAGTTTGTGATATTCCTCAACGTAAAAATGACCCACAGGACCTTCTGCAAAATAAAAATACACCTCAAGAGGCTGTCAACTCCTGTAACCTGCACTTTGCTACGGCGGGGTCAGTATTAGCAGAGAAGATCTTAGACAAACTAACAGAAACACAAGAGTCATTATGCAAGGAACTAAAGCCACCAGTTGACCTTATGGTCAACTCTATGTTTCTGTACCCTACTGATCAATGCGAAGTTGACAACCTCATCTCCAGTATCAAATCAGATAGTGCCCCGGGAATCGACTCCTTTACTCCCACTCTTCTGAAGCATATTAGATGTGCTATAGTCGAGCCTTTAACACATATATGCAATCTGAGTATAGAGTCAGGTATCTTCCCGGACTGCTGGAAGACAGCAGTCATATGTCCAATCCATAAGAGTGGACCTAAAGACTCTGTAGATAATTACTTACCGACCCATTTCGCTCCTTCCGATTTTGACAAAAATACTTGAAAAGATAATCCATTAGAGGCTGGTCAATTATCTTGAGAAAAACAAACTCTTATTGGAGCGGCAGTTTGGCTTCAGAAGTGGTAAGTCTACAGAGGATGCGGTCGAGTTACTAACGTCCACCCTCTCTAAAAATATAGATAAAGGAAATAGAAGTACCTATAGCAGTATTCCTGGATCTTGCCAGGGCAGTTGACACGGTATCCATACCTATGCTTTTAAAGAAACTAGAATTCCTTGGTATCCGTGGAAAAGGTCTCGCGTGGTTCACTAGTTATCTTACAAAATCTACTAATCCGCCACGACAAGACGACAACGCCTAAGAATCGGTAAACACCTAAGCGATGAGCAAAGTATTTCTTTTGGCGTCCCCCAAGGCTGCATTTTATCGCCCATTCTGTTCATTATTTACATGAACGATATTCTAAAGCTGAAGATACCCAACGCTGAACTCATCTGTTATGCAGACGACACAGTGGTAGTATTCCATGGTAAAACATGGCATAATACAATCTGTTCTGTGGAAGAAGGCGTTTCTGTGATTTTGAATTGGCTGAATCGTAACTTGCTCACCCTAAATATGAAGAAAACTAATTTTATTGCTTTTCATATCACTCGAGCTACCGAGCCCAAAATTTAAAATATCAAAATACATAGAAATTCTTGTCCAGCGCGTTCTGTTCGCAATCATGGATGCCTGTGTCACTGCATTGAAAGAGTGTCATCTACGAAATATCTTGGAGTGACGATCGATAAAAACTTGTCTTTTGAGCCTCATATAGTAGCTGTTTCTAAGAGAATCTGGAAACTAATATTCTTAATGAAAACTCTGAGAACAGTAGCGAATTTGAGAATAAAAAAACTGGTATACACATCGCTATGTCAGTCTCTCATACAATATTGTATAGGAGTATGGGGAGGTGCGGCTAAATCTGTCATGATTGACTTAGAACGATCACAGAGAGCGGTATTAAAGGTGATGACTGGGAAACCTCGCCGCTTCTACACGCAGCTCCTGTATCAGGAAATAGACGTACTTAGCGTTAGGCAGTTGTTTTTGTTGCGAGCCGTAGCCAAGGCTCGTAAGCAAGTACCTGCAAGCACCAAAAGGCCAAAAAATAAAACGAAACGACTAAAACGCACGGAGACACTGCAGCTACCCCAAGTGAAAACTGTGTTTGCCTCTCGCTTGCCTCCTTTCATACACATTTTTGCATATAACTCGATAAGCAAAGCAAAGATAAAGCGGTGGATGCTAACCAAATCCTACGAGGAAATAGAAGCATTGACCAAAGTTTACGATAATACCAGTTAATGGTCACTTATACACGCACTCCTCTCTCTCACAAAGCCTCATACACATACACTCACTCTCGCATACGCAAATATCATCAAGGTGCCTACTTTACTACAGGGGCAACATTTTAAAATTTAAAATTTAATTAATTAGGTACTAATCCCGTGTTTAACACTTACAGGTCCAGATCGTCCAGGGCGCTACGCACTTCCTCCCCCCGGTGGTTCGTCGTCGGGCTGCCCCACCAAATTCTCCAGGCGTTCACGTCCCCCCCTATCATCAACCTCGCAGGTCCTAGGACCTCTACGATCTTGGACAGATGTTCCAGGTAGGGAGCGACAGGCTCGTCCTTTTCGAAGTAAATGGACGCCAAGGTGATCTTCCAAGCGCTGGTCTGGATCCCCACCACAGTGATGTTATTGGTGGTGAATTGTGGGTACGGCGTTACGTCTAAGGTGGAGTCAAAGACAGCGATAGCAGTTTTAACCGTCCCTTCTCCTTGATCAGCGCTTTGGAAAACCCTAACTCCTCGGTATCCCCTCATTCGGCGTATAGCGCCAATATATGGCTCCTGGAGTAGAGCAGCGGCAAAACCGCGTCCGGACGCCTCGAGGAGAGCCTCCTCGGTTGCTAGCTGCTTTCTTTAGAGGTTGGCTTGCACGAACTTATCTAAGACGCCCTTAGCAGAACGATGTGGTGGATCTCGCTATTGAGTCCCACTTGCGCCTCACCGGGCATTCGCTGCTAAAGGCGTTATGCTCGGCTCTATCCATTTTTGCCTTCCTGCAATTTATACAACCCGGCGGAACCTCCGCCAGCCAGTCCGCGCAGTTGGTTTTTAAGTGCTCTCCACCGCAGTGGCTGCACACGTCGACCGCCTCGTGACAGAAACGCTTCCCGTGTCCGTACCCCAGATAGCGCGAGCACTGTATGTAGGGGGACTGGTCGGCGACCCTGACCCTCTGCAGGTCGACGTGCATAGCCGCCGCGCCTGTGAGACACTGCCAGATGCGCGGTGACACTCTGGCCACCACGTGTGAGGTGAGCGGATTTCTCGCTTTTCGCCTGAAGCGGATCTCAATACTCTCCTATTCTTTCCCTGGCTCTCCCAGAATGTGCCGGTTTTGGTTCCGGACAGCCTCAATTATGTCTTCGTCGGTGTTACTATTTAGGACGCCGTACATGATGATAAGCGGGTCCTTGTTTTTCACCTCTTCGACGTTCAACTGGCTGTCCGCCTCCCTGATCCTATCCCGAACCTTTTTTATTTCCTCCTGATTTCGACACCCGACTATGACCTTCCTATCCCTTGCTTTGCGCACCATATCCACCCTTAACCCCTCCTCCCTAGCATTGACCACTCTCCTTAATTTATCGAAGACCTGGTCTCCCGTCTCCGTGTTATCCTTCGACGTGACAACTATGGAGTGCATGGCAGCCGTCCCCACGGGACTCTGTCTCGGAGAGCCGGCCACCACGCTCGCATAGCTGTCCCTTTTCTCGTACAGTTCTTGCTGTTTTTTCAGAGTCTCGGTGAGTCTTTCCATTTCCTCTTTATTTTCTTTGAGCATTAGGTTAGGTTTTTGTTTGTTTGTATTATATATATTCAAGTCAATGGGGGTTTGATGCTAACTGTATACTTCGCACTACCCATAGACTAAGTTTGTTGTGGGTTGTGTCGCCGTTGAGTAATATAAGATAATGTATAAGAAGATTTTAACAAGTGATAGAGCGTTTTTTTTTCTTTTTTTTTGCCTATTGTTGTATCTTACAAGTATTACACAGTTCTTAGGTAATAATATAAATTACAATAAATCCGGAAAAATTAATATCACTGTAAAATACAAATAGATTAAGGTCCGGTGAGCAAGCTTGCCGATTGTTGCAGACCTTGCAGTGTGGAGCTTATGATTTAATTTATAGTTAAAATCCGAGTCGATTTAAAAATACATAAATAAAGTCCAGCGGGCAAGCTTGCCCATTGTTGCAGACCTTGCAGTGTGGAGATTATGATTTAATTCATAATTAAAGTCAGAGTAGATTTAAATACACATATAAGGTCCAGCGGGCAAGCTTGCCGATTGTTGTATATCTTGCAGTGTGGAGCTTATGATTTAATTTATAATTAAACCCCGAGTAACTTAAAATACTCATAAATTAAGGTCCGGTGGGCAAGCTTGCCGATTGCTGTAGACCTAGCAGTGTTAGGCTTACAATTTAGTTAGCTTAGTAAAGGTAGAATGCAGACTGATTCTCTGCAAGTGTGTGTGGCGATAATTAGGAGGGTGCGGTTTCAGTTGATTGAGGCGGTTATACTTTGTGAGTGATGTTTTGGGTAGTTATCCTAGTACTGAGATAGGTTTCAAGGTTGAATGGGCTACAGGATACTACTGATTAGTCCTGTGGACTAATCTCTGCCTAATAATATAAAAATTATGTTATTACTTATTATTTTGATATTTAAAATTTTGTAAATTACTTACCTACTTTTATTTATTAAGACAAATTATTTATGCATTAACTATTACCAATGTTATTTTTGAATGTTATCGGACGATTTCAAGTACATGTAATGTGTCTACGAAATAAAGAGATTTGACTTTGACAGGAAGTAGGTACTCGTAGGTAGGCCTAATATTGAAGGCAATTTCGCTAGTAGGCCATCAGATAATTTCTGATCCAGCAAAATCCAACCACACGCACAATAGATGTTATTATTATATCTAGAATTTTTTTTTTTTTTTTTTTTTATTGAAAATTTTTACAAACCACAGACTCCAGGGTCTGTGCCCTTTGTTAACTAAAATTACAATTGGTAGATTATACTGTACAAAGAGAGTTAGTAGGTACTTGAAATTTTAGCCTAAGTTAGTTAGTTGGTGCAATGCGTGAATGCCACGAGCAGACCGGCGACCCGCAAGCAGCACCCGATCACGAGTGTGACACATGTGCCAGCCATCGCTCTCCTCGACCATATTTGAGGGAAGAGAGCGACCCGGCACATGATGCCGCCGCAAGAAGGAGCCTTCGATGGCGAGCATGAATGCTTGGGGCATGCGCGCAATGCTTATTTTTTATAAATTACAAATACACATTTTCACGTCCTATGGCTTTTTTTTTTGCCTTCTCCCGGCCCAGAGCCTCCATCACCGCCTCGTTCCGATCCCTGACGGCCATCTGCAGGTTGTATTCTCTGATGGTTTCCGATGACACAGACGACGCTCGCCGTACGAATCGACTGATGGCATCATTTTCGATGTCGTCGGCGTAGTAGATGAAGGTTCCAGTGTGCCGCGATAGTGCAACGACCGCGTGTGAGACGCTCTCGTGCAGTCTCATTTTTGGCTTTGTTTTTATAACGATTACCGATTCGTATGTTAGTCCCTGAGCTTCGTGAATGGTAAGGGTGCGTGATCCTGAGCCTCCCCCATAACCTTGGCTTAAGAGGGTCTCCTTTTCTTCCTGCGTATGCACTAAGAAAAGGGTATTGGGGAGGGTTTTGGATATTTGAGCACCCTTGAAACTTTTCTGCTCAAGAGACCTAACACGAGGGGCTGAGGAATATATACCTGAGTATATTTCCCTCAACGCATACGCGACATCCATTGGATTTCTGTGTGTGCAGAGCAACTCCTGGGTGATATTTGCAACCAGCGTTGGACGATGGTACCTCATCTCGAAGAGATTTTCTCTGTCGATATAAGGCAACTGATTGACGTCTCCAATGAGGACAAGTTCGCTAGCACCAGACAGCCGGGCAGCCATTATTATGGCTCCAAAATGGTTCATTAAAGCTTCGTCCACCAGAAGGCGACAGAAGCTTTCTTTTCCGAAACCATTGACGAGAGATGAAGCCATGGTTCGCACTCTGGATTTTACCAGATCTCCTATTCGGTGCGATAACTTCTCTCTCAGGTCTTTTGCTGCCTCTGTTGTTGTTGTGATGATAGCGTCTCCGTCCACATCAAAGTGTCTAATCACCCATGTTGTCTTGCCACATCCTGGTACTCCGTTGACCCATTGTATTTTTGGTACCGCCCAGTTTCCCCAGCCTGCCTCAACGTCTGAACTCCGTTCGATGGTTTTAGCCATCTCGAGGATTCTATCGTCTAGCATTATCTTGGTGCACTTAGCGGTGACTACAATTGGGTCGTTCGATGGTATCGCGTATTTTGGTCTTCCTATTCGCTCCGTCTCTGTCTCATTCAGCTCCACAAAACCACTTGCTGCGCTGTAAGCTGCCATATACTGTCCTTTCATGGTCCCTCTGATGACTTGGGAGGTGACGTTCTTGAATTTTAGCAGTTTGATTATTTAATGTAAGTTTAAAGTTACGTATGGGCCAAGAGATAAGTAGGTTGAATGGTTTGGCAAGGTTGACAAGACAAGTATGGGCTTAGGTGTGCAGATGTTGCTGCGTCCAGTTGCCAGTCTTGCCACTCTTGCCGGCAGTGTTAGAGGTTGTGTGGTTAAGCAAGGTTGGCAAGGCGAGCAAGGTTTGCAAGGGGTTGTGTATATTGGTTAGATTTTATGTTCAGTTATCAGCAGGGTCTGCAAGTCCAGCAAGGCCTGTTTTTGTGACCAGTTGCCGGCATTGCCGGTATTGCCGGTCTTGCCGGCATTAAGTGTTTGTTGTGGCGATTGGCAAGCTTGGCAAGGCAAGGCAAGGGAGGATATTATGTCTAGGTGGGGTGTAAGCTATTTACAGATTTGCAATAGATGGGATTAATATTGATTTGCGGTGAAGTGATTATTTACAAATTAACAATAATAGATGGTTATTTGATAGATATTTTATTGTTTAACTTACGTTATTGAATGGAATGATATACAATGGTGAGTGAGAATATACAGTGAGACAGGTTATAATTTACAAGTGTTTTTTGTTTTATGACATAATTTTACAAGCATTTATAGTTCTCAATTAATTAAAGTTACGATTGACAGATAATTACAGGTCGGTAATTAAATAGGTCTTTGTGGTGAGGTGTTCTTTTCAAGCATCCGCGTCCGTTCCGACGAAGTTCCCTTTGACTCCCAAAGTGTTGCGCAGCAGTTCCTCCGGGAGCCTGTCTTCCGGGGGGCATTTATTGTGTGATGCAATAGTTTTGAGGTAAAATCTTGTAGGGAATTCTGGGTCATCGCTGAGGTTGTGTCTCCCGTCTCTGCGGTGTTGCATTTTTAAGTGTCTTTTAATGGTGTATGCTCCTCTGAATGTTTTGCCACAGAAGAGGCATTGTTTGACGCCTTTTCGGTGAGCACCCTGGAGGAGTTCGCAGTTTGGGCACGGTTGAATTGTGGTGGGTGGTGGATTGTCCAAAGGTTCTTGTCTGAGTTGGTGTGCTTGATGATTTGGGTGTGGGGCGATAGCTTGAGGCCGGTAGATAGTAAAAGCCGAGGACGAGTTCCATTTAGGGGTTTCGTGTGGTATGGAGTTGGATTGCGGATTTTCCGGAGTTTGAAATTGGTGTAGCGGCAATGGTGACGATGGAGCGGGAGAGCGATTTCCGTAGGGAGCGTCCAGGGTCGCTTGCAGATCTTGTAGCGCGTTTGCGGAAGTTGCTGCAGGTCCCTCGGGTCCCTCTAGGAGTTCGTTGATTTTAATGTTGACGTTGATGATAAGACTGAAGTCCTGTGGGGCTTCGGGTGATGATGTAGGTGGTGGTGACGTCATTTTTGAGTGTGATTATAGCTGGAGATAGACGGTGGTCGGACGGACGGCGGTTGATGATGATTGATGATATATGTTATGTTGTATAAAATTAGGTTAAGTTGATATAAGTTAATGTAACTGTATAGATGTGACTGGTGAGAGTCCGTGTGGCAGGCCTTGTCCTGCTTTGCTTGGCAGTGCCTATGGAGCTTGATGAGCTTGCAGGCTTGCTTGCAGAGCTTGCAATATAAGAGTGTTGAGCAATGTACTGTTGATCTTGCTGAGATAGTAGTTTCGGCAAGGTGTAGTTTATTCAGCTAGTCTTGCCCGCCTTGCGGAGCTTGCCAAGTTGAGAATATCGGCTGTGTAACTTTTAGTTTTTCGCTGGGTTGTTTAGCGGAGAACCTTGCCGTACTTGCAGGTCCTGTGGGCGAGCTTGCCGATTGTTGCAGACCTTGCAATATGGTATTTGTTGTTTCTGCTTAATTGGTGACCGTGTTAGTGAAAGGTTGTAGGCAGACTGATTCCCTGTATGTGTTTGTAGCGGTAATTTGATAGTGCGGTTAGAATTGATTGAGTGAGAGGGGGAGGGTTAAACTTTGTTTGTGTTGACTTGTGTGGTTCATTTGATATTAGATAGGTTTCAGGGTTAAATGGGCTACAGAGAGAAGAAGGAAGGGCCGGCCTGGTAGTAAGGGCGATTTTGCTGGTAGAAAGTGCGAATTGATTGAAAGTTACGAGTAAGTATTATTAAAGTGTTTTAGCTGCTTGATGATGTATGCTAGGTGAGTGTGGAATGTATCGATGGTCTGGTTAGAGCTAATAATTTCAGTAAGGCAGTATGGGTTAGTGAGTTTGTATGCAGCGATGCGGTGTTCTAGTCTTGTATTTGCAAATCTAGGGCACCGTTCTATGAGGTGCTTGATTGATTGAGTGGAGGAGTTATTGCAGGGGCAGCAGTCGTTATCAGTTATTTTAAATCTGTGAAGGTATTCTTTGTGAAAGCCGTGGTTAGGAAGGATTTGCGTGATGCAGAAATTTGGTTTATTGTTTATTTTCTCGAAGTATTCTATGAGAGAAGTATAGTCGGGGAGAAGTTCTAGGGTATGTGGGCTTGCGTGTGTATAAAATGTTTAAGATTTTTCTCAGGAGATGATTTTATTTCTGTGTAATAATAATAATAATAAGGGTATCGTTTTCGGGGGTGTAGATTTCAAAAATGACATCTATTTTGACATTAAAGATGGCGGATGTCACTTTTTTGCCAAAAGTCGTCATGGGTATCGATTTTGAGGTTTTCGGGGGTGTAGATTTCAAAAATGGCATCCATTTTGACATTAAAGATGGCGGATGTCACTTTTTTCAAAAAGTCGTCATGGGTATCGTTTTCGAGGTTTTCGGGGGTGTAGATTTCAAAAATGGCATCCATTTTGACATTAAAGATGGCGGATGTCACTTTTTTCAAAAAGTCGCCATGGGTATCGTTTTCGAGGTTTTCGGGGGTGTAGATTTCAAAAATGACATCTATTTTGACATTAAAGATGGCGGATGTCACTTTTTTGCCTAAAGTCGTCATGGGTATCGATTTTGAGGTTTTCGGGGGTGTAGGTTTCAAAAATGGTATCCATTTTGACATTAAAGATGGCGGATATCACTTTTATCAAAAAGTCGTCATGGGTATCGTTTTCGAGGTTTTCGGGGGTGTAGATTTCAAAAATGACATCTATTTTGACATTAAAGATGGCGGATGTCACTTTTTTCAAAAAGTCGTCATGGGTATCGTTTTCGAGGTTTTCGGGGGTGTAGATTTCAAAAATGGCATCCATTTTGATATTAAAGATGGCGGATGTCACTTTTGCCAAAAAGTCGTCATGGGTATCGTTTTCGAGGTTTTCGGGGGTGTAGATTTCAAAAATGACATCTATTTTGACATTAAAGATGGCTGATGTCACTTTTTTGCCTAAAGTCGTCATGGGTATCGATTTTGAGGTTTTCGGGGGTGTAGATTTCAAAAATGGCATCCATTTTGACATTAAAGATGGCGGATATCACTTTTATCAAAAAGTCGTCATGGGTATCGTTTTCGAGGTTTTCGGGGGTGTAGATTTCAAAAATGACATCTATTTTGACATTAAAGATGGCGGATGTCACTTTTTTTTAAAAGTCGTCATGGGTATCGTTTTCGAGGTTTTCGGGGGTGTAGATTTCAAAAATGGCATCCATTTTGACATTAAAGATGGCAGATGTTACTTTTTTGCCAAAAGTCGTCATGGGTATCGTTTTCGAGGTTTTCGGGGGTGTAGATTTCAAACATGGCATTCATTTTGACATTATAGATGGCGGATGTCACTTTTGCCAAAAAGTCGTCATGGTTATCGTTCTCGAGGTTTTCGAGGGTGAAGGTTTCAAAAATGGCATCCATTTTGACATTAAAGATGACGGATGTCACTTTTTTTTTTTGGTTTAGGTTAGGTTAGGTTAGGTTTTTTTTTTTTAAGTAATAGTTTGAGTTAACGCATTTGTGGGGACTCGATGCTATCGGTTTACTTCTTGCCCCCACGCGTGCGAGAGAATAGTTTTACATAATTAGTTGTTTTGTTTGAAGTGAATTTAATATTTAGATGTTTAATATTTACTTCGCAGTATTTTTTAATGATTTAATTTGAAGTGATTTAATTTAATTTTTTTTTAGTTATTTTTCTCGTGCGAGAAAAAAAAAATTTGCAAAATAAGTTAATTGGTTCGAAGTGATATATGGGATTTAGATTAAGAACTTATATTCTTTTGAGCATTTTGTGGTTATATTGATTTTGGTTTAGTAGATTAGATGTTTATATTTTATTATTTTATTTCTGGTTGATTTGAGAATGATGTAGTATGTTTGATGTTTGATGAGATTATGAAGCTTATTTGTTATGTTGGATTTGATGAACTTGATTTATGAGATTGTTTAGGTTATGATGGAGAAGTGACGCAAGAATGATGCAGTTCCGATGCCAGGGTCAATGTTGATGAGGTGATTGGTGAGAGTGATGGAAGAATGATGCAGCTGAACATTTTCGTCAAATCCACCTACAGTGCAGTTGGCCTGGTCTGCAGGTCTTCCATTACTGACCACTCTATTATTATAGCTGGTACTTCTCGTTATGCCCAGAGTCACGTCAGAAACCAGAGACACCAAACTAGGATTGACTTTAATTCTATAGTTTCTGAAATTGATTGCACAGATTGGACTACGGTCACTTCCAGTTCGTGTGTTAACTCCGCTGTCAGCATATTCAACAATATTATTGGGCACATTGTTAGTAAACACACTACCATAGTAAAATTGAGTAGAAAATCAAGCCCTATAAAACCGTGGATTACACCCGGCCTCATTAAATGCATGCGTCACCGGGACAAGCTGCATCGGGACTCAACAGACAATCCAACAGACGCGTTACGTAAAAAAATCTATATTAGATACAGAAATTTCTGTAACAAGTTATTGTGTAACATCCGTGCTCAATATAACCGTCAACTTTTAAATCAATCTATAGAAGACCCTAAAAGACTCTGGAAGACAATTAAAAACATTTGTTATACCTCTAATAAAACATCTGTACCTACCGAACTGGTTCAAAGCAACAGCCATCATAATCCCCTTAACCACTGCAATCAACATTTTGTCTCTGTGGGAGAAAAACTAGCGGACTCAATTCTGAGAAAATTGTGCGTAACGGAAGAAACTCTAATTAAGTCGCACCGACCTATTTCTCGTGAAGTATACTCGCTGTTTCTCTTCCCCACAGATCCCCACGAGGTGGCTGATATAATTGATGGACTTAAAATTGATTCCGCTCCTGGACCTGATGCTTTCCCCGTCAAGATAATTAAAAAAACCCGAAACTCTTTGTTGATTCCGCTCACATTTATTTTTAACCTCAGTTTGGAGTCTGGTACATTTCCCGAGAGCTGGAAGGTTGCTGCCGTCTCCCCAATACACAAAAGTGGTCCTAAAAGTTCCCCAGACAATTATAGGCCGATTGCACTGCTCAGTGTTTTCTCCAAAATATTAGAAAAAATCGTAAACAACAGGTTAATCAAGTTTTTGGAAAACCATAATCTGATTTCGGATAGACAGTTCGGTTTTCGTCGGGGAAAATCAACGGAGGACGCTGCTACTTGTTTAGTCAACCTGGTGTCGTCCTACGTTGACATAGGGGACAGATGCATAGGTATCTTTCTGGATTTGGCGAAGGCATTTGATTCGATTTCGATAGGTTTACTCCTGAAAAAGCTGTATCATTTCGGTATAAGAGGAGTTGCACTGAAGTGGTTTAAGAGTTATCTTTTGAACAGAAAACAGTTCGTAAAAGTCGGTAACCTTGTTAGTGACCAGCTACCCATTAACTTTGGTGTCCCACAAGGTAGCATACTCGGTCCCACCCTGTTTCTGCTGTATATCAATGAAATTCTAAGCTGTGAACTTCCGAATGCAAATATAGTCACGTACGCAGACGATACCGCGATAATTTTTCACGCTGAAACGTGGAGTCAAGTGTATGACTCTGCCTCTAATGGATTATCATTAATTGCTAAATTACTCGACAGGAATCTACTCACTCTGAATACCAAGAAAACGAAATATATTGCCTTTGCCAAGACTAGTGTATCACTTCCACCTGCTTACTTAGATCTAAAGATTCATTGCTGCTCTTCAAATTCTCAATCCCAATCTCCATGCAATTGTTGTTCCATAGAACGAACAGATTCTATAAGGTACTTCGGTGTCATCCTTGACGAAAGCCTATCTTATAAACAGCATATCTTAAATATTTCTTCGCGAACACGCAAACTTATTCATATCATGAAACATCTTAGAGACTGTGCGCCGGCTTCCCTCCTTAGGCAAATCTATTTGGTTCTATGCCAATCTATTATACAATATTGTATTCCTGTGTGGGGTAGTGCTGGTAAAACTATTTTTCTAACATTAGAAAGAGCTCAGCGTGCTCTAATCAAAGTCACTTTGAGGAAACCGTTTCGTTATCCGACTGACTCTCTCTACGACGAATTCAAAGTGCTTCGAGTTCGGCAGCTTTTCATTTACTTCGCCGCTTTGAATACTCATAAAAGCTTAAAATCCCGCCCCAACTATGCAACAATCGTAAAAAGAAGAGCGCATAGACTGCCTCTTCCTAGAGCTTATTCCCTAATGGTCAAACGGAGTCCTGCTTATAGCCTTCCTTGCGTGTTCAACAACGTGTGCAAAAAAGCCTGCGTAAGCTATAGTCTTGGCAGAGTTGCATTCAAAACAATTATCAAAGACTGGCTACTAAAATTGTCCTACAATAGTACAGAAGAACTAATTCATAGCATATATAGTGAATAGTATCTGTATCTATATAGCTTTATATGCACTTAATATCATAGTGTCTGTTTCCTGGATAGTCACTCACACACTCACACACATACGTGTAACGCTGCAAACCTTGACTCTCACGAGATCTCGTGTATTGCAGTGTTACACATACACACACACACACTCACACACACGCACACACACAAACACACACATACACGCACGTACGGACGTTCATACAACTTTTAGGGTTAAAGAATGTATTTATCATGCAAGACATTTCTGTCTTTTACGTGAGAAATTTTAAATAACATTTTAGGATTTCGTTTCATAAGATTTATAGTAATTATTGGTTTCCTTTTTAATTTAATTTCCTTTTACCAAATTTTAAAACACATTGGGTATATACTCTTACTGTTACATCGCACTCGAGCCCCAAGACACAAGCCACGTGCTTAGTTTGGGGTTCACTGTACCACTGTATTCAATTCAATTCAATCATTTATTAATCAAATAGGTACACAAAAGTACACTTTTGAACGTCAGATACAGTTAAAAGTACACAGAAGGTAATAAATAGTAAATATATCAAATTCATGTCAAAACTAATAACTAAAAATTAATACTATTTAATGTCACGTGCTTCCATGCCAGTTTATCCCTCAAAAAGTCGTCAATAGAGTAATAAGCTTTCTTTATTAACATTTTCTTAATAATTGCTTTGAAACGGGTGTCATTTACACTTGTCAAACTCATAGGTAAAATGTTGTAAAAACGTACACAATTATTTTTGAATGATTTGTCTATCTTGCTTAGCCTAGTCTTGGGTATAATAATGTAACGCAGTAGACACCCGTTGTAGGTATGGAGTGCGGTGTTTACGTAATCCGGTTCTGGGAAGCCCTATTGTTCTGTGAAGCTTTATTGTGTTTTTATTGGTGCCTTTTGTATTCGGTTTTATGGCTTAATGACTCGAGTTTATTTGTTTGGTGTTTACGTATTTGAAAAACAATAGGGATTCTCGAACTTTCAAGTTGTTTACTTGTTAACACAATGGCGTTTATTGAGATCGAGTAATGTTGCGAAATATCTCGTAGGTTCGAGACTGTAGGAAATAACGAATATAAATACGCCGGCCGACCCTTGGGGATCAGTTGTTTATTCGTTTACCGTCGAAGCGATAACTACTCGGGTTAGAGTGCGATACCAGTGATTGTAAAGTGACTAGCTTGTGTGAATATCAGTGCCAGTGTAAAGTGTTTGTGCGAACCAGTTGTGTCGTGTGTTTTTGTGAAGTGATTGTGTGCAATAAAGTGCAAAGTGAATAATCGGCGTTTTAACTGAGTATCCAAGAACCCATCTCGTAACATTTGGTGTCAGAAGGGTGGATAGTTGAAAATGCCGGTAACGCCATACGACGAAGAGACCCCTCGCACAAGGAGTCAGCGCCGACAGGAGGAAGCGCGCCGACAAGAGGAGCAGGAGCGCCGCCAGGAGGAGATCGACCAGAGACGCTTTGGAAATAATTCGCTGTTAATGGAAGGCAGTGAGTCCGAGGCAACCAACGACGACTGCAGAAACCCAGGAGCACCTGCTGCGGCACCTTTTGTGGTATCTGCTGCACCACCTGTTGTGGCACCTGCTACATTACCTGCTGTCCCTGTGGCATTTGATATGGCTGCTTTGATGTCGATGATGCAGTCCATGACGCGGCAGCTAGAAGATCAGGCCCGAAACAACGAGAAGCAGACTCGCCAGCTGGAAGAAAAATTGGACCGCAACAAAGAAGAGCAGGCTCGTCTACTTGAAGAACAGGCCCGGAACAATGAAAGGCAGACTCGCCAGCTAGAAGAAAATCTTCTTTCGAGTCTTCAGGCGACAATGGGGAAAGAAATAAAAGAAGTGAAAGAGAAAGTCGATCAGCACGACGTCAGCATAAAAGAGCACGAATCTCGCATCTTCGAGGCAGAAACACAAATTGCTGACGTGAGGAGGACCTTGAACGTTATCAAAGCTGGAAATGGAACCGCTGCATCTACAACCTGCTCGCCAGCCTCACAGAAGATCAAAGTGACGCCTTTCGACGGGACATCATCATGGTCGGCCTACAAAATTCAATTTGACGCCACCGTTCAAACCAATGGATGGAACCAGGACCAAGCCAAGAACGCCCTCATCATGAGCCTTCGGGACGAAGCCCTGAGTATTCTGGATGCCGTAGGTAAGGAAGTGACCTACGATAAATTAATGGAAACGCTGGAAAGCCGCTATGGTGATGAGCACCTGGAACGTGTGTACCGAGCGCAGTTGAAGAACAGGGTGCAACGTCGTAATGAAAGTCTTCAACAGTGGGCCGTCGAGGTGGAGAAGCTATTCCGGAAGGCTTATCAGTCCGCGCCATTACCCAACGACGAACATCTAGTGGAAGCGTTTGCTAACGGGATAGCAGACTTCGAAGTACGAACTGCAGTGAAACTCGGGCATCATAAGACACTAAAGGAAGCTTTGGCTCAAGCCTTAGAAGTCGAGGCTGTACGAAATCCAGCGAAGGATATCCAACATATAAGGGAGGTAAAGGACGCATCACTTCGTACAAGGTTTGGCCCTAGATGCTACAACTGCGACGAAAGAGGCCATTTATGGCGGAATTGCCCAAAGCCATGCCGAACCAGGGACGATCGACTATTGGAAGAACGAACGGATCGTGAGGCGACGCATTCACTATGGAGGAATAAACGACCTGCTGAAGAAAACAGAAATTGGCGAGTGTTAACCGGGTCAGAAAAGCCAAAGATTTTGATATCACAAGCTCACGATGGGAACAGCCTGATCATCAATGGTGCCATTAACGGAACTTCGTGCAAGCTGACATTGGATACTGGAGCTTCTCGCACTATCATCAGTTCCCGTTTGGCTAAGCGCTTCCTTCCGAACTTCGAAAGCTGCAAAACAGTTCAACTTCTGACAGCGACCGGTCAGCACATATCCGTCCAAGGAGAGAAGCTGGTGGAGTTAAAGTTGGGTGAGAAAACCTTCCAACATAAAGTCATTGTGGCAGATATAGTTGACGATTGCATTCTGGGTCTTGACTTCATGCGAGAACATCATTGTGAGATTGACGTCAACCAAGGAATCTTGAAGTGTGGAAGAGAAGAAATCTTTATGGAAGGCGCCATATCAGGAAAGGTTTATTGTCTGCAGAAAACAGTCCTTCCACCTAGATCGGAAACCATTGTGGCAGTTAGATTACCGCCAAAGTTGGGACATCAACAACGATGTGTTCTAATAGAACAATCGGAAGGTGATCAACCATGGTTAGTGGCCCGAACTCTGGTGAGGACTACTAATACTGCTGTGGTACGTGTGCTCAACACAAGTAACGAGGAACAACTCATCAAAGGAGGCACTCCGATTGGTTCATGCGAAGAAGTAGACTGGATGCGCATATGCCAAGAACAACCAAAGAAGAAATACAACTGTGCTGGGAGTTGCAACGTGTCAACACTATTGGAAGATTCCCGTAAAGATCTCTCTGAAAAAGAACTTCAGATGGCGAAGAAGATGCTACAGTGCTTTACCGACATATTTGCTCTCGATGATGCTGTCAACGGGAAGACTGGCTTAGTGAAGCACACGATAAATACAGGAAACGTGCCACCGATACGACAGCGGCCAAGAAGGATACCAGTGGCTCGAGAAAAAGAAGTTGTGTCAATGATTGAAGACATGGCGAAAAATGGTGTGATAGAACCTTCATCCAGTCCGTGGTGTTCGCCAGTGGTTCTAGTGAAAAAGAAGGACGGCAGTATGCGGTTTTGTGTTGATTATCGACGACTCAACGACGTAACGAAGAAGGACAGCTACCCTTTGCCGAGGATTGATGACACGTTGGATACACTGACGGGCATGAAGTGGTTTACTACGTTGGACTTAAAGAGCGGGTACTGGCAAGTGGAAATAGACCCTAAAGATAAGGAGAAGACCGCATTTTCTACGGGAAAAGGCCTGTGGCAATTTAAAGTGATGCCGTTTGGGTTGTGCAACGCCCCCGCTACGTTCGAAAGGTTAATGGAGTTAGTTCTTGCGGGACTAATTGGTGACGCATGCCTTGTCTACTTAGACGACATCATAATTGTGGGAAAAACCTTCGAAGACCACTTGCAAAACCTGGAACGAGTCCTAACAAAAATACGTGCTGCCAATCTTAAGCTGAGTCCGAAGAAATGTTCCTTCTTCAAGAGGCAAGTGAATTTCTTGGGACATGTGATTTCCGAAGCTGGTGTACAGACGGATCCAGGTAAAGTCAGTGCTGTGAAGGATTGGCCTGTGCCAAAAGACAAGACGGAAGTCAGAGCATTCTTGGGATTATGCTCCTATTACAGGCGATTCGTGAAGAACTTTGCTGATATCGCTAAGCCGTTGCATAGACTGACTGAGGAAAAACGGCCCTTTCTCTGGGATGAAAATTGCGACGCAGCTTTTCGAGGACTAAAGGAGCGACTTTGCAATACGCCTATTCTCGGCTTTCCGGACACCGAGAACGAGTTTATCGTGGACACTGACGCCAGCAACACCGGCATCGGAGGAGTATTGTCGCAAAGAAAAGGAGACCAAGAAGTGGTGATTGCGTATTTCAGCAAATCCCTGTCCAAGCCAGAAAGGAACTACTGTGTGACAAGAAAGGAGCTACTTGCAGTGGTGAAGACATTGCGTCATTTTAGCAAATACCTGCTCGGGCGAAAATTCCATCTGAGGACCGACCACGCTGCTCTAAAGTGGCTACTGCAGTTTAAAGATCCCGAAGGCCAAGTGGCAAGATGGATTGAGCAACTACAAGAGTTCGACTTTACCACGGAACATCGCAGTGGAAAATCTCATGGCAACGCAGATGCACTGTCAAGAAGGCCTTGCTCAGAGGACTGCAAGCATTGCTCAAGACAAGAGTCGAAAGATCCAGTACCTGTCAGAATGCTCAAAGCTGACATCGGCGACGAATGGAAAGAAACCCTTCAGGCTGAACAAAAAGAAGACGTCGACATCAAGCCGATTCTTGAATGGATGGAATCAGATGCCCGTAAGCCTGACTGGAGTGCTATTGCTTCACTGAGTGTTACGACAAAGAGTTATTGGGCGCAATGGGATAGCCTGGTGCTTCAAGAGGGAGTGCTGTGCCGAAAATGGGAAAATGCTCGAGGAAACCAGTGCCATCTCCAAATGGTTGTACCCAGAGCAAAAGTTCCCGAAGTTTTGAAGCTGTACCACGAAGGATTTTCGGGAGGACATCTGGGTGTGAAACGGACACTGTTGAAGATTCGAGAAAGGTTTTACTGGATCAACTGCAGAGATGATGTAGAAGACTGGGTACGGAAATGCACGAGCTGTGCATCAGTGAAAGGTCCGCATACCCGCAGCAGAGGAGCACTAAAGCTGTATAATGTTGGAGCACCATGGGAGCGAATCGCACTGGATGTGGCCGGACCATTTCCTGTGAGCGAAAGTGGCAACAAGTACTTCCTTGTCGTCATGGATTACTTCACCAAGTGGCCGGAAGTCTTCGCAATTCCAAACCAAGAGGCATCGACGATAGCAGACAAATTGGTCCATGAGGTATTCTGTCGTTTTGGAGTACCATTGGAAATCCATAGTGACCAAGGAAGAAATTTTGAATCTCAACTGTTTCAAGAGACGTGTCGGCTAATGGGTGCACACAAAACAAGGACAACGTCATACCACCCGCAATCAGATGGAATGGTGGAGCGATTCAACCAAACTCTGGAGAGATACCTGGCAAAAGTAGTCGAAAGCAAACAACGGGATTGGGACAAGCATATCCAGCCATTTTTGCTGTCATACCGAAGTGCTGTTCATGAGAGCACCAATGTCACTCCTGCTTTTGCCAATTTTGGACGCGAATTACGGCTACCCGCCGACTTAATAACTGGTGTCCCACCGGATTCTCCACAACCCATAACTGAGTACGCCAGTGACCTCCGGAACAAGATGAACGACATCTATGAGCACATTAGAGAGTATGGCCAGCAAACATCAGAAAGAATGAAGACTAGATACGACAGAAGGACTAACAACCCTGGGTTCGAGGAAGGCTCGCTAGTATGGCTACACAACCCTATACGCAAAAAAGGGAAATCTCCAAAGCTACAAGCCAAATGGGATGGACCATACCGAGTGGTGACCAAGATCAACGACGTGACGTTCCGCATACAGAAGGGACATCGAGGTGCTCCCAAGATAGTTCATGTGGATCGATTGGCGCGATATTACGGGTGCAACGATGCTCGGGACGAGCATGTCTTAGGAGGGGGTAGTGTAACGCAGTAGACGCCCGTTGTAGGTATGGAGTGCGGTGTTTACGTAATCCGGTTCTGGGAAGCCCTATTGTTCTGTGAAGCTTTATTGTGTTTTTATTGGTGCCTTTTGTATTCGGTTTTATGGCTTAATGACTCGAGTTTATTTGTTTGGTGTTTACGTATTTGAAAAACAATAGGGATTCTCGAACTTTCAAGTTGTTTACTTGTTAACACAATGGCGTTTATTGAGATCGAGTAATGTTGCGAAATATCTCGTAGGTTCGAGACTGTAGGAAATAACGAATATAAATACGCCGGCCGACCCTTGGGGATCAGTTGTTTATTCGTTTACCGTCGAAGCGATAACTACTCGGGTTAGAGTGCGATAACAGTGATTGTAAAGTGACTAGCTTGTGTGAATATCAGTGCCAGTGTAAAGTGTTTGTGCGAACCAGTTGTGTCGTGTGTTTTTGTGATTTTTGTGAAGTGATTGTGTGCAATGAAGTGCAAAGTGAATAATCGGCGTTTTAACTGACTATCCAAGAACCCATCTCGTAACAATAAATTTTGACTTATCTCTAGTGTTATAATTATGTGTATCACATTTTTTTAGGTATTTATGACAATTCTTTCGAGCATACATAATATTTTCCAGAATATACTGGCATGGCATGGTCAAGATATTTAGTGATTTAAAAAGTTCCCTCAAGGAGTCTCTGGGCCGAAGCCTGTAGATATATCGAATCGCCCTCTTTTGCAATACAAAAATAGTTCTAACAGCATCAGCGGCATTGCCCCAAAGTAATATCCCATATGTCATTAATGAATGAAAATAGCTAAAATAAACTGTTCTTGCAGTGTCAACATCGGTAAAGCCTCTTATTTTACGTATTGCGTAAGCCGCTGAACTTAGTTTCCCCGAGAGTTCTTTTAAATGCGGTCCCCATTGTAGTTTATTATCAAGCCGTAAACCTAGGAACTTAGCAGTAGTATTAAAATCTATTATGTCATTATCAATATTTATGTCATTTAAAGTTCTGTTCCTTGCAAGAGAAAAATGAACACAGTTAGTTTTTTTCGTATTGAGCGCTAAATTGTTAACACTAAACCAGTTGTAAGCGTGACTTAAAGCTAAATTGACATTATCAGTATTAATTGATTTCCTTTCAATATCAAACAGCAATGAAGTATCGTCAGCAAATAACACGATTTTTGTAAACTTTTCCATCAGGAACCCTTTCCTGATGGAAAAGTCTGATTTCCTGATGGTCATTGACGTATATCAAAAACAGGAACGGACCCAGTATCGACCCTTGGGGCACCCCCACATCCACACCCAAGGCATCAGACAGAACTCCATCTATATTAACACTCATGGTTCTAGCAGAAAGATAAGAGTATTAGTAAAGCTTCTTTTCTCACCCCGTAATGAGATAGTTTTGACAACAGTATACTATGATCTACACAATCGAACGCCTTCGATAAGTCGCAAAAAATTCCAATGGCGTCTTTGGATTTTTCCCAAGCCTCGTAAATACTACTCACAAAAGCAGTTGTTGCATCAGTTGTCGAACAGCCCTTCGAAAAACCAAACTGATTTTTGTATAATATTCCCCTAAGATTAAAAAACGAACAAAGTTGATCAAGAAGTATTTTTTCAAATATCTTACTTAGTGTTGGAAGGATAGATATTGGTCTGTAGTTTCCTGGGTCCTTTTTGCTGCCAGATTTATGTAAGGGCAGTATTTTACTGTATTTCATAAGATCCGGAAAACAACCTTTTGAAATACATTCGTTGAATATTTGAGCAAGAAGAGGGGCTAAAGATATTACTAAGTTATTAACAAATTTTACAGATATGCCCCATACATCTTCTGATTTTTTAAGTTTAAGTGATTTAAAGGTTTCAATAATAATATTATGCGTGACTTCATGGAAACAAAATTCAACAGTAGTGGTAGGTACATTTTCTGCTAGTAGCTCTTCAGCTTTCGTCCTACAGGAATTAAGATTTTTAGTAGTTTCCTGGGGTATTTTGTTGAAGAAGTCCACAAAAACATTAGCCACCTTTTGCTTATCATCAATCAATGTATTTTTGTGCATAATTTCTATCTTTGGCTCGTTTTGAGTAGATTTTCCAGTTTCCTCTTTTATAATTGACCAAATTGCTTTGATTTTATTAGTTGACTTTATAACTTTGTTCCTAATTAAAATCGATTTTGCTTTCTGACATACTTTCTTGAAAACTTTACCATATTGACGTACATAGTTCAAAAAGGGTTCATCATGTCTGTAAGCTTTTTCACTTTGGAGGTCATATAATTTATCTCTACTTTTACGAATGCCTATTGTTGCCCATTCGTTGAATTGTAGTTTTTTATTACAAATTTTTTTCTTTATTGGAAATATTACCTCGAAATTATTTTTTATAACGTCAAAAAGTCGAGCATAATTTACATTAGGATCATCATCATTTAAATCAATTAAATCTAATTCAATCATCATTTTATTTTTGTACGTGTCAATTTTTCTCTTATTCATGTGTCTACTATTAATAACTTTATAGTCTTTCAATTTATTATTAAAAAATGGAACTCTTATGAGCTGCCCCGTGTGGTCCGAGGGTAATCGGTGTATGATGGTCTTGTCAAGAACCTTGATATCACAAAATACATTATCAATACAAGTTGCTGAAGTGCTCTTTATACGGGTGGGTTCACAGAACAAATTAGATAAATTGAAACTTTTTAAAAGATTGGTAAAATCTGATTCTACTTTTGATTTTTTTAGCAGATCGATGTTAAAATCACCCAAAACTATTACGTGCTTGTTTTTATTACAAACTTTATCTAAGATTTCTTCCAAAATAGTCAAGAACTCCTTATGTCTAGAGCTTGATGGGGGCCTATAAACGTTTAGAATTACGTAGTTTTCAATCTCAATACAAGAAAGTTCAATAAGACGTTCTACAGCTAAACTAACAATATCGTCCCGGTTTTTAAAAACTAGATTTTTCCTAACAATGATCAGAGACCCTCCTCCAACAGCAGTTTTTCTAGAAAAGTAGCTCCCCACAGTATGTTCCGAAAAACCAGTTTGGATTTCAAAGTCTTTAATCCAAATTTCAGTTAAGCATAAAATATCTATGTTATCTTTATCCATGAACAAATTTATTTCGTGTTCTTTTGATCTGCAACTTTGAATATTTTGATGGACTATCGTGATGCCCTGTGTGGATGTGTTATGCACAAAAAATTTTGGTTATTATCAGGCAATGATTCGACACTGTTATCAGTATCAATGTTTACAAATGTCATTTGATTATCATAATTTAAATTTACAGCTGATATATCAATAACAGTTGTCCTCGATCCAATAGGTGAGTCAAGATTATAAACTATTAAATTACACAAATTGTCAAGATATTTCTTACTCAATAAGTAATTTTCTAATCTAAAGTCAAAATGGTTATTAATGTCAATTACATGGATATTGTCATTGTAACAGGTACTATTATAAATGTCAAGATTCATTTTATACAAATAATTATTATAGTTCATATTATTGCCATATGGAATTGTGCATAATATAATCTTATGAGATTTAGAAATCTCATTTATTAATTCAAGAATAAACCTAGTGTCTCTACGGTTTGTAAATATTTTTTCTCCCGTAACCAAAATAACTGTCGTCGACTTGTCATATTTGTTTCGATCTTCGTATATGCGCTTAACAAGAGTACTGAATGAAGAGCCGTGGTTGTAGAAATTAACTACCTTTTTCATGGTGTGGTTCGAAAGCCGACTACCAAGGCCAGCTCCACATTTGTCCGAATAGATACAGATTAACTCAGTTTTTGGGAATTTCTGTGACGTAGTATGACTTACGGTGCGTTTACTTTCTTGACAAGCTTGAGAGACTTTAGACGTGGACATCTGAACAGCGGACAAAGTCTTCTCATCACTCGTTGAACATGAAGTTTCACATTTATTTTCAATATTTTCAACTGTTATTTTAGTTTGCTGAGGTGTCTTCTCTTCTTCTGCTACGGTTTTTTCTATGTAGTCTTGAAGTTTATTTATTTGTTTTTCTATATAATTTATGGTGTTGATAGTTTTATCATTATTCTCCAAACTTGTTTTGTAGTTATTTATAATTTCCATGAGATCCTGGTTTTCGTCAATTTGGGACTGAATAATTTGGTTTCGGTTTTCAATTTTTTTCATAGCTAATGCGTTTTCCTGGGCAAGCATTTTATTTTCCATACAAATATAATCTTTATTGCTCTTCCTCGGTTCCTTACTTTTATGTATGTCTACATTCATTAAGTTTTCTTTTAAATTGTGTATGCGTCTGTTAAGTGCAGGTATTTTTCTTTTTAGCCGTTTAAGCATTTTTCTTGACTTGGTTATTTGTTTGCTCTTAATTTTTGATTTATTGTTATTCAATACTTTATTAACGGAGTCAGCTAATAGTTTACTGTATTTCAATTGTAACTCGTTATAATCACTAGTCACCGCCTTAAGTTGACTATATATTGGGTCAAAGTTTTCTAAAACCTCAGATTCATAATCTTTTTTTTCTTTGCGAAGTTCTGAAATTTTCTGCTCGAGAGTTTCTTGGTCAGCTAGCAAAAGATTTTTATTTTTCTCATATGCAGTTAATTTTTTAATTAGGTTGTTATTTTCAACGCAGATAATTTCAAATTCCTTCATATTATTTTCATGTTCTTCCGACATTCGCTTAATTAATTTATCTTTTTTTAATACGTCCTGTTTCAGATTTTCTATACATTTCTCATACTCCATAATAATTTCTTTGCTGTCTAAGTTTTCGTCCTTTGAATCAGTATTGTCTTCATTTAAAATCCTTCTCTTTGATCTAGTAGCCATGGTTTATATTTATCGTATTTATAGGTATTACAGAAATCACTAAAATATAGAATTGAGTTTTTTTTTTATTGTAATGTAGAAATCAGTGGGTATTGACAGTGACGAGGTGACGTTACTTTTCGTCAGTCATCAAGCCGACATTATTTTTACTCTGTGGTCAATCTGCTAACTCATCAATATTATTTTTACTCTGTGGTCAATTATTCACTGTCAGTGTCACTAGTATTTCATTGACACTTTTAATGTAGTGTTGTTGTCATTTTGAGGTTAACTTTAATGAAGTTGGTTATTTCGAAATTCGAGTCTAAATGTCGTAGCGGATATGAGATAATGTTTTTGTGATTATCTTTGAGTTTACAGCCGTTACAATATTCAATTTCGTTAAAATGGATCCTTCAAAGTATTCTATCACAGTGAAATTGATGCCAAAACAGATCAGGGCGTTATTGTGAAATGTTGTAAATACCTGTGCTTTGTGATATCAGCCAAATTGAATCTTCCTGTGTAGTTCAGGTATCGTATCGTTTGATTATAACATTTTTATCACAATAAATAACGAGAGACTTATCAAAACAAACTTTTCGCTTACTGGCGCGAACCGGAAGTCCGCTAAGTATACTTGCCTTACCATGAATTCACTCTGCTAAATCTCATAACTATGGTATTGAACATCTTTGTAACGTGTGTGTTTCATTGTAAGTTTTCTAGTAAATAAACTTTCTTTCTTTCTTTCTTTCTTTCTAGCTCCGACGCCAGCCCGACCGGGCTTTGCATTGGCGTCAGAACCTCATCACTTATTACTTATGTTACATATACAGTTATGCGATTTTGCAATCCTATATCAAGCTTTGTTATCAGATTTACATTTCACGTTCCTACTTTGGTGAGATTGATGAAGGAAGTAGTGATGCAGTTCTGACGCCGGACCGACCCAGTCAGTAACATCGTTATCAGAACTGCATCACTTTCACAGTTTTGCGGTTTAATTCTTATAATCTAAATCATCTTCCTAGTCACACATGTTACACAATAATGCATGCAATTCTGCAGACACATAGTACAGTTTTCTTATTGTAATGTTTATAAAAGTTTTTTTTTTTTTTTTTTGTTGTATCTGCATAAATTATAGTGATCTTTTTTTTTTTTTTTTAATCTCGCTCTATTCTAATGTAGTGACTTTTTTAACATTTATGCAGTCTTACATCTAATATTGATACCGGATTGACATTCTACGTTCCTACTATGGTGTGATTGATGAAGATTGATGAGTGATGCAGTTCTGATGTCGGGCCGGCATAGGTAACAACTCCATAATCAGAACTGCATCACTTTTACAGTTAAGTTCTTATAGTCTAATTAAACATTATTTTCTTTTGTTTTTGTGTTTACATGTATACGTGTCACGAAATTTTGCATGCAATCCCGCAGGTAATTAAAACAGTTTGCTAATAGGTTGTACATTTTACATTCCTTTTCTTAACTGAGATTGATGAAGGGAAGACTGATTTGCAACTTATTCGCCATAGTCCGTTTTGAGACGGATTAGCTCGGTTTGTTTTAGAATAATTGGACATTGTTTTGATGTAGCGCTGTGTGATATTTTATTAGTGTCGTTGATGGAGTTATTTTCACGTTTGGAGTGGTGGTTATAGCAATTGTGGCATTTGACCATATTTTTTTTCCCTTTGTGTGGGCATGATTGGTAGGTGTGGTCAGGTTTAGCACAATGTGAACAGACGGTGATATTCTTTTTGCACCATTTTTTTGTATGTCCAAATTGTAGGCAGCTGTAGCATTGCAGCAATGGGACATGATCTTCTGCATGGACTTGTTGTTGGTCGATGTTTATTCTGCCAATTTTTTGCATACCGTTCCATATTTTGGTTGAAACAATGAGGACTGCGTTGTACAGTCTGGGGTTTTTGTTGAATTTTTTGAATTTAATCTCTAGGTCATCGCTGTTGTTGTAGTTTAGTTTTATTTCATCGTTTTGCTGAATTATTATTTCTTTAAGAGCTTCTATTGGCGTTTTATTTAGGATTCCCTTGAGAATGATCATAGGTTTGAGTTCAGTGCCTGGCTGGGCTACTAGTTTATCTTTAAATTGCCTGTTGGTTTTATCTATTGCTATGTTACGCTGCTCTATGTTATCAAAAGTGATTTGTATCTTGTTATGTGCTATTATTCCTCTTTTGATAGGTGCAAAGTTGGTATCTTTGAAGTGGATGTTTTCCTGCCACTGTTCCATGATTTCATCCGCTTGCAGGTTATTTTCCTTTGTGGTTACTATCATTGTCGGCTTGTATTTAGGTGTTTTGTTTGGTACTCTGGGCTCTGGGGTTGTTCCCTTCCTGCCGATGGCTTCTTGTATAGTTGTTATCTGATTAGCTATGTTGGTCAGATTGTGTTCTAGCTTGTTGTAATTATCAGAGATTTCTTTGGTTTGTGTCTCTTTCATGATGTTATGGTCTAATGTTTCAGAATTTTTTTCCATTTTGTTTTCTAATTTAGCTATTTCTCTCTTAATGACATCTCTAATTTCGCCTGCCGGTCCACTATCGTTGCCTAGTCTGTTGTTTACAATGTGGTTGATCTCTATTTTGGTGCAGACTTCTATGGTTTGCATGTTGATGTTTTCTATAATTTTATTTATGTGTTCTCTTGTTGCCTTGGTTATGGTTTTGTTTTTGTTCTCATTTAGTAGTGTTTGAAGTTCGTAAGTTCGTAAGAAAGAGACGAATCAAGAACGCCGCCCCCGACAGAGTCCAGTTTGTAGTCGACCAATATCAAATTGCTCGTCAAGACTACAAGGAACAAGCCGAGAAAGCGATGGTGGAGAACTGGAGGGAGCTCTGCACGAATCAGGAGAAAGAGAGCATGTGGGACAAGATCTGCAGGGTGATCCGTAAAACCTCAGAGAGGCAAGAAGACCTGCTTCTGCGCGATACCGAAGGCAACACCCTGTCTCCGCAGCACTCTGCAGAGCTACTGGCCAGAACTTTCTATCCTGACGACTCTGTAAGCACAGACCTTCCGTGCCATGCAGAATTACGGGAACGGACAAGAGAAACGCCAAAGGACCTACCGGAAAGTGACCCTCCATTTACGTCAGCAGAATTGGAATCTGTGTTACGAACACTGAATCCGAATAAAGCCCCTGGAATAGATGGGATTACTGCTGACATATGCGCCGCAGCTATCCGGGCTGACGGGGAAACATTCCTAGCCATAGCAAACAAGTGCTTGTCGCTGGGACATTTTCCTAAGCAGTGGAAAGTAGCTCATGTGGTCATTTTACGTAAGCCCGGTAAGACAGACTACACTCAACCGAAATCTTACCGTCCCATAGGTCTCTTGCCTGTCCCCGGAAAAATCGTCGAAAAGCTTTTAGTGGCCCGTTTCCAATGGCATCTCCTCCCAACCATCAGTCAGAAACAGTACGGCTTCATGCCCCAACGGGGAACTGAAGATGCCCTTTATGACCTGGTAGAGCACATAAAAAACGGAGTGAACAACAAAAATGTAGTACTCCTAGTCTCCCTGGACATAGAGGGCGCCTTTGACAATGCATGGTGGCCCGCCCTAAAAGACCAATTAGCGAAGAAGAGGTGTCCTACTAACCTCTATGAGATGGCAAACTCATACCTCCTAGACCGGAAGGTCGTAGTCAACTATGCCAGAGCAGCAAGCGAGAGGGAAACAACTAAAGGATGTGTCCAAGGCTCAATCAGTGGACCCACCTTTTGGAATGTAATTCTAGACTCGTTGCTGCGACTACTAGAGGCAGAGGGAGTTTACTGTCAAGCCTTCGCGGACGACGTCGTCCTCGTGTTTACAAGTCAGTCATCGACCATCATCGAACAGCAGGCCAATCACACGTTAGATATGATTGTGGAATGGGGAGTACGGAATAAACTCAACTTTGCAGCGCAAAAGACCAACGCTATGCTGTTAACAAGGAAGTTGAAGTATGAACCCCCAAAATTAATCATGTCAGGCGTTCAGCTTAATCTTGTTGAAGAAGTCAAGCTGTTAGGCCTGTTGATCGACCGAAGGCTCAATTTCAAAGCGCACATAAACGCCCAGTGTAAAAAGGTAGCGAGTATTTACAAACAACTCGCGTGCGCAGCGAAAGTGACCTGGGGACTGAACAGCGAAATCACGAGAACCATCTACGTCGCAGTGGTGGAACCTATCATCATGTATGCCTCTAACGTATGGGCCCAAGCGGCAGACCTCGAGGAAAACAAGTCTCATTTGAATGCACTCCAAAGAGGTTTTGCCCAAAAAATCTGTAAGTCATATCGTACTGTTTCTCTCAAGTCAGCACTCGCACTCTCAGGTCTACTCCCCATTGACCTGCGAATCCAGGAAGCGGCAAGCCTGTACAGAGCGAAGAAAAACTTGTCCCAAGAATATCTCCCACCAGAAGTGGAGCTCGAACGAAATGTCAGCTACCTGGACCAGCCACACCCGTCCACCCAGACATCTGTCGAGTTCGAGCTTCTAGAAAACACCTCAAACCTGCCCGATGGACCCCAAATTTATACAGATGGTAGCAAGATTAAGGGTCAAGTCGGTGCAGCCTTAACCTGGTGGGAAAATGGCAGGGAAGTCAAGTATTCAAAATTCAAGCTACACCCCGAATGCACAGTCTTCCAATCGGAACTTTATGCTCTTTACCGAGCGACTCAAATGGCGGCTACAAGCGGAATCTCTGAAGTCAACATATTGAGTGACTCACGATCTTCACTCGAACTGCTTCGGAACCCCAAAACGAGTCATCCTTTGGCAAGGAGAATAAAGGAAAACATTGGAATAATAACTGCAGAGGGGAGATCTCTTCGTCTTTTCTGGCTGAAAGCACACGTGGGCACCGCTGGTAATGAGAGAGCTGATGAGCTCGCAAAGTCAGCGGCACTCACTGAAACGTCAAGAGACTACGAGGGGATCCCCCTGTCCTACGTCAAAAGCAAAATTCGCGAAGAATCAGTCCGAAAGTGGCAGGACAGATATGAAACCTCGGATAAAGGCAAAGTCACTCAGACATTCTTCCCGGATATCGCAAATGCATATCGGGTGACGCGCGTCACAAAACTGACTCCTTTTCAGGTTCAAGCTTTGACAGGACATGGAGGAATAGCTGAATATCTGTACAGATGTAAGATCAAGAACAGCCCTGGATGCGAGTGCGACCCCGATGTCTCCGAGACGGTCTGGCACGTGCTCATCGATTGCCCCAGATTCTCGGCCGCACGACATGACCTCGAAATAATGATTGACAGAAATCTAGTGGTCTCGGATCTCCATAACATCTTAGCAGATCCAAAAAGTAGACAATTTCTTCTGTCTTTCATGGAGAGGTCATTCAGAATTGCGGCCAAAAGAAATTCTACTCTCCACTCCAACCAACAAAACATTCCAGCTGCAACACTTCCCACTGCAACACTCCCCACTACCTTACCATCCCGCACCACCTTAATACTTTCCACCATACCTAACATCACCATATTTCCTTCCACTCTAACACCTGATCCCATTTCGACACACTTAACACTCACACAGTCCACTGAAGCGACACAGAGCGCAATTCCCGTCCGAGAATTAGTACCCTCAAAAAGCGTAACCATCGATAAAATTCTGGATAACGCGGAAAAAGGGGCTCCTGGGGTTCGTATCCGTGGTGTGGCTCTCTTCATGGACAGCAACAGAGAAAGATTCGGAATAAGCTTTTGCCAAGTCAGGGCCCGGAAACGCGTCCGCTTGTCACCTGGACTAGCATGTCTTCTTAACGGGAGCACCGCCAAAGTAACAATGAAGCGGAAATCCTACGACGCTATGCCAGTGTGTGAGGCAGGCGGCCACCAATTCCGACTGGTGAGATCGAAAAACAAAACGATTGCACTAGTCGAGTGGGGCGTCCAGTCACCTTTCACGCAGGCTAGCTCATTGCTTGAACATCTTAGCATACAAGGAGACAGTCCCCGGGTGATAAGCGTGGATGCGATGGTGGTTGAACGATTAAAAGCTGAAGCCGCAGACCGGCTGGGTTGTATCAAAGCCTCTGAACACCACGAGGTTGTCGTATATGAGGACAGAGGAGAAAATCTGAGTTTTCTGAAGTCCCCAAGTAACGACCCTAATAATGCAACAGACAGCTGGGGCCATCCCATTCCAAGTTCAGCCACCCTATCTGGTTCAGAAAGAGCAGAGCTTAAAGCAGCTTCTGAGGGAACTGTATTCCGCCCAAGTGGTAGCTTTGGCACTATATCAGGTTTTTTCAGTGCTGCGGCGCAGAGTTTGTTCCGATTCACACCCAAAATTCCACCTCCACAGACAGCGGTGACCTCGAGAGTGGTTTCACAAACTCAGGTAACCCGAACGAGAGCAGACATGGGACAGGTCGATTCACCCCGTTATATCTCGACCTCGGCCCCACGAGACCACGCAAGAAACGCCTTTATCGAATACCTAGCCTTATTGAGAGCGACAAAAATTGTTAATCTCAAGAACTGCGACAACATTCTGGAGTTCTTTAGGCTAGGCGGTCCGGTAAGTGAGAGTCTACTAAAATCGAGACTCGAAGAGGCAGAAGCAGCCATATACAATAACGTCACTTCCCAAGTCATCAGAGGGACCATGAAAGGACAGCATATGGCAGCTTACAGTGCAGAAAGTGGTTTCGTGGAGCTGAATAAGAGAGAGACGGAACGTATAGGAAGACCGAAATACGCGATACCATCGAACGACCCAATTGTAGTCACCGCCAAGTGCACCAAGATAATGCTGGACGACAGAATCCTTGAGATGGCTAAAACCATTGAAAGAGGCTCGGACGTCGAGGCAGACTGGGAAGAATGGGTGGTACCAAAGATACAATGGGTCAACGGGGTACCAGGTTGTGGTAAGACAACATGGGTGATTCGACACTTTGATGTGGACAAGGACGCTATCATCACTACAACAACAGAGGCAGCAAAAGACTTGAGAGAAAAGCTATCGCACAGAATAGGAGATCTGGTAAAATCCAGAGTGCGAACCATGGCTTCATCCCTCGTCAATGGTTTTGGAAAAGAGAGCTTCAGCCGCCTTTTGGTGGATGAAGCTCTAATGAACCACTTCGGAGCCATAATAATGGCTGCAAGGCTGTCTGGTGCTAGCGAACTTGTCCTCATTGGAGACGTCAATCAGCTGCCTTATATCGACAGAGAAAATCTCTTCGAGATGAGGTACCATCGCCCGACCCTGATTGCAAACATTACCCAGGAGTTGCTCTGCACACATAGGAACCCAATGGATGTCGCGTATGCGTTGAGGGAAATATACTCTGGTATATATTCCTCAGCTCCCCGTATTAGGTCTCTTGAGCAGAAAAGGTTCAGGGGGGCTCAAATATCCAAAACCCTCCCCAACACCCTTTTCTTAGTGCATACACAGGAAGAAAAGGAAATCCTCACCAGCCAGGGTTATGGAGAGGGCGCAGGATCACGTACCCTTACCATCCACGAAGCTCAGGGACTAACGTACGAGTCGGTAATCGCCATCAAAACGAAGCCTGGAATGAAGCTACACGAGAGCGTGTCACACGCTGTCGTTGCATTATCACGGCACACTGGAACCTTCATTTACTACGCCGACGACATCGAAGATGATGCCATCAGCCGATTCGTGCGGCGTGCATCTTCCGCGTCATTGAGGGCCATCAAAGAGTACAACCTGCAGATGGCCATCAGAGATCGGAACGAGGCGGTGATGGAGGCTCTGGGCCGGGAGGAGACAACAGAGTTGTTATAGAATGGGAGCGATCACAAGCAGAGTTGAAACCACCGAGTAACACACGGAGTCGTAGCCTCGGACTCTGCGGATGATCGCTTTCACAAAGTAAATCATGACAAGTGTGTAATATCTAGAGTTTAGCATTGCGTGCATGCCCTGAGCATTCATTCTCGCCATCGATGGCTCCTTCTTGCGGCGGCGTTGTGTGTCGGGTCGTTCTCTTCCCTAAAATATGGTCGAGGAGAGCGATGGCTGGCACATGCGTCACACTCGTGATCGGGTGCTGCATGCGGGTCGCCGGTTTGCTCGTGGCATTCACGCAATGCACTGAAACTACTAACTTAGGCTAAAACTTAAACTAACCCATCTCTATTGTACTAACTCTTTTTGTATAGTAAAATCGAATAATTGAATATTAGTTAACAAAAGGCACAGACCCTGGAGTCTGTGGTTTGTAATTTTCCAATAAAAAAAAAAAAAAAAAAAAAAGTTCGTAAGTCATTGTGCTGATGGATTTCTTATGGTTGTGGATAAGTTGAGTGGTTGTACACATAGTATTGCTTTGTGAGTGACCGGCATGGGCGTCGCGCTGTGATGTTACATTGGATGTTGTACTCCGAGGTGAGGATTGCTGTGAATATGTGTTACCTTCATCTTCAGAGGCGCGCTCATGCTGCATCTGTGTGTCAGTCTGACCAGGATTGGAGACTGCCTGTTGGTCGGGGGTGGGGGTGGTTGGCATCTGCCGGGCTAAGGTGGCCCTGTCTGGAGATCGTGTCAGGACCATATTTGTAGCAATTTTGTAGGTCACTGATCACTTAGTCACTGGGATTTTTCTTTATTCCTTTGTTGAAATTCTGAAGAGATTCTGATGACAGGTTGATGGATCATCAGACACTCATCATTTACGTAATTTTGATTATTTTCAGGAGCACATTTGTTGTTAGTCGTCACTTTACCTATGATGGATGGATGGATGGATGGATGGATGGATGGATGGATGGATGGATGGATGGATGGATGGATGGATGGATGGATGGATGGATGGATGGATGGATGGATGGATGGATGGATGGATGGATGGATGGATGGATGGATGGATGGATGGATGGATGGATGGATGGATGGATGGATGGACCCAATTGACCCAATTGTAGTCACCGCCAAGTGCACCAAGATAATGCTGGACGACAGAATCCTTGAGATGGCTAAAACCATTGAAAGAGGCTCGGACGTCGAGGCAGACTGGGAAGAATGGGTGGTACCAAAGATACAATGGGTCAACGGGGTACCAGGTTGTGGTAAGACAACATGGGTGATTCGACACTTTGATGTGGACAAGGACGCTATCATCACTACAACAACAGAGGCAGCAAAAGACTTGAGAGAAAAGCTATCGCACAGAATAGGAGATCTGGTAAAATCCAGAGTGCGAACCATGGCTTCATCCCTCGTCAATGGTTTTGGAAAAGAGAGCTTCAGCCGCCTTTTGGTGGATGAAGCTCTAATGAACCACTTCGGAGCCATAATAATGGCTGCAAGGCTGTCTGGTGCTAGCGAACTTGTCCTCATTGGAGACGTCAATCAGCTGCCTTATATCGACAGAGAAAATCTCTTCGAGATGAGGTACCATCGCCCGACCCTGATTGCAAACATTACCCAGGAGTTGCTCTGCACACATAGGAACCCAATGGATGTCGCGTATGCGTTGAGGGAAATATACTCTGGTATATATTCCTCAGCTCCCCGTATTAGGTCTCTTGAGCAGAAAAGGTTCAGGGGGGCTCAAATATCCAAAACCCTCCCCAACACCCTTTTCTTAGTGCATACACAGGAAGAAAAGGAAATCCTCACCAGCCAGGGTTATGGAGAGGGCGCAGGATCACGTACCCTTACCATCCACGAAGCTCAGGGACTAACGTACGAGTCGGTAATCGCCATCAAAACGAAGCCTGGAATGAAGCTACACGAGAGCGTGTCACACGCTGTCGTTGCATTATCACGGCACACTGGAACCTTCATTTACTACGCCGACGACATCGAAGATGATGCCATCAGCCGATTCGTGCGGCGTGCATCTTCCGCGTCATTGAGGGCCATCAAAGAGTACAACCTGCAGATGGCCATCAGAGATCGGAACGAGGCGGTGATGGAGGCTCTGGGCCGGGAGGAGACAACAGAGTTGTTATAGAATGGGAGCGATCACAAGCAGAGTTGAAACCACCGAGTAACACACGGAGTCGTAGCCTCGGACTCTGCGGATGATCGCTTTCACAAAGTAAATCATGACAAGTGTGTAATATCTAGAGTTTAGCATTGCGTGCATGCCCTGAGCATTCATTCTCGCCATCGATGGCTCCTTCTTGCGGCGGCGTTGTGTGTCGGGTCGTTCTCTTCCCTAAAATATGGTCGAGGAGAGCGATGGCTGGCACATGCGTCACACTCGTGATCGGGTGCTGCATGCGGGTCGCCGGTTTGCTCGTGGCATTCACGCAATGCACTGAAACTACTAACTTAGGCTAAAACTTAAACTAACCCATCTCTATTGTACTAACTCTTTTTGTATAGTAAAATCGAATAATTGAATATTAGTTAACAAAAGGCACAGACCCTGGAGTCTGTGGTTTGTAATTTTCCAATAAAAAAAAAAAAAAAAAAAAAGTTCGTAAGTCATTGTGCTGATGGATTTCTTATGGTTGTGGATAAGTTGAGTGGTTGTACACATAGTATTGCTTTGTGAGTGACCGGCATGGGCGTCGCGCTGTGATGTTACATTGGATGTTGTACTCCGAGGTGAGGATTGCTGTGAATATGTGTTACCTTCATCTTCAGAGGCGCGCTCATGCTGCATCTGTGTGTCAGTCTGACCAGGATTGGAGACTGCCTGTTGGTCGGGGGTGGGGGTGGTTGGCATCTGCCGGGCTAAGGTGGCCCTGTCTGGAGATCGTGTCAGGACCATATTTGTAGCAATTTTGTAGGTCACTGATCACTTAGTCACTGGGATTTTTCTTTATTCCTTTGTTGAAATTCTGAAGAGATTCTGATGACAGGTTGATGGATCATCAGACACTCATCATTTACGTAATTTTGATTATTTTCAGGAGCACATTTGTTGTTAGTCGTCACTTTACCTATGATGGATGGATGGATGGATGGATGGATGGATGGATGGATGGATGGATGGATGGATGGATGGATGGATGGATGGATGGATGGATGGATGGATGGATGGATGGATGGATGGATGGATGGATGGATGGATGGATGGATGGATGGATGGATGGATGGATGGATGGATGGATGGATGGATGGATGGATGGATGGATGGATGGATGGATGGATGGATGGATGGATGGATGGATGGATGGATGGATGGATGGATGGATGGATGGATGGATGGATGGATGGATGGATGGATGGATGGATGGATGGATGGATGGATGGATGGATGGATGGATGGATGGATGGATGGATGGATGGATGGATGGATGGATGGATGGATGGATGGATGGATGGATGGATGGATGGATGGATGGATGGATGGATGGATGGATGGATGGATGGATGGATGGATGGATGGATGGATGGATGGATGGATGGATGGATGGATGGATGGATGGATGGATGGATGGATGGATGGATGGATGGATGGATGGATGGATGGATGGATGGATGGATGGATGGATGGATGGATGGATGGATGGATGGATGGATGGATGGATGGATGGATGGATGGATGGATGGATGGATGGATGGATGGATGGATGGATGGATGGATGGATGGATGGATGGATGGATGGATGGATGGATGGATGGATGGATGGATGGATGGATGGATGGATGGATGGATGGATGGATGGATGGATGGATGGATGGATGGATGGATGGATGGATGGATGGATGGATGGATGGATGGATGGATGGATGGATGGATGGATGGATGGATGGATGGATGGATGGATGGATGGATGGATGGATGGATGGATGGATGGATGGATGGATGGATGGATGGATGGATGGATGGATGGATGGATGGATGGATGGATGGATGGATGGATGGATGGATGGATGGATGGATGGATGGATGGATGGATGGATGGATGGATGGATGGATGGATGGATGGATGGATGGATGGATGGATGGATGGATGGATGGATGGATGGATGGATGGATGGATGGATGGATGGATGGATGGATGGATGGATGGATGGATGGATGGATGGATGGATGGATGGATGGATGGATGGATGGATGGATGGATGGATGGATGGATGGATGGATGGATGGATGGATGGATGGATGGATGGATGGATGGATGGATGGATGGATGGATGGATGGATGGATGGATGGATGGATGGATGGATGGATGGATGGATGGATGGATGGATGGATGGATGGATGGATGGATGGATGGATGGATGGATGGATGGATGGATGGATGGATGGATGGATGGATGGATGGATGGATGGATGGATGGATGGATGGATGGATGGATGGATGGATGGATGGATGGATGGATGGATGGATGGATGGATGGATGGATGGATGGATGGATGGATGGATGGATGGATGGATGGATGGATGGATGGATGGATGGATGGATGGATGGATGGATGGATGGATGGATGGATGGATGGATGGATGGATGGATGGATGGATGGATGGATGGATGGATGGATGGATGGATGGATGGATGGATGGATGGATGGATGGATGGATGGATGGATGGATGGATGGATGGATGGATGGATGGATGGATGGATGGATGGATGGATGGATGGATGGATGGATGGATGGATGGATGGATGGATGGATGGATGGATGGATGGATGGATGGATGGATGGATGGATGGATGGATGGATGGATGGATGGATGGATGGATGGATGGATGGATGGATGGATGGATGGATGGATGGATGGATGGATGGATGGATGGATGGATGGATGGATGGATGGATGGATGGATGGATGGATGGATGGATGGATGGATGGATGGATGGATGGATGGATGGATGGATGGATGGATGGATGGATGGATGGATGGATGGATGGATGGATGGATGGATGGATGGATGGATGGATGGATGGATGGATGGATGGATGGATGGATGGATGGATGGATGGATGGATGGATGGATGGATGGATGGATGGATGGATGGATGGATGGATGGATGGATGGATGGATGGATGGATGGATGGATGGATGGATGGATGGATGGATGGATGGATGGATGGATGGATGGATGGATGGATGGATGGATGGATGGATGGATGGATGGATGGATGGATGGATGGATGGATGGATGGATGGATGGATGGATGGATGGATGGATGGATGGATGGATGGATGGATGGATGGATGGATGGATGGATGGATGGATGGATGGATGGATGGATGGATGGATGGATGGATGGATGGATGGATGGATGGATGGATGGATGGATGGATGGATGGATGGATGGATGGATGGATGGATGGATGGATGGATGGATGGATGGATGGATGGATGGATGGATGGATGGATGGATGGATGGATGGATGGATGGATGGATGGATGGATGGATGGATGGATGGATGGATGGATGGATGGATGGATGGATGGATGGATGGATGGATGGATGGATGGATGGATGGATGGATGGATGGATGGATGGATGGATGGATGGATGGATGGATGGATGGATGGATGGATGGATGGATGGATGGATGGATGGATGGATGGATGGATGGATGGATGGATGGATGGATGGATGGATGGATGGATGGATGGATGGATGGATGGATGGATGGATGGATGGATGGATGGATGGATGGATGGATGGATGGATGGATGGATGGATGGATGGATGGATGGATGGATGGATGGATGGATGGATGGATGGATGGATGGATGGATGGATGGATGGATGGATGGATGGATGGATGGATGGATGGATGGATGGATGGATGGATGGATGGATGGATGGATGGATGGATGGATGGATGGATGGATGGATGGATGGATGGATGGATGGATGGATGGATGGATGGATGGATGGATGGATGGATGGATGGATGGATGGATGGATGGATGGATGGATGGATGGATGGATGGATGGATGGATGGATGGATGGATGGATGGATGGATGGATGGATGGATGGATGGATGGATGGATGGATGGATGGATGGATGGATGGATGGATGGATGGATGGATGGATGGATGGATGGATGGATGGATGGATGGATGGATGGATGGATGGATGGATGGATGGATGGATGGATGGATGGATGGATGGATGGATGGATGGATGGATGGATGGATGGATGGATGGATGGATGGATGGA